>BSBN01001574.1:0-1433200 GCA_027924645.1 Cunninghamia lanceolata | reverse complement strand
TAGTAAGTCAGTTGCGGGCATCAATGGACTACTTGTCAGTGTTACTATTTTTAGTATTGCCAGTGGATGCCCTTTCAGTGTTGGTCCTGTTGTGACCAAATCACACATCGCCCCATTGCAAATGGGGACCCCTTTTTTTGAGCTCCGATGCTTTGCTTGCATTTTGGATGATGTCTTAGGTTCATTTCCTTTGCCAATCCAACAATGAGTCTCTCCTAGGAGGTTTTGCTTTAGAACTAGAGGTCTCACCTAGAACATGAACTTGCAATAATGAAGAGTCTTGATCAAACTCCATTCAAATGGAAACTAGGAAGTCATCTGTCAAGGTTCAAGTGAACACTAAGATCAATCCTGATGCATGTTTGAGATCCTTAAAATGACTAAGTCTAATATCTTGAAAATCTTGAAAATTGGCTAAGTCTGAAATCTGGTGGATCCTTCAAAATCTAGAATCTATATGTTAAATCCGGTGAATCTGAGACCTATCTCAAACATTCTAAAAGGTATATTGAAAAATATTTAAAGTATATTTTTCAATATACCTAACCTGGGGACTTTCATTTCTGGGCACAAAATTGCTCTAAGAGGTTAGGCACATTTCTCCACTTGCAGTAACTCAGAACTTCACCTAGAATTCAAGGCACATTTCATCATTTGGGAAACCTCAAACTTGCGCCTTGAACAAATGATGCTAGAAGTGGTTAATTAAATGGGCTCCTTGAAGAATTAATCTGCCTGAGACGCATTACAGTTGCTTATAGACCAAAATTCACCCAAAAGAACCAAGGCACCATTTCCATCTCCAGAACCTCCTTTGAGCACCTTAACTTGGAGTAGATGTTTTGAATAGTGCCTCAAGGCGCCACTTTCCATCAATGCAACCCTACTTTGGCGCCTAGGTAAAATATGATTGAATTCTTCATTTTTTTAGGGTACTTTAGTGCTTGGAACTCCTCATGAACATGCCAAATGATTTAAATCATTAAAAGTTCAAATAAATGTCTAGTTATACCAAGGCGCCATATCATACCTCCACCATCATCAAAGTGTGCCTAGTACTGAAAGAAGTTTGAAATCATGAATTCTAGCACCCAAAGGCAAGGTCTCCTGAGAGCTTGAACATAAATTTGAAAGTGTTAAAATGCCAAGAAACTAGCTAAAATGTTAGGCGCATTTTCCATCTCCTGCTACCTTGAATTGGCGCCTCACATGAAGTTACATTAGCTAAACAAATCTAGGTGCCATTTCTTGTGGTTTAAGTTATCATGAGCACCTAAGGAAGTTTGAATGTCAAGATGTCTTCTTAATCCTTCCCAATGACTTGGATGCATAAAGGAATGAAGTGAACACCCCTTAGCATCAAGGCGCCAATTTCCACTTGAATAATCATCAATTTGTGCCTCAAATAGCTTAGGTGCCCTTCTTGATTCCTTGACACCTAAATCAACACCCAATTTGAAGAAGACATTCACTCATGTCTAGGCACATCTTGTCACCAGAATAACCTTAAATGAGCGCCTAGCAATTGTAAAAGTCCTAAACACATCAAAATATGCCTTAAAGTATCAAGAAGCAAGTTAAGAACCAAGGCACACATTTTAGCGCCTCAAGTGCAAAGCCATGATTTCATATCACTAAATAGGCGCCTAGGTAAGGGGGGTCATGTTAAGGCATATTCAATCATTTGGAAGCATAAAAATAGCAAGACGAGCTCAATTCAACCTAGGCACATTTCCCTGTCTTTGCAACTCTCAATTGGCGCCTAGCCTTGTGAAGGAAAGAATCAAGTATAAAAGACTTCACCTTGTTAAAGTAGAAAGTTATAATCATCAATTTGAGTTTGAGATTAAGGGAATAAGCTAAGTTGAAGTGAGGTGCACTTTTTTACTCCTATCACCTAGATTGGCGCCTCAAAGAAACCTCACAAATCTACATCATTGAATAGGTGCCTTGAAGGAAATAATCACTCTAAGTTATCTCTAATTGTTGAAATCATCAATATGACAAATTTAAGGCCAAAAGGTTCTAGGTGCATTTTTGCTCCTCCAGGCACCTACATGTGCGCTTAAATTAGAAAATGCATAGAATGACTTCTACATGTTATGAAATTGATTAAGAGTTTAATATTATGTTTCTCTGTTGTTTTGTATGAACATCAACAAAGCTGAGAAGTCATTCAAGGAGCAAGAGCTAGAGTCACCTTCAAGCAAAGATGGAGTCAAGAAGTAGCTGCGAGGAAACATCATACTACCACTCCAGAGGATCATCATGCCGAAACACTTCATCGTCAATGGCATCACGTTCGAAGACATTCATCCATTCAAGATTCAAGTTCTTTCATCTTCAAGTCTTTTAGAGAGTCTCCTACTCCATGTTATCAATGAGGTATCATCATCTACACTACTCTACAAAAGAAGATCAACTCATATCCTGCATAAGAAGAAGAATTATAGAGTTAGTTAAATGAGCAACATGTATCATACATATCCTACTTGCAAAGAATAAGGCAAGGTCAACAAGATACATCCCAAACATACAAGTTCAAGTTAAAGCAATCACATTCGATGACATCACAAAGATGATACAATTTGGGAGTATGCCCATAGAGCAAAGTGCTTAAATAGTTGAAATCCACAAGTTTGCTGAGGTGGTGCCTATGTGGCATGTACCTATTATCAGTTCAATCATAATCAGCCACATCATATGACTACATTCAATATATCATTCAACAAGAAAGAAGCCAAAGAGGACGTCCATGTGGAAGATACCTTAAAAGATTCTATTTCATCCTTATCTTCTTGGAAAACGTACCTTAATTGCCTCTCTTATGTACCAAAAATAGCAATTTGTTGTAACTACTGCTGAGATGGCATGATCCTGGCCCTTGGCTAATTGAATTGATCCAGGCCATTCATTGTAATATTGGACTTCTATATAAAGGCGTTGTTGCCTCATTTGTAAATCATTAGTTAGTAGTTAGTAGGCAATTAGAGTAGAGTAGAAGAGACTCTCGAAATTCTCTGAGAGTGCTTGAAGTTATAAATATTTCTCAAGATTAATGCAAAGACATTGGAGCTTGTTTGGTGTTAAGTGTTGTCTTGTGAAATGACATGGTTTCTTGTATCTTGATGAAGTGGAGAGATGTTTCAAAGTAAATTAGAAGTAGATTAGTAGCTCATTGATGTTATGCATGTTGTATTGGATATTTGATCAACTCCTAGCTCATGCTTTTGACATTCATTGTTGGTGAAGTGTTGTGTAAAGCTAGTCTGAGCTTCATTTTCTTAAGTTCAATTGTGGATGTTTGTTTGAGCTGTGCTGTCCAATGGGTGTGTTGTGACCACTTTACAACATCAACCCCAATTACTAATTGGGTCCCCCTTTTTTTGACTTGCCTGGATCCTTGAGGCTAATCCCATACTCAGATTCGATGATGTCTTCGCAGTTTAGATAGTGTCAGGAGCTTAGACTGGCCCACCGGTAAGAAAGAGAAGTAAAACACATAGGTTTCCTCCTACATAGGCCCTGAACCCTAATTGACCATTCCACACTATCCTTAGGCCAGAGTTTTGTTTTTCCATCCTTAGGGAAGGGTTTTGTCTTTTCACACCTAGGTAATAAACCCACTCTGTTCCCAGCATGAAACCCAATTCCAGTCCTGGTCCAAGACCCCATGTATGGCTTAGAAAATCATTCCTGGACTCCAGTCCATGAATCCAGCCTGGAGGTCCAAACCGAAGTCTTGTCTGGAAGTACCTATCCCAGAGTCTCGTTCAGGGGATTCCTGCCTGGAATCCCATTTCAAAGTTTATCTAGATTCTTCTTCCAACCAAGATTACGGAGTTCAACAGAGATTGTCACTCCTTAGCATGATCATCCTTTAGTCATGGAACTTAGTCCCAGCCTGACAACTCTAGTCCGGAAGGTCAAAACCAAGGGATATCTTTTTAAATCTCGGTTCGGCACTCAACCTCATTTCATAGCTCGGAAGACTCGCAAATCAAAGACCTAGGAAAATTTTAGGAGACAATCAACATTTAACGAATATCCCTCCAGTAGGCTGGAATTACGACAGGAGACTTATCCTTGGTCACATAATCCAGCTGGTACTGGATTATGCGCCCAGGACAACTTTTTGTCCTGGTTGCAAAATCCAGTACCTACTGGATTTTGCGCTCCAGGACTGAGACTGTCCAGTTCTGCCTTTAGTCCTGTTCGGTCAATGCATTTGAGTAAAAAATCCTTCCATGACTCCTCTGAGGATGATTGGATCCTGGGATTCGTAGTCTGGCTTGAAAACTTGGTATTTCACCGTAGAGATGAGAAATTCCTTAAGGGATGGAACAAACGAACTTCGTGTCTTGCCATCAAAAAAACAAACTCTTGGAAGATATTCCACCACAATGAAATCTTGTTGCAGGAACTGATGATGATCTCAGGTCAAAAGAATTCCAGACACCAGAGGAAAGTGGAAAGCAGACCTAGGAAATTTCCTAGTCACATATTCTAGGACCTTCAAGAATATGCGCCCAGGACAACTTTTTGTCCTGAGCGCATAATCCAGTAGGTACTGGATTATGCGTCCAGGACAATTTTTTGTCCTGGGCGCAAAATCCAGTACCTATTGGATTTTGCACCCAAGGACTAGGAGTATCCAGTTTCTCCCTCCTGCTCTATCTAGTCACTCCTGGCTTGGAATTTTTCCTCTGACTCCTTTATAGATACCTGAATCCTAGAATTCACAGCTAGGATGGAACAAATGAACATCCATCCTTCAGTCGTGGAGATAGCAGATTCCTGGAGGGTAGAGCAAATGAGGATGGAAGAAATGAACTTCACATCTCGCCATCAAAAGTAGATTCCCGGAGGGTGGAAGGAACGAAGGATGGAACAAACGAACCTCTCATCCCACCTTGGAAGTAACAGATTCCTGGAGGATGGAAGAAACGAAGGATGGAAGGAACGAAGGATGGAATGAACAAACTTTGTGCCTTGCCAACAGATTCACAAAGGATGGAAGGAACGAAGGATGGAACAAACCAACCTCTCATCTCGCCTTGGAAGTAACAGATTCTGCGAGGATGGAAGGAACGAAGGATGGGACAAACGAACCTCTCATCCTGCCTTGGAAGTAACAGATTCCCAGAGGATGGAAGAGACGAGGATGGAAGAAATGAAAGATGGAACAGACAAACTTCGTGCCTTGCCAATAGATTCATGAAGGATGGAAGGAACGAAGGATGGAACAAATGAACCTCTCATCCTGCCTTGGGAGTAATAGATTCTGCAAGGATGGAAGAAACGAAGGATGGACCAAATGAACCTCATGTCTCACCTTCAAAAATAGACTCACGGAAGGATGGAACAAACGAGGATGGAAGAAATGAACTCTATTTTCTGATCCTATATCAACATCTGAACCTCCATGGAATAGCTAAGAGAACGGACCTGCTACAAAACTGGAATCCTAGTCCAAAACTAAAGAAAATGCAAGTCATTGACTTAAAATCCCTGAAAACTAAATTCCAAAGTCAAGTGGCACAAATTCCAGTACCTCCTAGATTGTGCGCTCCAGGACAAATTTTGTCCTGGGCGCAAAATCCAGTACCTTCTGGATTGTGCGCTCCAGGACAAATTTTGTCCTTGAGTACAAAATCCAGTACCTTCAGGATTTTGCGCTCCAGGACAAATTTTGTCCTTAAGCGCAAAATTCCTGACTCCTTGGATTCTGTGCTCTTGAAGATTCTTGATCCAGTCTGGAATATGGGACCTGCATAATGAAATTTTGGAATCCAATCTACCAGCTCCTGCATGAAAGAATTCCTCGCCTGTTATACCTCTGAATCTGGAATCCCTAAAAGGAGATAGAAGGTACTTCTAGTTTTAAAATGATGGAGTCTCTGATCCCAGTGTAGGAAAATCTATCCCTGCCAAAACAGAGTGATGAAACCCTTAGCAAATATCCAAAAGACTGAACATAAAAGTCCAAGGACACATCCCGCCAGTTCCTCCACAGGTGAATTTCTATCCTTCAGAGGATGTTAGAACTCGGGGATTCCTGCGAAATGATCCTCCTCACCCAATCATGAATGCAACTGAACAACTTGATCCTGAACCTATAGGAGGACATGCCAGGTAGATTCCAATTCCTTCTGGGAGTTTCAGCTTGAATGAATTCCTATCCACAGAAAGCAAAATTGCAACCTGCCATCTGAGTAAGATTCCATAGGAGAAAATATTCCAAGACTTAGCTGGATTTTAGAAAAAGTTCAAGAGTTATGCTAGGGAAGAAAATCTAAAACCTTAGGAAATCCCCGACGTCGCAAAATCCTAGACCTCAGGAATTCCCCAACATTGCAAAATCCCCGACATGCCAAATTCCCCGACATTGCAAAATCCCCGACATGCCAAATTCCCCAACATTCCAAATTCCTCGACCACCGACAAAGCAGAAAAGGACAAAAACCAAGTGGGCTAAGGATAAAGTTTGGCGGCTAAGAAATTCCTTTTCCCTAACCTAGGTCAGCCAAGTCAAGGAGGATAAAGTTGCCTATATATATAGGGCACTCAAGGCATTTCTAAAAACATTCCAAATCAAATCCAAATTAGAAATATACCTTATAAGAGCAGAAATTCAGTCCAAGGGCAAATTTCACTAAGGGAAGAACAACTTCATCCAAGGAAATTGCAGATTTTATCATTTCCAAAGGACAAATTCGTCATTAGGGCAAAAATTTCTGAAGGTTTAGGGTAGATTTCTGAACCTTCCAAGAGCAGAAATTCATCCTTCAAGAGCATAAATTCCTTCATCAAGACAAAACTCTTCCATTCCAAGGGAAGTTCTTCACCAAAACTCCATTTCTAAATATTCCTAAGGCAGATTTCTTGTTGGAGCATCCATTAAAACTCAGAAATTTCTACAGAAAAATTAGAAAATCCACTAGTAGGTCAAGAAATCCATAAAAAATCAGAAATTCCATAGTAGATCAAAAGTTCCTCGTGCAAGGAGAGGTATGTCACTGCATAGGAAAAATTCCTTTTACTTAGAAAATTGTTATTTTTTTTGTCTTTCCTGTGTACTTGAAAATTCTTTATTTTAGTCCCACATGCATAAAATGTCATACCAACTTCCCATGTGTGGGAATAAAAGCCCCCGTCTTACTGCTATCCTTGCCCCTTTGGAAAACTCATACTTTGCTTTTCTTTTCTTGATTTCATAGGTAAATGGCAAGTGCCAAGGCGGGTTCCTCAAGACAAACTCAGGTGAAGGCCACCTTCAAAGGAATGATCCCATAGTCCAAAATCAAGTCAAAATGGGCAAACGTCGGAGACACCAATATCTATCCTTCAGTCATGGAAGAAATTGGGAATCGAATGTATGGAACGGCTGGACATCCTCCATCCCTGCTCACAGCCGAGATCATCCAGAATGGAGTTGTCACTGCCGCATGCTTCCCACCCACCATTCCTTGTCCCGAGCTGATCATGGAATGTTTCATGCACTATGATCCGGAGCGAAGGATGGTCATCGATCGTAACAACACAGTGGTGGCCTATTTCACCAAAGAGAAGATTGCGGAGGCTTTCAATATCCCTATCTATAATCCCGTCGAGTTCATGAGCAAGGAGGATTCGGCCGAAATGACCCAAGATGATCCGACAACCTATTTTGGAGTCATCAATAGGACATGGATGCAGAAGAAAAGGACTCACCGTTCCAAGTTGCCAAGGACACTCCTCAAGTCTGACTTCAAGCAGGAGCATAGAAACCTCGTCGTCATGCTGAACAGGGTTATGGGAAGTCAGCAGTCCTCTACCTTCGAGCCATGGATGTTCTACTATGTCGAGGAGGTCCTCGCTGGAATAAAGATGATTGATTGGGCTCGACTCCTTAGCGACAGCATTGATGCACAATTCCAAAACCTGGAGGAATCGAAGACCTTCTACATGAGTTCCTATGTGATCTACATGTTGGTAAGGAACAACAAATATCGAGGACTGTCATGGAAAGGACGTATCGGCAATCAAGAAGGACAAGCCATGGTCTACAATTGCTATCCTCAGCTTCATCTTCAGAACATAAACCATTTCCAGAGATTCAATGATGCATTCGCCATGCATATCACCAGGACCCTCCAAGGAGGCATTCACCAGAGATTATCACCCGAGGCCAAGAAGTTGATCAGGACATATGGCTCATGGTTCATCTAGTTCCTGAAGTTCACATATGTCAGGGCACAAGGATTCTCTGGCTATCCATTTAGGATACCAAGGTATCCGTCGGACAAAATGGTCTTGCTGGAATTAACAAGGCAACTCTCGGCATATGACAAAGTCCAAAAGAAGAAGAAGAAGGCTAGGGTGACTTATCCAATCTAGACAGAAGATGAAGTCGAGTCATGCCCACCTCTCCTAGCTGCTGAAAAGTCTGAGGAGCTGTAGTTCTACAACTTGGTAACTCATTCCTTACGGGAGAACTTTGACCCATTCAACACCACTAGGATAGCATGCAGATGGAAACATAGACACAAGATACACCTGGAGGACCATTGGGCAAATGCTGAGGATGACTTCGAGGTGTGAAGGAGGATGTGTTCCTAACTTTCAGTTGACTTGATTAGAGCCACCGTGATCTTTCCAGTCCCTGACCAAGTCAAGGAAGATGGTAAGCTAGTCCAGCCATTCTTCGAGCAGGAGAAGGATAAGCCTCTTCCACCCTTAGTTTGGTCTGATCTAGAGGTCACCCACTTGGACGACCTAATGGCACCCGTGCTAACAATAACACAAAAATGGATAAGTCAGCAGACGGAGAAAATGCATAAGATGGGTATCTGCCCAACTTACGACTTGATGGGAGACTTGGACTCTCAGTCTTCCAAAGAAGATATGGCCGAGGACCCTCCTGAGAAAGCACAAGAGGCAGGAAGACAGGAAGTAAAAGACCGGGCTACGGAAGATCCACCAGCAAAAAGGGTGAAGGCTCGGAAGGAATTTATTAGTAGACCCAACCAAGAGGAGCGGAATGCATCCAGACCTCACTCTGCCAGCACTTCTTCCATCCGGCAGGTGGATCCTTTTGGAGATGTGCAAGTAGTTAAAGGTAAGAGACCCATGGAGGAGGAAGTGGTCCCAAATGAGCCAGATGATCAGGGAGATAATGAGTCCATGGATTCCACCTGGGAATGGACTCCCAGTCTCATAGTGGGAAATCAGCCTAACCCTCTACCTCAGAATCCAGGGGAGACCCAGCTTGAAGACATGCTATGTCATCCTGATTTGGAATTCCTCAATGAGGAGTTCAATTACAGAGAAGTACCAACCTCCATGCCACAAGTTGGTCAAGGACCTCAGGAAGCACAAGAAGAAGCCATTCCATCCATGAAGCCCAACTGGTTATAGGACAGGTTGTGGAAGAAGACAATCAGGAAGAATAATCCTTCCGCCGCACTTGGCGATTTTCTTGCCAGGATAGGGAAGTCTACAGTTCCAAAGAAGGTGAAGAAGTTTTCCAAGATTACCAGAGATGAGTCTAGATCCCGCCAAGTAGAAGTGGCAATTCCTAGGATAATCGAGGCAAAGGAAGAGATCAGTCCTGATGACTTCGACATCTTGAAGGTCGACCTTGGACCAACAACGAAGGATCAAGAAATGGCAGAACTGGAGGATTTCGTCGCCATTGTTTGAGAAGGGTTAAGGAAGAAGAAAAGAAGAACCAGTTGAAACAGGAGAATGAGCAGCTGCGGCAGCACATCCAACAACTCACGGGCCCATTACAGTCCACCCAAGGAGCAACATCCCAACCTCTGAGCATAACTAAGGATTCCTTAGCTGAGGTTGAAGTTCTGAGGACAGTCAGCCACACAACAAAAGGCTGGATAGAGAAGGTCTTGGATAGAGCACATAGATTCATAGAAGACCTCATCCAGGTGAATGGCAGAGTTACAGCACTTCTGGACAGGATTCATGCAATTCTGGATACATGTCAGCAGTTCATAGTTGTCCGGGAGGAAACTATCCCTAGACTAAAGGCACTGATGAACACTCCGTAGCCAGACCTGATCAAGAACAAGGTAATACAGGCAGGTTTAGTATATGATTTCCTCAGCTGGTATTCCGCCTTGCTCATGAAAAGGGATAACTTGGAGAAGATTGAAGGTGACACTTCCCGGGCCCACGCCATGTTGAAGGAAATCCAGGTCAAAATCCTTGTATCATTGGAGACCTGGTTTGATCTGGATGTAGCACCAGACGGGATCATTGACTTGGAAGAATTGAAAGGCAAGATGTGGAGCATATACTTTAAAGCAACTTATCCTACTAAGGAGTCCCATCTTGAGGATGCATCCTCATTTCTGATCCTCATTAACAGTATCCAAAAGTTGAGGGCAGATTGAGAAAATATCCTTGTCGCCTGCACCACCACCGCATCTATCATGGAGTTTCGGATTGAGAACCTACCCAGTATTCCTATGGAGGAGTTGGAAGTTATCCTGACCAGGTTCCTGGAGGCAGAGACAAAAGAACAGGAGGAAGTTCCATACAGACAGGATAGTCCTATCTAGGAGTCCTAGACAGGTGGCGACCAGGACAGCTGGAAAGTTTCCTTACACATTCTGATGACCTAGATAGGTGGCAGTCTCCTGCATGAATAAGCCCACACACCTAGGTAATAAACCCACTCTGTTCCCAGCATGAAACCCAATTCCAGTCCTGGTCCAAGACCCCATGTATGGCTTAGAAAATCATTCCTGGACTCCAGTCCAGGAATCCAGCCTGGAGGTCCAAACCGAAGTCTTGTCCGGAAGTACCTCTCCTGGAGTCTCGTTCAGGGGATTCCTGCCTGGAATCCCGTTTCAAAGTTTATATAGATTCTTCTTCCAACCAAGATTGTGGAGTTCAACAGAGATTGTCACTCCTTGGCATGATCATCCTTCAGTCATGGAACTTAGTCCCAGCCTGACAACTCTAGTCCGGAAGGTCAAAACCAAGGGATATCTTTTTAAATCTCGGTCTGGCACTCAACCTCATTTCATAGCTTGAAAGACTCGCAAATCAAAGACCTAGGGAAATTTCAGGAGACAATCAGCATTTAACGAATATCCCTCCGATAGGGTGGAATTGCGACAGGAGACTTATCCCTGGTCGCATAATCCAGCTGGTACTAGATTATGTGCCTAGGACAACTTTTTGTCCTAGTCGCAAAATCTAGTACCTACTGGATTTTGTGCCCAGGACAACTTTTTGTCCTGGTCGCAAAATCCAGTACCTACTGGATTTTGTGCTCCAGGACTGAGACTATCTAGTTCTACCTTCAGTCCTATCCGGTTAATGCATTTGACTAAAAAATCCTTCCATGACTCCTATGAGGATGATTGGATCCTGGGATTCGCAGTCTAGCTTGAAAACATGGTATTTCACTATAGAGATGAGAAATTCCTTGAGGGATGGAACAAATGAATTTCATGTCTTGCCATCAAAAACAGACTCTCAGAGGATGGAACAAACGAACTTCATGTCTTGCCATAAAAAAAAAACAAACTCTTGGAAGATATTCCACCACAATGAAATCCTATTGCAGGAATTGATGATGACCTCAGGGCAAAAGAATTCCAGACACCAGAGGAAAGTGGAAAGTAGACCTAGGAAATTTCCTAGTCGCATATTCCAGGATCTTCAGGAATATGCACCTAGGACAACTTTTTGTCTTGAGTGCATAATCCAATAGGTACTAGATTATGCGCCCAGGACAATTTTTTGTCCTGGGCGCAAAATCCAGTACCTACTGGATTTTGCGCCCAAGTTCTAGGAGTATCTAGTTTCTCCCTCCTACTTTGTCTAGTCACTCCTAGCTTGGAATTTTTCCTTTGATTCCTTTATAGATACTTGAATCCTAGAATTCACAGCTAGGATGGAACAAATGAACATCCATCCTTCAGTCGTGGAGATAGCAGATTCCTGGAGGGTAGAGCAAATGAGGATGGAAGAAACGAACTTCGCGTCTCGCCATCAAAAGCAGATTCCTGGAGGGTGGAAGGAATGAAGGATGGAACAAACAAACCTCTCATCCTGCCTTGAAAGTAACAGATTCCCAGACAATGGAAGAAACGAAGGATGGAAGGAACGAAGGATGGAACGAACAAACTTTGTGCCTCGCCAACAGATTCATGAAGGATGGAACAAACCAACCTCTCATCTCGCCTTGGAAGTAACAGATTCTATGAGGATGGAAGGAATGAAGGACGGAACAAACGAACCTCTCATCCCGCTTTGGAAGTAACAGATTCCTGGAGGATGGAAGAAACGAAAGATGGAACAGACAAACTTTGTGCCTCGCCAACAAATTCACGAAGGATGGAAGGAATGAAGGATGGAACAAACGAACCTCTCATCCCGCCTTGGAAGTAATAGATTCTGCGAGGATGGAAGAAATGAAGGATGGAACAAATGAACCTCGTGTCTCACCTTCGAAAATAGACTCACGGAAGGATGGAACAAACGAGGATGGAAGAAATGAACTTCATTTTCTGATCCGGTATCAACATCTGAACCTCCATGGAATAGCTAAGAGAACGAACCTACTACAAAACTGGAATCCCAGTCCAAAACTGAAGAAAATGCAAGTCATTGACTTAAAATCCCTGAAAATTGAATTCCAAAGTCAAGTGGCGCAAATTCTAGTACCTCCTGGATTGTGCGCTCCAGGACAAATTTTGTCCTGGGCACAAAATCCAGTACCTTCTGGATTGTGCGCTCCAGGACAAATTTCGTCCTTGAGCACAAAACCCAGTACCTTCAGGATTTTGCGCTCCAGGACAAATTTTGTCCTTAAGCGCAAAATTCCTGACTCCTTGGATTCTATGCTCCTGAAGATTCCTAATCCAATCTAGAATATGGGACCTGCATAATGAAATTTTGGAATCCAGTCTACCAGCTCCTGCATGAAAGAATTCCTCACCTGTTATACCTTAGAATCCAGAATCCCTAAAAGGAGATAGTAGGTACTTTTGGTTTTAAAATGATGGAGTCTCTGATCCGAGTGTAAGAAAATCTATCCCTGCCAAAATAGAGTGATGAAACCCTTAGCAAATATCCAAAAGACTGAATATAAAAGTCCAAGGACACATCCTGCCAGTTCCTCCATAGGTGAATTTCTGTCCTTCAGATGATGTTAGAACTCGGGGATTCCTACGGAATGATCCTCCTCACCCAATCATGAATGCAACTGAACAACTTGATCCAGAACCTATAGGAGGATGTGCTAGGTAGATTCCAAGTCCTTCTGGGAGTTTCAACTTGAATGAATTCCTGTCCACAGAAAACAAAATTGCAACCTGCCATCTGAGTAAGATTCCATAGGAGAAAATATTCCAAGACTTAGCTGGATTTTAGCAAAAGTTCAAGAGTTATGCTAGGGAAGAAAATCCAAAACCTTAAGAAATCCCCGACGTCGCAAAATCCTAGACCTCAGGAATTCCCCGACATTGCAAAATCCCTGACATGCCAAATTCCTTGACATGCCAAATTCCTCGACATTGCAAAATCCCCAACATGCCAAATTCCCTGACATTCCAAATTCCCCGACCACCGACAAAGTAGAAAAGGACAAAAACCAAGTCGGCTAAGGATAAAGTTTGGCGGTTAAGAAATTTCTTTTCCCTAACCTAGGTCAGCCAAGTCAAGGAGGATAAAGTTGCCTATATATATAGGGCACTCAAGGCATTTCTAAAAACATTCCAAATCAAATCCAAATCAGAAATATACCTTTTAAGAGCAGAAATTCAGTCCAAGGGCAAATTTCACCAAGGGAAGAACAACTTCATCCAAGGAAATTGCAGATTTTATCATTTCCAAAGGATAAATTTGTCATTAGGGCAGAAATTTCTGAAGGTTTAGGGCAGATTTTTGAACCTTTCAAGAGTAGAAATTCATCCTTCAAGAGCATAAATTCCTTCATCAAGACAAAACTCTTCCATTCCAAGGTAAGTTCTTCACCAAAACTCCATTTCTGAATATTCCTAAGGCAGATTTCCTGTTGGAGCATCCATTAAAACTCAGAAATTTCTGCAGAAAAATCAGAAAATCCATTAGTAGGTCAAGAAATCCATAAAAAATCAGAAATTCCATAGAAGGTCAAAAGTTTCTCGTGCAAGGAGAGGTATGTCACTGCATAGGAAAAATTCCTTTTACTTAGAAAATTGTTATTTTTTTTGTCTTTCCTGTGTACTTCAAAAATTCTTAATTTTAGTCCCACATGCATAAAATGTCATACCAACTTCCTACGTGTGGGAATAAAAGCCCCCGTCTTACCTCTATCCTTGCCCCTTTGGAAAACTCATACTTTGCTTTTCTTTTCTTGATTTCACAGGTAAATGGCAAGTGCCAAGGCGGGTTCCTCAAGACAAACTCAGGTGAAGGCCGCCTTCAAAGGAATAATCCCATAGTCCAAAATCAAGTTGAAATGGGCAAACGTCGAAGACACCAATATCTATCCTTCAGTCATGGAAGAAATTGGGAATCAAATGTATGGAGCAGCTAGACATCCTCCATCCCTACTCACAAACAAGATCATCCAGAACGGAGTTGCCGCCGCCGCATGCTTCCCATCCATCATTCCTTGTCCTGAGTTGATCATGGAATGTTTCATGCACTATGATCTAGAGCGAAGGATGGTCGTCGATCGTAACAACATAGTGGTGGCCTATTTCACCAAAGAGAAGATTGCGAAGGCTTTTAATATCCCTGTCTATAATCCTGTCGAGTTCATGAGCAAGGAGGATTTGGCCAAAACGACCCAAGCCGATCCGGCAACCTGTTCTGGAGTCATCAACAGGACATGGATGTAGAAGAAAAGGACTCACCATTCCAAGTTGCCAAGGACACTCCTCAAGTTTGACTTCAAGTAGGAGCATGGAGACCTCGTCGTCATGCTAAACAGGGTTATGGGAAGTCAGCAGTCCTCTACCTTCGAGCCATGGATGTTCTACTACGTCAAGGAGGTCCTCGCTGGAACAAAGATGATTGATTGGGCTCGACTCCTTAGCGACAGCATTGATGCACAATTCCAAAACCTAGAGGAATCGAAGACCTTCTACACAAGTTCCTATGTGATCTACATGCTGGCAAGGAACAACAAATATTGAGGACTGTCATGGAAAGGACGTATCGGCAATCAAGAAGGACAAGTCATGGTCTACAATTGCTATCCTCAGCTTCATCTTCAGAACATAAACTATTTTCGAAGATTCAATGATGCATTCGCCATGCATATCACCAGGACCCTCCAAGGAGGCATTCACCAGAGACTATCACCCAAGGCCAAGAAGTGATCAGGACATATGGCTCATGGTTCATCCAGTTCCTAAAGTTCACATATGTCAGGGCACAAGTATTCTCTGGCTATCCATACAGGCTACCAAGGTATTCGTCAGACAAAATGGTCCTGTTGGAATTAACAAGGCAACTCTCGGCATATGACAAAGTCTAAAAGAAGAAGAAGGTTGGGGTGACTTATCCAATCCAGACAGAAGATGAAGTTGAGTCATGCCCATCTCTCCTAGCCGCTGAAAAGTCTGAGGAGGAGCTGCAGTTCTACAACTTGGTAACTCATTCCTTACGGGAGAACTTTGACCCATTCAACACCACAAGGATAGCATGCAGAAGGAAACATAGACACAAGATACACTTGGAGGACCATTGGGCAAATGCCGAGGATGACTTTGAGGTGCGAAGGAGGATGTGTTCTTGACTTTCAGTTGACTTGATCAGAGCCATCGGGATCTTTCCAGTCCCTGACCAAGTCAAGGAAGATGGTAAGCTAGTCCAGCCATTCTTTGAGAAGGAGAAGGATAAGCCTCTTCCACCCTTAGTTTGGTCTGATCCAAAGGTCACCCACTTGGATGACCTAATGGCACCCATGCTAACAATAACACAGAAATGGATAAGTCAGCAGACAGAGAAAATGCATAAGATGGGTATCTGCCCAACTTACGACTTGATGGGAGACTTGGACTCTAAGTCTTCTGAAGAAGATATGGCCGAGGACACTCCTGAGAAAGCACAAGAGGTGGGAAGACATGAAGTAAAATACTAGGCTACAGAAGATCCACCAGCAAAAAGGGTGAAGGCTCAAAAGGAATTTATTAGTAGACCCAACCAAGAGGAGCGGAATGCATCTAGACCTCACTCTGCCAGCACTTCTTCCATCCGAGAGGTGGATCTTTTTGGAGATGTGCAAGCAATTAAAGACAAGAGACCCATGGAGGAGGAACTGGTCCCAAATGAGCTGGATGATCAAGGAGATAATAAGTCCATGGATTCCACCTAGGAACGGACTCCCAGCCTCATAGTGAGAAATCAGCCTAACCCTCTACCTCAGAATCCAGGGGAGACCCAGCTTGAAGACATGCTACATCATCCTGATTTGGAATTCCTCAATGAGGAGTTCAATTATGGAGAAGTACTAACCTCCATGCCACAAGTTGGTCAAGGACCTCAGGAAGCATAGGAAGAAGCCATTCCATCCACGAAGCCCAACTAGTTATAGGATAGGTTGCGGAAGAAGACAATCAGGAAGAATAATCCTTCCACTGCACTTGGCAATTTTCTTGCTAGGATAGGGAAGTCTACAGTTCCAAAGAAGGTGAAGAAGTTTTCCAAGATTACCAGAGATGAGTCTGGATCCCGCCAAGTAGAAGTGGCAATTCCTAGGATAACCAAGGCAAAGGAAGAGATCAATCCTGATGACTTCGACATCTTGAAGGTCGACCTTGGACCAACCATGAAGGATCAAGAAATGGCAGAACTAGAGGATTCCGTCGCCGTTGTCTGAGAAAGGTTAAGGAAGGAAGAAGAAAAGAAGAACTAGGTTAAATAGGAGAATGAGCAACTGCGGCAGCACATCCAGCAACTCATGGGCCCATTACAGTCTGCCCAAAGAGCAACATTCCAACCTCTGAGCATAACTAAGGATTCCTTAGCTAAGGTTGAAGTTCTGAGGACAGTTGGCCACACAACAAAAGGTTGGATAGAGAAGGTCTTGGATAGAGCACATAGATTCATAGAAGATCTCATCAAGTGAATGGTAGAGTTACAACACTTCTGGACAGGATTCATGCAATTCTGGATACATGTCAGCAGTTCATAATTGTCCGAGAGGAAACTATCCCTAGACTAAAGGCACTGATGAACACTCTGCAGCTAGACCTGATCAAGAACAAGGTAATATAGGCAGGTTCAGTATATGATTTCCTCAGCTGGTATTCTGCCTTGCTCATGAAGAGGGATAACTTGGAGAAGATTGAAGGTAACACTTCCCGGGCCCACGCCATGTTGAAGGAAATCTAGGATAAAATCCTTGTATCATTGGAGACCTGGTTTGATCTGGATGTAGCACTAGACGGGATCATTGACTTGGAAGAATTGAAAGGTAAGATGCGGAGCATATACTTTAAAGCAACTTATCGTATTGAGGAGTCCCATCTTGAGGATGCATCCTCGTTTCTGATTCTCATTAACAGTATCCAGGAGCTGAGGGCGGATTTGGAAAATATCCTTGTCGCCTGCACCACCACCGCATCCGTCATGGAGTTCCGGATTGAGAACCTACCCAGTATTCGTATGGAGGAGTTGGAAGTTGTCCTGACCAGGTTCTTGGAGGCAGAGACAAAAGAATAGGAGGAAGTTCCACACAGACAGGACAGTCCTATCCAGGAGTCCTAGACAGGTGGTGACTAGGATAGCTGGAAAGTTTCCTTACACATTCTGACGACCTAGACAGGTGGCAGTCTCCTGCATGAATATTCTGATGACCCCACCTGCTTTTTCTAGGATTTGTAACCCAGGGCACATGTTTCAAGGAAATCTGATTTCCTTTTGCCCTAAGATATTTTTGAGGGCCTATATAAAGGCTGAGGGATGCCTCATTGTAACTCTCTCTCCTTTTCTGATATTTATCATTCTGAAGCTCCTAGAGCTCCTTAGTAGCTAGTTTTCATTTCTGCATAGTTTCTTATGAGCTAAACTCCAAAATCAGTTGGATTGTTGTGATATAAACTTCTGAAGTAGTAATATATGCATTGAAGAATGGTGTTCATATATTCCTTTGGATTTTTGGCATGGTCTTATTGATTTCTTGGAGCAAATCTGAAAGGTATTGAAGTTCTTTCTTGTATTTTCATGTTTTTATTTGTTAGAAAGATGGAGATTATTACTGTTGAATGATTGAATCTGTTTGTTCATACCATTGGTGATCTATGGCCTGCAAATCATTGTGTATGGTTAGCCTGAACTTAATCTGAACCTAACTTCGACTGTTCCATATGACCAAATCCATGTCTCTTACTGAAGCAGTTTGAAAATCCTTATTCCCCCTTAGAAGATAGCACCACCCCTACCTAGTTGTTGCCTCATGACAAAGCAGAGGACTGGTTCCAGTTTCTATCTCCAGCAGCAGTCTTCTTCCATCAATTAGTTAAACCCCTGAACCTTTATCTTATCTTTTTCACTTTCTTTTAGATCTTGATTAGGATTAGTTTTCTAGAACTTCATCACCAAATCATCTGCCTCTATAAGAATGGAACTTTAGAATTCCATTTGTCCATCTGTGAAAGAATTCCATTCACCCACAAATCCCAGTCTAAATCCCAGAAATGAATTCCATGACCCTGAAAGAGCAATCTTACGTAAGTCCCCTTCATGATTACCAACAAATCACATCATTCTACTGAGTCTATCCCTATGCACGTCAAGACCTGACATCAAAGGAACCTTGGAGTAGTCTCATTCGATCACGTAGTTCAGTGTCTGAGAAGCTTTATTCAAGAGAGGATAGGATACTCTGTGTTTTATTCTATTGTTGTAGTCACAAAAACCTCATCAACAGGGTGCTTATATGAGTCTTCATGATTTGAAAACCTTTCGCTATCCTTAGGAGATTGTACCAACTCCATGTAGTTATAGGCATTCTTGGTGAAGTGGAGTTAGGTTAATTAAGGAGTTTGTCTATTCATACATCATCATCACCTCATTGACCTTAGATTAGTTTCTTCTAAACCTTCATCTTTTTCCTTTTCTTTATTATTAGAGCATTGTACATACATCATCCACACTGAAAAGAGAAATAAGTTGAACGAAGTAAGAAGTCTGTGTAAGTCCCTTTGTGATAATCAGCAAGATCACATCAAAATCACGGAGTCTATCCATCGCGAATCATAAGAAGAGGAACCTTGAAGTTACTTCATTGGATCACACAGCTTAGCCTTTGAAGAACTTTATTCAAGAGAGAGTGAGAGACTTAGTGTTTTACTCTATTGTTGACTTGTCTAAAAACAATCATCAACAGGTCCGATATTTGTTATGGTCCAGTTATTTATTTTAAATAATGTAAAGGAATTAAAGTTAAATTAATATTTAACTTTACATTATTTATTTTATAAAGTGACTTTATAAAAAGGACCATGGAGAGACATAAGTTCTAAAAAAGGACCAAATATCACCTCCTAGGGATGGTCGCCCACTTAAGGAGACATTAATGAGGATTAAAAATTAAAATTTAATTGTAAAATTCCCTCTACTTGGACATGCAAGTTTGAGGAGAATAAGTAAAGTTTTGGAGCGCATTTGGCATTCACGCTTGACTTGATATTTGTTTTTCTTCTTGTTGGAGGAGCTGGTTCTTCCTAAAGGTTTGTGAGGACGTAAACCCTTGCATGCAACATCTTCCACATTGGTGAGAGACCCAATCTGGAGGATTCAATGGTGGCTTCATACATGAGTCACATTGGTGCTTCACAGTTGTTTATATTCACATATTTGAGCTTCAATCTCCATTGCATATTTGGAGAATTCAACAGAATACAGTTTGAAGTGATATTATTAGATTTTAAGGAAGCATTGTTGCTTTTCTTTGTTGATTGAAGTTGTTGGTTCTGGCCGTACAACTTGTGTGAGGACTGGGGAGTTTGGGATGAAGATGCTTAGGGTTTGGGCAATTTTTTGTGGTGTTTAAGGGTGCCTAGGGTAGGAAATCAATCTTCAATCCCTTGTGAGTAGTTTTAACTCAGTTTGGAGGTTTGGCATTCAAATTTTGGAGCTTGCAGTTGTTGGTTGCAAGTACAACAAATTATCAAAGTTCGTCAAATTTTCTGGGTATGTTTGATTTAGTTATGTAATGTTATTTGATGAACTGGGTTGCCTATATTTTTGAGAAAAAATGTATTTTCAGATAAAAAATTAAATCTAGAATTTTTAGCCTTATGTGATTCGAAATAGTGCAAAAATTTCTAAGTTATTTGATGTTGCAAATCATTTCATTTCTGATATCTATTATAAACAAAAGAAACACCTTTTGCATTTCCGTTACTTCCCTTAAACACATCAAACAAACCAAAAAAAAAACCAAGGTAGAACAGGGGTGTATATTACACCCCTTGTCACACAGGTGACAAATGAAGTTAAGCCCGAATTGAAGGTTCTTCCCCATCCCCGAGCGTCTAGTAGATATGCTGAGGTTCCCCCTCTGCCATCCCTCCAAGTACAATGAGGCAACTGTCAAGCACAAAACAAACCTCTCCGCAATCGCAATATTACTTTTGTACCACTTGCCTCTATGGAGACTGGTGAAAAGCAATCGATTGCATGTAAATTATTTCCTAAGGTTTCTCAACCGCTTGTGGATGCTCAAGTACCTCCACCTATTTCACAACTTGAGCGGGAAGAGTAGCCCGCATTGAGGAACCCTCCCCTCGTGATCTCTCAACCTTTGGTAGTTCCTCTTGTTTCTTCTAATGCTTCTGAAGCAAAGGCAGAAAAGGAACCCACGTTGGAATATACTACGGTTCCCCTAACAAACATCACAAACAAAACTAAGCATAATCAAATTGTAAAAGAGTGAAAGAAGCGTTGTCATGCTATGGCTTGCCTTGCCACAGGAGAAGAGAATCTCCCTCCTATCAAGCGTCAATCACCGATAGATGCAAAAGAGACATCTATTAGTGCTTTGTCTCCTCTAGCGAAATAAAGTGCTTCACAACCCGCAATGTGTTGTGACCTAATCACACATCACCCCATTGCAAATGGGGACCCACCTTTTTTTAGTTGTGAGCTTCTAGGAACATTAGGAAGTGTCGTCAGACCTAGTCTCCTCCACAAATTGGGAAGTGAGTCTATCCGGAAACAAGTCAAGTGAGTTAATCTCCTTGCAAATAAGAAATTAGGAAGGTCATCCATCAAACAAGGTGCAATTGAGAATACTTAAGCATGTCCATGAGATACTGAAAATTGACTAAGTTTGATGTCCTAAGGTCTGATGTCCTGAAATCCTAAAAATTGACTAAGTCTGAAATCTAGTGGATCCTTAAAAATCTAGAATTTGCATGTTAAATCCCATGGATCCAAGACCTATCTCAAACATCCTGACAGTATATTTCAAAATATTTAAAGTATATTTGAAATATACTAGATTTTAGGCACTGAAAAATGGCTAAGTATGAGAAATTTCTTCTCCATGAGTGCAACCCACCCTCCATGAGGAAATTTCCTCTGGGAAATTTCTGTAACACTCAAGGAATGCGCCCAACATGGAGAAATTTCTTTAACAATCAATGAATGCACCCAACATGGAGAAATTTCTTTAACACTCAAGGAATGCACCCAACATGGAGAAATTTCTTTAACACTCATGGAATGTGCCCTCCTTGGTGAATTTTATTCAACCATTGTCCAATGCGCTCATCATGAGCAAATTTTCTCCAACACCTATCAAATGCACTCCCACTCAAGAAAATTTCTCCAACCTTTAGGAAATACGCTTCAATTCAAGAAAGTTTCTCCAACCTGTTTCAAATGCACTCTGCCTTGTGAGATTTCTTCACTCATTGCCCAATGAGCCCTCTTGTAGGAAATTTCTTCATCTGTTGCCATATGCGCCCTCAAACAAGAAATTTCTTTACCAAGCCTCAAATGTGCCCCGCTTGGGTCAGGTCGTCCATGAAAAGATAAAAAGCAAGTTTTAAAATGCAAAAACAAAGCCTTCTTCATTGCATAAAATAATCCAGCCTAAGACCTTTGCAAGGTATCTAAAAATGAAATGTTAGAAGAATCCTAATGAAAGGTTTTTAATGATCAATATCTTTGAAATTGACAATTATTTTCCTTGTGGTAGGTGATGGAGGATCCAAAAGGAGAATGGCAAACCTTGCACCGGGAACATTCAGAGCTTAGAAGAGTGTTGCTCAAGATCACAAAGAAGGAGAAGATACCACTGCAAGCTGTGCATGCACATCCAAGGTCATCATTAGAGGAGGTCCACTGCATGACATCAAGACTCATTACTTCATCATCGAGAAAGTGCACGTCTAGGAGTTCAAGAATCTAGGGTCACTCGTTTCATGCACCAGGTAGAGATAGAGAACATAATGCAATCCACTCCAAGAAGTCATGGACAAAGACATCTTCTACTTCTTGCACCATCCAGAGTCGAATCCTACACAAGCATAAGGACATAATGAGAAGAGAAATGGGTCAATCATCGAGCAATTCATCAATTACATGAAGAAATTCTAAGTTTCCCAAGTTTTCAAGTTCGAAAGTAGCTAAGTTCCAGAGGTGAAAATCCAAGTTCAAAGACTATTCCAGGAAAATGATAAATCTGGGAAAGTATTCCAAGCAGTGTGAACACAGAGAGAATCAAACTAGTTTACTTGAGAAGTTGCTGAGGAGGCATGTGCACATCGTGGATCAATCACATTTTGCCACATCATCCATCCAAGTTCAGTACATGTACATCAAGAAAAGGCCAAGGCAGGTGCTCATGTGGAAGATGCTCCAAAGATTCCATTTCAAGTTTATCACATCAGAAAATGTGCCTTCATTGCCTCTCTTTTGAGCGGTTATGCCTTGTTGTCTTCATCTGGGCCATTGGTTTGCAAATCAATCCTAGTCATTCATGTAATTTTGGAGCCTATATAAGGCCCATTTCTCTCATTTGTAAGGTTAGAAGTTGTTAGCTCTCTCAAGAGTAGGAGTAGAGTAGAAGTAGAGTAGAGGAGACTTCTTGAAGTCATTGAAGAGACATTGTGAAATTGTTGTAAAAGGACTTCCAAAATCAATACAAGCTCATTATTGTTCTCATGGTGATTTGTGTGATTGTGGAATGTTAGCATGGTTTCAAATTCTTGAATATGATGGAGATGTGTTTCCAAGTAGCTTAGAAATAGATTAGAAGTTCATTGATGTAATGATTACATCCAAAGATATTTAATGAATTCCTTAATGGTTCATACTTTTTTTAGATTATCGAAGGCAACTCACTTTGAAAAGTTAGCTTGAACCTCCATTTGCTTTAGTTCGATTGTGAATACTTGTTGAAGCTGCACCAGCTGTGGGTGTTTGGATGTGTGTTTGCAATATGAAAATCATTGGGTTACCTTAGAAGATTGCACCTGCTTTGTGTAGTTGTTGGTTCTCATGGTGAAGCGGAGTCAGGTTTTGTGAGGAGTTTGTCTATCCTAGCATGTTACATTATATCATTGTCCTTAGAATAGTTCTCTAAACCCTTTCCTTTTGCATTTTCTTTTCATAACTGGTTAGAAGAAGTTCCATTTCATAAGGAGGAAATAACATATTTAAAGTGGAGTAAGGAGTCAATTCAGCGTAAGTCCCTTTGTGAGTTTCAGCAAAATCACATCAACTACTGAGTCTATCCATTGTAAAACATGAATCAGGAACCTTGGAGTTGTCTCATTGGATCACATTGTTTAGCCTTTGAGAGAATTTATTCAAGAGAGGATAGAATACTTAGTATTTTATTCTGAGTTTGCATGTGCATAAAAAACACATCAACACAATGGAACCTATTGTACTATATTCCAACAGCAAATTTGAAGGTAATAACAATACAGGTATGGCTCTTACTACTTGCACCACACTTGTTGTAGTTCCTCTTGCATCTTGTCCACCTTCCCAAATTCGTGATGAGCAAGATTGGGAGGCAGATGATTTGCTTTAGGCCAGCTTGTGAGTGTGGCCCCTATTTCTTGTGTCATGAGTGCAGTGATTGTTTTCCCCTGTATTGTGTTAATTGATGCTTTATTCACGTTATTAAGCTCTCTTTGGATGACCCTTGACACCGTTGTAGGTGCAAGGATGCAAAGGGACTGAAATCCATTGGCATTCTCTCTATTTGTATCATCATTCCTCTATATGTTGTAAGTTGCATTTTATCATTGTTGTTTCCTTTGGGGACGATGGCAGGTGTAGGATGATTTGGCATCCTTCCTTGTTGACCCAAAGTTTTATATTTTCTTTCATGTGATATTTCTACCTTTGTCTCCACAGTTGTATGGATTGGCGGATCATAACAGTTCCAAATATTTATAACCTCGAGATGTCTCCTATTATACAACCATTTATATAATGTGCCAGCTAAGTAGATCCCTATGTGTTATTTCTTTATACTACTCACTTGTATGGTTCGATTAATGTGGCACCTTGTTGCTATGTACTGTGACGTTATTGCAACATCACCCCATTGGTAACGGGGACCCCTCTCTTTTGAGCTTCTGGCTTGAGTTTGTTTGGTTTTGGTAATGTCCCTGTTTGAGGATTCCCACCCAAATAATGATTTTGCAAATAATACATGATGCTCCTAAACCTCTGCCTAGACAGATGTTTAATAGTAACTTTGTAAAATGTAGAGATTCAAGTTATGCATAAGGCACCCAAATCTCCACTTCGAGCGCTAGTTAAAGGTTGGATTGCACGAATAGGATTTTCCTAGTATACATTAGGCATTCCAATGTCTGCTTAGCCAAGAGTTTGACTTGATCTTACAATTCATTTTGTCTAACTCATGTGCGGGAGGTTCTGAGGGGTCCACCTTGGACACTTGATCATGTTGCAAATAGAAAGTCCATTGTATGCATAGAACACCAAATGGTCTGTCAAGCATGTTCACATCATCTTTGCATTATGAATGATATTCAAGACATCCCAATAAGTCCGCCCCAAACGCATATGCATGATGACTATGCTATCCACATATTTCACGATGTGTTATGGTTTTAGATTCCTAACTTCTACTTAATAAGTTGATGGTCCACTCTAGATATGAAGTCATCATTGATTTGCACAGTGGAAGTATTTTAAATTATACATTACGCACTCATTTTCCTGCCCGATGATTTCTATCTCGCACTTGTGCAAGTCTCAAATGCATAGCATATTCACATGTCTGCTCTCTCAGCTCATGCGCGGGAGGTTCCTAAGTTTGCCTTAAAGGTTTGACTATGTTCATTTTTGCAAGTGGAGGAATCCACATTATGCTCAACATATTTATTAATCCGCTCAAGCACACGTCAAAGCCCAGTATACCGGAAGTAAAGTTTTAAACAATTGCAAACCATAGGAAAAGCTCCGCTTGAATGGTGATTAGAGTGCATATCGGTAGAGTTTTAAAATTATCCTAGCACACCCAAAATGTCCACCAAGTGCATTTTCTATTCATGATACAAAACATGTTCTCCAACTCATTGCAAAGTGGTTTGGCAGAACCGCTCAAACGGGCATTTGAGGAGGTGTTACAAATTTAGAATTATGCAAAGGATATCAAATGGTTCGCCTTTCATGTCGAATGTCTTATCGATATCTTTTGATAGTGTGGAGCATTCAAGAGGCCATTCATACGCACGTCTGGATTCAAGGCATATTTGCTAAGCTTAGTCACACCTCATAATGCATAAAGATCCACCTAAATGAGCATTCAAGGAAGATATGACCAGTTTAAACGTTACTCATTGAATGTTAATGTGCAATTCGCATTTTCACATCGGTTGAAAAAAATTGGTAATTATGAACATGAATTCATGAAGCTCCAAAAGGAAATTTTTTGACATGCCGATATTTTTGTATTTGCTCTTGAACGCACTTTCCTTCAAATCCTATAATATTCATTACTCATTTCACACCTAGTAGGTTTCAAAATCTGACTCAGGCATATAACGGTTGTAGTATTTAAGAGTGGAGTCATGTTTTAAGATCATGGTTTCTAATTTTGGTCTCACGGCATGTCGCGTTGCTTATTAAGTAGAGGCCTGCATTAGCATTGCTTAATGCATATTGAAGCTAAGGATCGCTTCAATACTTATGAAAGGATTTTAAATAGAGACAGAGTTTTTGAATGGTCTGCAAGCTATACATATCTCTCAGGTGCGCATTCACAGATTCAAAAATTGGGAATGTTCCAAATTCACCGAGGAAAAGATTTTAGCAACTGAGGAGGATTGAATTGAGAACTACATCTGTCAATTGGAGTTATTGAGAAACCAGTCACGTTTATTTTTCACAAAATTTGCATTTTTGGCTTTTCTTGAAAGAGGAGCGAGGTAAAATTGCATATTTAATTTATTCCTCATGCATTGGACAATGAAATTTATCCTATTTGCTTGATTATTAAGCATCGCTTCATGATGCTGACATCATGATGTCCGTGCAAGTGAATAATGAAAGCGAATAAGAATGCCAAGAGCCGGCACATGTGAAAGTTCAAAGGATGGAGGAGCGTTGCTTAAGGAGGGTGGACATCATCGTCGCATGAAATAGACCCGTTCCAGATGATCAAGATCCAACACCAACAGTCATACATCAATATCATCATTTGTACAAGAACAAGGGAAATGAGTAAATTCATCAATCAGTCCATGAGTTACATTAAAAAGTACAATTGCATGAAAGACAACATGAAGAAGTTCAAAATTCCCAAGTCGCAAGTTTAAAGATGCTAAGTTCTGTTGTGATGTAATCACACATCGCCCCATTGCAAATAGGGACCCCCTCTTTTTTCTTGCTTTCTTTGTTTTACTTTGAGCTTTTCATTTGGACAATATCACCTCTTCCACAGCATCTTCTCCATGCATCATCCTCCAACCCACCCAAATTAGTTGGTCTTCAATATCATGCTTGGATTGTGTCTCCTTCACAACATATTCTCCATACACACCCTCCAAACTTGCCTTGTCAAGTGACTCCCACCATCATGCATGTCTTCCACATCATTCACTCCATGCACTCACTCTAAATCCGCCCATGCTTCAAGAGTTGCATAGCATTCAAAGGAGGTTAAGTCAGCAATGAAACAAGTGAAGAGCTCTTAAGTTGTAAAAACCAAGTTAAAAATGCTTAAGTGATGAAAATTCTGTATACCTCCTCCAATCCCGCCCTTCCTAGGTAGCCTTGAGCACTACACTTGGACAACTCCACCTCCTCCAAATCACATTCTCCATACACCCTCTCTAAATCCATCCATGCTTCTATAGCATTCAAAGGAAGTTAAATTATCATGGAAGTAAGTGAAGATGTCTTTGATCATCAAAACCAAGCTAAAATGCCTAAGTCTTGCCAAAATCCATACACCTCCCTCAAATCCTACCCATGCTAGGCGGCATTGAGCCCTTCATCCAGACAAGGTCTTGACAACAATACACTCTTCGGATGACACCACTAAGCCCGCCCAGCCTGGCGGCTTTCACACCCTGACATTGAATTCACATCAAATAATCCATACTGCCCCTCTAAACCCGCCTAGGCACTTAGGCATGGATTTCACGCGAAAGGGTATGTTTTGAAATGTCATTTTTTAATCCCACATGTATAAGATGAATGTAATTTGTTATTGAAAATCCTTTATATCAAGTCTTAGTTTGATGTGTTTCTTTTTGTAGGTGATGGAGGGTCCAAGGAGGTGAATGGCGAGAGCTCATACATGAGAAGTTTGGAAGGGAAAGGAAAGTTGCTGAAGTTTGTCATCATCACCACATGGAGGAGAGCTCTTACATCAAGTTCATCTTGCTTTGAAGACTTCGTATGTTTGGATGAGGAAGACATCAATGCCACGCATGAGTCATCATCATCCAGAGTTGTCTATTGCATGTGCGTCCATCATATGCCAGTCTACTATAAGAAGTCACGCACAAGACATCTTCCACCTCAACACTCCAAGAGTCCAGAGTCCTGCAAGAGTACATCACAAGATGAGAGATGAGCATGATCATCAAAGCAACTCATGAGTTACATCTAGACAACAAGAAGAAAATATTCTAAGTAAAGTGAACATGAGGTGAACCAGACTAGTTCGTTTGAAGATGCTGAGGTGGCACGTACATATCATCAGGCCAATCGCATTTCGCCATGTAATTCATTCAAGAGGGTGCACCATAAAGATGCTCCAAAGATGCTTATCACATTGGGAAACGTGCCTTCATTGCCTCTTTCATGTTCTAAAAATAGCAAATTTTGTAACAAACTACCTTCTTGTCTCAATCTCGTCCGTTGATTGCTAAAATTTAAGCAATCAATCTAGGCCATTCATTGTAATTCTTGAGCTCTATATAAAGCTCAATTCTCTCATTTGTAAAGGATCATTAGAGGAGAATCATTAAAAGAAGATAGAGTAGGAGTAGATACTATGGCAATAGGAGTAGAGTAGAAAGAGCTCTTTGAAGTCATTGAAGAGATATATGAGATTGTTGTAAACAAAACACTTCCTAAATCAATACAAGCTCATTGTTGTTGTTTGCATAGTGATCTTGTACGATCAAGGAATGTTCGCATGGTTTCTTATTCTCCAAGATGGTTGAGATGTGGTTCCAAGTAGCTTAGATGATAAAGTAGATAGAGTTCATTGATGTAATGAATATATGCAATGATATTTGATAAATTCCCATTGGTTCATACCTTTGATGGCTTGTCGACAGTAAGTCATCATGTAAAGTTGGCCTAAACCACATCTTGCAAATAGTTTGATTGTTGATGCTCCTTCAAGTTGCACCAGCTGTGGGTACTTTGGAGTGTGTCAACAATATGAAAATCCTTGGTTTATCCTTTGGAGATCGCACCTATTTCATGTAGTTGTTGCTTGTCATGGCAAAGAGAAATTTAGTTTCTAAGGGAATTTGTCTACCATAGCATCGTTCGTCACGTCATTGTCCTTAGATTAGTCTTCTTAACCCTTGCCTTTTGCCTTTTCTTTTTGTAGTTGATTAGAAGTTCCATTTCACAAGGAAAGAGTACATATTTGAATGGAGTGATGAATAATTTTTTTGTAAGTCCCTTTGTGTAAACAACATTATCAAATCATTCCACTGAGGCTATCCATTGCAAATCACATACAAGGAACCTTGGAGCGTTCTTGTTTGATCACGTAGTTTAGCATTCGAGACGCTTTGTTCAAGAGAGGATAGAGCACTTGGTGTTTTATTCTAATGTTGTTGTTGTCAAGAAAACATCATCAACAAAATTGGTGCTAGAAGGAGGGCTGAACAAAGATATTGCTCCATTCGTTGCATGCCCTTCTCCTCCTAACGCTCAACAAAATTGGCACTAGAAGAAGGGCATGACCAAGGAATTACATTGCTTAAAGCATGCAGATGAACTCTAAATTGTGAAAGTGGAACCAAGTGAGCTTTCAAGGAAGAATTCGAGATTTCAAGATCTCTCTTATGTCAATTTTTTTTTTAAAAAGTAGAAAAATCAAAAATACAAAAAAAGTAAAAAATAAAAAAAATAGACATGGATTCCTCAGGGTTTTCAAGGCAGTTCAATGCGGATCATCTTCAAGATGATGTTCTTCATCTTTGGTGGACTTTGAACGCACAACTTCATCCTAAGAGTTTGAGCAATTTTGCATCAAGGAAGGGATGTAGAATTCATGACACCAACAGACACAAGGAGTTATATTGCCTAACATTCTTATCAAGGATGGAGTTAGCATTACAAGGGAAAATTTCTTTTTCACAGGTACATGAGCCAATCATTCTTGCAAAGGTGGTTTCCAACGCCTTGTTTGATGAAGGAGAGTTCTTCATGAGTTTTAAGGAAATGATCAAGAAGAGACTAAGTATTGAGGAGGACTTGCCTGCCGAAGACATGTTGATTCCAGGTGGTTGGTGCAGGATTCATAACACCACTCATTTGGAACTCGTATGTTCATCTTGTCAAGAAGCTATTCATCAAGTGAAGAAGCAATTGAGGTTGGAGGAAGAGTCTGAGGTACAGTTGAGATTAGACAACTCGTGGAGCAAATGTCTTCAAGAAATCAATTCATCACCCAAAGGAGAAGACACTTCTATGTTATTCAAAAGTGAAGATAGCATTAATAAGATTGATGATCAAGCGGAGAGCATATATTTGCATATCTTCTTCCAAGTAAGAAAGAACCCATTGAAGAGGAAGTTGAAAAGGTATTGAAGGACATTCAAACAAAGGCAAGTGATGAACAAAACGTTGATTCCACCATCACAGAAGAAAGTAACCCGAATTCATTGCAAGAAGAAGAATTCCTTGATAAACACTCATTCATACTACATAGGAGATTCTTGAAAATGAGTTGCAGGAAGTACAAAAAGAGTTGTTGGAAGATAATCAATTGGATACACTACAAGAAGTACTTCAAGCCATCATCGAAGAGCCATCAAATAAACAGCAATTCGAAGGTGCGCTAGATGCTTCCATCCAAGAAATACAAAAGGAGTTCCAACCGAAGTTGTCTCAATATGAACAAGATGAACAAATTGAGGAAATGGAGGTCAAGGACACAAAGCAATTTAAGGTGATGCTAGGCCCTTTATTAAAGATCCACAACGAGCTAACAGGTGAAATGTTCCATGCTTTTGAAATTCAATCATTTTCACCTTTTCATTTTGATATGCCCACTATTGATTATAGTGTTGATTCACATGTTGCGGACATGAGTGGGATGATTCATCACCAACTCCGACCACCTGATGTGTGCGTGAAAGTTGAACAATATCCATTGAAAGATGAAGACCACCAGGTTGTATCTTTCCCTGCTATTGATTGGAAAGATTTTAAATTTGATGATTGTGAATTTCCCAATTGTGAATTTGAAGAGTATGAATTTGATTATGAAAATTTAGGAAGAGCAACTTGCATATGGATAAATCATGGTCCTAAGGAACTGCCACAACTAATTATTTTGTGCAAAATATTTTCTAAATTTGAGGATTGTGAGGTGTGAGAGCACTTTTCTGAGTTTAAAGATAAGTTTGCCAAATTAAGGACAATCACTTGCACATTGTTACTATTATTTATTCTGAGAAATCATGCCAGGTCATGTATATACTTAGGTCTTTTGAGTCGTGTCTTCTCTTTGTACATACCTTGCTTAGAGTAGGATTTTCTTTTCCACATGCTTTAGAATAGTTTTGCCATGTTTAGTTGGTTTTGTTTGTTGGCTTTAGTAGTTAGTTGCTTTCTGGGGTTCCCGAGTTGCGAAAAGGTGATGAAGCTTCAAGAAACATACTCTGATAGATGTTTAAGATCATTTCTTGGATAAGTATTCATGAAAGTCTTCAGAATCTAAGGATATGATTTTCTCTAACTCTTTCACAAGGTTAGGATCTGTACTTGACTCAGAATGGAATTATGAATTGTGTCTTGACACTGATATCTTGCAATTACACATATTTTTTTTATTATAGTATTGATATCTTTCAGTCTTCTTTTGAGAAACTTGAGTCATGAATTGGAAGTTTATTGTGGACTCCATGGTTAGTATTGAACAATGTGACTGCTTGTTCATGGGAAGAAGAATCCATTGTTTAGCATGACTTGAAGTATTTAGAAGCCTCATAATTTTACACATCTTAATAGTCCTGAAGTTCTAAGTGAGTTTGAGTGAGTTTGAATTAAGTGAGATAGTTCATGGTTCCACTGCACTCCAAAATAAGCATTCCCCGCACTCCTCCATTCCATCCATTGCTTCAAATATACAATAAAGCTTCCATCCATAATATCTTCCCCATTGAATAATGAAATCGAGTCTAATGTCTGAATCCTCCATATAGTCCTATTTTTCATCTCAAACTTCTAGTAATGAAAAGAACAAGGTATTTGAAGTCCATCCATGTCGATATCCATTCATATAACCTTGGCCACTACACAAGAAGCAAGGTCAAGATGTTGGTATTTCCATTTGTTCCACACGAATCCATTGTTTTCCATCATCCACCCATCATATGTATCCATTCCACCTTTGTTACTATGAAAATTCCAAAAAAGCATTTGGCCACACACACCTTCCACCATCCATATTACCTCCATTTGCCTAACTCATATACCTACATTCCCTTATCCACTTCCCCATTTCCTGATCATGGTAAATGAATGTAAGTGTCGTCTAAATGAGAAGCTTGCAATCTGTCATGTCCCTATATTAGTAATTTATAATTGAATCCATTATGTATTATTCATTCAAATTAAAGATATGAATAATATTATAAATAGAATCTATTTAATATATTTAAAAAATATTTGTTTAAAATAATTAGCAAAATATATTATTAGTATATTTATAAATAACACATATAAATAATATAATATAAATCATATATCATTTATTATTATGATATAAATGATATAATATAAGTAATATAAAATAAATAATATATCATTTATTATAATGATATAATAAAAATACAAATAATATAAATAAATAATAATATAAATAAACATCTTTTAACCTATCCTCTTATGATAAGGAAGTTACGTATGGTTAGAACTAGTTTTACAACAAAAGGGAATTAATATAAAATAATAAAAATTATAAGAGGGTAAGTATGTCTTTTACCACCAAGCATAATAAGAGACGTGCCTCTTCAAACATATCCCTTGAAAGGGAAATAAATAAAGATTGTGAGATAGAAGGAAAATATTAGGGGAAGAAAAGAAAATTTGGGGATATAATTATAAACAACAATAAGAGAATACAAGGAAAGATAGACTCGGCACTTCAAAATAGCCAATATAAATCAAGAGCTCCATAATAAATCAGATCTACACAAAGAAAAAGAATAAGAGGTAAATAAAAGTTTTAGCAGGTAAGTATACTTAACATGCTTATGTTATAATTATTAAATGTAAGATTTGTAAGTTTGGTTTCGTGTAATTTATGTCAAAAATAAAATAACCATAAGTATTATATGGTAGGCATATATCTATATTTATAGATGTGTAAAAATACATTTAAATTATAATAGAATCTATATGTATGTGATTCAGATTTTGGTTAAGTGAATAAATTTATATGTTAAAATAGCTAAAATCCTTAGACAATTAAGTGAATAAAATTGTGAAAGATATGGAACCATGAGGCACATGAATAAACATGAAAAATATGAAAGAAGGCATATGGAAAGCCTCATTATTAAATCATGGCATCTTGTGATCCATGGTGGATCCCAATATGAGAAACATTGGACAACCTTAGGACACAACTCATGATCCATCCAAGAGATGTGTTTGAACCTCCTTATTAATCGCCTTTTCGTCCATCATAGTAGGGTGAATTAGGGATGTATATGGAATGTAGGTGAACCCCAAGTGGATGGAGAACACCACGTGTTGTGTGGAGTCCCTTGGGCCAAGAGATGAAGAACACCACATGTAGTGTGAAGCTCTTGGGCCTATGATAATTTATGAGCTCATAATAATTGTGCCTGACATGAGGTGACTCTCGATGGAATGAAGAATGTCGCGTGCTGCATGAAGTTCCATCAAGCCAAATGGTGAGGAACACCACATGTAGTGCAAAGCCTTTGGGCCTCCATGGGGATGAAATGTGCCCTAATACATCCGTCCTTAGGTGGAAGACGAGGATGATTAATAAGAAGGAAACCAAGAACCCAATCAAGGTGGAGCATGGGAAGTGTATGAACAAATGATAAGTTGGAAACATTATATAAGGACATGAATATACAACTTAAATATGGATGAATAATGATTATATTGTTAATATGATGAAGTGAAAAGAAAATGAAACTCTAATGTTCTCTTTTGTGAGTTGAATTGTGCAAGGTTAAAGGAAAAATTGGGACTCACCAAAAGGGGACATTACACAATCCCTCTGCCCACCCCATAGTTTCAAGAAATAAATATTTGGATGCCTTTACCCATGAAATAAAGAAAATTCCTGAAAATCTTAAGATCTTTATGACGCAGAGTACAAATGCTAGAAATCCAAGAAAAGTATGTTCAAAAGGCTATTTCATTCCATATCTCCAAAAAGAGCCAAGTAAAATTATGGGTATTTAAGTCGAAGAAGCCAAATCCAAAGAGGCTTCTGCATCCAAAGAAATCCATTGCCATTCATCTCATCCCATTCCATTTAAAATTCCAAATTTCTTCATCCCACGAAATGAAATCAACAAGAACATTCTAAGTTCGTGTGGGTTATGAAGTTACCACTTCACCCATTCACTAACCATCGTTCCCATTCCTTCATTCATTTCCCTTCCCTTTGCAAGCTTCAAAGTTTAGTCCGGTACGTGCAAACGTTGATTGTGATTCCCTTTTGTTTCATTCATTCCATTATATATACCATCCGCTTCCCTCCATCTCCCGCTAGCCTGCATATCCCACCACTTACCTGGTCTATGTTTTGGATGCCTTTCCATCTACCTGGTTTAGCATAATCTACATAATAGTCCACTGTTTCCATCCACATTTTCTGTCCATTCATAACATATCCATTATTCCTTACCAACATTGGTGAACATATTGACTTGACATGGTTTTGTATGGATTGTCATTTTCTCATGGAACTAGACACTTGAGTCCCTCCTATCCATTACCATGGTGAAAACCTGGCAAACAGGTGCCATGTGTAATGGTCATCCTATTTCATTTAAAAAAAAATAGTAAAGAGAAATCCTTTCGTCCACAGGTGAAAACCACCTCTGGTGGTGCCTTAGATAAGTACCATGACGAAAACCTGGCAAACAGGCATCATGCGTAAAGACAAACTGTCCCATTCCACCTATCTATCCTGTCATTTCCATTGTCATTATCATTTCCATTCCATTTCATACCATCACCATCCTTTCACCTGTATCAGCATACTTACACTGTTCCATCCATTCATCCTCCCTCCATGAACTTACATAGCTGAAGACAAGCAAACTCAGACGATCTTAGCTTCTAAGGGATGGAAATGAACGCAATTGCACACACTTGGGTCTTTGAATTATGAATGGTCGTTCTAAAATTTTGATTTTGATTTCTTGATTATGTATTCATGTTTGTTTAACCTAACATGTGGGTGTACACAAAAGGTTTCAATTCATTGATTCCTATTTATCATTGGAATACTTAGGAGAATCAATGTTTGTTGAACACTGCACACACCATGGCAATCAAAGGACGAAGTGTCTTAATCCAATTCATTGTTATTTTCCCTTTTGAGTGCATTTCTTAGCTAAGTGATGGAATTAGGGCTAATTATCTAAAGTTTTTGGGTCTGGATTGAGTCTTTTTCTTTGAAATTTTTTGGAACATTTATTCGGATTGGTGCTAGATGTTGTGATGTAATCACACATCGCCCCATTGCAAATGGGGACCCCCTCTTTTTTCTTGCTTTCTTTGTTTTGCTTTGAGATTTTCATCTGGACAATATCACCTCTTCCACAGCACCTTCTCCATGCATCATCCTCCTGTTGGTGTGAACAAGGTTATTACCTATCTAGGTTTAACCTTTGTTGTGTAGATAATTCATATTATTTAACTATTTATTAGTTAAATAATAATCACACACATGTTCACATCTTAAGTTGACTTAGGAGCATTCTAGTTGTCTTCTAGATGTTTCTAGTTGTTGATAGTTGTAGTTGATAGTTGTCATCTTATCCTATAGTTGTCATATATCATAGGATTGTGACACTTGTCAGATGACTACAACATCTTGTATCTCACCTTGGTCTTTATAACCAAGGCCTCATTGTACATTATGTAATCCAGTACATTGTTGTATCATGGCAATATAGCATTTTCTTTGCTTGTCTCTCTTGTGTGGAAGGTTATTTGGTTTTGTAGATTTGATCCTGGTGGTTGATTGCTCCAACATGGTATCAGAGCTAAGCGGTCCCCTTGGCACCAAGATCGGCCGGCATCCAAGCAACATATATCCATTACCTGGTGCGTATCTTAAGACAAATTTTTTGCATAGATCAATTCCTTGTTCATGGGCAACTAGCAGTGATCTCAGACAAACAGTGGATTCACAGTCCCTATTTGGTGAGGCTAACCGTGGATCTATAAGGCAGCCTTTTAAATTTTTTAAGACAACATTTGAAATAAAGGAAGGTATTCTTTCTTTGCTTGTCGTTTGTCGAAGAACGGTGATTGAGGCCCGGTTTGGTAGGTGGCCAAACCCCCTCACAAACAAACTTATTTATCTGATTACATCGCCTGCTTGCATAATCATTTTTTGATCGTGTCGCGTTGAAGTCGACGTCATCTTTTGCAAATTTCGACAAAGAGGGAGCTTTTTTCTTTTTGCCATATCTTGCAAACCACAAGGCAGATTTTCGCGTTCTTATAGTCATCGGAAAGGTGGTTCAGTGAATTTCACTATTGTGCAGGTGATTTTTTCAGATTTCATCATTTTTTGCCAGTTGTAGCAGCTTGAAGGTTCAGATTGTCTTTTTCTTGCAACTGGCATATCTTTTGCATACGACATCGAAAACTGGTAAAATTTTTTTTGAAATTGCTCAGAAAATTGCAAGGAATCTGATTGTAACTTTTGTTTTTTTCCCTTGACAAGATTTTTTGCTCAAAAATTGTAAAAATCACCGTGTGTTATAAACGGTTGATTTAAGCTTGTCAATTGTACAAATTCTTCATTGTACTTTGTTGGGGGGGTTACAATCACATTATTAATACATTCTGGGGGGGTGACAGGCACGATTTAAGTGCCCTTGTGTCTTTGGTTCTTGGTGTTTTTCTGCTACACATGGCAGAAAGTGTGTCTAAAAAACCACTCACTCCACATAATTACCACACATGGAAGTTAAAAATGAAACAACTACTGCAATCTAAAGGACTTTGGCAAATGCTAGAGGATAATCCACCTAGTTTCACTAAGGAGTTTGAAAGATTTGCTTATAAGAACAAATTAGATGAAGCTATGGGAATCATAGGATTGCATGTATCAGACAACTTGTTGTTTCATATTGCGGAGTGTAAAACACCTAAGCAAATTTGGGATAAGCTTGCAGAATTGTATGGTACTGTCAATGAATTCCAAATCTTGCAACTTGAGGCAGAATTGACATCACTCTCTCCAGACAGTTTTCCTACTATCCAAGATTTTCTAGAGAAATTCAAGATGATCTTGTCACAATTGAAAGGGTGTGGGCATGATAAAACTGAAAAGGAATGTATCTTCTTGATTTTGTCAAAGTTGAAGGGCCCATTTCAGGTGTTTTCATCTACCTTCTATTCTACTATGGATGCCTTTGGGAAAGACTTTAAGATGCCTAGCTTTGAGCTATTCTGTGAGCGTCTTACTAGGGAGCAAACCAAGTTACTTCAAATGGATGCACTTCCTAGCTCTAAGAGTCAAGCCTTGATGGCCTCATCTTCCAAGGGTAAAGGTAAGAATAAGAAGAAGCCCAAGACAGAATCTCCTTCAGGTAGTGAGTCTCCCTTCAAACCAAAGCCGAAGAATGATCAGAAGCCCACTCCTCCACCTAATCCTTCCAAATCTGGTGAGTCTTCCTCCAAGACAAAGAAGAAGAAAGGTGGCACTTGTTCTTTTTGTGGCATGACAGGTCATGATGAGTCTCATTGTTTCAAGAGGTTAGAGGCTTTGGAGGAAGCTATGAAGAAGCACAAGATTTCACTTCCCAAGCCCTCCTCTATAGGCAAAGGACATGCTCTTTCCGCACATGCCTTGGTTGCATCTTCAGATAGCTGGATACTTGATTCAGGTGCTTCACATCATATGACCAATTCACTTGATCTACTTGAGACTATTTCTGATACTAGCACTTCTCAGATTGTAGTGGGGAACTCTTCACAAATTTCAGTCATGGGGATAGGCACCATTCAATTGCAAGATGGTTGCATTGAGGATGTTCTTTTTGTTCCCAAGATTTCTGACAATCTTCTCTCCATATATCAGATTTGTCATTCTGGGGATGGAAAGAAAGTTGAGTTTACTCCTCACAATGTGGTTATTCGACAGCTACAGGATCCTGAGACAATTGTTGCTACAGGGAAAGTGGATCATGTATCACGACTATACAGATTTGATGGATTTGAGTCTTCATCAGGATCATCTCTTATAGCACATGCCGATGCCTTGAGCAAGCTTTGGCATGAGAGATTTGGACATCTGAATTACAGTTATCTTCAGCATATGAGCACAAAGAAGTTGGTTGTTGGTCTACCTAAGATTTCTTGTAGAGAGGGAGTTTGTCAGGGTTGTGTACTTGGCAAACATCATCAGGATCCCTTTCCTAAGGGTCAGGCTACATGAGCTTCGGCACCCTTGGAGTTGGTTCATAGTGATCTCATGTCTTTTCCAACTCCTTCATTTTCAGGGGCCAAGTATGTGCTCACTTTCATTGATGATTTCTCACGACGCACATGGGTGTACTTTCTTAAGTACAAAAGTGATGTTTTTGACACATTCAGGACATACAAGGCGTTTGTGGAGAAGCAGTCAGGTCTTTCTCTTCGACGGATACGCACAGATAATGGGGGGGAATATGTGAACCAAGCTTTTCAGGATTTCTGTAGTGAGCATGGAATTCAACATCAGTTTTCAGTTCCTTACACTCCTCAGCAGAATGGTGTGGCTGAGAGAAAGAACAGGACATTACGGGAGATGGCAAATTGCATGCTACAGTCTAGGTCTATGGATCCCACCTTTTGGGCTGAAGCAATCAATTATGCCAACTATATTCAGAATCGTATGCCTCACAAGGCAGTGTAGCATATGACTCCCGAGGAGGCTTGGTCCCATGTCAAGCCTAATGTATCCTTCTTCAGAGTATTTGGTAGTGAGGCTTGGGCATTCATTCCGAATGGTCGGCGTAAGGCTATGGAGAAGAAGAGTCAACCTTTGATTTTTGTTGGCTATTGTGAGGATGTGAAGGCTTACAGGTTGTTTGATCCTGTTACCCAAGATGTCTACTTTCATAGAGATGTCCATTTTGACGAGTCCTTCCCACCAGTGGATTCCTCCTCCACTTCTTCTTCCTCACTACATACTCCGCCTACTTCATCATCACTTGACAATGTTTTGCTTCTTCAAGATGATACTGATGAAGGTCCTGCCCCACCACCTTCTCAAGCACCAATTTTGCCCCGATGGGCCCGCACTACTCTTGAGGAGGCTGGTCCTCTTGTTGGTGATCCCACAGATACTCGCCGCACTTGTTCACAGACTACAGGTGTCAGTCTTTTGAGTCATGCCATTTCCACGGATCCTCAGAAGTTTTCAGATGCCGCAGGTATTCCAGAGTGGGACAGTGCAATGGCTGAGGAGTATTCTTCTTTAATGAAGAATCATACTTGGGATCTTGTTCCTCTTCCTAAGGGAAGAAAATTGGTTCGGTGCAAGTGGGCGTACCGCACCAAATATGCAGCTGATGGTTCTATAGACAAGTACAAGGCTCGTCTTGTTGCTAAGGGGTTTTCTCAGGTTGAGGGGATTGACTACTCTAAAACCTTTGCTCCTGTCGCCAAGATGGATTCAATTCGTCTTGTACTTTCTATTGCTGCATCTCAGGGATGGTCAGTATATCAGATGGATGTGAAGAGTGCCTTCTTGCATGGTGATCTTCATGAGGAGATCTACATGGAGCAGCCTCCAGGTTTTGTGCAGGACTCTTCACTTGTTTGCAGGCTTTGTTGTTCATTATATGGTCTCAAACAAGCCCCTAGGGCTTGGTATGAGAAGATGGATAGTTTCCTGCTTGCTTCTGGTTTCACACGGTGCCATTCTGACCCTATAGTTTACACTCAAAGACATGGAGATGATCTTTTGATACTTGTGCTCTATGTGGATGATTTGATTCTCACAGGCAGTTCTACCTCCATGATCCAGAGTATTCAGCAAGCATTGATGGAGCGCTTTGATATGACAGATCTTGGTCTTCTGCACTACTTCCTTGGTCTTCAGGTTCACCAGACTACTGAGGGTATCTTCATTTTTCAGCAGAAGTATTCTCTTGATTTGCTTCAGAGATTTGGCATGGCTGATTGCAAGCCTGCCCCTACACCATTTCAGTCAGGTGTTGTACTGTCTTCTAGTTGCACTACTCCCACAGTTGATGCTACATTGTATCGGCAGTTGGTTGGTAGTCTTTTGTACTTGACACATAGTCGTCCTGATATTTCCTTTGCGGTTGGACGTGTCTCCCGATTCTCTCAGGAGCCACATGAGAGTCATTGGAAGGCAGCCAAACGTATCTTGAGGTATATTCAGGGCACATCACATTTTGGCATTCATTACACATTAGGAGCTTCTTCGATTATGGGCTTCACTGACTCCGACTGGGCTGGTGATGTTAATGATAGGAAGTCCACTTCTGGCTTTGTTTTCAGCCTTGGTTCTGGTCTGATTGCATGGTCTTGCAAGAAGCAGACAGCTATTGCATTATCATCGACAGAGGCTGAGTATCGAGGTGTAGTTTTGGCTAGCCAGGAGGTTCTTTGGCTTCGACAGTTGATGACTGAGTTTGGATTTCCTCCACATCATCTGACTACTCTTTTGTGTGATAATCAGAGTGCCATTCACATTTCTCGCAACCCAGTGGAGCATCAACGTACTAAGCACATCGAGATCCACATGCACTTCATCAGGCAGCTCATCTAGGATGGTGTTCTCAGCTTGGAGTACTTGCCTACTGAGGAGCAAGTTGCGGACATCTTCACTAAACCTTTAGCATCGCCTCGTTATCTTCAGTTGCGATCGATGCTTGGGGTGAAGGAAGTTGTCCTTGGGGGGTCTTCTTGAGTCCTCCTTCCTTCACTTTTTCATGCTTTTTCTTTGCATGTTTCTCTCTTTTGGAGAGGAGTTTTTTCCCATGAGGTTTTCTCCTTTTCTCCGCTTGTGAGAGATTGTTTGTACATGGGTACCTAACGTGGCCTTGTTGTCGGGACCCATTTTTGCATTTGTTTGTTCCTCCCTAAGTTGCACTTAAGGGGGGGTGTTGGTGTGAACAAGGTTATTACCTATCTAGGTTTAACCTTTGTTGTGTAGATAATTCATATTATTTAACTATTTATTAGTTAAATAATAATCACACACATGTTCACATCTTAAGTTGACTTAGGAGCATTCTAGTTGTCTTCTAGATGTTTCTAGTTGTTGATAGTTGTAGTTGATAGTTGTCATCTTATCCTATAGTTGTCATATATCATAGGATTGTGACACTTGTCAGATGACTACAACATCTTGTATCTCACCTTGGTCTTTATAACCAAGGCCTCATTGTACATTATGTAATCCAGTACATTGTTGTATCATGGCAATATAGCATTTTCTTTGCTTGTCTCTCTTGTGTGGAAGGTTATTTGGTTTTGCAGATTTGATCCTGGTGGTTGATTGCTCCAACACCTCCAACCTGCCCAAACTAGGCGGTCTTCAATATCATGCTTGGATTGTGTCTCCTTCACAACATATTCTCCATATAGACCCTCCAAACCCACCTTCTCAAGTGACTTCCACCATCATGCATGTCTTCCACATCATTCACTCCATGCACTCACTCTAAATACGCCCATGCTTCAAGAGTTACATAGCAATGAAAAAAGTGAAGAGCTCTTAAGTTGTCAAAACCAAGTTAAAAAATGCTTAAGTGATGAAAATTCCTTATACCTCCTCCAATCCCACCCTTCCTAGGTGGCCTTGAGCACTACACTTGGACAACTCCACATCACATTCTCCATACACCCTCTCTAAATCCATCCATGCTTCTATAGCATTCAAAGGAAGTTAAATTATCATGGAAGTAAGTGAAGATGTCTTTGATCATCAAAAACAAGCTAAAATGCCTAAGTCTTGCCAGAATCCATACACCTCCCTCAAATCCTGCCCATGCTAGGCAGCCTTAAGCCCTTCATTTAGACAAGGTCTTGTCCACAATACATTATCCGAATGACACCCCTAAACCCGCCCAGCCTAGGCAGCTTTCACACCCTGACATAGACTTCACATCAAATAATCCATACTACCCCTCTAAACCCGCCTAGGCACTTAGGCATGGATTTCACGCGAAAGGGTATGTTTTGAAATGTCAATTTTTAATCCCACATGCATAAGATGAATGTAATTTGTTATTGAAAATCCTTTATATCAAGTCTTAGTTTGATGTGTTTCTTTTTTTAGGTGATGGAGGGTCCAAGGAGGTGAATGGTGAGAGCTCATACACGAGAAGTTTGGAAGGCAGAGGAAAGTTGCTCAAGTTTGTCATCATCACCACATGGAGGAGAGCTCTTACATCAAGTTCATCTTTCTTTGAAGACTTCGTATGTCTAGATGAGGAAGACATCAATGGCACACATAAGGAGTCATCATCCAGAGTTGTCTATTTCATGTGCATCCATCATATACCAGTCTACTATAAGAAGTCATGCACAAGACATCTTCCACATCAACACTCTAAGAGTCCAGAGTCGTACAAGAGTACATCACAAGATGAGAGATGAGCATGATCATCAAAGTGACTCATGAGTTACATCTAGACAACAAGAAAAAAATATTCTAAGTATTGTGAACATGAGGTGAACCAGACTAGTTCGTTTGAAGATGCTGAGGTGGCATGTACATATCATCAGGCCAATCACATTTCGCCATGTCATTCATTCAAGAGGGCCCACCATAAGGATGCTCCAAAGAGGCTTATCACATTGGGAAACGTGCCTTCATTGCCTCTTTCATGTTCTAAAAATAGCAAATTTTGTAACAAACTGCCTTCTCTCGTCCGTTGATTGCTAAATCAATCTGGGCCATTCATTGTAATTCTTGAGCTCTATATAAAGCTCACTTCTCTCATTTGTAAAGGATCATTAAAGGAGAATCATTAAAAGAAGATAGAGTAGGAGTAGATACTATGGCAATAGGAGAGTAGAAAGAGCTCTTCAAAGTCATTGAAGAGATATATGAGATTGTTGTAAACAAAACACTTCCTAAATCAATACAAGCTCATTGTTGTTGTTCGCATGGTGATATTGTACGATCAAGGAATGTTCACATGGTTTCTTATTCTCCATGATGGTTGAGATGTGGTTCCAAGTAGCTTAGATGATAAAGTAGATAGAGTTCATTGATGTAATGAATATATGCAATGATATTTGATAAATTCCCATTGGTTCATACCTTTGATGGCTTGTCGACGGTAAGTCATCATGTAAAGTTAGCCTAAACCATATCTTGCAAATAGTTCAATTGTTGATGCTCCTTTGAGTTGTGCCAGCTGTGGGTACTTTGGAGTGTCAACAATATGAAAATCCTTGGTTTATCCTTTGGAGATTGCACCTATTTCATGTAGTTGTTGCTTGTCATGGCGAAGTGAAATTTGGTTTTAGGGAATTTGTCTACCATAGCATCATTCATCATGTCATTGTCCTTAGATTAGTCTTCTTAACCCTTGCCTTTTGCCTTTTCTTTTTGTAGTTGATTAGAAGAAGTTCCATTTCACAAGGAAAGAGTACATATTTGAATCGAGTGATGAATAAATTGTGTAAGTCCCTTTGTGTAAACAACATTATCACATCATACCACTGAGGTTGTCCATTGCAAATCACGTACAAGGAACCTTGGAGCGTTCTTGTTTGATCACATAGTTTAGCATTTGAGACGCTTTGCTCAAGAGAGGATAGAGCACTTGGTGTTTTATTCTAATGTTGTTGTTGTCAAGAAAACATCATCAACAAGTTCCAAAGGTTAAAATTTGAAGACTTGAAGACTACTACAAAAGATGACAAAATTTGGGAAAACATTCTGAGCAATATGAACACAAAGAAAATCAAACTGGTTTGATCAATGCTGAGGTGGCATGTGCACACCATCAAGCCAATCACAGTCTGCCACATCATCCTTTCGCATTCAATGTTATAAAAATAGTAATTTTTGTAACAAACTACCATTGATTCTCAAATCGATCCTAGCCATTTATGTAATTTTGGAGCCTATACAAGGCTCCTTTCTCTCATTTGTATTAGAGAGAGAGAGAGATAGAGGAGTAGGAGTAGATGTTGTTAGAATAGGAGTAGAGTAAAGGAGACTCTTCGAAGTCATTGAAGAGACATATGAAATTGTTGTAAAAATACATTTCCAAAATCAATACAAGCTCAGTGTTGCTCTCATGATGATTTTGTTTGGTTATGGGATGCTAGCATGGTTTCTAATTTCTTGGATATGATGGAGAGATGTTTCCAAGTAGAGTAGAATTAGACTAGAAGTCCATTGATCTAATGTTTATATGTGGAGATACTTGATGAATTCCTTAATGGTTCATACTTTTTATGACTTGTCGATGATAAGTCATTTTTCAAAGTTAGCCTGAACCACATTTGCTTTAGTTTAGTTGTGGATTGGTGCAGGAGCCCTAAGGAGATCTCCATTCATCTTGCATTGTTAATATTTGATGTTCATGATGTTGTAATAAGGTCTTGGAAGACCATCCCCATGTTTGTAATAAGGACCATGTCCAAAAGTCATCATGTTGATGTCATAGTTGAGGCAGTCATAAAGATTCATGTTTGTAAGCCTTTCTAAGGCATTTAGGGAGGTGTCAAGAGGTCTAATGCCTTGTCAAAGGCTCATTTATCTTGTACTAATGTTTGAAAGCCTTGTAAAGTCTAAAAACACCGATGCATATGATAAGACATGTAGTTAGGAGGAAAATAAGACAAAAAATGTAAATAGATCGGTGGTTGTAGAGTAGTTTTCTACCCTCCCACCGATCCAAACTACATCAAACTACTTCCCTTGGTCGAGGAAGACTTCTTTTAAGCCTCCCAAATGATGGTTACATGGTATTCAATTGATTCAAGGAGGAATAAGGAAGTAAAACTCTATTTTCTGCTCATTTTGCTGTTCCAGTCGTTGTTCCAGGCCGCCTAGTACGACTGTACGGACGAGTGGTGGTTTCATGATATGATTAATTGAAAGTACTGTAACCTTTCAAATGAATGTAGTTTGAGTTCTTGAAATGTTTGTATAGCACAGATATTTGCATCTTTTTGAAAACGGTTTGATAAACCCTCATCTAGGGTTTCTGACAGAAAATTATGGTTTCCTCACCATTCCACTGATTCCAAACCTTCTAGATTAGTGGAATGGCTTCACTGTTGTTTGTTCTTTCATGTTATGCAAGAATTTTGGGTAGTGAACTAGATTTTGTGAAGTTTGATTGAGAAACCTAGCAAAACCATGTGTTAAGAGTATGTAGAAAAGAACAGTCTAAGCCAAATCTGTTGCAGTCAATGATGGGGCCTCAAAACCTGAAAAAGCCTTGGTTTGGGCATGATATTGAAGTGTCTAACTAGTGCAGGAAGTTCTGTGAGTCTTTGGAAGGGCAGTTGCTTCACAAAACATGCCTAATTGACCAAAGGCTATTAGAGGATAGTTATAGGTTAGGGTATATTGTCCAAAACAAAGTACCCCAAGTTTGTGATATGTGAAAGGGTATCTTAGGATTGTCTAAGATCAAGGTTTGCAAGCCACTAGAAGAAGTTGTTGTTGACTATTCTCATTTTAAGGGCTACAAGGATCCTAATAGGTTTGTGAAGGAAGTCCTAAACCCAAACTTGTCAAACCTTAACCAATGGTCTGGATGGGTCCTATGGTATGCCAAACAAGCCTTTACATGATGGTTCCAAAGAAACTAACTGTTGTTCCCACTTTTTCATGTTGATCCATGAATTAGGTTCTTGAATGTTAGGAAGAAGGTCTTGTCAAACTGTGGAATCCTCAAACTGTCCTAAGTCCTCTACGTCATAGTGGTATCAAAGCCATAAAAGGTTCTATCAGTTGGTTGTGTGTAAGACCTGGTATATGTCAGTAGAGGAGAGTGAAGGAGAGGCTAGCAACATGCCTCCAAAAGGGATGACCACTGAGGTGGTTAAGAAGTTCAAGGAGATGGAAGAGAAGAGAAGATTAAGAGTGGAGTCAAGGAAGCACTCCAAGCTGAGTTGAAGGCACTGAGGATAGGGAAGAGGATAGATGAAGGTTCTGATGGAGAGGAAGAAAATTGGAGGAAGAAGAAGAAAATCAAGAAGAGGCAGAGATACCTGCAGATTAGAAACATTTCCTTGAAGCCATTAAGGCAATTGGCAAAGATTCTTTAGAGGCTCGAATGGAGATTCAAATATTTAGTGGCAAGATGAATGCTGATGAAGTTATGGAGTGGATTGAGGCCCTAAATAACTACTTTGAATACAAAGAAGTTCTTGAGAACAAGAGGGTGACGTTTGCAAAAACTAAACTCAAGGGTGCTGCCCTCACATGGTGGAATTACACCCAAGGTGAGAGGGTGAAGAGTGGAAAGAATATGATCTCTTCATGGAGCAGAATGTTAGAGAGGATCAAGTCCCAATTCCTTCTATCAGACTATGAGTTGCAGATCTACAAGAAGATGCAAAATTTCAAATAAAGAGATTTGGATGTGGCCACCTACACCGAGGAGTTTCACAAGTTATCTCTTCGTTGTGGACATGTGGAGGATGAAAAAGGTAAAGTGGCAAGGTATCTAAATGGTTTGAAGTTTAGTATACAAGATGAAACTAGTATACTAACCCCTGACTATGTACAAATGCTTTCAAATGGCATTGAGGGCTGAAGAGAAGTTGAAGAGGAAAGGTGAGCAGCAAAATAGAGGAAGAGGTGACAGAAATTTCAGAGGTAGGGGTAGTTTTGGAGGTAAAAATCAGTTTCAAAGAAGTCAAGGGGAATCTAGTTCCCAAAAACAAAGTGAAGAATCAAGTTCTAGAGGAGGCTTTAGAGGAAGGAGACCCAATGGAAGGGGTAGATATTGTGGACCAAGAAGAGGTCCTAATGTCTTCACAGGGAGGTGCTACAATTGCAACCAAGTGGGACATCCAGCCTTCAAATGTCTTGAGAAGAAAACCTCAAGCTCTCATGGAGGAGAGAGAAGGAAGTAGTTGATCCAAGAGGAAGATTGCCAAAGTGTTAACTCTCCAATTGGAAGTGTAGCCCCAGTCCATGAGGGAGAAAACTTGATGATGAGGAGAACCATGTTGAAGGTGCCTCAAACACAAGAACCCCCTCAAAGGAAGACATTGTTCAAGACAACATGCAAGGCCTATAGTAAGATTTGCAAGGTAATTGTTGATTCAGGTTCAACTTAAAATCTAGTTTCTATTGAAATGGTAGACAAGTTGAAATTGAAAAGACTTCCTTATGTTAGTCCTTATAAAGTGTCATGGTTGAATAAGGGGCAACAAGTTTTGGTAGATGAACAAACTTGGGTAGAGTTTGAGATAGGGGAATATAAGGACAAGATTTTGTGTGATATAATCCCCATGGATGCTTGTCATTTGTTGTTAGGACGTCCATGGCAATATGATGTTCAATCCCAACATGATGGTAAATCTAACTCCATCATAACCAAGAATGTTAGGAAGTATAGAATGGATCCATTGCCGGATGAGAATGTAGAGAAGAGTGTTGGGTCAAGTGTCATAATTTTAAGTGGTAAAGAGTTTCTAGACACCCTTAAGGAGTAAGGAACCCAAGGGTATGCTCTGATTTTGAAGCCTAAAAGCAATCCTAATTTGCATGGTCCTAGTGAGGAAGAGATTCCCAAGGAGGTGCAGCAATTGTTAGAGAAGTATAAGGGGATCATGGTAGAAGATATGCCTAATTAATTGCCACCTATTAGGGACATAAGCCATCAAATTGGCTTCATACCAGGATCTACTTTACCAAACAAAGCAACCTACAAGATGACACCTTCTCAAAATGAAGAGATTGCCAAGCAAGTGCAAGAATTATTGGATAAGGGTTTAGTGAGAAAGAGTCTTAGCCCATGTGTTGTCCCAATAGTCCTAGCCCCTAAAAAGGATGGTAAATGGAGGTTGTGTATGGATTCTAGGGCTATTAACAAGATTATGATGTAGATGACTTAGGACAGTTTGAGGATTCCACAGTTTGACAAGACCTTCTTCCTAACATTCAAGAACCTAATTCATGGATCAACATGAAAAAGTGGGAACAATAGTTAGTTTCTTTGGAAACATCATGTAAAGGCTTGTTTGGCATACCATAGGACACATCCAGACCATTGGTTAAGGTTTGACAAGTTTGGGTTTAGGACTTCCTTCACAAACCTATTAGGATCCTTGTAGCCCTTAAAATGAGAACAGTCAGCAACAACTTCTTCTAGTTCCCTACAAACTTTGATCTTAGACAATCCTAAGATACCCTTTCACATATCACAAACTTGGGGTACTTTGTTTTGGACAATATACCCTAACCTATAACTATCCTCTAGCAGCCTTTGGTCAATTAGGCCTATTTTGTGAAGCAATTGCCCTTCCAAAGACTCACAGAACTTCTTGCACTAGTTAGACACTTCAATCTCATGCCCAAACCAAGGCTTTTTTAGGGTTTGAGGCCCCATCATCGACTGCAACAAATTTGGCTTAGACTGTTCCTTTCTACATACTCCTAGCACGTGGTTTTGCTAGGTTTCTCAATCAAACTTCACAAAATCTAGTTCACTACCAAAAATTCTTGCATAACATGAAAGAACAAATAGCATTGAAGCCATTCCACTTATCTAGAAGGTTTGGAATCAGTGGAATGGTGAGGAAACCATAATTTTCTGTCAGAAACCCTAGATGAGGGTTTATCAAACTGTTTTCAGAAAGATGCAAATATATGTGCTATACAAACATTTCAAGAGCTCAAACTACATTCATTTGAAAGGTTACTCATAGTACTTTCAGTCAATCAAATCATGAAACCACCACTTGTCCGTACAGTCATACTAGGCGGCCTGGAATAGTGACTGGAACAACAAAATGAGTAGAAAATAGAGTTTTACTTCCTTATTTCTCCTTGAATCAATTGAATACCATGCAACCATCACTTGGGAGGCTTAAAAGAAATCTGCCTCGACCAAGGGAAGTTTCAAGTAGTTTCGATCGGTGGGAGGGTAGAAAACTACTCTACAACCACCGATCTGTTTACATTTTTTGTCTTATTTTCCTCCTAACTACATGTCTTATCATATGCATCGGTGTTTTCAGACTTTACAAGGTTTTCAAACATTAGTACAAGATAAATGAGCCTTTGACAAGGCATTAGACCTCTTGACACCTCCCTACATGCCTTAGAAAGGCTTACAAACATGAATCTTTATGACTACCTCAACTATGATATCAACATGATGACTTTTGGACATGGTCCTTATTACAAACATGGGGATGGTCTTCCAAGACCTTATTACAACATCATGAACATCAAATATTAACAATGCAAGATGAATGGAGATCTCCTTAGGGCTCCTGCACCATGGATGCCTATTCAAGCTACTCTAGCAGTGGGTGTTTAGATGGAGATTCGCAACATGAAAATCCTTAAGTTTCCTTAGAAGATTGCACCGACTTCGTGTAGTTGTTGGTTCTCATGGTGAAATGGAGTTTGGTTTTATGAGGAGTTTGTCTATCTTAGCATGTTTCATTATACCATTGTCCTTAGATTAGACTCTTTGAACCCTTGTCCTTTTGCATTTTCTTTTTGTAGCTAGTTAAAAGAAGTTCCATTTCACAAGGAGAATAAAATATTTGATTGGAATAAGGAGTAAAATCAGTGTAAGTCTCTTTTTGATTACCAACATTATCGCATCATACCACTGATCTATCTGATTTGCAAGTCAAGACTTGACATATCATCAACCTTGGAGTTGTCTCATTGGATCACATTGTTTAGCATTTGAGAGATTTTGTTCAAGAGAGGATAGAGTACATAAGTATTTTATTCTGTGTTGTATGTGCAAGGAAAACACATCAACAAAATTAGCACTAGGAGGACCAGAACAATGAACTGCTCCATTTGCTCCAAGCATACAAAAGATATTCTGGTGTTCCATCATTCATCGCTCCATCATCCATCACTTTTATGCACGCCTCTCTTCATACCTGCTCGACAGAATTCAGCGAGGCAAGAGCGAAGAATTTCATACATCTCAACTCAGGATAAAAGGGCATGAACAAGGAATTACATTGCTTCTTTCACTCCAAGCACGCAAATGAACTCTGAATTGTGGAATTGGAACAAAAGTGAGCTTTCAAAGCCAAATTCAAGATTTCCAAGATCTCTATTATGCCAAAAAATACAAAAAAGTAGAAAATTCAAAAAATCCAAAAAAAGTAAAAAATTGAAAATACCAAAAATATAGACATGGATTTCTCAAGAAGGTAATTCAATATGGATCATCCCCAAGATGATATTCTTTAGCGTTGGTGGACTTTGAATACACAACTCTATCCTAAGAGTTTGGATGGCTTCGCATCAAGGAAGGAATGTAGAATTCACAACACCAATAGACATGAGGAGATATATTGCCTAACATTTTTATCAAGGATGGAATTAGTAGTGCAAGGAAAAATTTCTTTTTCACAGGTACATGAGCCGATTGTTTCTACAAAGGTGGTTCCCGACGCCTTATTTGATGAAAGAGAGTCCTTCATAAGTTTTAAGTAAATGATCAAGAAGAGACTAAGTATTGAGAAGGACCTGCCTACAGAGGAAATGTTGATTCCAGGTGGTTGGTGCAGGATTCATAACACCACTCATTTAGAGCTAGCATGTTCGTCTTGTCAGGAAGTTGTTCATCAAGTGAAGGAAGAATTAAGGTTGGAAGAAGAATCCAAAGTACAATTGAGATTAGACGACTTGTGGAGCAAGTGTCTTCAAGAAATCAATTCGCCACCCAAAGGAGAAGATGTTCCCATGTTATTCAAAAGTGAAGATAGCACAAGTGAACTTGATAACCAAGTGGAAAGTCCATTTGCATACCTTCTTCCAAGTAAGAATGAATCTCTTGCTAAAAAGGTTGAAAAAGTAATAGAATATATCCAAACAAATGCAAGTGACAAACAAGATGTTGATTCCTCCATCAAAGAAGAAAGTGATTTAAGTTCATTGCATGAAGAAAATTTCCTTATTGAATATTCATCCATGTTGTTAGAAAAGATCATAGAGAAGGAATTGCAAGAAGTATCAAGAAGCCTTGAAAAGGGAAGTGATCAAGAAGATGTGTTGCAAACCGTCATCCACAGGCCTAACGATCAAGTGCAATTCGAAGGGGCGCTTGATGCTCTCATGAATGAAGTACAACCAAAGTCATCCCAAGATGAAGAAATGGACACCAAATACACAATGCAATTCAAGTTGGTGCTGGGCCCATTGTCAAAAATCCAAGATGAGCTTATAGGTGAAATGTTCCATGCTTCTAAATTTCCATTATTTTCATCTTTTCATTTTGATATGCCCACTATTGATTATAATGTTGATTTGCTTGTTGTGGATGCGAGTGGGATGAGATTCATCACCAACTTCGACCTCCTGATGCATTGATAAGTGATGAACGAGAATTAATACTTGAGGATGAAGATCACCAGGTTGTATCTTTCCTTGCTCCTAGTGATGAAGATTACGAATTTGAAGATCATGAATTTCCAAATTGGGAATTTGAAGAATATGAATTTGACAATGGTAATTTTGGAAAAACAACCTGCATATGGATAAATCATGGTCCTTTTGAGTTGCCTCAACTGTTGATCATGGGCAAAAAAATTTCTGAATTCGATGATTGTGTTGTGAGAGAATTTTTCTCTGAATTCAAGGACAAATTTGCTAAAATCCAAACCTGTTGAAAACAGTCTGGACAACTAAGAGGGGGGGTGAATCAGTTGTCCCTAAACTTTAACTTTTGAAATCTTCTTTACAACCAAATTAATGATGAAAACATTAAAACATTAATCAACACATGAGTAGAAACAATATGAACACAAAACACCATAATTTTGACGTGGAAAACCCGGTTAAGGGAAAAACCACGGTGGGGGTTAATCCACAAAAATGTGTACCCTGTTAAAAGTATTTAATAGAAGGCACATGCCTTCAGGCGCACTACCCAGAGCTCACTGCTCAAGAAGAGGCTCACTACCTATAAGAAATTATGATTTACATAGAGATAATGAACTGAGAAATAACAGCTACATTCATGCCTGAATCAGTCCCTTTGAAGGCTCAAGAACTTCTGCTCTTATCTTCAAATTCTTCTTTACTGACTCTTCACTCTATATACTTCCTTGGCTCCTCTTCTTCTCTGCTCTACTTTTTGATCCTTCCTTCGGATTTAACTCATTTGTTCAAGGATGCTTTTCAACAACTCCTCAACAAGTATTTATACACTTCATCAACCTTGGAACAATCAACAATGCCGGCTAAACTCAATGCGAATCTTCATACTGTTGGCCAAACATAACTAAGACTTGAATCTTCCTCTATTAACACACCACACTTCATAACATGCTCTTTAGATTATCTGCAACATGCTAGGAACATCCGATCGGCCAAGAATAGGAAAGAACAACAACCTCAAAGTAGAAATCTTCAATAACAAGCTAAACCTTCAATGTGGACCTTCAATACAGTAGTCACATGATCCAAAGACCTCCACAAGCACATTGAATTCACCAATCACATCGAATCTATACCAAATTACCAGAATGATTTGTATCTTCCTCAGGAACCTCAAGAACACTGCCTGTCATGACTGTCAAACTAGAAAGATTGCTTATGGACCTCCAAACCACAAACCACTCAAGTTGAGGAAACACACCAACATCTTAGACATGCCTCTAGATCCGTAGATCATAGAGTGTTAATACCGGACCAATCTGGACCAACTTCTTGTCACACTATCTTTACTAAATACTGTAAAATCCGGTTCTATTCAGATGACCATAACTTCTTCAAATCTTCATGCGGACTTCTCAAATCTTAACTGGAGCAACCTCTAACAATCCTCTACATAGCCATATGGTCTGCATGCATTGATTGTCATTAATTTTCTCAATATCCTCAACAATTCGGTCTTCTATACAAACAGCAGTATAGGATACAGTTGACACCAATGACAACACTACTTAGGCACATATTTGCAATAGAACCATCACATGTGCCTTATTACTGCTTTTCATTTTGAGAAATCATTCAAGGTCTTGTATATTTTTGGGTCTTTTGAGTCGTGTCTGCTCTTTGTACATAGCTTGCTTAGAGTAGGTTTTCTTTTCTGTTTCTTTAGAGTACTTCATCATGTTTAGTTAGTCTTTAGCTTTGTTTTCTTTCCGTAGTTTAGTTTTGTTGCTTTAGTTTAGGTTTGCTTTCATGGGTTAACTATCGGTGAAGTGGGCATTGTTATCTTTTTAAGCAAGTTTAGCCTGATTCTTATCGAATGTTAATTTATTTCTTTGATAAATGTTCATGAAATTCTCTAGAATTCGAGGATAATTTTCTTTAACTTTATCAACTAGCTAAGATTTGTACTTGACTCGGAAAGGAATCATATATTGTGTCTTGACACTGACATCTTGTGATTATCATGTTTAAAATGCTAAATCTTAATCTAATTATTAACTTCTTAGTTTCCTTTGAGAAACTTGCATCAAATGGATAGATTCATTATGGACTGCATTGTTACTGTTTGATAGCATTTTGCTCTTGGAGGATAAATCAACTATTTAGAATGACTTGAATTGTTTTGAGATCTTATACCTTTTCACACTTTTAAAATCTAGAGGTATCTAAGTGAGTCTTTGTGATCTTGCATTAAGTGAAAAATCTAAAGTCCACCTTTGCTGCCATCAGAATTACACACCCAAAGCTAGCTGAGTTATCAACATAACTCATGCCTTCAGAAAGCATGTGTTGCAAGGGTAGCAATACTGCATTGTACTCTGCCAAATATAAGCTTGTTGAAAATCAAAAGAATCAAAAGAAAGAAAAGAAAAGAAAAGAAAATCACATTCACACACTATAACTCAGTTAGATGGACAATCAAGTAATCTTTACCAGGGCTATGGACGCCTGATCGGTAGTAGGGCTCTACTCGAATGGAGTTGTGAGACAAACCCGTCAGGGCTATAGATGCTTTCTAGTAGCGGGGCTATGTCCAGGTAGTTCATGAGGTGTGTACTAATCATGTAGCTTAATGTGAAGGAACTAAGATGATCTTAGGTGTCGATAGATGGGAATGAACTCAATTACACACACTTGGATCTTCGGGATATGAATGGTTGTCCTAAGCTTTTGATTTTGACACTTTGGTCATGTTTTCATGTTTATTTGGCCTAATATGTGGGTGTACGCAGGAATTTTGAAATTGTGATTCTTGTTTATCTTTGGAATGCTCGAGATTTTATATTAATCACTGTTCTAGATATGTTTAACTATGAAGTGTCTGGATCCAATCTATGATTCTTCTTCTCTTTCGAGTGTGTTTCCTAGCAGGTTGATGACTTTAAAGGAATCATTTGAAGTCTCTAGATCTGGATTGGGTCTTTATCTTTGAAATGTTTAGGAACACTTATTCAAATTGGCTCTAGATGTTGTGATGTCATCACAACATCGCCCCATTGGTAAAGGGGAACCCTCTCTTTTGAGCTTTTGGCTTGAGTTTGTTTGGTTTTGGCGATGTCCCTGTTTGAGCATTCCCACCCAAATGAGGAGTTTGCAAATAATACATGATGCTCCTAAACCTCCACCTAGGTGGATGTTTAATAGGAACTTTGTAAAATGTAGAGATTCAAGTTATGCATAAGGCACCGAAATCTCCGCTCCGAGCACTAGTTAATGGTTGGATTGCACGAATAGGATTTTCCTAGTATACATTAGGTATTCCAATGTCCGCTCAGCCAAGAGTTTGACTCGATCTTACAATTCATTTTGTCTAACTCATGTGTGGGAGGTTCTGAGGGGTCTGCCTTGGACACTTGATCATGTTACAAACGGAAAGTCCACCTTATGCACAGAATGCCAATTGGTCCATCAAGCATGTTTGCATCATCTTTGCATTATGAATGATATTCAAGACGTTCTGACAAGTCTGCCCTAGACGCATATGCATGATGACTGTGCAATCCACATATTCCGCATGTGTTACGGTTTTAGATTCCTAACTTCTACTTAACAAGTTGATGGTCCACTCTAGATACGAAGTCATCATTGATTCACATAGTGGAAGTATTTTAAATTATACATTACACACTCATTTACTCACCTGATGATTTCTATCTTGCACTTGTGCAAGTCTCAAATGCATAGCATATTCACATGTCTTCTCTCTCAACTCATGTGCAGGAGGTTCCTAAGTTTGCCTTAGAGGTTTGACTATATTCATTTTTGCAAGCGGAGGAATCCACATTATGCTCAACGTCTTTATTAATCCGCTCAAGCGCACGTCAAAGGCTAGTATACTGAAAGTAAAGTTTTAAACAATTGCAAACCATAGGAAAAGGTCCGCTTGAATGGTGACTAGAGTGCATATTGGTAGAGTTTTAAAATTATCCTAGCACACCCAAAATGTCTGCCAAGTGCATTTTCTATTCATCTTACAAATCATGTTCTCTAACTCATTGCAAAGTGGTTTAGCAGATCCACTCAAACAGGCATTCGAGGAGGTGTTACAAATTTAGAATTATGCAAAGGATATCAAATGGTTCACCTTTCATGTCGAATGTCTTATCAATATCTTTTGACAATGTGGAGAATTCAAGAGGCCATTCATACACATGTCTAGATTCAAGGCATATTTGCTAAGTTTAGTCACACCTCATAACGCATAAAGATCCGCCTAAATGAGCATTCAAGGAAGATATGACTAGTTTAAATGTTACTCATTGAAAGTTTAAAGGTTACTCATTGAATGTTAATGTGCAATTTGCATTTTCACATTGGTTGAAAAAATTCGGTCATTATGAACATGAATTCATGGAGCTCCAAAAGGAATTTTTTTGACATGCCAATATTTTTGCATTTGCTCCTAATCCCACTTTCCTTCAAATCCTACAATATTCATTACTCATTTCACACAGTAGGTTTGAAAATCTGACTTAGGCATATAACGGTTGTAGTATTTAAGAGTGGAGTCATGTTTTAAGATCATGGTTTCTAATTTTGGTCTCACGGCATGTCACGTTGCTTATTAGGTAGAGGCCTGCATTAGCATTGCTTAATGCATATTGAAGCTAAGGATCGCTTCAATACTTATGAAAGGATTTTAAATAGAGAGAGAGTTTTCGAATGGTCTACAAGCTATACATATCTCTCAGGTACACATTCATAGATTCAACAATTGGGAACGTTCCAAATTCACCGAGGAAAAGATTTTGGCAGCTGAGGAGGATCGAACTGAGAACTACATCTTTCGATTGGACTTATTGAGAAACCAATCACATTTATTTTTCACAAAATTTGCATTTTTGGATTTTCTTGAAATAAGATTGAGGTAAAATTGCATATTTAATTTATTCCGCATGCATTGGATGATGAAATTTGTCCTATTTGCTTGATTATTAAGCATCATTTCATGATGCTAATGTCATGATGTCCGTGCAAATGAATAATGAATGTGAAGAAGAATGCCAAGAGCCGGCACATGTGAAAGTTCAAAGGATGGAGGAGTGTTGCTTAAGGAGGGTGGACATTGTCATCGCATGAAACAGACCCGTTCTAGATGATCAAGATCCAACACCAAAAGTCATACATCAAGATCATCATTTGCACGAGAACAAGAGAAATGAGCAAATTCATCAAGCAATACATGAGTTACATTCAAAAGTACAATTGCATGAAAGACAACATGAAGTTCAAAATTCCCAAGTCGCAAGTTCGAAGAGGCTAAGTTCCAAAGGTGAAAATTTGAAGACTCCAAGACTACTACAAAAGATGACAAAATTTGGGAAAACATTCTAAGCAATATGAACACAAAGAAAATCAAACCGGTTTTCTCGATGCTGAGGTGGCATGTGTACACCATCAAGCCAATCATAGTCTACCACATCATCCATTCACATTCAATGTTCTAAAAATAGTAATTTTTGTAACAAACTGCCTTGTCTCAATCTTGGCCATTGATTCTCAAATTGATCCTGGCCGTTCATGTAATTTTAGAGCCTATATAAGGCTCATTTCTCTCATTTGTATCAGAGAGAGAGATCAAGATAGAAGAGTAAGAGTAGATGCTATTAGAATAGGAGTAGAGTAAAGGAGACTCTTCGAAGTCATTGAAGAGACATATGAAATTGTTGTAAAAATACATTTCCAAAATCAATACAAGCTCATTGTTGCTCTCATGATGATTTTGTCTAGTTATGGGATGCTAGCATGGTTTATAATTTCTTAGATATGATGGAGAGATGTTTCCAAGTAGAGTAGAATTAGATTAGAAGTCCATTGATGTAATGTTTATATGTGGAGGTACTTGATGAATTCCTTAATGGTTCATAATTTTTATGATTTGTCGATGATAAGTCATTTTGCAAAGTTAGCCTGAACCACATTTGCTTTAGTTCAGTTGTGGATGCTCATTCAAGCTACGCCAGCAGTGGGTGTTTGGATGGAGATTCGCAACATAAAAATCCTTAAGTTTCCTTAGAAGATTGCACAGAATTCGTGTAGTTGTTGGTTCTCATGGCAAAACAGAGTTTGGTTTTATGTTGAGTTTGTCTATCTTAGCATGTTTCATTATACCATTGTCCTTAGATTAGACTCTCTAAACCCTTGTCCTTGTTGTCTCTCAGATTTGCACCCTTGCTAAGTTGCAGAACTTAGCAATCTGGAGAAACATGGGATCTTTCCAAGCCTGTGGGTCACCTATGATGGAAAGAACCTCCAGAGAAGGTCGGCTTCCTAGCTAGTTATCACCTAGAAACTACTGGATTGCAGAGGAAAAGGGAAAAGGAATGCTTAAAAAAAATGAAAAGTAAAACTGTAAAATGAGAACAAGGTTGATACACCAAACTTGATATGATTTATGGAACTCAGATTTGCATACACTTGGCCATAGACATTAGAAACTAAACCTACACAACCTATTACTGTATGCTTTGCAAAAACACTTCACAAAGAGGCCTAAATGCATTAACCTTTTAAAAGGAAGCTGACTTCATAGTTAAAAAAGCATATACAGTTTAAGACAATTTGCAACTTGCACAAGACACTTTTTGCAAAAAGGTATTTGAAACATGAGATCAAATCACAAGGAGATAAAGCTAACCTCACAAATGACTTAATCAAATACTTGGTAATACACAGTACTGCATAAATAAGAAGGCAAAACCTGACTATCAATGGTATCCAAGGTCTGTTTTGTATTTCATATTTCAAAGGGGTTACAAAAACATGCTCAAACTGAGTAAGGATTGTAGAAAAATCACTAACTCCAAAATTTACATGAAAAGAACTCATTTACAAAGAGTCAAATGAATGACTATATACTCTCCAAGTTGTTGTAACAAGACAAGCATGAGAAACCTCCATGGTCGTGCATTTAGAACATAAATATTTAATCTCCCGATTTTGCATGGTTTGGAGACAAATTAAATATTGTGAAAGAATGACAAAGTAATCGACGAGACTTACTTTGCCACGTGTGATAAATTTGCCTATTATTGCATTTTGCATTTTTATTACAAATGATAAAGTAAGTTATAACCCATTACTCTATCACTCATTTACAATGTTTAATCTATTTCTAGATTATGCAAAATCAACATAAAACACTTTGTAATCCCTAGGCAAAATACGACCTTCATACACTTGCATCACCTCTCGCATCTCATGGCTACATCAAAGCACCTTATAACCCCATACAATTCATGCATTTCACAACATGCATCATAATTCCTTTACTCACCTTTGAAGAATATTTTAATACCTTATCACCATGCAAAAGATGAACAAGGCATCGAGAGTTTCCCTTATATGATTATATATTTTGACTTCATAAAAATTAAAAAGGGAACAATAGCCTCACGGGCCCCTTGCATTATGGTTAGGTTTCAAAAGACTCTAAGTCTTCACCATGGCACAAATAGATTGCAATGATTTTGTTTTAAAACAAAACCCAAAAAACACTATCAATGCAAATTAGGTCGATGGATGAAAAGGAAGAAAAAACTTAAAATTTCTCATTTTGCATTTCACCTTCTCTGCTGCCTTGCTGCCACGCCGCAATGTCTCTAGGGTTTGAAGTCATGAATGTTTGATTCTAGTTGATTGGACTGAGGGTTTCAATGCAAAAATTCTGAGGATTTTGCAAGGTAAGTTGTATTCATTGAGACTTTGACCTTTTGTTTGTCGATTCTAGGCCGATTTTTGGCTGATTTTACTGTCTTTTGATGTATCTTCTCTGGTTTTTTTTGGTCGACCACCATTATGCATTGGTTTTCACTCTCTGAGGCCATTCTGGGAAGTCGTTTAAGGAAGAAAATATGTGTTTTTCACACAACAAATGGTAGAGAATAAGGTAACTTGTTTTTGTTTTATATTGCTCTTCATTTTCTAAGATTTTTTGCTGTATATTCGCTACCAGAGGCACAATTTGGAGGGTTCTGTGTATTTTTGTTTGAAATGAGTTCAAAAACCTTTGATTTTTCCTTTACATCTACATTTTTTGGCTCCAAACAAGCTCAACCCATGCTACAAGAATGAAAAACCTGCAAAAGAAAATGTCTCTAAACTTCTCTACAATTGAACTTTGTGGCTTTCCTTACTGGACTTTTTGCATCAGATATTCTTTTGTTCTATAGCAACAGTCCATTGACAAAACATTTCATTTTCTATCTCTGTAGACTTTGGTCATTGATTGATCTCACTTAGAAACATTTCTCTATATTTGTCATTGGGTTCTAAAAGCAAGATTTCATTAGAACATGGATAAAAATGAAATATGGAATGTGTTTACTTTTGTCTTCTATCTACATGAGAGTCATTATTAACTATAGCTCTTAGCTCTTTTTGCTTATGTCATTTCTACTAACTGTCTTCTTGAATAATTTGAATGTTATCATATTTGCAAAAGCTACTATCTTCAAGCTGTTTTATGGGATCCCCCTCATGATACAACTATATGACTAATTTTTCTATCTATGACAGTCCTATGCATTTCTGAATGATTGCTCTAGTCTTTGTCACTGTATCTTGCAAATATACAATCTTTAAACCTACTATGGATGTGTATCTCTGCTATTCCTTTACATATTTATAGACTTAAGATGGCATTCTGTCTATGCAGCCATCATGATGGAATGCCCATCCTGATGGTGCATGCCCCTGCGATACCTGCAGTACCGTGCATTAGTGCAGTGCCGTATGAAGAGTTTACGATGTTACACAATGCCCAGCAAGGACTAGTACGGTAATGACCAGTGAGGCGGAGGATTGAAACCGGTTCCTACTCAAAGTAGAGTAAATTTACGTGGGTAGAATTTCGCGCTTAAAATTATTTACAAATCAATTTTACCTATTCATTCGTATACAGAAAGTCTGAATATTGCAATTCTTCATCCTATTAGTCCATTTAATCTTAGTCTTCCAAGGAGTTATATAAGGTAAGAATTTGCCAATTTTCTTTGTTTAAGGTGTAATATTAATCTTGGGATGTTTTAGACACCATTGATTTATCTATTACAAAAACTGGTGTTGTTTTATAGTTTATTACTAGTCTTGTTTTATAATTTATTTTTTGCACTCACAAGAATGAGAGAGTGGGCGTAAATTTGGAACCATTGGAAGCACAGAGAGTAGCCATTGCTTCCCCTGAGCTTTTTTGCGGAAATCCAAACTCTTCTTCTGCACATTAACATTTCCATGTTGTTTCATTCCATCTGTATGCAAGATTTCAATCTCCTATTGCATTCTTCGAATGATTTCCAATTGTTTAGCGCTCTCACCACGCAATGATGAAATTTGTTGTTTCAGGTCATGGATAATTTTCCCAAATTGGTTTGCTCCCTCTTTGCACATTAATCTCATCTCTTCTCAAAGGCTCTTAGTAATTCCCATTTGTTTCTTACCCTCCGCACGAAGTATTTCATTTTCCTCCTTGACCACGCGAAGTTCATATAAAAGGCAAGGATAACAATCTTCGTAGTATGTACAAGGCACAAATCAATAACAATAGGAGCAATATGAATCAGAAACTACAAACCCGTCTTCACCGCTAAACCTAAATGTAAAGTAGGCCCACTTGAGATACATCTGCAAATAGAGCTACTCCCTTTGCCGCGTGCCATTACAGCTTAGGGAAGGTTTTCCAGCAAAATAACTAGTCATTTTTGCTTCTTTCTACAGTGGACCATGTTTTTATCTATAGTCCTCACATTTTCTTACATAATAATTACAATTTAGTACCCTCCTACTCTCCTACTCATGGGAATGACTTGTAAGTTGACATTATCAAATTTGTTTTCTTTGTATTATTGACTTTATTTTTATAAATGTCTTTGAATAAGTTTGAAAAGAGTGGTTACATTGAAGATGACTCTGGTTTGGCAGGTTTTGAAGAACCCAGAAATGGTGTCAAGGCAAACAAAGAGCAAGGGCTTTTAAACTGATGGTTCAGGGTGCTTCGTTTGGATGGTTGAACAAGTGGTCCTGGTTAAGAATAGTAGATAGGAAAAGACTTCAGAAATTACATGCCAATCAATCAAACAAATAGTTGAAGATATTAATTCCGGTACAAACCATTGATGTTTTATTAAATAATAAAAAATCAAATCAAAAAGTTCAAAAATATATATTAAAAAGGTTAAAATATATATATTAAAATTATGGGTTTGAATTGTTTTTGTAATTGTTTGCATATTTTGTATTATTAAATAAGAAGAAGAAAAAGATTATTAAAAAAAATAAAAGAAGTAGAATAAAATATGTTAAAATTATTTATTTGAATGTTTTTATTTAACTATTTTATACTTGTTTGAAGGTGTTGTATTATTTATTTAATTGCTATAAAAAACAAAAAAGTTTTTGACATAAAAGTTGAAAAGATTTTTTTTAAAAAAAAATTCTTGAGTAAATAATAGTGTCTGTCTTTTCTTTTCTATGTACTTTTCATCAATCTATTTAGTAATTTAAATAGATATTAAAAATGATATTTATATAGAAAGTAAATACCTATATTTAGAAAAATTAATATAAAAGACAAATATTTTTTAATTGGATGCTATTTTATTTTATATACTTAAGAGTTTTTAGTTTTATTTTACTTATTTTGTTTACTTTAGAACTATTTTAATTGAAAATTATAGTAAATAATTCTTTGCCTCTTTTCATCATTCTATGGTAAAAGAAATTAATTCTAAAGTAAAATAAAACAATTCTTAATTTAATATAACTCTATTGTAAAATGAATTCTCTTAGTTTAAAATAATTCTATGATAAAAATAAATTAACTCTAAAATAAAATAAATTTAAAAAAAAAAATAATAATACTAAGTAAAATAAATTAACTCTAAATTAAAATGAATTAAAGATTAAAAAAAATAAAATAAAATGAATACTAAACACAATTAAATACAAGAAAAATAAATTAGGAGGGATCCTACATATCCTACACTTTAGTTAACATTTGAATAAATGACTTAAAAATGTTGCTTTTGAGATCAAAACATTTCAAAGATTTTTTCTGTTAATCTTGAAAATTTAATTATAGGTGGATTTATTATGAAATTTTAGTATAAGATTTTCAAGTGTAAGTTTTGTATATTTATATTATTTTCAAAATTTTAAAGTAAAAAATAAATAAAAGAATGAATGATAATTTTCCAAAAATAAAAATTAATTTGAAAAATTAACAATTACATACAAAATTAAAATAAATGTATTACAAAAATACATATATTTTCAAATAAGAATAAAATAAATAATATAAATAAAGAGACTATAGATGTATTCATTATATCTATACTATTATTACATCCTTCATTTTAAACTACCAATTAAACTTTAATAGCCCCTTTGTGTGCCATTTTCACCTCTTAGTTATAGTAAATTTTGTAAGAAAAGGCTATCTTCATTGAATATTAACCTTTTAAATTATTTTAGTTGTGTAACTATGTATGATTACATTTTTAACTATTAACCTATAATACAATATTTTAATTTTAATTTTTTATTTTTCCTATTAAAGGCACAAATGTTAGGAAATATTTCAAAGTTTATTATTGTGTATAATAAATATGCTATCTAAATTTAAAATAATAGTATATTTGATTATATTATTTTATTATGTTTTATTTTTTTATAAATTAATATATTTTTTAATATAAATTTCTTGTTTTTTTATATTTTTTGAATATCAATATTTTCCTATATTTACCGTTTTCTATATAAATATTATGAACAAAAGTTACTAGTTTGAAAAAAACAAATCATCAATGCTATCTACATTCTTTTATTTTTTTATATAAATATTGTGTTAAACCCTAGTATTCATAGTTTAACACACTAGAAATTTTGAGGTTTTGCTAATGTGGTTATGAATGTCAAACCCATTGATGATTATTGGTTTTCATCTTCATTAGCTACTATTGGTAACTCTTTAGGTGGATTTATTTCTATTTTTTAAAGAAATTTACATACACTCCATGCTTGAATCTTGGTAGAGATGGATTTTTTCCATCAAACTACTAGTAAGAAATATGGTTAAAAATAGACAAATCAATTTGGAAGCCAACTTTGGACTATGAAAATTGTACCTTTAGATGTTAGAAATACCATGAGTAAGGCATTTGGTTGGAATATACCTAGAGAAAACAGAAAAGTAGGAAAGGCATCTTGGTGGTTGGATGCATTGCAAGAACCTTCATATGAAGACAATGCAATGGAGTGCCTCCCTTTAGGGTAGTTGCTTCCATTAAACAAGGATTTTGTAGGGTAGATGTTTGCAAAGTTGAAATATAAAGAAGAATGCCTACAAGAGTTGAGGAAGATTGAGAAGAGTGTAGCTCAATGGAACAAAGGAAGGGCAATGCATGGATAGAGGAAAAACCAAGAGGTACATCAAATCTTATCCTTGAAATCCTATAAAATCTTTGATTCTTCCATACATAATATTGTAGAGAATAGAGAGAAACAACCCCTAATGATCAAGGCAAATATATGATTCCTTTACAAAAGGATAAAGAGGAGGGCAATTAGGAAGCATAGCTAACATTACCAATGTTCTAGGAGGGACCTAGATATAGAAAAATGGTTAATGATACTAATTTAGATATAATAAATCCAAATCTAGATGGTTGGAAAGTTGTTGTTAGTAGAAATGCTAAATTAAAGAAAACTTCCTCTATTATAAGAGGTTTAAATTACAAATATAGAAAGGGTGGATAATTTTTTAATTAATGGTTGCTTATGACACCTCGTTGAGTCTATGGGAGGATAATTGATATACCTTTGATATTTTTTGTTTCCTTGAATTTGAATCTTATGTAGTGAGTGTTAATTTTCAAAGGTGGGTGCCCCTATAGAACCCCTAATACTCTATCAAAAAATGAATATAATTTTCATTAATAGATTTTTATGGATCCTCTTCACCCACTTCTATTTGATTAGGTTAATCACATTGATGTGTAGGGAATGGGTGGATGTAAATTTTGAGATTTTGATTCAAAGATGGTACCCATTTGTCCCATTTTAGTTAATCCCATCTACTTGAATTATATTGTTATCAATAAGATCTTGTAAATTATGTTTTAATGTTATACAATAAGGCAACTTCCCTTAGTATGTTAACCAATCCAATGATAGTCCCAAACAAAATTGCCATTGAAATACTATGTACATCATCTTTTAAATATGTCAATTGGTTTCGTGGGAGGTGAGTTGTTAAATTGATGTTACACAAGTATTTGTAATACCACATGTGGTAGATCCTCCAACCTAATGAACATTATTTGATCTTTTTATTTTAGGTTGATAACATTAGTATGAGAGTAACTGATTATATTGAAATTAGTTGGAGGCATATTGTTATGTTGAAATCCACCTTTATCGTTGTATTTCTAAAATTTGACTTTGATTGAAAATTATAATATCACATAAATCTAAAAACAAATTTTAAGTATTGAAAACCACATTTTCTCTAATGATAGGAAGGATACTATAGACAAATATACCTTGAAAATCAGTATTTGATTGATGATAACTCATGTAAAAAAGCAAAGTTTAGAGTCTAGGCACATAATCATTGGTCTTCTCATTTTCACCTTCATTACATTTTGCTAATTCAAAAATGTGACTTTGAACCCAATGTTATGTTGGAAATGGTCAATGAAAGAATTGGCCAAGTCCTGTAAGGTATAGATAGAAGCATGAGGTAAATAGTAAAACAAATGAGGTGTGCAATCTTTAAAGATTCATTCAAGTAATTTAACAATAAATGTGTAATTGTAAACATAATCTAAATATCTTGAATTCAAATTATGTGTGAGCCAAGGGTCATGATTTACAATGAGAAATTTTAAACCAATGTGTGACAATACCATTGGTAATGGACAAACAAGTATGCAGTAGGCCAATTGATAACATAGTAACTTACTTGGTAGGTTCTTTTTGGGAGACTATTGGTAGGTTCATTTTCTCCTAACAACTCTCTACATCTTGATGATGAATCATAGAGTGTGATTCAGAACATTGATGCAAATATTTTTGACACAGTTTAAACCAGAAGCTTGATTGCACAATATTATGGACTGTGGAAATTTGATGTGTTTAAGACTATTACAAGTTCAATTGATACATTGTTTCATATCCTTCAACTCAATCATGATCATTACCAACTCTCAATTTAAAAATATATCACATCATCCAAGTGGAAATACTATCCTAGAAAAATCCTCAATGGTGTCTATAGAAACCACCAATTTTCAAATACACATTATAGACATCAAGATGAAATAGACATTATAGACATCAAGATGAATAAATTTTTGAGATAAAATTCAATGCAACAAAAATCTCCTTGCATCATCTAATTTCACATGGAGGGTTTAGATTTGTAGCTGCAAAGATTAGTTCTATAGGCATGAAAGTGAACCAAAATAATTGACATTGTATTAATTTTATCAGTTGTAAAGTGGTTGTAAACCAAAACAAAATTTTAACAAAATTGTGATTTAGTTGGTCATATCTTTCATAGTAAAATTGGCATTAGATGTAGAGATAAGTACCATTATTTTATTTATTTTACATTCATTTAGTTCAGTAGCTTAATCATTGTCAACTCATTAATTTTATCTAGAGTTCAATTTTCTTGGTTACTTATTTATTTACCTTGGAATTTTATAAAAGGTTATTATTTTCCTTTTCCTTTTCATTATTCCACTATTCTTATAGCCCATAAAGTTGTTTCCTTAAGATTTATCCTCCTACATTAGGGTTTTAGATCAAATATTTCTAAGAGTACATACCTTTCATCATAGATCTTAATATGATTTGGATCCACCATTTATTTGTTCTTCATTGATATTCTCTTAATTACGGTTTGGGCTTTCATTATTTGATATATTCAAGATCCCTAATTACCCATGCTTTGGTTGTGCATTATTATTAGATCATTTATCATGGATCATTATGAGAATTTTATGGGGATTATCAATATGCATATATCATGGATTAAATAAGGTGTTTTCACACTTCATTGATTCTTATCCTTTGACCCTTGATGATATGGGATTTTTATTTCATATTTATGATGCTTCATTTTCCTTGAGTGCATTATTTTAGTGCAGCTTATCTAGTGTTGCCTCCTTCATGGACCCATTTGGTTCTTTTCCATCCATCTTAGAGGAATTTACTTCATTTGTAAACTTGATCTTTGAGTATTATACCCCTAGTGTGATCAATGATTATGATGTAGCTCCACCTTCCAATAATACATCTAGGAGTGATGTTTTAAGTGAATTGAGTTACACCTTCCTTTGTTATTCATGATTTTGTTGAGCCTTGTGATGTTATTTATACTTTATTGATAGCCATGTTTGTATACCATTGGACTCAGACCCCTTTGATGATGTCTTATGAGGAGTCTAAAAATATTGATTTATGTGAGGCACCTTATGTTATACATCATAATGATATGATTTGTGATGATAATTCTTGTACATCTCATGTTGACTCTATAGATATATTTATGATGATTCTTTACCTTGTGATACATAACATGAGGATAGCATGGATTATGATAATTAATTAGCTTCAAGTGTGTGGATATTATTGATGATTACTCATTTCCTACTACATTGCATGATGATATTATGGTTGTTAGTGAGAAGTTATTTCATTTTGGTGCTCATAAAAAGAACCATTTCTTGGTAGTTTAGAAAACATTTTGATTTGGTACATAAAATTAACCTTGCTTGCAACAACTTTAGGCACATTTAGATTTGGGTTTAAAAAAGAACATTAGCATTTATTTGCCATGTCTTATGCATTTGCATGCTTGTGTTATCCCATAGGGTAGACTCAAAGTATCCTCTTCCCTCGCCTTTCAAAGGATCTTGGGTGAAGAGAAATGGTTCTATTCTATTTTTCTTTTTAGGCCGAGGCCCGCTCTTGAGACACATCCACAAGCAGAACTCATTTGCGACCTCAAGCGGTACTTTCATTCAGTCTGCTATAGAAAATAGGATAAGGTGAAAGCCAAGTCTGAATTAGTATTAGCGCTTACCATACGGTGCTAGCTCAAAAGGAAGTTGTACCTTTGTGTATCTAATACTCCTAGTAGAACTAGTCAAAACCTTAAGTGGTTTATCAGATGCTCATAACGTGTCGATCCCCTGAATGTACCCCCACTATCTTAACCATTGTGTAGTGGCCAAAATATTTCTACTTGTTGGCACAAGAGGTCGGCGATAGACCTTCGAAGCCATCCCACACTCTCGCAGTTCTTAGTAGAGATAACAAAGTACCTTAAGATCTGCGCGTCATAAGGACTTGGAACTTGGTGTGCCTGAGAAGTGAGTGCACTATAAGGGGGGCCTATGCCACCTAGTTTCTAGAGCTATCCACTTTGAATAAGTGCGGTTGGAGCAATCCAATTGGGAACCCAACAAGTATTGTCCTTGCCTTTGCCCTTGTTTGTGCTTGTTTGTTAAAATTTTTAGTTTTTCATGACAAACCTTTAGCCATTGTGTATATTTATTAAAAGTGTTTATATCATTCGACATCATCCCAAAACATTGAAACATTGAGAAACCCAACATTTGCAAATAAAACATTTGACCTTTACCACCCATACCAAAATCCTCATTCCACAAAATCGACCAACATCCCTTTCATTACCATCAATAATAATTTCCTCATCCACATCTTCCATAGACCTTAGAGAAATTATTTCTCTTATTGAACCCTTCCCACATTAACCAAATCCATTCTACGTCAACCTTAATCCCCATTTATCCATCCCTGGAAATCAATCCAACTTTCACCCTTTGATTTTTCACCTTTTTGCACCAAAATATTTCATCCTATCCTAAAATTCACATTTGCATCCAACATCCCAACCATATCCACACAATCAAAACCATCCTCCTATCAAAAAATCAAAAACATATCCCAATCAACTTTTGAGTAAAAATCAAAACCTAGATCCCCATCATCATCTTATTTTTCTTAAGGGTCATTAGTCTACCCCCAAATAAAATAAATCATCCTCTCCTTTTGATAAGGTCATTAGTCTACCTTAGGAAAGAAGAAAACATCCATCCAAAATCTAGGTTTAGTTTGAGCTCTCTCCTTGATTGGAATATCCCAAAACAACATCCCTATAAATCAAGGCTCACAAGATGTTTAAATGCTTTGTTGAATCCCTTTCACAACATGGCAATACCCGCCCATCTTACCGCTTCCACCTCCACTACTGATCAAGAGGTACTAGACTTCACACAAAACCCTGACTCCATGAACCTCCTTGATAGAATCCTAAAGTCAGACCCATCAAGGTACCTTGATTTTCTCATTAAAAAATGGTGCTCACATTTCCCACAACACATCTACCTCCAACACAACCACAACTTCATCACAAACTTCCATTTACATCCATAAAATAAACTCATATCCTACCACTATCATATCACAAATCAATCCTATGATATCAACACAATTTACATATGGATAGATCAAACACCATCCTTCATCTTTAATTGTTGTACATTAAACAAAAATTTCAACCAAGGGATATGATATTCTATTTTATTGAGGATATAATGATATTTCTATGATTTTTATATTAGAAAATTATTTTGTATGACTTTATCCCAATGATTCATATAGACTCTTTTGTAACAGGTCATTGAACTTCATTCTTATATTATTTTAAAGCTCAGTGGAAAGTGTGAACACCAAGGTAAAGAGAAGTATAACGTAGAGTCATTAAAAAAAACAATACAGTTTTTTTGACATATTTGAACAACATACAGGTCCACTAACAATCTTAATATTATTCAGAATGGGCAAGCCAACAAAATGGAAATCTCTCATGGATCTAGCAATGCAAGACATTCCCAACCAGGGAAATCATTTCTCAAGTGTTGACCTTGAATGGACACCTATTGGAGATGATAATGGTGAGAAAGACATGTGATGCAATCCCTCTTGAAAGACTCCATCACTTTGTCAAAGGAGAAGGCTTATTGGATAGTACATAAATAACATTTGTATGCAAATTGCATAGAGAGCCCAAGTTGCCACAACCTAATGACCATGAAACCAAGATGTACTCAAGGTTTGTTTAGATTTAATATAATAATTAAGCATGTTAGAACTTATATTTTTTATTTGTTATATCAATTAATATATATATATATATATATATATATATATATATATATATATATATATATATATATATATATATATATATATATATATTTGTAAACAGTTATTGGTGTGCTTTTGGCCCCAAGGACAATAGGAATATATATGAAAAGAAGAAAAGGAAATGGAGCTTTATCCAAAAAAGGGTCTGTCAAACCCACTTTCATGTTAGGGTTATGTATGGTAGACCAAATGTTGTGGTTATTACATATAATGATTTCAGTCATTGCAATGTTAATGGTGAATTTTACCATGGAAAATATGACCCTTCTGGTGATCCAAGGAGCAGTTTTGCACCAAGGTTGTCAAATGAATGTAAATCGTATATTGAATCCTTATTGCTAATGGGGGTGGGGATTGACACAATATGTGAACACCACTATTTAGACCATGGTTTGACTCATTTGATGAACAAAAGGGACACATGTTTGTTGAGAAAAGATGTTTTGAATGCATGGAAAAGACTGCGCTCGCTTCAATCCCAAAAGAATGAAGATGATGCAAAAAGTGTAAGCATGTGGCATGTAGAGGAGAAAGATAACTACTTCTACTATAAAAGACCAGACAATGTGGAAAATATTCCATTTATCATAGGCATCCAAACACCATGGATGCGAGAAATGATGGTGAAACATTCACACAACTCAATTATTGCAATGGATTCCACATTCTCAATGAATAAATATGGTGTAAGTAAAACAATGTTAATTGTATTTATGGATCTTAATGAAATCATTAATTTATTCTACTAAACATATAATAAATTTTCAATGGTTTATTCATATGCAATATCAGTTATATACCTTGCTTGTATTCGATGAACAAGAGGCTGGTATACCTATTGCATGGGCCATATCCTCAAGAAATAAAGTCAAGGATATAAATGAATGGCTGAAAGAAGTTTGTAAAAGAGGGAAAGAATGTAAAGAAGATTGGAATGTCAATGCACTTATGATAGACGATGCTAGTGGAGAAATTGAAGCAATCAGGTTTTTATTGGCCTTACTCTTTAATTTAAACTAAAATAAACTCATTGTAGTTGCTTAATATTTAGTGCATAAAAACATATATTTCATAATTAACAATAGAAACTAGTATCAATTTAATAGTTTTTTTATATAATGCTACTTATGATCTTTTATAATGTAACTTGTAGATTATCTTTTGATTGCCGAGTACTTTTATGTATTTGGCATGTACGTAGGGCATGGTTGAAGAATGTATATAGGTAAGTCAATCTATAATTAAAATATGTGGAATATTCAAACATTACATGTTTGAACCTCATAGCTTGATATTATATTTTATAATCCAGGTATGTCAAAGATAAGGATGTTGGAACTAATATGTTTGATAGATTGGGTGAGATAATGTATGCAATGAGTGATAATGAATACATCACTACTCACCTGATAAAAAAATTCATGGAGGAGTTCAAAGAGGAGAAGAGATTTATTGATTACTTTCAAAAAACTTGGTGTCATGATGAGACTCGTATTGGTGAGATCATTAAATTATTCATTATGATTTTTATGCATTTATATCATTTAACTCATTTTTATTTATACTAAGACATCATTCTATTTGTTTGTATAGCGATGTGGGCAAAAAACTATAGAAGTTTCCCTCATGCAAATCAAGAAACTAATGCATCCATAGAGTCATACCACTGCCACATCAAGAGTCACTATTTAAGTGATCGTTCTAAGAAATGCACAAGGAGAATGGATTGGCTTATCCATACACTTCTTCATAGGATAGAACTATTCTATAAAAATAAAAGGTATCTGCAATTATCTGGGTTTATGACTAACTTTAAAAAAAAAAGATATTACATAACTACATTAGAGAGGTCAAAAAAATACCAGATACAAATTGTTATCCATATGATCTCCTCCCTAACATGTACCAGATAAGAAGCCAAACAGTTCCAACAAAATGGTGTCTTGTTAGAAAATTTGGACCAAATTTGTATGTGTGTGACTGTTAGTGGGCAAAGAAGGGAAACATGTGCAAACATGTGTTAAAGATTTTAGATCTTCTAAAGAGAAACAAAATAAATGAGCAAGATCAAGTTGTTGGTAAGGGTCATTTGAGATTTAAGTTTAATATTTATATGTTAAATGATTATTATATTTTTTTTAAAGTAACTAATTTAATCTCTTTAAATTATAGATGGTGTTACTCCATTGATTGATGATGATGACAATGTCAGAGGGAGTTTTAGTCACAAAAATAATACCACTAGTAATGTTGATATGGTCTTTACAATTAAATATTAGTTAATTTTTATGGTTCTCAAAATTAATTAAATATTAATCCAATTATAGATTGTTGTAATCAAATAGAAGATCAAGATGTGCTTGAGGTTGTCATTGGTGAAGACCAAAGAACAGGTAAATTTCAATGTCGCCATTTTATAATAAAATATTAAGAAATTTTAAAAAGATTTTTAGATTTAATCATTTTTATTTGTATTACAGATGGCTGGAAATCATCTGATGCTTCGAATGATAACTTTCAAAATGCTATTGATTATTTAAATCTTTTGCTCCAAAATTTACCAACTAGTGAAGATGAAAAAAAAAAATTTACTCAATGTATTGAGAGATTGAGAAAAGATGTCCATACATCTCTTCCTTCCTCTTCCAAATTTACATCAATCCCTTGCTCAAAGAACATGTCTATGAGACGAATATCACCATGGTTCAGTCCAAGCAAAATCTGCAAACACCGTTCAATTCATCGAAGAGACAATGTCATTTTTGAAGACTTGAATGAAAAAGCTGAGGAGTATGAAACTTATCAATTCCCCTCTATAGGATGTAGAGGGTAAAAGAAAAAAAAGGTCATTAATCACTCAAGCATCACAATACAAGAAGAAAGAGTTATTATCATGCAACAACATAGTGAGTACACTTATTCAAAAACATTTTAGTAATTTGCATAACAATACTTCTTGTTTTTATCTAATATGTTAAATATATGTCATGTAGGTTTGGATGATCAAGAAAGGACTCGACGACATCAATTACCTTTCTCTATTGATCTAAACCAAACAATAACTGATGAAATACAACTTATAGATGGTAAATTTTAACTATTAAATGTGTTTATTAATTTTATAGACAATTACTCAATTCCTAACTCTAACCACATTTCTATACTTAATAAATTTACTATTGTTTATATTAAATATATAATGTAATTTTACACTTGAAAAATTTATCTATGTTGATGTGTTAAATGTGCATGTCATTGTAGCTTCAGAGGATCAACAAAATAGTAGAGAACATATGTTACCTTTTTCTATTGATCTTAACAAAACAACAATAGATACAATGCAAAGTGGAGATGGTATAGAAATTATAGAACACACTTCAATCAATTTTATGTATTTAATTTGTAAATTAGTTTTGTCTAAGTTGATGTGTTAAATGTGCATGTTATTGTGGCTTTAGATTATTGACAAAACACCCAACAACATATGTTACCATTTTCTATTGATCTTAACCAAGTAGCAACAACAATGAAGGTAATGCAAAGTAGAGATGGTAACAATATGGTAATTTGAAATTTCTAAATTATAGTAGATAAGTTTTTATTTGGTGGCCTAATTTATTTACTATTGAGTTAATTAATCAATTTTTTTGTTTGACTTGTTATTGTGCAGTCAACTTTGCATCCATCAAGTGGCATGAGGAGGTTAGATTTTGATGATCCACCACAAGTTTAGGACTCGCCAAAGACATGGGATCAATTGAACTATTAGGATTTGATATGTAGTTATTCAAAATGCACATTGCATATAGATCTTGAGATGACATATGAAGCTTGAGATGGCATATGCAACTTTTGTAAAAAATATTTTGAGTTGGTATAAATGCCAATTTTGTATATCAATATACAATATTTTTTTCTTATGTGCATGCTTTCCATCTTTAAACATTTAAATCTAAATGTATATTCACTTTAGAATCATTGAATTCGAAATAATAACATGTTATATATTTATTTCTTGCAATCTTACTTTCCATGGTGACTAGAAATCAATATTTAATATGATTTTTCCTTATGTGCATGTTTTCTAGCTTTAAACATTTAAATATATATGTTTTCCTTATGTGCATGTCATAGTTAGATATATGATTGTCTTATAATAACAATTGACCATATATGATTGCAGAGCAAGTGTATCAATTTGAAAGAGTTCCTTACTAAGTCAGAGATAAAGATTTAGGAACAAACAGGAAAGAAGGTGGAAAACATGACTAAGAACAAAAGTGACACTCCTTCCAAGACTTCAAAACCAAGGATCAAGTTTGTTTCTAAGGGAGGTAACACAAAGGAAGTTGCAGAGAGTTCTAATGTGTTTATTTTTTATTTCATTCGGTGGACTACTAGATTATCTTAAGGAGGTCTACCAGGTGTGCACCATGTTTTTGGGAGTTGTGCCAATAGCTAATGTTATTGGTGTATTTATAATTGGTCCTAGGTGGTTCATGTTTAGAGTCACATTAGGTTTGGAGATGTATTTCTTGTCACATAAAAAATCATTTACATGTTTTATAGTATTACATCCAATCCCAAGGAAAAATTGATGGATATATCATTCAATATTAGTCCCATGATGGTTATCTTAAGTAAATGAGGATTGTACAATATTTTTGGTCAATGTAGGCTTACAACATCAACCTTCATCGTAAAAAAGTGGAAAAATCAAACAATAAACAAACTAAGTCTTGGGATCAAACAAGAGACCAGAAGATCAAATATAGTATCATTTGAAGATCAACTCATTTTGTAATATTTGGAGGAGTTGCACATTTGTTGAGTGCATGTTTATGTTGTATCCAAAGGTTGAGACCTTGATCTGATTATAAGTCCTAATGGCCGAAACTATTTATGTAATTCTAACTATGGAGTAATAATATATTAATTTTAGTTCTTTATCATATTGTTGTTACTTGGTGTTTGATTCTGATTGTGCAAGTTTAAGGAGTGTTTTTTGTTAAGGATGCATGGTTGGATAGCCTTTGATTAGACCCTCCATCTATGGTTGAATCATTTATCAATCTTTGTTTGTTATTAGAATCTTCCTCATAGTCAAAGTTTACCACTTTCTGCTTAGATTGAACATGTTACCCTTATCCTTTTTTTTTACTTTTACTATCTTTTGAAGATAGTTCCTTTAAGTAGGTTGTAGTTAGTGATTGTTATAGATATGTGATAGATGCTACTCATTACATTTTTTCTATTTTGTAAGTTTTGATGGATCACTCATTGTGAGGAGAATTCAAGAATGATCAACCATAGTTATATCATTTTGATCATATCAATATGCTTTGAGTGTTTAAAAAATATTGCATTTCTTTGTTGACTACTTGTTTTACTTTAACATGTATCCACATTATAGTTCACATGCACATAAAACTAGGGGCAAATGTAATGGTGAAAGTTGTACACCCATGTTATTTTTTGTTATATTTTGGGCTTGTTTTGATTAGAGTGCCCTCTATGTTATAATAATTCTACAGGTGACATATTCTTGAGTGAATTCATTTCATGACATCATCCTATTATAATCCCATCATCACTCATCTCCAAAAGTTGGTCTTCCTTATATCTCTCATTTCCACCCTAGACTAGATCCATGTGTGTAGAATTGACCAAAGCCAATCTCATAGTCATGGATCTAAACCCTACACTTTTAAAATTTAAGTTCAAAAAAATCTTGTTGACTCCATCCCACTAGTTATTGTCAGCCAACCTAGTGCACATTTGTGTTGATTTGTGTGTTATGTTATTGTACTCAGGGATATTCCTTCATTCATTTAAAATGATGCTTAGATGTCACGTGCTTTAATCCACTTGTACATCATTATAGAAAATCATTGAGGAATTTAATTGTACTATTATAATATACATCAATGAACATCATTTCTGGCATCCTTGAATGCTTACTTCCTATCTTCAATCATTGTTCTAAATCTATTGAATTTGTCCTCCTAGGGGTTTGACTAAGGAGAACATGACCCCCATGAGTCACCACATCCTTGAAGGTGTTTATAAACATCGAGTTAGTTGCTTACCAAGTTTTAGACATTAGAAGATCAAGGTAAATAAATTTTAAGAACCAAATTTCAACCAATTCATTTCTAGCGTGCTTCAAACATACTTCCATCATCAAATTTTAAACTAAATATCACACTTAATTTATTTAATTTCTAGAAATTTAATTCAATATTATGCTAATTCAAATCTCAATTAATTATCTTAAATCAAATTTATTTATCATTATAATTTCATCAATAAACCTAAAATATTTAAATAGATGTCATACCCCATTCTTTACAGTCATAATATGCAACACTTTATAAGAATGATAAGCAACATTCCTAAAATATATTTTAAAAAAACAAAGTATCAATCTATACTTCTCTCCATTGCAACTATTATAAATATAAAATAAATTTTTAATTTCAGTGAAATGTTTGGCTTATTTAAAAGCTATTATTTTTTTATTTTTATTGTATTTTAGAATTAAAAAACAAAAATAGCTTTTTCATATGGAGAGATATAATAGGCCTTCTAAATAATCAAAATGCCAAAGTTATGCTTCTCATCATTATGCACACTAATAAAGTGAAGAGGGAGAAAAAATTACCTAGGTAATATGGGAAGTTGGATGTTTACTAGGAAAATACAAGACATAATGAATGTGTATGAATAGTTCAAAGGAGAAAGTCTTTTCCTCCCACTAAAGTTTGAAGGCTCTATGACGTGTAAGAAAGCCAAATGGAGGCGATTCAATTGCTCCACCATATACAGGCTAGAGCATAAGCATCTGAATTGGTGGCACCCAAATGATCGATTACAGGAGAAATTCTTACTCCCGTTCGCTCTTCCCCGATCTCTTCCGTAAAGGGGTTGAGTGAAGATAGAGATATTATCTATTATTTAACAATTAAATAATTAATTAAACTAAAAATATAAAAAGAGAAGTTGAAATAAAATTTTAAAATAAAATTCTAACATGTTAAATTTAAAATAAAATTTTAAAACTAAATAAATATATTTTAAAAATTATTTTAAAAAATTAAGTAAAGATATAATTTTTTTTTTATTCGTAATAGATGAGTTTTATATTTTGGCAGGAATTTTGCCTAGCCCATACCAAGTGAGATGACAAAAGAGGGATCTCATCCCCTTAGTTTCAGATTACATTTTATTCAATCATGGTCATCCTAACCCAAAAAACATCCTATCTACTTGTCCAAACAGAAAAGTCTACAACAAACAGATTACCAATTCGACCCTACTGTACCGCAAAGGATTGCTGAGAGCTATCCCCAGATTTAATTTGAGAATGCAATTTGTTGCTGATCTCCTTTAACTTGAGGATAACAATTTCCTTTCTTTGGGCACTAGACCAATCATTTCCCCCCAACTTTTGATCCTCAGCAATAGAAATGGTGTGGGGATGAAGTTGCGTTCCTTTGCTTACATCCCTATTTTGATTGTTGCACTGCTTCTTTTTCTTAATTGTTTGCCAATCATTTTTCCCATCCCCTTCAATGGAAACTATCTGCGCATACTCTGAAGCCTGAGAGAGAGAACACTTCGCAATTGTGGTTTGAATACCCTCAGCGTCAACACTACATTTAGGAGAGATCTCACCCAACTACCTCTCCTCATTCATGCTGATATCAGGCTTTGAGGGTCCACAATTCTTGAGTGAGCTCGAGACAGAGTAATGCTTAGGGGAGGCATCTTTTGACCAATATGCCGCCCAATTATCTTGAGGTTTCCTAACTGAACAATCTGTTGCAACATGTCCAACTTTGTAGCATCTTCTACATCTGAAATTTAAACATTCGTAGTCTAATTCTTGCATCTAGCTTTTGGCATTTGCATCCAAGTTAATTTCTGTCAGATGGGCTTTGGAGGTGTCTAACTCAACTAATATCCACGCAAATGTTGTGTGAATAATTTTTTTTGAGTTCACATCTGTGCATATGAATTTACCTAGAGAATTACCAATGGTTGCAAAACACATTTCAAAGCAGTAGTGCAGGGGGAGATTTGGGAGACACACCTAGACGGGTATAACTGAGAAGGATTTAGTGACTGGATCAAAGTTTGGATGCCACAATTTTAGGAGCAATATACTGTCTCCCCACAACCATGTGCAATTGAGAATGGTCTTTTTGTCTTGCTTACTGTCAAAGACCACAGTAAAGAAGCCTTTTGTACTGGGATAAATTTCAAGATTTTTTTCCATTAGAGGGCCCCATGAATTTGAGATCCATTTATGCAATTCAGGAAGACTTAGCCAAAATTGATTGAACCTACCAATCAACCCGTCCTCAAAAAAATACTTCGTTTTCACATAGCTCTTTTAATAATGTGGCATCAAAATTTACCTTCAGAGGTTTGTTTGAGCTTTGTACCTACCTTCTGTTAAAAGATCTTGAGTTTGGCTGCATTAGTGAGACCCCATATACCTCATACCTATATTTGGGCTCAACCAAGGGGATGCCTAAAAGAGAGGCAGTCGAGCATCGTGTGGTATTGCCCTGACCGCATTTTACTGCATCCGTGAAGGCGGAATTTTTTGTGATTTTGTCTCCCGGGGGCTGCGGCTTAGTGGGGAGTGGAGATATACCAATCACTCGAGAGTCTTCCCCGATTGCAGCTCGGGTGTCCTTAATAGCAGAGGACGGCTTAAGAGATGCATCCTCGTTATCGCTGACCGAGACATTTAAACCTCCAGATGGACCATTTTAAGCCATGCACAAACCTAGTGCCTGCGTCACTTTCATGTCTGCATTTGCTTCATCCTTTAGGGTTTGTTGAGAGGCAAACTGTGAAGCAGTGAAACCAGGCATGTCGTCTGCAATGCCCTAAGTACTCTGAGCCATGGCCCTGACGAAGCAGGCACCTTGGCCGAAGAAGCCCCATAACGATTGTCCAAAATAGTTCCCTAAGATGACATTTTTCAAACATAATATATTTAGGTTAGTAAAGATATAAATATTATTTATTATTCAAAACTTAAATAATTCTGTGGATTTGATATAAAACCCTCTAACATAAATAAATAATAAATAATTAAACAAATAAAAATATAAAAAGAAATAAAAATAAAATTTTAAAAATTAAGTTAATATTTATTAATAGATGTTAACAAAAATTAAAAAATATCTAACATTTATAAGTAGTAGATATAGTTTAAAATTAAAAAGTCACTAACATTTATCAGTAGATTAACAAGGCTTAAATTTGATAGTCGACCCTGCCTTCAAGCATATTTTTTATTACGGTTATTCATTCAAAGGTGCCCTTAAAATATTATGACATACATTAGTATAAGTAAAATTTTATATAAACCAAATATATATATCATCACAATTCCATATAAACTTTGACAGTCTATCCAAAATCTCTCCTTTCATATGATACAATCTTTTTAAAATTTTGATTATATCTTACTACAAAAATATATAAATATGGTCATATGCCCATCAAATTTAAGCCTTGAGTATATATATATTTTTAATTATTAATAATATTAAGAAAAATTAAGAATTATGAAAAAAAACTATTTTTATAAATATAAAAATATAAAGTTTTTAAATAGTTATATTTGACATATATCATTCATTATAATAAATTAAAGATTCGAAAAGCAAAGAAAATAAGCATACATTCATTTTGTTTCAATAAAATGAAAATTTCCCAGAACGAAAATAGAAGCATATTCCAGTGAAAGCACATATGCCACCAATTACCCAGCGGGAGGCATGAAAAAACTAATCAAAAATATAGGAAGCAAGCAAAAGTGAGCTTCATTAAAGTGGATCGTTGCCGTACTGGTCCTTGCTGGGCATTGTGTAACATCATAAACTCTTCATACGGCACTGCACTGATGCACGATACGACATGTATCGCAAGGGCATGCACCATCAGGATGGGCATTCCATCCTGATGGCTGCATAGATAGAGCCTGTTTATTGGGTCACACCTACACAGATGTTATAATCAGTTGATGTGAGCTGCTAGATTGGTCCTTACACCAATGTTAAACTAACTAGTTAGAATGATGTGGGTAGTAGTTTTGGTTCGTACACCCTGTATAGATGTGATTGTAAGTTATGTAATTAGATAGATATATTTATATGTCATAGTATATTGGCATACCTATATTTAAAAAAATATATCTAAAGTAGGCCGAGAGATATGAGGCGTCTAATGTTAGGATTAAATATTTTTTAAATATAGATATATTTTTTCTATTTTTTTATTTTAATTTAATTTATTAGAATTTTTGAATTTTGTTTACATGTTTACAGTCTTTGTGTGACTGTAGAACGCCTCTCGGCATAATTAATGTGATTAGCTCGATTGATCCTTGCACCTTATATAGATGTGACAGTTATTGTAACCACTGCGATTGATGTAATAGTGTGTTAATGTGATTAGTAGGATTAGTCTTAGATGCTTATAGATGTGATATTTAATGTGATATTATGTTAATATAAGTAGTTGTAAATTCCCAACGAGCTACTAAAAATTAGACCAGAACATTTGTTTTAAATTATCAATTTAATATATAAGCATATAAATCATTATTCACATTATGTGTGTGTGTGTGTGTGTGTACTACCAACCACAATTAATTATATTTGTTAAAGTGCATGTTAAAATGTGACTAGTATTCATTAATGGCTATCCTAGCATTTTGAATCTCCCTCCAACATGGCACAATCTAGTTTGGGCATAAAGGGGGAAATCTTGGAATGTAGGGTTATAAATTACCAACAATGTTATCAATCAAGTGGGTAATTGACCATTCCATACACCATGACTTGCATAAGACAATCACTAATATCATTATGACACATCTTTAGATGTGTTTTTGTAATAAGGAAAAATGTAAATACAAGTTTAATTTTACGTGGGTCTAATCCTTTTGAAAATAATGCATTTCAATAGGAATGCTTGTTCAATATTCAATTTGCTAATATGGTTGGTTGTATTATCAAAGTTAACCTAGTCATAAGCAATAACAATAATTCATTTAAGAAAGTTAAGTTATCAACTCTCCAAGCTCTTAAAATTCTCTTCTAACATGGGTGTAGCCTTTCATCACTTTGTGAACATACTCCAAGTTTGATTCTTGATACATTTCATGGTTCATGAGGTAGAATTTTACTTGTGGCCTTAGATATATTACTAAATGAACTTTACCATAAGAGGGTCTAAAAATTTAGCATAATTATAACCACCATGTTTATTTTAGGGTTGGAAAAGGATGCAAATAATAACAAAATACAAGCATAATCTTAATGTCCTACATACTTAATGTTTATTGTGTCATAATAGGTTTAAATAGACAAGATGACTAGTCTAATTGTCTCTAAATAAATAAAATAAAAGCTAGAGAGTGGAGAAAAACGTTTTGAAAACAAATTCCAACTTTAATAATCTTGTCTTAACATAAAAAATATAAAAGATTTGTTACATCCTCAAACTTTGACTATGTTTTACTTTTACGTTCATGTGATTAAGTGGATAAGTTATCATGGATTAATGATTTGATGTTTAGAAAAATGTCGGAATAAATAATTGATTTTATGAGTTATGATTAATGCATAGAGTTTGACATGAGATCAAAAGATCTTAAGATTATTTAATTGTGATGTATAAAGATTTGTTGATGATACATTAATCATAGTTTGTATGATTGTGAGTGAAATAGGAAATAAATTTCCATCTTCGAGAAGGGAAGGAGAGTATCATCAGAGAGAAGGGAATAGATGTTTGGGAAGAGATAGGTTTTCCATTTGAGATCCAAGTTGTATATTTCATGAAACTTCTTGAGACGAGGTATGTAATAAGTTAACTCTCCTTATTGAGTCAATCTCAATTCGACCATTGTCAATTTGTCGTTGGAAAAGGTTTTTCAACGTCAAACTTCATTTAATTGAGTTGAGAAATGTTCAGAGAACATTATTGTTGATTGGAATGTAATCATTTCCTTGTTAGAATTCCTGATATATATAAAGGCATCGACAGTTAATTTTCTATTGGCTGACATATAAAACCCTATTTTTGTAACCGACATAAGTCTTGATAAAAATGATTGGAGAAGGAGAAAAGGCTTAGGCTTAGGGTTTTTGTTTATATTGTATTGTAGCATATTGCAACGGTATTGAGTTGCAAGATTGCTGGTTGTAATCGGTTTGATTTGCAGGATAATAATATTGGACTCTGTTTGTGGATGTAGCTCAAGTTTCCGTGAACCACGTTAAAATTGTCTCTCCCTATTATTTATGTGTATTTTAATTTCTCTATTTAATCTTTGATTATCTACATTTAATTGATATCTTCTGCATGCTATTCCTAACAACATGGAGAATTCTATGAGCTTGAAGATGATATATATATCTTAGATGCATTAGGGATTCAGTTAGTAGTTATGATAGTTTAGAGGAAGAATTTTGTTCTAGGAGGCACTTCAATTCCCTATCTTTTATTTTTGTTGTAACTCGAAAAGTAGGCATGTGAGCCCTTTGATTGTAGCCCGTATGTTTCCAGCATATAAGCATTTGATTGTCTGATATATTGCGCATTTTGAATCTTCCATTCCATTCTATATTTGTGTTGTTTCTGTTGTGTTTACTCTAGCTGCATGGTTTGGATAATTCATTCTCTAGACCCTCCATCCATGACTACACCAACAGCTTAAGGAGGTCAATATCAATATATATCTCTGTATTCATTATAATGTTATCTACGACCACATGAGGCTTACTTTGGTATGACAGAAGCTTTCTTTGTTGAGCATGCCTTGCAGCTACAGTAGGCCGAAGGCTCTCAAAAGTTTAACTTTCTTACTGTCAATTGAACGTATACTGTAACAATCTTTTCTTTTTTTATCCATAGTAAACAAAGGACCTCAATATCAATCAGTTACGTTGATATTTTGAGTCTTAGATTATTTTATGAAACCAAAAACTGACTTTCTACAGTAGTATGAAAGTAATCTTCTTAAACAGTATCTTTGTGTCAAACAAAGTTATTGATGAGCCTGCAAATGAAAAGTCTCAAACCGATATGTTGTTCTCTTTTCAAAAAAACAACTTATAGCCATAAACATAATGATTCTTGGGAAGAATAGATGGAGTCAAGGTTTAGACTCCCAAGCCCTAGTTTAAGAGAATGGACTTTCGAGTCCCAAAACTACCATATATTGTTATCAATTCAAGAAAGAATAATGATTATCATGAGTATATATATTATTATTATGGTCATTATGATCTTTTGTGCCATCATAGTATGCATACAACCATCTTAATGGTTAACTTGAAAGGGTATGTGGCTAATAAGAGCCATGTCATTCAATGACATCCACTTAGCTATAAATTGATAAGTGTTCTAATTGAATGTTAAGCTTTAGAGTTTATTCTTTTTTTGATGTATATCAAGAAAAAAATTTAATTATGACAAGGGTTCTTAATTATTCATTTTTGTATGAAGGGATTAGAAAAGATAGCTTTCTATGAATATCCCAGACATGCATAATGAACATATAAATATTTTCACAAGTATGTGGTCAACCCTAAACAAACATTTTGTTGTCAATTTGGATTAGATAAGAATCCATGAATCAAGTTAATTATCTTGGACAAAATTAAGATGATATTATCAAACTATTCTTTATGTCGATATTAGACACCAAAACAAAGAATGTTTATAAACTTTTGAAACAAGGAATATAATGATAGGGAGTCATAGATTCCATGTTGCAGTTGCAACAAGAAACTTCTTCAGAAGATTAAGACCTTAATCTGAACCATCTTGGTCTTGTACTCCAAAAATCAGAGTTAATAACCTAAGTCAGGAGGACTATGAATGAGATTTATTAAGACATCCCATGACTAGAATTAATCAAACTAAATTCACTATAAGATGAGATAGTTTCTCAGTCGAGTTAGAAGTGTGTGAACAATCAACTACATTCATTACGAAATGTCTATTTATATTAAAATTTTGGCCAAAGTAATGCATTCATCTCTGCATGCATTAGTTAGTTAATTGTGTTCCAAATTGCATAACCATCCACTAGTGTCATACTTAGTTAGAAGGGATCTATAGTTGTATGACCATGATTGGTTATGTAGGACACAACACTAGAAACTCAGATGGCAAAAACTTGTTGGTTCTTTATATCTATTCCCTTCGTGAAGGGTAGGGCTCCTTTGAGGAAGGAAGGTGTGCAGGGGTCCGTCAGTCTATGGTTGGAGGAAAAGCACTCAGGTGATGCTCTCCTTCCCAAGGAGATGAAAAGCCAAGACTTATGAAGACATATCTCAAAGCTCCAGATGTAGTATATTTTATGTAAACTTATCTTTATTACCATGAGCAAGATATTGTAATTGTAAAGTGAAAGATTTCACTAACATGCTATATTTGAATATGTTGTAATTTTTAGTTTGAAAATATTTAGAAAAGATATGCTTTTTATTTATTGATTATGCAAATGATTAAGGTGTTAGCAAAACAAATTCTTATGATGTTTATGATTATTTACTTTTTAGTAAATGTAGAATGTAAATCCAGGTAATATGAGAAGATATGTTACATATTAAATCTGAGTAATATGAGAAGACATGTTACATATGGTATCAGAGCTACTAAATTCAATACATGGACCTATGAGCTCACTACATGAAATCTTCCTCAGACATTAACAATTGCTAATGTTTGAATGTTCTTTTGCTAGAATGGTAAGAACAAGAATAACCCCAAGGAAGAAGGTAATAGGAAATGGACGTTACCTAAAGGCTATGAGGGAGTGAGCCTCAAGAATGAAAAGCCTAGGCCAAACTAGTTACCTGGAAGGCGTATGGTTAACTGACACTAAAACCTTCATTGATGCTATTAAGCATATCAAGTAGGAGAAGGAAAAGAAGGACAAAGCAGTTAAGTCTATTGTTCCTATCTCTGAGAGTGAATCAGTTGAACCCTCTATGCATAAGGATTTATAATTTGGATGCGGTCCTAATGCTCTTGTTATCAGTTAGAAAGTTATGGATGAATACCTACGAGTACATCCACCTTCCAAGTCTAATTTGGTAAACCTCAAGGATGAGGATGAACCTAGGAAGATCTCCCTTTTTGACAGTGAATTGTAGTTGCAAGATGTAAAAATTTGTAATAAATGATGGATATTATGTGATCCATAGATACTATAATACAATTTTGAAATTTTTGAAAAAAGTTTTCCTTTATTGTTTAAGATTGTATAAATGAGAAAGGATTTATGTTTATGAATGGATTCAATAGTATGAAAAAATAATTGAATGATTAACATGAAAACTTCAGGAGAAGTAGAGTTATAGCATGGTTCAAACAAAAACTAGCCTTGGGGGTGTTACTTTGGAAAAAGTAACCTTGGGGGCTTTTACCTCTTAAGGTTTAGCTCCCAGGTCCTTTAGAATGCATTTAGAGCATCTTGCATGATTTTGATAACTCTTGATGAGAAAACCCTGAAGTTTCATGGAAAATGGGACTCAGGAGATGCACTTGACATGAATCCTTCCTGAAATAGGGGGGAGGACTTGGGCACTCGTGCCCTAGTCCTACCCTATTTCAAAGTGTTGGTTTATGACCATTATTTAGGTCCTATGCCGACACAGTAAGTTTGAACTATGAAATTCTTAGTAGGAATGTTTGTAGTTGCATATATAAGCATGATTAGTGATTCATTTGTAAACTAGATGGAAACTAGATGGATATTGTGAACTTGTGACTTATGTAAAAGTGATTCAAAGGATTTCATTGTGTTGTAGAGCAAAATTTGTGTTGTTCTAGTGTTTGTATTTGTAGATTTGGCATCCATCTCCTCATGTCATGAAGAGCATCTTCCTCCCATGAGATCTTCACTACAAGGTGATATCAATTATGTTTTCTATCATTTATCATTTGGATTTTGCCTCTATCTCACAGGGATACACACTTTTTATTTGACAATGGTGTTCGAAAGACTTGAATGTCTCTCTGGGGCTTGACTGAGGTAAGCCTCTACACACCACAACCCCCAACCCACTTTTTTGTGATTACAGTTTATAGGTTGCAAAAGCAAAAGAAGTGGAGTTGCAGGAGAGTAGTGTAGACTGTCAGAATTGTAGATCTAAGAAGAAAATAGGGACATAGACTCAGGCGCCTGCTCATTAGTCCTTTGAATTCCACAACAGTAAAATCTCTGGAACAACAGGAATAGGTTGCAGACAAGATTCTCATATCTCAAAGAAAATTGAGCCACTGGACTAGGGATCCCGCTCATTAGTCCCCGACTTTTCCACATACCAAACTTCAAAATTTGGTAAGCATTTGATTGTCATTTTATATGTCTGCGATTATTTTCCATAATTTGTTCATTTGTTTACGAATTTGTGAAATTAGGGTTTTGAGCATAATTGGGCTTAATTGAACAATAAATTCAGACAATTCCAATCTTCTCCTATGTTCAAAGTGATAGGAGATCTATAGTAGAGTTCTCTACTCGGTTGAATGTCCTTGAATGTTTAGTGGTAAAAGGAGGATCAACACAAACCATTAAAAATCAACCCTAAACATCTTTTTCACACTAAACATTTTGGTGAACTCATATTTTTGGACTTTCTTGCACCTTGCTAAAGGTTGTGCTTCATATTTACATTCATTTTATTCATTCATTTTATTGTTCATCTTATTACATTTGAAAAATTACAAAAAAAAATGAGAAATTTGAATAATTCAAAAAAATGACATTTTTAGCTTGCATTTTCAAATAATTTGAATTAGTTGGGATTGAATTTCAATAAATATCTATAATTATCATTAGATCTGATTTAAAATACAGAATTTTTTCATTCACCATTCATTTAGATTGCATTTTCATGCTTAAATTAATAAAAATTGCTTGAAATTGTGCATTTTTTCATATAACCTAGTTTTACATTAGTTAGGGATTGTAGTCAAAATCTTGTTTCAAATTTTACTACCCTCTTAAAATACTCATTAGGACTGATTTATAACTATAGTGTTGCATCATAGTGGTTTCCTTACAAAATTTCATGCCTAGGGTTTGAAAACCTTGCTTCTTCACTAGATTTTGGCCTTATCATCTCTCTAGATTTGCATCATAGGTGTGTTGTAAAGGATTTTTCTAAACTAATTTTATATTATCAAGGTTATTATCTTCTTTCCCTCCTCAAATTATTTACAACACCCTTTTTATTGAGCCTTTGCATTGAAATTTGGTGAAAAATTGCATATTTTGGCTATATTTTTCCTAGGGTTTGACTTAGATTGGAATTATAAGCGTGTTGTGATGAATTTTATGGATTTAGGCGACTAATATTACTGCGATTATTTTTTCCCCTCCTAAAATTATTTACAAAACCCTTTTTATTGGGTCTTTGCATTGAAAATTTGTGAAAAATTGCATATTTTAGTGTATTTTCACTAGGTTTTGACTTGTCATCACTCTAGGTTTGCATCAAAAGTGTGTTGTGAAGGATATTATCACTTTATTGGACTGATATCAGACATATTATTTTCTTCACTTCATCAATTTCCTCACAACACCTTTTATTTCACTTATTTACATTGAAAAAAAAATTGAAAAATCAAGCATTTTGGATCTTAAACATATCTTTCTCTTAGGGTTTGTTCTATTAGTTTGTGCCTTAAGTGTCGAATTCTTTTATATGAGTATTATAACTTTATGCCCTAATAGAAATATCCCTTTAAGAAGAAGTATAAGATTCATGGGATCTAGTGCTTTTGAAGAATTTGACATTCCTACCTCTGAAAATCTATTGAATACCTTCTTTACAAAAGGAGAGACATAAATTTTGCAAGATACTATACCTCATACAACCACTATGGAAGATCAAGTATTTAATGATGTTGAGGACACTATTGAGGTGGTCACACATGTACCTAATGAGTAAATAAACAAACTTGATACAGACTTAGCTGATTTTCAAGAATTTGTTGAAAATGAAAGAATAGCGGAAGAAGTTGTCCCTGTGATCCACCACAAAAGAGAACTAATAAAATAAGGACAAGATGGTATTAATGTTATTCAAGTTTTAATGCATATTGTACACAATAATTTCATGATGGCAACAGAATGTGCAAAAGTTATTAACATGTCACCATCTCATACACAAGTATTGGCACCTATACAGACTACTGGAATGTCTACATTTACATCAACAATTTTAACAACTAATGCAAATGATTATAGTAATGCTACCACTAGTATTGGAGTATCTAATAGAACTAGTTCACAAAATTACAAAGCTGTGGGATTTAATTATCAGAACTTGGTTTCTAAGGGGACCTCTTCTATGAATAATCACTCTCAACTACCTCTCCATCCCACTTATTCTCAACCACCTCTTACATACAACTATTTGCAACCACCTTCCACCTATCACTATGTGCAACTACCACTAAACTATTCATAGCCTCTACTTATCACTACTCAGGCTTAATCACCTCCTGACGTTGGTTCTAATTCCTCGTAACAAACCACATCTTCCAATGATGCCATCTTAAACCAACTTTTGCAAGGCATGACCTCTTTACAACAAAAAGTGACAAATTTGACAAATTCCTCACAACCTAATATACCAACTTATCATGCCCATAATCCCCTATCTTATGTAATTTTGAGAAGTCCTATGCTTAAGAGGTTTGAGACTCCTCGCTTTGAAAAGTATGGTGGAAAAGGTGATCCTAATACTCATGTGGCAGCATTCATGGCTATGTGTAGTGATTTCTACTTTGAAGAGGACTTGTTAGCAAACATTTTCCCATGATCTCTCAAAGATACTACTTTAGAATGGTTTTTCTCTTTACCTCAGAATTCAATACACTCTTTTTCACAGTTAGTTGATCAATTTTTACAACATTTTCAAGCAAACATTGGACCTCAAGTTTCTTTGATCGATTTAGTTCATTACAAGCAAGGTCTAAAAGAGAAGTTAACTGAGTTTATTAGCCGGTATTAATCTCTCTATGCACAAATTCAATATCAGATGAAGGATGAGGATGTTCAGAAGGTATTTATTACAAATCTACAACCTAACATCCGTGATAAGATTATCTTAATAAAATATAACTCCTTTCAACATTTATGTACCGCCTTTCATGATTATAAACTTTCTTGTAGTCAGTATGAAAAACAAAACTCATCACCTCAAGTTGGTCAATCCATAGGTGGACCGTCACAAAACAACTTTAAGAGGAATAACAAGAGTTTCATCAAGGTTAATGGACTAAATTTGAATAACTGTTCCCAAGTGTCTACTATCACTAATCCGAAGAAGGCACCATATCAGCAAAGAAAATTTACTCCAATATCTAAGTCCTATCATTTTATCTTGAATCAAGATGTGAGTAATAATCTTATGAAGCTTCCCCTAATTAAACCTTTGGATCCTAATAAAATGTAAGGACCTTATTTTGATGCTAATGCCTTTTTAAATTTTTATCAACAACAAGGACATGATACTGAATGATGAATGCGTCTTAAACATGAAATACAAGACTTCATTGACTCAAATGTTATATAGGTATCAGGTGTGAATGATAATAGAAATAAGTCGATTGCTCCACCAAATCAAAATTTGCAAATCTTTACTAATCCTTTTCCTAAGCATACTAATAACAACATGTTAGAATAGAATATAGTGGAAGTAGAAGATGATTATTTGGATTATGATAACATCATGGGTATAATAGAAGTGGATAGGGAAAATAATTAAGTATCACCTCGTCCATGAAGGAATGGTATCTATGTTGAGGTTCCTCCATTATCTTTACAAGGACTGGGAGATAACCAAAATGCATCAGAAAGACAAATAGAACAACCAAAACAAGAAACTATAACAAGAGAAAAGATTGAGGTAGCACAAGATATTCCTTGTCACTATGGTAGACAAACTCAAGAAAGAAAGATAGCTAAAAATTAGAAAAGAGTAAGAAGATTATCATCAGTTGGAAATAATAGTGATTCTCCTCCTCACAAGCAACAAAAAGTCTCATATACACAAGGATTTGAGAAACAAGCATTACATGGATTTCATGACAACAAACAAGGTGCATAAGAACCACTCAAGCTTCACACAAAACTTGATAGATCATCTCTCCAAGATGCTCGCAAGTTCTAAATTCTAGACTGGCTTTTCTTAATAGGTAAGTATCTCTAACCCTGGTGGTCATTTATGTGGTTAGCATGATCATCTCGTGTATTTGACCTCCCCTTTCATGTTGTGTTTCCCTCATGATGTATTATATGTTGTTTAGGCCTTGTGGGATAACCCTTGATTCTCTTGTAAGGTCAAGGATACTGGGAGACCGCCTCTATTGTGACCTTCTTCTATTTGTATCAACATTCTTCTATATTGCTTCTCCTCTATTTTCACTATTGTGTGTTATGTCTTATGGACATAGCATTATGGTTGGTGACTTGAGGGCACCCTCCTACATAACTGTCCCTAAGACACTTGTTTCTTCTCTCTTGATTTATTGTTTCCCCTCTAGTGTTTCTATCTAGCGGGTGGATGACAAAAAACTTATTATACTGATACAGACCTAGTGTTCCTTCAGTGAGAAATCAAAAAATGGACCAAGTCCATATATGACGATGGGGTTGATATATATTATCTGATGCTTGGCTAGTAGAATCACTCCATGTGATCTTAATGTTGTCTTATCGCACTTATAAACCATAACAATAGTACTGCTGCTGCGCGCACTTTGTTTATCTTTGAATCTCATCTTGGTTACACTCAATTTTGAGATTTCTATAGTATAGCCCCATGGTTATACTTGGTCTCTGAATCCGTAGTATAACCTTGGCTCTCTATGTGAATGATTATATGCATTGTTGTTTATCATGATTATATGGATGATAAAACCTTTCTTACAGGAATGTGTTTATGGGAACATTTGGCAATCATAAAGTACATGTCACCTCCAGGGGGCATGGGCCTTGTGTGAGCTTGTGTTCCCTTGTGTGTTTTCTTCCTACCTTAACATGCTTGATATTGGTACACGATATCAACCACCTTAAGGTGGGGGCATATGTAAGGTAAGCTGTCTAGTTTAGATGCTAGAAAATTGTGTTTGTTCTCATGTGCAGTTTAAAGACTAGTGGTGATGAGTCCCTCCTGCACTCTGAGAGTTGGTTGTGAATCTTGAAATCTACTATAATCATTTAAGCCCTTTGCGGACGTGGGATATCACGTATATCATTTTTATCTTAAGTCCTTTGTGGAGGCGGGGATGGTGTATTTCTTGAGGAGAGTACACATCCTGTCATTTTCTAAAAGTCCTTTGCAGAGGTAGGGAGCGAATCTGTGACTATCCTAACCCTTAAGCATGTCTTCGACGATTGTTGTGGTGAAGCCCAATCGTTTGTGTGTGCATGTAATGTGCCTGAGATGGTGATGAACCTAGAAATAGGTACACATTATCACTTGTCTGTCATGTTTTCTCTGTGTCTTCTATGTGTGTGTGTATTGCATGTTTGTTCCCAAGCATAGTCTTAAAGATTGGTGGCAATAAGTCCCTCCTATGCTTTGGGATTTGTATGGCATGTTTGTTCTCAAGTGCAGTCTTAAAGAATGGTGGCTATGAGTCCCTCCTACACTTTGAGATTTATTTTGCATTTCTGTTGCCCCATATGCAGTTTAAAGACCGGTGGCAATGAGTCCCTCCTACATTATGGGTGGTGTGTTTATTTTCCTTGTACTTGCATATGCATTTCATATATGAGAAAAAGAAAAATAAAATCATCACTGTATTCACTACATTCACTGTATTCACTGTGTTTTGTGTGTCTTCAATACTATCTTTTCCGTGTTTTGCATGACTGTAACTGTCTTCTCCATGTTTTGTGTGTCTGTTACTGTCTTCATTGTGATTGGTGTGTCTTCTCTGTGCTTGGCATGTTTGATGTGTTTGTTGGTCATACTGTAATGCATGTATTGGCCTTGCATTTACACATACATTAAAGTGGGAGCTAAATGCTATGTCAGAAAAAGTAACCTTGGGGTCTTTTTCCTCTTAAGGTTTAGCTCCTAGGTCCTTTAGAATGCATTTAGAGCATCTTGCATGATTTTGATAACTCCCGATGAGAAAACCCTAAAGTTTCATGGCAAATGGGACTTAGGGGATGCACTTGACATGAATCCTGCCTAAAATAGGGGGGGAGGACTTGGGTGTCCACACCCTAGTCTTTCCCAATATTAGGTCAGGACGTATTACAAAGTGTCAGTTTAGGACCATTATTTAGGTTCTATGCTGACATGATAAGTTTGAATTACAAAATTCTTAGCGGGAATGTTTGTAGTTGCATATATAAGCATGATTAGTGATTCATTTGTAAACTAGATAGAAACAAGATGGATATTGTGAACTTGTGACTTATGTAAAAATGATCCAAAGGCTTTCATTGTGTTGTAGAGTAGAATTTGTGTTGTTCTTGTGTTTGTATTTGTAGATTTGGCATCCATCTCCTCATGGCATGAAGAGCATCTTCCTCCCATGAGATCTTCACTACAAGGTGATATCAAATATGTTTTCTATCATTTATCATTTAGATTTTGCCTCTATCCCATAGGTATATGCACTCTTTATCTGAAAATGGTGTTCAGAAGACTTGAATGCCTCTCTAAGGCTTGACTGAGGTAAGACTCTAAACACCACAACCCCCAACCCACTTTTCTGTGATTGTAGGTTCCAAGTTGCGAAATTGAAAGAAGTGGAGTTGTACGAGAGTAGTGCAGATTGTCGAAATTGTAAATTTGAGAAGAAAATAGGGGCCTAGACTTGGTTGCCCGCTCATTAGTCCTCTAGATCCTGCAATAGTAAAATCTCAGGAACAACAGGAACAGGTTGCAAACAAGATTCTCAGACCCTGAAGAAAATTGAGGCACTGGACTAGGGTACCCGCTCATTAGTCCCCAACTTTTCCGTACACCGAACTTCAAAATTTGGTATGTATTTGATTGTCATTTGATATCTCTGTGTGTGATCATTTTCCATAATTTGTTCATTTGTTTACGAATTTGTGAAATTAGGGTTTTGAGCATAATTAGGCTTAATTGAACAATAAATTCACACAATTCCAATCTTCCCCTATGTTCCAAGTGACAGGAGATCTGTAGTAGAGTTCTCTACTCAATTGAATGTCCTTGAATGTTTAGTGGTGAAAGGAGGATCAATACAAACCATTAAAAATTAACCCTAAACATCTTTTTCACACTAAATAGGGGGTAACCAAGAGGAAGGGAAACCTTCTGGAAACTCCAATGCAAAACTTGATCAAATTCTTTCCATGCTCCATGAAATGAGGGCAAGGATTGGAATGTTAGATCAAGAGGTCAGAGGCTAGAGTAGAGATGGACATGAAGCCTTCAACAAGGGTGAAGACAAGAGACATCATGTACATACCACCCAGAGTGAGCGTGTAGAGAATAAATCAAAACTAAGACAAGATGAGGATAAGAGGAGCCATTTGTCCCTTGAACTATCCAGAGATATGAAAAATGTCACACCTCCCAAATTTGATGGGACTATGAGTAGAGATGCTGCAGAGGCATGGCTCACACAAATGGAGAAATATTTTGAAATAAGAAACTATTCTTAAATAACCAAAGTGGTATGGGGAGCATACCAATTGGCTGGTGAAACATCCACCTGGTGGATGAACAAGAAGATGGAGCTAGGACTAGGCTCTTTGAGTCTAACCTAGGAAAGGTTTGTGGAACTCTTCAGGAAAAGATGGTTGCCACAATTGTATTTTGATCAAATGATTATAGATTTCCAAAACCTAAGACAAGGTGAATCGTCCATGAATGAGTACTAGAAGAAATTTACTTGTCTCCTTAAACATGTCCCTCAATACTAGCAGGATGAGAGGTTTCACATCCAAAAGTTCATCATGAATTTGAATGCCCAAATTGGAGGTGAAGTAGATATGCATGGTCCCACTAGAGTGGACCAAGTTTATGAGAAATCTATTAAACAAGAACAAAAGCTAAAATCCATATCTGCATACCAGGAAAAGAACTGTAAAAAGTTCAATTGGTCACAATCCTCCCAGTCATTCAAGAAAAAGGGTAATAAGAAGAATTTCAAAAGGAAAGGTGATAAAAGATTTAACGATAATCAAAATGAATCTAGGGGTGATAAGACAAACAATAATAACTCCAAGAAAAATGGAGATAACTCAGGAAAACCTTATGAAAGGCGAGGACCCCTAGGAGAGTGTTTTTCGTGTGGTGGTGACCATTATGCCAATCAATGTCCCAATAAGACACAAGGGACTCAACCATAAGGAAATGCCCTACCCTTGCAATAGGAAGCCTTCCAATAGCAAATACATGCAGCCTTGGATAACTGACAGGTGGAGTATCAGATTACTCTAGAAATGAAACCACAGGTATTTTGTTTGGTATTCCAATTTTAGTTTTAATAGATACTGGTGCTACATAATGTTTTATTTCTCCAAAAGTTTTAAATAAGATATCTAGAAGAGATGGTTACATGAAAAACTCATGGTTAGTAGAATATGCTAACCAGACAAAAGCTCAGGTAGAGCAATGTTTGTATGAAGCCAAGGTTGAACTCCCAAGCTTTTCCACTAAAGTAAACCTTTATGTAGCCCCCTTAGGATCATATGATGTCATCCTTGGAATAAATTGGTTGTGGAGGCATAGGTGATGCAAAGTGCATAGTGGAAGTGTACAATTGATCAACAAACTTGATCGGTGAGAGGGTGGCCTATGTCTTGGTGATCTACTCATATCAGCCAAACATACCCTGTCGGCCACCTGGCTATTTATCTCTTTGATCTCCCAACTCTCCCTGACAACTCAACACAATACTTTGTCTTCAGCGAGACTACATACCATCGGCGAGTTTGAAAACTACTCCACCGATACACACTGATCACTTCAACGGCACTTCCGAACCACACTCATTAGCAAGACTTACTTCGTCGGCCGGATCTTTTACTCTCCTTCCAATGTGCCAATGTATCACTTGGTATATGCTTGGTGTGACTTGCTATCGCTGGTGGACTAAAGTTTCTTTACCCTAATTTCACCGTTACGACCGGTCACCTTTTGTATCCGACAAAAGATACATTCTTAATATGCTTTCTCAACATACATTCTCAGTATACATTCTCAATATACATTCTCAACATACATTTGTGATATGCATTCACAATATACATTCATTAGAATGATATGAAACTTACCCCAATATATGTTTCTTCGGTGAGACTTCCTTTGTTCTTCACCAATACACTTTCTATCGGCCTAACACCGTTGATCAGTGTAACTTCAAAAAGTTTCTCTGAGGGCAACGTTACGCCGATGACAACTTCAGTTACTCTATGACTTGCGCAAACTCCAAACTAGTATACCAAAACAAATTCAACAAAATGGAAGGAGTCTAAAAAATCCTCTACAAACACTTGATCACCATCAATTTGGCCACTCCACTAATTGTTCATATAACAACACTTTTCAATGACTAGTCACATAGAAATGCCTAGTCAACTCATGCCCAAACTCCTTGGGTCCTTGGGTGTTTGACCAATACCACATAAAACACAAAATTTACACTGTATTCCTCCATCACACTGAACATGAGAATCTTGCTTTTAGTGGATAGAGGAAATACAATTCATTTATTCACAAAACCCTAGTTTCTAGGTTTTTAGACTAGTCTTTGCAAAAAGAACAATTTCTCATCGACTATGACACTTCAAGACACTAAGCCACACCAAATGAAAGTTACTTCAATACATGAACACTTCCAGTCAGTTTCAAACAATTAACTATGCATACAAGCTGTACAGAATGATTGTTATAGAAAAATACTCAGAAAGAATAATGTTTCAACACACCCAAAAATCCAGATCTTCATTCATTCATTTCCTCATGCTTCTCTATCATTACATCTTGATTCTCCACCTATAGACATCTTGAAACATCAGTTATCATTCCTCCCATCCATACAAACTAATTTTGAAAGTCAGTTAGCCATTGGGTTTCTCCTAACATAAGAAAACTACATGTTTTCATTGTGTGATTACATCAAACTTGACGAAAACATGGTCTACATGGGTCTAGTGACCAAATTGATACAAAAACCTTATTACAAACATGATGTGGCTTAAAAATCCTTATTGAAAACATAAACATGACATGTATAGAATTCAAATGATCCAAGATTGGATCCACCATAGGGAAGGTGCTCCTGCACCATACTCCCCCTGCAAGAAAAACTCAAGTCCGTTGAGTTGCCAACTATTGGAGTGTCTTCCCATGCTTCAAAATATCTGCCTCACTCATCCATGTAGCCTCTAAATTAGGGAGATCCTGCCACTTGACCAAGTACTCCTTGTACACACCCTTCCTTGTCTTTTTGACAACTTTGGAATCTAAGATGCATTCCAATTGTAAAGGCTTACTTGGAGGTAGATCTCTGACCCAATCTTCATCTTCAATCACAACATCTGATCCATCTTCAACATTCAATGGAAGTCTAAATGGAAAGAGGTCTGAAACATTGAATATGGGAGAAATACCAAGACCGGATGGCAGTTCTATTTCAGAAGCATTTGGACCAAACTTATGCACTACCTTGCACGGTCCTATTTTCTTCATCAGAAGCTTGGTTGGATGTCCTTTAGGTAATCTTTCCTTCCTTAGATAGGCCATCACCAAATCTCCCACCTTGAACTGTACATCTCTCCTTTTGAGATCTACCCTATCCTTGTATTTGGAAACTATTTTTTCCAACTGAACTTTGACTTGATCATGAACTTCCTTCATGGTGGCAACAAAATCTTCTCCTAGAGAACTCTTATCCCAACCTTGTAGGTCTTTGAGTTCAAGTGGTCCTCTTGGATGGAAACCATAAACAATTTCAAATGGACTCTTCCCAGTGCTTCTATTTACTGAATCATTGTAAGCATACTCAGCTTGACTGATCACCAAGTCCCATGCCAACCCATGCTGCTTGGTAAGGCATCTTAGAAGGTTTCCTAGGGACCTATTAACAACCTCAGTTTGACCATCAATTTGGGGATGGTAGGCTGATGAGAAAGACAATTATGTTCCTAATTTTCTCCATAAGGTCCTCCAAAAATGACCAACAAACTTGGAGTCTCTATCAGTGACAACTGAAAGGGGCAAACCATGGATTCTGACCACTTCTTTGAAAAAGAGACCAGCAATGTGAGATGCATCATTTGTGCATTTGCATGGCACAAAATGAGCCATCTTACTAAATCTGTCCACAATGACAAAAACACTATCCACACCCCTTGCTGTCTTAGGAAGACCAAGTACAAAATCCATACTAATGCTCTCCCAAGGCCTGTTGGGAATCAGAAGGGGTTGGTACAAACCAGCATTAGAAGACATACCTTTGGCCTTTTGACATATGGTACAACTTGTAACATATCTCCTTACATCCGATTGTACTTTTGGCCAATAGTAGAATCTAGTGACTTGTTCCAAAGTCTTGTCCAACCCAAAGTGTCCTCCTAAAGTTCCATTGTTCTTCTCTTTGATGATGTTATCCCTCATTGAACATTTAGGAACACATAGCAACCTACCCTTAAATAAGAGACCTTCTTGTAACACAAAATCTCAATATTCACCATGAAAAGTGTTAGCCAAACTAGCACAAACTTCATAAGCAGCCTTGAAATCTACATCCTCCTTGTATAACTCCTTCAAACAATCTATGCCCATGCTTTCCATCTGTACTTCATGTATGACAAGCATCCTTCTACTTAAAGCATCAACCACTTTGTTGGCAACACCCTTTTTATGCTTAATAGTGAAGGTATAGGCCTGCAATTGTTCCATCCACTTAACATGCCTATGATTCAACTTTTCTTGACTATTTAGGAAGCTAAGAGCATGGTTATCAGTAAAAACAATGAATTCTTTGGGCAGCAAATAGTGTCTCCACTTTTTGAGAGCTTGCACCATTGCATAAAACTCTAGGTCATAGGTAGAATACCTTTGTTTAGCCTCATTCAACTTCTCTAAAAAAAAGGCCACTGGATGTCCATCTTGACTAAAAACAACACCTATTTCTTGCTGACTTGCATCACATTCCACTACAAAAACTTTGTCAAAATCTGGGAGTACCAATGTAGGTAATTCAGCCACTTTCCTCTTTAACAATTCAAAGTTATCATCTGCTTGCTTTGTCCATTGAAATTTGCACTTTATTCCACCCCTGATGGTGTTGAGAATAGGAGCATTTATGTGACTGAATCCTCTAATGAACTTCCTATAAAATTTTGCCAAGCCATGGAAGCTTCTAACATCTCCCACTATCTTAGGAGTAGGCCAATTGAGAATGGCCTCAACCTTTGTGGGGTCCATCTTCAAACAACCATTAGAAATCACAAAAACTAGGTACACAAGTTTAGTTTTCATGAACTCACACTTATCTAAGTTGATCATCAACTTATTCTCATGCAAATTCTTCATCACTTGTCCAAGATGCTTCACATGTTCTTCTTTTGTCCTACTGAAAATAAGTATGTCAGCAAGATAAACAATTACAAATTTGCTAATGAATTCAACAAGTACCTCATTCATCAAATGTATGAATGTGCTTGGGGAATTGCTAAGGTTGAATGACATGACAAGCCACTCATAGAGACCTTCATTTGTCTTGAAGGCAGTCTTCCATTCATCTCCCTACCTAATTCTGATTTGATGATAACTAGATTTCAAATCAATCTTTGAATAATAACATGACCCTCCAAGATAGTCCAAAAGATCCTCAATCCTTGGCATAGGGAACCTATACCTTATTGTGATCTTATTTATGGCCCTTGAATCCGTACATAGTCTCCACTTCCCATCTTTTTTTGGAGAAAGTACACTAGGGACTGTACATGGACTAAGACTCTTTCTAATCAATCCTTTCTCTAAGAGTTCTTAAATTTGTCTACTCCCCTCTTCATTTTTCTATGGTGTCAATTTATAGGCAGCCTTATTGGGCAATGTGGCACCTGGGATCAAGCCAATTTGATGACTTATATCTCTCATGGGTGGTAAGGAGTTAGGAGTATCCTCTACCACAAGATCTTGGTACTTATCCAATAATTGCTGCACTTCTAGTGGAACCCCTTTCTACTTTTTGTCTTGCTATCCTGATTCATCTTTAGGCTTCCATTATCAAGGCATACCCTTGGGTATCCTTCTCCTTCATGAGGTGTAAGAACTCTTTGCCGCTAACCATCATGACATTGGTGTCATTACTCTTCTCTCCAATCTGCTCTTGATAGGATCCATCCTAAACTTCCTTCCATTCTTGGTGATGAGGTAGGTGTTCTTCTCACCATCATGTTGTGCCTTCACATCATATTGCCATGGATGTCCAAGAAGAAGGTGACAAGAATCCATAGGAATAATCTCACATAGTACCTTGTCCTTATAATCACCTATCTCAAACTCAACCCACGTTTGTTCTTCTACCATGTAATTTTGATTCTTATTTAACCAAGAGATCTTATGAGGACTAACATGGGGCAGCCTTTTCAACTTACACTTCTCTACCATTTCAGTAGACACTACATTCTCAATAGAACCTAAATCAACAATGATTTTACAAAGTTTACCATATGCTATACCTTGGGTTCTGAAGAGAGTCTTCCTTTATGGGGGCTCTTGTTTCAATGGCATCTTCATCAAGGTCCTCTTGATCATCATGTTCTCTCCTTCAAGGACTGGTGCAGCACTACCAACGGGTGAATTCACACTTTAGAAATCCTCATCTTTCAACAATTGATTCCTTCTTCCACCATCATGGGAACTAGTTGCCTTCTCAGGGCATTTGCTCATGGTATGGCCTAGTTGATTGTAGCCATAGCATCTACTAGTGAAAACTCCAGGTCCTCTGCCTATACCACCACCTCTACCTCTGCCATTTGGTCTTCTCCAACCTTTGAAACCACCACCTCTATGGTCTACATTAGAATGAGACTCTTGTTGACTTGGGTTTTCATTTCTACTTGACTGTCCTCTACCAAAACTACCTCTTCTCCTATTATTTCTGCCACCTCTTCCTCTGTTGTTTTGATCACTCTTCCTTTTCAACTTCTCTTCTACCCTATAGGCTAATAGAAAACATTCATCCACTATTTTAGGAACCACCATACTGAATTCATCTTGTATGTTATACCTCAAACCATCGAGATATCTAGCCACCATCTCTTTCTCCTCCTCCTTGTGATTGACTCTCATGCTCAATCTATGAAATTCTTCAGTATATGTAGCCACATCCAAATCCTTTTGCCTAAGATGATTAAACTTCCTAATTGTCTGGAACTCATAATCAGATGGCATGAACTTGTCTCTTAGAATGGCCACCATTCTACTCCATTTGGTGATAGGGTTCTTTCCAACTTTCTCTCTTTCACCTTGCATATAGTTCCACCAAACTAGTGCAGAACCTCTCAATCTTGTCTTAGTAAACTTGACTTTCTTGCTGGCACTATACTCCTTGAAGTCAAAATAGTTGCACATGGCTTCAATCCAATCCATGAGGGCATCTCCATTTAGTTTCCCATTGAATGTATACACATCCATCTTTGGATCGCCACTCTCCCTGAGCAACTTTGAGTGCATTCAAGAATGCCTTTTGATCTGCAGACATATCTTGTTCTTGAGGGCTCTCCTCTACCTCTTCTTATTCTTCTACATCAAAAGCACTTCCATCCTCTTTACTCTTACCCTTGGGCCTCTCTTCTTTCAACCTTGCTTCAAACATCTCCTCTACCATCTTCTTGATGGCTTCTTTGCTCATAGACTTGGAAGGCATTGTGCTAGCCTTAGTTTCTATCTCCTCATTTGACATACACTACTCCAATTCAAATATTGACTCTGATACCAATATGATGCAGAGCACACAGTGGAAGCGTACAATTGATCAACAAACTTGATCGGTGAGAGGGTGGCCTATGTCTTGGTGATCTACTCCTATCGGCCAAACATACCCCATCAACCACCTTGCTATTTATCTCTCCGATCTCCCAACTCTCCCCAACAACTCAACACAATGCTTTGTCTTCGGTGAGACTACATACCATCGGAGAGTTTGAAAACTACACCAATACACACTAATCACTTCGATAGCACTTCCGAACCACACTTGTTGTAAGACTTACTTCGTCAGCAGGATCTTTTACTCTCCTTCCAATGCGGCAATGTATCACTTAGTATATGCTTGGCATGACTTGCTATCACCAGTGGACTAAAGTTTCTTTACCTTGATTTCACCGTTACGATAGGTCACCTTTTGTATTCGACAAAAGATACATTCTCAATATGCTTTCTCAACATACATTCTCAGTATACATTCTCAATATACATTCTCAACATACATTTGTGATATGCATTCGCAATATACATTCAGTGGAATGATACGAAACTTACGCCGATATATGTTTCTTCAGTGAGACTTCCTTCATTCTTCACTAATACACTTTCTATCGGCCTAACACCATTGATTGGTGTAACTTCAAAAAGTTTCTCTGAGGGCTGTGTTACACCGATGACAACTTCAATTACTCTGTGACTTGCGTAGACTCCAAACCAGTATACCAAAACAAATTCAATAGAATGGAAGGAGTCAAAAATCTTCTGCAAAAACTTGATCACCATCAATTTGGCCACTCTACTAACTATTCACATAACAACACTTTTCAATGACTAGTCACATAGAGATGCCTAGTCAACTCATGCCCAAACTCCTTGGGTCCTTGGGTGTTTGACCAAAACCATAGAAAACACAAAATTTACACTGTATTCCTCCATCACACTGAACATGAGAATCTTGCTTTTAGTGGACAGAGGAAATACAGTCCATTTATTCACAAAACCCTAGTTTCAAGGTTTTTAGACCAGTCTCTGTAAAAAGAACAATTTCTCACTGACTATGACACTTCAAGACACCAAACCACAACAAATGAAAGTTACTTCAATACATGAACACTTCCAGTTAGTTTCAGACAATTAACTATCCGTACAGGCCATACAGAATGACTGTTATAGAAAAATACTCAGAAAGAACAATGTTTCAACACACCCAAAAATCTAGATCTTCATTCATTCATTTCCTCATGCTTCTCTGTCATTACATCCTGCTTCTCCACCTATAGAGGGCTTGAAACATCAGTTATCATTCCTCCCAACTATACAAACTGATTTTGAAAGTTAGTTAGCCATTGGGTTTCTCCTAACACAAGAAAAATACATGTTTTCCTTGTGTGATTACATCAAACTTGACCAAAACATGGTCTACATAGGTCTAGTGACCAAATTGATACAAAAACCTTATTACAAACATGATGTGGCTTAAAACACCTTATTAAAAACATAAAAATGACATGCATAGAATTCAAATGATCCAAGATAGGATCCACCATAGGGAAGGTGCTCCTGCACCAATAGGGCTAAGGTGGATTGTTTTGCTAAAATAGTAGAATGCCTAGATGACCTTGGGAATAGAGTTTTTCTACAAGGCACTGCTAGAGAGGTCAAATTGAAGCAAATATATACCCTATAGATGAAGAGATCCTAGAGTAAAGGGTGCCAACTCTTTCCTATCAAAATGGAGAAAATAGATGAGCACAAAGAATTTGTTTTCCAAGATGATTTGATATATGTGAATCTCAAAAACTCTGAGGAGTTGAAGAAAGAGAATCCATAGATCAAGAGAGATCAGATATGGATAGGTATCCCTTTCTTCACGATTTTGAGGATGTATTTCTAGATGGATTACTTGGATTACCTCCTAAGAGAGATTTTGACTTTTCAATAGATATAATTCTAGGATTAGAACCTATATCTAAAGCTCCTTATTAGATGAGCACAATAGAGTTAATGGAGCTAAAGGCTCAACTACAGGAATTGCTAGAAAAAGGATTGATAAGACCTAGTGTTTCACCTTGGGGAGAACCAGTGATTTTTGTTAAGAAGAAAAATGACACATTACGCATATGTATAGAACACATTACGCATATGTATAGACTATCATATGCTAAATAAGGCAACAATAAAGAACAAGTATCCATTGCCCCATATTGATGATCTTTTTGATCAAATGCAAGGGGTAGCTATATTTTCAAAGATCGATCTTTGATCAGGATACCATTAATTGAGGCTAAAAGATGAAGATATCCATAAGACAACCTTTAGAATGAGGTATGGACACTATGAGTTCACTATCCTACCCTTTGGATTAATGAATGCACTTGTAGCATTCATGAACTTAATGAACAATGTGTTCAGAGATTGTTTGGATGAGTTTGTCCTTGTTTTCCTTGATTAAATTTTGATTTATTCTAAAAATGAAGAAGAACATATCAAGCATTTATGGAATATTCTTCAATGATTAAGAGAGTATAAACTTTATGGAAAGCTCTCAAAGTGTACTTTATTTCAAAAAGAAGTACAATATTTGGGACACATAATCTAAGCCAAGGGAATTGTAGTAGACCCATCAAAGATTAAATCCTTTTTGGAGTGGCCTACACTGAAAAATGTGCACGAAGTTCATAGTTTTATGGGTCTAGAAGGATATTACATAAAATGTGTGGCTATCTTTTCAAAAATTGCCTATCCCATTACTTCTCTACAAAGAAAAGGTAAAATATTTGATTGGTCAGAAATATGCCGAGAGGCATTTGATCAACTTAAAGAGAAGTTGACTACGACCAATTTTAAAGGTACTTGATCCGGAGGGTCATTTTGTAGTCATCAACGATGCCTCAAGAGAAAGATTAGGTGGTGTACTTGTCTAGGATGGGCAAGTTATTACTTATGAATCTAGAAATTTGAAAACATATGAGCTAAATTATGCTCCTCATGATCTTGAGTTGGTAGCAGTTGTTCATGTACTACAAATGTGGTAGCATTACTTGCTTGGAAAACCATTTGAATAAAGAACATACCATTAAGGATTCAAATATTTGTTTACTCAACCATAGCTAAATTCTTACCAAAGGAGGTTGGTAGAACTAATATTTGATTATGATTTTGAGATCAAATACATTCGGGGAAATGAAAACCGAGTGGTGGATGCCTTAAGTCGAAGGAGACATATCTCCTCCATGATCTCCATACATTCTAGTTTTAAGAATTAGGTGTTATAAAAGTCCAAGGGAGATGTTCATACTATGGGCGAGTCAAGCAAGCTCTCTCAGACAATCATCATGATTCTAGGTGATGGGACCCTATAAAATTTTTCCTGGTTCTAGTGTTTGGCCTTGGTCTTGTGTCATCATGTTAGAGAGGTTTCTGGCCTAGGGTTTTGCATAATGAAAATACTCTGAGTAGTATGCCTTAAACACTAAACCCTAGTGTTATTTCAGTATGGGTGATGAAAATTACTTTTGTTATATTTGTAGGTTGACTGCATATCACCCATTGCTCAATTCTTAAGTTACCTCATTATGTCCTGAGGTATGTTGTTTAATGGCCCCTTCTTTCAGTTTACCACCTCCGACTCGTGCCTAATATTTTGCATATATGCCAAAGAGATTTACCCTTTAGTGATCATGTGACCCTTTCTTTCCTAGTAGACAAAGGTTGTTTTAAAAGATATATGCTAAGGGTCAGGTTCCTACTAACTCTTTTGATAAGTGGCATATGTTGATTTGTCTCCATTGTTCTGCTAATGTTAAAACATTGACAAAACAATTATCCATGGAACTGCAGAAGGGCGCCATCTGGCAAAAGACTTCTCATCAGTTGCAACAAGAAAAAGTGGTGGGTCTTGACTACTACGTGGAGACTTCTCAATGGCCTCTTACATTCCACTGAGCTTCACCAAGCAGACACACCAAGCGTCCATGAAAAGGCATAAAAGTGATAGGTGGCTTCTGGAGTGTAGGGTTATGTTTGGGAGGACGGATATGCAATGTGGCTGGATCTCTCTGAAGCTGAAGGTGTTTTGGGATTTGTCCCATTGTATGAGGCTAATCCTATGGTTTTCCACCATTCCATGGGATTGAATCTCCTACCATATATTTTGAATGTAGAACTGCGGAGAGTGTCCTAACTGTACCATTTGACATGTCTTCTTTGGATCGTGGTTAAGGTGGCCATCCAAGTGGCTGAATATCATTGGTTGATACTCATTTGGCATTAACATCAGATTTTTTCTACATGATGGACTAAACTAGTACCATTGATTTGGGCTAGCTCATGAATTGATCAACGACTCAAATTCAAAAAATTGATAAAGTGATGTGTTGGCATGTAGTCTGCGATACAACAATGCAAAATTTATTTCTTAGGCATGTGCAAGGTCTCCATAACCATAACTACAAGGGAATTAACTAACTAAAAGGTTGACATGATGTAAAATTGACCCTTGGGGGTCTGTGTTTCTACCAAAAATGACTTTTCATGTACTTCATGATGAGTTATGACAGGGTGACTAGGATAAATGATGAAATCGAGACAAAAAATTTGGCACCTTTAATGCAGGAAGTGATGTTTCCAATTATGCAAAATGATGAAATAATATCTATTTCATCATTTCTAATAATCTTTAAAAGATTTCCATTTATGGCTAAGATAACTTGAAATGACTGGAATTTATTGACTATGGATATAGTAGAGTGTGCGTGATCTTTTAAAATTTTCTATAAATAGGTGCCTCCAATTATTGCCTCATATACTACTTGTTCGTGCTGACAATATGGGTACTCCCAGGTTTTGTGTGCTCCTTAATTGCTCCCCCATTCTATTGTGTTCTCTTCTCTGTTCTCATGGTTAGCAATTTGTTCTTACATAATTAAGAAGGTTAGAGAATCCTTTTCTATAGAATGGGGGGATTGGAAAGAAACCTGGGCAGTAGCACCATCCATTGAGCCTCTGTGATTTCTTCTCCCTTCTCTCTACTCATCTAGATGCGGGCTCTAAGTTAGAATCCCCTACCTCCAGTAGTTTCTTACTTCCCTGGAGGTCGCAGATTCTCTTCTTAGGCAAAGAGGCATCATTTCCTTATCTCCCCCTTCCTTACATCTAATTTTCCTAACGATGCTTTAACTTTAGGTGTAAGGAGTTGCCCGCCTAGATGAAACATGAGGAGGTAAAGAGAAAATATGTTGTTGTTGCTACTGCTCTCCTAGTTTGACTTCCAACACTATCTGAGTTAGCTATATGTGGATTCCTCAAGTTTCTACCTAGTTGAAGTTGTTGGAAACTTCTCAACTAGAAGAGAGGAATGACATTCTTGCAAAGAACACTGGGCATAAAGTGAAGAACTCCAGTTAATGGAGTTTTCTTCTGATATTGTTCCTTACAAATTTTTCACTCTTTGGTGCACGGCTTGGATAGGTAGAACAGTTAATCTTCCTATTGAGTGGTTCGATGGCATTTGAGGATTGCCTAGCTCCAATGGCATCTGAAAATGTGTCAACCATCAACAATAAGTTGGCCCCACTCCCTGCCAAAGTGAAGGAGCATACTATTCAAAAACATGTACCTCAGCATGACAGGGGTATTTTTGTTATAGAGGTATCTCTTTTCAGTTAAGAGACTGTTACATCTGCATCTTTGTCATTTCATGACATCTTTTGTCTTTAAGCGTGTAGCTTGTCTGCTCCCTTATTCTATAAAAGGGAATCGAGGGCTTATTGAAAAATATTGGTCTGAGGTCATACTGTTTAGACCTAGACTAAAGTATGGGATCAATCTAATCATGGAGGAGTTGTGTATATTTAGCATTTGAATACAAAATTAGTTATCCAAATTTAAGTTGTATTTTGAGTTCATATTATGATGTATCTGGTTAAACAATCTAAAAATTAGTATCAGTTTATTTTACAAATTACTGTTGAGTTTCAAAATCTACTATCTCCTACTCATGTATACATTGTTACATTTATGAATACAATTAGGTTAATGATCGATTTATTCATCATCATAGTCTTTCTTTTGTTTGCATATTTTTCTTATGGCATTTACTCAAGTAGTAAAATAATAGTTGTGAGAGGATATTGAATGTAACATTGGCTTACAAGGATAACTAAGTATGGTTAATTCTGAAACTAGTGAAATTTTATAATGTAAGGCATTATTTTATTGTCATAGTAAACTGAGACTAATCACAGAAGAGTTTTTTCATTTATATTTGGTTTTGACTCTATGGCCCTTGAATTAGGCACTGGTCCTATTAGAAGTGTTGTATTACATGAAACCCCCTCTGGTCACCCTCATTTTAAAACATCAGAATAAATTTCCATTTCAGTTGTAGACAGCTAGCATTAGTTTAATCATGTTCTTCTGCAAAGAATTGTGATAAAGCTTAGGAATCTAACCCATTACTTTACTAATTCAGTAATTCTTTAAGCAAAATAAGAAGAACATATCTGTTTTAGAATAGTGTTTTGAGAAAGCATTTAGAAACCCCCCATTCAATAAACACTATAAAAAGGCAACACCTTCCTTGGTCTTACAGAGCCTAAAGTTCAGAGGAAAAGGATGGAAACCCTATTTCATGTTCATTGGCCAATCCCTTGAGACAAATCAGTTATTAGAAGTGGCTATTTTATAGATCTATTTTCTTGAGATCAGGTTGGGAATTTAAAACAACCAACAGATTGGTGACTCTACTGAGGACTAGATTATATCTTATCTTGAGGTCTTAGCTCAATAATACCAGTAGTATGTGTTTCTAAGAGTCATAGGTCAAATTGTTATATTCCCTGCAAAAGGGTGGTGACTACTATTTTCATTGCTAGTTGAAATAGAAAAAAGCATACTTTATAAGATTTATGTATAGGGATGTTTTATGTGACTCTACTGTGGGAAGAACTCAGACCAAAAGTAGGTTTTATAGGAGCATTTTTCTTTCAAAACTCATTCCTCTATGTACAGTGGTGGTGGCTCTATGAAGAAGAAACCTGGTAAAAACATTTGGGCTTTCTTGGTTTTCATGATCAAGACAAAGTTTACATCAGTAGTAACATCTTTTTAGGTATTTTACAAAATTTGAAGGACTTTCTAAATATTTCAATAGATATGCAAAATGGATAAAAGAAAAGGGTCTACATATGCATAAGGAAAGTATATTTTATATAAGAATCCAGTGGTTTAAAAAATGTGTACTGTACAACCACATTTGTGTTATCAAAGGGGGATTGTTGTGGAAAGGTATAAGGTTGTAGATTTCAATAGCATGTGTGGTTTTCTGAACCATATGCCAGATAAAATTAGAGGTCAGTTACCAAAGTTCAATAATGACAACTCCAAAACAACTAGCAGACATTTACAAGATTTTTTTGACTTAATGGGAAATTATGAGATAGATCTTGAAGATGTTATCATAAAATTGTTTTTTCAAACCCTAAAGGAAGAAGCTAGAGATTGGTTTACCTATTTTCCCACTCATTTTGTTTCATCATGGAAAGATTTAAAAAGAGATTTTATGGATAGGTTTGGTGAAAGAATAGATGTTAGTTTGCTAATTAAAATGCTTATTCATATTGAAAAGGAAGGGGAAGAATCAGTCCCAACTTTCAACTTAAGATTTGCCAAAACAATAAGGGATATCCCTAAAAATACTAGACCAAGTGAGGATATGTGTTTGATCATATATTTAGGGGCATTTAGTGAAGAAAATAATTATCTCTTAAGAGATAGAGACCCTACTACTATGAGGCAAGCATATTCTATGGCTATAAATATTGAGAACAATCTAAAACATATAACTAGGATAAGGGATTGTGAATCTACTACGAGAGGTTCTATTGTGAAGAATGAATCTAATTGTGTTTTCATTTTCCAAAAGGAAAAATAATAGGACAATTTGAATAAACCCTTATTGGATCAATCAATCCAGGGAACTCAATATTTGAAAAATGTTAGGAATGTTAGGGCTTATGATTAGAATGATGGAATTCAAAGTTTATGTAAATCCATCACCCATTTCCCCCCTAGTCAAGATGAATGGATATGTCCAGATTCCTATCCTAGAAAGATATCTCATAAAGGGAAAGGTGTTTAGACACATAGGCAAACAATAAATGAGGAAATAGATCACATCCTTGTAGAAGATGATTCTATTGAAAGATGTATAGGTGATGAAAAAATTTCTTTGTCTTTTGAATGTATGATAAAGTTTGAAGATGATTCTCCTCATTGTGAGGAGATATACCTATTATTAGATGTTAGGGTTTCATATCCTAAGGAGTCAGTCAGTTTTGAACCTGAGTATCAGGTGAAATTGGTTTCTACCAACAGTACAAATTGTGATGAGCAGTTGTCAGAATGCTCATTTCAAGGTGGTGGAGACTCTAAGTTAGATGATGATATAGGCTACCAGGATAGTGATACTAAAGAATGTATGGAAACAATGCATATAAGACATAATCCACTTTATGATGAGCCTTTAGATTTTTCAGAAATAAGAAATGTTGAACCTTATGGATACATAGATAATCCAATCTTTGAGGAAGAATCCTTAGAGGTCAACAAACAAGAGAATAAGGTTAATCAACTTTTATCAAACAAAGGTAATAACCCATTAGAGGAGGGAGAGCATAAATTGATGTTAGCTCAGGATGCAGTGATAGTTGAAGACATAGGTTCCTCATTAATGGATCAAAATTTGGATGCCTGCTCTATAAATGCTTCTTAGTTCTCTACCTCTTATCAGACTGAATTGTCTAGTATTATGATATAAAGATGCTTCAAAATATCAGAACTTCAAGAAAAGGTTGAGTATGAGTGTTTCAAAATTTGACACTAACTCAACAAATAATGAGGATACGAGTTATCTGGTAGAGTATGAGTGTTTTCATTTTTCAAATGTGTGATAAAGAAGATCAACAGTTTGGAAATGATGTATTTTTTAGTTGGCTGGATATGATGGAACCATATGCTAGCTTTTTATTTAATACATTTCAGTCATCATTTGATCAGAGGAGATGGAGAGATTTTAAAGAAAATAGATTTGATTGTCCTACAAGCTATCTAAATGACCATGTTGGAAACATGATGGATTTTAGTGAAAATTTTAGGTATAGCGTGATGAGGTCATTAGAAAATAAGATATTTGATAGACACAAGTTTTGTTTCTCCCTTGTGTAATGGCCTGGGTCTGTTATGTGTTTTGCTTTTTAGGTGTGTTTTTGGTCTGCTCCTCTAGATTTCTTCTATGATCTCTCTCTGTTTGGGTTGCACATACATCCCCAATTAGAGCCACTGGTGGGACCCTATAAAATTTTTCTTGGTTCTAGTGTTTGGTCCTAGTCTTGTGTCATCATGTTAGGGAGGTTTCTGGCCTAGGGTTTTGCATAATGAGAATACTCTGAGTAGTACCCCTTAAACCCTAAACCCTAGTGTTATTTTAGTATGGGCGATGAAAATTACTTTTGTTATATTTGTAGGTTGACTGCTTATCACCCATTGCTCAATTCTTAAGTTGCCTCATTATGTCCTGAGGTACATTATTTACCAACCCCTTCTTTTAGTTTACCACCTCTGGCCTGTGCCTAATATTTTTCATATATGTCAAAGAGATTTACTCTTTAATCGTCTCGTATCCCTTTCTTTCCTAGTAGATGAAGGTTGTTTTAAAAGATATATGCTAAGGTTCGGGATCCCGCTAACTCTTTTGATAGGTGGCATATGTTGATTTGTCTCTGCTGTTCCGCTGATGTTAAAACATTGATAAAACAATTATCCACGAAACTGTGAAAGGGTGCCATTTGGCAAAAGACTTCTCATCAGCTGCAACAAGAAAAAGTGGTGGGTCTTGACTACTACGTGGAGACTTCTCAATGGCCTTTGCCATTTCGCTGAGCTTCACCAAGCGGACCCACCAAGTGTCTGGGGAAAGGTAGAAAAGTGACAGGTGGCTTCTAGAGTGCGGGATTATGTCTGGGAGGACAGCTATGCAACATGGCGGGATCTCTCTGAAGGTGAAGTTGTTTTGGGATTTGTCCCATTGTATGAGGCTAATCCTACGGTTTTCCACCATTCCATAGGGATCAAATCTCCTGGCATATATTTTGAGTACAGAACCATAGAGAGTGTCCTAACTATATCATTTGACAAGTCTTCTTTGGATTGTGGTTAAGGTGGCCATCTAGGTGGCTGAATATCATTGGTTAATACTCATTTGGCATTAACAACAGATTTTTTCTACATGATGGACTAAACCGGTGCTGTTGATTTGGGCTAGCTCATGAATTGATCGATGGCTCAGATTCAAAAAATTGATGAAGTGATGTGTTGGTGTATGGTCTGAGATACAAAAATACAAAATTTATTTCTCAGGCATGTATAGGGTCTCCATCACCACCACTATAAGGGAATTAACTAACTGAAAGGTTGGCATGATGGAAAATTGACCCTTGGGGATCTGTGTTTCTACTAGAAATGACTTTTTGTCTGCTTCATGATGAGTTATGGTAGGGTGACTAGGCTAAATAATGAAATTAAGACAAATGATCTAGCACCTTCAACATAAGAAGTGATGTTTTCAGTTATGCAAAATGATGAAATAATATCTATCTCTTCATTTCTAATAATCTTTAAAAGATTTCCATTTATGGCTAAGATAACTTGAAATGACTAGAATTTATTGATAATGGATATAGCAGAGTGTGAATGATGTTTCAAAAATTTCTATAAATAGGTATCTCCAATTATTGCCTCATATACTACTTGTTCATGCTGACAGTATGGGTACTCCCAAGTTTTGTGTGCTCTTTTTGCTCCCCCATTCTATTGGGTTCTCTTCTCTATTCTCATGGTTAGCAATCCGTTCTTATGGAATTAAGAAGGTTAGAGAATCCTTTTCTATAGAATGGGGGGGATTGGAAAGAAACTTGGGTAGTAGCAACATCCATTGAGCATCTGTAATTTCTTCTCCCTTCACTCTTCTCATCCGGATGTGGGCTCTGAGTTAGAATCCCCCACCTCCAGTAGTTTCTTACTTCCTTGGAGGTGGCAGATTCTCTTCTTAGGTAGAGAGGTATCATTTCCTTCTCTTCCCCTTCCTTACATCTAATTTTCCTAATGATGCTTTAACTTTAGGTGTAAAGAGTTGCCCGCCTGGATGAAATAGGAGGAGGCAAAGAGAAAATATGTTGTTGTTGCTACTACTCTCCTAGTTTGACTTCCAACATTGTCTGAGTCAGCTATATGTGGATTCCTCAAGTTTTTGCTTGGTTGAAGTTGCTGGAAACTTCTCAAATAGAAGGGAGGAATCACATCCTTGCAAAGGACACTAGGCATAAAGCGAAGAACTCTAGTTAATGGGGTTTTCTTCTGATATTGTTCCTTGCAACTTTTCTCGCTTTTTGGCATGCATCTTGGATAGGTAAAGCAATTAATATTCCTCTTGAGTGGTTCGATTGTATTTGAGGAGTGCTTGGCTCCAACAGCATCTAATAATTTATCAACCATCAACAATAAGTTGGCCCCACTCCCCGCCAAAGTGAAGGAACATACTATTCAAAAACATGTACCTCAGCATGATGGGGGTATTTTTGTTACAGAGGCATCTCTTTTCAGTTAAGAAACAGCTACATTTGCATATGGTTACATCTCCATCTTTGTCATTTTGTGACATCTTTTGTCTTTAAGCCTATAGCTTGTCTACTCCCTTATTCTTAAAAGGGAATCTAGGACTTATTGAAAAATATTGGTCTGAGGTCATACTGTTTAGACCTGGTGTGAAGTATGTGATCAATTTGATCATGGAGGAGTTGTGTATATTTAGCATTTGAATACATAATTAGTAGTCCAAATTTAGGTTTTATTTTGAGTTCATACAATGATGTATTTGGTTAAACTATATGAACATTAGTATCAGTTTATTTTACAAATTATTGTTGAGTTTCAAAATCTACTGTCTCCTACTCATGTATACATTGTTACATTTATGAATACAATTAGGTTAATGATCGATTTATCATCATCACAGTCTTTCCTATGTTTGCATATTTTTCTTACAACATTTACTCAAGTAGTAAAATAATAGTTGTAAGAGGATATTTCATGTAACATTGGCTCACAAGGATAACTAAGTATGGTTAATTCTAAAACTAGTGAAATATTATAATGTAAGGCATTATTTTATCATCATAGTAAACTGAGACAAATCACAGAAGGGCTTTTTCATTTATATCTAGTTTTGAGTCTATGACCCTTGAATTAGGCACTAGTCCTATCAGAAGTGTTGTATTGCACGAAACCCCCTCTGGTCACCCTCATTTTAAAATATCAGAATAAATTTCCATTTCAGTTGTAGACAACTAGCATTAGTTTAATCATATTACAAAGAATTGCGATAAAGCTCAGGCATCCAACCCATTACTTTACTATTTTAGTAATTCTTTAAGCAAAATAAGAACATATCTATTTTAGAATAGTGTTTTGAGAAAGTATTTAGAAACCCCCCATTCAATAAACACTATAAAAAGGGAACATCCTCCTTGGTCTTACAAAGCCTAAAGTGCAGAGGAAAAGGATTGAAACCCCATTTCTTCTTTGTTAGCCAATCCCTCGAGACAGATTAGTTATTAGAAGTGGCTATTTTATAGATCTATTTTCTTGAGCTCAGGTTGGGAATTTAAAATAACCAACACTAGGTATGATGGATTCCATTTTAAACTAGATGGACTATTATGATTTAATGGAAGAATGCACATTTCAAACTCTAAGGAGTTAAGGAATATCATGTGGAAGGAGGTTCATTCTGCACCCTATTCAAGACATCCTGGAGTGACGAAACTACTAGCCGATGTAAAACCATTGTATTTCTAGAAAGGAATGAAGAGGGATGCTACAAGGTTTGTAGCTAGATGTCTAGAATGCCAGAGGGTGAAAGAAGAACATCATCACGCAACATGAGTTCTATAGCCTCATGAAATTTTAGAATAGAAATGGCAGATCATTAGTATAGATTTTGTACAAGGACTTCCTATATCTAGAAATAGGAATAATGCTATTGTGGTAGTGGTAGATAAACTCACTAAGGTAGCACATTTTATACCTGGGAATTTGATAGATGGAGCACTAGTCATAGCCTGCAAATTTGTGCAAGAGGTTTTCCTATTGCACGATATTTTTGAGAAGATCATCTCAGATAGGGATGCCTGCATGACATTAAGGTTTTGGAAAACCTTATTTTCCTCACTTGGAACTCAATTAAACATAATCTCAGCATATCATCTTGAGACAGATGGCCAAATGGAAAGAGTGAACCAAGTGTTGGAAGATCTACTGAGAATGTATTACATGGACCAACAATACAAGTGGGAAGATTATCTTCCTCTTGTGGAATTTGCTTACAATAATTCCTATCATTCCACTATAAAGATGGCTCCATTTGAAGCATTGTATGGAAGAAAGTTCCAAACTCCTATAAGCTAGGATAAGCTAGAATATATGATTAGCCTTGGTCTAGAAATACTATCATAAATGGAAGAATAGGTCCATCTGATTAAGAAAATGTTAACAGAGGTCAATGATAGATAGAAAAGCTATGCATATGCTAAGTGCATCACAAGAAACTTCTCAGTAGGAGAGAAAGTTATGTTAAGAGTTAAATCATAAAAGAGTTCCATTAAGTTTGGAAAGTCATCCAAACTAGCTCCTAGATATGTGAGTCCCTTCAAAGTTCTCAAGGAAGTCAACCTAGTTGCATATAGGATTGCTCTACCACCAGCTCTTGCCATGATGCATAATGTTTTCCATGTTTCTTATTTGAAAAAGTATGTTGCAAGAGATAATCATATTCCTATTCTTGATTGGAATGCCTTATAGGTGAAGGACCCAGGGGTGGTAATGATCGAGCCGATTAAAGTTCTCAAAATACCTAAGCTATACTAGCATAATAAAGAAGTTACTCAATGCAAAGTCTAGTGGGACCAGTATGCAGAAGAGAATGCCACCTGGGAGAGTTATCATGATATTTATAAAATATTTCCTCATCTATTTTAAGTTTTCACTATGATGAACAAAAAAATTTTCATGTTATAAAATTTGTATACATTACATCATCAGAGATGATGATTCTTATTGGGGGAGATATGTTACATCTCCAAACTTTGACTATGTTTTACTTTTACTTTCATGTGATTAGGTGGATAAGTTATCATGGATTAATGATTTGACATTTAGGAAAATGTCAGGATAAATCATTGATTTTAAAAGTATGTTATAAGAGATAATCATATTCCTATTCTTGATTGGAATGCCTTATAAGTGAAGTACCTAGGGGTGGTAATGATTGAGCGGATTAAAGTGCTCAAAATATGTAAGCTATACTTGCATAATAAAGAAGTTACTCAATGCAAGGTCTAGTGGGACCAGTATGCAGAAGAGAATGCCACTTGAGAGAGTTATCATGATATTTATAAAAAGTTTCCTCATCTATTTTAAGTTTTCACTATGATGAACAAAAACTTTTTCATGTTATAAACTTTGGATACATTAGATCATTGGGGACAATGATTCTTATTGGGGGAGATATGTTACATCCCCAAACTTTGACTATGTTTTACTTTTATTTTCATGTGATTAGGTGGATAAGCTATCATGGATTAATGATTTGAAATTTAGGAAAATGTCGGGATAAATCATTGATTTTATGAGTTATGATTAATGCATAGAGTTTGACATGAGATCAAAAGATCTTGAGATTATTTAATTATGATGTATAAAGATTTATTGATGATATGCTAATCATAGTTTGTATGATTGTGAGTGAAATAGGAAAAAAAATTCCACCTCCGAGAAAGGAAGGAGGGCATCATCAAAGAGAAGGGAATAGATGCTTGGGAAGAGACAAGTTTTCCATTTGAGATCTAAGTTGTATATTTCGTGAACCTTTTTGAGATAGGGTATGTAATAAGTTAAAGATCTCCTTATTAAGTCAATCTCAATTCCACCATTGTCAATTTATTATTAGAAAAGGTTTTCTGATGTCAAACTTCATTTAATTAAGTTGAGAAATGTTCAGAGAACATTATTATTGATTAAAATTTAATCATTTCCTTGTCAGAATTCTTGATATATATATATTTTGACAGTATCAATTTAACTATATGTACGTTTGTGCAAAGGTGTGAGGGGGAGTAAATCTCAACCCCATATTCACATTTAGTTGTATGATTATATTATCCCCACATCCGTACTTATGGTAATATTTGTTGGCAAGAGACACTATATGGATTCATGGTTGTTGTCATTGATGGCAACAAAGGTCATCCCACATATCCGCAAGTCATGATATGTCTCTACCGGAAGTCAGATTAAAGATTGTTGTGGTCCGGTGAACAAGAACAGAGCATGTGGCAAGGTTTGACAGATTGGTCCGGATCTCTCAGAGGAAGTGTCTTGGTGCAGTGCGGATTTGGGGAAGTCAAGAGGACTATCTTGAGTGGTATATACCAAGGATTTAGCCTCCGGAGATGGACAAGGAAAAAGATATGAATAGTTGAGTACCGGATTCCTGAGAGACAGTGAAAACAGAGGAAGAACTGACTGACAGAGTATCAGACTACTTTCCGGATGTGTTACAAATGATGATAAAGGTTGTGGAGGCATGAATCATGTTTGGCCGACATAATTGATGATATCTACAAGTATATGCTTGATCCGCATTGCTTGGTGAGGAAGGATTCAGCCGACAGAACAAAAGTTTGTAAGAAACTAGACTGTTCCGGATGCCGACTAGAAAGGTGATGAAATTACTTGTGCGGATATATATAGAGGATGGATTTAGTTGTGAAGTGTGTGAATGTGTGAAGGTATATGCGAACAAGTCCAGAGCAGAGCAGAAGTTGCAAGAAAGATCCAGTATGTGAAAGGATAGCAGAATAAAGAACAGAGGAAAGATGAAGTGCAGCAGATCAGTGTACTGAGCCTAACCGGAACTGAACTCCAGCATATGCAGATGCTTCCAATCAGTTCAAGACTGTGATTCTTATCACTTTGTAGACAGTGTGTCTTCTTGTAGGCAGTGAGCCTCTTGTGAGCAGTGTGCTCGGGCAGTGAGCCCTAATTGGCAAGTGCCATTTTTATAATTTCCTATTCTTCTAACAGAGAATAATTTTGGGTTAATCACCCCGTGGTTTTCTCCCTTAACAGGGTTTCCACGTCAAAAATACTGTGTCATGTGTTTCTTATTTCATGATTAATGTTTTTGTGTTTGATTCTATGCTGCATCAATTAAAAGGAAAGTTCAATAAGTGAAATAATTAGGATAACTGATTCACCCCCCCCCCTCTCAGTTATCAACAATATTACCATCATGTTGATGTATTGTATTTATTTATTAGTGTATCATTATATTGCTAAAGAAAATATATTAGTAAGTCATAAACATTGGTCTTATGTGATAAGCCTTTTTGGTATGCAAACCACTACACTCACGTAGTGGTGCACGTACTATATCCACATTATTGTGGAGTAAGTGGAGATAAAACTACTATTTTTTTTGGAGATATTTTGGCTTGTGAGTAACACCTGTAGCGTTGCATGCTATAAGGTGGATGAATTTTAGAAGAATTTATTTAGCCTGCAGGGTGGTGGAATTATCATGCACTCTTCTTTTGATTGACTGAGTTTTTGTTAGAACATTAGGTAGAAAGGATATGAAAGGAAGGTCAGTAGATGAGAGGAAAAGACACAGGGAGTAACTCCAAGTGTGGGAGGATAATTGTGATTAGAATTGAATAGGTACTATTATCACAGTCGAGCCTATGTATGGCATAAGATGTATTATCTTTATTGTCAATGTTAATATTCTTTGTTAGAGTATAACCCACAGATTGAGAAGGCCAATATCATTATATAACTGTATCCTCTATAGCACATCTTAATGAGGCCAATATAAATATATATCTCTATATTCATTATAATGTTATCTACGGCCATAGGAGGTTGACTTTGGTATGACAAAAGCTTGCTTTGTTGAGCATGCCTTGTGGCTACAACAGGCTGACGGCTCTCAAAAGTTTAACACTTTGTTGCTATGGATTAAATGTAGACTGTAACAGTCTTTTATTTTCTTATCTAGTAGTAGATAGAGGACCTCGATATCAATCGGTTACATTGATATTTCGAGAGTCTTAGATTTTTTATGAAACCAAAAACTGACTTTCTATAGTAGTATGAAAGTAATCTTCTTAGACAGTATCTCTGTGTCAAAAAAAGTTATTGATGAGCCTACAAATGGCAAGTCTTAGACCGATGTGTTATTCTCTTTTCAAGAAAACAACTTATAGCCATAAACATAATTATTATTTGGCAGGATAGATGGAGCCAAGGTTCAGACTCCCGAGCCCTAGTTGTTAAGAGAATGGACTTTCGAGTCCCAAAACTACCATATATTGTTATCAATTTGAGAAAGAATAATGATTATCATGAGTATATATATATATATTATGATCAGTAGGATCTTTTGTGCCATCATAGTATGCAGACAACCATCTTGGTGGTTAACTTGAAACAATAAGTGGCCAATAAGAGCCATGTCATTCAATGAAATCCGCTTAGCTATGAATTGATAAGTGTTCTAATTGAAAGTTAAGCTTTAGAGTTTATTCTTTTTTTGATGTATATCAAGCAACCTTGTTAATTATGACAAGGGTTATTAATTATTCATTTTTGTATGAAGGGATTTGAAAAGATAGTTTTCTAAGAATATCCCAGACATGCATAATGAACATATAAATCTTTTCACAAGTATGTCGTCAACTCTAAATAAAAATTTTATTGTCAATTTGGATTAGATAAGAATCCATGAATCCAGTTAAGTATCTTGGACAAACTTATGATGATATTATCAAACTATTCTTTATGTTGATATTAGACACCAAAACCAAGAATGTTTATAAACTTTTGAAACAATGAATAGAGTGATAAGGAGTCATAAATTCCATGTTGCAGTTGCAACAAGAAACTTCTTTAGAAGTTTAAGACCTTAATCTAAATCATCTTGGTCTTGTACTCGTAAAATCAGAGTTAATAACCTAAGTCAGGAGGACTATGGATGAGATTTATTAAGACATCCCATGACTAGAATTGGTCAAAATAAATTCACTGTAGGATGAGATAGTTTCTAGGTTGAGTTAGAAGTTTGTGAACAATCAACTATGTTCATTACGAAACATTTATTTATATTAAATCTTTGGCCTAAGTAATGCATTCATCTCTGCATGCATTAGTCGATTTACCATGTTCCAGATTGCATAACCATCTAGTAGTGTCATACTTAGTTAGAAAGGATCTATATTTGTATGACTGTGATTGGTTATGAGGGACACAGCACTAGAAACTCAGATGGCAAAAACCTATTGGTTCTATATATCTATTCCCTTCGTGATCAAGGGTAGGGCGACTTCTAGAAAGGAAGGTGTGCGGGGGACTGCTGGTCTGTGGTTGGAGGAAAAGCACTTGGGTGATGCTCTCCTTCCTAAGCATATGACAAGCCAAGACTTATGAAGATAGATATCAAAACTCCAGATGCAATATATTTATTAATATGACTTTGACAATCAAATTTTATGTAAACTTATCTTTATTACCATAAGCAAGATATTATAATTGTAAAGTGAAAGATTTCACTAACATGCTATCTTTGAATATGTTGTAATTTTAAGTTTGAAAATATTCAGAAAAGATATACTTTTTATTTATTTATTGTGCAAATGATTAATGTGTTAGCAAAACAAATGTTTGTGATGTTTATGATTATTTACTTTTTAGTAAATTTGGAATGTAAATCTAGGTAATATGAGAAGACATGTTACAGTATTTTAACTAACAATATTAAATTTTTAAAAAAATGGATAATAGAAGGGATTCAAACTTTGTGGTGTTTTATATATTTCTATTAGGGAGCTTGTAGATTTAAATTAAATATTTTAATAGATAGAAGCTTTAGTATCTTTAGGAAACATGAAAATGATAACACTAAATAAGATCTAAGACTTTAATTTTTATGATTTTACAATTTTGATTATTTTGAATGAGGTTTAAATCTAGTAGAACTTAGGAGCTAAGGAGAAGGTAGTATTTTTCCACAATCATGTATTGTTGAATAGGACCTAGAATCTTACTAGTAGGTGTGACCTAATCACCATATAATAAGACCAACCATACTCTTCACTATTTTCAAGTTCAAAATACTTGTAAAACATATCTCATTATAAGTTGTAAGCTATCTTTGTTGATCTAAATATTAATAATCCTTCAAATTATTACCCAATGCATAGCACCCAAATAACAACTATACACTTAAATAGTTTAGATAATAAAAATCCCACCAACTATTAGGAAGGGTTTGTAAGCACATATTTTTTGAAGTAAAGGTCCAATGTTGAATCAAAAGAGAAAGAAAAAACTACATGATTGATAATATATTCACAAGGGTATATCTCATATCTAATAGAGTATTTATTGTACTTACCAAGTTGCATTTTGCAACCAAACATGTAATTAGATAACTTGCACAAGAGAAGAGTACAATAACAAATACCTAAAAATATAATAGAAATTAATTACAAATACTCAATAATAATAAGCCACTTCAAGTAGGTAACCTCCAAAATTATTTAACAAGAACATAGTTCATAATATCAAATAAAAATAGTTGTTGTTTGAAATCAAATCAAGCTCATGCTAGTGAGTCAAACTATGACACAACACATGAACTATGTCCTTAATAAAGTCACCCTCCTAGTCACCCTTCCTCTCATGGAAAAATCTAGTCGAGTGGTGGTGGAACTAAGGAGTTGTTATGTTCTTGAAGAAGTGGCATATCGTGGATCATAACTTTAGTGTTGGAGCTCTTTTTGAAAGTCTATGCATACTAGTGTCCTTGTTGGTTTATAGGGTTTATGGTTTATGAACATATTGTCTATTGTCATAGGGCCTTATGACTCACTCCCTTAGCAATTGTTATGTTTGTGAGTTGAATTTCTAGCCTAGTTGTTTCACTTAAATGTTATCACCTAATCCCTTTAGGGCCTGTAAACTTTACTAGACCCACGTATTGTCTATCGCCTATTATTGATCCTTTGCTTCAAGATCTCGTGCCTTGCTCACATGGTCCCTAAGTCTTGTATCTTGTTAAGAACTTTTGTTACATGGAAGTCTCCTATTACATTGCATGTGTCCTTCACATCATCATTTTCTTGGAAGGCCCCTTCACCATTTCAACTCTATGTAATATTGTGCTGCATGTCTTTACACCTTGACTGAGTATTAATTCTAATCATGTTCTACTATACCCATGTTGGTATTCTACCATTTGTTCCCCTCTATACATTTGTTTACCACATCACCTATTCTACCAAGAATCTAAAGGACTTCTCAGGAAAAGTCATCATACCTAACATGTGGAAATGTTTTATTACATCATAGAGACTCTTCACATCACAACTTTGAGTGATGGGCCTACTCCTCTCACGATGTATGATGACCATAAATTTAATCAAGGTTGATCTAATGATGTTGATTTCACCTAATGTATATAGGTGGGCCTAGTATACAGCTCTACTTAAATATCATCCACTTCAATGGTCAAACAATAAATAGCAATTTTACACCTTATCCATAATAAAAAGTGCTAAATATTTGTCCTATTTTTATTGGCCAAATTTGACTTTTGACTATTGAAGTGGATGATATTTAAAAACAACCCTAGTATAATGTCACTTGTCAAATGTAAATATGATGTGGTGCCTGCTATACATTTGATGCACTCAGATGTGTAAATGTGATTAGTTAATCTACTGCTCAACTCTGAAGTGGTTATGGAAGTATCTAGTGACACTATGAGGAAGATTGATAACTTATTTCTATTGCATTGTGGATGCTCTTTGCATCATAGTTTTGGTTGCGAGCCCCAATGTTGATAGTGTAATGTGAGATGGCCATTGATCCAAGTTGGTAAGATCTAATAGTGATAATTTATCCCATGCCCTAAATTTCCTAGCTATAAAGTAGCATATCATGAGGGCCCCTCATCAAGTTACCACATGTATCCAAGCCTGCCTGATTGCTCAAATTTACTTGGCTTAGAGGATGGTGGCTTTTTTGCTAGTTTCAAATGAATACAGACAAGTAAGTGTTGTTCTATTTTTCTCCCTAGCCAAATATCCCAAATGCATGAAATATCTAAGTGTTTTCCCCTTTAGAAATGCAAGGAAAAATATCCTAAATTGACCAAGTCCAAAAATGTTGAGTTTTTCCTTGTATTTTTTACCTTTTCAGAGTTTCGAAGCTTAGAGTTCTCCTATTCATCATACCATCCTAATTAACACTGAACTCCACTTTATTCCTTGCAAAAATCCTATAAGTGTTCAAAGTTTGTCAGATGTCGGGGGTCAGACCTCCTTTCTTTCTTCCTTCCTTTTCTTTTAGAAGGAGAAAGGAAAAAGGCCCGAAGTCCAAGCTTTGACTCTTTCCCTTTGAAAATAATTCTAAGTGTAAGGCATTCCGCCATTCCACTAAGCCTTTTGGGGGGACCCATGATAGGCATATGGAACCGTAGAATGAAGAAACGTGGCAAGGTCTGACAGTTGATCATCCAAGCAACCTAATGGGTGCCACGTGACCTACTTTGGGACTTTTCTACCATTTTGCAGAGCCTTTCAATGAAGCTTTATTTATGGCCACAAAAAGTAGAAAGATGCCAAGTGGTTATGATGTCATCTATTTCCCTCTGAATCATTTCAAATTTCTCTAAGTGCTTCAGACTTTGGGGATCAGAACTTCCTTCTTCTTCCTTCTCATAAAAGGTAAAAGATGGAAGGCCCAAGGCCTGAACTCTATTGAAACTTTCAAAAAATAGCTAAGTCTTTAGACTTGCGAGGTTTTCTCCTTTCTTTTCCCTTCTCTCTTGGAAGATGGAAGGCTAAAGGCTTGAGGCCTGATCTCCAATAGCTTTTGTAGCCTTCAAAAGTGGGGGAAAAAGAGGCAAAATCAAAGGTCAGCCATGGTTTATAGGAGGAAATTTTGTCGATAAGGCATAATATAGGCTAGAATCGAAGGTTGAGCTTTCATCTCTAGCTGGAGTTTGTTGTTGAACATTTACTGTTGCAGGTGGGAGATCAGATGCAAAATTTTCAATGCAACTATTTTTTTCTTAGCTACATCAGAGAAGATATTTTTCGCATTTATGTCAAAAACAAAAAAAATGTATCTAGGCATTCCTTTACAAAAATATCTTCTAATAGGCCCATAGGATGAATTTATTGTAGCATGGGTGACATTTCTTTCTTGTTGACCACTCTTTCCCTCTTCCATGGCTGCTACAATGATTTGTAAAAGCTATATATGCATGTAAAAAAGATGTATTTCTATTGGTTGGTTGATGGGTCATTATTTAGACTAGAGTGCTTTACGCTTGATTTTAACCTCATGATATTTCCCAGAACCAAATGAATTTGATTGACTGTGTCCTCTTTAGGACCTCTCTATCTTCATTTCTAGTTCAACTTGTATACACCTAAAAATGGTATGACTCTGTCTAAATAAATATTCTTAATATTTATTTCAGTTTAATTCCTCTATCAATAAATAAACAAACCAATTTATTTATCTGATTCACTTTCCTCCGAAAAATTAAATAAAATCATTTATTTAATTAAATCCTTCATATTCCTCCAAATTAAATAAATAAATTTATTTAATTAATTCCTCCAAAATTCCTCTAAATTAAATAATATCAAATTATTTAATTATCTCTACTAAAATCTAAAGTCATTCTAAATTAAATAATGTCCAATTATTTAATTAGTTCTTCTAAACTTAACATCCTCTATATTTAAATAAATCAAAACATTTCTTTAAATTATTTTATTTCCTCTTAAAAATGGATTAACACCAAAATTAATTCTTGCAAATCCATGTGCGCACTTAATTAAATATTTTAATATTTAATTATTTGTTTCCTCACACATGTCCTATTTATCCTCCTCTTCAAATCAGTTAACTAATCAATCAATTCACTTAACTGATTAGTCTATCCTGTTAATTCATCAGTCCACTCAGTTAACTCTTCAATCTATTTCTGTTAACTCCCCTATTGCATGATAGACTAGGACACTTGTCATCTTCCTATTCGTACACATCTCTTAGCCTTCCTCAACCATTGATCTTCTTGTTCATTCTCAACCGTTGATCTTCTCTTTCTCAAACCTATAAATACAACCCCTAATCCTCCATTTCAATTATCCAAGATTTTAGTAAACTTACTCTATAGAATTCACAGCACGCCTTTGGCACCAACACCATATCCATAGCTTGCGATCATCCTTTTTATTGTATTGAAGCTCCTCTTCATTACAAGAAGTATCATAGTCATTTCTCTATTGTCATCTTGAAGAACAAAGAGAGGAAGTGCACTTTTTGACGGCTTCATTCACATACAAAGATTGATTGAGATTAGGTGAACAATGGAAGTTGTGAAGTAAAAAGGTTTGCAAGGTTTGTTTTTTATTTTAAATCTTTGTTATTTGCAATTTCTATTGAGTTATTGGGTTTTTATTAATCATTGATATTATTCCACATTTTCTTGATACATTTATGGTGCTCACCATGGGGCCTTGCCCCAATTTAACCCCAAAACTAAGTTTTTGTGCATTAGGTTCCATACACAGGAGGATTTTATGCATTTGTTCATTTCTAACATGCACATGTCCTCTAAATCAATGCATCTATTCAATCAACGCATATGTTCACTGAATCGGCACATAAGAAAAACAAAAACATTGAAAAATTAGTCAAAAGCACAGAGCTGCGCATTTGTTACACAAAGATGCGCATTTGTTACATAGAGATGTACATTTTTTACACGGAGCTGTGCATTTGTTACATAGAGCTACGCATTTGCTACACGGAGCTGCGCATTTATTACACAGAGTTACACAATGATTTTTCGCTAACGCTAACATTTCCCACATGAATAGTATCAGATCTACTTATAGGTTAGGGGCTGGTTTAGTCATATAGCTGCATATGTTAACTCATCTTAAGATTTAATTAGCTAAGGAAAGTAATTGGATTATTCATACAAATCTCATTTAGCTCTAACTAGGAGGATTGTAATTTGATCTTGTTGCATCAACAACTCAAACATAGTCCCTACTAGAAAGATATAAAATTGAACCATTGCTATCTTGCTCCTTTCAAAGTTAACAAATCATGTGTGTACCCAAGTATCTTAACTCATTTAGTCTTTTTCATTTTAATTAGGGGAAAAGAACCATTTTCTTTCGTGTTTTCAAAATGATAGTAGGCCTATGCTCTCCCCTTTCTTGGGTGACCAGAATGCCAAACCTATCATTGTGCATGTTTAACCTTTAGAGAGGCCTACCCTTGGATATCCTTCCATCCAAGTGGGAACGACCTTAAGTGGTAATAAGCTAAAGCCAAGCTCTACCTAGCCACTATAAATAAATTGTGCTTGAGGTGAAAGCCTCATGCAATGAGTGTTGATTAGTTATACCGACAGCCATCCTCCCCCAAAACCCTCCAAGGTGCAAACCTTGAAGGCTGGGAGTCTCCATAATAGAGAGTAGTGCTACTGCATGTATAACCACTAGAACGGTTGCACTTACTAATTATCCATTATTTTAGAAGCTAAAATCCCCTATAAACCAGTGCGGGGAAGAGTGATTATCATCTCCCTAAGATGCCTCACATAATAGTGAGAATTTAGTTTATATTGCCACTACCATCCTAGGATTTGTACTCGTTTTTAGTCAAAAAAGATAAAAAATTATTAAAAAAGATCAAAAATTATGAAAATATTCTTTGTGTTTGATGTGTCTTCTTGCGATAGTTGGAAAAAAAATCAAATCAAAGAGACCAAATTTCAGCCAAAGAAAACTAGAAACATCAAAAAACGTGCCAAAAACATTTGCAAAATCAGTCAGAAACACAGAGCTATGCATTTGTTATGCAGAGCTGCACATACATTTTGACATGCTGCACATCTGTGATTTGTTCCTGCGCTTTTATCCTTCACCAGAGCTACACATATATTTTGACTTGCTGCACATTTACCTTCTGTAACTACACATTTATTGCTGCACATATATCACAGTGAGCATTTCCTAGTCTTTTGAGAGAGAATTTTCAACCTTTATGGCTACCCATTTTAGCCTTGTTCTAGTTTCCAAGATCAGATTTACCATGCAGTCGCTTCTGCTATCCATTTTTCACATCATACCCTTTTTCCCGTTGAACATCTCGCCAAAACACTTCACAAAATTTCCCAAAATCAAACCAAGTATCAAAACCAGGTTAGTGCAAAGCAATTCTAGATCATATCAGCCTCAAGCAAACCTAGTAAGTCTCCATTATCAAGGATCTATCATCCTTCTCTCACAAAACTTCACTAGTGGCTTGTGCAAAACTAGTCTACATCAAGTAATCAGATTCCAAACATCCTTACTTCTGGCTATCGTCTAGTACCAACCAACTTATTTGACACCATTGGTCTAAGGAAACCCCTGTTGAAACCTCATCACTACAAGTATCCCCTTCACTGTAACCTCCAAGAACACCTTGTCAAAACTTCAAATCTCACACGACCCCATCCCAAGTCAAATTGCATGGTCTTAACTAGATCCCAAAAACAAAAACAACTTGAAATGGCAAGCACATTTGACAAGATTGCCCCATCCCCCCACGAAATTGATGAGGAGTTTTCTCATGAGGACATTCTAGAAGCTCAACAAGACTGAAAGAATAAGAACATCATGAATAATGGGGTGGTTGATGCCAAAAATGTGGCTCCCAAACAACAAATTTTCAACCTCTCAGGATCCTCAAACAATGCCACACCAAGCAAACTGCCATCAAGTGAACCAAGGCAACTGTATAGGTACAACTTTCAAAATAGATGAAAATTTACACCATTAGGGGAGTCATTAGAGTCTACTTTGAGAAAATTGTTGGCAAACAATGAGATCACCCTTCCTGCCACAAACGACTATGAACCGATAGTAAAATCTCCTTGGTGGAAGGATACCGATTTCTATATCATAGGGGAAAAGGATAGAAAACCAATGACTGTATTCATCTAAAAAATGCCATACAAGACTTGTTAGACCAAAATCATGTCGGCACAGAAGACCACCCATCCAACAAATCACATGTGGTGTACAAGGATCTACTTCTTAACCACGACAGACACAACAACAACAGCAGCAACAACAACAACAATCGACAAAATCACAATAACGGGAAGAATGATGCAAATTACACAAACATGCCATTTGAATGCATCATTAATCTCATATTAGAGCATATCCTGCAAATCCATGTACCCATGTCTGACACACAATTGGATTCCAACACTAACCCTGTTACACTATCACCACACATAGTGAAAACATTACCTTGCATACACTCCTGCCAAGTTCATCACCCTCACCATCTACTGTTATTCTCTATCCATTGTATTGTCCATCTACCCATACACTCATGAAGGATGTTAGCTAATGGTTGTTAGCAAGGAATCAACCATGCCTGTTTCATAAAACACCTCACAAAGAACCTATTGAAGAGCCTATCCATCAAGAGCCTATCACAGAGCCTCCAAACATGCCCATTACCCCAACCTAATCATGTAATCTGTTACCAATCAAGCCTGTTGAAGGATCTTCTACTGGGAGACTGAGCCACATTCCAATCTATCCTCATGTTGTTGACCATCTAGAAGATATCAAACTTATCCAAGACTCCCCCACTTCCACTTCCATTCAAGGAAATCAAGATCTATGTCAAAAGTATAATCTAAAGCATGTGGACTACACTATTAGCCCACCAATCTCAGAACTTGAAGATATAGGGTTCTTCTTTGACTTACAACAGATGCCTTCTAAGGATGAATTAACAAAATAAGGAAACACTGTGTTATACCTACAAGTGTGGATCTACAATACATGTATCAAACAAACTTTAATAGATTATGGGGGAATAGTTAACATAGTTCCTTTCTCCCTCTTCGAGAGGAGTACACTAATATCACCACTTCACGAGATACTCTATGTGAGTATAATAATCTACAGACCGCCACCATCAGCAAGATTACCCTCCCAACAACCTTGGGATCTAAGACCATTCCTACCACATTCTACGTCATCGATAAAGACATGGGATATAACATTCTCCTAGGTAGACCGTGGATACACAGGATGAAAGATGTACCCTCCACATTATTTCAAGAAGCTCGATTCCTACATTTAGGGAAAATATATGTCGCCAAGGGAGATCCAGAACCTTTCAGCACAATAAAGACCACAAATGCCACAGACATCAAAACTCTCGAAGAAAAGCCATTACCAAAATAGAAAGAAATGGTTCCCAAGAATAAGACTATTGAGATCATGGAATTGATTGAACAAGATGGACCACTCCGATCCCCCTTAGATGTACTCATGATCGACAACCAAGAAGCTTACAAACTCTTCCCTTGCATAGGAGAGGAACCACACAGAACTAAAGGTCCAATGTTTTAAAACCACCACATTAGATCTGAGAAATGTAGACCAATACGCTTTCTTAGATGTTGAGGAGGACACATTAGAAGGTTACACACCATTGTCACCATTAAATGAGTCATGTCTCCTTGACACACTAGAAGAAATAGGATCATCTGAACTAGTAATGCCCATGGAAGAAGCGCATTCTATTGATAATAAATCAACCAATGTCATAGGAATGCTACCAAGGATGTTCATGGTATCCGAACTGCGAGACAAACCTACCACCTCTACCTCAGTTCAATCAAATGAACTTGATGAATGGGTAGCACCTTAGGTGTAAATTGAAAGAATTCCTGGCGAGGACGAAGAAAGAGAAGGCATCTTTCACACAGAATGGAAGATACAGGTAATAGTCAGTGTTGACGACCCTGTCATCTTTGAACTCCCATGCAGTTACATAGGATATGCCATGGACTTAAGACTAGAGCCCAATGGGAGGATGAGTATAAGCTTTCTCCCTCCTAACAAACAAAGGGAGCCACAAACTCATCTTGAACTATTCCAATTCTTACAAACAATCCAAGAGAGACTGAAAATAAAAATCTACATGCAAGAACAATTTGATTTGTTGACAAAATTGCTCAAATGTGAAAGAGTCCTTTATTGGACCCCCTCCCATTAACAAGCCTTTTAGGATTTACTGTGTCTCACAATGCCAAGGGAAACCATTGAGTTGGAACCAATGGATTCAAGTGATGAACCCTACAGAATCAGAGAATTGGTCTTGAGAAGAGGTAGCACGAAAAACAAGAAAAAGAGATGAAAAAGAGTCTTTTTCGAAGACTAGAAAGGCCCTTACATGGTTAACGAAGATATCAAAAATGGTGCAGATCTCTTGTCCACAATGGAGGGAGAGGAATTTGGTGAAGTGGTCAATGCCTTTCACCTTAGGAAGTATTATGTCTAAAAAACAAAAAAATTGTAAAAACATACAAAACACAAAAAAATTGTAAAACCATCAAAAGTGTAAAAAAAAGCAATTTCCTTGCATTTCTGTATCATTCTATTCATCTTGCATTACTATCAATGATTTGCTCTTGCATTATTTTCCTTGCAGTAAGGTGCCTTGGGTTTCCTAGATATACGTCATTCTTTCAGGACCTAGAGATCCCTCATTTTCCATAATCGCCATTATCCCCCATCATTCCCAATGATTCTAATCAAAGACTAGCTCTTAGCTTTACACTGATCCCAGTCTAAATGGGTCAAGATTTCAGACCTAAATGGAGTCAGTATTCAAACCTATAGTGTTCAAAGGAAGATTGCACGTAGACCTTCCCATTTCTTCCCTAGTAGTAGAGAAGTCCGACCGGATTACGAATACTTTAGGTGGCGCTCAATCCCTTATCTTTCTTGGCTAAAAACATAAAGAAGATCAAAACTCTGAAGGAAGCAATCTAATATATGAGTGAATAAAAAAAAATGAGTGATCAAAATAAGAGTGTCAAAAAAGTGAAAATTGAGAGATCAAAGTATTGCATATCACAGTTCCTGAAAGCATTCATTTCTTGAAATATCAAAAAACCCCCAAAAAATGAGAAAAGTCAAGTGAGGAAAATACAAAAAAAAAGGTGAAAAAGCAAAAAAAAAGAGAGATACAAAAAAAAAAAGAGTGAAAGAGAGAAGATTACTAAATGTTCGTACTCTTGGGTGGAGATTAGTCTAAGCTCAAAGCCTCAAGAATGACATTTTAACAGAGAAGGAAAGATACAAAGTACACACATACACTAGCTAAGCTAAACCAACAAGACTAGTAGTCTCTAGGATCATCTTCTATCTAGGGACCCTTGTTCTTTCTTGAATATCCTTTACCCTGGGTCTATATTGTTTCCATCTATGATCTAAGTCTAGTGAACATCAGTAAACTTTGTTACTTGTCTAAGTTGAAAGCTTGTCTGATTGTCTTATCTAGATAAGGATCAGTCTTTAGCCTTTAGCAAAAGCCTAGAAATTAGAAACACTTCGTAATTCATTTCACTCCCCACTTGAGTTTTCCCTAAATCCTATCTCACAATCTTGAATAGGTCTCTTATATTGAGACAACCCGCCATCCCCTAAATTGAAAATCATATTTAAGAGCAGTCATTTTGTTTGTCCCACATTGTATTCATGCCAACATCATAAAACATCTCAAACACTGTTAGGGTAAAATTGCAAATAGGATAAATGAAGAATCAACAATGATAAAACCCTAGCAATGCACAATGAAGCACAAGACAACATGAAAATCAAAATAAGAAATGTAAATGCAAACCGATCTCCACGCTATGCTTGATTTATCTCCATTGCTCTTCTCCACCTCGCATGAGCATGCAAGATTTTGAAGGATTATTGTTGGAGGAATGTTGGGTGCTCATTTCTGCAGCATAACATTAAGATGAAGATGATATGAGGATGCTAGTTGAAGGATGCAAAGGCTTTAATGATATTTTTACAGAATAATGGTACTTGAGGCTCAATGCCTGCTAATGATAATTTGGTAGAATAATGTTACTTGAAGCTCAATGCCTTATAGAAAATCTGGCAGAATAATGGTACTTGAAGCTCAATGCATTCTAATGGCTTATGAGGGGTTTGATTTATAGGAAAGGCTTGGTTCAAATGAATGGTTGAGATTAAAAAGCTAATTGATTGATGTGGATGGCTAGGATTGATTTGGTTATCCCACTCTTCAAGGGAGTTGTAGTCATTTGACAAGTGTCAAGGAGGATAGGGCTCATGTGTGCTTGTGTACATAAAAAGTACTACATATAAAAGATATTAAATAAAAGGCTATAGTACCACTTATCTTTTTTAAATGAAAGAGGCACACATGTCGGCTAAATTAAATAAATAAAATTTATTTAATTAATTGGAAAGTCGGCTTATGATGAGAACTTAATTCAAATAAAATATTTGAATTAGTTGGGATATGAGTTGGATATTAATTAAATAAATAAAATTTATTTAATTAATTGGATAGTGGGATTAAAATATGATTGGGATATTAATTAAATAAATAAAATTTATTTAATTAATTGGCTAATGGAATAAGTGGGGTTAAGAGTGGGATTTAGACAAAATGCTACATGATGTCTAAGTGATGTATTTGACTAGGTGTTGTTAGACATGGACAAATTTGGGACAATTTTGGGTGTCTACATTTTGCCCCTCTTTGAGATGATGTTCGAGATGATAAGCTTTTTGTTGAGTAACATCATTTCAAAGAAGCTAAGGTATGGATAGAGGAAAAGGATAGGATGAAATGGAGATAGTGATGAAAAGATAGGATGATGATGCCCCCTCGAGAGGTTAGGCGGGTTGGACAAACACGGGTAGGCTCTTGAAAAGAAATGGCTTGGCTGCAAAAGAAAGATAAGGGGATAGATAGAAGAAATGAAAGATGCGTTATGCTGCAATGAAAGGTGAGCAACCATGATGTTTGATATAGCACTAGACGTTATGCACCAAGGTATAAGGATCCAGGGTGACGTTGTGTCTCGTGCCCCAGCGTAATACAACCTTGTCTGGATACAAGATATGAATATTAGCTGGAATGGTATTGAGATGATGCAAATGCAAGATAAAATGATAACACACACAAGCAAGCAAGCAAGCATGCACAAATGATACAAAAACAAACAAGGTATTGCCCCTGTCAAGCTGTAAACCAATGATTGGTTGTCAATTGATGATAGTTGAGAGTGTTGTCATTGCGGGGAAAGCTATATCCCTAGATCAACACAAGGTTGTTTGCTGAGTTGGTTGGCTGATTGACTGATTGCTTTGGCTTACAACAAGGCTAGGATCAAGACCATTGATTGAGCTTGGATAACTTGGCTAGATTGATTAACTTGATTGGTATGGATTAAGGATGGGCTTGCATTTGGATCATTGCTTGGAATGATTGGAAGATGATTGAAGGATGATTAGATGAAGTGATGATTGGATTGATGTGCTATGATAGATTGATTGGAAGAAGTTGTTTATTGATGATGTATAAGATAGATGATAGAAGAAATGATGAGAGAAAAAAGAGGAAAATCGCTTGTGCCTGAATCTGGGCACTTCCTTCGTACTCCAGACTACCTACATACCCTGTATCCACGGGATCAAGGCACTTAATGATGGAAATGAAATGTAGTTCTAATTTTTTATTGATGATGATGAAAATAGATTGATTGGGATTGATGAAATGTTGATGATGTGATGATATGTGGTGGATTGAGCTGCTTTTGATTTGCTGAAGTGATTGGATTTGTTTCGATGGCTGGCTTGATGTGCTTTGGTTTTGATGATTGGATTATTTTGAATGATGATAGTAATGGTGTGATGATTGGAGTATCCACTCAATCTAAGCATAAGCAAGTGTTCTCAGTATGTAAAACAAACAAGGTATTGCCCTTGTCAAGTCATAAACCAATGATTGATTGTTTCATTGATAATGATAGATAGTGTTGTCATTGTGGGGAAAGCTATATCCCTAGATCAACATAAGGATGTGGGAACGCTATATCCCATTGATGATGATCGATGATGATTGATTGGGCTTATGACAAGTTGAGGATCAAAACTTGTTCATTGAACTGGATAATGTTCCTTGATGGATTAGCTTGCTTAATATGGATTAGTGTGACTTGAATTTTGAGATCATTGCTTAGATTGATTGGATTGATATGATTGGAAGAGGTGATTGAAATGGATGAACAAATGTTATTGATAAGAAGAATTGATGATGATGAGTTTGATTTGGATGTTGATGGAGTGGATTGTTTTGGATGATGGGATTGAATCGATCATATGGCTTGGATTTTTCGTTGGATATTTAATTTTTTTGTGTTTTTGGAATATTTTGATTTTTTTGGAGTTTTTGAATGTTTTGGGATGTCAATGGATTTACAATTTGGGTAGCCTTTGTGCTTGATACCAATGACAAGGGAAATCCAAGTCTAGGTGCAAAGGATGGATAAAAGGATAAAAGGATGAGCTCATAGTATATGTGATGGCAAGATCATGAGAGTTGGATGGATGGATAAGAGGATAGGCCATATAAGGGATGGATGCTTGCCTCATGATAAATGGATATGTAGGCTATAGTGGAAAGCTCATGATAAACAGATGGGGATAAGCTATAAGATGGAAAGCTTGTGATAAGGATACGCCATATTGGATGGATCATAAGGGAGCTAGGATGTGATCTTAAAAGGCTATGTTGCATAGGAAGAACTTACCCCATTCTAGATGGTAATGCTTAGGATTTTACATGACAAAGTTCATGACCAAGGGATGATATGATGGATTGGATTTGGATGGGATAGATAAATGGTCAATGGATAGGACTTGGTTTGGAAAGAAGGTATGTCAAGAAATATCCAAACATGTTTCACCATTTTACCCTTATATCTTCATCAAGATCAAAAGGAGGAAGATGGATAAATGGGTTCAATAGGATAGGCATGTTTATGTAATGGCTAAGGATGGTAGGATGGTATGGTAATGGTAGGACAGGATAGGATGGAAAATGATATAATGCGATAGATAGTTTGGAAATAGATAGATTGGATGAGACAATATGCCCCCAAGTGTAAATGACATAGAAGATCAACCTACACATGACGCCTGTTTGCCAGGTTTTCATCATGGTACTTATCCAAGGTGCCTGTTTACCAGGTTTTCACCATTGGACGAAGGGATTTCTCTTTACTATTTTGATTTTTTTGATTTTTGATTTTTTTTTTTTGTATTTTTGCTTTTTAGATGGGTTGACAATTACACATGGCGCCTGTTTGCCAGGTTTTCACCATGGTAATAGATAGGAGGGACTCAAGTGGCTAATGCTAAGAAAGGTGATAGTGTCCCATTAGAGATGGATGATGTCTTTGCATGGACCATGTCAAGTGTGCTCATAGATGTTGATAAGGGATTGCATGGATGGGGATAGTGGATTATGGTGTAGAATTATGGTAGGGTAGGCTAGTAGCTTATGGTGTGGATTTATATAGGCTTATGGAATGAATATGGATGAAAAGTTTATGCCAAAGCATGGACCATAGGGTTAGCATGGGGGAGAGTTGTAGGATAATAGATAGAAGATGGGGAGATGTAGGCATGTGTGAATGTTTTGGAATGGAAGGGAATCATGACCAACGGCTGCACACACCGTGATAAACATTGAAGCTTTTGATTGGATGGTGGTGTAGGAAGCAATGGAGATGTTTGCTTAAGAAATGGTTGATGAAGTGATTTAGGAACCCACATAGATTTAGTATGTTTAGTGCTTTTGTTTTGCTTGTGAGATTTTTGAAGGGAATGGAAGTTTTGGATGGAAGTAGGCTTTTGGATGGATATAGGTGATTGGGATTCTTGAGATGTAGAGGAGGATGCCTCATTTGACTTGCTAGCTATTTGCTTAGGAACCCAAACCATTTTGCTTTTGGGCTTTGCATTTGGAGGTAAGGGTTTAGATAGCTGTTTAGATGAACTTTGCTTTGAGTTTGATTCTTTATGTCCTAAGGTATAAAGACCTTTAGGATTTTTGGTAGGATTTTTAGCTTTATAGGTAGAGGCATCAAAAAAATTTCTTTGGAATCCCATGGGGTGGGTGGAGGGGATGGAATGATTGGAAGCTTTATGCTTAAACGATGTGTGCTTTTGTTGGCCATGATTAGGGATGTAAGGATACTTATGAATGATAGGTATGTTAGGTGTTGGAAGCAATGGTGGCAAGGTGGATGGAGGGATATTTGGAGTTGGTAAAAGTGGAGGCAAAGTGAATGGCGGAAGGTGTATGGTCACATGCTTTTGACATTTATAGGATGATGGAGATGAAATGGCTACATATGTTTTGGGTAGATGATGGGGGGTGCAATGGAAAGTGGTAGATTTATGATGCATGAAGGAATTACCAACATCTTGGCCTTGTTTACCTTGGGGTGTGTATCCAAGGCCATATGAGCATGGAGGGATTTTGACATGGTTTGGCTCCAAAATACCTTGTTTATAAAGGCCTAGACCTTTACCTTTGTAGTTCATGTTTCGGAGGATGTGATTGACTATGGGACTAGATGTGTTTTGGGAACTATACTTGAGTTCTTTATTGGATGGAGAAGATGAAATGGAGGACAATGGTTTTTGTTGTCCTAAGGAAGAACATTCATGCATAAGGGTAGTAAGACCAATAGGACATGATGATGGACTTGAAGTGGAATCAATGGTGGATGTGGAAGGAGGATCATTAGGATCTTGATTGGCATTGTGTTCACTAAGATCCAAGTTATTTGTTTGATCTTCTTTGCTTACTTGGGGGACAAGTATCTCATCATGACAAGTGGATGTTTTCTCATTATGGATAGGGCTAGATGGTAGATGACTATGAGCAATGTGGATATCTTGTTCATGGATAGATAAAGGATTATGGATAGGATCAAGGTGCTCATGGATAACTTCTTCATAGGTATCATCTTGATCATAAAGAAGGTAAATGTTATGGATGGGTTGCATGAAAGAATTTTGATCTTGAGTTGGACTAGGGCTTAATGTTTCCACATGCTTAGAATGAAACCTTTGACATACCTCTTGGGTTGCTTGAATGGAAGTGGATAATTCTTGGATAGGCTCTTGGTCAACAACATGAGAACATGATGACTCTTGACTTCGATTAATGATAGAAGGTTCGCAAATAGGCTTGATGGCTTGTAGGTCACATGATGGGCTTGAAGGGCTAGGCATGTTAATGGAAGGCTCTTGGATAGGCTCAAGGATAGGTGGACCACATGATGGGATTATATGATTGGACATGACCTTTGGAAGTTCTTTGGTAGGCTCATGAATGGGTGTTTGGCATGGGGGTAGTTTATTCCTAGCTAGTAGCCAATGGATCACATCCTTTGCAAGTGTATGGGTGGATGGGAAATATAATGGATGGATGATAATGGTAGATGGTGTTGGATTAGGATTAGGATGAGGATTAGGTTGAGAGCTAATTAGATTGGATGGATTAGGATTTGGACTAGATGAGGGTGACACACGGGATTGGGATGATGTAGCATGATTTCCCATTATAGGTGGGTACACCTTGTAAACAATTGAGACAAATATTGGGCATTGATTTGTATTATGGCCTTTGGTCCTATGGTATGCACAATAATCATGTTCATCATATGGACTTTCTTCACATGGTTTGACTTTAGGAAGTTCAATGAGTTTTGCTTCAAGCATCCTTTGTAAAACTCTCTCAGCTGCATCCTTTGGTGAACGATTAGAATGACATGGCGAGGAAGGTAATGAAGGGCTTGGTGATTTGGAGGGTTGATGAACCAATGGACTAGGAATAGGATCACATGGTGGTGTTGGGATAGGATTAGTTGGCTCATGTGTTGGTGTGTGATTAGATGATGAAGGCCACTCTAGATTGGTATCTCCCTTATCAAAGGTTATTGGATCTTGCATAGGATAACTTGGGCTTGTTTGATTTATGTACAAGGGGCCATTGGGATTTGCATTTGTTTCTTGTTGTAGATGTGGACTTAGGTCTATCAATGGTGCTTGATGGTCTTGTTGAAGAGGTGTACTTGGACGTGCTTGATTTATGTACAAAGCGCTATTAGGACTTGGATGTTGTTCTTGTAATATCACTTGATTGCCTTGTGGATGGGCTTGATAGTGCATTGGAATGGTGGTATGAGGGATTGGATAAGCTTGAGGTGGATGTTCATAGGTTGATGTGGCATTGACTTGGTGGATAGGTGGATTAGGTTGATAGGAAGTAGATGGATATGACATGTGGCTATGAGGTGGATTAGGTTGATAGGAAGTGGCTAAGGATTGTTGGACTTGTCAAGCTTGACTAGTGGCTAAAAGGTGTTGGACTTGGGTTATGAAGTGTTGTAGTTGAGGTGATTGGCTTGCATGGGGTTGAGCTCTTTGGATGAAGAATTGTAATGTTTTAATGGCATCTTGGTTTAGGGGTTGTGATCCTTGATAAAGATTTTGGATGAATCTTTGGAATTTGATTTCTAGGTCTTCTAGTGTGGACATGTTGTCACCAAGTGTTTGTCTTAAGTCCTTTTAACAAGTGCTTGTTTAGGGATTTGGATGATGATGTGGCTTGTTTGGATGACTTGGTTATGTTTGGGATGAAAGTGATTGGGTTTAGATGTTGTTGGAAGAATGTGTAGGATGACTTGTCTTTATGTGTTTGGGTGTTTAGAGCTTGATGTGGCAATATTCAAACAAATGATTATGCATATACACACATGAATCACTCACGCAAGACACATAAGCAAGTTGTTATTTTGGAAGAATGTGATGTTGGTTAAGCAAGCACGTGAAGACACTTCAACAAGTCCTAGTTAAGGCAAGGCCACTATCACAAGGAGGTTCTAGTGAAAATCTGGGGGACCGGCACCCCACGAGCATCCAGCAAGCCACTTAAGACTTTAACTAACCCTACTAGGAGCTTTAATATACACAATGGTACACCTCTTTTCGAGTTAGCACTGTATGGTGAGCGCTAATACCGGTTAGACTTGGCTTTCGCCTTATCCTCTGATTTTTATAGCGGACCGGATGAAAGTACCACTTAAGGTCGTTCCCTTGGGGTGGATACCAAGGCAGGCCTCTCTAAGGCTAAACAAAAGCAACACAAGTTCGTGTTGGGACGCGAGGAGAGAGCATACACATTTTTGGTCACACTCGCATGGGGTTCATTAACCTTATAAATTCAATGTGTGGAAGACAATGCAAGCATTTGTTTGTTTTAAAACCCAAATCCAAATGTGATAAAAGACAATGGTTCGTTTTAGCCCAATGTTTTGATGTGAATTTGCAAACAATTGTTCGTTTTATGCCCAAAATCCAAATGTGTTTGCAAACAATGATTAGAAGATGAAAGAGATGAAAGATTAGAATGAGTGCACCTGATACAATCACTCTCCAATTTGCTGTAGATGTTGATGCCAATGCTGCTCGAGCTCCGTAGATGCCCTTACAAGTCACCAAATTCCAAAAAGAAACAAATAAACTTGCAAAGAAGATGATTACATGAAAAAGATGAAATCTGAAAATTCTAATGAAAATGATCTGATACAGAAAAATAGATTGCATAAACAGAAAGTTCAGGAGATTCTAAGCAATTTGAAAAAAAGTTTCGCTGAAAAACGATCAAAATTGCTCAAGTTATGCTCAAATGAAGTTTGCAATGAACCTGAACTTTGACTGATAAAAAAGAGGGTAACATGATACAATCACCTAATAAAACTTGCTCCACTATGTAGTTCGTCCTCTCAGCTTTCCAGCAAGTCCTTGTTTGTGTGATTTGGCCTCCGTATGTGAAAGTTATGCAAGTTTGAGAAAAACTAGCTTCCTTTGGCATGCAGGAGGTACGGGTGAACCTTGGCGGTTAAGAAAAGTGCAGAGGCGATTTACTGTTAATCATAAGCGATTTCCTCTTAGCTATATATGAACCCCTATAGATTAAATGCGATCTGGAAAAGCACTAGATGCGAGCAGTGTAGGCTTGTAAGCGATGCGAAAGATGCAGAGGCGATCACTGCGTGTCCAGAAGCGATCTCATATTTTAACACAGACGAACCCTTGAAGATCAAATACGATCGAAAGAACACCAGATGCGAACTCTGTACACTTATAAGTGATGCAAAAAATCTGAAAGTGACCAATTTTGGCCTACAAGCGACCTGTATCTACAAAATGAAAGATGCAACAGAAACCCTAGTTCTGCAGAAGGCGATTACTGTCAGACCAAAAGCGATTAGGTTAAAGACAAAAGCGATTACTATTTAGATAAAAGCGATCAAAATATGAGCAAAAGCGATTAGTATCTGACTAAAAGTGATCAAAATATGTGAAAAAGCAATTACTATTAGCCCAAAAGCGATCTAGAAAGTTTCAGGAGACGGAATGCAAATATTAACCATATGCGACCAAGTTTACCAGATGCTATTAGTTTTTGTTCAAAAGCGAGCACTGTTTGTTCAAAAGCGAACCAAATTTGACCATAAGCGACTGCTGTTTGCCCAAAGGCAAGCTGATTTAGCCCAGGCGACTGCTGTTTGATCATAAGCGACCTGAATTACCAGAAGCACATTGTTGCAGTCCGGTTGTTGTTTTCTTCACCAAACGCTCCATTTTTCATCAAATTTAGGAAAATTTGTACTCAAAGTTTATGGAAACAGCCTCCCGGACGCAATGGTGAGGTTAGATTTGGGCTAAGAGATCAGATACATACATATTTAGCCAAATCTTTGCAAACTAGGGTTAGAAAAATGCAAATTTTTGCTACAAAAGCTTACAAAAATGAAAGATTGGCGCTCCAAGAGATCTAAACTTCATAAAAACAACTCAAACAAGAGAGGTTAATCAAGGACGTGAGTCCCACCGGGCGTGCCAAATGTATGTTAGGGTAAAATTACAAATAGGATAAATGAAGAATCAACAATGATAAAACCCTAGCAATGCACAATGAAGCACAAGACAACATGAAAATCAAAATAAGAAATGTAAATGCAAACTGATCTCCACGCTATGCTTGATTTATCTCCATTGCTCTTCTCCACCTCGCATGAGCATGCAAGATTTTGAAGGATTATTGTTGGAGGAATGTTGGGTGCTCATTTCTACAGCATAACATTAAGATGAAGATGATATGAGGATGATAGTTGAAGGATGCAAAGGCTCTAATGATATTTTGACAGAATAATGGTACTTGAGGCTCAATGCCTGCTAATGATAATTTGGCAGAATAATGTTACTTGAAGCTCAATGCCTTATAGAAAATCTGGCAGAATAATGGTACTTGAAGCTCAATGCATTCTAATGGCTTATGAGGGGTTTGATTTATAGGAAAGGCTTGGTTCAAATGAATGGTTGAGATTAAAAAGCTAATTGATTGATGTGGATGGCTAGGATTGATTTGGTTATCCCACTCTTCAAGGGAGTTGTAGTCATTTGACAAGTGTCAAGGAGGATAGGGCTCATGTGTGCTTGTGTACATAAAAAGTACTACATATAAAAGATATTAAATAAAAGGCTATAGTACCACTTATCTTTTTTAAATGAAAGAGGCACACATGTCGGCTAAATTAAATAAATAAAATTTATTTAATTAATTGGAAAGTTGGCTTATGATGAGAACTTAATTCAAATAAAATATTTGAATTAGTTGGGATATGAGTTGGATATTAATTAAATAAATAAAATTTATTTAATTAATTGGCTAATGGAATAAGTGGGGTTAAGAGTGGGATTTAGACAAAATGCTACATGATGTCTAAGTGATGTATTTGACTAGGTGTTGTTAGACATGGACAAATTTGGGACAATTTTGGGTGTCTACAAACACAATAAAGTTCAATGTCACAACTCATGGTGTTTAGTGGAGGTACATGTTACCTACTGTCATCCATCATCTGATTGTATTTGTTTTACAACAACCACTTAACAATAACATATCATGGCCTGATACTTTATCGGCATTGTTGCCTTAACTACCTAAGGTTTATCCAGTATCCTATCTATAGTGTCATCCTTTCATAGCATCCATCATTAGTATCTTGTCTTGTCCTTGAACTAGGTTGCCTCTACGTCTTCATGTAGGCAAGGCTATTATCAATGCGCCCCAGAGGCTCCTGCTCATCCATTCCATACCCCTTTTCACCCATCCGCTGGTCCATCTGCATCTGCACCATTTCCCATAGCCTAGGTCCTAGGTCCACCAAGCTTACCTCAAACTACGTTGCCTCTGCATCATCACGTAGGCAAGGCCATTATCAATGTGCCCGTGAGGCACTAGGTTAGTCCATTACGGCCCATTTCTCCATATCTATTTGTGAGTTCTAATAAGTTGATCCTTTATCTGACTGGGGCCAAGTCCTTGACCTGGTTACAGATTTGGATTCTTGAATGCCACATGTTCTAAGAGGACACCAATAAGGATTGTGATATCTTTCACTAAGGCATGCAAGCCCAACAAAGCACACTTCGAAACAAAAATCTTGATGCAAGACATCAACATATCCATAGCAAAACAAACAAGTACCTAAAAAGAATCAAACTGATTTTATCTAAACTATGGCAAGAAGTCACATCTAATGAAAGAATGTTTGGTGTTTTGTGAGCAGGTTAAGTTACAGAGTGTTGATTTTTGTTATTATGTCTTTCTATGCTACTCGAGGATGTTAAACACTAGAGAAGCTATGATGGGGGCATAATCATTTTCTTTGTCTACTATTTGTGGATCAATCTTTAGTAATGTGATGACTTTTATCTAACAACATGATAAAAAAAAGATCATTGAGGACTTCCAATGTCTAAACATGAAAAGGGGGCAATCCTTGTCTATTGAAACACAAGAAGTACTTAGGTCATCTAGATTCAATTTTGACTAGATGCTTGCATTTTCTTACAACATTTCAAAAGAGAAAAGAAACAAAAAAAGTGCCCAATGATGAAACAAGCACTTCAAAATACTTGCAGTATCAAGATGACATATATCTGTATCCATAAATACATCCATTTGCATTCCATATACCATCCATCAATAAAGATTTTGTTCGCAGTGTCAAACTTTACAAAAGCTTGTGAGTCCTTCAGTCGAGTCATTCTTTTGTCAAAAGTCAAATTTCTAAATATCATTGTATCTTTCATCCTTGTCCAGTAAATCCAAGCGATGATCCAAATGCAAGTCCATCCTTAATCCATACCAATCAAGTAAATCAATCTTGTCAAATTATCTAATTGCAATCAATGGTCTTGATCCTAATCTTGTCGTAAACCAACTCAATCAATCATAATTATCAGTGGGATATATCTTTCCCATGCCTATCATGTTGATCTAGGGATATATCATTCCCTATAATGACAACACTATCATTAATCATTATCGATTCATCATTGGTTTACCGCTAGACAAGGGTAATACCTTGTTTGTTCTTGTATCATTTGTGCATACTTGCATACTTACTTGTGTGTGTTATCATTTTATCTTGCATCACGTATCATTCAGCTCTTTCTTCATCCCATTTTTCTTCCGTGTCAACCAATTTCTTCACCCTAACCTAGTTGTTCAACCTTCTTCATCATGAGATTGTCCGTCTCACACCCTTGATTCTCTTTCCCATCAAATCTCCTGAGGGGGCATCCTAGAGTCATAAACTTGTACCAGGGGCAAACTGGGGCATGTATCATTATTAGAAAACTCATACTTCTTTGAAACAACTTGATAAACCACATTGCATCAAAGAGGGGCAAAATGTATACACCTAAAAATGGCATGACTCTGTCTAAATAAATATTCTTAATATTTATTTCAGTTTAATTCCTCTCTATAAATAAACAAACCAATTTATTTATCTGATTCACTTTCCTCCACAAAATTAAATAAAATCAATTATTTAATTAAATCCTTGATATTCCTCCAAATTAAATAAATTCATTTATTTAATTAATTCCTTTAAAATTGGTCTAAATTAAATAATATCAAATTATTTAATTATCTCTTCTAAAATCTAAATTCAATCTAAATTAAATAATGTCTAATTATTTAATTAGTTCTTCTAAACTTAACATCCTCTATATTTAAATAAATCAAAACATTTATTTAACTTATTTTATTTCCTCTTAAAAATGGATTAGCACCAAAATTAATTCATGCAAATCCATGTACACACTTAATTAAATATTTTAATATTTAATTATTTGTTTCCTTACACATGTCCTATTTATCCTCCTCTTCAAATCAGTTAACTAATCAATCAATTCACTTAACTGATTAGTCTATTTTGTTAACTGATCAATCCACTTAGTTAACTCTTCAATCTATTTCTATTAACTCCCCTATTGCATGATAGATCAGGACACTTGTCCTCTTCCTATTCACGCACATCTCTCAACCTTCCTCAACCGTTGATCTTCTTGTTCATTCTCAACCATTGATCTTCTCTTTCTCAAACCTATAAATACAACCCCTATTCCTCCATTTCAATCATCCAAACTTTTAGTAAACTTACTCTGTAGAATTCACAGCGCGCCTTTGGCACCAACACCATATCCATAGCTTGCGATTATCCTCTTTATTGTATTGAAGCTCCTCTTCATTACAAGAAGTATCATAGCCATTTCTCTATTTTCATCTTGAAGAACAAAGCAAGGAAGTGCGCTTTCTAAGGGCTTCATTCACATATAAAGATCGATTGAGATTAGGTGAACAATGGGATCCGTGAAGTAAAAAGGTTTGCAAGGTTTGTTCTTTTTTTAAAATCTTTGTTATTTGCAATTTCTATTGAGTTATTGGATTTTATTAATATATTGATATTGTTCCCAATTTTCCTGTAACACAACTATCAAGGGAAAGTTATCATTCTATATCTTTCTAAACTGTATTTAGCTATTCTAGCTTCATAATAGATATTTAGCCTCTGTGATTAATACAAGAAACTGATTCTACCTCTCTCATTTTCTTTTAAACTATGTCTATTTGAATGTTGCTCGTTTATTCTGTGGATAAAATGATCCCTCTATAAGTTCAACATTTAGTTTTGGTCTTTGTTAAAGATTGGATGAGTATGTGTTAGTTTATTTATCCTTTAAAATCACTACTATGTTATGTTAGCTCCAACTAAACATACTAAATCTTATTGTATCACCTTTCCCTTTCTGTATTCTTTCTCTCCCTTTTCCCTAGTGATTGATAGCATTAGATTTAGTTTAATTCTCTGAACCTTAAGCTCAGAAAGAGGAACTAGCTTTCTCTGGAGGTCTGATCTCATCTCTAAGGTCCAAAACCTTGAGACCAGTCCCATTGTGTCATTGGAATGCTTGGATAGCCTCCAAGCAAGGTGCAATTTTATGTGATAACAATTTCTAGCATGCCCAGTGGGACTAGTATGATGAGCTTTATCATCCATTGAAGGATTTGGTATGTTCTTTAGTACATTTTGCCATTCAGGGCAGTCTTCACAAACACCATGGTGACTCTACTAAATAAATTTGATGGTGAAAGTAGCCCAAGTGCTTAAATATTCATCAAAGATCAAAGTTTGTTGATACTTTTAGTCTTTTCCAGCTTTCAGGAGCATCTCAAATCACCTAGTCACTCTCTTCTAGTATGGTTCTAGTCTCCAAAAATAGACTTGTTACCCCTATTTTCAATTAATATTTTGATACATCTCTACTTTTCAATGCTCTAGTATGTCAAGATATTAAGTCATGGTCTTTTCCCTCCATCAAGAATAGGCTTCCATATACCCATCATAACATTCACACCATTGTCATGGCCCTACCAAGAAATAAAACATTTGTGGCCTTCAATAGTGGAATCCCTCTTGACATTACACAATATGATGACATCCTAGTTCCAGCTCTAAGGGCTATTCTCTTTTTCATTGGTAAAAATTCCACTACACCCACTGAGCACATCCAAGACATTGCCAATGTATGCTTCACAATGTTTCGCAAGACAATTTTGTGGTAAGGCTCCTTGCTTCTTCCTTGAAAAGAAAATCTCTCTAGTGATAGAGGAGGTTACCTACAAATTCAATTCATGAATGGGATGAGTTAGGAGATAGGCTCTGTCAGCATTTTGAAGATAACGGTGATCATTTGTCCCTGATAGAGAAACTAACCACTATTAAAAGGGTTCCTTGTGAATTCATGGTGGATTTCAATTTTATATTTCAAAAAACTTGGTATAGAATTCCACCATTGGTGATGCCTTCCCCTAATGCTACCTTCTTGTATTATTTGAGATCCCTGAACAATGATATCGTTGTCATGATACAGTCTTTAGGAGGAGATGTGTTACCAGATGCCTATGAAGTAGCTATTAGGGTAGAAAGCTATCTAATTCTAGCTAGAAAGATTGTTCCCAGACCTCTAATGCCATTATTTCTAGAAGCCCCAATCTTTCAGCCAATTATGGCACTAATTCCTATAGATAATGTGACATATCAAGTTCCTAATCAACCCTATCAGCTTAGTGAGTAGCTTTGTCAGGGGAACAATCAAAGACAAAATCAACTGAGCTATGTTAGGCCACTGAACCCCATAAACTTGGCTACTACAAGACATTAGGTGTGCTTGTTCCAATTCAGAACAACCCGACTCAGGGTTATGAGTGACACCATCCATGTAACTAGTCCCATATCCAAAGCATAGGCCGAAATGAAAAAATTAACCAAGTTTTATGGCCCAGAATCCATCAGTAGTTTTGAAACCATAGATTGGGCTTAATCAATAGGTTATGGTGGGAAAAAGGCAAATATAAGCTGAGTGTGTGTTTTTGAATTGGCAAGTGGATGATGTTGTCTTGTTTCATGAACTACCTAGTTACATTGAAAATGAAGAAGACATGCAGATGCGATCGGACCTAAGGTAGCATGAGAGAAATGAAGATGATATAAAATTGTTGTGGGTTGAGGCCAAGCATGACAATGAGATTCTAGTCCATTAAGAAGAGCATATGAGTAGTCCTATACGAAAGAGTGTAGAGGATTTGGAGGAGGCTCATTTTTGGGATGAGCTTGATGTTTTCTTCTCAAACCTGGATAGTAAATCAGTGCCTCTAAATGAGGTAAATCCTAAGTCATTTGAGTAGATTGAGGAGGTAGTCATTCCTCAATTGATATATAGGAGACAGAGTTTTTAGACCACTGGTAGAGTGAAGAATAAATAGAGCAGAGGCATGAGATCAACCTTGTTGATTTGCATGTCATTTCAAGGGGATGTCCTATCAGACATTTGTCCTAGTTGAAGAAATATGAGGACTCACCACTTGCCATGCTTTCTCCTGAGCATGAATTAGAGCATCAAAATAAATGGGATCAGCCCATTTATCCACTTCCAGGCAGTTGCATCAACAATTAGTTCAAATGGGTAAGTGAGTTTGTTCTCATTCTAGAGAAAGTGTTTTGCCAATTTGTTGTATGCCCATCCCCTCCCCACCTCTTGTTAACTACCCATAGGCATGAAAAGCATTGTAAATTGTTGAGAAAGGGTAGTTATTTTGAAAAACTAGTTAATGGCTTTGTTTAAGTAATTTTTCTGGTTGGTTAGTTTAGGTGTAGGTTAGTTTTGTTTCTATTTTAGGTTTTCCTTCCATAAGTGCTTTTGCATAGGCAACATTCTCATTAGAAGAATTGTTTGCCTTGTTATGTGTTTTGTGTTCTCTAGAGGCATTTTCAATTCTATTTGATCATGTGGCCACTTTTCTTTTGACCCTGTGCCCAATGGATTGTATAAGGTAGTTGGATCATAGTGATTAGTTGGAAAATAGCCCTGAGAAGTCACCAAAATGTTGTCCTATTTTGCTCTAGAGCCAAATAGCCCAAATCCATGAAATCTCTAAGTGTTTTCCCCTTTAGAAATGCAAGGAAAAAACATCCTAAATTGACTAACTCCAAAAATCTTGAGTTTTTCCTTGTGTTTTTAACCTTTTCAGAGTTTCAAAGTTTGGAGTTCTCCTATTCATCATACCATCCTAATCGGCTCTGAACTCCACTTTGTTCCTTGCATAAATCCTCTAAGTGTTGAAAGTTCGTCACATGTCGGGGGTTGGACCTCCTTTCTTTCCTCCTTCCTTTTCTTTTGGAAGGAGAAAGGCGAAAGGCCCAAAGTCTGAGCTCTGACTCTTTCCCTTTGAAAATAATTCTAGGTGTAAGGCATTCTGCCATTCCATTAAGCCTATTGGGGGGACCCACAACAATCTTGCAGAACCACATAATGTAGACATGTGCAAGGTCTGACAGTTAATCATCTAAGTGACCCAATGTGATGGAAGAGGGTACTCCCTTCATTCAAAAACATAACACAAAATAACACAACACACATAAGTAATTCTTTGCCCACAAAATTAAACATCATCCAAATAAAGATTACAACAAGATTTTTATTTTATTCAATTGAATCCATTACATCATCAAGCTAAAACAAAATCACACCATGACTATTCAAGTTGTATCTACAACCTTCCTCTGTTCTGGCACTCTTCCCTGGCACCTCTCCTCCTCCAAAATCTGTAACAAAACTAATTAAATGCTTCTCACATCCTCCATCTTCAAGAATGTCTCTTCCTCATGATCTTTGTTCCATCTACACAATCTCTGCCACTGGGAATCTCCATTTCTAATGGATTTCTTGAGTAATCTGCTACTCTACTATCCTGTCAACACATGGACAACCACCTTCATCTCTCTGTTTTGGTACAACTTCTCTCATAAGATCCTCCACTCTCTATTATATTTACCAATAAAACACATTTTAAATCTGCCCCAACAGCAAATGTTTCCTCCTCATATTTATATTTTCAATTTAGACTTATCAATTCCCATAGCTGGGCATTTTTTCTCTTATTTCTGGTGTCTACTGTCAACTACAACTGAGGCATCCCATTAATTTACATTAACACATCCTCTCTATGAGGCGTCTCACTCCTCCCATCGTATTCCTTCTACCTTAGTGCCTTTTAAATCTCTGCCTCCTCCTTCTTTCATTCTAAGTGCCTCTTTTCAAACATGGTGTTTCCTCTTCTTTTTATTTTTCTTTATTTCAAGCTGAACCATCTTCAACATAATGTAACTAAAATTTAATACCTCTTTTTAGAGATATTTTGCCCTTTGAATGCTCTTCAAAATCTATTTTGAAAGATGATTAAAATTGCCTCAAATCCCATGTTTGGCTGCTCCATTTTAAATATTGTTGTAAAATTAGATTTAATAATTTATCTCAACACCTCTACTAACTTAAAGAATATAACAATTAAATCCAACATTTATCTCACACTTCCCTTCAATAAGGCATTTTGATTCTCCTCTAGGCTGAATTATTTTTATGACTAGCGAAATGTGGAATCTAGTGTCGAGGCTGAAAACTGACTTGTTGGCAAGAGACACTGCTCTAATGAATGATTGAATGTTGTCATTGTTAGTTACAAAGAAATGAGATTCCACCGGCATGGCAAAGAGACTTTACTATGAAAGGATAAATGGCTAAGTATGGGCAGTATACATTATATAGTGTAAATGATAGTGTTTGTGTCAGTATGCCTCTGCAGTTGAAGATAATTATATGCAGTTCAGGTATGTTATTCATAGATACTTGGTGATCACATGCTCCAATGTTCAAGTTCTAACTTCCTTTGGAAGTCATATGGTGAAGTGTCTAAGTCCGGATAAGCAGAGTAAAGATAGGTACAATGCACAGTACCAGAGTAAAAGGGTCTGCATTCCTCTGCTATTACATTTTTGTCCTGCAGTTCTGAAGGTATAATAAGAAGTCTAGAATGAATGTTGGTTATGAATCTTTGAGTCTCATATGGTCCGCAATGAGAATTATGATGTGACCGATGAATTGGTCAAGTGTGTTCTTAAGGAACAAGCTGACATGCATGTTAGATCTATATGTGGAGAAGATATATTATCTGTACAATCAATCTATGTGGTTGAATGATTGGTTCCAACCTATATGAAGACTATTGAATGATTGTTTGGGTCTGCATTGCAAATTGTGCACAAGTTCAAGTTGACAAGATATAATGTTTATATACATGGTTCATGATTGGCTTGTCGACCTAATTATGAGACAAATCTTGAAGCAAATATATATAATAGATGGATTTCAGTGTTGAAGGTGTGTTAGTATATGTGATGTGTGCAAATTCAATGTGTATGTGATCTAAAGTAGAGTTGTGACTAGAAAAAGATAGTAAGGGTAGAAGAGCAGAGTTTATGTAAAGCAGAGTAGAAAAAGTAGAGCTGACATTATGAAGACATTTGAGTCTGTGTACTAAGCTGTAACTAGAACTATGCCTCAGCATTTTGTAGATGCATTTGTAGTAGTCATCCCCTAGTAGTGAACCAATCCTTCTTCTATCTTCTCTTCTATTTTTTGGCAGTGAGCATTTCTTGGATAGTGAGTCCTTGGGCAGTGAGCCCTAAGGTAGTGAGCCTTCATATAATTCGGTATTGTTATCATAATATATTGTGAGCTAACATGCACCACATTTTTTCCCTTTTTGGGTTTTCCACCTAAAAATCTTGGTGTCTATGTGTTATGTCTTTATGGTTTCTATTCTTATGTTTATTCTTCTTTCATGTTATTAAATTTGGTAATTGGATTAAGGAATAACAAATTAAGTGGTTTTGTAGAATACTGATTCACACCCCTCTCAATATTCTTTGTGTTCAACAATTGGTATCAGAGCCAAGTTCCTTGGAAGAAGCTTAACAGTTTAAGGAAGATCTAGGAAGGTGTACATATAGCAACCAGAAGATATTTCACTTCTCTTGAAGCCCCATATGAAAGAAATGAAGAATTACAAGCTGCTCTTGAAGATCTTGAAAAATCAGAAGCACAAATCAGGGATCTAAAGGATAACATACAAGAAGCTAATGAATGCATTTTAAAGATAAAAGAACAAGTCAAAAAGTTCAAAGAAAAATACAAAGAGGTTAGTGAACAATTGATATCAGCAAATGAAACCCTAGATGATTTGAAAGTGGAAGTTATAGAAAGAGCTAAAGTAGAAGAAGATCCAAATATGTTGGTAAAAAGCAAATTAGAAGAATGTGATAAACTTGAAAAAGAAGTTGTAAGCCTAAAATCAGATTTGGAGAAAGCTAAGAGCTATGAAGAAAAGTTTAAGATAATCTCTGCAAATCTTGATGAGATGATTGCTAGTCAAAAGAGTTTAGATGACAAGAAAGGGTTGGGTTTTGAAAAAGGAGAAAGTTCTAAATCAAGTCAAGAAAACCTTAAAATGAAGATAAACAAAGGCAACCAATTCCTAAATCAAAGAAGAAGACCTAGAAGACCTTCGGTCAGGCATCCAAATGCTCAAAGGCACCCATCTTTTAATGGCTATTGTTTTAATTGTAATAAGTTCAGTCATAAGGCTACTCAATGTAGAAGTAGAATAAATCAAAATGGTCCATCATTTTCTGGTCAATGTTTCAATTGCACGAAAATTGGTCATAAATCAAATGAATGCAAAAGTTTGGCAAGGAATAGTTTTAACTATACAAGGAATCCTCAATCCTTCAATGGGAAGTGGTTTGCATGCAATAGATTTTGGCATATGGCTAACCAATGTAGATCGAGAATGAATTCAATCAATAGAAGGAATCAAGGACAGAGGAATGTGGTATGCTACAATTGCAATAAGTTCAGACATGTTGAAAGATTATATAGATACAATAATGAGAAAAGAAACTATTCTATAAAAGAAAGAACAAGGTTGATCTGGTAGAAATAAAAAAGGAAATGAACAAGGTCTAGATTAAAAAGAAGGTGAATGAGATCAAAGATGGATCCGCACCAGTTTCTGGTGCAGATACTTCCTCTAGGAAGTAAATTGGGAGCTCTAGCTCAAGGGGAGCTATATTGAAAATCCTAATCCCCGAGCCAAATGGTAAGTGATGGAATCTAGCACAAAGATATGATATATTATATCGTAGATCTTGTGAAAGAAATTCTGGTAGAAAAGGATCAAATGTGGAATACTGTGGAGAAATTTGGATCAACTATGTCTGACAGAGAAGTGTTTGACAACTTTTTGAAAGATAGAATTTATGATGTTTAGGTTTTGGCAAGCGAAGGTTAAAAGGGTTGTATCCAAAAGAAAAAATCACTTTGCATTCAATCTCTCAAGTGCCTAAGGTGAATAGAAGTGAAAACTCTAGCAACTACAGAGATTTCCAAGCGATTCAAAGCAAGTCAAATCGATCTCAAGGAAACCCTAATTCAGCAAAAGAGGTATTTATAGATTGAAAACCCTACTTGTGAATCTATTTGAATCCTTGCAAAAAATGGAAACCCCGCAAGTTGTTGACATCACTGAGAAGAGCTTTGCTCTGGAACAAAATATTGGTCAACAAGAAAATGAACCTTTGGAACATAATGAAGAAGAAGTGTTTGAAGAAATAACAAGAGACATTGCTACTACCCAAAATGATTCTGTTGGGGAATTTTTGGAAAGAGAACAAGATGTGGATAAGTCTGAGCTCCTACAAGGACCAATAAATTTGGCCTCACTATCTCCTATACAATAATTCAAACTAGTATCAATTGTGCAAGCAAAGGCACAAGAAGAAATGTTGAAGTCACACATATAGGATAGTGAGTTAATTGGTAAAGCATCCAACATCCTAGAGAAGTTGATGCTCTCATACCAAAAGGACACATCATAGTTACCAACAGATCAGATCAAAGGCCTAATCAAATCTGTAAGTTCACACTTTAAATCTTTTGAGAAGTCTACAGAGAAAAAAATTAGAAAAGAATTTGATGAAATAAGACTAACCGAGTTGAAAATCATGTTAGTCAATGATAAAACTCTATTGGACAACAGAATAAAATGTATACAGAGTGTCATAAAAGAAGCTTGTGATTTGTACAATTTTTTTGTATCTTGGCCAGAAGCCATAGAGTTAGGAGAAAAGGTCAAGGATCTGGAACTACAATTGACAAATATCTCTAAGTCACTTGACCCAATAGTGGAGTCAATAAGTTGCAAAGAGATGCAAATTGTCAAAATTCACAATAATTTAAGTAATTTAATGATAAAGAGGGATCAAATGAAAAATAGGATGTGTCAATTTAGAGGATTGATAAGTCCCCAAATAGATTCAATGAATAATCTTGTAGAAGAAGCCTTGAAAGCAAAAGCATTAATTGATACACCTCTAGATGTGCAAAAGGAAGAAAAATTAGTCTTTCTGGTTAATGGTCACATTCAAATTTTGGAAATAGCTAAGAAACAATGGGATGAAGAGATTACACAATCAAAGATTGTGTACAAGGATATTCTTTCACCTACAACTAATTAAGTTGAAGATTGTATGTGTACATATGCGGCAGAGTATGACAGATTTATAGTTTTGACAAAATTTTGACCCTTGTACATACACCTTTTCCATTGATGTCAAAGGGGGACAAGAAGACCAGTGAAAAATGGGCAAACATCTAAGGGGGAGAAGAAAAAAAGAGTATATTTAGAAAGAGGGAGCAGACAAGCATTTTTCACTAAGTGTTGCCATCAATGCCAAAGGGGGAGATTGTTGGCAAGAGACACTGCTCTGATGAATGATTGAAAGTTGTCATTGATGGAAATAAAGAAAGGAGATTCCACCGGCAAGGCAAAGAGACTTTACTCCAGAAGGATAAATGGCTAAGTATGTGCAGTATACATTATATAGTGTAAATGATAGTGTTTGTGTCAGTATGCCTCCATAGTTGAAGATAATTATATGTGGTTCAGGTATGTTATTCATAGATAGTTGGTGATCACATGCTCTAGTGTTCAAGTTCTGACTTCCTCCAAAAGTCATATGGTAAATTGTTTAAGTCTAGGTGAATAGAGTAAAGATAGGTACAATGCATAGTACCAAAGTAAAAGGGCCCGCATTCCTCCACTATTGCATAATTCATCCCATGGTTCTGAATGTATAATAAGAACTCCAGAATGAATGTTGGTTATGAGTCTTTGAGTCTCATATGGTCCGTAGTGAGAATTATGATGTGACAGATGAATTGGTCAAGTGTGTTGTTAAGGAACAAGCCTACAGGCATGTTAGATCTATATGTGGAGAAGATATATTGTTTGTACAATCAATCTAAGTGGTTGAATGATTGGTGCTGACCTATATGAAGACTACTGAATGATTGTTTGGGTCTGCATTATAGATTGTGCACAAGTTCAAGCCTACAAGATATAACTTTTGTATACATGGTTCATGATTGGCTTGCCGACCTAATTATGAGACAAATCTTGTAGTGAATATATATACTCAATAGATTTTGGTGTTGAAGGTGTGCTATTATATGTGATGTGTGCAAATTCAATGTGTATGTGATCTAAAGTAGAGTTGTGACCAAAAAAAGACAGTAAGGGTAGAAGAGCAGAGTTTATGTAAAGCAGAGAAGAAAAAGTAGAGCTAACATTATGAAGACATTTGAGTCTGTGTACTGAGATGTAACCAGAACTGCACCTCAGCATTATGTAGATGCATTTGTAGCAGTCATCCCCTAGTAGTGAGTCAATCCTTCTATCATCTTCTCTTCTATTTTCTAGTAGTTAGCCTTTTTGCAGTGAGCACTTCTTGGACAGTGAGTCCTTGGGTAGTGTGCCCTAAGGAAATGAGCCTTCATGTAATTCAGTATTGTTATCATAATATATTGTGAGCTAACACTCATAGTGGTTTTTCACTTTTTGGGTTTTCCACATAAAAATCTTGGTGTCTATGTGTTATGTCTATATGGTTGCTATTATTAAGTTTATTCTGCTTTCATGTTATTGAATTTGGTAATTGGATTAAGGAACAACAAATTAAGTGGTTTTGTAGAATACTGATTCACCCCCCTCTTAGTATTCTTTGTGTTCAACATGACTTCAGCCATAATTTTTTTCCAGAAGCTCAAAACCTCACTGAAACTAATAGGGATGAGTGTCTTAGCATTCCTAAGACTTCCTCCAAAGTGTTTGGTCTCAACCATCATGAAACTTGATATATTAATATTTTGTCAATTTGCCAGTATAAGTCAGAAAACATTAAAATATTCAAAACTTGATGGTGTTTGCTCATGAAATGTTCACATATAATTCCAGGATGGAATCAAAAATTTTTCTATTGAAGGATTTACCATGAAACTTCACCAAGCTCCCAGAACAATTGTTTTACGGAAACTAACTTCACACGCGCTAGGACTAAATTCAAGCAACATTGCCAAACTACCTCCCTAACTGTGCCAAACACACATAGTGCTGAGAAAAGACATAACCCAACAAACCAAACAAAATTGAAAATAAAACTTGCAATTGTTTTTAGTTGATTTTTGATTGCCCATTCACTTGGATGCTCCTACATCAGACACACCGAGTAAAAAGTTTATGAGCATTGGCTCATAAAAGTGGAGTTGAGTGATCAAATCATGCTTTCAGGTTGCAACCAACCTGTAGTGAACTCCATCGCTGGGATATGTGCAAAAAATTATTTTTCCTTCCTCTTCTTCCAACATCTCACTGGCACACACATTATCCTCCGCTCACAACTCCGTTCACCACTCATTTCTCCTCTTGTGGATTCACATCCACCATGGACCATCCTCCTCCACCAAATGCTCTCTACTCTTCTCTCCTCCTTTGTGGGATCCAGCCCACTACAAACTGACCACCTCCACCAAATTACACCTGCATCATCCTCCAAAACCTCTACAAGCAAATATGTACTATCCACACACCAATCTACAACTACATAATCACTTTTTCTATCTAGTAACTCCTTATTCACCTCACAAATTGTAGAAAAATTAAAACTTACCTCTTCATTCTTTGTTATGCCAACATCATCTTTTGCTGCAATGTTCATCTTCTCACCTTCATCTGCTACAACAAGTTTCTTACCCTCAATCATGGAAATCTTCTCTAACCATTCTTCCTCTATTGCTGAAAATTGAGCTAACAAATCATCTTCACCATGCTCTACAACTATAACCTTTTCACATTCCATCACTACAATCACATTCTCCATAGCTGCATCTTCAACCTCTTTATTCTCGCTGCCCACTTCTTCATCTTCAACCACTGCTGCACACAACTTTTCATCTTACTTAACCAATTCACTATGCTGCCATGCTTCCAATCTAGTCACTCTTGCATTGATGTCAATCATCATTGTCAAAATCATCCTCTTCTCATACTGCTTCCATCCATCCCATAGGACAAGCTTCTTCCTCATCAATATTCCCATCTCACTCACTACTGCAATCTCATCTCAATCTACTTCTACAATCTTCCACAACCTACATCACATTGTCTGCAATCTATAAACAAAATCCTCTCCACTGCTTCCCATCTCTCACTTGCTTATGACTCCTCTCTACCTGCAACAATCTCTTGAGCTCTTCTTCACCACGCTTCCTCTACTCTACCTATAGTTCCTAGTGGATCCTCTCCACACTCAAGACCTCCAGCTATGATACCATTTGATGGAGGAGGGCACCCCCCTCATGCAAAAACATAACACAAAATTACATAGCACACATAGGCAATTCTCTGCCCACAAAATTAAACATCATCCAAACAAAGATTGCAACAAGATTTTTATGTTATTCAATTGAATCCATTACATCAACAAGCTGAAACAAAATCACACCATGACTATTCAAGTTGTATCTACATCCTTCCTCTATTCTGGCACTCTTCCCTAGTGCCTCTCCAAAATCTGCAACAAAACTAATTAAATACTTCTCACATCCTCCATCTTCAAGAATGACTCTTCCTCATGATCTTTATTCCATCTCCACAATCTCTGCCACTGGGAATCTCCATTTCTAATGGATTTCTTGAGTAATCTACTACTCTACTATCATGTCAACACATGGAAAGCCACCTCCATCTCTCTATTTTGGTGCAGCTACCACTTCTCTCATAAGATCCTCCACTCTCTATTATATTTACCAATAAAAAGCATTTTAAATCTGCCCCAACAACAAATGCTTCCTCCTCATATTTATATTTTCAATTCAGACTTATCAATTCCCATGGCTAGGCATTTCTTCTCTTATTTCTGGTGCCTACTGTCAGCTGCAACCAAGGCATCCCATTAATTTACATTAATGCATCCTCTCTATGAGGCATCTCACTCCTCCCATTGTATTCCTTCTGCCTTAGTGCCTTCCAACTCTCTACCTTCCCCTTCTTTCATTCTAAGCGCCTCTTTTCAAACATGGTGTTTCCTCTTCTTTTTTTCTTTATTTGAAGCTAAAAAGTCTTCAACATAATGCAATTAAAAATTAATAGCTCTTTTTAGAGATATTTTATCCTGTGAATGCTTTTCAAAATTTGTTTTGAAAGATGATTAAAATTGCATCAAATCCCACGTTTGGCTGCTCCATTATTAATGTTGTTTTAAAATCAGATTTAATAATTTATCTCAACACCTCTACTAACTTAAAGAATATAAAAATTAAAACCATGATTATCTCACACTTCCCTTCAATAAGGAAATTTGATTCTCCTCTAGGTTGAATTATTTTTATGACTAGTGAAATGCAAAATCTAATGCCAAGGCTGAAAACTGACTTCGGTAATAACTTTTTGCCAGAAGCTCAAAACCTCATTGAAACTGATAGGGATGAGTGTCTTAACATTCCTATGACTTCCTCCAAAGTGTTTGGTCTCAACCATAATGAAACTCAAGATATTAATATTTTTCCAATTTGCCAGCATAAGTCAAAGAACATTAAAATATTCAAAACTTGAAGGTATTTGCTCATGAAACCTTCGCGTATAATTCCAGGATGGAATCAAGAATCTTCCTATCAAAGGATTTACCATGAAACTTCACCAAGCTCCCAGAATAATTGTTTTATGAAAACTGACTTCATGCGCGTCAGGACTAAATTCAAGCAACATTGCCAAACTACCTTCCTAATTGTGCCAAACACACATAGTGTCAAGAAAAGACATAAGAACCCAACAAACCAAACAAAATTGAAAATAAAACCTACAGTTGTTTTTGGTTCATGCCGGATTGCCCATTTTCTTGGATGCTTCTGTATCATGATGGGTGCCATGTGGCCTACTTTGGGACTTTTCTGCCATTCCATGTAGCCTTTAAGTGAAGCTTTGTTTCTAGCTGTGAAACAATGAAAAGCTATAAAGTGGTCATGACATTATCTGTTTCCTACCGAACTGTTTCAAATTTATCTAAGTGTTTCAGACTTCGGGGATTGGACCTTCCTTATTCTTCCTTCTCATAAAAGGTAAAAGACAGAAGGCCCGAGGCTCAAACTCTGCTAAAACTTTCAAAAAATAGCTAAGTCTTTAGACTTGTGGGGTTTTCTCCTTTCTTCTTCCTTGTCTCTTGGAAGACAGAAGGTTGAAGTCCCAAGGCCCAATCTCTGACGGCTTTTGCAGTCTTCAAAAGCAATGGAAAAAGAGGAAAAATCAAACTTCGACCATGGTTTAGAAGGAGGAATTTTTTCTGATAAGGCAGAATAGGCTAGAATCGAAGCTCAAGCTTTTAGCTCCAACTGGAGTTTGTTGTTGAGCATTTATTGTTGCAGGTGGGAGATTAGATGCAAAATTTTCAATGCAGCTATTTGTTTCTTAGCTATGTCAGAGAAGATATTTTCCACATTTATGTCAAAGACAAAACAAATGTATCCAGGCATTCTTTTACAAAAATATCTTCTGACAAGCCCATCAGATGAATTTATTGCAGTATGGGCAATAGTTGTTTCTTGTTGACCACTCTTTCCCTCTTCCATGGCTGCTATAGTGATTTGTAAGAGCTATTTATGCATGTAAAAAAAAATGTATTTCTATTGGTTGGTCACTGGGTCATTATTTAGACTAGAGCGCTTGATGCTTGATCTTGACCTCATGATATTTCCCATAATCAAATGAATCTGATCGACTGTGTCCTCCTCAGGACCTCTCTGTCTTCATTTCTAGTTCAACTATGAGGGTAAAGTTACCATTCTGTGTCTTTCTGATTTGTATTTATCTTTTATATCTTTGTATTAATGGCTATTTAGCCTCTGTGATTAATACAAGCAACTGATTCTGCCTCTCTCATTTTCTTTTACACTGTGTCTGTTTAAATGTTGCTCATTTATTCTATGGATAAAATAATCCCTCTATAAGTTAAACATTCAGATTTGGTCTCTATTAAAGATTGGATGAGTATGTGTTAGTTTATTCGGCCTTTGAAATCACTACTATGTTATGTCAGCTCCAACTAAACATACTAAATCTTGGTGTATCACCTTTCCCTTTCTGTATTCTTTCTCTCTCTTTTCCCTAGTGATCAATAGCATTAGATTTAGTTTAATTCTCTGAACCTTAAGCTTAGAAAGAGGAACTGACCTTCTCTAGAGGTTTGATCTCATCTACAAGGTCCCACACCTTGAGATCAATTCCATTATGTCATTGGAATGCTTGGACAACCTCCAAGCAGGGTACAATTTCATGTGACAATAGTAAGATAGACATGTGTTGAGCTAGTATTTCATCATGGGTTTGCTATGCATCGTAGTCTTAAGATGAATGCACATACCTTAGATGGTGATGTGTGACAACTATCATTCTCCTTTATGTTTAACATCAATGATCATGATCCAAGCAAGATTAAAGAGTTTAATGATGGAGGTATTAGTTACATAGGCATGTATGTTCACAAAGAGATTGGCACAGTGACATGAATTTATTTTAGACAGACACAAAGGCCAAGAAATGGTATTCTAACCTAGTGAGATAGAACCAATGGAATTTAGTTAGTGAATACCTTTGCCTATGGTCAAACATTGCAGAATTCTATCTCTAGCATAGAAGGAGATATGAAAAATAATAGTTTTAGTATTGGCATTGGTAAATACTAAGGGTACATTGAAAGCTACATGATCACCATGTGGGAAGTCTAGTAGATAGATAGGGAGTTGGGTTCAAAGATCACTCTCAATATTTACTATGTCATGTCTAGGACTTCTCATAACTGCATGATGTGGGGCAAGTTAGTATGTGTTTCAAACAAAGGGAAAATACTTGATGTCATGAGAAGGAGGTGGTGTGATCTCTCTTACATGTATGTTCTTCCTTTTTGTGGCATAATCAGAGATCCAGCTGGAGGTTTGCATTTATTTCTCTCATCTCTTTCCTCTCATCTCTTTCCTCTCCTAGAAGTATAGATATATCAAAGGGTTTTTATTTCTCTAGAACTACTTTTAGGAAAAAGAGGCTATATCTAGAGCGGTGGGTTGTACCACAGAAAACCCTTGTAAAATTCAGTCTACAACATGATGATAAAAATGAGTAGACCGATGCAAAAGAAATGAATGAGTTTCATTTTGGCTCCATGTTGTCTTCTAATGCATGTCAAATCAAAGCAAGGTTGAGCTTTGTGCCTCGAAGCAAGATTATGAGAGCATAGTAAGATTTTTATGCTCCATTTCAACACCCTCTAGATTGGGTAGCAAAAACAAAGGAGTTGTTGCACCTATTTGGTAGCATCCAAAACCTAGAGATCCTTCTACTTCTTCCACAAGATGGTACTTTTGGTGGACATTTCATGAGCCTAGTGATGTTGTCCTTAAAAAGTATGTTGCTGCAACTTCCACCTCTCCTTTTCCTAACAAACATAAATAGGGAGCTAATCTTGAAAGGAATTATATGGCTACTTTAGCTCTTCTAACATTTCTCTATGGAAAGGATCTATCACATGATAACTCCATGAACACCAGAAGGATAATAGACTTACTTTTTATACTCAAGCATGGGTACGAACTACCTCACATCAATATACTATGTCTAAATGTGACAAGTGTCAATCACCTGAGTGAGACGAGCATTATCCTTTCCTTTAAATAGAGCTTGTATTAAAAAAGAGAGGGAGAGAGGAGGAACAAGGGTCGAAGGGGTTGGATTAAAAAAAGAGGAAACTCCTAGAAATTTATGGTAGTTAACTTTCATGAAATCAATAAAATATGATGTTTTTGCATTTTGTCTTAAATCACTCTTTGTTATGAATTCTATGGTTATGTGTTTATTTATGCAATTGCCTCCCGTATTGTATGCCTCATCTTCAAATTGTGACTGTTAAGGACAGTTGAACCTTAACATGCATATTTGTTGTATGTGCCACTAATTTATCAATAGTTCAAGGTTAACAAGTCTAGTAAATCCTTTCAAGGAATCAATAGTGGGACTGGTAGGATTTCTAGAGGGCAATTAAGAAGAATTACATACAATGAATTGTTATAGTTTGGTTTATGTTACTACAAGGTGATAATACCTATGATAAACTACCAGAATAGTGACTTTGAAGTAATAATGTTAATTCATTAGGATGACTTAGTTTTCCTAGAAGAGAGGGACTGGTCATTTTCTAGATTCTTCTAAACTTGATAGAAAAATATGAGGAAAGTCATCTTTGTTGTGCTTGTAAGTTATTTTCCCTCTGATTATACACAAATTCTAGTGTTATAAATATTTCCGTACACTATATGAACTTACAACTAATGCAAATATTTAGAGGACCTATGCATATTGTCCTTCCCTAGGTTAATAATGTTGTGAGAAAACACAAATGAGTATATCTTTAGGGATAAGTAATCATTTTTCAATCATAGGACACATCATTTAACCTAACTTCCTTATTTACAGATCTTCCCTATTATCAATTAGTTTTCGTCATTCTTCAAAGATCTCTAGGAATACCCTCCCAAGCTTGGTAGGGCCCAAAGTGTAGAGGAGGTCTATCAACCCTCTTGTTAGTTATATTTTTCTTACGTTTGATTTAACCATAGGTTTCTTCCCTCTGTCTGGATTAATTTGGTCCTTGTGTCCAAACATTGTGGCAAATTTCTTAGAATCTAGTGATTGCTAGATTCTCCAACAAATTAGTGACTCTCTTCCCCTATCCATTATTATGAGAACTTCAAGATTGTACTAGAGATTAAAACCCTAAAGATTATGAAAAGTAATGGTGTATTCAAGATTGAGTCCTCTTTGAGAGGTGGTAACTCTGTTGTTAAATTGTCAACAAATTACATCATATTTTATAAATATATTACATAGATCTACAAAGCATTTAGTCATAAAAGGAAGTTGTGTAACGTGTATAATATTTCTAGGTATTTCAATTTTCCTTCACATTCTTGTACATTCATGATAGGAGGGTCCAAAGAATGAATTGTCCAAACCATGTGGCTAGAGTTTAAACACAATGGAAACAAGACAGTTATAGAATGCAATGGAAGATTCATATATTCAGTATATCAAAGAATTACAATGCTCATATGCTGACAACATGCGGGCTACAATCAAAGGGCTCACATGCTTGCTTTCTAGGTTACAACAGATAGCCAAGATGTGGCATTGAAGTGCCTTCCAGAAATAAAATTAAACTCTAAATCACATTCTAAAACTACTAACTAGAGAAATGACTCCCTCAAGCATCTAAGAGATGTATATATCATCTTCAAGTTCATAGAATCCTCCATGTCAGCCACAAGAGATTACAATCTTCAATGAATGATGAAACGTGTATAAACATGTAGGTCAGCCTACAACATATGGTTTTGCTCCACAAATTAATGAAACTTGGTGCAGACCTCAAGGAAAGTCTATCTAATCCTTGTGTGCCATGTATGATGTTCCATTAGGCTCCATAAGTCACAGAAGTGCTCCACAAACCTTCTCCTCTCAACCGATTGTTTGGATGCTCTGTTTTATGAAAACTGATGATCTTTTGATAGCAATAACTCTCAGGAAACAAATCCAAATAACTTGAAAGATTGATATTATGTAGATGACACTATGTATATGCTAAATCTTGCTCTGTGAGCTCTGATACAAAGATGTGGCAAAATGCAGTAGAAAATGTTGAAACTGCAAATGACTAAACTGCAACTGAAATGAAGAAAAGAAATGAATGCAAACATTTTTTTTTTGGTTGATGCAAGATTGCTCTGTAATCTAGGATGGTCTTGCATCAGACAGTTGGGGTTGTTGAAAAAGTGAGTCCCTCACTTTGCTGGGGCTAGGGAAAAACCAAGGCAGTCCACCTCAACCTGAGAAATCCATGATGAATCTTCTTCCGATCTTCCTTTCCAGTTAACAAAATATTCTTTGTAATGCTTGCCTTTGGTACTACATCCAATTCTACTATCCAAGATATCCTCTACCTACTCTAGTTGTTGCTATGGTAACTGATTCTTCAATCCCTCTTCAAGACGGTCACTTGATTCTCCCTCATGATACTGATATAGGTCTATAATGTTGAATATAGGTGATATACCAAATGTCTTTGGTAGCTCTACTTCACATGCATTCTCTGAATCAAACTTCTTAAGAATCTTACATGGTCCAAACTTCTTCATCTTCAGCTTGTTGTATGTCCCTACTGGAAGTTTCTCCTTTCTTAGATATACCATTACTTCATCTCCAACTAAAAATTCTTTATGTCTTCTCTTTTCATTTGCTTGCTCCTTGTACTTACTATTCATCTCCTACAAATGCCTCCTGACCTGATTATGTATTGTCTCCATGTATCCTACAAATTCTTCTACCTCTGCACTTATCTTGTTTTCCATACTAATGTCTCTCAACTCTGTTACTCCTCTAGGTTTCACTCCAGTCACAATCTCAAAGGATGTCTTCCTTGTACTCCTATTCACTGAGTGATTGTATGCAAACCCTACTTGTAGTAGAATTAGATCCCAATTTCCTACCTTATCTCCTACTAAACACCTCAACAAGTTGCCCAAACTCCTATTTACCACTTCTGTTTGTCCATCTATCTTTGGGTGAAATGTTAAACTAAACTTTAGGTCTAGTCTTCATCTTCTTCCATAATGTCCTCCAAAAGTATCTAATGAATCTTGTATCCCTGTTTGAAACTATACTCTTAGGTAATCCATGCAATCTCACAATCTCCTTGAAAAATAGGTCAGCAACATGCACTGCATCATTTGTCTTCTTACAAGGAATGAAATGTGACATCTTTGAAAATCTGTCCACTACTAGCAATATAGAATCATATCCCCTCTATGTTCTTGGTAAACCCAATATGAAATCCATACTTATGTCTTCCCAAGGTCTCTCTAGTATTGTCAAATATTATTACAATCTAGTATTCTGACTACTCCCTTTTGCAACTTGATGTTCCCTACAAATCTGAACAAATTTCCTTACATCCTTATATATATGAGGCCAAAAGTAATGTTCACTTACCAAGGCTACTATCTTGTCAATTCTAAAATGTATTGTCAATCCACCACTATGCTTCTCCTTTATCAAATTATATATCTCATTGAACCAGACTAGGTATACACAACTGATTTCTTTTGAACATATCTTCCTAAATGAAATAATCCAACCACTTACTTCCATCTGTCATAGCAAGTTCCTTACATGTTTTCCATGCTTTTGCAAAATCAAGATCCTTTTTATGTACGTATGCTTCTATTCCTCAAAACGTAATACTTCTACTCTCATCTCTGTCAGCAAATTCCTTCTTCTACTCAATGCATCTACAACTTTATTTGACTTCCCACTCCTATGCTTCAATACAAATGTGTAATTTTGCATGAACTCTACCCATCTCATGTCTCTAATTCAATTTTCCTTGACTGTTTAGATATTGCAAAACTTGATGATTAGTGTACAACACAAATTACTTAGGCAACAAATGATGTCTCCACTTCTTCAAGGTTTGAATTATGGCATAGAACTCTTGATCATAAACTAAATATATTCTCCTTCCATCATTCAACTTCTCACTGAAATATGATACTGGTTTCCCTTCTTGACTTGAGACTACTCCAATTGCACTTCCACTAGCATCACAATCAACTTGAAATACTTTATTAAAATTTGGTAATGCTAACACTAGACACTCTGTCACTTTCTGCTTCAACAATTCAAAACTATTACTTTCTCTTGATGTCCACTTGAAATCCATTCTATCACCCCTCATTGTCTATGTCATTGGTGTGCATACTGTACTAAATTTTTTAATGAGCTTCTGGTAGAAACTTGCTAATCCATTAAATGATATTATCTCTCTAATGTTCTTAGGTGTTGGCCACTCAACAATTTCTCTAATTATCTCTAGGTCCATCTTCAATCCTTCCACAAAAATCACAAATCCCAAATATATCAATTCTTCCTTCATGAAACTACACTTCTTGATTTTTGTCAACAATTTCTCCTCTCAACCTCTGCAATACTTGTCTAATATGCCACAAATATTCTTCTTTTGTCTTACTAAAAATCAGAATATCATCCAAGTATATAATAACAAACTTACCCAAGAATTTATTCAAAACTTCATTCATCAATCTAATGAAAGTATTTGGTGCATTAGTCAATCCAAAAGGCATCACTAACCACTCATACAATCCTTCATTTGTCTTAAATACAGTCTTCCACTCATCTCCTTCTCTAATCTTGATATGATGGTATCCACTCTTCAAGTCTATCTTTGTGAAATATTTTTCTCCACTCAAACAGTCCATGATGTCATCCATACTTGGCAATGGAAATCTATACTTAATTGTGATCTTATTAATTGCTCTAGAGTCTGTACACATCCTCCATTCTCCATCTTTCTTCGGTGCTAGTACTATAGGTACCACACATGGGTTTAAACTTTCTTTGATCAATCCTTTCCTCAACATCTCCTATATCTGTCTATTCAGCTCCACATTCTTTGTTGATGTCATCCTGTGTGCTACTTTGTTAGGCAAACTAGCTCCATGTATAAGGTCCATATGATGATTGATACTCTAGATTGGTGGCAATCCTTCATGCACATTATCTAATATCATATCTTCATACTCTATCAACAATTCAATTATCTCTTCTGGTGGTTGTTCTTCTTCTCTTGTTGTGGTGTTATCTACACTTAGGGCTTCGTACTTCTTAGGAATCAAACCAAAACACATATTCTCATGTCTCAATCCATCCAAAAATTTCCTTCCATCTACTAAATAGATTCTGGCATTTCCACATACTTCACTTTTAGGCTCATCTCCCAGAGGTATAAAGATATGTTTCTTCCCATTAGATGTTATAGTATAAGTAGTCTTTCTCCCATCATGCATAGCTTTTCTATCATACTACCATGGTCTACCCAACAATATATGACATACATCCATTGACATAATATCACACAATATCTCATCATTATAAGATCCTATATGAAATTTCACCAAACATTGTTCACTCACCAGTAGCTTGTGTTCATCTTGAATCCATGCTATCTTGTAGGGCTTAGGGTGTTTCAATCTCTCCAAGTTCATCTTAGTCACCATCTCCTCTGAAACCAAATTATTAGTACTACTACTAGCAATGATAAGCTTACAACATTTACCTCCTAATTTGTATCTGGTCTCAAACAAACTTTTCCTTTGTGGTGGTTCATCAGTTGTCTCTGCTTGAAATAATGCTCTCCTCATGACTAGTGATTCTCCTTTCTGTAGTTTTCCAACAGAACTAGGTGATCCAATAGGTTCTTCCTCCACATAAGCTATTGTTGAACTGTTCTCTATTCTCTTGCTTGTACTTCCCTAATGACATTCAAATACTCTATGTCCTTCACCTCCACACTTGAAAGAAGTTCCTCTAAATGATCTTTTATTAAACCCTCTTTCATCTCTCCCGTATCCTTCATGGTGGTAAGAATTATGACTCCCTCTACTGTTGCAGTAGAAACTTCTGTCATCTCTCCCTCTATGGTATGAATTATTGTCCTTCTCTTCTTTCTAGTATGGGCTATTCTCTTTTTTTTGCTCCGCATAAGACCTTTTACCTCCAGAATGTGTCCTACCTCTTTGAAATTTACCTGCACTACCTCTCTATCTTTTCTCATGCCTTTTATTCAACTTGTCTTCAACTTTCCATGTAAATTGATATTCTTCTTCTATTGTTGTCATTCTCACCAAACTTAGTTCTTCTTGAATGTGCATCCTCAATCCATTTATGTATCTTTCCACTTTTGCCTTGCTTGCTTCACTATGTCTAGTCCTTATGATCATCTTATGAAATTCCTTAGTAAACTCCTTCACAGATTTCTCCTTTTGCCTTAGGTTTTGCAATATCTTCAACAGTTCCAACTCATAGTTAGCAGTTATGAATTGATTCTTCAATTTTGTCACCATCCTGTCCCATTTTATGATCTCTTTTTCTCTCCTATTTTTATCTAATTGAACTTCTTTCCACCAAATAGTAGCATGTCCTTTCAACTTAATTTTTGCAAATCTTACTCTCTTCAGATCTTCAATTTCCTCATATTCAAAGTATTCCTCTAGGTCATTTATCTAGTCAATCAATTCCTCCAAATTCAAATTTCTAGTGTAGTTCAATACTTTCACTCTAGGTCTCTTTCCTATTTTAGAAATAGCTTTCAACATCTTAACCTGATTTGATTCTTCTTCTTCTAGGGCTTCTTCATTTTTATCAATTGATTGAAATTCATCATCACTTTTAGCATCATGTCTAGGGTTTAGTCCTCTTCTTCATGTTCTTCTACAGAATCCAATCTAACCTTCATTGTCCTCATCATATCTATCATTTCTTCCATTCTTCTAGCAACATTGGCCATAGCAGACATCCTTCTTGGCGACATCTCTTCCTAGGATCCAGTGCAACTACCTCAATTCAGCGATCTGACTACAGGGCTACAACTGCCTCATAATCGATGCTCTATTAACAAACACAAGTAGACTACCTTAGGTTGGTGCTCTTCTCACCACAAGATCTTATGGAATTCCTTCACTTCCCAAAGGATTCAAAACTTTGCTCTGATACCACTTGGTGTAGTCATGGTAGGAGGGTCCAAAGAATGAACTATCCAAACCACGTAGCTGGAGTAAACACAATGAAAAGAACACAGATATAGAATGCAATGGAAGATTTATATGTTTAGGATATCAAAGAATTAAAATTCTTATATGTTGACAACATGTGGGCTATAATCAAAGGGATCATAGGCCTGCTTTTCAAGTTACAACAAATAGTCAAGATGTGGCATTAAAGTGCCTTCTGGAAAGAAGATCAAACTCTAAATCACATTCTAAAACTACTCACTGGAGAACTAACTTCCTCAAGCATCTAAGAGATGTATATATATTATCTTCCAGCTCATAGAATCCTCCACGTCGGCCACAATATATTACAATCTTCAATGAATGATGAAACATGTAGGTCAACCTACAACATATGGTTTTGCTCCACAAATGAATGAAACTTGGTGCAGACCTCAAGGAAGGTCTATCTGATCCTTATGTGCCATGTATGATGTTCCATTAGGCACCACAAGTTATGGAAGTGCTCTGCAAACCTTCCCCTCTCAACCGACTATCTAGATGCTCTGTTCTATGAAAACTAATGATCTTCTAATAGCGATAACTCTTAGGAAACAAATCCAAATCACTTGAAATATTGATATGATGTAGATGCAACTATGTAGATGTTAAGTCTTGCTCCACGAGATCTGATATGAAGATGTGACAAAATGCTGTAGAAAATGCCGAACCTACAAATGACTGAACTGCAACTAAAATGAAGAAAAGAAAAGAATGCAAATGTTTTTTTTTGTTGATGCAAGATTGTTGTACAACCTGGGAAAAAGGTGAGAGGATAAACTGAAATGGAAGATTCTCAAACTCTAACAGATAGTGCTCCTAAATTTTAATCTATCTCAATACTTTCACCAACAAATAGTTCCTTAAGCATTAAACTTACAGAACCTCACCTAGGACATACAATTCAAAAGTGATTTGTATGAAGGTTCAATCTCAACACAACACACAACCGGAATCACATGAAATATCTAGACATAGTTTTACAGAAATGAGACATAACAAAGGACATAACATTATGATCACAATATAACATCAAATCAAAATTGTAATTATGAGGCAATAGAGATGAAGTAGGAATTCTCTGCTATATTGAACTAAAGGGAGTACATGAAAATTTAAAACTCTGAGTCAAAATGTGTCTACAACCTCTCTGCCTATGATCAACAGAGAAGAAACAATGATATCAACTGACTCAGAAAAATCTATGTTTTCCTCCAATATATGCCTGCAAATGATCTGCAAGAGAAAAGATGGGAAAAGCTCCTAAAATAAGTCATGCAAATCCATTTCTGAGCTCCTAGAAAAAGCCACCAAAAGAGCTACTGAACTGCCCCCAAACTGATTGCAAAAGCTACCAAAAACTCCTTCAAGGTGGTCCCACCAAAAAACACCTAAAAATATGCTTTATCTACTTCATAAAAGCTCCATTTTGTCCTTATCTTCTCAATTTCACCCAAAGAAAACAAATCTAGAAAAGGAAGATTTCATCTACTTTTCTTGCTTTAACTGCATATAAATAACAACCATTAAAGCAATTTATAAAAGCATTGCTTTAATAACATTTTACAATGGATTTGCACTTTTATTTTCTTGATTTATCTCAATTTGATTGTTGCAAAAACATAATACAAGGCATTTTTACTAGGGCAATTTGATTTTTCTCTAAAAACCATAAAAATCATGAAGGTATATTCAATAGTTTGCAAAAAATAAAAGTCTCCAAGGGCTGTCCTCCATCTAGTTTTGCAAAATCTCTTAGGGCATATGACCTATGACTCAAAAGTGATCATATAGCCTTAAGGCACAATGCCTAGGTAATGAATATGCAAAGGGACCTAAGGCATGTGAAAATCCTAAGTCATGAGACTAGGTATAAGCAAGGTGAACAATAACACCACGATGGACATTAGTTAAGGCATATAAAAATGAAAATGATGTGATAAAATGCCATAATCAGTCTTAGGGAAAAAAGATAACCCTAAAAAAAAACCACGAAGCCTATTTTCTTAGCCCATTTTCACTTTGCAACTTTGGAATCTGGCTTTGCTCGGTAGCCACCATCATGGCTAGGGTTTGGTCGATTTCTGAGGCATTCTCTAAGGCATTTTGAAGACCCTTTTTTGAAAATGAAAGGTAAAAATTTCCTCTTCACATATATGATTTGTTTCTCTTCATTCTCTGAGGTAAATTTGGCTATTAAGCCACGACTATAACATGTTTTCATGCATTTCTTTGCTCTCTGTATGTTCCTTTTGTTAACCTATCTCTATATCTTGGGCTGTAATGGATGGTTTAACTAAGCTCATTTGACAGCAAAATAAAAGCAAAACAAATGGGTAAAACCCATAGCTCTGTGCATATTCTCCACTCAGAATCAAAGGTAAGCTTGTCGACTTGAAATCTGCATACATTTATTTGATTTTTCTCATTCCTGAACTCGATATGGCACTAGAGGTCATGACTGTAGTTGTATTTCATTATTTTTGGGTACTCTTGTGACTATGTGTTTGAAGCTCCATTATTCTATATCTGTAGCTTTCTTAAAAACCCCAAATGGGTTTAAACTATTGAGAGAATAGAGCCTTTCTTTATCATAGGTCACGGCCTCTATGGCATTTCTAAGCAATTTTTCCTTTCATATGAACTCGATATCTCATATCTCTTCTGGCTATATCTGTCTTTCATTATCCAAACAAATGATAAGGGTTTTATCATTTATGAATAAAAAAGTATTCTTTTATTTCTTGAAACCCAAAGAATGAAAATCCTGCACACTTAAAATGACTCATACCTATATGTAGAAGATAAGAAATTTCACTGTTCTTCCAAAATGCAAAAACACAAACCCTTCACTTTCACTATATTTGCAATCTTCTATGCAATTCAATGTAGGCTTTGACTATTTGCGTTCAAAAAAGATACATCCCTGGCTGCAGCTTGAGAATATAATATTTGTTTTCTTCCACCTTGAAAGAACTTGATCCACAGCAAAATAATATTGTTCTTGTGAGACATGACTAGGACCTTAATCTGAGTATTTCTGTGTATAGATAATGTCTTTGGCTGTAACTCTTGGTGCTCAAACTTTTATCTATATAGTATCATAATGATTACTACATGAAAAGTATGATGAACAATTACCTTCATTTGATCTCCACTATAGAAACAAGACATTACTCTATTCTTAACATTTCCTTTATGAGATAAGGCATCACAAGCTGCTATTTCATAAGACCTTTACGATGATAATATTCATACCACTTGTTTCTATACCTCCTATAGATGAACACACTCATTTGAAAACTCAGTCTTCTCTATAATGGCAAGGTGCATCTTAATGTTTTAACTCACATACATTTATGTTTGCTCCATTTGATAATTATGGCACTTGGCATTGATCATATTCAAACTGTAACATGGCATATATCACTTGTTGTTCTAGTTTACTATATCCTTTCAAATATACTTTCATACATATCATATTGAGTGGTTAAGGCTCCTCCACTTCACTGCACAACTTGGACATATCTAAGTACAATCTTGCAACTGTACCTTCATGGCATTAGTTTGGTTATCCTACAGTTGATCATAGCTGATGTATGACTGTCCATTGCTCTTGCTTATCAGCTTGATTACTCATCTATGATAAGGATGTTTATATTTCACAATTTCTATTATTCATATGATATTATTTAAGCACTCATGCATCATTGAGTGATGTTCATTTTGAAACTGTGGTTTGGCATACAAATGTTGTAGCTATGCCTGTAACCTATGATGTCTTGGTTGTTTCATTGCATTTGAACAATAACTTGATACTCTATGGCTCTTGTTGTTCCAATATTATGATTTGAATGCATACAAAGGACAATACAATGATATTGTGACAGCAAATAGTAGCAATAGATATGATTGTGTTCATACCTATACTCAGTTTCATACCTCTTTGGGCAGCATTGAATGAGCTTACTGGTCTTTGATAGTTTTCATTTCATCTCATTTAACATTGTTTCAACACTTTCTTCCTATTCTTGGCCGTGCTCTCCATTTGCAACAAGTTTCTTACATAACCCTTTGCCCCTGACAAGATTAGTCACCTTAATGTTGACATCAAATTCCATAACCTTAGTCACCCAGCCAACTCTTTTATCATTTATCTCTCTATTTAGCAAGAAGTCCTTCACAGTTGGGTGAGAAACCAACAACTGAATCCTATTGTTTGATAACATATGTCTAAATTTTTTTAGACTTCTAACAACAACAAACACATGCTTCTCAATAAATGAACACTTTACCTCATAATCATGTAACACTTGGCTGAAAAATGCCACAGCCTGTTCTAGGCCTTCATCATTCTGCTGGCACAACATTGCTGAAATAGTATCAACCCCTCCAAAAGCATATAAAATAAGATTCTTTTCATAATTGGGATTAATGAGGGTAGGGGCAACTGCGAGAGCTTCTTTGATCTGCTCGAAGCTTCTCTTACCTTCCTTAGTCCAGTTGAAAGGTATATTCTTCTTTAACATGGCTGTGAGAGGCTGCAATAAAACTGCAATATTCAGTATAAACCTTCTCATGAAGTTAATCCTTCCAAGAAATCTCTATAAGCCTTTCTTGTGTTCTGGTAATGGCAAGTCAAGTATAGCTAAAACTCTTTTAGGATCAATATAGATACCATGCTTCGAAACAATATGTCACAAGAGTTTACCTTCGTGAATAGAAAATATGCATTTGTTTGGGTTCAAAGAAACTCCAAATTCTCTACATCTCTAAAAAATCTACTTCAAATGATCAAAATCTTCATTAGAATCTTTTGAAAAGACTGTTATATCATCTAAATACACCAAAATAATCTTATTCACGAGGCCATGAAAGGCCATATCCATTGCCCTCTGAAAGGTTACCCCTACATTGGATAAACCGAATGGCATTTTCCTGTAGGCCATGGTACCCCACTTAGTTGTAAATGTAGTTTTATATTGGTCTGCCTCCTTCACTAAAACCTAGTTATAGCCTAAATATCCATCCAACAAAGAAAATCTATCAGAACCAGAAACAGTTTGCAAAATTTGTTCCATTGAAGGGAGAGGATAGTGATCTTTTAAAGAAGCTTTATTTAGATCACAGAAGTTGACACAAATTTGAATCTCTCCATTCTTCTTTCTGAATGGTACTAAGTTGGAGACCCAAGATGTATGCTTTATAGGGAATATTATACTACTCTTAATTAACTTGTTCAACTCAGATTTCATCAGATGCTCAAGTTTAGGATTAAGGGGCCTCTATTTCTGCCTAACATGCTTGGCATTGGGCTCTAACTCAATGGTATGTTGAGCTAAACCAGGATCAAACCCTCTTAAATCTTTATACTCCCATGCAAAAACATCACTAAACACTTGACATAATTGAATAAAAGCTTGTTGTTCATCTTTAGTGCATACCTTTCCCAACTTAAACAGTTTACCTTTGAATATCTCCACTGCCTCATAGTGTTCCTACTTCACAGTCATGTTGTATTTGTCCTTTTTGACCTGATCATCTGAGTTATAAACAGATTCTAATGTTACTAGTCCCTTGGGCAGCTTATTAGACTTCAGTTGTACAATTTGATTGTTATATTGCTGCTGGTACTTATGCTAGTTATCAGGTACAAACTCTACTTCTACAATCAGAAAAATCAAAATATGCTCATCACTGTCAAAAACTTGTCAACTCACACTATTGCCAGGTACAAATGGTCTAACAACCATTTTTACATATGGCTATACCTCTATGTTATGAATTTCATTTGGAATCTCAAACTAAGATCCTAAGGCAACAAGCCTATCTGCATGTTTATTTTAGTTTCTAGGAATTGAAAGTAGATTAAAAGCATAAAATTTTTTAATTAAATCCCAAACTCAATGCTTGTACTTTTTGAGCAAGTCATTTTTAGTAACATTCAAGTTTCTAACCTGATTTACAATTAACTTGGAATCACCATAAACTTGTAAGCACTTTATACCTCTTTTCTGAGCCCATTCTAAACCATGAATCAGGGCCTTATATTCAGCTACATTATTTGTGCAGCTGAAAGCAAACCTCAATGTTGAATAGTACTTGTCTCCTTTAGGTGAAACCAACATAGCTCCTCCACCAGCACCCATTTTACTTCTTGATCCATCAAAGTACAACTTCCTGTTAGAATCTGAAAAGATTATTAACCTAGAAAACTAGTGCAAAGAATAGATATCTAAACTATGAATGCAAATGATACGAAATAAAAATAGCAACACAGAGTTAGTCTCCAAGAGAGTAATGCGAATGCTAGAAGCAAAATAGCATTAAGAGGATGCGAAAACAAAAGATACAAAATACAAGCCAGGTAGCATGCTTATATAGACTAGGAAGAGGGAAGAGGTGGCAACACCGACCAATGAGGAGCAACCATCTGTCAGACTAAAGATAGCAAAGTATCTTCCCAAGATAGCTAATGGATGCTCACATGTAGGAAGGTGACACCTCGCAACCACTCACCTAATAAGACATGCTTTATTAACCTAAGCGAGATTAATAGAAGTGTAGGAAAAACCTAGGAATATAGGGAAAAATAAATAACCCAACTAGGAAATAAAAACCTACACTAACACCCCCCCATAAGCGAAGCTTAGGTGGATGTAGAAATAGGTCCCAGCAAATCAAGCCTAATGAGGTACCCATGTACATAAAATTCCCCCCAAAGAGAAAAAGCCACCCAGAAGAGAGAAAAGAGACTGCCCCAAAGTAGAGAGAGTGAAAGAGACTATGAAACCCCCCCACAACAAAGTAGCTCCTGTGCCAAAAGAGGATGCCCATATATGAATGTTGAAGATGATCCATTTGTGGCAAATGACATTTCTCCCCTTAAGAAGAAAAAACTCCAATGGTGAATGCTGAAGTAACTCCCACTCAAAGAAGCAAGGTGAGGAAGGAAGCCTCATGATGTATCTTGTCTTAGAACTCTACTCAAGTGTCCCCATGTGAATATCAGAAGATGCCTCAATGCATGAAGGCAGAAGCAATCCAATCCCATGTGTAGAACTAGGAGGTACAAGATCCAAAGACAAGGAAGATGGGATAACAATGATGAAATGACTTTCATCAAAGAGGAGTTGAATGTCCTCAAGAGTGTCATCTAGATCTAAAATGTGAGACTCTACAAGAAAACAAGAGATGTTTGGAAGAAATTGGTCCCAATGAAGTGAATCCAAAAGACATATCTGATCCTGTTGCAAAGAATCACTGGGAGCCCTCGAAGAAGCAACTCTAAACTCTGAAGTAGCAATAGGTGTAAGGACAAAATAATTGTCATGAAAGAGATAACCCTTCAAATGTGTCCTCCAAATCTGAAATGTGAGACTCCACAAATAAAGATGCAATGTCTAATAGATAGGAATTCCAATCAGGAAGACTGTAATGATCATGCTGCAAAGAATCACTGGAAGCTCTCAAAGAAGCATCTCTGAAATCTAAGGAAGCAACAAGTGATGTATCTGAAGATGGGGTATCAATGCATGTCACACAAGATGGGGTAAAAGAAGACTTAGTATCATCCACCAGAGCCTGGTCATCCAAGGAAACATCACTATCAGATGAAGATCCAAAGTCTCCATACAACTGCTGGATAATGGTCCAAGCAATGAAAGGGCACTCAGTGTGCTCTATGTGATGTAGAATATCCTCAGAAATAGTAATACATATTAGTCCATAGACCATGTCATTATTGTTAAACCATGCATTCTTTTGTTCATAGTCACTTGGCTCAAGAACGAGTCCAAGAAGATGGGGCAATAGATCTTGCTTAAGGCAATGATTCTTTATCCCTTGTTTCCAAGAAAAATAGTTCTCTGAGGTTATCTTAACAATAGAAGGATGGAAATAACCGAAATCCGTGATGAACCCCCAAAATTATTAGAATAACCCCATAAAAGATGTGACTCAAAGAGAGCACATAAGACACCCCCTTTTTCACTCAATCAAAGAACCCCCCCAATAAAATATGATTTGGTACTTTATATTAGTGCATTTACAACTACCACTAGCAAGAAATACTAAGTGGTCTTGATTTCAATGCATTACAAAACCCTCACAAAGAGCATATGCTAAAAATACAACTTTGGCACAATACTCAGAGAAATAAACAGTACCACTGCGATCTACTCAAAAAATCATGCACTTTCAAAAAATGAATTGCCTCGATATGAGGTCGTATGTGAAATTTATGATCCTCCAAAGTTCCCAAAATGAGAACTGTGCAATGTCACGACTGAGAATCTGTAATTTCTGAAAAATCTCTACATCAAAATCAAAAAAAGACTGCACTAGTGCATAGAGAAAGAAAAAATAGCAAAAATAAAAAAAAAATTCATGGGAAAAGGAGTCCGTATGAGCAAGAATAGAGCATTTGAAAACTGTCTTCAAAACTGCAACTACCAACAGAGAGGGGTCCTGCTATAACTTTTCAAGCATGTTTCTACAAAATATACAAACTGCATGCAAAAATAGAAAGATACCCAGATAGTTTTTCTATGCTGTGAACAAAACCCAGAAGGCATTTTTTTGTTGATATACTGAAGATGTTGATCCAGTGTAAATAGAATGCCTTTAGCTACAAAAAATGACCCCAACAACCAAAAAATGACATGCAAAGGTTGAATCAGCTACCTAAGACAAGTAATGGCATGCTGGAACCTGCAATATTGATTGAAAACACCAAATATGCAAGCTGGTTGTCAGATTTAAGCTCGAAACCCTAGTTCCACAACTGTGTATGACGATCTCTAATTTCGGTGAAATGAAAGCTAAATCTAATTTTCTCAAGCCTCTTGGACGCGTTGGAATAGCTGAAAATATTGCCAATATAACTAGAAATGCTACAATCACCTAGATTTCATAAAACACATATGCAAACCCTAGAGATTAAAAAAGTTTCCATCAAACTTTTCTGATTCTCAAGATCATCTGAAGATGCAAAAGAAGAGTATGCTGGGTTTTTTGAAAAACTATAATAAGATTTATTAGCCCCCCCCCAAATCTCTCAAATATGGAAACTAAAATCTACTCTTGCACATAGAATAGCTCTGATACCATGTTAGAATCTGAAAAGATTATTAACCCAGAAAACTAGTGCAAAGAATAGATATCTAAACTATGAATGCAAATGATATGAAATCAAAATAGCAACACAGAGTTAGTCTCCAAGAGAGTAATGTGAATGCTAGAAGCAAAATAGCATTAAGAGGATGCAAAAGCAAAATATATAAAATACAAGCCAGATAGCATGCTTATATAGACTAGGAAGAGGGAGGAGGTGGCAACACTGACCAATGAGGAGCAACCATCTGTCAGACTAAAGATAGCAAAGTATCTTCCCAAGATAGGTAATGGATGCTCACATGTAGGAAGGTGACACCTCGCAACCACTCACCTAATAAGACATGCTTTATTAATCTAAGCGAGATTAATAGAAGTGTAGGAAAAACCTAGGAATATAGGGAAAAATAAATAACCCAACTAGGAAATAAAAACCTACACTAACACTTCCAAAGCTAATTCTCTTGTTGTTCAGGTTGATTTTGATCCTTAACCAAATTTGGAATCACTACATCAAGTTCCTGTATCATATAAATGTCTAATCCTACCTCATTAGTGTGACAGAAAGGGTCATCTTCATGGTCCTCGGATGCCCACTCGTCTAGACTAATATCTTCAATAGGTATGTTGGGATCTAGGGTCATGGATTGATCCTCCTGCCCATGGGTGATGTAGAGGTTAGCATTGTTATACTTAGGGCAAACAACTATGAGGGGGGGTGAATCAGTTGTCCAAAACTTTCTCCAATTTCACACTTAAATCCTCTTAGTGATTAGTAGTATATCATTCATGAAACATAAAGCAATTAAATCAAAAGCAGAAACTCATCAACACATAAGACACCAAGATTTTAACATGGAAAACTTAGTTAAGGGAAAAACCACGGGGTGATTAACCCAAGATTGTATTCTCTATTAGAAGACTAGAAAGAATAAAATGGCACATGCCAATTAGGGTTCACTACCTGAGCACACTGCTCACAAGAGGCCCACTGCCTACAAGAGACACATTGTCTACAAAAGAAATAAGTATCATATACTTGAACTGGAAAATAGCATCTTCACCATGCTTGAGTCAGTTCCATTTAAGCCCAATACTTCTGCTCTACCTTTCGCTCTCCTCCTTGCTACCACTCACTCATCTACACTAGGAAAACATTGAAATGACTTTGCAACCCCTTACTTATACAAGACATCAACTTAGGAATGATCATCTAAGTCAGAAAACATCCATAAGAACATCTGTAAGATGTGTAACTCATCTGGTCGGCCAGTCTCAGAAAGAACATCATCATCTAGAGGTTATTCTTTAATTGTGGGCTCTAACTCCAATGCAGACCAACAATATGAGCTAGACACAATCCAAAGACCTTCACAAGATTGCCTGACTCACCAAGAACATCTGCACTTCATCTGCTTACTGAAATTCTTCTCTTCTTCATATGGAACCTCAAGAGCACAGTCTGTCACCACTGTAACAAAAGAATAGATGCCTCCAGACCTTCAAACCATGAATTAGTTGAGTTGACACTTCATATAGGCTTCCTGAATACTCCCTCAAATCTGCAGAATAGGATAATGCATTTCCAGATCTCACCGGACCTATCTGTATCACTATGTCACCACTGAACATTTGTCAGAACTGGTTTAACTTAAGCAGTCACAACTTCTTCAGATCTTCATGTGGACCTCTGAAATCTCTACTGAACCATATTAAGACACATATCTACAAACCCTTTAAACCGTATCCTCTGATCCTCATCCTATCTTGGACTTTTGCCTTACTGTCATCACTATTCTTCACTGTTCCTGATTGAGACTAATTTTCTCAATATCCTCAACTCACAGCTCATCCAATCCTTATCATTAATGTAATAGAATTATGTTGACATCAATGATAACACCGGTTAGGCCCATACTTGCAACAATCTCCCCCTTTGTCATTGATGGCAACATATGATGTGAAAAACTATTTTAACCATCAAGACAAGAACTTCTCCTCACTGTCACAACTCCCCCTATCAGCAACAACCATTCACATGTCTTCTCTCCTTTTACTACTCCCCCTTTGATCAGAAACCACTTGTTTTTCACATGTCTTCTCTCCCCCTTTGACATCAATGGCAAAGGGCGCATAATTGCATTTCTACGACTTTAGAATCATATCTGATGCTCCCCTTGAGTAGCAGCTCCCCAACATCAATTCGGATCACAAAATGTGACTGTGATATCCACCGGATTGATGCACAACAGTGCACCTTAGTTCAACACTGGAGGGGCAATAACCCCTAACTTCTCCCTGAGATACTCAAAAGAGTCTTTAGGTAGAGGTTTATTAAAGATGTCTACAATTTGATTCTTGAAAGGCACAAACTCCAATCTGACTTCATTATTGTTCACTTGTTCTCTCAAAAAGTGAAACTTGATAGATATGTGTTTGGTCTTTGAGTGCAACACCAAATTCTTAGATATATTTATTGCACTTGAATTATCATAGAAGATTGTGATAGGTTCCTCATACTCTACTTTGATATCTCTTAGCATCTACTTCATCCATAAAACTTGAGTGCAACTACCTGCTGCTGCAATATACTCTGCTTTAGTTGTAGAAAGAGATATTGCCTCTTGTTTCTTACTTAGCCAAGAAACCAATCTCTTCCCCAAAAAGAATGCTCCACCACTGGTAGTCTTCTGGTCATCCACATCTCCTGCCCAATCAGCATCTGTATATGCATGAAGAGAGAAATAATGATCTCTAGGATACCATAGACCATACTCAACTGTCCCTTTTAGATATCTAAAAATCCTCTTGATTGCCACGACATGAGATTCTCTAGGATCAACCTAAAATCTAGCAACAAGACCAATAACCTGCATTATGGCTGGTCTAGTTTGAGTGAGATAAAACAGTCCTCCAATCATTGACCTATAATTTGTCTGATCAACCTTAGGAGAATCATCATCTTTGCTCAATTTACATCTAGTTGCCATGGGAGTGTTCATTGGTTTCGAGTCTTCCATCCCAAATTTCTTCAACAATTCTTTCACATATTTGGTCTGAGAAATGAAGATTCCTTTCTTTGTTTGAGTGATTTGTAGACCCAAGAAGAAATTTATTTCACCAAGCATGGACATCTCAAACTCACTTTTCATTTGATTTGCAAAATTTTTACACATACTATCTCTTCCTCCAAAAATGATATCATCAACAAACACTTCAACAATCAAGATGTTTTCATGATCAATTTTGAAATACAAATTACTATCAACAGTACCTTTGTTGAAACCAATCTTCAAAAGATGTTTATCCAATCTTTCATACCAGGCTCTTAGGGCTTGCTTCAGTCCATACAGTGCTTTCTTCAACTTGTAGACCATATTACCATGATCAGACAATTGAAATCCATCCGGTTGCTCAATGTACACTTCTTCTTCCAAGTCACCATTTAGGAAGGTAGAATTGACATCCATCTGATATACTTTGAAATCTTTGAAGGTAGCAAATGCAAGAAATAATCTAACTACTTCAATTCTTGCCACCGGAGAAAAAGTTTCTTCAAAATCAATTCCTTCTATTTGAGAATAGCCCTTGCAGACCAATCTGGCTTTATTTCTGATTACTTCACCAATTTCATTTAGTTTCTTCTGAAAGACCCATTTGGTTCCAATCACATTCTTATTTCTAGGTCTGGGAACAAGATCCCAAGTGTGATTTTTCTCAATTTGCATCAACTCTTCCTCCATTGCTTTGGTCTAGTTTTCATCATTGCAAGCCTCATTTATTGTCTTAGGCTCAATTTTTGATATCAGACAATACTCATCTAAATTTTGAGCAATTCTCCTTCTAGTTTGCACACCTTTGCTTTTGTCACCTATGATCTGATCTTTAGAGTGGTTCAGTCTTACATACCTTGGAATTTTAGGAGTTTCTTGCACTTCTACTTCTTGATCAGGCTCATTCAGACTTATCTCTTCTTCCTGATTTACTGGATCAGTTTGAACCTGACTTTTAGAAGATGTTTGGACTCCTTAAATTAGAACACTATTCTAATCATCTTCATCATATTCATAAAACCTTGAGGGTTTCTCAATTCCCTCATCAACCTTCACATTTGTACTTTCTATTATCTTTCTTAGTCTCTTGTTATAACACGGGTATGCTTTGCTTTGAGTAGAGTAACCCAAGAATATTCCTTCATCACTTCTAGCATCAAACTTTCCTAGATCTTCATCTCTTTTAATGTAACATTTGCTACCAAAAACTCTAAAATACCTCATAGTAGGAGTGATGCCAAACCAAAGTTCATAAGGAGTCTTACCAGTATTACTTCTGATTTGAACTCGATTGAGAGTATAGACTGCAGTTCTGACAGTTTCTCTCCAATATATCTAAGGGACATTTGCTTCCATCATCATGGTCCTAAAAGCTTCCTGGATGGTCTGGTTCTTTCTTTCCACTACTCCATTCTGCTATGGAGTCCTAGGAGCAGATAACTGTCTCTTTATTCCATATTTCTTATAGAACTCTAAGAACTCACTGGATGTGAATTCCCCACCTCTATCAGACCTTAGACATTTCAGTTTTAATCTGGTTTCATTCTCTACCAAAGCCTTGAATATTTTGAATTTCTCAAGAGCTTCTAATTTCTCTTTCAAAAAGGCTACCCACATCATCCGGGAATAGTCATCAATTAGTAACATGAAGTATCTATCACCTTGCATACTCCTAGTTCTTGTTGGACCACAAAGATCAGTATGAACTAAGTCCAATAATCCGGTAGAAGACAATTCCTTACTCTTGAATGTGACTCTACTCAGCTTGCCCAACTGACATTCTTTACACAAGCTATTTGTAGGTTTCACCAATTTTGGAAGATCTCTTATAGCTTGAGTATTGCTTATCTTGATGATATTATCAAAATTCACATGACACATTCTCTTATGCCATAACCAACTCTGATCAACTTGAGCAAATAAGCAACTTTTACCAGTACCAACCAAGTGGAAGATATTACCTTTAGTTTGGGTACCGGATGCAATCTTTGTTCTGGAACTTTCAAAGATCTTGCATTTTCCATTCTTGAACCAAAGATCATAGCCTTTGTCCACCAACTGTCCAACACTGAGAAGATTGTGCTTCAAACCTTCAACATATAGTACATTACCGGTTTTGTTCCTTCCATCAAAATAAATAGTTCCTCTTCCTCTAATTCTACCAGCAGAGTTATCACCAAACTTTACCACTCCTCCTTCATACCTTTCCAAATCTATGAATTTATTTTTGTCACCTGTCATATGGTGAGAGCAACCACTGTCAATGACCTAATCATCCTTTTCTTCAATTTGAGCAACTAGAGCTCTTTCTACAGCTTTATGATTAACAAATTTAGAGGATATTGGTTCTTCTTCCTTGATGGCAATAAACACCCAATCACTTCCAGATTTGTTTCCTATCTCTAATTCATCATCTGTTACTCCTTCATTATCATCTTCTTCATGGACATAGTAGCAATTCTTTTGGAACCTTGATCTGTTAGGATTTGGCCTTGAAAATCTTTCCAGACATCTTGAGGCAAAATGACCAATCTTATTGCAGTTAAAACATTTAAAAGGTAATTTTCCTTCATACTTACCAGATCCTCTTGGCAGTCTATTTGCAATAAAGGCTTCAAGTTGAGCAATTTCTACTTTTTTTTCCAAGTCTTTTCTTTCTTTTTCATACCATGGCAGTTTCCTTGATGAGTTCTCTCCCGGATCAAACCTTTGTTTACCTTTTACAGAGGCACTAGCTTTGAATGTAGATTTAGTCTTGGGAGGTTCATCTCCAAACTCGGTCATTTCAAATGCATCCAATTGATCTCTAGTGATAGTTGTATGAGCTCTGAACTCTTCAATGGCAACAACCTTGATTTTATAAGAGGCAGGAAGGGATTTGAGAATTTTTCCAACAATCTCATCTTCATCCAAGACTCCACTAGCATTTCTAATTCCATAAACAATCTCATTTACCCTTGGCATAAAAGTAGTGATATTTTCATAATCTCTCATCTTCGAATTTTCCAATTTTCCTTTTAGACTCTATAGCCTTGCACATTTAACATACTTGTCTCCTTCATGCAAAAGTTCCAATTTTTTCCAAATCTCAAAAGCAGTTGGTAGGTCAACAACATTTGAGAGCTCTAAATCAGATAATGTGCTTAGAAGAGCTTCTATAGTCTGCATATTATTTTTAGCATCTATAATTTCATTTGCAGCTTTCGGACCACCCTGTGGAGGTGTGTACTGTGTTGTATCCATGGTCCAGTACGCCATTCCCATACATTGTAGGTGACATTTCATGCGACCTTTAGAAAGATTAAAATTGGTTCCATCAAACTTCGAACTATCCTTCTTATAGGATGACATCCTGGATCTCCTCAAGCGGTTAAGCTCTTTTTAGAGGAACTTGGCTCTGATTCCAATTGTTATACTTAGGGCACACAACTGAGAGGGGGGTGAATCAGTTGTCAAAAACTTTCTCCAATTTCACACTTAAATCCTCTTAGTGATTAGCAGTATATCATTCATGAAACATAAAGCAATTAAATCAAAAGTAGAAACTCATCAACACATAAGACACCAAGATTTTGACGTGGAAAACCCGGTTAAGAGAAAAACCATGAGGTGATTAACCCAAGACTGTATTCTCTATTAGAATAATAGAAAGAACAAAATGGCACATACCAATTAGGGCTCACTACCTGAGCACACTGCTCACAAGAGGCCCACTACCTACAAGAGACACACTATCTACAAAAGAAATAAGTATCACATACTTGAACTGGAAAATAGCATCTTCACCATGCTTGAGTCAGTTCCATTTAAGTCCAATACTTCTGCTCTACCTTTCACTCTCCTCCTTGCTACCACTCACTCATCTACACTAGGACAACATTGAAATGACTTCGTAACCCCTTACTTATACAAGACATCAACTTAGGAATGATCATCTAATTCGGCAAACATCCATAAGAACATTCGTAAGATGTGTAACTCATCCGGTCAGCCAGTCTCAGGAAGAACATCATCATCCGGAGGTTATTCTTCAATTGTGGGCTCCAACTCCAATGTGGACCACCAATATGGGTTGGACACGATCCAAAGACCTTCACAAGATTGCCTGACTCAACAAGAACATCCGCACTTCATCTGCTTACTAAATTTCTTCTCTTCTTCATCCGAAACCTCAAGAACACAATCTGTCACCACTGTCACAAAAGAATAGATGCTTGCGGACCTTCAAACCATGAATCAGTCAAGTTGACACTTCATATAGGCTTCTTGAATACTCCCTCAAATCCGTAGAATAGGATAATGCATTTTTGGATCTCACCAAACCTATCTGTATCTCTCTGTCACCACTGAACATCTACCAGAACTGGTTTAACTTGAGTGGCCACAACTTCTTTAGATCTTCATGTGGACCTCTGAAATCTCTATTGAACCATATTAAGACACATATCTACAAACCCTTTAAACCACATCCTCTGATCCTCATCCTATCTTGGACTGTTTCCTTACTGTCATCACTGTTCTTCACTATTCCTGATTGAGACTAATTTTCTCAATATTCAGCTCACAGCTCATGCAATCTTTATCATTAATGTAACAGGAGTATGTTGATATCAATGACAACACTGGTTAGACCCATACTTGCAACAAGCATTTATAGGGCTAGGGACATATGGCTCAATATGATCCTTGGCTTGAGGCTTAGATTTTATGGTTACTTTTGTACCATATCTTGTTCTAAAAAATAGATGGGACCAATCAGAAGATAAAAACCCACCCAATTTGGTAGTAAACTCCCTAGAAAGACATATGGCAAAATTAGGAGGTAGGTCGATAACATGAATATCTTGATGGATTGCAAAATTAGGATAGACATGCAAGGTAAGAGGTAAATTTTTTATTATTCCAGTAGTGTTAACAATAGATCCATCTAGTTGAACCACTCCCTTTGAAAGGGGTTCATAAACTAATCCCAATGTATTAGCTAGACTCTTGGACATTACAAAATTGCTTCTACTGGAATCAATCATATAATTGTATACAAGTTTATCTCCAATGATTAAACTCAGATAAAAAAGGGGAGGTTTTACCTCTTGAGCTTGATGTTCATTCTTAATCTCTGGGCTGTTTACAAGTACCACCTTAGCCTTTTCTTGGCTAGTAGCTTCAAAGATGGAAAACTTAGCCAAAGATTCTTGTAATAAGCCCTTTTGATCAGGAATGTACAGTTCATCCATCATCGACATATTGACAGTGGCTTTCTTAAGGTGATCAACAACATTGAAGGAAACATGACTTACCTTTTACTATCCTTTAACAGAGCATCATCATTTTGCCTTTGTGAAGGCTGTGATTGCACCTTAGGCTGATCCTTTCTAGGTACAACTTGAGCTCTTTGTAGAATCTATACCTTTTGTTGAGTAGGGGAAACATCTTGTGATGAAGAAATTTGAGATTTATCTTTAGCAGGCTACTATTGTACATTTCGAGCTTGCTGATCTAAATCAACAACCCTCTTTTTTTATCTTGTATTAGCTAAAACTAGTACATTTAATTGATTTTGGCCTTGGGGGTAATTCACACCATAAAATTTAGTGCCTTGCCAATTCATTGAAGCCACATCAGGGTTATCTTGCTGAACTGAATTCTCATTCACGACACCTTCTAAACCACTGTAGATGTTCTACACCATAAGATCCTGATTCTTGATACCATTTGTGCATGTAGCTTGGTTATGAGGCTGGTGACATGGATAACACTAGTCGTAGTCCTTTGCCATATTATTCTGAGCAGGCACGAGTTCTTTTGAGGAGCTGGCAACATTAGGATTATAAGACTAGAAAGGTCTAGGATTGTAATTTCTCCTTTGAACTTGAGCATCAGCTTGAAAGGGTATTCTATTTGACTGGTTGGGTTGATGCAAGGCTTGATACGGTCTATGCTCTTGGCCAACATGCCTTTTAATACTCACCAGATCATTCCCAAAAATTTTCAATATATTCTTAATCTCTTGGAACTCTTGGGCTTGGTCTAGAACAACAGTTTCTTGGGTTGTAGCTTGATATCCTACTACTGGAACTAGTGGGACAACAACTAAAGGAGGTACAACCATAGGTATAGGTGGTTGGGTTTTAGGAAAAATGGGCAAAAGGGGCCTTGGGGCTATTTTCCCTACTTGAATAAGGCAATTTTCTGCTCTAATAGCTATATCAAAAGCATTAGGAAGAGTAGTCCCACCCATGGACTGAATCATAATAGATATTTCACTATTTAAATCCCTAAGATAGAATAAAAATGCATGTTGTGGTGTAGGTTTTACCAGTGTGGGAATCCTATCCCAAGTTCTCTGGAAATGATAGTTAAAATCTACCATGTACTCGTGAGGAGCCCTCTTAACGGTACTCAACTGCTCCAACAACGACCAATGGTCAAATTTGTCCTAAAAATGTTAATACAGACCATCTCCCAGGTCATCCCATGATGTGAGTCCTGTAAACCACTGCAAAACTTTCCCTTTTAGTGATGTAGCCAAAAGCCTTAGTGCTACATTCTCCTAGGTGATATTGTGCACCGAACACAATGTTGCCACATCTTGGATATGCTCAATAGGAGTGGCATGATCTTTTCCAGTAAAGAATGGTAGACTTTTGAGGGTTGCAACTAGAATGTCATCATACTAAGCAATTTGTAATGGGCTACCCCTATTAAAAGGCGCAAATGCAAAATTTCTAGGAATCATTGGTATTTGAACTATCAGTACTGGACTCCTGCTTCTCTGTACTAGAGTTGGAAGACTGAGTCTCAAAGGTGTAGATCTTGACCTCCTTTATGAATCAACTATTCTACTTGCTATCCTACCCCTTCTTGGCGGAGATAGTTGCAAATAGTCAAACAGATCTGAACTAGATTTGGTTTTCATAAGTTGGATGCACTAGATTTGCATACAAGACCAGAGAAAATAGAGTCACTAGGTATATTGTAAGAAACCTCCAAAGGTTGGAATACTGTTGCATATACCAGAACATTGGCTTTAAGACTTGAAAAAATTCTCTGAAAATAATTCCAGAGTCCCACCGGGCATGCCAAAAATTGTTATCAATCAGATATGCACCCTATGCTAAGCTACCAACTTAGCTACTTGTTGAAACATGGGAACACTCCTCGACCTATGGGTTGCCTAAAATTTGGAGTGAACCTGCAGAGTGAGTTGGTTCTCCTAATGAATTTTCCTAATCTAAACAATTTGTTGAGGAAAAAGGTGAGAGGATAAACTGAAATGGAATCTCAAACACTAACAAATAGTGCTCCTAAATTTTAATCTATCTCAATAATTTCATCCACAAATAGTTCCTTAAGCATTAAACTTTCACAACCTCACCAAGGACATACAATTCAAAGTGATTTGTATGAAGGTTCAATCTGAACACAACACACAACTAGAATCACACGAAATATCTGCACACAGTTTTACAACAATGAGACATAACAAAGGACATAATATTACGATCACAATGTAACATCAAATCAAAACTGTAATTATGAAGCAATAGAGATGAAGTAGGAATGCTTTGCTATATTGAACTGAAGGGAGTACATGAAAATCTAAAACTTAGAGTCAAAATGTGTCTACAAACTCTCTACCTATGATCAAGAGAGAAGAAACAATGATATCAACTGACTCAGAAAAATCTATGTTTTCCTCCAATAAATGTCTGCAAATGATCTCCAAGAGAAAAGTCAGGAAAGCTCCTAAAAATAGTCATGCAAATCCATTTTCAAGCTCCCAGAAAAAGCCACCAAAAGAACTACTAAACTACCCCCAAACTGATTACAAAAGCTACCAAAAACTCCTCCAAGGTGGTCCCACCAAAAAACACCTAAAAAATATGCTTTATCTACTTCATAAATGCTCCATTTTGTCCTTATCTTCTCAATTTCACCCAAAGAAAACAAATCTATAAAAGAAATATTTCATCTACTTTTCTTGCTTTAACTGCATATAAATAACAATCATTAAAGCAATTTATAAAAGAATTGCTTTAATAACATTTTACAATGGATTTGCACTTTTATTTTCCTGATTTATCTTGATTTGATTATTGCAAAAAATAATGCAAGGCATTTTTACTTGGGCAATTTGATTTTTCTCTAAAAACCATAAAAATCATGAAGGTATATTCAATAGTTTGCAAAAAATAAAAGCCTCCAAGGGCTGTCCTCCATCTGGTTTTGTAAAATCTCTTAGGGCATATGACTTATGACTCAAAAGTGATCATATAGCCTTAAGGGACAATGCCTAGGTAATGAATATGCAAAGGGACCTAAGGCATGTGAAAATCCTAAGTCATGAGACTAGGTATAAGCAAGGTGAACAATAACACCACGATGGGCATTAGTTAAGGCATATAAAAATGAAAATGATGTGATAAAATACCACAATCAATCTTAGGGAAAAAAACATAACCATAAAACAAAACCATGAACCCTATTTTCTCGGCCCATTTTCACTTTGCAACGTTGGAATCTAGCTCTGTTCGGCAGCCGCCATCATGGGTAGGGTTTGGTCAATTTCTAAGGCATTCTCTGAGGCATTCGACGACTCTTTTCTAAAAATGAAAGGTAAAAATTTCCTCTTCACATATATGATCTATTTCTCTTTATTTTCTAAGGCAAATCTGGCTATTAGGCCATGAATGTAACATGTTTTGATGCATTTCTTTGCTCTCTGTATGTTCCTTTTGTTGACACCCTCTATCTCTATATCTTGGGCTGTAATGGATGGCTTAAATGAGCTCATTTGACAGAAAAATAAAAGCAAAACAAATGGGTAAAACCCACAGCTCTGTGCATATTCTCCACTTGGAATCAAAGGTAATCTTGTCGACTTGAAATTTGCATACATTTCTTTGATTTTTCCTCATTCTTGAACTCGATATGGCATTGGAGGTCACGAGTGTAGTTGTATTTAATTATTTTTGGGCACTCTTGTGACTATGTGTTTGAAGCTCCATTATTCTATATCTGTAGCTTTCTTCAAAACCCCAAATGGGTTTAAACTATTGAGAGAACAGAGCCTTTCTTTATCATAGGTCGGGGCCTCTATGGCATTTCTAACCAATTTTTCCTTTCATATGAACTTGATATCTCATATCTCTTTTGGCTATATCTATCTTTCATTATGCAAACAAATGATAAGGGTTTTATCATTTATGAATAAAAATGTATTCTTTTATTTCTTGAAACCCACATAGTATGTTTGGCTTTTTTCTTGCATCTTTGCTCAGAATGAGCCCAACCCATGATAGAAGAATGAAAATCCTGCACACTGAAAATGACTCATACCTGTATGTAGAAGATAAGAAATTTCACTGTTCTTCCAAAATGCAAAAACACAAACCTTTCACTTTCACTGTATTTGCAATCTTCTATGCAATTCGATGTGGGCTTTGACTATTTGCGTTAAAAAAAGATACATTCCTGGCTGCAGCCTGAGAATATAATATTTGTTTTCTTCTACCTTGAAAGAACTTGATCCACAACAAATTAATATTGTTCTTGTGAGACATGACTAGGATCTTAATATGAGTATTTATGTGTATAGATAATGTCTTTGGTTGTAACTCTTGGTGTTCAAAATTTTATCTGTATAGTATCATTATGATTACTATAGGAAAAGTACGATGAACAATTATCTCCATTTGTTCTCCACTATAGAAACAAGACATTACTTTATCCTTAACATTTCCTTTATTAGATAAGGCATCACAAGTTGTTGTTTCATAAGACCTCTGTGATGATAATATTCATACCACTTGTTTTTGTACCTCCTATAGATGAACACACTCATTTGAAAACTCATTCTTCTCTAAAATGGCAAGGTGCATCTTGATGTTTTAACTCACATACTTTTATGTTTGCTCCATTTGATAATTATAGCACTTGCAATTGATCATATTCAAAGTGTAACATGGCATACGTCACTTCCTATTCCAGTTTACTATATCCTTTCAAATATACTTTCATACATATCATATTGATTGGTTAAGGCTCCTCCACTTCACTGCATAGCATGGATATATCTGAGTACAAACTTGCAACTATACCTTCACGTCATTAGTTTGGTTATCCTACAGTTGATCATAGCTGTTGTATGGTTGTGCATTGCTCTTTCTTATCAGCTTGATTACTCATATATGACTAGGATGTTTATATTTCACAATTGCTGTTATTCATGTGGTATGATTTAAGCACTTATGCATCATTGAGTGATGTTCATTTTGCAACTGTAGTTTGGCATACAAATGTGTAGATGTGCCTATAACATATGATGCCTTAGCTATTTCATTGCATTTGAACAATAACTTGATACTCTATGGCTCTTGTTGTTCCAATATTATGATTTGAATGCATACAACAGACAATATAATGATATTGTGACAACAAACAGTAGCAATAGATATTCTGAATTTGGTCATACCTATACTTAGTTTCATACCTCTTTGAGCAACATTGAATGAGCTCACTGCTCTTTGATAGCTTTCATTTCATATCATTTTATCTGACAATTATAGATGGGCAATGAGCTTATAGTTTATGTACTCAGCTCAATATGGTATTCCTTAGCTGAATATGTCTTGATTTGAGCAACAAGAATATGTACTCCTTTTCCATCCCCTCCTAAGAATCAGGAGCAGCATGCTGGGCTCAACCCTTGTGGGAGCCCACTTTGCACCACATGCTGAAATGTCTTCAGAATAGCAACATAACTTCTATACCTGCATAGGAAACAAACATTTTAGTTTAAAATAGTGAAGCTCAATGATCATTTCATTTCCAGTTTCTCTTGTCTATGGATGACTTGTATCTGATTCAATACATCACAGACAGTGTATCATAACTATGCTTGATGAAGTTCATGGGATACACTATATCTTGAGCTCTAACAAAAATGTCTCAATCCCCTGCAGGTTCATGAAAGGTTAGGAGAAAAGGGCAAGCTTCAACAAGGATCAACTCAAGACCTTTACAGGGAATGATAGATATGCTCTATCTTATTTACTTCATTACTTTAGTTTTTGTAGATACATAGTATACTCTCTGTTATGTATTGACTTATCTATTCCCATGGATTGTGTGGGACATTTAGTCTCTCTTGCTTTCATTCAATGCAATGTTTATTCCATTTGTGTACATCTCATTTGTCAAATGAATAATCATTGTAATGTGAAATGAAATAATTTATATCTCTCATGAAAACTCTGCAATGCAATGAATGAGGAACTGAATCTCTTTCCTCTATTACAACATTGATAAAGCTAAATCTTTCAAGCACTTTAACTATGCAAAAACATTATAGTAGAAATTGTTAAAAATCTTTCATCTTAAGATAGGAAAATGTATCAGCTCTGCCAATTTGAGTTGTAGGTGAAAATTTGGTAACAATTATATCTCTAATGGATGAAAGTATTACTGTGTACAGGTATTGGGTGAGATTACCTTGTGAAGAAATTGTATTTCTCTATTATGTGTAGGTCTATATTTAAAGAAGGGAGTTATGATTAGCATTTTGTACCATGCATATTCTTAAAATATGGTCATGATTGCATGTCGGTAAAATATGCACAATGGATGAGAGATAGAAGGATTGTAGATGTCTATAGGCACATATTTTGTGAAAATACATTAATTTTTACAGATGCATAAACCTTGTACAACTAGAAAGAGGTATGAATGCCTCATTTGTTGTAGTTCAGTAAGAAACAAGGATACATAAGTGGAAGTTTTAAGTAATTATACTTTGTAGTGTTGTAAGTTTTTTTTTGAATTATGAAAGTATAGTGTTAAGGTAAGTAGGTTCTCTCTGGAACAAATCTAAAATGAAGTACCACCATGACCCTTTCCTTAAACATTTAGGTATGGATCCTCCTAAGATACAACAACATATATAATGTTATAGAAGATTAACTTTCACTGTTGGAAGCTATAGGCCAGTTGATTTCATTGATATCCCAAATTACCCAAACCCCATCCCCAATGTAATTTGAGACCACTTTCCTAGGTTTGGTGGAAATGTTTATGGGTTAGCCAATAAATATATTAAAAAATTCAGTGATTTGATAGGGGATTATGAAATTGAATATGAGGATGTCATAATAAAACTCTTTGTTCAATCTTTAAAAGAAGATGCAAGGGATTAGTTCATTGATTTTCTTGAGTATTTTATTTCTTCATGGGATCAGTGTTTGTAGATCATTTTGGCAAGAAAATTGATGTGAATTTGCTAATCAATGGACTCACTAATATTCAAAAGGGTGAAAAAGAGTTAGTTCATTCTTTTAATCTAAGATTTGCAAAGGTTGTGAGGGACATTCTAGAAGGTGTAAGACCCAATGATTTTATGTTTTTGTTTTATATTTGGGTGCATTTGATGAGAAAATGGGTTTTTTATTGAGAGACAAAAACCCTACATCACTTCAACAAGCATACACCATGGCAAACAATATTGAGAATAACTTAAAATTCTTAATGATGAAAGGTGTTACATATGGAAGCATTGATAATGTTAGAACATTTCCCTTAAATGAGTAGTCTGCAAAGGGGTATGAATGTGAACACCATGATAGAAATAAATATATTATTACAATTAAGTTATCATGCAAGTATTCAAGACATGAAAGAGTTTAAGGAGAATATGAGAAGGAGATAGTCTTAGTTGAAGTAGAATAATATTACATAGAATTAGAGATGGAAGGTAGAGCCCCTAAAAGTGAAATGGAAATTGAATTTGGTTGCAATTGGGTGGAATGTGGGATAAGTTGTCATAAAGATGAGATAACAAACATTCTCATTCGCATTCTCTTAACCAACATTTTGCTTCATCTTGTCTTAGGTTCTCTTTTAGTACTTTCTTCCTCTATCATATTCTTATTAAAATAGTGTATGTAGAGCAACCTCCTATGAGTTAGAAAAAAATTGAGATAAAAGAAAAATGAAACACAAAGATTTAATCAAGATTAATGAAAGATCTGAAAACATGACAAGTTATATTAAAGATGCAACATATTCATTCCTATTTAGCACCAATCCCTTCTCTGATCCTTCTCCCATTCCTATTCAAATTAGTTGTGAAATTATAATCAAGTGTCTTTTTTTTTTTGCAACTTCACCAAATTTGGTGTCTTTGTTTTGATCTTTACTACTACTTCATCATGCATGACTCTTTAATTTCATGAAAAGGCTATGCACCCACAAATATCAATACTATATCTTCCTTAACTATCCAATAACTCTTTGACAAGTCACTATCTATTCAAGACAACTTCATTGTGATTATAATTGTCCTAATAACTATGCCAATGACATGCATGGTTATCTTTTAGTTGACCTATTTGGTCATCTAGTGTCCACGACAATCTTCCCTACCACATGAATATCCTTTCAAGACTACCTCTATGTTTATGTAGTATCATGGATACCTTTTTGCATGGATTTAAGATTAATTGACTTATCATTTAGTCTTGATTGTCACCTTGCGTATCAATTTCCATCTGACCCATGGGTGAGAGGACATAACTATTCCTAGGGTTGTGTTAGGTCTCAAAAATGGAGGTCATTAACCCTAAGAGGTTGCCCAGCTCTCTTGACATTTTTGGCTAACTGAGATAGGGTAGATATGGCTAAATCCCCTTCACTTCAGGCTCTGCCAGACCTAGGTGGGTATAACTTGATGATTAGTGTAGACTTAATTTGACCTTCACAATGGCAAATAGGTGTGAAGTAGATATAAACTGTGATGATTATTTCTGATGCTAATGTTTGAGATTCAAAAATGTAAATAAGGTTTTGGAATGTTATTAAAATAACCAGTGTCTTATCTATTTTCTGCAATGGAGTCAGGATTTGTATGATAAGTATGTTCTCCCTCTTGACTTAACTTGAATTCTTTGGCACTTTTCATATGTTTATACCTTGTATAAACGTGCAAGGATGTAGGTTACTTGTGCTCTTCTTATTAATCCCAATGGTATTTCCCAGGTTACTGTGAACAACTGAAAGGAATTTTAATTCTGGTGAAAAGGAAACCTAACCAATATTGTTTGTTTAAAGGATTTTAACTCCTAGTATAGACCAATGAACATGAACCACTTGGAAGGATTTAAATCAACTTCTTACAGAAACCAGTCAAATTGATCACACGAAAGCAACAAATGAGCCCTGATAAACTAAAAATAACCTTGTTACATTAATTTAAATAACAAAGAAAAGTCATTCTGGAGACAACACAAGTAACACATATAAATGAATATTTACAAATAATTAAACACCATATAGATTAGACATCAAATAAGATATTCTTTCTCCAATTTCTCCAAAAGATTTTTAAAATGTGTATAAAGTTTCCATTATGATTTTTTGTTTTAACCCTAATGCTAGCTTCTCTACTGCTTGTTGTTCGCTTGATTCTTTCGATTATTCATTCAATTTACCATATATACTTTTGTATTTTAGGGTTAAAACTCTTCATATCTATATGGTGCAGCTCTTCAATTATCATCAATAGACTGAAATATTTTAATTTTAATTTCTTTGATCCATGAAAATAATTATAATAGTAGTCTTCCCTTTTGCCTTCTTATCCTGTGAAAATAATTTCCCAAACAACTATTGTCATTTCCCCTTGTACATATGTTCACTCATCATATTCTTTGGGTAAGAAATAATTACTCGCCCTTGAGTTCCCTAGTAAGAATGTTTTCTACATATACTTCCACAAAAATATTTTTTGGTAAAATAGTTACCTACTTGGTGAATTCCTCCAAATATTTTTACCTCCATCTTTTAATTAAAATCTCTCCTTGGGTGGAATAATTATCCACCTTATATCCCCTTTAGTAAAAATATTTCATACTCTGGTGAAAACATTTTATGCTTATAGTTACATCATTAGTAAGATGTATGTCCCCTAAATAATATTATGCTGTGATAAATTTTCATTTCATATTACTATGGTTTCACTGGAACTTCCATTTTGTTTTGTAAAATATTTACTCTAATTATGCAAACTCCTCTCGATATAATCATATAATATTTACTCTAATTCTTTGCTACCCATTGAAAGGACTCTCATATTAATCTTTATAGCAATCTCCCACATTTTAATTGATATCGGCATATCGAGGAAACTCTATTTTTAGTCCCGCCAATACCATACTCTCCCATCGATATCTTCTTCATGCCTTCAATTTTATCCTTTTTGGGATATCGAAGAGATGCAAAATCTTGTCTCGTCGATAAATCATAGTCTGCCCAATATTTATTTTATTCTTTTATCTTGCAATGTAAAAAATCTTCCAGACCCGCCTCATTGGTAGGTCAGGAAGACTCAAAAATTCATCTTCGATAAGCCATGTCTACCTGATATTAGGGTTATCTGGACTTCTAGGAACCCTTTTAGGCATCGCCAAGAGTCTTATCGACAAATAATCCTCATTTATATCTTCATCAGATTGACATGTACCATCGCTAAGAAAATATGATGCCTTCCTGATGTACTTAGTCTCCCCGATATATTTCTTTTATAGCTTTTGTTCATTGGGATACATTAGTGGGACTCTTCCTGAAACTTTTTAGTCCTTTCTCATAAGAGTGACCTATATAGTCGGCAAGATATGAAAAACCCATTTTGATGATATATGTCACTCTGATACAACTAGTGTCTTGACTTATCGGTGAAAGTACATATATCTCTTGCCGAAACTGTATCCATTGGCATGACCCTTTAGATCGGTATGATTTAAAAATTTCATTATGACTTTCTTTCTTTTGCCGATGAGTTTTTTATTGGTGAAACATCATGTAGTGTTTTCCTGATCACGCGCACTTGTTGTCTTTTAAAACTTTTGATCACTATAACTTCATTTAGGTCTTCCCGATATGTATAAAATGTTCACTAGAGAATTATGGCTTGTTTGATCAGAAAGACATGCACATGGTCTTCCCAATAAAGATCAATTGCTTTTAAAGTTATTTTCTCAACTATGATCAGGGAGCTGCTAGACCATGATCATCAAATCTTATAAGGTAGAATAACTCAGAAAACTTCTTGACTTAAACTTGTTCTTGCCTAGTTCATATTTATCTTTGATTACTTTCTTAGAATATTTTCACCTAATGGTAAGCAGTCTTTGTGAACCTATGTAAGAAATTTTCCCTCTTTAAAAGCATCTTGCTACAAGTTCATAACTCCTGTAAATGAAGCCTTGTATATGCCATACATCATTCTCAGATCAAAATCAAACAAAAGAGCTTCATCCTTGACTTAACCTTTTCAGTGAGATCTTTCTTCTTTGGAGGCAAGCCAAAACATCTTGCTTAGAATTGCACATGAAAATAACACCAACAATCTTGTCCTTTTAGTTTTCTTCTTTCTTTCCTTTCTAAAATTTATTACTATGGGATCCTAAAATTTTTGCAAAAATGGTAGGAAATTTTAGGTCCCAACAGTGGCTCTGTTTGTGGATGTATGCCCCTTACGAGAAAAGCAAGATTCTTGATCTCTGGGGAGCAAACCAGTGCCTACTCCATTGGGCCATAGAGTCCAGTTGTTATTTTTGCCCTAAACTGATATGGTTTGAAAAACCACATCACAACTGATGGCTAAAAGCCATCAGAGAAATAAAATCATCCTTTTACCTCTGTCATATATCTTATTCTAATTTAATTTCATCAAATTCCACTTAAAAATATTCATGCAATTTGTCCTGCTATATCTACTGACATTAGAAACTTTCAAAACAATATTATGTTAAGCTTCACCCATATCCCTTTTTAGTAGTTCATAATCAGACATTATCTGAAACTTTCCACCATCATGTGATACACTCTCGCTAGATAAAGAGTATTCACCTTCAATGCAATATTTTTCAATATTTTTCTCACTAACATGCATTGTAATTTGATCTCCTGGCTGATCTAAAAAATAAGAATACTCATTGTTCTCTTCATCATAAGTCCATATAGAAGATTTGGAACTGTCACATGGGCATTGATGCAAACTAAAAAAAGAAGTTCCAGATGTATAGGAAGAAAAATAATTATACTCATTCACACTGCTCACTCCATTATCTAAATACTTCACACATGGGTCTGAGGAATATATCTCCTTTTGAATAGGGATGGACAGAATCTTGATCAGCCTCAAGAGTTTTCTCATCATTATCACACAAAGTGCTTTCACTGTCAAAGCAAATGCACTGGACATGAAGTTCCAGCATCATTCTTGTTTGTATATTTATGATATTCTATAGTGAGTAAATTTGAAATTTGCTCACTATTGAGTGAGCATGTTTCCTCATCCATCATATTGCTGATTTCACCTCTTTCATTATCACCACAATACTCAAGATTATTAAAATCAGAGATGGCATTTTCTTCAGCATAATCATTTCTTTCACAAGATAACATATCATCCTGATGATCTAAGAATGCTCCATCCTCATCATAGTATGAATTTGAGAATACATGAAATTCTTGTTCCAGCATACCCTAGAAAATTGTCATTTGATCTTCTTTTGTCATGTCATTATATAGTGGATTTGAACAGATGAAAATCATTTTCAGATGTGCACAACTCTTCTTCACTGAGAGTTTGTCCTCTTTCCTGAATGTGTAGATATTCATTTTCTTCCTCCTCAAATTGCCAATTTAGGTATTGAGGTGGGTGGGCTGGGACAATAAAGGCATTTAGATTTTGAATACTACTCTCATCTTCTAATGTATCATATGTCATTTCATTGTTCATTGGAATATATTGAGGCCCCAAAATTGGTGTAGGATTTTCATAACGGTAATCAAATTGGCTTAGGAATAGCCCTTTGAAACCTTCCCATGAGGATACACTTTACCTGGGTAAGCTGATACACCAATCTCTTGCATAATCCCTCAATGATCTTACAAAATATTTTATAATTATATCTTTAGATAAATTTGAAAGTTCTCAATAAAATCCCAAAATAGTTGTACATGCCTTCAAGCCGATTCATGTATATTTCCATAAAATTTAGGGATATGAACTCTAAGCTCAATGGGATAACGATTTGGGTAGCCTAGGATATCATTAAAATTAAATGGTTTATCAATGTCTCAGACAAACCCTCTTATTTGTGGACATGGCTGATTATTTTGATGAAGGGCTTGATATTGATAGTGTCTAGCATGTTGATAGTATTCATAATCTTGGTATCCCACTAATCTTTGACCATGGGGGATAGGATAATCATATATCTGATTTGAGGCTTGTGGTGTGAAAATGTCTTGCTAAGTATGGTATGCACTATATCCATTGCGTGAATCATGAGACACTTGTGAGTTCCAAGGATCACTATACCCATCCTCATTAGATGCTGATATATATTGTGATGAATTTGAAGCATGTTTGGATTTTAATAGCTGCAATTCTTGAATCAACCTTTTTTCTTCCCTTGACAACTCTAGTAGTTCCTCTTCAGTCTTATTTATTTTGACTGAAAATGATGTTGTTACAAGATGTATTGATATTCTTCATCAAGTTCCTTTTTAGAGTTGCCACCTCTTGTCAAAAAGAGGAATGATTTAATCTTTCTGGGTCCTTTCCAGCAAAGTTACTAATTTATGTTGGAATTCAAAAATGTATTGAATATGTGATGAGATGATCTTTAACCAGTTTTTGAATTACTCCCATAAGAGTTTCCAATTCTATTAGGTCTCAAAAACATAGATCATTAACCCTAAGAGGTTGCCAAGCTCTCTTGACATTTTTGGCAAACTGACACAGGGTAGATATGGCTAAACCCCATTTACTTCATGCTCTACAAGACCTAGGTGGGTATACCTTGATGATTAGTGCAGACTTAATTTGACCTTCACAATGGCAAGTAGGTGTGAAGTAGATATAAAGTTTGATGATTATTTCTGATGCTAATATTTGAGATTCAAAAATGTAAATAAGGTTTTGGAATGTTATTAAAATAACTAGTGTCTTATCTATTTTGGGCAATAGAGTCAGGATTTGTATGATAAGTTTGTCCTCCCTCTTGGCTTAACTTGAATTATTTGGCACTTTTCATATGTTTATACCTTGTATAAACTTGCAAGGATGCGGGTTACTTGTGCTCTTCTTATTAATCCCAATGGTATTTCCTAGGTTACTATGGACAACTGAAAGGAATTTTAATTCTGGTAAAAAGGAAACCTAACCAAGATTGTTTGTTTAAAGGACTTTAACTCCTGGTATAGACCAATGAACATGAACCACTTGGAAGGACTTAGATCAACTTCTTGCATAAACTAGTAGAATTGATCACACAAAAGTAGCAAATGTGCCCTGATAAATTAAAAATATCCTTGATACATTAATTTAAATAACAAAGAAAATTCAGTCTAGAGACAACACAACACATATAAATGAATATACAAATAATAGAACACCATATAGATTAGACATCAAATAAGATATTCCTTCTCCAATTGCTCCAAAAGAATTTTTAAATGTGTATAAAGTCTCCATTGTGATTTTTTGTTTTAACCCTAATGGTAACTACTCTACTACTTGTTGTTCACTTGATTCTTTCAATTATTCATTCAATTTCCCATATATACTTTTGTATTTTAGGGTTACAACTCTTCATATCTGTATGGTGCAACTCTTCAATTATCTTCAATAGATTGAAATATTTTAATTTTAGTTTCTCTGATCCATGAAAATAATTATAATAGTAGTCTTCCCTTTTGCCTTCTTATCCTATGAAAATAATTTCCCAAACAACTATTGTCATTTCCCCTTGTACATATTTTGACTCATCATATTCTTCAGGTAAGAAATAATTACTCACTCTTGAGTTCCCTAGTAAGAAAGTTTTCTGGATATACTTCTACAAAAATATTTTTTGGTAAAATAATTACCTACTTGATGAATTCCTCCAAATATTTTTACCTCGATCTTTTAATTAAAATCTCCCCTTGGGTGGAATAATTATCCACCTTATATCCCCTTTAGTAAAAATATTTCATACTCCGGTGAAAACATTTTATGATTATAGTTACATCATTAGTAAGATGTATGTCCCCTAAATAATATTTATGCCATGATAAATTTTCATTTCATATTACTATGGTTTCACTCAAACTTCCATTTTATTTTGTAAAATATTTACTCTAATTCTGTAAACTCCTCTCGATATAATTTTTAACATTTTCTTTGCTACCCATTGGAAGGACTCTCATATTAATCTTTATAGCAATCTCCCACATTTTAATTGATATAGACATATCGTGGAAACTCTATTTTTAGTCTTGCTGATACCATACTCTCCCATCGATATCTTCTTCACGCCTTCAGTTTTACCCTTTTCAAGATATCAAAGAGACGCAAAATCTTGTCTCGCTGATAAACCATAGTCTACCTGATATTTATTTTATTCTTTTATCTTGGCGTGTAAAAAATCGTCTAGACCCACCTCATCGGTAGATCGGGGGGACTCAAAAATTCATCTCTGATAAGCCATGTTTTCCTGATATTAAGGTTATCTGGACCATTAGGAACCCTTTTAAGCATTGCCAAGAGTCTTACTGACAAATAGTCCTCATTTATATCTTCATTGGACTGACATGTACCATCACTAAGAAAATAGGATGCCTTCCTGATGTACTTAGTCTCCCCAATATGTTTCTTTTATAGCATTTGTTCATTGGGATACATCAGTGGGACTCTTCCTGAAACTTTTTAGTCCTTTCTCATCGGAGTGAGCTGTATAGTCGACAAGATATGAGAAACCCATTTTGATGATATATGTTACTCCGATACAACTAGTGTCTTGACTTATCCATGAGAGTACATATATCTCTTGCCAAAACTGTATCCATCAACATGACCCTTTAGATCGGTATGATTTAAAAATTTCATTCCGACTTTCTTTCTTTTGCCAATGAGTTTTTTTATCAATGAAACATCATGTAGTGTTTTCCCAATCATGTGCACTTGTTGTCTTTTGAAACTTTTGATCATTGTAACTTCATTTAGGTCTTCCTGATATGTATAAAATGTTCACTAGAGAATTATGGCTTGTTTGATTAGCAAGACATGCACATGGTCTTTTCGATAAAGATCAATTGCTCTTAAAGTTCTTTGCTCAACTGCGATCAGGGAGCTACTAGACCATGATCATGAAATCTTACAAGGCAGAATAACTCAAAAAACTTCTTGAATTAAACTTGTTCTTGCCTGGTTCATAGTTATCTTTGATTGCTTTCTTAGAATATCTTCACCTAATGGTAAGCAGTCTTTGTGAACCTGTGTAAGAAATTTGCCCTCTTTAAAAGCATATGGCTACAAGTTCATAACTCCTATGAATGAAGCCTTATATATGCCATACATCATTCTCAAATCAAAATCAAATAAAAGAGCTTCATCCTTGACTTAACCTTTTGAGTGATATCTTTCTTGTTTGGAAGCAAGCCAAAACATCTTGCTTAGAATTGTAAATGAAAATCAACCCAACAAGCTTGTCCTTTTAGTTTTCTTCTTTCTTTCCTTGCTGAAATTCATTACTATGGGATACTAATTTTTTTGCAAAAATGGTAGGAAATTTTAGGTCCCAATAGGTTGCATGATAGCTATTACAGTATAATAGTCTTTAGGTTGATATGATAATTCTTGCAAGTGAGTATGCTCAAGTGACAATCTTTAGCTTGATTTTATCATGATGATAATTCTTTTACTAACATGATTTCTCTTAGTATCCTTCTAATTTTTAGGTTAGTGTTTGAATTAGGATAATAGCAACATGATTGCACATCTACTCCATGGTGAAAGTGTTTGCATGACCTTGCTCTAGTTTAGGATTATTGTTGAATATTTATAAGAATCCCTTTATAAGTATATACCAATACTATCTTGATGATTTCCTTCCCATGGTAATATGGCTTTTTGTCATAAATTGTTATCTCAAATAAATATAAATTTTTAGTTTGTCATGATATTTTAACTTGACAAAATGATAATCCTCTCACTTCCCTCATGACTGTCCTATAACATGAGATTTCATGCTTTAACATAATCATAAAGTGAAGTAAACGAATACATAAAGAACATGCCTTAGATTTTAAGATTCAAGTCGCCCAATCCTCAAAATTTTGGCTTCAAAATCCTAAAAAATTTTGAGCTTTTTGGCAAGTTCCTTTGTCTTCAATGTTGAATTCTATATAACTCTAATAGGATTAATCAAATTTATGAAAAAAACAAATATAGATCATAAAATTCAATCTAAATACATGAAAATTAGCATTCAAACAATATCAAACATGAAACTATTAGTTTAAATGATCAAATTCTATCTAAAAACATTCAATTTACTACTTCTACATTGAAAAACCAAAAAAAGGTGGTGGATTAAATATACAATGATTGTCAAAATGTCAACACCATGAAAAAGCATTTTTTTGTCCCATAATGCATGAAAAGTAGGGAATACTAGAGCACGTGGATCTAAATCATAGATCCCACATGCTTTTTGTCTATTTTTCCTAGTTCACCAAAACATGCTTGAATTATAATGCGAGCACATTTTTTCATGCATTGAAAATTTTAAGTGTTGCCATGCATGGAAAGTTTTAAGTGTTGTCACGCATGGAAAGTTATAAGTGTTTTAAGTGAATGGAAAGTGGAGAGGGAGGTAGAGAGGTGAGACAGAGAGGGTAGGAGGTAAAGAGGGGAGGGAGAGGGTAGGAGATAAAGAGGAGAGAGAGAGAGAGATACTAGTTTTGACATGCAACCCTAAACCCCTAAACCCTAAATAATGCCCCTAAACCCTAGACTCGAGCAACCCTAAACCTCTAAACCCTACATAATGCCCCCAAACCCTAACCCCTAATCCCTAAACCCAAGAAATGCTAAACCTCTATCTTCCTATCTCTATCATCCATCTACCTTCAATCTCTCTCCCTATGTCTCTAGCCATGTCCCTCACTCTCTATCTCCCTATCTCTCCCCTCATCCTCATCTATATCTCCCTCTCAGTCCCCTCTCTTTCTCTCTAAACCCTAAGCACTAAACCTCTAAACCTTAACCCCTAACCACTAAACCATTAACCCTAAACCCTAAATAATGTCCCTAAACCTTAAACCCCAACCCCTAAACCCTAAACCCCAAACCCTTAAACCCTAAATCCAAGCAACCCTAAACCTCTATCTCCCTATCTCTCCCCTATCTCCCTATCTCTATCATCCCTCTACCTCTTAGTATTTCTCCCTATGTCTCTAGCCATGTCCCTCACTTTCCATCTCTCTATCTCTCCCCTCGATCTCCTCTATATATCCCCATCATTCCTCTTTGTCTCTCTCTAAACCCTAAACCTCTAAACCTTAATACCTAACCCCTAACCCCTAAACCCTAAACCCCAAACCCTTAAACCCTAAACCCTAAACCCAAGCCACCCTACACCTCTATCTCCCTATCTCTATCATCTGTCTACCTCTCAATCTCTCTCCGTATGTCTCCAGATATGTCCCTCACTCTCTATCTCCCTATCTCTCCCCTCTATCTCCTCTATCTCTCCTAATCTCTATAGGTCCCCTCTCCCTCTCTAAAACCTTAACCTTAAACCCCTAAACCCTAACCTGTAACTCCCAAACCCTAAACCCTAAACCCCTAAACCCTAAATAATTCCCCTAAACCCTAAACTCAAGCAACCCTAAACCCTAAACTTGAGCAACCCTAAACCTCTATCTCCCTAACTCTCCCTTATCTCCCTATCTCTATTGTCCCTCTATCTCTTGTTAGAAATGTAGCATCAAAAATTGTCCTATTGTATGGAATGGTACAATTTCCCTTAGTTTAGCTCCTCGCCTTTGGTGACCTCTCAACCTTTTCTTTCTAACCTTCTTGAAAACCTTGATTGACTAGGTCTAGTTGCAAAATGTTCACCTTTTGAGATAGCCTTTTGATAGAACCTAGAAAGAGAATTTGAAATAGGGACCCCTGGAACCCCCTTGATGCAGATTTGATAAGAAAATAGGGGCTTGGACTCAGGCGCCCATGCCCTAGTCCTCTCCTATTTTTTGGGATTTTGAATCTCAGTGGGGTGTTAGCTCCTGCCATATGCCTCAGGATTCCTTTTTCAAATTCTTGATTTTCATGTGATATTGAGACGTTATTTCAAAATTTGAACTTCCCCAAAGCTAGATATAAAAAGACATTTGAAAATCATTTTATCGCACACAATTCTTATGCAAGCTTAATGCCAAAACTCTGCCAAAATTGCCATTGAAGATCAGCTACTTGTTGAAGCTCTTGAAAGTTATTTGAATTTGCTATCATGGAGACAATTGATGGAGATTAGGAATTGAGATCTTGAGTCTATCTTGATCTTCCTAGGGTTTGTACACCTTTTGCATGATTTTGAGAAGGGTTGAAGCCTCCAACATCAGGGTTGGAGATCTTCCATGGACATTGCTGATTCACCTTCTTGTTCATGTAAGTCTTAATTTGTTTTCATCTCCTTGAGGTGAAGTATATGTTTATTGATTTGAAGCAAGTTGTTGATCTTCCCTTGATTGAGACATCTAGGGTTTGATATTTCTGCATACACATTGATCTTTGGCTATTGTTGAGGTAGGAATACCAAAGATGGGGCTTGACTAAGGCAAGATCCTATATAGCCACAACATCTTTCTCCTTCTTTTGTAGGTGTAGATCGTGTTTGGCAGGTTACGACAGAAAGAAGGATATTGTGGGTACAGTCGTTGCAAACTTTCAAATTTCTTGATCCTAACACTTACGAGACTAATAAATGGGTGCCCTAGTCCAACTAGGGAAGATTTCTGAGATCTAGGAGCCATTTGGAGTTGTCAGTCATCCTGTGTAGAAGATTTTCTATGACAGGAATTTGCAGGCCTAAAGAGCAGGCGCCCTAGTCCATTTGGCCCTTAAATTTTGGGTGCACAGATTCTAAATCTCTTTCTTTGTATTTTGTGGTCTGGTTTGCATGTTTCATCATCTGATTTTATGAATCTCTGTTATAAGGCATAATTAGGGTTTCTTTGATGAATGAGTAAAGACACTTGATAAAATCTTAATTAGGCTCTTGAATAAGATAGAGTGAGTATAAGGGATAGACAAGTAACTCATAGATTGACCTTAGACTTAATCCTTGTCCTCCCAATGTTTAGCATGGTGAAAAAGTAGCACTTTATCTTATTAAGACAAATCTACAATTTTAGCCTAAACATTTTGGTGAACATGAGCTTTAACGAATTTGCATCCTTTTAAACTTGAGATTTGAACTAATTTGCTATCCTAGAGCATAATTAGATTGAAAAACTCTCTTTCGTGAAATTGTATGCATAGAATTGGGAATTATATTATTTATCTTTTCACTAAAAGAGTTGGAAATTATCATTTATTGTTGTGCATAGAATTTCATTTTCATAGGCCATCATTTTACATTTAAAATCTTGGGATAAATAGAGCATGTTAGAATGTCAGATTCTTTTTTGCAAGATTTTCATGTATATGATGAGTCGTTTAGTTGTGATGACTTCGATATGTTAGATGAAGCCCTTGAGGACTTTATCTCGATTGACCAATCCACTACGACCTCTAAGCTATCCTTATTTCAAAAATTTGTAAATGCGATCTATGTTCTTAAACCTAATGAAGAACCTAAAAAATTGAAAACTGTGGTCATTTTATGTTCAAATGTGGTTAAACCATCTTCTAAACTAGTGCTCACTATTAGAGGTCTTCCTTCCTCTTCTCGACCTCCTGATCACATTTATGATTATGCTAAACAAATAGCACAACAAAAGTTATAAAAAACTAATCATAATGTGGTTGCTCATGCATATAACTCTCAGAATAATAAACAAAGTATACAACAATCAAGCATTTCAATATCTTTATTAGCTTCTCAACCTATGCTTCCTCAAGCACCCTGTTTAACATATAAAGGTGGTAAAGACTATGATCTTGTAGAGTAGCTTCGTGCTACTCCTACAAAGATATCCCTTTGGGAGCTTATACAAACTTTGCCTACTTACCATGGAATGCTTCAAGAAGCTTTACAAAAGGTGATTATCCCACTTGTTGTTAAACCAAATGATGTAGCAGCTCTCTTAGATTGTATGAACGCAACAAAAACAGACATTTTGTTTCAACAACATGAATTGCCATCTCTTGAAGTACAAAATTAGTATGATCCTTTGATTATCTTTATTACAATAAACAAAATATTGGTTAAGAGAGTTATGATTGATAATGGATCATCTCTTAATGTTTGTGGCATTAACTTATTACATAAGATTAAAGTTGATACATATGCCATCAAACCGGAAACATTAAGTATCCATGGTTTTGATAATGTTGGACAACAATCCGTAGGCACTATAACTTAACCTATACAAGTGGGACCTATGATTGTGCCTACCCTGATTCATGTCATGCCTTATTCTCTATCTTACAACATGATTCTTGGTAGACCTTGGATACATGCATTAGGGGTAGTTCCTTCTACTTTACATCATTCAATCAAGTTTATATTCAAAGATAAGCTACACACTATCCATGTTGATCCTAAACCTGATAATTGTTTGCAAATTGAAGTTCATAAGCATGTTAATTTTCCTAAAATTCTAAATAATTTGAAAGTTGATATGCCAACTCCTCTTGCTTTAGAAAATGTTATGCAAGAGTCTAAACAATCAAATGCATTTGTTGGTGATGACTGGGGTTCATTAGATTTTACATCTTCTTCCATGCGAGAATATAAACCTAAAAGCCCCGTCCCCGAAATATCAAATATTGCATCAATAATATCGCATGCTATAAATGATAAACATAAGGCTTCCTTGTTAACAAACTCAGATAATACTTTTACTTATACTACTGATTATGAAACTTATGAAGCTCCACCTTCTTCTAAGGAAATGGCTTCTCTTTATGGTCGGGGATTCCAAATCCTTTATAAAGATTGTGATTATGTAGGTAATGGTTGTGGTATAAACCAACAAGGAATCAAAGTCCCTATAGAATCTTCTTCGTGACATTGCTCAAATGGCATTGGATACAATCCTTTCAAGGAATCCAAAGCCCATAAATGCCCTACTCTTAATGTGAATACAATATCAACACTAATTGTCCTCTAGGACCACTTCCAGTGGATGTATTCTCAACAAATGAAGTGATAATAGAAGTCTTGGGTACTTATGACAATATTCCTCATTATCATCATAAGCGTGGCTTACCTTATTATTTAAACAACAATGCATATTTTGGAAAAACTACTAGCGCAAATAAATACCACTCTAAAGTCTAATGAAGAATTTGAAGAACAACCAAAATCGTACGATCCCTTAGACCACAGCACTCTCCTTAATGGAAAGACTGTTGATGTTTTCATGGATAAAGATAGCATTGAAAAAGTTATCCCTATTGGTGACTGTTTAAGTGTGGAAAAAAAACAAGAAGTTACTAAGCTAGTGCATGAATTCTCAGAATTATTTTCTTGGAACTATTCCGACATGCCTGGTATCAATCCTTAGATTGTAACACATATTATTGTCTTGAAACTAGATGCTAAGCCGTTTAAACAAAAGATTCGTAAGATGAATCCTAAAATAGCATTTCTTGTCAAAAATGAGATAGAAAAGATTTGACAAGTAGGTTTTATCTACCCTATCAATTATTCACCTTGGATTTCAAATATTGTCACCATCACTAAACCCAATGGTCATATAAGAATGTGCATAGATTTTCAAGTTTTGAATCTGGCATCGTTGAAAGATGATTTTCCACTTCCAAATATTGATATGATTGTCGATTCTATAGCTGGCCATGAATTACTCTCTTTCATGGATGGTTTCATAGAATACAATCAAATTCTAATAAATCCTCAAGACCAGTATAAAAAAGCTTTTATAACACCTTGGGGTACATTTTTCTAGGTAGTCATGCCGTTCAGACTTAAGAATGTAGGAGCTACTTACCAACGTGCAATGACTTATATTTCATGACTATATGCACAATATTTTAGAAGATTATGTCGACGACATCTTGTTGCAAGTATGAGGATAACTAGTGTTGTCATTGATGTCAACATACTCATATTACATTGATGAGAAGGATTGGGTGAGCTGTGTGCTGAGGATATTGAGAAAATTAGTCTCAATCAGGAATAGTGAAGAACAGTAATGAGAAGAAGGCCAAAAGTACTCAATAGGTTGAGGATCAGAGGATGCGGATTAAAGGGTTTGTAGATATGAGTCTTGAGATGTTCCAGTTAAGATTTCAGAGGTCCACATGAAGATACAAAGAAGTTGTGATCGATCAAGTAGAACCAGTTCCGGGAGATGCTCTGGAGTGACAAAGTGTTACAAAAAGGTCCGGTGAGATCCGGAAGTGCATTGGACAGAGTGTTTACGATGTCCTTGTGATGTGTCATCTTGATTTATTCATGGTTTGGAGGTCCAGAAGCACCTCTTGCAGTATGACAGTGGCGATAGACTGTGTTCTTGAAGTTCCAGATGAGGAAGAGAAGAGATTCCAGTGAGTAGATGAAGTGCGGATGTACCTGGTCATTCAGGCAAGCCTGTGAAGGTTCTTGGATCATGTTGAGGTTGTGTTGTTGGTCTGCATTAGTGGTAGAGCCCAGAATTGGAGATATTCTTCTGGATGGAGATGTTCTTGCTGGTCGACCAGATGAGTTATTCATCTTGCGAATGTTCTTGTGGATGATTGCCGACTTAGATGATTGTTCCTAAGTTAATGCCTTGTATAAATAAAGGATTGTGAATCCATTTCGTAGCGTGTCATGGAGTGAATGAGTGTGGCATAGCGAGAGAGCAAAAGGCAGAGCAGGTGTGTCTTGGGATTAAATGGAACTGATCCAGACATGGTGAAGATGTCATTCTCTAGTTCAAGTTTGTAATACTTATGATCTTGTAGACAGTGTGTCTCTTGTAGGCAGTGTGTCTCTTTGTGAGCAGTGTGCTTAGGTAGTGAGTCCTGACTGGCATGTGCCATCCATTTTTCTTATTCTTCTAATAGAGAATAATCCTTGGGTTAATCACCCTGTGGTTTTTCCCTTAACCGGGTTTTCCACATCAAAATCTTGGTGTCTAATGTGTTGATGTTTATCTGCTCCGATGTTCTTGCTTTATGCTTTGATGAATGGTTAATTGATATGCTGTTAACTAACAAAGTAGATTCAAGTGTTTGAAGTAGCAGCAAGTTTTTGCACAACTGATTCACCCCCCTCTCAATTGTGTGCCCTAGATCTAACAATTGGTATCAGAGCTAGGTTCCTCTAAAAGGAGCTTAACCGCTTGAGGAGATCCAAGATGTCGTCATACAAGAAGGATAGTCTGAAGTTTGATGGAACCAACTTCTCTCTCTGGAAAGGTTGCATGAAATGTCACTTGGAGTGTATGGGAAAAGCATACTTGTCCATGGTCACAAAACCATATGTACCTCCACAGGGTGGTCTGACAACTCTTAATGAAATCACAGATGCTAAAAACAATCTGCGAACCAAAGAAGCTCTTCTAAGCACATTGAATGACTCGGAGCTTTCAAATGTTATTGACCTACCAACTGCCTAAGAGATCTAGGTTAAACTAAAACTTCTGCATGAAGGAGATGAGTTTGTTAAGAGTGCAAGGTTGCAAAGTCTAAAAGGGAAATTTGAAAGATTGAAGATGAGAGATGATGAAAATGTCACTACCTTTATGCCAAGAGTAAATGAGCTGGTGTGTGGAATCAGGAATCCTGGTGGAGTTCTGGATGAAAATGAGATTATTTGCAAAATTCTCAGATCCCTTCCTGCTGCCTACAAATTCAAGGTTGTTTCCATTGATGACTTCAGAGCCCATACAACTGTCACAAGAGAGCAATTGGCTGGCAAACTAGCTGCATTTGAAATGACCGAGTTTGGAGATGATCCCCCCAAGACTGAATCTACATTCAAAGCCAGTGCCTATGTGAAAAGCAAACAAAGATTTGATCTGGGAGAAAATTCTTCAAGGAAGCTGTCATGGTATGATCAAGCAAGAAGAGATATGGAAGAGGAAGAAGCAGAAACAACTCAACTTGAAGCCCTCATTGCAAAGAGACTGCCAAGAGGATCTGGTAAGTATGAGGAAAATTACCCTTTAAGTGCTTCAACTGCAATAAGATTGGTCATTTTGCTTCAAGATGTCTGGATAGATCTACAGGGTCAAATGCTAATAGACAAAGGTTCCAAAAGAATTGTTATTATGTTCATGAAGAAGATGATAATGAAGGTGTAACAGATGATGAATTAGAGATAGGAAACAGATCCAGAAATGAATGGGTGTTTATTGCCATCAAGGAAGAAGATCCAATATCCTCTGAATCTGTCAATCATAAGGTTGTGGAAAGAGCATTGGCTGCACAAGTTGAAGAAAAGGATGATTGGGTTATTAACAGTGGATGTTCTCACCATATGATAGGTGATAAGAACAAGTTCTTAGATTTGGAAAGGTATGAAGGAGGAATGGTAAAATTTGGTGATAATTCTTCTGGTAGAATCAAAGGCAGGGGAACTATTTCTTTTGATGGAAAGAGCAAAACCGGTAATGTATTGTATGTTGAAGGATTGAAGCACAATCTTCTCAGTGTTGGTCAGTTGGTGGACAAAGGTTATGATCTCTGGTTCAAGAATGGAAGATACAGGATCTTTGAAAGCTCCAGAACTGAGATTGTATCCAGTACTCAAACAAAAGGTAATATCTTCCATCTAGTTGGTTCTGACAAAAGTTGTTTGTTTGTTCAAATTGATCAAAGTTGGTTATGGCATAGAAGAATATGTCATGTAAATTTTGACAACATCATCAAGATAAGCAATACTCAGGTTGTAAGAGATCTTCCAAAACTGGTGAAACCTACAAATAGTTTGTGCAAAGAATGTTAGCTAGGTAAACAGAGTAGAGTCTCTTTCAAAAGCAAGGATCGGTCCTCTTTCAAATTGCTGGAATTAGTTCATACTAATCTCTATGGTCTAACAAGAATCAAGAGTATGCAAAGTGATAGATATTTCATGTTACTGATTGATGACTATTCCCGGATGATGTGGGTTACCTTTCTAAAAGAGAAATTAGAAGCACTTGAGAAGTTCAAAATCTTCAAAGCTATGGTAGAGAATCAAACCGGATTGAAACTGAAATGTCTGAGGTCTGATAAAGGTGGTGAATTCACATCTGGTGAATTCATAGACTTTTGTGAGAAGCATGGTATAAATAGATAGCTATTTGCTCCTAGGACTCCACAGCAGAATGGAGTAGTTGAGAGAAAGAACTGGACCATCCAAGAAGCATCCAGGACAATGATGATGGAAGCCAATGTTCCTCAGATGTTTTGGAGAGAAGTTGTCAGTGTTGCAGTCTACACTCTCAATCAAGTTCAAATCAGAGGCAATACCGGTAAGACTCCTTATGAACTTTGGTTTGGTGTAACTCCTACTGTGAGATATTTCAGAGTATTTGGTAGCAAGTGTTACATCAAAAGAGATGAAGATCTAGGAAAGTTTGATGCAAAAAGTGATGAAGGAATTTTCTTAGGTTACTCCACTCAAAGCAAAGCATACCGGTGTTACAATAAGAGATTGAGAAAGATGATAGAAAGTACAAATGTAAAGGTTGATGAAGGAATTGAGAAGCCCTCAAGGTTTTATGAATATGATGAAGATGATCAGCATGATTCTCTAGTGCAAGGAGCTCAATCCTCCTCTAAAATTCAGATTCAGACTAATCCAGTAAATCAGGAAGAAGAGGCTTGTCTGAATAAGCCTGATCAAGAAACAGTAGTGCAAGAAACTCCCAAACTTCCAAGGTATGTAACTCTAAACCATTCTGAAGATCAGATCATAGGTGACAAAAGCAAAGGGGTACAAACAAGGAGAAGAATTGTTCTAGAATCAAATGAATACTGTCTGATTTCAAAGATTGAACCTAAGACAATAAATGAAGCTTGCAATGATGAAAATTGGACCAAAGCAATGGAGGAAGAGTTGATGCAAATTGAGAAAAATCATACTTGGGATCTTGTTCCCAGACCTAGAAACAAGAATGTGATTGGAACCAAATGGGTCTTTCGAAACAAACTAAATGAAGTTGGTGAAGTAATCAGAAACAAAGCCAGGTTGGTCTGCAAAGGCTACTCTCAAATAGAAGGAATTGATTTTGAAGAAACCTTTGCTCCGGTAGCAAGAATTGAAGCAGTCAGATTATTTCTTGCATTTGCTACCTTCAAAGACTTCAAGGTATATCAAATGGATGTCAAGTCTACCTTCCTAAATGGTGACTTAGAATAAGAGGTGTACATTGAACAACCGGATGGATTTCAGTTATCAGAGCATGGTGATATGGTCTGCAAATTAAAGAAGGCATTGTATGGTCTAAAGCAAGCCCCAAGAGCATGGTATGAGAGGTTGGACTAACAGCTTTTGAAGATTGGTTTCAATGAAGGTACTGCTGATAGTAATCTATATTTCCAAATAGAGAATGAAAACATTTTGATTGTTGAAGTGTTTGTGGATGATATCATTTTTGGAGGAAGAGATAGTATGTGTAAATCTTTTGCAAATCAGATGAAAAGTGAATTTGAGATGTCTATGCTTGGTGAAATGAATTTCTTCTTGGGTCTGTAAATTACTCAAACCAAGAAAGGGATCTTCATTTCTCAGACCAAATATGTGAAAGAACTGTTGAGGAAATTTGGGATGGAAGATTCAAAGCCAATGAACACTCCCATGGCAACTAGATGCAAGTTGAGCAAAGATGATGACTCTCCTAAGGCAGACCAGACAAAGTACAGATCAATGATTGGTGGATTGTTGTATCTCACTCAGACTAGACCAGATATAATGCAGGCTATTGGTCTTGTGGCAAGATTCCAAGCGGATCCTAGAGAATCTCATGTCATGGAAATCAAAAGAATTTTTAAGTACTTGAAAGGAATAGTTGAGTATGGTCTATGGTATCCTAGAGATTAGGACTTTTCTCTTCATGCATATAGAGATGTAGATTGGGTAGGAGATGTGGATGATAGGAAGAGTACAAGTGGAGGAGCATTCTTCTTGGGAAAAAGGTTGGTTTCTTAGCTAAGCAATAAATAAGAGGCAATATCTTTGTCTACAATTGAAGCAGAATACATTACAGCAGCAAGTAGTTGCACTCAAATCTTATGGATGAAGTAGATGTTAAGAGACATTAAAGTAGAATATGAGGAGCCTATCACAATTTTCTATGATAATTCAAGTGCAATAAATATCTCTAAGAATCTAGTGTTGCATTCTAAGACCAAGCACATATCTATCAAGTTTCACTTTCTGAGAGAGCAAGTGAACAAGGATGAAGTCAGATTGGAGTATGTCCCTCCAAGGATCAGATTGTAGATATCTTTACTAAACCTCTTCCCAAGGACTCTTTTGAGTATCTCAGGGAGAAGTTAGGGGTCATGGCCCCTCCGGTGATGAACTAGGATGCACTGATGTGCATCAGTCCGATGGGTGTCATAGTCATATCTTGTGATCTGGATTGATGATGGGGAGCTACTACTAAGGGGGAGCAACTGGTATGATTCTGATGTGTTAGAATTGCAAGTATGAGCCCTTTGCCATTGATGTCAAAGGGGGAGAGAAGACATGTGAAAAACAAGTGGTTGATGATTAAAGGGGGAGCAGTAAAGGAAGAGAAGACATGTGAAGAGTTGTTGCTGATATGAGGAGCTGTGATAGAAAGGAGAAGATCTTGTCTTGATGGTTTTTCACATCATATTTTGCCATTAATGACAAAGGGGGAGATTGTTCCAAGTATGAGGATAACCAATGTTGTCATTGATGTCAACATACTCATATTGCATTGATGAGAAGGATTGGGTGAGCTGTGTGCTGAGGATATTGAGAAAATTAGTCTCAATCAGGAACAGTGAAGAACAGTAATGAGAAGAAGGCCAAAAGTACTCAATAGGTTGAGGATTAGAGGATGCAGATTAAAGGGTTTGTAGATATGAGTCTTGAGATGTTCTAGTTAAGATTTTAGAGGTCCACATGAAGATATGAAGAAGTTGTGATCGATCAAGTAGAACCGGTTCCGGGAGATGCTCTGAAGTGACAAAGTGTTTCAAAAAGGTCTGGTGAGATCCGAAAGTGTATTGTCCTATTCTGTGGATTGGACAAAGTGTTTAGGATGTCCTTGTGATGTGTCATCTCGATTTGTTCATGGTTTGGAGGTCCGGAAGTACCTCTTGCAGTATGACAGTGGCGACAGACTATGTTCTTGAAGTTTCAGATGAGGAAGAGAAGAGATTCCAGTGAGTAGATGAAGTGCGGATGTACCTGGTCATTCAAGCAAGCTTGTGAAGGTTCTTGGATCATGTTGAAGTTGTGTTATTGGTCCGCATTAGTGCTAGAGCCCAGAATTGGAGATATTCTTCCGGATGGAGATGTTCTTTCCGGCCGACCGGATGAGTTATTCATCTTGCGAATGTTCTTATGGATGATTGCCGACTTAGATGATTGTTCCTAAGTCGATGCCTTGTATAAATAAAGGATTGTGAATCCATTTCATAGCGTGTCGTGGAGCGGATGAGTGTGGCATAGCGAGAGAGCGAAAGGCAGAGTAGTTGTGTCTCGGGATTAAATGGAACTGATCCAGACATGGTGAAGATGTCATTCTCCAGTTCAAGTTTGTAATACTTATGATCTTGTAGACAGTGTGTCTCTTGTAGGTAGTGTGCCTCTTTGTGAGCAGTGTGCTTGGGTAGTGAGCCCTGACTGGCATGTGCCATCCATTTTTCTTATTCTTCTAACAGAGAATAATCCTTGGGTTAATCACCCCGTGGTCTTTCCCTTAACCAGGTTTTCCATGTCAAAATCTTGGTGTCTAATGTGTTGATGTTTATCTGCTCCGGTGTTCTTGCTTTATGCTTTGATGAATGGTTAATTGATATGCTGTTAACTAACAAAGTAGATTCAAGTGTTTGAAGTAGTAGCAAGTATTTGCACAACTATATCACCCCCCCTCTAAGTTGTGTGCCCTAGATCTAACACATCTTGGCAAAGTCTATTCACCACCGAGATCATGCTACAAATTTTTGACAAATATTTGAGCACATAAGGAAATATAACATGTGACTAAATCCTCGTAAGTGTGTTTTCGGTGTTGATAGTGGAAAGCTATTAGGATTTATTGTTTCAAATCATGGTATTCAAGTGGATATGAAAAAGATAGACACAATTGTTAACATGCCAATACAAAAGAACATATCTCAATTGTGTAGTTTGTAGGGGAAGATATAGGCCATCTGTCAATTTGTTTCATAGCTCGCAGATAGGACTCGCCCTTTTACACAACTATTGAAGAAGGATTCAAAATTTCAATAGAATTCTGAATGTCAAAAAGCTTTCAAAGATTTAAAGGATTACTTAGCTAATCCTCTTATCCTACAACCTGTTGTCCCTGATAAACCATATCTATTATACATTTCAGCATCTAACAATGCCCTAGCAGCTTTGTTAGCACAATGTGATACTAGAGGCAAGGAAAGCACTGCCTATTATATTAGTCAAACTTTTCTTGATTATGAAGTGTGATACACTGTTATCGAGAAGCATTGCTTAGCTTTAGTGTTTGCAACTCAAAAGCTTAGACATTACCTCTTAAATGCTGAAATACATGTGATTGTAAAATTTGACCCCCTGAAACATCTCTTTGCAAAAATAGATTTATCGGGTCATCTTGTTAAATGGGTTATGTTATTAACAGAATTTGATCTTAAGTTCATCTCTCAAAAAGCAATTAAAGGACAAGTGTTAGTTGATCAGTTAGCTGAAGCTCCTTCACCTGATGTTGTCTAAAGATGATAAATGGGAACTATACATTGATGGATCAAGATGTCAAACTGGCTCAGGGGCTAGTGTTATTTTAATACCCCCTACAGGCAAGTCGATTCGTCTCTCTTACCGCTTAGACTTCTCATGCACAAACAATATAGTTGAAAATGAAGCTCTCATTGTAGGACTTCATGCTGCTTTGGCTCTTAACATAAAACACATTACAATATATGGTGATTCTCAGCGAATTGTAAAATAAATAACTAGATCATATCAAACTAAGAATGACAAACTATCTCAATACCATGAGTTTGCATTATCTATCTTAAAACAATTAACATCATATTCAATAAACAATATTCCCAAGAAAGACAACCAGCATGTGGATGCAATGGCAAGCATTTCTTCCCTTATATCCCCTGATGGTTCACCTGAGGAATTTACTTTCATTGTTCATAATCTTAAAACATTGACAATTGAAGATCCTATAGTTGTGAATTCAGAACTCTATGATAATACATACACTAATTAATGGTTCTCCCATATATTCAATTATTTGCATGATGGAACCATTCCTAACTCAACATCTAATAATTCTTGAATCCGCTTACACAAATTAGCAATGTGATACATCATACTCTCAAATGTCTTATACAGACGAAGTTACAATGGTGTTTTACTCTAATGTTTAAGTAATTCATAGATACCAATAGCTTTAGAAGAAGCTCACTCTAGTGCCTGTGGAGGGCATTTTGAGGGAAAATCATTAGTATAAAAATTGTTACAAATGGGCTACTATTGGCAGCACATGGAACAAGATTCCTTCACTTACATCAAGAGATGCCTGCAATGTCAACAACACAAACACTTAATCCATGCTCCCGTCCAAGAACTTCGTGCCCAGGTGTCACCATGGTTGTTCTCTATTTGGGGCTTGGATCTAATTGGTAAAATTTCTCCTCCTCTCAAGGGCATACATTTATCATTACTGCCACTAATTACTTTAAAAAGTGGTTTGAAGCAGTCCCCTTGCAATCCACGACTGCTAACGTATTTTGTCGATTTATACAAGATAACATTATTTCTCAATTTGGAATACCTTCCTCCCTCGTTTTAGACAATGGTACACCATTTAAGAACAAGGATGTGAAAAAGTTCCTCAAAAAATATCATATATAACATCACTTCTCTACACCTTATTACCCTCAATCAAACGGCCAAGCAGAAGCTTCAAACAAAGTTATTGGATAGATTTTATGAAAGACTGTTAATAAACACAAAAAATATTGGCATACTCAATTATCTTACGCATTATGGACTTATAGAACAAGCATTCATACGCCTACTGGTAATACATCATATAATCTTGTCTATGGTGTAGACGCGATAATGCCCTTGGAGTTAGAAATTCCTTCACTAAGAATTTCCTTGAGAGACATCATGGATGACAACATAGAATGTGAGATAAGATTACAAGAACTTGAGATGCTTGATGAAAGATGAAAATTAATGTAACATAAATGCACCTCTTGGAGAAAAAGGTAAGTTTAGCCCTAACTGGCTTGGACCATACATAGTTACCGAAGACTTTGGATCTGGAGCGTATAGACTAGTTGATGAGCAAGGTATGCCACTTAAGGAACCTATTAATTCAATGCACCTCAAAAGATTTCATTCTTAAAGATTTGATGTTAAATGTTCCTAAGAAAATTTATTACATCTTTGCTAGTATCAATTTTGATAAGATATTAGTATTTTGTCTTAATTCATTTAAGATTACATCTTTGCTTGTTTAATCATTGTTGTATCATGCTTATGTATTCTTTGCTTATATCACTTTGGTATTAACTAAATATAGTATGGAAATTTGGGTTGTGTGAAATTATTGATCATTGTGCTCATTTCTATATGTTCTCTTTAAAATGGTTAGTATAGTACATTAGCATTAATCACATTTCCATATTAACCTTCAAATATCATCACTAGTTGCATTTTTACAAAAATCACATGTGATAGATTAAAAACCATTACAAATAGATAGAAAAATAAGCATCATATATATATATATGTATTCTCAATTTTAAATATACATCCAAGTCAAAAATCCATCAGGACAAAATGGGATATCGTAGTGCATAGAATCTATACATCACATAACGGAACCTCGGTCACCCGTACCCTCAGGCCCTCGTGGTGTGTGAGTGATAGAGGCATGATCATGTGTGGCTACAGATCACGAATGACTCCTAGAGATGCTTCATGATTGTAACCCCCTGATCTCACCTCTCATCTCTATCATCTACTCATGTGCCTTGTGGTACATCCTCTGGTACTGGTCTCTCTCAACCTAAACCCTGTCTCTGTAATCTCTCACCTGATGAACCTCACGCAGTAAGAATCACTGACAATTGGTTCTCCATCCGATGAAGGTACTGCTACCATCTGCTCCTATGCTTAGCTTCAGCGCACTCAGTGCTCTAACTAAACTCCTCTCTCTCTCTCATGCAAAATACTCTAGCATAGCCTCTGTAGCCATCCGGTATCTGACAAAAGGCATAAATATCTCTGCATGTCACCTAGCGGATGATCATGGTGAATACCCTACCCACACTTGTTGCTCTGATACATCTGAAGGTACTATGTCCACTATAACGTGACTCACAAAGTCTCCCCAAGTATCTGTCCAAATTGAAAAATAGAGGATAGGATAGATATTAGAATCTCATATAAAATTAGAAACATACAAAGCATTAAAAACAATAAATAATAAGCTCACTAGATCTCCATCTCTCTAGGATGGAGCTCGGATCGCTAAAGGTGTGATGAGCTCTACAATCTGATGTGCAACTGGGGACACATGTCTACTACACTCCCCCCTCTCTCTCCGACTAGGTCTCGCATCCCCTGCAGGAATAGGACCATGAGCCCTAGACTGCGTTCTCGACTCAGTCTCCTCATCAGTGTCTACCTCCTACTCACCCTGTCGTGATCTTGCTCTGAAAAGGTATTGCGATGGGACCTCCTCTGAATCATCCTCGTCATCCTCCACATCCTCCTCAAGATCATAGTATCCCACAAAATCACTCACATCATCCTCTACCCCTGTGTCACTAGCGTGACCGGCGCAAGGTCAAGCATCGCCTGTAGGGTGACTAGGAGGAAAGATAGGAGCAAGTTGTGTTGTATGCCACTAGGACTGATATGCTTAGGTTAACTGACATCGTCTACATCTAACCCCAGTGTTGCATCGTCAGGACCCTTATCATCACTAAGTGGTACATGTGCTACTATTGGTTGTCAGATGATGTTCGCCCTGACTATGTTGCACATAGTATGCGCGTAGCTCAGACACACTGCAGGAACATCCTATATCTGCCCCAACTGCCATGCCACCTTGTTAAAATAGAACCAAGCCATGACATGATCAAGGTGATTGGCCATCAACCGATCCCTCTGCATCCTAGCTAACTGTCTCTGCTGACCAAATCATACAATATAGCTGCAATATGGTCTCTAGATAATGTCACCAGGCTGTAATCTATCAAAGAGAACTCTCTAGTATAGAAAATCTTTGTGTCTCCAACACCTAACCAATGGATAGGTGTGAACATGCGGATGGGTGTATGTTGCCTCATGTGCACCTGATGTGCTCAAAGGCCCAAACCTGTAGCAAGGTGCAGATCATCAAACTATGCATCTCATAATGGATATACCATCCCAAGTCACAGTACAGGTGCACAAGCATACTGCACGCTCATGCATAGATAGTCTGATACTCCTCCATCTCCCTAATGGTGTGAACAAGACCCCCATGTAGGTGAGTTCCTTGTCCATTCAGCACAATGGCTAGTGCAATAGTAACTATCATGATCCTCTATGATCCTCTGAAACAAGGGAATGTCACCCCATCCCTGCTCTAGAAGTTAGAGCTAAATGTGTCCTCTCTCTGCTTGAGAAACAATGCCACCCAAATAGTATAATTGACTCTCATGTGTATACTCTGTTGAGTGATGTTCCACTATCCTCATTATCTCTCCTTGGACAGGTAGTCGAAGGATCCTATATATCGCTAGTAGGTAAGTGGAACGTGGATGTATCCACATTCCACCTCTCCATCAAGGCCATCAATATAGCGCAGTGGAATCTAATTGTGGGCATATCAAATACCTACCATAAGCCCACTACCTGCATGTGCTCTCTCTATGATAGACAAGGAGCTAGCATGCTCTCGAAATAGCGCCACCAGGTGACCACCTATGTGCTCTCGTGTCTCAGAGATGTCCTGCATGTCAAGAAGTAAGCAAGGATATATCAGTATCTCCTTGTGAAACTGAAAGTTGCTATCAAAAATAGAAGAGTGCCTATGCATAGGGCTTGTGTCCTTTGTGGGCCTGAGTGCCTCAGGAAGACTAGGGTGCCCCAGAGGGACACTGGTACCCCTGAGAGACTCTAGCGCCCTAGGTGGACCTGAGTGCCCCTCTCTGGGACCCCAGTCCATTCTCCCTTTTTCTCAGCACAGTAAAAGATAAAGTTAAACAAAAGTAAAATGAACGATGATAGAAGAGTAAGATTAGGACCCTACCTCGGTCTCGAAGCGCCTCTCTGTCACTCAAGCTCAGAGCATCTCCAGTTATGGGGGCTAATATAGGCATTAGCTCGGCATGGTTGTCCTCTTCTTCTCCTTCACTCTCTCCTCTCCTTTTTCTACAAAGATAAGAAATAAAAATGAGTTAATGATAAGTGAAAACCCCTTTACATAAAGTAAGTGAGTTAGAATTCCTATCCCTAACTAGGTGCAAGATTGATCTCTTTTACTCTTGAGCCCTTATTGTGAGCTATCAAACTCTAATTTTTATGTTATTTATTGCATTGGAATCCTGGTTTCGCTCTCTTTCTTACCCAATGTGTTGTTCTTGAGCATTGTTTCTTCAAATGGCCTTCATAACACATTTCTCATCAAGTTTCCCTTGAAATTGACACACGTGGGTATCTCCTTGTTTCTCCTTTTCAGACTAAGCAAGTAGAAACAAGGGCGGGCATATATCTCCCTCGATTTCCTCCCTCATCATGTCTTATCACTCAACCCCCTTAGTGTTTTTGTACTGACTAATTGGTGGTGGTTGTAGGTTGACTTGATTTTTTATTTTTTGACAAAGTGTTCCTCTGTAGGTTACGGTTCCTAACTTTGTAGTCTTGTAGGATTGCAAACTTGGGGGCTTCTTCCTTCTTGGTGACAACACTGTGGTTTCCTCTATAGTATCCTTTTGGGTATCCTTTTTATGATTGATGCATTTACTTTTCTTTAGTTGCATATGCACGTAGTGTCATATGGCCACTCAAGTGAGGGTAAATGTAATGTCAGAAATTGTCCTTCTATATGGAATGGTACAATTTCCCTTAGTTTAGCTCCTCACCTTTGGTGATCTCTCAACCTTTTCTTTTTGACCTTCCCAAAAATCCTGATTGACTAGGTCTAGTTGCAAAATGTTCACCTTTTGAGATAGCCTTTTGATAGAACTCAGAAAGAGAATCTGAAATAGGGACCTCTGGTACCCCTTGATGTAGATCTGATCAGAAAATAGGGGCTTGGACTTGGGTGCTTGTGCCGTAGTCCTCCCATGTTTTCTAGGACTTTGAATCTCGATGGGGTGTCAGCTCCCACCGTATGCCTTAGGATTTCATTTTCAAATTCTCATTTTTTGTGTGATATCAAGACATTATTTTGAAATTTGAACTTCCCCAAAGCTAGATATAAAAAGACATTTGAAAATCATTTTATCACACACAATTCTTATGCAAGCTTAATGCCAAAACTCTGCCAAAATTGCCATTGAAGATCAGCTACATGTTGAAGCTCTTAAAAATTATTTGAATTTACTATCATGGAGATAATGGATGGAGATTAGGAATCAAGATCTTGAGTCTATCTTTCTCTTCCTGGGGTTTGTACACCTTTTGTATGATCAGGAGAAGGGTTAAAGCCTCTAACATCAGGCTTGGAGATCCTCCGTGGACATTACTAATTCGCCTTCTTGTTCATGCAAGTCTTCATTTCTTTTCATCTCCATGAGGTGAAGTTGTATGTGTTTATTGATTTGAAGCAAGTTGTTGATCTTCCCTTGGTTGAGACATCTAGGGTTTGATATTTCTACATGCACATTGTTAGGTTTACACACACTTCTACAAATCTTTATCTTTGGCTATTGTTGATGTAGGAATACTAAAGACGGGGCTTGACTAAGGCAAGCTCCTATCGCAACATCTTTCTCCTTCTTTTGTAGGTATAGATCATGTTTTGCAGGTTACAATGGAAAGAAGCTACAGAAAGAAGGATATTACAGGTATAGTCATTGTAGACTTTTAGATTTCTAGATCCCAACACTTGTAGGACTAATGAGTAGGTGCACTAGTCCAATTGGGGAAGATTTCTGAGATCTGGGAGCCATTTGGAGTTGTTAGTCAGCCTGTGCAGAAGATTTTCCATGATGGGAATTTGCAGGACTAAAGAGCAAGTGCCCTAGTCTAGTTGGCCCTCAAATTCTGGGTACACAGTCTCTAAATCTCTTTCTCTCCACTTTTGTGATCTACTTTGCCTATTTCATCATCTAATTTCAGGAATCTCTGTTATAAGGCATAATTAGGGTTTCTTTGATGAATGAGTAAACACACTTGATAAAACCTTAATTAGGCTCTTGAAACAGACATAGCGAGCATAAGGGATAGACAAGTAACTCATAGATTGACCTCAGACTTAATCCTTGTCCTCCCAATGTTTAGCATGGTAAAAAGTAGCACTTTATCTTATTAAGACAAATCTACAATTTTACCCTAGACAATAACACACACACTCTATTGAGAGGGGGGTGAATCAGTTGATCAAAAATACTTAAATACTTCTAATCTCTAGAAAGTAGACCCAAAATAACTTTCAATGCTTAAGTAAGAACAATAAGAGATCATACAGACATGAACACCAGATATACATGGAAAACCCAAAGATGTGAAAAACCATGGTGATAAAAATATTGCTAGGATCTACCATCCAAAACCAACCTCACAGAATAAACCATTGATTACAATGTTTTAAGGGCACCCACCCTAAAGAGTCACCAAACCCCTAGTTTAAGAGCTCCAACTCTAAGGACACTACAATCCCCTCAACTAAGCACCAATTCACTCCACCAAAGGTACCAACCTCTGAATCTTTACAAATTCAAATATGTAGACATTTGGTTCTTTCACAAACCTTAGATGCACATATTCAATTCATACATAGACTTCTCTTCTTACGCAACACCGCTAGACTCTCTTTGTTCTCCCTAACACACTCTTCTGCAATACACGCTCAAAGCGTTATTACCTACAATGTTCTCCTTAACATGATCACATGTCATACAAGAAGAGAACTGTACAAAGAATAGCTCATAGAATACAACACAACCTGCCTTATTTATCATTTTCTTGAGAAGAAACTGCACAACAAAACTCTCAACAAACCCTTTGATCTTCAAACATTGAATGTATGGAAATCCAACACGTGTCCCATATAGTTTGAACCACAACACCAATAGAAGATCATCAAAATCAAAGTAGTTACAAAACCATAACATGTTGGAGAAAACTGAAAGTCATCAGGATCACAACAACATCTATCCAACAAAAACTTCAACTGATTTAGCCATTCTCTCAACTGATCTGACCGATCTTAGAGCATTGAATCCTAAAAAATTGCACTTTGTATCTTCTTCTGTTACAAAAATTGAATCTGCAGAGTTCTGGAGATAGGGCTTCTGAGCTACCACCTTCCTTCATGGAAGCGCTATAATCTTACCTCTGATCATGTTATATTCTTCCTTTGTAACATTATCAGGTGTTAGGCTTTATGCCTTTTTCCTTTGTGGAATATCCATGTGGCACCCTTTCTGTGGTTCCGTAGGAGGGTTTTCCCCTTTCAAAATGTGTTCCGTGGAATGGAGGAAAACACTAGAATAGGCCACATAAGCTCGCCGGGCCCCATACATTGCATATCTAGGCACAAGATTGTCCACGTGTCACCTTTCCACGGTTCTGCAGGTATGCTTTACTCCTTTGTAATTTTCTCTGCAGAATCGCAGAAAATGTTCATTAGGCCATCAAATGTATTTCCTTAGCTTTTTTAGACTTTGCCCATCGGGTATTCTTCCTTCCAGCTTCCACTTTGAGAATGGAATAATGAGAGCCTCCAAACTCTTATCTCTGATTTTCTTAGACAAAATCAGAGCTTTCCTTATCAGGCCTTCCTTCTTTCCTCGATAAAGAGGAGTAAGGCCAAAACTCTGAACTCTGATTTCCTTATAGTTTTTTAGAGCTTTGCAATCAAGCCTTTCTTTTTTAGGCCTTTCTTATCTCTTCTACATAGAGAACGAGTAGGGCTGAAACCCCAAACTCTGACGAACTCCAAAAGTAGTAATGTCAAAACTCTAAACTCCAAAAAATTACAGAAAATGTGTCTGTCACTTAGTTTGAATAAACTTTTGGTCTTAGACTCATTAATGAAAACACTTGAACGAATTCCTTTGACATCATTGACAATAATTCAACAATCTCCCCCTTTGTCATTGATATCTTTTATTATTGCCCCATCTCTTCTGCATGTGCTCCCATGTTCAATCTCTTTTGCATTTGTTTCCCCTTACTCTAATTCTCCCCTTTTGACATCAATAGCAAAGGGAAGTAATCAACCTCCTTGCTGATAGCCAACTGCTACTATCTGAAATGCTTCTCCTCACCATGTACATGAACTTGTCACATCCAAAATTGTCATTTGTCTACCTGCTCCCCCTGAGAGGTAGTCACTATCCAAAATAGGGATGAAAAATATGCCTTGTGTTGCAAATATGTGCCTATGATGTGTTGTCAATGATGTGAACATATCTCTTTGTTAGAGACGGTAAAGACAATGCAGATTAGTAAAGTAGATTGCTTCACATTCCCATTGAGACGAAGATAAGAGTCTATAGATTAAAGGGTTTGTAGAGGATTGTCTGATGTTGCTCCAGTTAATATTTGAGAGGTCTGCATGGAGAATTGGTGAAGTTATGGCCATCTGAGTAGAACTAGGTTTTGCAGCTGTTTAGAGGTAATAGAGTGACAGGAAGTTGGTTTGGATTGCTCTGCATTGGAATATTATGATCTGCGGATCTAGAGGTATGTTTGGGATGTTGGTGTGTATCCTCAACTCAAGTGATTCATGGTTTAGAGGTCCACAAGCAATCTTTCTAGTGTGACAGTCATGACAGTCAGTGTTCTTAAGTTCCCATATGAACGTGCAGGTGATTCTGGTGATTTGAGGTTGTGCAATTGTTCTTGTTAATTTCATTGTCCTTGTGGCGGTCTTTGGATTGTGTGCCTATTATGTTGGTGGTCTGCATTGAGGATTGAGCTTGTAGTTGAATATTTCTCCTTGGGTGTTGTTGTTCTTTCCAGTCTTGGCTGACCAGATGCTTGGTGCGTGTTGCGAATGATGCAAGAAAAGTTCTATGGAGTGTGGTGTGTTGTTCGAGGAAGATTTGAGTCCCAGCTATGTTTGGCCGACAGTGTAGTGGTCCGCATGTAGCATTTTGTATTAAGTCAAGTCTTGTGATCGTAATTGCTTGTAATGCCTATCTTGGAGAATGTTCCAGATCGATGATTGTAAGGCTGACTTTGATGTTCATTCCAAAGTTGATGTCATGTATAAATAAGGGTAATTAAGTCATGGAAAAGTAGTCCTTGAGTGAAGAAAGGTCAAAAGGTAGAGCAGAAGAGGAAGAGCAGTTAAGATGAGAAGGTAGTGAACAAGTGTTTGGGAGTATAAGAGGAAGAGCAGTGAAGATGCAAAGGTAGTGAAGAAGTGCTTGGGAGCAGAGCAGAGGTGTTGTGAGCTTCAATGGAACTGAACCTTGGCATGGAGAAGATGTTGTTTCTCAGTTCAACCTTTCAGTGTTAACCATGTGAATGTTTTTGTAGATAGTCAGTCTCTTGGAGCAGTGAGCTCTGGGAACTGCACCTAAAGGCAAGTGCCTTCCCATTTTTCTATTCTTTTAATAGAGAATAAATCTTGTGGGTTAACCCCCACCGTGGTTTTTCCCTTAACCGGGTTTCCACGTAAAAGTCCTAGTGTTCTATGTGTTGATTATGTTTCTGCTTGTGTTGTTTATTTATGCTTTCATGGTTATATCATTAATCTATTAATAAAGTGTAAAGAAGATTAAATGCAACAAAAGATAAAGTTTTGTGACAAATGATTCACCCCCCTCTCAGTTGTTTGCCCTAATTTCAACAATTGGTATCAGTGATGGTTCCTTTAAAAGAAGCTTGACCACTTGAGGAGATCTATGATGTCGACATACAAGAAGGACAGTCTAAGATTTGATGGAACAAATTACTTTCTTTGAAAGAGTCACATGGAATGTCATTTACAATGCATGGGTGATCCTTATTGGTTGATAACTAAGAATAAGTATTCTCCTCCACAGAATGGTCCTACAACTCTAGATCAAAACAAAGATGATGAAAACAACATTCAAGATAAAGAAGCATTGTTGAGTGCCCTGACTAATACAGAAATGACAAATGTCTTGGAATTGTAAACTACTCATGAAATCTGGAAGAAGTTGGAAACTCTGTATGAAGGTGATGCATATGTCAAATGTGCTAAGTTGCAAATCCTAAAGGGTAGATACAAAAGTTTGAGGATGAGTGAAGATGAAAACATCACTTCCTACATGCAGAAGGTGAATGAACTTGTGTGCAGTATCAGGTGTACTAGTGGAAAATTGGAAGAATCAGAGATTGTTGGCAAGGTGTTCAGATCCTTACCTGCTTCATACAAGCATAGAGTTGTTGCTATTGAGGAGATCAAGACTATGACATATGTTACAACGGATCAGTTGGTTGGCAAGATTTCAAAATTTGAATTGAGTGAGTTTGGTGATTCTCTTCCTAAATCAGAATTTGCATTTAAGGCTAGTGTTCACAGAAAGCAAAGATTTGATCTGGGTGAAAGCTCTTCAAGAAGACTAACCAGATATGAGAAGGCAAGGAAGGAACTTGAAGAAGATGAATCTGAGCTTGAAGAAATTGAAGCCCTTATTGCCAAAAGATTACCAAGAGGATCCAGTAAGTATGAAGGAAAGTTGCCTTTTAAATGTTTTGCTTCCAATAATATTGGCCATTTTACTTCAAGATGTCTGGAGAGGGTTTAAAAGCCAAACCCTAACAGACCTAGGGTTTAGAAGAAATGCTACTATGTCCAAGAAGCTACTGATGAAGGAGTCATAGATGATGAATCTGATATGGGAAGTATCTCTGGAAATGATTGGGTGTTCATTGCTATCAAAGAAGAAGATCTGGTGCCTACTGAATCTGCTAGCTATGTGAATGTGGAAAGTACATTGGTTGCTTAGGTTGAAGAAAAGGATGAATGGGTGATTGACAGTGGATGTTCTCACCATATGACTAGTGATAAAAGTAAGTTTGTAAGTTTGGAAAGATATGAAGGTGGAATTGTGAAGTTTGGAGACAATTCAGCTGATAGAATCCATGGCAGAGGATCCATCTCTCTTGATGGTAAGAATAACACTAATGATGTTTTCTATGTAGAATGGTTGAAGCATAATCTTCTCAGTGTTGGACAATTGGTTGACAAAGAGTATGATCTTCGATTCAAGCATGGAAAATGCAGAATATTGAGAAGCTCTGGAATTGAGATTGCATCTGGTACATAGACTAGAGGTAATATATTTCATTTAAGTGGTAATGGTAAAAGTTGTTTGATTTCTCAGATTGATCAAAGCTAGTTATGACATAGGAGAATGTGTCATGTAAACTTTGATAACATTGTCAAGATAAGTACTCAGGCTATGAGAGATCTTCCAAAGCTTGTGAAAGTTGCTAATAGCATCTGTAAGGAATGTGAATTGGGAAAATAGAATAGAGCTACATTCAAAAGTAAAGAACAATTTTCAAGTAGATTGTTGGAACTTGTACACACTAATTTCTGTGGTCTTGCCAGAGTTAGGAGTTTGCAAGGAGACAGATACTTTATGTTGTTGATTGATGATTACTCCCAGATGATGTGGGTCACTTTCTTGAGAGTTGTTTGAGATCTGATAGAGGTGGAGAGTTTACCTCCAGTGAGTTTAATGTATTTTGTGAAGAGCATGGAAGAAGAAGACAGTTATCTATTCCTAGGACTCCTCAGCAGAATGGAGTTGTGGAAAGGAAGAACCAGACTATTCTAGAGGCTGCTAGAACCATGATGATGGAGGCTAATGTTCCACATGTCTATTGGAGAGAGGTTGTGATTACTGTTGTCTACACTCTTAACCGGGTGCAGATCAAAGGTAATATTGGTAAAACACCTTATGAGCTATGGTTTGGTAATGCTCCTACTGTGAAATACTTTAGATTTTTTAGTAGTAAATGCTATATCAAAAGAGATGAATATTTAGGCAAGTTTGATGCAAGATGTGATGAAGGAATATTTCAAGGTTATTCTAACCAAAGCAAGGCATACCAGTGCTTTAACAAGAAATTGAAAAGGATTGTTGAAAGTGATAATGTCAAGGTTGATGAAAGCAAGGAGAGACCTTCCAAGTCTTGTGGATATGAATCAGATGATCAAAATGAAAGTCCAAACCAAGGAAAGCAAGTTCAAACTCAAACTTAGATTCAGATTGCTCCAGAGAATCTAGTGACTCAAGAAGCTAGTGCAAATGTTGAGGAACAAGTTCAAGAATCAAAAGTTTAAGAAAATCCCAAAACTCCCAGGTATGTGAGGTCTAATCATTCTGAAGATTAGATTATAGGAGATAGAAATAAAGGTGTTCAAACTAGAAGAAAAATTGTTGAAGAACAAGAAGAGTATTGTTTGATTTCAAAGATTGAACCAAAATTAGTGAATGAAGCTTGTAACAATGAAAGTTGGTTAAAAGCAATGGAAGAAGAGTTAATGCAAATTGAAAAGAATCATACTTGGAATCTTGTTCCCAGACCTAAAAACAAAAATGTAATTGGAACTAAATGGGTCTTCCGAAATAAATTGAATGAAAATGATGAAGTTGTGAGAAACAAAGCAAGATTGGTGTGCAAGGGATATTCTCAGGTACAGAGGGAATTGATTTTGAAGTCCGGTGTCAAGAATTGAAGCAGTTAGATTATTTATTGCCTTTACTGCTACCAAAGATTTCATAGTTTACTAGATGGATGTCAAGTCAACATTCTTGAATGGAGAGTTAGAAGAAGAAGTCTACATTGAACAACTGGAAGGATTCTAGTTGCCTAATCAAGAAGATATGGTCTGCAGATTGAGGAAAGCATTGTATGGAATTAAACAAGCCCCAAGAGCCTAGTATGCAAGATTAGATAAGTATCTCCTAAAGTTAGGTTTTAGCAAAGGGACACTTGAGAGTAATCTTTATTTTAAAATTGATCATGAACACATCTTGATTGTTGAGGTATTTGTTGATGATATCATCTTTGGTAGAAATGAGAGCATGTGTAAAAAATTTGCTGATTAGATGCAAAGTGAATTTGAGATGTCCATGCTTGATGAAATAAATTTCTTCTTAGGTTTGCAAATCACTCAGTCAGATAAGGGCATCTTTATATCTCAGTCTAAGTATGTGAAAGAGTTGTTGAACATGTTTGGAATGGAAGATTCAAAACCAGTGAGTACTCCTATGATAACTGGATGCAAGTTGAGTAAAGATGATGATTCCCCTAAGGAAGATTAGAAAAGGTATAGATCAATGATTGGAGGACTACTTTATCTGACTCATACCAGACCTGATATTATGAATGTTGTTGTCCTTGTTGCTAGATTTCAAGTCGATGCTAGAGAATCTCATGTTGTAGCAGTCAAAAGAATTTTCAAATATTTGAAGGGGACATCTGATTATGGCTTATGGTATCCTAAGGATGATGATTTCACTCTTCATGCATATACAGATGCTGATTGGGTAGGAGATGTGAATGACAAGAAGAGTACTAGTGGTGGTGCATTTTTCTTGGGAAAGAGATTGGTTTCTTGGTTGAGCAAAAAGTAGGAGACAATATCTCTATCTACTGCAGAGGCAGAGTATATAGCAGCAGCAAGTAATTGTACTCGAGTTTTGTGGATGAAGCAAATATTGAAGGATATCATAATTATGTTTGAAGAGCCTGTTACAATCTTCTGTGATAATTCAAGTGCAATAAAAATCTTAAAGAATCTGATGTTGCATTCAAAGACAAAGCACATATCCATCAAGTTTTAGTTTTTGAGAGAGAAGGTAAATGAGAATGAAGTCAAATTGAAGTTTATTTCTTCAAAGGATTAGATTGTGGATATCTTCACTAAGCCTCTACCTAAGGACACTTTTGAGTATCTCAGAGTGAAGCTAGGGGTTATTACCCCTCTTTTTTAGAACTAAGGTGCACTAGTGTGCATTAGTTCGGTGGAACTCATATTCATATCTTGTGGTCTGGATTGATGTTAAGGGGGTGCTACTCAGGGGGAGTGGTCAGTATGTTAATTCTGGAGTTTAGTTTGGTCTAAGAAACAAAAAGGGGGAGAGATGATTGCAAATATGTGCCTTTTGCCATTGATGTCAAAGGGGGAGAGAAGTCATGTGAAAAACTTAGAAGTAAGTAGTTGCTGGTAAAAGGGGGAGCATTGAAGAAAGTGGTTATAGGTGTGTTAAGAGAAAGGGGGAGAAGTCCTTGTCTTGATGGTTGAATAAGTTTTTCACATCATATTTTCCATCAATTACAGAGGGGGAGATTGTTGTAAATATGTACCTATGATGTGTTGTCATTGATGTCAACATCTCTTTGTCAGAGACAGTGAAGACAGTGCAAATCAGTAAAGTAGATTGATCCACATTCCCAGTGAGATGAAAACTAGAGTCTGTAGATTAAAGGGTTTGTAGAGGATTATCTGATGTTGTCTAGTTAAGATTTGAGAGCTCCGCATGGAGAATTGGTGAAGTTATGACCATCTGAGTAGAACTAGGTTTTGCAGTCATTCAGAGGTAACAGAGTGATAGGAAGTTGGTCCGGATTGCTCCAGATTGGAATAATATGATCTATGGATCTAGAGGTATGTTTGGGATGTTGGTGTGCATCCTCAACTCAAGTGGTCTATGGTTTAGAGGTCTGCAAGCAATCTTTCTAGTGTGACAGTCAGTGTTCTTAAGTTCCCATATGAAGGTACAGGTGATTCTGGTGATTTGAGGTGGTGTAGTAGTTCTTGTTGATTTGATTGTTCTTGTGGTGGTCTCTGGATCATGTGCCTATTGTGTTGGTTGTCTACATTGAGGATTAAGCTCATAGTTGAAGATTTCTCCTTGGGTGTTGCTATTCTTTCCAGTCTTGGTTGATCAGATGCTTGGTGCATGTTGCAGATGATCCAAGAGAAGTTCTATGGAGCATGGCATGTTGTTCGAGGAAGATTTGAGTCCAAGCTATATTTGGCTAATAGTGTAGTGGTCTGCATGTAGCATTTTGTATTAAGTCAAGTCTTGTGATTGTAATTGCTTGTAATGCCTATTTTGGAGAATGTTCCAGATAGATGATTATAAGGCCGACTTTGATGCTCATTCCAAAGTTAATGTCATGTATAAATGAGTGTAATGAAGTCATGGAAAGTAGTCCTTAAAGGAAAATGAAAAATTTCTAGGAAAGGTCAAAAGGCAGAGTAGAAGAAGAGGAAGAGCAGTGAAGATGCCAAGGTAGAGAAGAAGTGTTTGGGAGGAGAGGATGAGAAGAAGTGGAAGAGCAGTGAAGATGCGAAGGTAGCGAAGAAGTGTTTGGGAGCAGAGCAAAGGTGTTGTGAGCTTCAATGGAACTAAACCTTGGCATGGAGAAGATGTTTCTCTATTTAACCTTTTAGTGTTAACCATGTGAATGTTTTTGTAGATAGTGAGTCTCCTGGAGCTCTAGGCAGTGCACCCGAAGGCAAGTGCCTTCCCATTTTTCTATTCTTTTAATAGAGAATAAATCTTATGGGTTAACCCCCACCGTGGTTTTTCCCTTAACTGAGTTTCCATGTAAAAATCTTGGTGTTATGTGTGTTGATTATGTTTTTGCTCATGTGTTGTTGATTCATGCTTTCATGGGATTATCATTAATCTATTAATAAAGTGTAAAGAAGATTAAATGCAACAAAAGATAATGTTTTGTGACAACTGATTCACCCCCCTCTCAGTTGTCTACCCTAATTTCAACACCTTGATCTTCTCTCCCTGGACAGTTGCCAAAGCTACACTTCTACTTATGAGAAGGAGCAATAACTCCTAGCTTATGCCTAAGTTATTCATAAGTATCCTTGGCAAGTGAATTCATGAAAATATCAGCAATCTGATCTTGTGTGCTAACATACTCTAGCTTTACTTTCTGATCTGCAACCTTTTCCCTCAAGAAATGGTATTTAATGGAGATGTGCTTTGTTTGTGAATGCATCACAAGATTCTTTAAGATATTTATTGCACTTGTATTATCACAAAGAATGGTAATAGGATGATTATTCTCTACACTTATATCTTTGAGAGTTTGCTTCATCCATAAAACTTGTGTGCAACATGAAACAACAGCAACATATTCTGCCTCAGCAGTGGATAATGTCACTGAATCCTACTTTTTGTTGAGCCATGATACCAACCTATCACCTAGAAAGAAAGCTCCACCATGGGTGCTTCTCTTGTTATGTATACTTCTTGCCTAATCAGCATCTGTATATGATATCAAAGTAAAATCATTATTTCTAGGGTACCATAATTCTCTCCATAGTACCTTTTAGGTATCTAAAGATTCTCTTCACATCTTGAACATGGGATTCCTTACGATAAGCTTGGAATCTAGCCACCATGTATATAGCTTGCATGATATCCAGTCTAGATATTGTTGCGTACATCAAGCTACCTATCATAGATCTATACATAGTCTAATATGAATCAAGTGATTCATCATTCTTGCTCAACTTGCGTCCTGTCATCATGGGAGTACTCATAGGCTTACAGTCTTCCATATTGAACTTCTCAAGAATTTCTTTTGCATACTTGGTTTGGGATATAAATATACCTTTGTCTAATTGTGATATTTGTAAACCAAGAAAGAAAGAAAGTTCTCCAAGCATGGACATTTCAAACTCTTTCTACCTCTGGTCAACAAACTCCTTGCTCATCTTGTCATCACTACCATCAAAAATGATATCATCAACATATACAACCACAATCAACATGTGCTCACCTTATAATTCAAAGTATAAGTTACTATTTGAACATCCTTTTCTGAATCCTTGTTGCTGGAGGTAACTATCCAGCTTAGAATACCAAGCCCTAGGGGCCTATTTTAGACCATAAAAATCCTTTATCAATCTACAAACATAATCTTCTTTCTTTGATAGCTAAAATCCATCAGGATACTCAATATAAACTTATTTATTAAGATTCCCATTTAGAAATGTAGATTTAACATCCATTTGATAAAACTTGAAGTTCTTATAAATAGAGAATGCCAAAAACATCCTAATGGCTTCCAATCTTGCTACAGGTGCAAATGTTTCTTCAAAATCCATGCCTTCAACCTATGCATATCCTTTACAAACCAATCGTACCTTATTCCTCACAACTTCTCCATCTTCATTCATCTTTTTTTTAAACACCCATTTTGTGCCTATTACATTCTTATCTATAGGTCTTGGAGCCAATTCCCAAGTCTAGTTTTTCTCTATCTGATTGAGCTCCTCATCCATTGCATTAATCCATCCTTCATCCTTACTAGCATCAGTAAATGTTTTAGGTTCAATCTGTTGGCAAGAGACACTACTATGCATGATATGTGATTTCATTGATGGCAACTAATTCTCTACTACACATCCACATTTCATGATTTGCCCATATCGGAAATCAAATTGAAGATTTATCTAAGTCTAGGTAGTCAAGAATAGAGCAGACGACAGGGTCCCGTATCCTGGTCCGGATCTCTCCAGTGGAAAGTCTTAATTTGTTGCGGATCTGAGGTAGTCATAAGCATTATCAAGATAATCTAAATCTAGAGTTTTGGCCTCTGGTGATAAAGGATTCAAAAATTATTAGCTTCTAAGTATCAGGTTAATAGTTTGATAGAGCAGACAGAAGAAGAACAGGCCAACCTTGTAAATGATCTTGGTTTCAGATGTATGGAAGTTGTTCATTGGGTAATTAGTGATGACCAATGATAGTGGCTGACTTGATTGATGATTTGTGAGTGCAATTTTTGGTCTGCATCCCAAGTTATGCACAGATCTCGATGATAGAGCAGAGTATTCAATAAAGTTCCAAGTGTTCTTGAAGCCGATTGGAAAGTGATTGAAGATGAGGATACAAGTATATATAGCCGATGGATTTGAATGATTTTGATGTGTGTGTGATGTGAATATGGAATAAGTGCGAAAAAAAGTAGAGATCCAAGATTTAGATGTTAGCAGAATAGTAATAAGGGCAGAGTGAAGATGAACTGTACCAAGTCAGTATTTTGTGCTTAACCGAGACTGAATCCTTGCATTTATAGATGCTAATTATTAGTTCAATGTCATTGTAACCTTCTTTCTATAGGCAGTGAGCCTTCTGTAGGTTGTAAGCCTTCTTTTGAGTAGTGAGCTCTGGGAAATGAGCCCAAATGCATGTGTATTCCCTTTTGTAATACGTTTAACATAGTATAATCTTTGTGGGTTAATCCGCACCATGGTTTTTCCCTTAACCTGGTTTCCACCTCAAAAATCTTGGTGTCAAGTGTGTTATTTATGTTTTTTGCTCATGTGTTGTTGATTGATGCTGAAATGATTAATTTGATTATAAGTTGTAAAAGAAGATTAAAATAAGAAAATTTTTTATGTGACAACTGATTCACCCCCCCTCTCTTAGTTGTCTGGACCAATTCCAACAATTGGTATCAAAGCAAGGTTCCTTTGAAAAAGTTTAACAGCTTAAGAAAGATTTGGGAAGGTAGTAAAACAGATGAACATAACCTTCAAGGGTAGCTTAATCTTTCTCTAGAAGATCTTGAGCAGTCTAGACCAGAAGTCCAAGAGCTGCAAGAAAATCTCGAAAAGGCTGAAGACTTCATTGAGATTTTAAAAAGAAAATTGAGCAAATCCAATGAGAAAGGGAAGGAGCAACCTCCTCAACTGGGAAATCATTATGAAGATAAGGCCTTGAAAGAGAAGATGAAGGAATGTGAAAATTTAGCTAAAGAAGTTGTTGTCCTAAAACATGAGATGGAATCTGGGGTGATGAGACTAACCAAGGAAATTGAAGAGAGGAAGAAAGATGAAGAAGAGATGAATCAAAATATGAAAGAGAGAATTGAAGAATGCTACAGATTGGGTGGAATAGCTGGTCTCCTAGAATCTAATCTACAAGAAAGTAGAGAAAATGAGAGAGAACTTGAGAGACAAATTATCACTCTCAAATATGACCTAGAAGTTGCAAATGAATATAAGGAGAAGTTCAAGATAAGCTCAGCTAAACTTGAAGCACTGATTGAAGAACAAAAAAAGGATAATGACAAGTATGATCTTGGATATGAGAAAGGTGAAAGCTCCAGATCTGGATAGAGAAATTTTCAACCAAGGAATGGGAGAAATAGAAAACCTCTTGTAAGACAGCCTAATGCTCAAAGATATCCATCAGTCAATGGAAATTGTTTCAATTGCAATAAATTTGGTCATAGAGCTACTCAGTACAGAAGCAGAGTAAATCAAAATGGTCCATCCTTCTTTAGTCAATGCTTCAAGTGTAAGAGGTATGGTCATAGATCAAATGAATGCAGAAGTATGATAATGAATAATTCCAACAATAGAGGAATTGGCAATTCTTTCAATGGTTACTATTTTTCTTGCAATGGGTTTGGACACATGGCTAATCAGTGTAGATCAAGAGGAAATCAAGTTTATAAGCAAGGAGATTTTGTGTGCTTTAATTGCAATAAATCTGGTCATATTACAAGATTCTGCAGAAGTAGGAACAATGGAAGAAGAGGTCCGGTAAACAAAAAACCAGACAAGCAGAGACAAGACAAAGGCAAAAGAAAAATTGATGTAAATGAGATACAGAGTGAAATGAAACAAAACTTGGGTAAAGAAAGATACAATGAACAATGGTGATGCATTCACACCAGAATCTGGTGCTGATAATTCATTTAAGAATTAAATTAGGAGTTCTTGCTTAGGGGGAGCTGCATTGAACATTAAATTCCCCCAGTCAATAAGTGGGTGCCTAGATATGGCACAATGAGAGAAGATATTTTGAATTGTTTTAGAAATTTTGGAAGGATTTCTGGAAGAAAAGATGTTGATATGGAAATTTGTGGAGTAATTCATGAAGAATAGTTCAAGAAACAGAGTAACCAGATGAAGTTAGGGCAGTGCATTTATTACAATGTGAAATTAGGTTTTGCGAAGGATAAAAGGTCACTTAATCATGTAATTGAACCACTTTACATTTTGAAGGAAACAAATAGAAGAGCTTCTGAGCTACAAATCTAGAGATTGAAGAACGAAGAGCGAATTCAACCAAAAATTGATCAACCCTAAACCCACTGAAGAAAAAGGCACTTCTCTATAAAAGCTTTGAATCTAAAATCTATTGAGATGGCTTCTCCTCATGTTGTTGACATTACTAAAAGGCCTCGATTCAAATTTAAGAAGCATCCTCACAAATCAATAGAAGTTGACTCGTTAGGTGCTTTTTCAAGTGTTCCATATGGTGTGCTACATGTTGAAGATATTAGGGTTTATATTCATGCAAACATAGATGAATTTGGTGATTCAAGGTATGTAGACCTATTTGAGAGTCATCTTAGGGATGAAAATCATGATCTTATACCTGAGTATAAGGCACTGCATGATAAACACTTTATTCAGATTATGGGGTTTCCAACATTTGATGAAGATTCTGATATGTTTTGAGTCAGATGCATGATGAATTCATTTGGCTATTAAAACCATTCAAGATTACCAAAGATGTTATCAAAATTTGTGACTGGGTTGAACTCAACTAGTGGATTACCCATGTTAAAATCTGTGAAAAACTAAACTGTTACCGATGCAACCAGTGCCAAATTCGATAGGAGGGCTATGACTATAAACAACATTATAAAACCGGATGTGAAGTTTGCTTCCATGGTGATTGGCTACAAGGTATATCACTCCAGTAGGGAGAATTCTGTCTCTAGAACTGCCATATATGTAGCATATCAAATGTTAAAGGAGAATATAGATTATGACCTTTGTGAGCTGTTACAGAACTAGCTAATTGAAAACTTGAATAAAATCAAAAGGGATAAGAAAAACAATTTTAAATATGGTACATTGGTTTTGTGCTTTTTTTCTACTATATGAATGAAGTGCCTGGAGTAAAGGGTGTTCACTGGACTAAGGATGAGCTAGTTGCCATTTAGATCAGCGATCATCTTCATAGCATTGGTGATTTCAAAGCTTAGAAAATTGCAATATGGGGTTACTTCAAGAATTTTTAGAGTATGATGCATTTAAGGGAAAGAATCCCTAAATCAATTGTTGAGAAGTACAAAAATGAGATATTCTTCATGGTTGACACTGATCAGTGTCTAATGGAAGCAGTGGAACCCATAATTGTTTGGATCATACCCATGGGGTATGAAGTAGATGGAAAAATCTTAAATATGTATGCCAACATCTTCTAAGCAAGCCTAAAAACACAATGGTTGAAATATTTGGAATATATGAGGAGCTGAGTTTAAAACTGCATACTAAGCTCAGAGAACCTGAAACCAATAGGAAAGTAAGAAAGGACGTTGAGCAGTTGGCTTAAAATCTGGGCCTAACTAAGGAGGCTGTGAGGAAATTCAGAGAAAGAACTGAAAAGGTTGAGAAAGAGAAACACGATAAGAGACAAACAAGTTCTTCAGTGGAACCCTCTTCCACATCAAGAACTACTAGGAGCTCTGTTGTTGTCCCTATTCCTCCTAAGACTATAAATCTGGAAGCAAAATCATCAGGAAAAAGGGAGAAAAGGAAGAAAACAAAAGCATCTCGAACCTATGAAAGCATAAGAGAAGAAGAAGAAGATACAAGTTTTGACATTGAGATCAAAGAACTAAAATCCATAGGCACAAAAGTGGTTAAGATATCCAAGGAGATGCCCTCTGGAAGCCAAAGGGAAAGCAAGAGGCAAAAGACAGAGGAATATGTAGAGAAGCCTACCCTTTCAGTAGATGACATCATTAAATTAGTTATTGTGGATGGAAACTTGGCTCCAATGACATAATTCTATGATGACTATAGTGATGCTGACAAAAGAGTACTTAAGGAAGCAATGGTAAGATATTTGAATATCTACAACAAGGCTCTTATTGAGATATGTTCATTAATACCAAAAAGCTTCGAGAAAATTTTGGAACTGAGAAAAGACAATGCAAAAAGCAAGGATCTTGAGATCTGAGAACAAGTATTAATATAATTATGCCCCCAAATTACTCTGAAGAAAATGAATTTGATAATCAAAGAAGCCAAGGATGAGTTCTGAAGTAAAAAATGAATGAACAATCTTATGCTAGGGGAGATAGACAAGATTGTAGTGGAAACCAAAGAGATTCCTTGGTGTGCTTTGAAAAAGCACAATCTTCCTGTTGTAGAGGAGGTAGATGTAGAGATTGAGTCCTTAAACATGGATGTTGAAGGATTAAAGGTAAATAAGCAATAGATTGAAACTCTAGACTCCTCTGTTCTGGAAGAGGAAGTACAAAAAGGAGAGGAAGTACTGATAGAAGAAGCAAATGTTGGCCATGATCCTCCAAATCCTCCTGCTATTGATGACTCCGGAAAGGGCCAAGAGAATGAAGAAGAAAAAGAGAAAGAAAAGGAAGAGGCAAAGGGAAAAGAAGATCTAGTAGAAGGAGATGGTGCTAATGTACCAAAGTAAAATAGTCCGGTTACTGTCACTGACAAAGCACAAGGGAAGGAATCTAGAATAGCAAGTGTGGCAAGAGACACTATGAATGCAGTGCAAAGTTTTCTCAGCAAGGAGATGCTAGAGTTAGATGAGCCAGAACTAATACATGGAGCAATCAATTATGACACTCTCTCTGGATCAAATACTGAATATATCATCATTCACATAGGCCAAGGCAAGGGAGAAATTATTGAAGTCTCACATAGAAGACAATGAGTTGATAAGCCTAGCATCTGGAACACTAGAGAAGATCATGCCCACATATCAAAAAAATATCTGATTCTCCTTTTGGTAATTTGAAAAATCTTGTGCATTCTATAAATACAAATTTTGAGTCCTTTGAGAAGTCAGCCGAAATAAAGGTTCGGAAAGAATTTTTGGATAAGAGGTGTAGTGAACTAAAGGGTCTTATAGATATTGATAGAAAAACACTCGACATTGGTATAAAGAGTGTTGAAAATAATCTTAAGGATAGTGGTGATGTATATAAGTTTTGTTTATCATGGCCCAAAATAGTAGAGGATATTGAAAAAAAGATAAAGGAGTAGGAGTAAAAGTTGTTGGACCTATCTCAAAGTTTTTATCCTTTAACAGTATCTCCGATAAGTCAAGAATGTTAAGCAATTAGTTTGACAAATGAAATAAAGAAACTTATCAAGGAAAAGAAGAACATTATGGAAAGAATGGGTGAGCTCCGGGGACTTATTACCCCTAATTTGGAAATAATGTTTAATACTTTGTTAGATGCCCAAAGTACTACCCGGACAAGTGAACCCTCAGATCAAAGGAAAGCAGAAGCATATGTATTTCTGTTGAGTGGACACATTTCAATTTTGGATGGTATAAAGAGAAGTTGGGCCACCAAATTTGTACATTTAAAGAGTACTTTTGTAGATATCCTTAAGTATATGTAAATATAACATATGGACTATTTGTACATATGTGGTCATATATACAGAGTTTTTGCATCATTAGTGATTGTGGATCCCACCCTTTGCCATTGATGTGAAAGGGGGAGTGAAGAGCGGTGAAAAATGAGGAATCTAGGAAAGGTGGAGCACCAGAAAGCAGTGTGAACAATAGTACGGAGCACAAGCAAAGGGGGGGTTATTCCAATACTAAGTCATTTTTCACTAAGTGTTGCCATCAATGCCAAAGGGGGAGATTATTGGCAAGAAACACTTCTAGGCATGATACATGTTGTCATTGATGGCAACTAAGTCTCTACTACACATCCGCATTTCATAATTTGCCCATACCAAAAATCAGATTGAAGATTTATCTAAGTTTGGGTAGTCAGGAACAGAGCAGACGATAGGGTCCAATATCTTTGTCTAGATCTCTCCGGTGGAAAGTCTTAATTTGCTACAGATCTGGGGTAGTCATAAGCACTATCTAGACAATCTAAATCTAGAATTTTGGCCTCTGGTGATAAAGGATTCAAAAGTTATTATCTTCTGAGTATCAGGTTAATAGTTTAACAGAGTAGACAGAAGAAGAACACGCTGACCTTGTAAATGATCTTGGTTTCAAATGTATGGAAGTTGTTGATTGGGCAATTACTGATGACTAGTGATAGTGGCTTACCTAATTGATGATTTGTGAGTGCAAGTTTTGGTCCGCGTCTCAAGTTATGCATGGATCTAGCTGACAGAGAAGAGTATTCAATAAAGTTCTAAGTGTTCTTGAAGCCAACTGGAAAGTGATTGAAGATCAGGATGCGGATATATATAGCCAATGGATTTGAATGATTTTGGTGTGTGTGTGATGTGAATATGGAATAAGTGTGAAAAAAAGTAGAGATCCAAGATTTAGATGTTAGTACAATAGTAATAAGGGCAGATTGAAGATGAAGTGTACCAAGTCAATATTTTGTGCTTAACCGAAACTGAATCCTTGCATTTATAGATGCTAATCATCAGTTCAATGTCACTATAACCTTCTTTCTATAGGTAGTGAGCCTTTTGTAGGCTGTAAGCCTTCTTTTGAGGAGTGAGCTCTGGGTAGTGAGCCCGAATGCATGTGCATTCCCTTTTGTAATACATTTAATAGAGTATAATCTTTGTGGGTTAACCCCCACTGTGGTTTTTCCCTTAACTGGGTTTCCACGTCAAAAATCTTGGTGTCAAGTGTGTTATTTATTTTTTTCGCTCATGTGTTTTTGATTGATGCTGAAATGATTAATTTGATTATAAGTTGTAAAAGAAGATTAAAAGAAGAAATGTTTTTATGTGACAACTGATTCACCCCCCCTCTTAGTTGTCCAGACCAATTCCAACACAATCTTAGATAGTAATGAGAAATTTACCTCTTTATTTTTCCTTGCCAGTTTTCTTCTAGTATGCACTCCTACATTCTTGTATCCTATTATTTGTTGTTCAGGATGATCCTTTTGCACATACTTAGCAGGTGCTTTACCGGATATCCATTCAAGTTCTCCTTCAACATTATCATCTTCTTCCTCTTCTGTTATCACTAATCTTTCTAAGCAACTATCCTTGATAAGTGTTAGATGTGGTTGGTCCTCATCTATCTTGGCATTAGCACTTTCTACAATTCTATGCAATCTCTTACTGTAACACTTATAAGCTTTGGATCTGCTAGAATATCCTAGAAATATGCCTTCATCACACCTTGAATCAAAGCTTCCTAGGCCATTTTCATCTCTCGTTATGTAGCATCTGCTCCCAAACACCTTGAAATATTTGACAGAAGTAGATCTACCAAACCATAATTCATATGGTATCTTATCAGTGTTTATCCTTAATTATACTCTGTTCAAGATATATACAGCTATGTGTATTGCATCTCTCCAATAGAAATCAGGTAATTTTGCCTCATTTAGTATAGTCCTTGTCATTTCTTTTACTATCCTATTTTTCCTGTCCACAACTCCATTTTGTTATGGAGTTCTAGGTGTAGAATATTATCTTTTTATGCCATGTCTTTCACAATATTCCACAAACTCATTGGAGGTGAATTCTCCTCCTCAGTCTAATCTTAAGCATTTAATTGTCAGACCACTCTCCTTCTCAACCATAGACCTAAATGTCCTAAATCTCTCAAGAGCTTCTGATTTATCCTTAAGAAAGGTTACCCATGTCATTCTTTAGAAATCATCAACTAACAACATGAAATATCTCTTACCTTGTACTCCTTGTGTACTGGTTGGACCACTTAGATCTATATGTACTAACTCCAAGGGTTTTGAAGTAGAATATTCTTTTGTTTTGAAACTAGACCTTGTTTGTTTCTCATGCTAACATTCCTTACATATAGTATTTGAACATTGGCTTGGTGATTTTAGGAATGTGCCTAACTGCCCCTTTCGAACTTACCTTCACAAGATTGTCAAAATTTATGTGACCTAATCTTCTGTGCCACAGCCAGCTTTCATCAATTTATCCTATTAAGCAACTTTTACCTTGAATCTCCTTGAGATTGTAAAGATTATTTTTTGTTCTACTTGCTTCAGCAACTATCTTACCAGAACTTGCTTTCCTGATCTCACAACCTTTTGCATTAAAGGTCAAATTATATTCATTATCACACATCTGACTTACACTAAACAAATTGTGTTTCAATCCTTCCACATAGTAGAAATTATGAGTCTTGGATTTTCCATAAATACTCAGTGTTCCTTTACCATAGATCTTCTTAGACATGTTGTCACCAAACTTAACTGAGCCTCCATTCAATTCTTATAGACTTGTAAATGCATGAAATGTCATCTGTACTATCAGAGATGCTTCTTTCTTCTAATCATCCTTCTTCTCCTTCTAGACTTTCTTAGTTGTCATCTCCTTATTGATAGGAGAGTTTGATATATTATCCTTCTTAGGAGAAACATTCGCCTTTCTTTCCAATTTGTTAGATTTTACAAAATTTGTTCTACAGTTTAGCATGACATCTCACATCACCCAAAAATAACCATAATTATCCATCTTAACTAAGAGTAAGAATACATCATGATTAACATAATCATAGTTAAACAAGAATGAATTAATTTCATCATTATAATTAAGCATGTTATTCTTTTCCATAACATAACAAAACTCAAGATTATAATATCCAATGATACCTCATTAGTGAATGATCTTCACTATACATGTACAAAGCTATGCTTAAGGCATCAAATATAGAAATATACATCATAACTGACTATCAAGTCATATAAATAAAAGCATTGCATCTGGAACTTTGACATCTGTCTTCATAAGCCTTGGCTTGTCTTCTGCTTGGGAAGGAGAGCATCATCCAAGTGCTTTTCCTCCAACCACATACCAGTGGTCCCTCGCACAACTTCCTACCTAGAAGCAACCCTACCCTTCATGGAGGGTATAGATAAAAGGAACTATTAGGTTTTCCATCTAAGTATCTAGTGTTGTGTCCTTCATAATGTTTCATGGTCATACAACTATAGATCCACTCTAACTATGTATGACACTACTAGAAACATTATGCCATCTGGATCACTGTAGATCGACAATACACGCAGAGACAGATGCATTACTTTGGCCAAAGATTTACATACATATACGTTACACAGTGAACACAGTCGTATGTCCACCACCTAGAAGTTGTCTCATCCTACAATGTTCATCATTTGACCCTCATTTAGGCCTAGGATAAATAAGTTCAGTTCAATCTTAGTCCAAATCTTGGACAAACAACTCCTATCATGGGAGTACATTCAAATATGTCATGTTGCTTTCGCAACAAAGAACCTATGACTCCTTGTCAATCTGTTACATCTTTCAAAATGGCAATAGCCAAAATAAGTTTTCCAACTTATGACCTTCCTAGGTTCATAGTTTCATGTTGACCTATCACAAAGTTTACATTTAGGTTCATATCATCAAAGACTTATATCACATTAGTCTAATAAGACGGTCTTAACAAAAAGACCCCAACTCATATACCCAAATGAGTTCATAATATTTTATACCTCACTCATGGAGTTTGGCCATTAGAATAGAAATGGCTTTCATTTACATAACAATGTAAGAGAGTTATACTAAACTTAGTTTTCAATCTCATAAGGAAATAATTATCAAGAAAAGTAATCTCTCTAATAAACTCAGCATGCATTTAATGCTTCCTTAAAATAGTAATACTAATTATCATTTATAAAACCTCCTTCTTTAACAAGGATTCGATACATATATTCTTTTAAATTCAAGGACTGTACCATGGTTATCATTATAACCATCTTTAACAGTCAAACACTATGATTGAAGTCCTCAAGATCGGCTACTAAGTTCTTTATGCACAATCACTGGTTTAAACATTCATGATGTATGTTATCATGGCTTGAGAAAAGGTTCTCAACCTATTCCCAAGCCATTTTTCCAATGCACATACTCTATCATAATAGTTCTTTATACTTTAATTATTGAGCACAGTTAGCTCGAGCACAATAAAGAAAGCTTCAAGGGTATTACTAAATATTTTTAAATCCATGCCATATTAGCACACATGCATATTTGCATGCTATAGCAAAGCACAAGCTCAACCCCATGGCCTTGAGCATCTTAGTTTCCAATAGTGATTCAATCTTAGCATTATAGATTCACATATGGCCTCGAGGGCCTGAAAGATTACACCATAGTGTATGAGATAACAAGGTTATTCAAACAACATTTATGACCTCGAGGGTCTGAATACAATAACCACAGCAAGTGCTTCAGGCTCAAGGGCCTTCAACAATAATCACAACAAGCTTTACTACTATACATCGACAAATTTGACTCCATACACAATAGTGGTAACATTTATTTAGCATGCCAAGTGATAAGAGTCATTTGAAGACTACAAATCATACCTAAAGGTTTTATATATGTATAATGGAGTTGGCATGTCAAGGGACACTCTCAAAAGCCTGCTGATGGCTCTAAACCGAGTGCTATCATAGTCCTAACTCACTGCTATGATAGTAGTTTCTTTTCATAGAGAAAATTGATTTGCTAACTCCTTTCTTTCTCTCCTAAGCACCCAAAGATAAACTACTACAAAGGTATTCTTCTCTCTTTTGCATGCCTTGCATGCAATAAGGCTCGCCACTTTTCAAACTCCACGATGGGAAAAATAGTTATCCCACTTCGCCGCCTTGCAATGTTTTTGGATTTCACAGTCCATTATTTACTATCATCAAGTGGACACTGAGGGTAGGGATCTAAATGGATTTGAAATGGCCTCCACTCATCCCACTCATCATGGGTGGTGGTTAATCTAATAACTTATGACATATACATAAATGATAGTAAGGTGCCCAATGATGCAGGAGCATCTAGGGGTACTAGCAATCTTGCACCACCAAAAATATTGTTATTTTAATATGGTTTATTCTCAATAAGGGTTTAAGGGCTTGGGGAAATAATATTTTATTTTGTAATAATTGTAATTTCCCTTGGGTGTAATTGTAAATGTAATTTTGGTGGGATTTGATTGATTTTGTCATAAGTGGGGCTGCCAAGAATCTTGGAATTAATGGCATTTATTATTGTAACCGTCATAATTGTAAGCAATCTGCAAGTTGTCATAACAACCCAAAATTGATTGGGCAAATTCTAGGTGCCCATGTGAAGGTGGATTACATGAGATTTTATTTTTATTATTTTCAGATTTGAAATTCTCAAGAGGGGCGTTTGAATTTTTAATTAGCACTTTTACCACATGTCGGTGCCTTGAAAATTAAAATATTAGTTGTCAAAAGATGCCCACCTGATAGTATATCATGGAAGGACTATTTTTAGAGGTATTATGACAGATTCTATGACAACTATAAGGGTCAAAAATAAGGGAGAATACTTTGGACGTGAGAGCCTAATTTTAGACAAGAATCTTGGCTGAGAATTTAAGCACATGGTTTTGTAAAACTACAAATGGTTTCTTAGAAAGAATTCTATAAATTGGAGGCTTGAGGAGAGAGTTTTGGGGGAGAGGGGAAGATTTTGAAATACCCAGATGCTGTCGGAATGAGTTCAGGATGTTGAGAAATTTATTTGTTGCAGGTGTTGCATGTATGATTCCAGAAACCTCATAAGCTTCATATTGATGTAATGAATTTTTAGAATTAAATGAAATATTGTGTTACAGATTTCTCTTTAATTTTTAGCTGTGTTAATTCATTTGCAGCCTTCTTGCATAGAGTTTTGTATTGGTATTTGTTGCAGATTTGAAAGGGAGAGTATCATCTTTCATCAGTGGTATTAGAGCAAATTGTTCCTGAGTGTGTAGGTAGAAGCACCGATGTGAGGCAGTTTGCACTAGGACCTATGGTGGTGTGTGTGTAAACAGATCACCGAGTGTGAGGCAGTCTATACCTAAGAGGTTGAAAATTGAGAGTGTGTGGCAAGTGTTATAGAATGCCAAAGAAGAAAGGCAAAAAGTTTGTCATAGTTATGTATGCAGGTGAACAAGAAGGAGAAAATATTGCAGAAGTATGCTTTGAGGAAGGCATATAGGAAAGAGAAGATATTACAACAGCGGCTGAGGATGAGAAGAAGGATGTAGTTGTTGCAGATATTAAGGTTGTAGTAGTAGAGAATGAGAGTGAAGAAGATGTGGCAGAAGACAATGATGATGAAAAGGTTGTAGAGAAATAGGTAATGCATAATATGTTTTATTTTATGATGAGGATGAAAGTGGATTGTATGAAGATGAAAATATTGCAGCAAATAGTGAGAAGATAGATGTTGCAATAGTAGTGACAAAGGAACAAGTGAAAGAGGTAAATCTATACCCTTCTGAATTTGTGAAAGTTGATTTGTATGTTGAAATGAATAAGATAATGAGTGTAGAAGAACAGTTGGTAAATGTAGAAGAGATGATATAGTTAGATTTTGTTAATGCTAATTTGTATGCAGAGAAATATTGGTGTGATATTGCAGAGGATAGTGCAGATGCATATTGGTGGAGGAGGTCAGGATATCTTGATTCCATGTTTAGAAAGAGAAGTACATAGTAGAGTTGTTGGTGGAGAAGTATGGGAAGTGTTCAAAGAAGAAGCATTTTTCCAAACTTGATGAAGTGATGGAGTTTTATGCAGGTTGTCTACAATCTACAAGGGTGACTCAATCATCCAACTCTATTTTGTGAGTTCTACTCACAAAATCTTTTCTACCATGGGTGTCTGATGCCGGAGCATCTAGGGGTACTAGCGTTCTTGCATCACCAAAAATATTGCTATTTTAATTTGGTTTATTTTCAATAAGGGTTTAAGGGCTTGGGGAAATAATATTTTATTTTGCAACAATTATAATTTCCCTAGGGTGTAATTGTAAATGTAATTTTGGTGGGATTTGATTGAATTTGTCATAAGTGGGGCTACCAAGAATCTTGGAATTAATGGCATCTATTATTATAACCGTCATAATTGTAAGGAATCTGCAAGTTGTCATAACAACCCAAAATTGATTGGGCAAATTCTAGGTGCCCATGTGAAGGTGGATTGCATGAGATTTTATTTTTATTATTTTTAGATTTGAAATTCCCAAGAGGGGCGTTTGAATTTTTAATTGGCACTTTTACCACATGTCGGTGCCTTGAAAATTGAAATATTAGTTGTCAAAAGATGCCCACATGATAGTATATCATGGAAGGACTATTTTTAGAGGTATTATGACAGATTATATGACAACTGTAAGGGTTGAAATAGGGGAGAATACTTTAGATGTGAGATCCTAATTTTAGACTGGAATCTTGGTTGAGAAGTTAAGCACATAGATTTGTAAAACCACAGATGGTATCTTGTATAGCCAGAATTCTATAAATTGGAGGCTTGAGGAGAGAGTTTTAGGGGAGAGGGGAAGATTTTGACCTACCCAGATGCTACTGAAATGAATTCAAGATGTTGAGAAATTTATTTGTCGCAGGTGTTGTATGTATGATTCTAGAAAGCTCATAAGCTTCATATTGATGTAATGAATTTCTAAATTTAAATAAAATATTGTGTTGCAAATTTCTCTTTAACTTTCAACTGTGTTACTTCATTTGCAACCTTCTTGCATAGAAGTTTGTATTGGTATTTGTTGTAGATTTGAAAGGGAGAGTATCCCATTTCATCACCTTATCACAAGGCTAAAATGATTATATCATATTAAATTTCCCTTGCATCTACATGATGTATAAGGGTAAACATGACAACCCAAGATGTCATCAAACGAGATTGTCATGAATAGGGTGGCACAAAAAAAATACGATTTAGGGGTCGAGTACCACTCCCCCTTCTTCGCTATAAACCATAAGTAATATATAAAAGGGAATAATAGATTCAAAACCCTGATATGGAAATAAATAAAGAAACAAGGAAGTACTCGACTACCTAGAGAGATTATCTCTCGACTTACATTGATGTTCAAGGAACATCATTTAGTCGAATCGACGTAAACGATGTCAAGATAACCTAAACTGACATGATGACACAAAAAGGTAATAACTAGCAAGGAAAATATGTAATCTCACTCTACCTTGTACGATTTCACAAAGACTTAATCCGATACTCAAATGGCAATCTGACTCTTTCCCAAATCCATCTCCTCCTCCTGGATGATACTCTCCTTCCATTTCTAAAGAAAGATTCTTTTCTTGATCACACTCACAACCATATAACCATGATTAGTGTATCATCATTTAATTCACAAATCATAATAATTAAATAATCATATCAACATGTAACATTAGTCAGTTTTCACATAATCAATGATTAAATCTCATATTTTTCACAAATATCTAATCATTAAACTATGATTAATCATCCTGATTACCACACAAAAACAAGGTTAAGATAAACCATAAGTTGGGGATGTAACATACAATATTTTACAATGTGACCATAGTTATTGCATTTGTAACAAACTACTCTAAAATCTCCCAAAGGTGCAAAATATTTTTTTCTAGTAAAATCAGTTCTTTTGCTAGGAATAATTCTACAACTAACAGCCCTATGACCATATTGGTTACATGAATAACAATAGCCATAAAACGATTGAGGAAACCTAATAATGCCATAGTGTCTTGCAGGAGGAGGGCGTTTGAATATTTTCTCCTTTATAGCTCTAACTTTTGTGAAGCATCATCTTCCTTATTCTACTTCTTCTCTTCAGTCTTTTTAGGAGGATAGTTAGACTTTGAATGCTAACCTTCTTGTTGAAATGCACAAGACAACTAAGAGAGCGGGGGTGAATCAATTGTATCAAAAACTTTATGCCTTCACAAACTTAATCACATCCACATAAATTCACTTAAACTCTACATCTGTTATGAAGATTATGCATGAAAATAGATAATAGAAACTTAATCAAATTAACACCATGCAAAAGAGAACACCAAAATTTTACATGGAAAACCCTAAAAGGGAAAAACCATGGTGAGGATTAACTCACAATATAAAATAGTATGAATAATGAATTACAAAAGGCACACTGCCAAAGGGCTCACTACTCAGGGCTCACTACCTAAAGGAATTCTCACTGCCAAAAGGGTGGCTCACTGCTGAGGGGTGCCTCACTGCCAAGGGGTGGTTCATTGCCATGAACTAATTTGATAGCATCTACAAAATGCCTGAGTTAAGTTCCATTGAAGTGCAATATCTCTCCTTCACTGCCGTTACAACACACACACTTTATCTTCGCACCTTTGCAAACTCTCACCCTTCACATGATATCATTTCATTTATTTATACCTATCATCAACCTTGTAATGTACATCAAGGTTACAATCTACAACCTTTGGAATAGTCTTCAAGGTCAGAAAACATACATAAGTTGAATTAGGTCTAGACCTAAACAAACTTGCAGAGAAAATTAATGAAGGAAGAACACTTCATTACTTTGCTCAGACCCAAATACATCTTCACATGCTTCCTCAATCCACGAAGCATCACCACAATCATTGTTAGCAACCAAGTCGACCAAACTTGTGCAAACACTAAGAACACTTTGGCACAGGATTCCACAAACACAACCAAGACTTGTGGTTTAGGCACAACACTTTGAAATATTCTGGAGACATCCACGAACAACCTCAAGTCACCTTAGAACCATCAGAGTCATCCACAACACTTTTCTTCTGCAGAAGGTTCACTATCTGCTCACAACCAACACTATTGAACTCTGTTGCACAATAACTTGCTTTCTAGAGCACCAAATCACAAATCCTTTGGAATAAAGATAGATAAGGATCTTGTAAACATATGTCTAGAACTGCAACACCTGAAACCATTCTGTGGAGAAATGCGGAGCAAAATACTTTCTCCCAGACACTATGCACAACTCAAAAACTATCAATTATAGTCTTCAAATTGGTGAACATAACTTCTACTGCACATCGATCTGGACCATCAAATTCTAGATTTAGCATCTTAAAAAATTTCTCTAAATCATATCCAAAGCTCGCACTCCAGTCTTCAACACATAAGAAATGCGAAGCAAAAACTTAGATGGTATCCTACAAGCCTGTATACTCTACAACACACTATTTCCTCTAGAGAGCAAATTTTCTCAAAAGAACTTGAAAATCTAGCAATAGGAACAATATGCCAATATTATCAACACCTCTATAAGTCATTCAAATCACTTTAACAAGACAACTCAATCAAGCAACAATCAACAATATCAAAAGACACAGTTGACACCAATGACAACACAAGCATGTTGACATCAATGACAACACCAATTATAACATACTTACAACAATCTCCCCCTTTATCATTGATGGCAACATATAATGTGAAAAACTATCATGACGTAATTTTGCACTAATCTCACTCTCCCCCTTTCATTTATACATCTTACTCTCCCTTTGTTTTACACATGAACTCTCTCCCCCTTTGACATCAATGGAAAAGGGCGGCACATCCTTTTCAATCTCTCTACCCCTAACTAAGATATTGCACATACTTGCACTGATCTCAACTTCTCTGATCCATTCTCTACCAACTCTTACTCCCCTAGATTGCAACATTCTTCAATACCTCTACCTACTTCCCCTTAGGAGTACACACCAAACTAAATCAACTCTTAATCATATTTTAGAAGACCTTCACAAACTAACACTTTCGGAGTAACAAATCTTGTCTTCTCAAAAACTTCAAACTAAACTCTACACAAATCAGGGTATGACATCCAACCAATGAACTTTCCTTCTTCTTTAGGAACATAACATCACATCTTTTATCAACCTTTATGATAGCTTATGAAAACAATGGTTATTATGACAATATAACAATGACAACACATATAGCCAATAATTTCCTTAGATCAACACTCATATGTCTATAAATTTTTCTCCTATAGGCTCCTCCTATCATCAGTCACTACTACCAACTCCCCCTGAGAGATACCCATCATTAGTCTAGATAAGACAATGTCTTCTTCAACTTGTTCTCCTGCAGCTCTCCTTCTTGTCAATACACCTTTCCTCTTATTACCAATGATCTGGTCTTCACTGTGATGCTTATGCACAAACCTGGGGGTCTTAGGAATCTTTTCCAGAACTTCTTCAACTTGTACTTTCTACATGATCCTTGTATTCTTCACTAATTGAAGACTCATCTGATTCATATCCATTTGCATCTAATTTCATCAAACACTTCCAATCATCATGAAGATTGCTCTGTACTAGAAACAACAGTGTTCTATCAACTCAAACTTCTATTACTCATTACTCTCAAGTCAATTATCAAAATCTACCAAACTTCTGGATGTAGATGTAACCAGTGATCAATAACCATATGCCAGAACTCCAGAGTAATGTCTTCAATAGCGAACCAATGCGGACCAAATTACCGAAACACTGTAACTTGATTTTACCTGATAGATACTTAGCCAAAATTCATAACCTGTCTTCTTTCCTGATCAAATCTTCTTGCATAGCAGACTTCTTAATCTACACAACTCTTCCTTTATCCTTTACAAACATAATCTCTTTCTAACTTAAACCTTTGTTGCTAATCCTTAACCTTGTCTCTTCATGCTGAGGCATCAAAACCAATCCTTTGGCAGGGGAGAAAATATTTCCAATAAGACTCCCCCTAAACCAAAGCTCTAATCTTAGTTTCTAGAGGGAACATCTGTACCAGATATTGGTATAGGATCATCCTTCACATCTATTACTGTAAGCACAAAAATCACGCACAACCTCCACGAGGACCCCTATGATGATTCAAATCCTTGTCACATACATGTAAGTGTGAAATAATGTCCTTTAAGCAGCAAACCACTTGATGATGTGTCTTCTTTCTTGTCTCATGTTGATTCCTCTTTGTCAATTTCTCTCTCGTCACTTGCAATGCTTCCCGGCATCTTTTTGTGACACTTGTTGATTTGCATTTTCTGAGATTTTGAATTTGTTCCTAAGCCTTGTGAGAATCTTGTAGGTGAGCTTTCACCTTCCCCTATGTTTTTCATCCTCTGCACCCCCTAGGAGCCTTCTAGAGGTTCCCTCTTTCCATCTCCCACTTTTAGTTTTCAATTCCATTCAACCAATCCAAATCTTCTCCCATTATTTCTAGATCTTCCCCAAGAGATCCTGCAGGTGCAAGTGGAGATTTGGATTCTTACACATGACTAACCTATTTCTAGAGGTAAAACCCCTCATTTTCTTCTCTTCTTTCATTTCCCCCTGCAGTTCTTCAAAAAAACCTATCCAACCCGGATCTCCCCCAGGCGACCCATGGTCACCCCCCAGGCAACCTTACTGGCAAAAGGGGTGACCCTGTCATATTTTCAGCTGTTGAAAAACTCAATTTTCTCACTCATTTTAGCTCTACTTTCACCCATTTTTCTTCCAGTTCGCATGATTTTTGATGCCTAATATGGATTTAACTATTTCATGCACCTACACATGCATAATTAACTCCATTTCATCTAAAATTAACTCCTCAATCAATCTCATGCATCCTGACATCTCCAATTCCTCTTCAATGATAAGTTAATATTGATTTATTACTCCATAGTTAGCTGAGTTCACTGGGTAATCAACCTTGTTAACTCCCCAATCATCCTTGTTAACTCATCAATCAAATGAGTTAACTTCTCAATCAATCCCATTCCTCAAACATATAAATACACCCCTCCCTGAAGCACAAAGGGAGGCAAATTCATTGTGCACACAACTCTTGCTAGTTTTTGCTCTCCAACTTAGCATTCAAATGCTCTTACAGGACAAAGGTGCCTTTGTCTTTATTCATTGTTCAACCAAGCATCATTACACTGCTTCATTATATGCCATTATGCTTAGCCAAAAATCTTATTGAGCTCTTTCAAGCTTCAACAAGATTCTTTTTGCTTCTTTGTGTCGTTTTGTCATCAAGAGGATCTCTTGCTACTTCAAAAGGACTCAAGGTTGCCAATATCAAGGATTTATGAGGGTAGTGGAGTCACACAAATCTTCATTTATTTTAGGTTCCTTCATTTCTTTATTTAATTCATAGTAATTAGAAAACCAAATTTGCTCTTGGGAATAGTAAACCATTGTTTTTTCCTTGATAATTAGATCTTGCATGTTAGAATAGTTGTTTTCATATTTCTAGTTCTAGATTATTAGAAGAAGCAATTTCCTTTCTTTACATTAGATTACTTCAAAACAATAAAAAACCCAAAAACATAGATTAAACTTGCATTAGGAAAAGTCATATTAGCTTGTATTCATATTTCCCTTTCATATATTAAAGATCACTTTTTATTTCCAAAATACTAAATAAGTACAAAAACATGTTTGCATATCATTTAGCTTTGCATGCATATAGAAACCCTAGAATAGACAAACTTGCAAACCCTTAATACCATCACGAGGTAACCACAGTTAAACGATTCAATCAAACCCTTGATACCATCATGAGGTAAACACAAAGACAAAACATAGCCAAACCCCAGGTTAACTAAACCCTACGTCAAAACCTTAAATCTAGTTAAGGTTAGTCATCACACACCTACCTCTACCTTGGCTTATGAATGTGCCTAGGAGTGAGAGGAGAGTGGGTGAGGTCTATCCATGATGAGATCTAGGAGATCAATCCATGACAACACCAAGAGACATTTACCTACCACAAGGAAACCCATTTGTCCTCTTATTGTTAGAAGAAACTAGACAACTCCAGATACAATGGGAACTCATTCAACGCATAGAAACACAAGAGGACATAAATGAAAGAAACCACTTACCCATACAAAGGTGGAATAGGAGAAATCCCAACAGGAGAAGAGAAACTAGTAACCCTTTGGGTCATAGGGTTATCTCAACTACAACTTCAATCGAGCAAAACATTCAACTTAGCACGCAACAACAAAGGCCACATGACTTTCCAAACCCTCTCCGCAAAGTCCAACTCTCCAATGAGCCAGACCCCCACCATGTCTCACCTCCTCTCAACTGGCTACTTCCACATGAGTGAGAGTGACGTGGTAGATTGCCTTGTGGAAAGGAGGGAAGGGTCCGTGTGCATGCCAAAATTTGACCTGACAGCCCCAGGCAACCAGAATCATGATTTTGAGTTTACATATTTTGGTGAACCCGATGTGAAGTTGTAAATCCTTCTAGGATGAGTAATTTTGTATTCTCATTTCAGAACATTTAGCAAAAACTTTGAAACATTCTTTCACTGCTCTTCATAGCTGCTTCAACTTCTATCTCATACGCCATCATCTATTCCATTTGTTCTGTGGTGTCTATGGCACCCCTAAATATGATGAAACCTATCTTAAACCAAGGGAACATTCCCTAAAGAGAACCAAAAACTCCTTCATTTGATAGGTATGTGCCACCGTACCCTAATGCACCAATCACCAATTTTATGACTATGAGGATTGTGATTATGAACCAGATCAAAGAGAATCTAGGCGTTCTCTATCTTTCAACAAACTAGCTTGGGAAAACAACCTGACCATACCAAATGCACCACATAAAGCTAGAAGGATAAGGTCGGAGATACATCGACCCGATCAACCTTCCACAAGCACATCGAGTACTCATCTTGATGAGGAAGTTAAATGATTAGAAAAATATCTACAAGAAGCCAAAGATGATCAAGAGGCATTGAGGATTACCTTGAGAGAAGAGCAAAGAGAAAATGCTGCATGTTAAGAAGCATATCACCAAGAAAATACTCAACAAAAAAATCCTAGAAATGAAGAAACACCTAGAGCTGCTACTCCTGTATATTTAATCACAACCCTAGTACAAAGAATTCGAATCTTGGAAGTGGAGCAAGCACTCCTGAAAAAAGGCAATCAATAGCAGCAGGGGGCATCTCAAAATCCCCCCTACCTCAATTATTGTTTATGAAATGCCAGTAATGACACATGTCTGAATGAGAATCCTCCTGTTCAAAATAATCAAACAAATCTGACAATAGGTTATCAAAACCCACCTACAGGGTTATTACTCGCAATCTCAAAGTGCCTTTCTAGGAACATATCTCAAATATTTGAAGGAACCTTTGGAGCAAAACATAAGAAGCGTGCAACTACCTCATCTATTACCAAATCTCCCAAAGTTCAAAGGAGAAGGAGATTTGAACTCCCACATTAAAGCCTACACCATGAACATAAGAGAACTTCTCCCTTGGGATGGGTTTGTAGAAAAAACCTTTCTAAAAACTCTTGAAGGCATCACTCTGGATTGGTATTATTGCCTACTAGAAGCTTCAATCCATTCATTCAGATAGCTAATCAGAGAGTTTGTCATGGCATTCGACATGAGCAAACTCGTTAAAACAGGGATTAGAGAATTTGTCATAATGAAATAAGAGCCAAATGAATCCGTAGCCCACTTTGTCACTCGATGGCGACAAATCCTTTATTCTTCGACTAGTGCTCTAAACATGGACCACCAAGAATTATGCGACCTCTTTTTGCATGCACTTAACAAGGACATGAGAGAAGATGTTCAAAAATTACCATATAAATCCTATGAAGAGACATTGGAAAGTGCTTTGAGGATTGACCAAGGCACCATCGATAGTGGTAGAAAGGTCTATGGGTCCAATGGAAAGCTGACAAAGGAAGAGATGGGAGACAATACCCCTGTCATTAAAATCCTTAAAAATAATAGGAATGCAATCACAGACGAGGTGACAGATCAACCCCCAATCAAGAAAGTAAGAAATAATTACAATGGGAGAGATTACTATCCTCCTAACGTAAATGCCATAGACCGACCTAGGAATAACGGATACTACCCTCGAGATAAATACCAAAGTTGGAACTGCAATAGAAACAGGAACGGAAATGTTGGAATATATGAGAGACCCGCATACGAGTTCAATCAATTTTATTCTTTTCATAGAACAAGGGGGCACAACACAAAATCTTGTAGAGTACAATAGATTCATAGTGATTATGCTAGAATACCAACAACATTTGTTCACAGAAATATTTTTAAACCCACAAGAAGTCATGCCAGATAACAAATATACAAGACAAAATCAAGCTCCAATATCACCACAAAATGCAAACATGATAATTTATCACAACCCGTTCCCCATGCATAAAGACATAGAAATGACAAACCAAAACAAGACTACTCAGAGTAGTAACCCCAAAATCCCACCGCAACTAGGATAAAAAGGAGAAGCTAGGATGATGGGATTAGTTGAGATTATGCACAATGAAGGAGGAGAGGAAGACCATGAGGACGAAAATGAGCAAATAGAAGCATACAAAGGTATCATCTTGGTAGTAGAACCAATACCAGCTCCACTCAGACCTTATGAGCTCATAGAAGACTTAAAGAAAAAATATGCTCACATTTTGTTCATTGATCTACTCAAGAACTCCCCTTCACATCACTCAGCATTGGCCGGGTGCAAAAAGATGGGGGGCCAAAAAGTGGCCAAAATTCTTTAAAAATTTTAAAAATCCATAACATGAGCACGTTATAATGTGCTCGCGCTATAACGCGAGCGTGTTATTATTTTCTTTGCATTTTTTTCTTTTTAGCAAAAGTTTGCCCAATGTTTGTCAAGTTTGAGGTTGTTTATTGAATGTTTTATTTTCATGTTTGTTAAGTATGTTTGATGTATGTATGTTTGTATATATATTTGCATTTATGTATGTATGTATGTATGCCAAATTGTATGTATGCTTGTATATATGTATGTATGCCTATATGTATGAATGTATGTATGTATGCATGCTTGTATGTATGTATGTATGCATGCATGCTTGTATTTATTTATATATGTATGCATTTTTGTATGTATGTATGTATCTATGCTTGTATATATGTATGTATGAATGCTTGTATGTACGTATGTATGATTGTATGTATGTATGTATGTATGTATGTAAGGGTTTTGGGTTTAGAGTATATAAGGACCTAAGCCTGTATAGTTTTAGGGTTGAGGGTTGAGGTTTTTTGGTTTAGGGTTTAAGTTATAGGGTTGAGGGTTGAGGGATTAGGGCTTACGTAATAGGTAGAGGGTTGAGGGTTGAGGGTTGAGGGTTAAGGGATAATATTCAGCTTGTTGAGTGTATACAATTATGTAAGGTATGGGGATTAGGGTTTAGGATATTGGGAACTTAGGGTTTATGATAAGGATTGAGGGTATAAGGGTGAGGTTATAGGGTATAGGGATGAGAGTTTGTGGGTGTAGGTTTTAGGGTTTAAACTATAAGGTTGATGATTGATGGATTAGAGCTTAAGTATATGGTTGAGGGTATAGGGTAGAGGGTTGAGAGTTTACAGTTGAGGGATAATGTTCAAGGTTGAGTGTCTAAGATATAGGGTATAGAGTTTAAGGTTGAGGGTATAAGGCATATGGATGAGGGTTGAGGGTATATGGTATAGGGTAGAGGTTTGAAGGTTGAGGGATAATGTTCAAGGTTGAGTGTCCAAGGTTAAGTGTATAGGATATAGGGTTTAAGGGTATCTAGGGGTTGAGAGTTTATGGTTTAAGGGTTTAAGGTTTAAGGGATTAAGGGTTTAAGGGTCAAGGGTTTAAGAGTTGAAAGATTAGGGTTTAAGGCATAGTGTCGAGGGTAGAGGGTTTAGGGATAGGGTTTAGGGTTGAAGGTTTAAGGGATGAGGGTTGAGGTTTTAGAGATGAGGGTTAAGGGATTTAGATTTAAGGTATAGTGTCGAGGGTAGAGGGTTTAGGGATAGGGTTTAAGGTTTAAGGGTTGAGGGATTAGGGTTTAGGGTTGAGGGATTAGGATTTAAGGTATAGTGTTGAGGGTTGAACCATAATCCCTAAACCCTCAACGCTATAATTTAAACCCTAAACTCTAACCCCTCAACCCTAAACCCTAAACCCTAAACCTTAAACCCTATCACTTAAGCCTAAACCCTAAAGCCTATCCCTAAAGCCTCAACCCTCAACCCTTAAACCTTAAATCCTAAACCCTATCCCTAAATCCTCAACCCTTAAACCTTAAACCCTAAAGCCTATCCCTAAACCCTGTACCCTCGACACTATACCTTAAACCCTAATCACTTAACCCTAAACCCTAAATGCTAAACCCTATACCTAAAGCCTCAACACTCAACCCCTTAAACCTTAAACCCTCAGCCCTTAACCCTTAGCCCTAAATCCTCAACCCTCAACCCTTGAACCTTCAACCCTAAACCCTATCTCTAAACCCTCTACCCTCGACACTATGCCTTAAACCCTAATCCCTCAACCCTTAAATCCTTAATCCCTCAAACCTTAAACCCTTAAACCCTAAACTCTCAACCCCTATATACATTTAAACCCTTAAACCTTGAACCCTAATCCCTCAACCCTAACCCCTAAACCCTCAACCCTCAACCCTCAACCCTAATTTTGATTTTCTTCCATTGCTTCAACATCATTGTTGTTTTCCCCATCAGAAACCAAATCATTCAACAACTTGTTGCCCATTGGTTGACTTGAACTACATACTCTGTTAGAAGAAGGGCATCTTTTATTTGTATCAATGTTGGTATTCATAAGTTGGAGAGCATTGATATTTTTCACACACCCTATTCTTTGAAATATCTTAACCTTAAAATATGACTTGGATATGTACTTGAACACAACAAAATCTCCAATCTCCAACCCATGATGATTCACAAAATTTTCCCAACCTTGTCTAAATTCTAGTTTATTTATTGTATACCGTCAACCCTAATCCCTCATCCTTAAACCCTAAATGCTATCCCTATTCCTAAACCCTCAACTCTCAACATTAAACCCTAATCTATCAACCCTAAACCCTAATCCCTCAACCCTAAACCCTATCCCTAAACCCTCAACCCTCAACACTATACCTTAAACCATAATCCCTTAACCCTAAACCCTAATCCCTCAACCCTAAACCCTAAACCCTATCCCTAAACCCAACAAAACTGCTTTGTCTTATGTTAGGTTGTTAAACCCATCATTTTTGACACTCTTCTCTTAAAGATATCTGAGTTGCAAGAATATGTCAGAAAAATGGCTATGAACTTTATTGGTAATTTTAGAAATTAGTTTTAAAGTATTTTTCTTCATTCCCTTTTTAATTATGCATGTCTATAGTAAATCCTAATTTAAGTTTTCTGTAATATCTTAGTAATGTCTTAGTAATGTTATATGGCATGTTTTTCTAGCCCATCTGGGGTTCATTATGCCAATAGGTGTACACACTATGAGAAATATTTACATATGGTACATCCACAGTGAGTAATTAATAGTTGAAATCAAAAGGATGATCATTATGAGAAAATCTTTGCATTGGGGTACATCCACAGTGGACAATGAATGGTTGAAATCAGAACCCCTGGTCAACATTAAGTGAACATTTTTTTATTAAGATTTTTTTAAAAGATCAACATACTCTCTCCACCTATTTGCTTGAATTTGAATCAGGGCCATAAAAATGTGCACACATCTACTCCCATTGTATAACCTGGATGTAATTAAAACCATCAACTAGATAAAATAAACAACTTTGGCCATAAAAATTGATTAGTCTTTTAAAAATAGATATATTAGTAACTATACATTTTAGATATTAGTAACTATACATTTTAGTACTGTTTCTTTCTTAATTTTCTATTTTTAATTAACTAATTTTTGTTTATTTTAGACAAAATATTACAATCCTCGTGAAGATCTTTTCTTGTATATAATTTTCTCCTTTTATCTTTGGCTTGTCTTTTCCCTCCTAGTTCTTTCAAAAGGATCATTATTTTATCTTTCGATCTATATGAACTCTTCACATAAATCTATGTTTCTTGCTGTCCACCTATTCAAAGATTGAAATGTCTCCTTGATATTATTATGGCATACAAAATATGCCCACCCCGCACTTAGGGCAAGTATATTGTTATGAAATAGGCAAATAATCTCCCATTGTTTACTGGCTCTATCCACAAGAACTACTAAACTTTTTTCTCTTGGCAATTGTAGAGGACATTCACCTATTTTTGGCAACTCCTGCATTCCCAAAATAGGAATCTACTATTAAAGCTTAGCATTCACACAAATGCAGATGTTCATATTATAGAAGACTGCATTATATTAGACTATTAGAGATCCCTCAGAAAAATGTAATAACAAAACTATTTTTCCTTATGTTAGCTTACAATTATTTACCCATTCTTTTTGACACTCTTCTCTTAATAAAGTAAGAGTAAGAAGAATAGAAGGTAGAGAATTTGATCTTACTAGTATGCATGGTCATTTACATCCCGTGACTTCATTTTCATTGAATAAAAAGGTAAATATCTGATTTGAAAGGTGGGGCAGAGTTCACTATCATGTGCTTTTCTAGATGATAGGGTCCATAATGTCTAGGGTTCTTCAAGGAAAGGCCTATAACATAATTAAGTTTTTGTTATACCAATCCTCCAGGTAAAGCTACAATTCAAATGCCTGCTTTGAAAGTTGAAATAAATTAAATTAGACTTACAATTTTGATTTTCTTCCATTGCTTCAACATCATTGTTTTCGATTCGAGGGTTTTTACTGTAAATTCTTACCTGTTTTTACCCTATTTTACTTGGGGTTTTTTCTGGGTGTTTTGTCCTACTTGAGCATGGAGGGTGCTGCCAATGGCAGTACCTTGAAACTCCCACCCGTACTGGGTGCTGTTCAGCAGCCCCACTGGAAGAATGCCCTAACGGGCATTGTTGCTTCTCATTCCACCATCGCTCAGCCAGCAGACTGTCAGCTCAAGGATTCAATAGAGGGTTCCTCCCTAGTCATCCCTGATAACCTCGTGGACAGGATTGTCTCCTCAATGGATCTTACCCTTGTGGGTAAGTTCTTTTCCCTTCGCTCGAGCATTGATATGGTGCGAAAATGGATTTCCAACCGATGGCATCTCAAAGGCAGCATTTTGACTATGGCAATGCCGCGTGGGATTTTTTTGTTCAGATTCACGAGCAAGGAGGACATACTGTCCATTCTATCTGGAGGGCCTTGGCTGTACGGTTCTCATTCCCTCTCTGTTTGCTATTGGAAACCTGGTTTGGACCCAACTGAAGATCTCAACCGCTGCGCCCCTGTTTGGGTAAGATTACCTGGTTTCCCCCTTGAGTTTTGGGATGAGTCTATTTTCAAATCTATTGGTAATTCCTTTGGGCATTTTGTCACCTTAGACACTCCTACTAGTACCAAGTCTCACTTTGTTTATGCGAAATTCTGTGTGAACGTGGAGATTCATAAAACTCTACCCTCCTCCATTGAGATTACTTCCAAGTTTGGTATTTGGACTCAACCCATTTCTTATGAGAACTCTACTCTCTTCTGTCAATCCTGCAAGAGGAAGGGGCATCTTATTTCCCATTTTAAGTCCAAGAGAACTGAGGAAGTTAGGGATAGAGGTAAAAACAAGTTGACAAAGGTTTTCTCAATCAAGCCTACAGATAATGGGACTGTGGTGGACCTGGATCTTATTCCTCAAATGGAGGTGCCAAAACCCACTCCCACCTTTAGGACTATGGATTCTGAGTCATCCCCTTTTTTAGAAGGATAGATTTTAGAAATGGTAAAAGAGACCCAACACCCAGATATTCCAGTTGTTAAGTTAGATGAAGAATTGTTACAGAATATGGTTAGTCCGGTGAAGGACAAGATCCCCTTGACACAAGAAGAGGATAATGTATTCCAGATCCAAAATGATCCTATAGTTGCTCAGGCAGCCCCTTCTCTGATTGATAGGATTTCTGTCAAAGAAAACTTGCCCCCCCCTTCTCAGAGCCTGGATCATATTTCCTCTGTTAAGCTGGGCCAGATTTCTTCAAAAGGGATCACATGCCCTAGGCAGAAAGCTTTATCCTTAGTGAGTTCACCTGGAGCAAGCACGAGTGCTTCGTTAAGTGACCAAGAGGAATGGACATCTCAGAAGAAAAGAGGTAGGAAACCTAAAAAAACTGCTGATGTTGGTATTGATCCAGCAAAGGGCAGGCCCTCCATTAGGGAAACCTGACAAAGGGAGGCAGTGCAGGAGATTGCCAATGGATGGCAGAAAACTCTAGAGTCTCACTCCAGGAAGATTTTTACATGAAGATTCTTTCTTGGAATATGAGGGGTCTCAACAACCCCTCAAAACAGTTCAAGGTTAGAAATTGTATTTTGGATTACAAAGTTGACATTTTGCTACTCCAAGAAGTCAAAATGACGGAGGATAATTTCAAGACTGATGCTAACAATATCTGGCCCAATGCTTCCTACTTCGTTAGCCCGGCAATTGGAGCTTCTAGTGGCATTGTCACTATGTGGAATGCTTCAAAGATTAAAGGTTTGCTTGTTCACTTTAATAAGAATTTTTTAGCTATTGAGTTCTCTTTGCCTTCTTTCAGTTGGTGCCTCATCAATGTGTATGCCCCTAATATCCGTGTTTTGAGAAAAAACCTCTGGGAGGATCTTTCCAGGAAACTTGTTTCACACATAGCCTCACACTGGATGTTGGCTAGGAATTTTAATACCCCTTTATACCCTTCTAAGAAATCTGGAGGCATTGTGGACTACTCAGACAGTATGATGGATTTGGCGGACTTCATAAACACCTGTGGTCTTACGGATATTGATTTGACTAATCAGCAATTCACTTGGTCCAATAGAAGGAATGGGGAACACTTAATTCAAGTCAAACTGGACAGGGTTTTAACCTCCAATAATTGGCCCCTCAACTTTGCTCTCTCTCTTAGAGCACTCCCCAGAACTGTTTCAGACCATAACCCCATTGTTTTGGAGTGGGCTGATGATAGAAGAAAAGGACCTTTTCCTTTTAGATTTGAAGCTATGTGGATCAAGCACCCTAACTTCAAAAATCTCCTTTCTGCTTGGTAGCAAACTAAGGTGACCGGTACTTCTATGTTCCGTCTTCACAAGAAACTACTCCACATTCGTCATCAAGTTTATGGCTGGAACAGGTACAGCTTTGATAATATTTTTTCTAAGAAGAAATTCATATCTGATAACCTTGCAAACATTCAACTTAAGATTGCCCAGGGTGATAGGTCCGAGTCCTTGGCTACTTCCGAAGACAACCTCATTAAGGATTGGAAGGACATTATGTACAAGGAAGAATTTTTTTGCAAACAAAAGTCCTGCATCCAATGGCTCAAAGAAGGCGATCGGAACACGGCCTTCTTTCATAAATCCACCCTTAAACATAGAAAATCAAATACTATATCTCCTATTAAATTGGAGGATGGTAGTTTTATTACTAAAGATGAGGAGATTGGAGATAATGTTCTTAGTTTCTTTCACAACTTACTGTCGGAGTCTGGGCCAATTGCTGACAATTTGCTGTCTGTTTCTCAACTATTAGAAGAGATACCTTCTGTTTTAACTGTGGATGACAATGCTGACATTTTGAAAACTATTACTAAGGAGGAAGTCAAGGCTGTTGTCTTTTCTATGGGCCCTTATAAAGCTCCTGGTCCCGATGGTTTTCCTCCAGTGTTTTTCCAAGAATTCTGGGATATCATTGGGTTTGATGTCACTACAGCTGTTAAAGACTTTTTCAAGACTGGTAAGCTCCTTAGACAATTTAATAACACCTATATTGCTTTGATTCCTAAAAAACCTAACCTTGATATGTTCAATGATTTCTGGCCTGTAAGCCTCTGTAACACTTTTTATAAAATATGCACTAAGTTGGTTTTCAGATTGCAACCTTATCTAGATAAGATCATTTCTCCCATGCAAAAAGGTTTTGTTCCTGGTAGGCAGATTTTGGATGTTGTTCTTGCTACTCATGAGACTATCCATTCCATGGAAAAAAGTCAGATACCCAGCATGACTCTCAAACTCGACATCTCTAAAGCTTACAACCGGGTTTCCTGGCAGTTTCTGTTCAAACTTCTTCACAAATTTGGTTTTAATGATAAAATCCTCATTCTTGTCAAGGAAGCTGTTACTACTGCTAAATATTCAATTCTTGTGAATGGTACCCCAAGAAGGTTTTTCTCCCCTTCTAGGGGGATTCGACAGGGAGACCCTCTCTCCCCCTACCTCTTTATTATGATTGCTAAGGCACTGGGTAGATCTTTTCAGAACAAAGTCTCTTCTAAAGTTATTGCTGGGATTAAACCTACCACCTCCCTTACTCCCTTGACAATCCAACAATTTATGGATGATACTATTCTTTTTGGCATTTCTTCTGTGGTGGAGGCTTCTGCTTAGAAAAGGGTACTGAATGAGTATGCTAAGGCTTCTGGGCAATATATTAATTTTCTGAAGAGCAATGTTTTTTTCTTCAATACTCCTGATGATCTTCAAAGAAAAATTGTTAAGATTCTTGGTTATGCTGCTGCTAATCTCCCTTCTGTTTATTTGGGACTACCCCTCACTATTAAAGATGTCACTCCTACCTTTTGGCACAGCACTATTGAAAGAACTCAGAGGAAGCTCATAGGTTGGAAAGGCAAACTTCTCAGCAATGCTAGGAAACTTCAACTTTTACATGCTTCCCTCCAAGGCATTCCCATGTACTTCCTCTCTCTTTTTAAGATGCCTAGATACCTAGCTAAAAAACTAGAATAGATACAAAGGACTTTCTTATGGACTGGTATGGAGGAAAAGAAGAGGATTTCTTTGGTCAAGTGGGAGCAGGTCTGCTGTCCTAAATCTCATGGGGGTCTTAACATCAGGACTATCTAAAGCATGAATAAAGCCCTGGTGTCCAAGGTTATGTGGAACTTCATCAACAAAAATAAAGATTGGGGGGACATAATGAAGGCCAAATATCTCAAAGATTCTGATAGCTACTCGGTACTTCTTCATGAAGGTATTCCACCAAGTTCTGCCATCTAGAATAAAATGCTAAAAACTAGGAGCATTATTAGAAAAGGAATGAGATGGAAATTAGGGGAAGGTTCTCTGATCAACTTCTAGGATGACCCCTAGTTAACTAATCAGGCTCTCTCAGCCCAAGTTGATAATAAAGATATTGTTGACTTGGCCAAGCAATTTTTTGGCTCTAAGGTTAGTAATTACCTTACCCAAGACCATGGGCTTAAAAGATGGAAAAACCTATTACAATGCACCATGAATAACCCTGAGTTTCATCAGAAACTAAATATGGTTCAACAATTACTAATGGATATCAAACTCCCTTTATTCCCTCGGAAGGATGAACTCCTGTGGCATGCTGACAAAAAAGGGAGGTTCTCGATAAAATCTACTTACCTTTTGCTGGTGGGGGATGTTAACAAAGATGAGATATGGGAGAAAGTATGGAATGGTAAAAGTCTTCCTAAAATTAACTTCTTTTGGTCGACTACCACCCATAATAAAATTTTGACTCAAGATAACCTCCAACGTAGAGGGTTGCAGCTTGTTAACAGATGTGTTCTTTGTGGCAATCAAGAAGAAACTGTGGCACATCTCCTCATTCATTGTGACTTTGCTTGTGATGTCTGGAGTAGAATTATGGAAAAATTTGGTATACAATGGGTTTTTAACAGAGAGATTTGTGATTGTATCACCAGTTGGAATGTTCCCCTTAATCACCCTTGGTTACGGGAGCTGTGGAAGCAGACCCTTCCTTCTCTCAGGTGGGCCCTGTGGAAAGAAAGAAACAATAGGATCTTTAGGGACACTCATAGGTCTCCGAAGCAGGTTTGGATCTCTTTATTAAAAGCTATTGTTGAAAATGTCTCTAATGCTAACATTAAACCTGCAAATCAACCTTTGACCAAACAGGATTCTTGGGTGGCTTCTAACTAGGGTTTACTGAACCACATCCTAGATTTTGATGATATGAAATTTCAAAAAAGACTTAATACTATTTGGGCCCCACCAAAGCCAGGGTAGTTGAAACTCAATTTTGATGGTGCTACTAAAGCTGATGGATGCGCCAGCGGGGGAGGGATATTAAGGGATGAACATGGTGATCTTGTTGCGGCTTATGCTGGAGGACTTGGAAAGCATTCTAACAACTTTGCTGAGGTAATGGCCCTCCTCTGGGGTCTCAAAGTGGCAATCTCTATGGGGATTAGCCATCTTCACATACAAGGTGACTCTAAAATCATTCTGGATGTGGTTATTGGTCTCTCTACTTGTGGATGGAAGCTGAGTGACATTATATCTGATATTCAAACTATCCTCCATGGTATCCCAAATGTCTCTTTCTCCCATACTTATAGGGAAGGCAACTCAGTTGCTAATGGTCTTGCCAACTTTGGGTAGGAATTTCAAATCTGGCAAGTCTGGCGCCAAATTAGCAGCATTCCTGGTCACATTGGAAGGCTTATTCATAAGTAGAAGAATGCTATTATTAATGATGTCTAATCAAGTGTCAAGTGATGAGGTGGTGTGTTTTCCCACCCTATCTAGGCTTATGCACAAGTCCCATGTGAATTGGTAGCGGTGTCTGTACTCCCTACATGCAAACTTAATCCTCATTATTTCGCTTAATTTTTGGAAATTAATGTTTCATGATTGGCATCAGCTAGGTTTTGTTCATATGAATACCGCTTGCTGGATTGCTCTGAAGGTTATTCTGCAACTCAATTATCTTCTCCTACTGGGTATTGCGGCGTGGATTTTCATTATGGGTGGTGAAAGAATATGCACTGAACCTAACAACTGCAGCGACTTCAAAGATAATGCCATTGTCTGGCATTACTGCAAGGAGGGAGGCATAATTCTATTCCTGGAATGGCTTAATGGGCATGATGAGTCATTATCCATCCAATGTACTTCTTCCTAGGTTGACAGACAGGTCACCATTGGCAATGTTAGCTTTGAGTTCTCAGAGAAAAGTATTGCTGAGGCGACAGGCTTATCCCTTAAAGGAATTAAGTTGCCGAGGAAGAAGAGGGTTCCTGAAGTGCAGAACCAAAAGCTTTTCTTGGGTGACAGTGAAGAGCTGGTTTCCTACCAGGGAGGGTTCGAGAGGGTGAAGCTTCCTCAGCCATGGGCAGACATGTGTTTTTTACTTATGAAGTACTTCACGTTGGAAGGCCGCTATACCAGGTTTTATTACTACCATCTTCCTCTGCTCAATCATTTTCACAGAAATTTGGCTATTTGTTTCCCTTACTAGTTGTTGTCTTCCTTAGAGCACTCTGTTAAAATGGTTCATAAGAACTTAATGCCTAGGCCATTGGAGAAGCTTATGCCCCTTCACCAAGGCCTCATCCATAGGCTTTACCAGTTTCACTTGGCCCTGACGCCCCCTGCCACTCTCCATCTCCCGGTTGTGGAACCCTCCCCCAATACTCCATCAGCTTCCATCAAATGTGATTCTCTCCACACCCCTGTGAATAATAGCCATGATGGCCCGACTTCGGCCTCTGTGGAAACTTATACCCCCACTCCTAGGTCTACCTCTACCCCTAAGAAGAAGGGCTCTGTCAAGTCTAGGAAGCGGCTTCATCGCCTATCTAAGCTGGCTGAGGAAGCAGCTATTCTTAGCTCCCTCAAAGATAGCCAGGAGACTCCCAAAGGTGTTAACATGTCTACTGAGAACCTTGCTAAAAAGGCTAGGAAGGGCAAAGGGAAAAGCATTTCCACTGGTGTTAGATGCTCTACCAGAATTGCTGGGAAGCTAGCCCCCCAAGTTAAACTCATAGACTACTCTGAAATTTCTGAGGCTTCTTCTCATGGTAAGGAGGCCGACAGTGATGATTTGCAGGAAATTTACATGGAGAACCCTGTTTCTGGGGAGCAGTTTGATGACCATGACTCCCTGCAGAATGTTTACAAGGACAGCCCTGAGAATATGATTGGTACTGGTAGTGATAAAGAGGAGTTTAACCATTAGAGCCCTGTGGAGGCCCAGTATGATACTGGCAAAGGAGAGGGGAACATGAATGAGCAAAACCCTGCCGGTGCTGAAGAGGTTGAAAAGAACAGTCAATCTATCCCTGAAGAAGATGTCAGGGCTACTGCTGAGGATAGCAATGGGAATGAGGGCAGAGACAGTAACTCTCTTCTTGTTGAAGTGACTCAGTTAAAGGACAATATGGTGGCTCTGTAGCTCAAGATGTCTACTCTCTATAAGTTCATTACTCGCATGTTGTGCAGGTCTTCCATGATCAACTTAACCCTTTTGCAGGATATTCAACTTTTCTCTCAGGGAACTGACAATGACATAACTTAGGAGCTAGACTGAACTTCTTGCTAATGACTGGGAGGACTCTCTGTCCTAGTGTACGTTCCGCTACCTAGATGTTGGTTTTTTGCTGGTACTTACTTTCTGCCATTTGTTAGCTGGTGTTTCCTAGGTTTTGGTTCCAGGCTCTTTTTGTTTCCTGAGCTTGTGTTTTGTCTTTTGTAATCTCTGTTAAGGGTTTGGCCCCTTGTTTTTGCTGCCTGTTGTAATAAACAACAACATCATTGTTTTCTTCATCAGAAAACAATTCAAATAGTAACTTGCTGCCCATTGGTTGACTTGAATTGCATCCTCTATTAGAAGAAGGGCACTTTTTATCTATATCAATGTTGGTATTCATAAGCTGAAGAGCATTGATATTTTTCACACACCCTGTTCTTTGAAATATCTTAACCTTAAAATATGACTTGGATATGTACTTGAACACAGCAAAATCTCCAATCTCTAGCCCATGATGATTCACAAAATTTTCCCAACCTTGCCTAAATTCTAGTTTATTTATGGTACCCCCTAATTGTACATCCCACTCCTGCCCACCTGGGCCTTGCAACACCGTATGTTCGTCTATGTTGTCTATAAATTGTGAAACAAATGCATGAGGAATGCACTGCCATAAACACATTACACAATTAGATTTTACAAGTTCTTAACAGTGTAAAGGAAATAAAAGAATGAAAAATAATGTATAGAGTTACCAGTTTTTGTGCAAAATCTCCAAGCATAACTTTGAAGGAGGCACACCCATTAAACTAATTCAATCAGCAACTTGTTGCCCATTGGTTGACTTGAACTGCATCCTCTGTTAGAAGAGAGCATCTTTTATCCATATCAATGTTGGTATTCATAAGCTGAAGAGCATTGATGTTTTTCACACACCCTGTTCTTTGAAATATCTTAACCTTAAACTATGACTTGGATATGTACTTGAACATGTAACAAAATCTCCAATCTCCAGCCCATGATGATTCACAAAATTTTCCCAACCCTGCCTAAATTCTAGTTTATTTATGGTACCCCCTAATTTCACATCCCACTCTTTCCCACCTAGGCCTTGCAACACCATATGTTTGTCTGTGTTGTCTATAAACTATGACACAAATGCAGGAGGAATGCACTGCGATAAACACATTACGCAATTAGATTTTACAAGTTCTTAACAATGTAAAGGAAATAAAAGAATGAAAAATAATGTGCACAGTTTCCAATTTTTGTGTAAAGTCTCCAAGCATAACTTTGAAGGAGGCATGCCCATTAAACCAATTCAATCAGTAACTTGCTGCCCATTGGTTGACTTGAACTACATCCTCTGTTAGAAGAAGGGTATCTTTTATCTATATCAATGTTGGTATTCATAAGCTAAAGAGCATTGATGTTTTTCACACACCATGTTCTTTGAAATATCTTAACCTTCAAATATGACTTGGATATGTACTTGAACATGTAACAAAATATCCAATCTCTAGCCCATGATGAGTTGACTTGAACTGCGTCCTCTGTTAGAAGAAGGGCATCTTTTATCTGTATCAATGTTGGTATTCATAAGCTGAAGAGCATTGATGTTTTTCACACACCTTGTTCTTTGAAATATATTAACCTTAAAATATGACTTGGATATGTACTTAAACACAACAAAATCTCCAATCTCCAGCCTATGATGATTCACAAAATTTTCCCAACCTTGCCTAAATTCTAGTTTATTTCTGGTACCCCCTAATTGCACATCCCACTCCTACCCACCTGGGCCTTGCAACACCATATGTTCGTCTATGTTGTCTATAAACTGTGAAACAAATGTAGGAGGAATGTGCTTCCATAAACACATTACACAATTAGATTTTACAAGTTCTTAACAGTGTACAGGAAATAAAAGAATGAAAAATAATGTATAGAGTTACCAGTTTTTGTGTAAAGTCTCCAAGCATAACTTTGAAGAAGGAGGCACACCCATTAAACCAACTCATTCAACAACTTACTACCCATTAGTTGACTTGAACTGCATACTCTGTTAGAAGAAGGGCATCTTTTATTTGTATCAACGTTGGTATTCATAAGCCGAAGAGCATTGATGTTTTTCACACACCCTGTTCTTTGAAATATCTTAACCTTAAATTATGACTTGGATATGTACTTGAACACAACAATATCTCCAATCTCCAGCCCATGAAGATTCACAAATTTTTCCCAACCCTACCTAAATTCTAGTTTATTTATGGTACCCCTTAATTGTACATCCCTAAACCCTAAACCCTAATCCCTAATCCCTAAACCATAAACCCTAATCCCTAATTATAATTTATGGTACCCTAATCCCTTATCCCTAAACCATAAACCCTATCCCTAAATCCTCAACCCTCAACACTTAAACCTTAAATCCTAAACCCTATCCCTAAACCCTCAACCCTCAACACTATACCTTAAACCCTAATTCCTCAACCCTAAACTTTCAACCCTAAACCCTATCCCTAATCCCTCTACCCTCAAAACTCTACCTTAACTCTAATCCCTCGACCCTCAACCCTAAACACTATCCCTAAAGCCTCAACCCTAAACCCTAATCCCTCAAGGTCCCAAACTCTAATCCCTTATCCCTAAACTCTAAATCCTATCCCTAAATCCTCAACCCTCAACCTTAAACTTTAATCCCTCAACCCTAAACCCTAAACCCTCTTGACCTTAAACCCTCAACCCTTATCCACCCCTCTCCTCCCCTATCTGCCTCACCTCCATCTCTACCATCCTCTACCCTCGACACTATGCATACATACATACATACATATAGGCATACATAGATACATACATACATAAATACATACATGATTAATAACCTTGAACATAAAAAAATCCAAGGGGGTCATAACACGCTTGCATTATGTCAAACATGACAAACATTGAGCGAACTTTTACGAAAAAGAAAAAATGCAAAACAAAAAATAATGCGAGCACATTATAATGCACTCGTGTTATGTTTTACTTTGGGAATCCCAAGCCTTAGGCTTTGGATTTGCTTTGGGTTTCCAACCCAAAGGCTTGGAGTGCCTTCCCAATGTCTTGAGACTAGTTTTTTCATATTCTACAAGATTTCACATAATTTCATTCGTGTTAACCCTCAGATTTGCACGTGTTTCAAGGTCGAACAAATCAAAGACCTAGGTAATGTTAGGCTTTCTCTCAGCTATTTAACAATGTAATTTTTTTCACATTTTGACAATGTTAAGCCTTTCATCTTTAATTTCTTTTGTTTGTGTGTCTGTTTTTGGGCAAAAACCATTGTTTGGTCTTTTTTTAATTGTAAATTAACCATTCATTGAAATTTCAAAAAAATTACATATTTAGAAACTAGACTCCATTCTAGACATATTAAAAAAAAATCATTTTCAATTAGTTTTCAAAATTTATAGGGGTAGCATGACCAAAATTTTGTTTTTTAGGATGTGTCCACTGTGAAAATTAGTAAAAAATCAAATATTCATCAAAAAATTATCAAAAAAATTGAGCATAAACTACATGTTGTTAGCTAATTTCTCACTGAAGCAATTTTAAAAATACCAAAAAAAAGTTGACCTTTTGAGGGAGCCACAAAACATGCTATGTTATGTTTTTTTGACAGAAACAACACCAATTTTTGTGGTTCCCTCTTTTGAACCCCTTAATCTATACCATTTTTAAAAAAAATAGTAGTTTAGAAAGTAGACTCAGAGCACTACGAACATTGTTTTGGTTGCATCTCCAAATTTTGAGTGTAACTATGCTCAATTTCTCATCCAAGGCCAACATTTCCTAATTTCAAAAAAAAAGTGGCCACTTAAGACCCCTTTTTGGCCCCCCATCTTTTTGCACTTGCCCCATTACTAAAAGAAATAGGTCTAAAATACCTCAACTAAATTACACCACCACCTAGTGAGAAAATCAATCACGTGGATTATGATATCAGCCCACCGAACTCAGAACTCAAAGATCCAGGGTTCTTCTTTGACTTACAACAAATGCCTTCTGAGGCAAAGTTAACAAGAAAAGGACACCCTAGGATGTATCTTCAAGTATGGATCTATGATACGTGCATCAAGTGAACATTAATCCACGATGGGGCCATAGTGAACATAGTTCCTTTCTCCCTATTGGAGAGGATGGGCTATGGGCATACAAATATCACCGCCTCACAGGATACTCTAAGCGGGTATGATAATCTGAAGGCTGCCACCATAGGCAAGATTACTCTTCTAGTGACTTTTAGACCTAAAAACATTCCTAACACTTTCTACATCATAGACAAAGACATGGGATATAACTTGATTCTTGGAAGACCATGGATACACAGAATGAAAGTTGTGCCATCCACATTATATCAAGAAGCTCAATTCTTGCACTTAGGGAAAGTATATGTCGCAAAGGGAGATCTAAAACCTTTCAACATGGTAAAATCAAACACTCCAAACAAGTGTAAAGGTATCCCCATAGACTACAAACTCCCTACCAACAAGTTAATCATCCCTAATCCTACACCTTAGTTGATATGCATCAAACAAATGGAAATCCTGGAAAAGACCATAAATGCTACAGAGATCAAAACTTTAGAGAACAAGCCATTACCAAAACAAAAGGAAATGGTCCCTAAAAAAAGGACAATTGCGATCATGGAATTAATTGAGCAGGATGGACCACTCCAATTCCCCCTAGAGGTACTCATGATCAATTTCCAAGAGGCCTACAAACTCTTCCCTTGCATAGGGGAGAAGCCTCATAAAATTGAAGGACCGATGTTTCAAACCACTACATTAGATTTGAGAAATGCAAACCTACACACTTTCTCAGACGTTGAGGAAGATATAACAGAAAGTTACACTCCGTTGTCACCGCTAAGTGAATCACGTGTCCCTGAGACACCAAAAGAGATAGAATCTTATGAACCTCTCACACCATTAGAGGATTCATATCAACCATTGACAGCCATGGAGGAGGCACATTATATCAATAATGAATCAACTAACGCCATAGGAATGTTGCCTAGAATGTTCATGGTATCTCAACCGTAAGAGAAACCAACCACCTCTACCTCGGTTCAATCAAATGAACTTGGTAAATGGGAAACATCTCTAGTACAAATCAAAATGGTTTAAAGACTTCCTGACGATGATGAAGAAAGCAAAGGTATCTTCTATAGAGAGTGGAAGATGAAAGTGACAGTTGGCATCGATGACCCTGTCATTTTTGAATTACCAAGAAGTTATGTCAGATATGCCATGGACTTAAGACCAGAACCAAATGGGAGGACAAGTATAAGCTTTGTCCCTCCTAATGAGCAAAGGGAGCCACAAACTGCCCTTGAGTTGTTCCAATTTTTGCAAAGAATCCAAGAGAGACAAGATGTGAAAATCTACATGCAAGAATAGTTCAACCTATTAGCAGAGCTATTAAATGGTGATGGAGTCCTCTATTGTACTCCTTGTCATTAGCAAGCCTTTCAAGACTTACTTCATCTCACAATTCCAAGAGAAACCACCGAGTTGCTAGAAATAGATTCAAATGACAAACCCTACATAATAGGAGAACTTGTCCTAAGAAAAGGTAGCACGAAGAATAAGAAAAGAAGATGAGAAAGAGCTTTTTTGGAAGACTGGAAAGGTCCTTACATGGTCAAAGAAGATGTCAGAAATGGTGCCTATCTCTTGTGCACAATGGAGGGAGAGGAATTTGGTGAAACAATCAATGTCTTTCACCTCAAGAAATACTATGTCTAAAAACACCAAAAAAATCATAAAACATAAAAAGTCAAAAACAATTTGTTTCTTACATTTTAGTATCATTCTATTCATCTTGCATTATTGTTAGTGACTTGCTCTTATACTATTTGCTTTTTAGTAAGGAGTCTAGTGTTGCCTAGATATGTGTCACCCTTTTAGGACCCAGAGATTCTCCATTTTTCACAATTGCCACTATCCCCCTTAATTCCCAGTGATTCTAATCAAAGCCTAGCTCTTAGCTATACACTAATCCCAGTCTTAATGAGTCAAGATGTTAAGTCAAAACAAATTCATTATTCAAACCCATAGTGTTCAAAGGAAGCTTGCAAGTAGACCTTCCCAATTCTTCCCTAGTAGAGGTTAAGTCCAAATAGATTACAAAAACTTTAGGTGGTGCTCAGCCCCTTATCTTTCCTGGCCAAAAATGTCAAGAAGATCAAAACTCTGAAAGAAGCAATCTTAGATCTGATTGAATAAAAAAATGAGAGATCAAAATAAGAGTATTGAAAAGTGAGAATTGAGACATCAAAGTATTGCATATCAAAAGTTTCGAAAGCATTCATTTCTTGAAAAGTCAAAAAAATCCAAAAAAAATGAGAAAAATCAAGTGAGGAAAATACCAAAAAAGTGAAAAAGCAAAAAAAAAAGAAGAGAGATACAAAAAAAGGGTGAAAGAGATAAGATTGTTGAATGTCTATACTTTTGGGTGGAGATTAGTCTAAGCTCGAAGCCTTAAGGGTGACATTCTAATAGAGAAAGAAAGGTACAAAGCACACACAAGCACTAGCTAAGAAAAACTGAAGAGTCTAGTAGTCTCTAGGATCATCTTCTACCAAGGGACCCTTGCTCTTTCCTATTTATCCTTTACCCCAGGTCTACCTTGCTTGTTGTCTATGATCTAAGTCTAGCAAACACCAATAAAATTTGCTACTTGTCTAAGTTGAAAGCTTGTCAGCTTGTCTTATCTAGATAAGGATCAATGTTTAGCCTTTATCGAAGCCAAAATTTAGAAACACTCCATCTTCATCCCCACTCCCCACTTGAGTTATAAAATCCTATCTCTCAGCCTTGAATAGTTTTCTAATCTCAAGACAACTCACAATCCCTTGGATTGAAAATTGTATTAAAGAGTAATCACATTGTTTGTTCCACATTGCATTCATGCCAAAATCAAAAAAAAGAGTCTCAAATCAATAAAGTCAATTATCATATCTCATGACATCTAGTAGAAGTAAATGTTTCATTTCAACATTTCTTGTGTTCCTGCATTATCATATCGTGAACTGCATCTCATATATATGTGGCAAAAAATTACAAAAATATGTCATTGTTGTCATACTTGCATTGTTAAGAGAGTCGAAATGATTAAACACATGATCAAAAAGTTCCAAAAACCTCCGAACATGCACAAGAGATGAGTACAAATCTGATAGGCAAAAATCATAAAAGGATAAACTTTCATAGATACATCTGAAGTTTACATATACCAAGAGTATCAAAGAGCCAGGAAAAAATGCTCTCAAGAGAAGTAGAGGCTTCCCGTGCAAGGGGGCATGATTTCAAGAAAGGAAGTCAAGGTCAGTTCCCCCAATGGAACCCTTAGGACTTTGACTCCTCCATCTATGAATACCACTCATCACTCCATGAGACGTATGAGAGTGAGGTGCTCTACTATGAGCATGTGACAGTGAAGGCTCCACTATAGTAGCATCATGTTGTCCAAAATTAACATGAGCCATCTCTCAGAGTACCTGATTCTCACCCTTAAGGGTGTCAACCTGGGTCTTCAAGTCTGCATTCATCTGGCATCCATGATAGACAGGAGCAAAAATTACAGTGTGTCACCCAGTAGTAGGGGGCACACTGGGGTCAACTAAAAGACAATCACGAGTCATCCTAGTGAAGGGAGAAGCCAATCCAACATTAATTTTGTGAACAAAGTCCCTCCACTCCTTGACATTACCTGAAAGAGCAAATCAAAAGAAAAACAAGTTAGTTCCCTATGAAAAGAGAAAGGACAAAAGTATGAAAAGCAATTTAACTAAACTTATATGGATCACCAGGCTGCCAATTAGGGTCAAATTGTCACATCACCTCATCTGAATGGGGAGATTGAGGAACCACAGGAGGACCCTCGGGGATATTAGGACCATCATCTGAATCACTAGTACCATCAAAATACTCATCCTACGCATCCTCCTGAAGGACCTCGTCTGACAAATAATCATCATCTAGAACATAGTCCTTGTCAATAGACTCTGAGTCCATAGCCATAATCAGAGATCAGGAAGGAGTCCCTCTCCCTCCCCTATGTCCTCATCTTGAAACTCTAGTAATGAAGACTCCAGGAGTCAAGAGAGTCCAAACTACGGTCCTCTATCCAATCTCACCCATCTCTAGAACAGTCTTGTAGCAAGTGGACACTGGGGGCAAGTCCTCAAGAATGTCCTCACTGAACTACTGTGAAACATGATCAACCCAATGGGCCTCAACTAGACCATTATGGTATGAAATCTTGAATACTCTGCAACAGTACTCTCTAACCTCACCATCATGGGCCCAAGATCCCTCCATGTCACGATAAGGATCAAAGATTATGTCCTCATCCATAAGAGTAGAAACAGTGGGTAAAGAAGCATCAAAGTGACCAACATGCATCCACCTCGCTGTTCTTGATAAGCGTCTATATCTAGAATCAAAATGGGCTTCTGATAGGGCCTCATATGCTCAAATATCCATGTCATGATCAAAGAAGAGTGGCTAAAAGCTAGAGCCCCTCACTGTGCAATATGATAGAAGTCTCTGTAAACCATGGCCAAGATGTTTGGTCCCAAAGCATAAACTGTGCCTCCTCAATACCATGAATGATGGGTGCCCAACACCATCTCAGATAAGCTAAGGCTTTGTCTCCCAATAGCCTAGATGAAATCAAACCAATCAGGAATCTCCTCAAAAGTGGGATGCAAAGGCGTGGCATAGAAGTGAGCTGGATGAGCTTGTCTGATCTTGAGGGTGACTAACCCCCATGAACTCTACCTAAGATGCCTTGTCCTCGAAGTACTCGCTAGCTGGAAGGACTAAAGGATGTCCTCTCATAGGAACCCCAAGTATATGATACACATCACACAGAGTTATGGTCCACTCTCCAAAGATTTGTGGGAACCTGAATGTGTTTTTGTCTGCATCCCAGTAGGTTAGAATGTCATAGCATATATGAGACATAGGATGAATAATAGGCATGTGACAAACTCTAGCTAGACTTGCCTTCCTCAAAATAGCACAATCCTCATTACTCAAGGAAGAAAACATCCCTGAGAGCCATCTCTACTCTCAATAGGCATTCCATAGGATACACATGTCCTTCAAAATTAGAGGATAACTTTAGATTAGATCTCATAAACTCGTAAAAATCCCTAAAAATTGTAAAACTGCAAAAAATCCCACAAAAAATAGTGTATAAACCTTCAAAATTGCAATAAAAAGACAAATACACTAGCCAAAACATGTCAGATCTATCATGCCCACATTTCCCATGTGGTCACAACATGCATCACACATGTCATGTCCACATTTGTCATGTGGTCATGACACGAAATATCAAAAAAAAATCCATGCTTCCCTAGAAACCCCCTCTCACACATAAGTGTGTTCGGTGGCATATGTTTAAGGCATAAATAATACAGTTGAAAGAGGGGTAAAATGTACATGTGTGCATACCAATCACAAGAAGGCCATCAAGGGGGTCATCATGACGTGGTTAACATCACTAATAGGGTTAAACCTCACTAACCTGACTAAACCCTAAATTATAGGAAAATCCGGTAGCATAACACCTCACGGGAGTGAGTAGGGTTTATTGTACTAAAACTAAATTCGATTAAGGGATTTACTGATTAAGATTTAGTAAATTTCTTACATCACACTAGTTGCATTGGTAATACCATTGATTAAGTTAATTGAACATTTTTCAACAAAGTCTGATCATTTGTTCTCCTTCACATTTTCTAAATTTTAAAACATTTTTCAACAAAGTCTGAACATTTGTTCTCCTTCACGTTTTCTGAAATTTAATATTAATTTGTTCTCCTTCACGTTTTCTAAATTTAAAACATTTTTCAACAAAGTCCGAACATTTGTTCTCCTTCACATTTTCTAAAATTTAATACTAATTTGTTCTCCTTCACGTTTTCTAAATTTAAAACATTTTTCAACAAAGTCCGAACATTTGTTCTCCTTCATGTTTTCTAAAATTTAATATTAATTTGTTCTCCTTCATGTTTTCTATCAATCAGAGTTATCTCTGCATCATTTACATTATTCCTAATTTCTTGGTAGATCAGATCTTGTAATAGGATTTACTAACATCGTTTGATGAGGTTTACTAGGTTTCCGTTCGGGTTTCAAACAACGTCTACTTAACTTCCGTAATTAACTTTGCTCAAATGATTAAAAGAGAATATTAAATTTTGATTAATTCTTTTAACCCTAAATTGAACTCATGCATTTTCTCCTCTTTGTTTTCACTTTTATCTTTCTTTCTCTTTTTCTCTCATTTTTCTCATTTTCTCAATTTGTCATTTTCTCATTGAGCAGGTTGAATTTAAATGGCCACATATGAAATGCATATGATGGCTTCAAATATTTATGAAAATATAAATATATATGCTTATTGTATTTATAACACTAGGTTTTCTTTTAATAAAATATAAGTATATATTTCTTTTCTTTTTCTTTGTTATTTTTATTGGTAATAAAGTTGAAACCCTAACAATATGTATATTTTTATTTATTTCCATTGGCTGAGCCCTAAATATATTTATTTGTTCCCATTGGTAGAACCCTAAACATTTTGTTGTTTCTATTGGCAGGGTTCATGGAGGGTAGTGGAGGTTGGGTGGCATAGTGGTGGTCGCAGAGTATGGTGGCCGTAAGAAATGTGCGATGCGTAGGGCAAAGACCGCGGGGTGTTCGAGGGCAGTGGAGAAGGAAGCACTGACGATGGACGGGAGTGTGGAGCCTACACAGAGGGTGGAGATCGTGGACCACGCAGGGGGCGAGGCTCACGGTGGAGGTTACGGCAGAGACTGTGGCAGAGTTTAAGGAGAAGGGCCACGGCAGAAATCTTAGCAGAGGCTGCATGGGTTATATATGGAGGGAGTGTGGGGAGGGGGATGGAGCCCCCACCCACATCCCATATGATGGGGTGTGGGTGGGGCCTCTGCCCCCCTCCCCACACCCAAAACAAGCAAACACAAGGTCTGCGGTGGGGGGGTTTGAACCCCCCCACCATCGTAAAAAAAATTTATTATTCGTTGTTTCCCAGCGATTGTAACAAAAAATAAAGAATGTGGCCCCCTCAAAATTTTTTTGCTCTGCATTAAAAATTTAATTTTATGTTTTATTTATTATAATATATATATATATATATATATTTGTGTGTGTGTGTATACACAACACTCTTAGTTTTCTTTTCTTTAATTTAAATTCATAGTTTATGTATTTTAAAAAATAAATATACAGAACATATATATATATTTATTTATTTATATATTTATAATGTATATATTAAACACAGTCAATTTATTCAATTTTGGCAGCATAATACCAAAAAAAAATCAATTTATCCCCATGAGTAAATTAATACATTTTATCAAATACACTTGATATATATATATATATATATATATATATATATATATATATATATATATTCTCTATAACAAGAACTCATTTTTTTTCTAACAAGTGTATTCATTTGCATGATTAAAATTTTCACATTTTTAAAGAGAGGAGCAAATAAAATTAAGTAATTTAGAATGACTATAATACATGACTACAACCAATTTTCTTCATTTTCATAATAACAAATTACAACTTTCTTTATTGTCACAACAACAACTTCAAAACTTAGCAATTTGATATTTTAATATGTCATACAATTAAATAGATTATAAACAATTTTTTTTCAATTCATCCTTTTGAAGGGTAAGAATTAAGCAACAATTTATAATTTTAATTTACAAAGTACATAGAATACACAAAACTATAAAAAAATATAAGTTTTTTTTTTTTACAACATGAGAGAGAGAGAGAACCATGTTCTCCTCTTGGACAACAAACAAAGATGAAACACCTAAATAGGCCAAGCTCTTCTCAAGAGCTTAAAGAGTAAAGGAAAATAAAATATTTCTCCAAGAACAAGGAGTTTCTTCAACTTCACACTAAGCTCCAATGAACCTGCATATCACACAAAGGGGAAAGAAAACCACACATCTTGCTCTCCTCCCTACTGTAGACCTGTAAGAGGGTCACCCCCGAGCTAGGGAGGTCATCCACACACCTAGGGAACTAAATTCCACTTCACAACAAGGAAAACAAACATCCCAAAACACAATATTACGCCCATGGATAATCACAACACATGAACTCAACCAAGGTGAGTTCAAAAGGGGTAGGAGAGTGGACACACTCAACTCTAGAGTGCCACTCCTTCAAAATGTCCCAACACAATTTCTCTTATGGCCTCAAGCCAACATGTTTAACAATTTTTTCCAAAAGGTCCCATATTTTGGCTCTCAAGCCATGTCTCAAATTGCTCAAAATAACATATATTGCCCTCAAGGCTTTCAACATCTCACAACAAGGTAATGACCCCGAGGAGGATCACTCCTCCCCTACCCCACACTTGTTGAGAATTTTCACCCAAGTGAGAGAGGCTCTCACAACACCCTAAAAATTTTCCCATAATAACAAAATACAACTCAAGAAAATACATCTCTCACATATGCATCATGCAAGCAAATTAAAATACAAAGGGAAGGCCTTAGCCTTGAAAACCAACCTTTAAAAGCCCTACTATGGAAGAAGTTGATGTAGAGCTTCTCCAAATTCTCCTCCAACATAAGCCACCAATCTCCCTCTATCCTTTTTGCCAATTTCAAATTCAAACAATTAAAATTTCCAAAAATTCAACAACCCCTCACCTTATCTCAAGTGGGATTAAAATAAGCCCAACCCATGAGCTTAGAGGAATGGGGAGGTGACACTTGTCACCTCCTCACTCTTCCTCCCCACTACAAGCATGTCCCAAGGGATGGGTGTTGGCACGTGTCACTCACCCATCCCCAAGTCTCCCTCACCCCTTACCACATGTCCTCTTTCCAACATACGGGAGAGAAAAGAGGAGTTAAAGAGGGAAAGGGTGACACATGTGTCCCCTTCCTTTCCTCTCAAGAAGGACCACACAACTCCAAGGGTACTCTCACCAATTGTGAGAGAGACTTGAAGTCAAGTCCTCCATAATTGGTGGGTCCTGTAGTCATCTCCAACTTTGGGAAGTGAAAAGGGATGGGGTTGAGTGTTGGTACCACTCATTCTCTCCCTCCCATGCCTCCAATTTCGTCACTTAACTTCAGTGTGAGGTTAAGGTGACCATATGGAGGTTTTACCAAGGGTTACCCAAGTCAAAAAGGTCCCTAGACCCATGGGGTATAACCCAGGGTCAAGTTTAGCCTAGTTAGAGCACCCAGGGTCAAGTTAAAACACATGAAAAGGGTCTCCAAAAATTTAAAATTTAAAAAATGTAATTCAAAGACAAAATTCTTATAACACAAATCATAATTCAAATTAAAAGATGGTAGACTTAACCCAATTAACCACATGCAAATTAACATTACAACATTTCATCATACACAGAGTTGATCTTGGTTCCTTGTGGAACTAGATCGGCTTCACAAGGGATTAAAACATCAAGTGTGGGATGATCTCACATATATGTGGCTGGTTGGAAATACCTGCGCACTCAATTGCAAAGTAAATTTCCACATATACATATAATAGCCGAAGCAAATTAAAACATACACTCGCATAAAATATCACAAGTTCACAGAAGCATAAAGAAAGTCACATTACAATTAGGTTCTAATTTCTGGATTTCAAACATCCATTCCCAAGAATAAATTTTAAAACAATTTTCTATCCAACATCACCCAATTAGTTTTCCTTTAACATCATAATATAAATCAATTTCTATCTAACATCACCCAATTAGTTTTTCCATAACATCATAAAGTCTAATAGTTTGGGAATTCGGGATCAACAGTCCCACAAGTCTAATTGTATCAACAACAGTAAAGTAAATAGTCAAATGAACAGGAATGAAAAAGGTAGGCCTCACAAGATCAAAGTAAAAATGAGCGTCAAAGAACATGAAATTTTAGTCAAAATTAGCCCAACAGGGTCGCCCTCGGGCGACGCGTGTGTTTTGCAAGATCTCCCCCGGGTGACCCTGTTGTTTTGTAGTATCTCCCGTAGGTGACCTTCCTGACTGAAGGGGCGACCCTAGAGGGAGATCCCTTAATCAAAAATTGCTCTAAAAGCTTCATTTTTTGGCCGATTTCAAAAAACGAAAAAAACTATCTTTCTCTAAACGACAAAATAGAGACAATGCAACAAGAAAAATTAACAAAAATAGACAATTTCAAGAGATTTTTCATAAAATTCAAACTAGGGTTTAGAGAAGGGTTTTTCACTATTTGCATACCTGATTCTTCATGGCTGAAGAAGAGGTAGTCATCTTTGTGATCTCCTCAGTGATACCTTTCCAACAACTACTCACACAAATGATTCCATCACCGTTTCGCTCTAATCTCACAATTTGATTTGCTTTGTTTGCCCTTAGCTTAGTTTCATTTGTTCATTTTAGATTAGTTCTTTACTTTTATGCATCTTCTTCATGCATTGTTTTACGTGCTTTCATTCCTACAAGTCCAAACTGACAAAAGCAAACAACTAGTCGAACTCGAATGACCCATGGTAAGTTTGTCATTTCAATTTTCATTATTTATTTTGATATATTTAAATGCTGGAATAATACTAGTTATTGTAGGTACAATTGTGGGAAAATCAAAAAATAGGTAAGGCCTAGATCGGGAAACGTACCTTTGTAATCACAAAAATCACGCACAACTTCCACAAGGACCCCTATGATGATTCAAATCCTTGTCATGTACATGTAAGCGTGAAATAATGTCCTTTAAGCAGCAAACCTCTTGATGACATGTCTTCTTTCTTGTCTTGTGTTGATTACTCTTTGTCAATTTCTCTCTCATCGCTTGCGATGCTTCTCAGAATGTTTTTCCGACACTTGTTGATTTGCATTTTATGAGCTTTCGACTTTGCTCCTAAGCCTTGTGAGCATCTTGTAGGTGAGTTTTCACCTTCCCCCTATGTTTTTCATCCTCTGCACCCCCTAAGAGCCTTCTAGAGGTTCCCCCTTTCCATCTCCCACTTTCAGTTTTCAGTTCCACTCAACCAATCCAAATCTCCCCCCATTATTTCCAGGTCTCCCTCGGGAGATCCTATAGGTGCAAGTGGAGATTTGGATTCTTGCACATGACTGATCTATTTCTTGAGGCAGAACCCCTCCTTTTCTTCTCTTCTTTCATTTCCCCCTGTAGTTCTTTAAAAAACCTTGTCCAACCTGGATCTCCCCCGAGTGACCCTACTGGAAAAAGGGGCGACCCTATCATATTTTTAGCTATGGGAAAACTCAAGTTTCTCACTCATTTTAGCTCCCTTTTCACCCATTTTTCTTCTAGTTTGCATCATTTTTTATACCTAATATGGAGTTGACTATTTCATGCACCCACACATGCATAATTAACTCCATTTGATCTAAAATTAACTCCTTAATCAATCTCATGCATCCTCACATCTCCAATTCCTCTTCAGTAATAAGTTATTATTGATTTAACACTCCATAGTTAGCTTATTTCACTAGGTAATCAACCTTGTTAACTCATCAATCAAATGAGTTAACTTCTCAAACAATCCCATTCCTCAAACTTATAAATACACCCCTCCCTCAAGCACAAAGGAGGCAAATTCATTGTGCACACAGTTCTTGCCAGTTTTTGCTCTCCAACTTAGAATTCAAATGCTCTTACAGGATGAACGTGCCTTTTTCTTTATTCATTGTTCAACCAAACATCATTACGTTGCTTCATTCTACACCATTGTGCTTATCCAAAGCTCTCATTGAGCTCTTTCAAGCTTCAACAAGCTTATTTTATCTTCTATGTGTCATTTTGTCATCAAGAGGATCTCCCGCTACTTCAAAAGGACTCGAGGTTGCCAATATCAAGGATTTCTGAGGATAGTGGAGTCACACAAATCTTCATTTATTTCAAGTTCCTTCATTTCTTTGTTCAATTCATAGTAATTAGAAAACCAAATTTGCTCTTGGGAATAGTAAATCATTGCTTTTTCCTTTATAATTAGATCTTGCATGTTAGAATATTTGTTTTCATATTTCTAGATCTAGATTATTAGAAGAAGCAATTTCCTTTCTTTAGATTAGATTACTTCAAAACAATTAAAAACCCAAAAACATAGATTAAACTTGCATTAGGAAAAGTCATATTAGCTTGTATTCATATTTCCCTTTCATAGATTAAAGAGCACTTTTTATTTCCAAAATACTAAAAAAGTACAAAAACACGTTTGCATATCATTTAGGTTTGCATGCATATAGAAACCCTAGAATAGACAAACTTGCAAACCCTCGATACCATCACGAGGTAACCATGGTTAAACAATTCAATCAAACCCTTGATACTATCACGAGCTAAACACAAATTCAAAACATGGCCAAAACTTAGGTCAAATAAACCCTAGGTCAAGACCCTAAATCTAGTTAAGGTTAGTCATTACACATCTACCTCTACCTTGGCTCACAAATGTGCCTACGAGTGAGAGGAGAGTGGGTGAGGGCTATCTGTGACTAGATCGAGGAGATCAATCCATGACAACACCAGAAGACATTTACTCTACCACAAGGAGACCCATTTGTCCTCTTATTGTTAGAAGAAACTAGACAACTTCAGATACAATGAGAACTCATTCAATGCATGGAAAGACAAGAGGACATAAATGAAAGAAACTGCTTACCCACACAAAGGTGGAATAGGAGAAATTCCAATAGGAGAAGAGAAACTAGTGACCCTTCAGGTCATAGGGTTATCTCAACTACAACTTCAATTGAACGAAACATTCAACTTAGCACACAACAACAAAGGTCATAGGGCTTACTGACCACTCTCCACAAAGTCCAACTCTCTAACGAGCCAGACCCCCACCATGTCTCACCTCCTCTTGACTGGATACTTCCACGTGAATGAGAGTGACGTGACAGATCACCTCGTGGCAAGGAGGGAAGGGTCTATGTGCGTGTCAAAATCCAACTCGACAGCCCTAGACAACTAGAGTCACAATTTTGAGTGTATAGTTACATCCTTCTTCACTCAAATCTCATTTATCTCCTTCTTGGTCTCTGTCAAATCAACCTTTTGAATTGGTTTGTTCTTCTCTACCAGATTATCCTTCTTCATGCTTTTGCTTCTGCAGTACTTAGATGTATGTCCAGATCCATAGCAACTGTAGCACACAACATTTCTCTGGCTAGTATTTCTTCCATTCATTCTACATCTGCATTGGTTAGCTTTATGCCTAAGTTTATTGCATGTATAATAGTAGCCATTGAAGGAATTAACTATCCTATCCTTGCCATAGCCATTTCTCACCTGACTTCTGCACTCATTAGCCCTATGTCCCATCTTATAACATTCATAATACCTAATAGTGTTTTGACTCACTTTACTTCTGCATACATTAGCTCCATGACCAACTTTATTGCATGTGAAATAGTTACCTTTGAAGGATTGAGCATTCCTTCTATTGTTATAGCCATTTTTTATCGGACTTCTACATTGAGTAGCCTTATTGACCGAATTTATTACATGAATAACAATAGCCATTGAAAGATGGGTACCTTTGAGGATTTGGTTGCCTAACTAGTGGTCTTCTAGGTCCATTTCTTTGATTCTAGATCTTCTTGCCTTTGTCCTTCTTGTTCTCAGCATTCAGTGCTTGTTCTGATTTTGAACTTTCACCTTTCTCAAATCCCAAGCCTTTAAGTTGTCATCAGAGTTCTTCTCACTAGCAATAATCTCATCAAGTTTTATAGAACTTAAATTGAACTTTTCTTCATAGCTCTTTGCCTTCTCCAAATCTGACTTCATGTTCACAACTTCCTTTTCAAGATTAACACATTCTTTAGATTTTCCTTTTACTATTTCATTTAGATATTCTTTAGCTCTTCCCTTTTCTTCAACTTCCACTTTCAAATCATTCAAGGTTTCATTTTCTAATCTCAATTGTTTAATAATCTCCTTATGCTTTTCTTTGAACTTTTTGACTTGCTCCCTCAACTTCCTAATACACTCATTTGCTTCTTTGACATTTTCCTTTAGATCATGGTTTTCCTCTTCAGTCCTTTCAAGGTCTTCAAGAGAAACCTTGAGTTCTTCACTATTAACAGACATGCATTCATCTTCTAAAGATCCATCAAACATGAGAACATTCTTCTTGTGCGCCATCCCAGATCTACCTCAAGTTGTTAATCTTTCTTTCAAGGAACCCTCGCTCTGATACCAATTGTTGAAATGCACAAGACAACTGAGAGAGGGGGTGAATCAGTTGTATAAAAAACTTTATGCCTTCACAAACTTAATCACATCCACATCAATTCACTTAAACTCTAGTTTTGTTATGAAGATTAAGCATGAAAAATAGATAACAGAAACTTAATCCAATCAACACCATGAACAAGAGAACACCATAATTTTATGTGGAAAACCCTAAAAGGGAAAAACAGTGGTGAGGATTTGCTCACAATATAAAGTAGTATCAATACTGAATTACAAAGGGCTCACTACCCAAAAGAATGCTCACCGCAAAAAGGGCTCACTACCAAAAGGGTGGCTCACTGTCAAGGGGTGGCTCATTGCCGAGAGGGGTGTCTCATTGTCATGAATTGATTTGATAGTATCTACAACATACTTGAGTTTATTTCCATTGAAGTTAAATATATCTCTCCTTCACTACCTTTACAACATACACACTTTATCTTTGCATCTTCACACACTCTCACCTTTCACATGAATTTATTACATTTATTTATACCTATCATCAACCTTGGAATGTACATCAAGTTCGGCATTACAATCTACAACCTTTGGAACAGTCTCCAAGGTTGGTAAACATACATAAGTTGAATTAGGTCTAGACCTAAACAAACTTGTGGAGTAAATGAATGAAGGAAGAACACTTCATGACTTAGCTTGGACCCAAATACATCTTCACATGCTTCCACATGCTTCCTCAATCTGTGAAGCATCACCACAATTAGTGTTAGCAACCAAGTCAGACAAACTTGTGCAAACACTAAGAACACTTAGGCACATGCTTCATCAAACACAATCAAGACTTCCGGATTAGGAACAACACTTTGAAATATTTTGGAGACATCCACAAGCAACCTCAAGTCACCTTAGAACCATTAGATTCATCTACAATACTTTTCTTCTAGAGAAGCTTCACTGTCTACTCATAACCAACACTGTTGAACTTTGTTGCATAATAACTTGCTTTCCATAGCACCAAATCATAAATCCTTTGGAATGAAGATCACTAAGGACCTTGTAAACATATGTCTAGAACCACAACACCTAAAACCATTTTGCGGAGAAATGCAAAGACAAATACTTTCTCCCAGACACCTCTACACAACTTAGAAACTCTGTCAATTATAGTCTTCAAACTGGTAAACATAAATTCTATTGCATAGCGATTTGGAACATCAAATTTTAGATTTAGCATATTCAAACACTTCTCTAAATCATATCCAAATCTCACACTACAGTCTTCAACATAGAAGAAATGCAGAGCAAAAACTCAAATAGTATCCTGCAAGCCAGAATACTCTGCAACACATTGTTTCTTCTGGACAGCAAATTTTCTCAAAAGCACCTAGAAACCCAGCAATAGGAACAATATGCTAACATCATCAACACCTCTATAAGACATCCAAATCACTTTAACATGACAACTTAATCAAGCAACAATCAGCAATATCAAAAGACATAGTTGACACCAATGACAACACAAGCATGTTGACATCAATGACAACACCAGTTAGCACATACTTGCAACACTTCTTCAAATCCTAAACCAGCCATGCTCTTTGGAAATCTCTGACTTATGATCATCTCATCAAGCATGCAATTACTCTTATCAAATTTTAGACTCAGTCCAATCTTATCCTTATCCTTTTCTAATTCTTTTCTCAGAGATACCACATCATATTCTAGTTTCAGACATTCTTATGATTTAGATTTCAATTTCAATTTAGTAATTTATTCTATTCTCTTGGCTTCTTCCACTTGTGTCTTGAAATCAACAATCAACTCTTCTAATTCATCAAGCTTCTTATACACCATATCTTCTTGAATTTGTAGCTTTAGTTTTGAGTTTTTCTTCCTAAGTTTCTCAATTTCATCTAAAGTACATACCAGCTCTCCTTCTAAGTCTACTTCACCTTCTTCTTCATTCTCAAGGTCTCCCAGATCAATAATGTTTTGATCTTTAATAGTAGACTCCACTATCATAAACAAGAATTCATTTTCTTCAGCCTCAGAAACACCTTCATTATTGTCTTCTGAAATGGGGCTTTCTTCACAGGAATCATTGTCACCTTTTATGTAAAGGCTCTTTTTGTTCTTTTGAAAATTCTTATAATAGTTCTTTTGAAAATCCTTCTTCTTTGGATAGAACTATGTGTTACTTTTCTTGATATCATATTCATCACTTTTATATTTTCCTACAAATGGACATTTAGCAGCAAAGTGATCAACCTTTCCACAATTAAAACATTTGAAATGTAACTTCCATTTATATTTCCCAGATCCTCTCTTCAGTGTTCTTACAAAATTGGCCTCTTCCATGTCTGTCTCAAATTCAGTCTCTTCATTCTTTTCTATCTTTGATGCCTTAAATGCAGCTTCTCTCTTGGAGATCTCAGTACCAGCTATCCTCATTTCATAGGCAGTAAAAATACCATGTAGCTCATCAACAATTATCTTATCAAGTTCTTTTACTTCTTTTATAGCAGAGACTTTAGCATCATACTTGGAAGGTAGATATCTAAGTTTCTTCTGAACAGTCACTTGCTCTTTTACTTTTTCATCTAGTCCTATCATAGCATTCACAACTTCATCAAATCTAAGTAGGTAATCAACAATATGTTCTTCCTCTCATTTTTAGGCTTTCAAATCTTCCTTTAAAGGTTTCTAGCTTAGTTTGTTTCACCTTTGTATCTCCTTCACCTATGCTCTGAAGCTTCACCCAGATTTCTTTGGCAGACTTGCATTGTATTACTTTGATAAATTTAGAGTTGGCTAAACCACATAGAATTGTATTCTTGGCCTTAGCATTATTCTCACATTCTTTCTTACCCACCTGGTCTGTTAGAGGAGTTTGAGGAGCAGTATAAAGAACAGATTGCCATATATCATACCCTATTTAAATTAGGTAGGTCTCCATCCTTATACTCTAGAATGCATAATTCATTCCATCAAACAATAGTGCTTTGTTTGAGTGAGATCCTTCTTTATTGGCCATGTGTTCGATCTCCCAGATCAACCTTTAGCTGTTAAGCTTATTCAAGGAACTTGGTTCTGATACCAATTATTAGAACACACGCACTCTACTAAGAGGGGGTGAATTAGTAGATCAAAAATACTTAAGTACTTCTAATCTCTAGAAAGTAGACCCAAAATAACTTTCAGTGCTTAAGCAAGAACAATAAGAGATCATATAGACATGAACACCAAATATACATGAAAAATTTAAAGATGGTAAAAGCTATGATGAGAAAAATTCTGCTAGGATCTATCATCCTAATTTAGCCTCATAGAATAAACCATTGATTACAATGTTTTAAGGGCACCCACCCTAGACAGTCACTGAACCCCTAATTTAAGAGCTAACTCTAAAGAGACTACAATCCCCTAAATGAAGCACCAACTCAGTCCACAAGAGGCATCAACCTCTAAATCTTTACAAATTCAAATATGCAAACATTTGGTTCTTTCACAAACTTCAGATGTACCTATTCAATTCATACATAGACTTCTCTTCTTACGTAACACCCCCAGACTCTCTATGTTCTCACTAACACACTCTTCTATAATACACACTAAAAGCATTATTACCTACATTGTTCTACTTAACATGATTGCATGTCATACACGTAGAGAAATGCAAAAAGAACAACTCATAGAACACAACACAACCCACCTTATTTATCATTTTCTTGAGAAGAAACTACACAAAAATCTCGCAACAAACCCTTTGATCTTGAAAAACTAAATGTCTGGAAATCCAACACATGTCCCATACAATTGGAACCACAACACAAATAGAAGATCATCATAATCAAAGTAGTTGTAAAACTATAACTTGTTGGGGAAAAATAAAATTCATCACGATCACAACAATAGTTATCCAACAAAAAAATCAACAGATTTGATTGATCTTAGAGAATTGAATCCTAAAAAATCACACTCTATAGGTTCTTCTATTACAAAAATTGAATCTGTGGAGTTTCAGAGATCAGGCTTTTGAGTTACCACCTTCCTTCATGGAAGCATTATAATCTTACCTCTGATCCCATTATTGTTATGTTGTAAAATGTCCCCCTATGACTTTTATCTTCTAAGTTTAGCTCCTAGGTCCCCCTTAGATTAATCATGCATGGATAAAACTTGTCCGGAGCAAATTCCCTTGAAACCCATGACAAATGGGGCTTAAGGGTCCACTTGAATGCTTAATCAAGACCAAAAATAGGCCTCTAGACTTGGGTGCCCATACCCTAGTCCAGACCTATTTTGCCAGGACCTAAATTTAAATATGTCGGTTAATGACCATTAAAAGGTTTCACTTTGTCATCCTTTTTCACTTTGAATTATGAATGTTAGTAGAAATGCATATATAAACATGTTTAGGACTTCATTTTACTCCTAGTTGATGAAAAGTTGATTAAGGCAAACTTATGATTACCAAGAAAAGAGCTTTCAAGGCATTCATTGTGTTGCAGAGAAGAATTGTGTTGTGTTTGTATGTGTTTGTTGCAGATTTAGCTCCATCAACTCATTTCCTCATGATTTGAAGGCACTTCATCTCCATGAGGGTTTCACCTCCAACATGATATCTATTTTGTGTTTCAATCAATCTATCTTATCATTTGATTTTGCCTTTTTCCACCAAGGACACATACTCTATCTAACAATGGTATTGGAAGGCTTGAATGCCATTCTAGGGCATGACTAAGGCAAGCTCCTAAACACCACAACCCCAACCCCTCTCTTGTGATTGCAAGTTATAGGTATAGAATCTTGTAGAGAGGAGTTACAAGAGATCAGAGCAGAGGATAAAGATTCAAGATCTAAAGAAAAGAGAAAAGAATATCCCTTTCTAGACAAGGGTGCCCACCCCTGTGTCCTCCCAATTTCTATTGTCAAAAACTCTTAAGCAAGCTACTATCTACATCACCTTACAGTTCCAGATCTATAGAAAAAGTTGCATGTTGGACTAGGGCACCCGCCCCAGTGTCCCCGAAGTTTCTACTTTCTAGAATATGAATCTTGGTATGTTTCTAATCTATATTTAGTGCCTTCATGTGTGATCATTTGTCGTGTTTCATCCGTCTATATACAATTTCATATAATTTGGGTTTAAGGCTTAATCAGATTAGGGTTTAACAAATTTATCACAATATTCCAACTTTCCTTATCATCTCAAAGTGACACCAAACCTGAAGTTGATTCCTCTTACAATAGTAGTGACTTAACTCATTTTATGTCCTTGAATGATATGTGTGAAAGGAGGGTTTGATTAAATCTATCCTAACAACACCTAAACTCATCATTCCCACTTTTCATACATAATCGTTATATTCTTCCTTTATAACATTATTGCGTGTCAAGATTTATGCCTTTTTCCTTCATGGAATATCCACGTGGCACCCTTTCCGCGATTCCATAGGAGGGTTTTCCCCATCCAAAATGTGTTCTGCAAAATGGCAAAAAACACTAGAACAGACCATGTAAGCTCGAAGGGCCCCATACATCGCATACCTAGGCACAAAATTGTCCATGTTTCACCTTTCAACAGTTCTATGGGTATGCTTTACTCCTTTGTAATTTGCTCTGTGAAATGGCAGAATACATTCGTTAGGCCATCAAATGTATTTCCTTAGCTTTTTTGGACTTCGCTTGTTAGACATTCTTCCTTCCAGCTTCCACTTTGAGAATGGAACAATGAGAGCCTCTGAACTCTGATCTCTGATTTTCTTAGACAAAATCAGAGATTTCTTTATTAGGCTTTCCTTCCTTCCTTGACAAAGAGGAGTAAGGTTGAAACTCTAAACTCTGATTTCCTTACACTTTTTCGAAGCTTTGTGACCAAGCCTTCCTTTTCAGGCCTTTCTTATCTCTTCATCACATAGAATGAGTAGGGATAAAACCCCGAACTCAAATAAACTCTAGGAGGAGTAAAGCTGAAACTCTGAACTCCAAAAAACTATAGAAAACACATTTGTCACTTAGTTTGAATAAACTTTTGGTCTTAGACTCATCAATGACAACACTTGAACAAATTCCTTTGACACCAATGACAATAATTCAACACCTCTCAATCTCTCTCCCTATCTCTTAGGACATCTCGCTCACTCTCTATCTCCCTATCTCTCACCTTTGTCTCCTTTATCTCTCCCTATATGTCTCCTCTCTCTCTCTCTCTACCTATCTATCTCTCCTTATCTCCCTATCTCTTGCCTCTCTCTCCCCTATCATTCCTCTATCTCCCTATCTCTTCCCTCTATCTCTCCCTCTCCCTTATTGACGAAGTAAATGGAAAAAAGAAAACTAGGACTTTCTTTGTATCTCTCTCTCTTTCACCCTATCTCTCTCTCCCTATCTCCTTATCTCTCCCCTCTGTATCCCCTCCATCTCCCCCTCTCTCCCTCTTCCTCCCTCTCCCTCCCCCTTATCGAAAAAGAAAATGGAAACAAAAAAACTAGGACATGCAAAGAGGGATGAGAACATAAATTGGGAGGATGAAATTGAAACAAGATAAAACAAAACTTAATTGGATGGGAAGAATGATGAGAGGATGGAAAATAGTAAAATAGGGAAAAACTGGTGGGATCTAAAGGGAAATTGGAAAGGAAAAGGATAACTAGAAAAGCTAAGAAAAGGAAAACGAGGAGGTAGATAGGTGAGAGAGAGAGAGAGGGTAGCAGGTAAAGAGGGGAGGGAGAGGGAGGTAGAGAGGTGAGAGAGAGGTACCTAGGAGGTAGAGAGAGGGGGTAGGAGGTAGAAAGGTGAGAGAGAGTTAGAGGGTAGGAGGTAGAGAGGGGAGGGAAGTAGAGAGTGAGAGAGAGGGTAGGAGGTAAAGAGGTGAGAGAGAGGAGGGAGAGACCTAGAGAGGGGAGGGAGAGAGAATGTGAGATGGTTTTATTTCACAATAAAGCAAGCGTGTTATAACATGCTCACGTTATGTGAATGCACATAATGTGAATGCATTATAACATGCTCAAATTATTGTTTGCTTTGGTAATTTCCAAGCCTTTGGCTTCCAACCCAAAGGCTTGGACTAAGTTTTGAATGTCCAAAGACATGTTTCTAAAAAATCCAAACTGGAAAATCATATCACGTAATTTATAATTTAAAACTTAATAGTTTGAAATAATTTGGTATGGTGGCATTTATAGCTGATAGGCTTCTTAGTGGGAGCTTTTTGATCCCAAAAAATCATCATCCTTCCTACCTACCTACTGTCCCCAGATAATTTCGTCATTTTTCTCCTTTTCGTCATTTTTTAGGTGTTTTTTTTGCTCCGCAACAATTTTTATTTTCGTTGTTTTCTCATTAATTAAAAATATGGGATACCGCCAAATGTATCATCATTTTTATTTCCTATAACATTCAATGTGTTTGAGTAAATGTAGTTAATATATTGTTATAGTATTTAATTTGAATCCCGCTTGGATTGGCTAAATATATTTTAATAAACGTGTTAATGATCTCCTCTTTATAGTTTAGACTAAAAAATCAACTTCACTTTTAAAAACCCAAAAAACTAAAATTTCACTGAGATTTATTAGATGCCATGTTGATCGGTCACTTTTAAACAAAAATTTAAAAACAATATTTTATTACTATAAATATTTAATAAATTATATAATATAATAATTTAATCTCTTAAGTAAATAAAAAGAATTTTTCAATTGTAAATAAAATACATTGTGTATTTACAATAATTGAAGTATTATTATAATTTATAGCATCAATCTCTCATTTCACTCAGAACTACAACTCCTCAAAATGGAATTGGTTCATCTTGCCCTCACTAATTCTAAATCGATTGCTATACTCATGTTGGCATGGGCAGGGACCATAAGAGATACAATTGTGAAGTTTAATAAAACATTAGTGTCTTAACTGATGCAAGTAGTTTTAAAATCAAAGCATTCTGTCAATAGTGTTTATAATCTTCTGATGCAAGTAGTTTTAAAAAAGAAACAAATAGTTTAAATCAAATTATGGACATATCAAACTGATATACAACATAAAAATATAAAAAAAATCTCATAATCAACACCTAGCTATAAAATTGTATGAATTGAGGCAATGTTCTGCTCTATCTTTTCCTGCTTCTTTGCCTAGCTTTATTTTTCTAATTATGAATTTTCCTTAGCTTTTTGAATGTGGATCGTTGACCAGAAAGAAACCAAAATCCCATTATAGTAGCATGATCATAATTTTATTCTTATTTAAAATAAACTTATGTAACATTTCACCCTATCGGCTATTTCGTCTAAACTCATTCAATAGCAATAAACCGTATTATGAGGCCTGAGTATGATGTTAACAGACCCTACAAGACGTGTTTTGAATAATTCATAGTGCAATAACATTTTATATTTGTAGTTGGTATATCATCATTCATTGTTTACAATATTTCTTTTTATAAATGGATCTTTCATCTAAGCATTTGGGCATTCATGTACTATTGTCTAGTATGTGGCATTAACATTGTATTTAATAGGTAAGATCAACTCTTTTTTTTGGGTACATTTCAATGTTTTTTATCAAAATATTATGACACATAATTGTTAATATTTGTTAACTATTAGGATAACCTTTATTAATAACTTGAACTTTTTACTGATACATTTGATTGGTTTTGGACTTGTTGATTTTGAGAGAATATCTTATGTATTATTGAACCTATCTTGACTTCTAATCAAAATATGTATAAATGTTATGAAACTTTAAATAATTTTTGTTTTTGCATTGTATATATATCTTTAGAGAAAAAAGAATCCTTATAAACTAGCATAGATATTTTAAATACATCTATCTAAATGACACCAACATATATCAATTACTGTGTTTAAAATACTAAAATAATCTATTAATATTTTATAAAATTTAATGCATTGAAATTTAATAATCTAAATTATTTAATTTGGAACTTTAATTATTAATATATTTAATATATAAAATTTAATATATTTACTAATGTTTATTTATTTTATAATTTTATAGATTTATCTTTATATTTACAAAATTTACAAATTTATATTACTCGAATGTAATCACAATTTTTTTATTTTTTATTTTTTTTCCAAACTTAATCTAGGTTTTATCATTACTGCACTCGAACACAAACTCAAACCTTATGACATAGGTAAAAACAATGCGGATTTTTTTTAAAGAGAAGTGACAGCTGGGAACTAGCTGCCGCTGCTTACCACCTATAATTTCATTTATCTTTTTTAAAGTTGGTATCAACATAATGCAAGAAACTCATTAAAAAAGACACTGGAATCCATGCCAATCAAACCTCAGACATTCTATTACAAAGTCAGTAATCACCATACCCTTTCCAATAGTTTCTTTAAAATGTAGAAGGCTTTGTCCATTTGTTCATGTATCCTTGAAATTCAATTTTAGATGCACCAAAATCTTCAAGTTGTACGTTGCAATGCAATTCCTAAATATGGTACTCAAATTAAGAAAATAATTAGATCAATGAGAATAATTCCTGCTACTTGACCTTCATTTTCTCTTATAAAGCTTGTAAAATCATCATAACATGCACACTAAAAAAATTAAAAACCAATGCAATGAATGAAAGTGACATGTCAAATCCATATCCACAATGCTTAACCTTACCTAAAACTCAAAATGGAATTGGCTCATCTTTCCCTCACTAATTTTAAATTAATTGTTATAGTCATCCTGATGTGGGCAAAGACTCATAAGAGATACAACCATGAAGTTTAATAAAGCTTTGGTGTTTTAACTGATGCAATTAGTTTTAAAATCAAAGCATTTTGTCAATAGTGTTTATAGTCTTATGATGCAAGTAGTTTTAAAAAAGAAACAAACATTTTAAATCAAATTATGTATATATCAAATTGATATACAACATAAAAATATTAAAAAATCTCATAATCAATACCTAGCTATAAAATTGTATGAACTAATGCAATGCTCTACTCTATCTTTTCTTGCTTATGTGTCTGACTTTATGTTTCTAATGAATTTTCCTTAGCTATTTGAATGTGGATTGTTGAATAGAAAAAAACCAAAACCCCATTACTGTAGCATGATCATACTCTTATTCTTATTTGAAATAAACTTATGTAACATTTCACCCTATCGGCTATTTCGTTGTGCATAAATTCATGCAACTACTAGTGTAATTCAAAGTTATCCTAACTGATTCTGAGTGCCTTAAAAGATGATTCAATACTAGGGATTAAACTTCAAATTCATCACAATATTCTGGGAATGCTAGTGACATTATTTTGATCCTATCATTCAATCTATTATCCATTTGCTTCAAGAGGCCAAGATTCTTAAGGTTTGTAGATAGTCCTATCTCTAAAATTATAGTTGTTGCTTGATATACAACACTGGTACCCTTGAAATATTCCAAGAGACCACTTTTCAAAGAAACTACTAAATTTAATCAGTAGCAATGGGAGAGAAATTTGATGAAGCTCCCTAAGAATTAAATTAGACAATTTCAAATCCACCCAAGACTTTTCACACTGCCTCAACACTCTCCACCTAAATATATACTCGATGGGCATCATATGAATTAAATTAGACTATCTAAACATGGTTAATAATAGATAGTTGTAGATATAGAGATAACTTATATCACAACTTAAAGGAAATTTTGCCTCATCTATAAATATCCATTGGGGTTGGGATGATATGGTACAAGACATCAGTGTAGTACTAACTTTGTAGGTGAAAATATTTAAACATTGAGATTTATACAAAATCTAGAATCTTACATATGGCTTGATAGCCTATTTAACAAATCTGTTCTCAATGAAATTGGATGAAATTCATCAGAACTTCTAATCCTCTTTAGATAACTACAACCTCTATCTCAAAGCCAAAATGTTACATGGTAGAGAGTATCTGTCTCTTACTGAATAGAGAAAACTGAACTCCCTGCATAAATGATAACTTGGGAAATCTTCATAGTAGGCTAACCTTAAATCCAACTCAAGACCATATTGATAATGATAAATTATCCTCTTTATCGAGTGTGTTGCATAATGGCATGCAAATTTCTATTACATCATAATCAAGACAGCTCTTCAATACTGCTATAGAAGATCCAAAGAATAATATTTTGGAAATATTGTGCAAGCTCATGGTAGCTACAAAACTTTGATGCAATGGATATAATGTAAGACTTATTTTGTCAGATTTTGAATGCTCAATTAAAGGGTATATGAAATTATACTATATCTGATTATTGGTCTAAAATTTGAATGAATTATGCAAGTAGCTCCATGATCCATTGTTTATTTAACTGTTCCAAATTATTCAGACAAATTCAAAAATTGATGACCTTTAAATTCTTTTTCATGCTTTATCCTTTCTTGACATGAATTTGTCACCCTTGATATGGCATCTAGATTGATCTCATGTTTTTGAGCTTAGAAAATAATGAATATCAAGGCAGGCAAGGGAAAAAATTCTTGAACTTCTGCATAGTATGAGAGGTATTTCTCTAAAAAAGGCAATATCTTAGACATTTGCATCATTTTATTAATTATATATAGACAACGATATACTTTCTCAAACTAGTATAATGAATACACATGAATGTGATCAACTTACAAGTTCCAAGAGCTAGAATTTAACCTAGGGAGAATTTTACATGAAAGAAGACTAACCTATGATGGAAGACAAACTTGAAAATAGAAAACATAAAGGACAAAAACTTCTTAATGGAACTTATAAACATCTAAAATGTAGAGCTTTGACTGTCAGAGGCCAATGTTTCTATGGGATTCATATTGTGTAGGAGGTCTGATATGGTAGATGTTAAATTGGAAGAAACTGCACCTCCCATGAAAGACGTCTTGAGCCTCTCCAAGACCTTGGCTACATCTCTCATGGAAGGTCGTTCTATTGATGTGTTTTCCTTACACATGCAACACAAAATAAAATACTTACATACTCTATCCTCTCTTGAATAAAATAACTCAAATGCTAAACCAAGTGATCAAATGAGTAAATTCCAAGGTTCTCTTGTATTAGTTCTTTGACTTTGCGATTTCGGATAGCTTAGTGGTAATGATGTGATGTTTGTTGTTCTCACAAAGGGACTTACATAAATGTTCAACAATTAGGAAATTTGTTCTCTTGGGCACAAGGTGACATTGCTCCTTCAAAGGCTCTACAACTTGATAGCTTATGATATATTGAGGCTAAAAAACACTACACAATTTTTCTAGAAGCACTACAATTATCAGCATGGACTATGGAAATATCATGTCTACAACAGCTTATGATATGGAAATGAAACTCTTGATCCTAATCCTAACAAATGAAAAAAAAAGTGCAAAAGAGAAAGGGTTCAGGAAACCCTAATCTAAATGCAAGCAGTTATCATCAATCCATTGAAATCCCAACCACACTTTGCTTCGCCATGAAACAACAACTACGCAAAGGTGATGCAATCTCCTAAGGAAAGTGAAAGGTTTTCAAATTACTTATGCACATGAACTTCCACAAGCATGAAAGATGAATGACATAGATAATTGAAGTTAGGCTTTGATTAAGTTCAGACCAACCATGCACTACAACTTGCCATCGACAAATCATAAATGGTGTGAACACATAAGGGTTTCAATCATGAATTAACAATGACAACTTCCATAAACATAAACAAACTAGCTGAAAATAAACTAAGTTAAATTTATACCATGAGTGAACACTTAGAAACCATGAAACCATCTAAAATAACACAAGATCACCATGAAGAGTTCAACAGTGAACTTGTATTTATTCCAGCAGAGTTTTGGCAACAATTTCTCAAATTCCTCCCTCGCAAATGAGAGGGGGGATTTTATAGCCTCCAAATTACAATCAAGGGCCATGATTCACTTGAGGGATCAATGGCTCACAATTAGACAATAATGCAAGGTAGGTACAACAACTGCCCATAATAAATGCTAAATATATGAGAAGAGGACATTGTACAATAGCCCAAGAAAGTCAAGGATAATGCCAACTAGACTCTCACTAAGGAAGCCTCTAGAAAATGCCTCTCTTTTCCTCCCCTTTTAGAGAAGATGCATTAAATCTGGACACTATTTCAATAATCTCCTACATTGGTACACTTGGCAAACTTTGGATGGTGCCTTCAATGATTGCCAACTCACTTGTTCTTGTGGTAAAAGTCTCTTCCCAATCCGCCATCAATGCGTCCATGGAAGTAGAAAGTGCATGTGTCTCATCTAGGTGCTCCTCCAAAATGGCACTAGTGCTCCTAAAGTGGCAGGCGTACATCTTTTCTCTTAACTCTGTCACATCCATATTCCCTTTATGATTAAATATCTTCTCAATTGACAAGAATGTTAGGAATTTGCGGGTCTAATTAAACCAATTCCACATAACCCAATAGGAGAAACAAGATGCAGAAAAAACTAAACTACAAAAGATCAATGAACAAGCAATAAGGGAACACAAGATATACCCTTGGAAAACCCTTTTTAGGGAAAAACCCAACATCCAAAAGCATCCATGCTCACATGTATTAATCAACAATGAAAATATTACAATACAATCTCTAAGCCTCCATGAATACCTCTGAACCATCAAGCAGCTCCAATGCAACCTCCATGTGTACAAGCATGAATCCACACATCACCTGCCATGCTTCACAATCTGCACTTAAGGAGAGAGCTCAATACAATGACACCCTCTCACAAAACCTCCTGTAGAGGAAAACTAATGCATTATAGACTCAAATAAAATTCAAGGGTAAACCTATCTGAATAGTCCAGTCTATTATTGCATTCCTACATTGAACTATCGACCAAGGAGCGTAAGCTTATGATGATGCCCACACTATATATGCCTTCAAGACTCATTTCTATCCTAAACTAACTCATACAGACTTATTCTAATTAACTTAATTTACTAAAGTTTACAGAAATGAAAGAACAACAAAAATAGTTAAAAATCTAGTTGCTACAGGTACCCTCAGCAATACTCAATAGTGAATTACAGAATTAACTCAAAATACACAGAATGATAAAAGAATTGACACTAACCTCTAGAGGAATTCAATTATGTATTCTATTCATGAATCACAACTATTAGGAATAGCAATCATGATTTCTTACTTATTTCACAATGCAACATATAAGATAACATGAAACAGTTTAACTAGAAATGCATGAATAAATATGTGAATGTATGAAGTGAGAGTTAGTACCTTCAGTGGCTAGCTCAGGAACTATCTCACTTCTTCTGGAAACTAAATCTCCTACAGATCTTCACACATTTCCCATGACATGCAGTTGAATTCAATTCATATCAAAGACAGAATATTCTTCAGATTTTATTCAAAATCATAACATGTCTGGAATAACTGATAACTATAAAAACAAAGTAATGGCTATGTAGATAAAAAGTAAAAAAAATAACAACTCTCTAATCAATGAACTCATCCCCTAACTTATGCAAAAGTGAGAGAGTTTTATGCGATCTTCCAGCTAACTGTGATCATCAATTCATCCCTAGATATCAAGATATAGTTTTGAGATCAACTTATTAATTATCTAGAACAAAGGAAGCAGAGTCCTATTCAAACAAAAATCCCACAGAATGGCTCATGAATGAAAGCACATAAGCTGTAGTTAGACTTCTAGAACAAGTCTTCTTCTTCTCTTGCATTTATTTTTCCATGATGACCACGTTCATCTCCATCGATCTTCACTTTTGGCACTTGGACTGCACTTTAATTAATTCCCCTCTTTTGCAACTTGCTAAAATTACTCCTTCCTAGATGTCACATCTTTACTGCACAGGGTTAATTATCCAAACATATGTACACAAAATAACCTTTCATATTAAACTTATGAAATCCCATCTATATTAAATGTATATCGATAATTTAAATCATCCACTTGATAATATAACCACCATATTCCATTTATTAGCATAGGTTTAAAGTCTCTGAGAAGTATATGTGAAACAACATATAATAAAGGTAATGTATGTAAAGTTCTTGCAAGGTCATATGAAAAGGTCTTAAAAACATATAAAAATATTATAAAATGAAGTCAATATTTCAACCCATCATCTCCTCCCAACTTAAACTTTTGCTTGTCCCTAAGCAAACCAAGGAACTAACATCTAGGGTAGGAGATTGTAATGCAGAGTGATTTTTCTAAGGTCCATGTTTTCTTTGACTCCTCCTTGTTTGAGATAAAATCCATTGTAACATGCAAGTCTCTCCATCCTGTTTAGCTCAGCACACCTATACTTATCACCTCTCCCTCCTGTCCAGTGTGGAACTGGATAGAGAAAGATGGGAGGCTGGTAAGTAAGAGGCAACCATGCTACTCCCTTTTTCTCTGAGATCTGGATGTACCTACGTAACCTCTCAAACATATTCATGAAGTTGTGGAAAGAGTGGGGTTCCTTCTTTTGCAATTCTAGAGTTAGGCTATCCCACCTATTCTGTGTATACCTTTGGCAATTCTAAATGATGGACACTACTAATCTCTATATCCTTCTAGAATCCATGAGTCTTAAATCCATGATTACCTTACCTGGACCCTTATGAGAAAGTAATGTTAGCCATTGGGTTAGGATTACTTTAGGGTTTAAGGCTTCTTTCCTAATTGGCAGAGGCTCCTTCTTTTCTTGCTCCTCATACTGGTCCATCAGTTCTCCCTTAAGTTGTTCATTTTTAAAGTATGACATTAGTACTCTGATTTGTAGGTCTCCAACATAGATGCAGGGGTTCCATTCTGTGTCCTCATCCATTAGGTAATTATGCAGATAGTATTCACACAACTGGTCATGTTCTTCTAAACTAACCTCTTTGAAATATTTGCAAAAAATGTGCCTTGAATGCAAGTTAGGTTGATTATTAATAAATCTATTGAACTGAAAACTAAGAAACTTCTCTTTTAAAAACAATGCATAAATTTTTGGTGGAGGTCTACATTCAATTATTTGCTTACCCTATTAATGACCTCTATCAAATGATTCTCCAACCTTTTGATTGTGAAATCCTTTTCTTCAACTGATGCATTGAGACTGTGTTTCTCTTTTTCTTGATTGGTTTTATCAGTCAATTCCATTAGTTCAAAGCCTAGAGATAGAGTAGTATGGTACTCTAGGGTTTTTGTCACAGGAGGTTGGAGAGTGAGTACTTCTTCCTCCTCAATTTTTGTTTTACTTTTAGCCAATTGTGCCAATAAATCTAAGTTAGAACCATGGCCATAAGTCTAAATTTTCTCTTCCAACTCTTGAATCCTTTTCTCTTTTTCTTTATCTTTTTCTTCATACCCCTTTACCTATTCCTCTAGCTATCTTATTCTATCCAAGGCTTCTTGAAGTTCCTTCCTGATATCTCTGTCCTCCAATAATTCCTTTTCTTTTTCAACATTTAAATTTCCATCATCTCCCTCTTTAGGAACATCAAAATTTTCTTTAGCAGAATCATCAGGTACAGACTTACCCATTTTTCTTGCAATAAACAAATCTTCTGACTCAAAATCAGAAGAAGAAATGTACCTTCTTTTCTTTGTAGAAATGTTAACATTTTCCCAGGTGTCAGCAGAGACATCCTCAAGAGAATTTTCTCCTTTATATGAATCTATATTTAGTGGAATTGGATCATTTTCCTGTTGGCCTTTACTTTTGTCCTTTCTTTCATGTTCCTCAACAACTTTTTCTTTGGCACTTTGCCTCTTTAGCCTACCTAAGCATCTAGGAGTGGTAGTCTCCTAATTATCTCTCTTTTTCCTCCTCTTACTATCCCTCTTCTTCCTTCTCTCCCCTGTATTTTCTTCTTTTATTGTACTCTTATGCTTCCTCACACCCTTCCTACTCTTCTTTTCTTTACCAGATGTTGAAGGAGTGCTTCTTTTAAATTTAGGGGTGGATGTTGAGGGTTCTTTAGCTACTACAGGTCTAGATTCTGGAGGATTTTCATCTTGTGGCTCTTCGTGCTCAGGTTCATATGGAATCTCATCTTCTGGTTCTGGTACCTCTAATAGTGTTGAAATATCCACACATTGTTTAAAGGCTTCCCACTCAACCTGTGGGTACTAAATTCTCAAACTCCTATTTATTAACAAAGCTATTAAACAATGGTGGGAAAGGGTGGTGTCTGCCTATTGTCTCTAATATTTTGAATACGTCCTTTTCAACATACTATACAGATAATTTGGAACATTGACAAGTTTTTCATGTCGTAAATGATTGAGCAATTTAAGATGTGTAGTATGTAACATATTGTATCTACTATCACAGGTAATATACTTGATAATATATAAGGCACATTTCCCCCAAAAGTAGGGAAGAGATAGTCATTTCGTATCTTATGTGGTAGAATCCAGGTGTTCACCTCTTTCACAGAACTCCTCCCTAGCTGCAGCTGCATCAACTCTAGTTGGGTACTCAAACCCTATTCGTGGAAACCCTATGACCTGAGCAATAGCTAACTCGAAAGCTTCTATAGTCAACCCTTTCACCATTGCTTCATCATACTGTAGAGTAAATGCAAATTCTTTCACCATATCATCATCATACTCTATCAATTTTAGGAAGTAACCTAACCAACCTACTCTCATAAAGAGTAGGCAAACCATCACATCCTCCAGTATTTCCTTATGTGCCAAAGGTTCTCTTCTGATTACGTCCCGTCCCATTACTGCTATGAATTGCAAACTCTATAGTGTCAATTTTTGTTTCTCAATTCATGTTGCTTCATCTCGCCACCCCAAAAGAACCAATCTTACAATCTACCTCTTCTTTCCTTTTCACTACAACTTCCTTAGGGTACTAATTCACTTGTTGGCAGAATAAGGTAAGTTCATGGCGCAAAATATTTATTTGGTTTTCTTGAAAGGCAAGGTTTTCAAAGGAAAACAATGTTCAAATGGAAAAAAATTGAAAATAAAGCCCCTCCCCCCAACTTAATTATGAAGTGACCGCACTTCATGTGGCAAGTATTATGGAATGAGGAGTAGTGATTAAAAGAAATGGTGGTAATATTCTTCGCATGCATGAAATAAACTATGACAAATCATGCATATAAAAAGAAGTCTAGTTGTAATAAGTGAAAGTTATTAAATATACATATGAAGTGGAAATGAATAATTAACATACTTTGGAAGTTGTGAACAACTCTGATGATTGGATATGATATGCATGCGGCAAACGAGAAGGTGGCGGGTACAGCTGCAAAGATATAATGTGATAGCTCAAAATGGTGGAGAAAAGTACCAACTCATAAATGTGAATTGATATGTGTAGAAATAAAATGAAGTAGTTTAAAATAGATAGGGGCATGTGGAATGGGTGGGAGAATTTAGGTATTGTTCACCAAGTGATGGAAGAGAGCTGCATACAGATGTTGCTACAGATGCCTCTAGCATAGGTCCCGACTATGTAATTGTAAACACAATATATCAGGTCCTAGCTCAGTCAGGTCCCAACTAAATGAGTGGAAAATAGGTCCTGTGGAAATAACTTGTTGTAACCATGGAAATTGTGTTGTGTGTGCATGTGATTTTTAAAACAAAGAAATTTAATTTTCAAGAAGAGGGGTTGAGTATTGTAACTCAACCTCCACATCACTAGACAGTGTTGGTGGATCAACATCTGAAGGTGTATCAAATGGTGTCACAACATCATCATCAGGAGTGTCAGGAGGGTCATACTGAGTAGCTAGAGATACAAGAAAGTCATCCTTCTGAAGTGGCTTTTTATATAGTTTTAGCCTGTGCCCATTTACTAGTAGTGAAAATTGAACTTCATCAATAGTCTGCAATTGAACTGTACCATTAGGAAGGACTTGTTGGATCTCATATGGGCCCAACCAATGGGATTGAAGCATGCCCTTGAAGTCCTTGTATCTTGAATCCTAAAGAAGTGCCCAGTCACCAGCAGTGAAATCTTTTGTTTTAATGTACTTGTCATGCCATTTGGCTCTTTGTTTCTGTATGACCTCTGTGTGATGGATAGCCTCCAATGGATTTCATCTAGGGCATTCAAATGTTGTAGCCTATCCTGTTGGGATGTGGTCAAATCTATTCCTAGTTCCATTGTTGTCCTCAGGGTTTTGTGTTCAAATTTAATAGGTAGGACTGTTGTCTTGCCATAGACCAGCTCATAAGGTGTAAACCCTGTAGTTGTCTTCCAAGTTGTTATGTATGTCCAAATAGCTTCAGGGAGTCTAAAAACCCAATCTCTTATGTGAAGTTGCACTGTCTTTGTCAAGATGTTCTCAATCTCCCTATTTGTGACTTCCACCTGACCATTGGCTTGAGGATGATAGGGAGTAGATTTCTTATGTCTGATCTGATATTCCTCAATCAATTTGGTGATTAAATTAGATTTAAATTATGGTCCTTGGTCAGTTACTATTTCTCTTGGATCACCATACCTAGTGAAGATGTCTTCATACGGGAATTTTGCCACATTTCCATCTCTGGCAAATTGTAATGCCTTGACTTCAACCCATTTAGTCAAGTAATCACTACATACCAGGATATATTCTTTGTTGTTGGATGTAGGAGATATAGGACCCACAATTGTTAAAAGGAGCCAATGAGATTTGTGGCTACAAAGGCATCTCATCACTTCTAGTAGGCCTCCCCATTCTCTGGCATCTATCACAGCTCCTAGTGTACTCGACAACATCTTTATGAAGTGTTGGCCAGTAATATCCAGTTGTTAGTATCTTGAAGGTTGTCCTCTTAGCTGTAAAATGTCCCCCACAAGGCTCATCATGACAAGCCTTCATTATATCAAATACTTCATCCTCCCTGATACATCTTCGCATAATATTGTCTGGACCAGTATAAAATAGGAATCCAGAAATCCAAGAGTAAGAGAAACATTTGTGAACTAGCTGCCTCTTCACCCTTGGGGAGAAGTATCCTGGAATCTACCCTGTAACTAAATAATAGGCTATATCTGCATACCATGGAGTGTGTATGGTGAGAGCAAATAGGTGAACATCAAGAAAAGAATCATCAACCACTCCTTCTGAAGACTGTATAGGTAGTCTGGATAGAAAATCAGCAACAACATTGGCCTTGCCTGGTTTGTCAACAATTGTAATATCAAACTCCTACAACAAGAAAAACCACCTTACAAGTCTACCACCCATTATGGGTTTATTCATCAAATATCAGATGGTTGCATGATCTGTATGGATGAAAACCTTGTAACTAGTTATGTAGTGCCTAAATTTATTAATGGCATAAATAACTACCAACATCTCTTTCTCTGTCATAGTATAGTTTAACTCAACTCCTTATAGATTCTTACTTACATAGTATATGACATACTCCTTGTTTCCTTCTTGTTGACCCAGGACTGCCCCAATGGCAAAATTAGATGCATCTGTATGGATGTGAAAAGGTAGTGACCAATTCAGACCTCTGAGAATAGGGGCTTGTGTCAAGGATGTTTTTATCTTTTCAAAAGAGATCTGACAATCTAATGTCCATTCAAATTCACTATCCTTGGTCAATAGAGTAAACAGAGGGGCAACAATCTTGCTAAAATCTTGAATGAACCTCCTGTAATATCCTTCATGGCATAGGAATCTCCTTACATCCTTCTATTTTTGTGGAATAGGTAGGGTAGATATGATCTCAATCTTCTTTGGGTCAACTTGGATGCCTACACTCCAGATGAAATATCCCAAGACTATTCCCTGTGTCATCATCAAAAAACACTTTTCATTACTCAAAGAGAGGTTGTGCTCTGTACATCTCTTCAATACCTTCTCCAAGTTGTGTAACTCTTCATCATATGTGTCACCATATATGGTGAAGTCATCCATATAAATCTCCATACTATCATGTGCAAAATCAAAGAAAATACTAAGGATTGCTCATTGAAATATAGCTGGAGCATTGCACAAACCAAAGCGTAGGACATAATATGCATATGTCCCCCAAGGGAAAGTAAATGTTGTCTTATCATGATCCTCTAGGGCAATCTTAATCTGGTTATAACCACTAAAACCATCAAGAAAGGAAAAATATTTCTTACCTGCTAAAGAGTCAAGAACTTGGTCAATAAAAGGCAATGGAAAGTGATCCTTCCTAGTAGCAGTATTCAATTCTCTATAATCAACACAAACCCTCTATTTGCCACCTTTCTTGGGGACTATAACCAATGGTGAATCCCATTCACTATCTGAAATGGGGTATATAAAGCCTGTGTCCAAAAGCTTCTAAAGTTTAGCTTTAACAATTTCTCTAAGGGTTGGATTCATGCACCTCTGCTGCTGCATGATTGGTCTATATCCATCATCTATGTATATCTTGTGCATACACAAGGTAGGATCAATGCCTTTTATATCATCATAATCCCAAGCAAATGTTGCTGAGTCTGCATGTAATATGTCATGCAAGGATTGTTGTTGTTCATCAATCAATGTGTTATTAATATTCAACATCTTTCCTGGCCTGACTTCTAGTTGTTTGGACAGTTCTTGCATAGAAGACAAATCAAGGCTAGGTAATATGGGTAAGCATTGTTGGGGTAATAAAGAATGAAAATTTTAAGACAGCTGTTCTGAGGAACTACTTGGTATTATGGTGTTCAAATGGTTACGTAAGAAGGATAGACAGTCTTGCTACTATGGGTGTCTCCCACAATTATTTTGTATAATGTGAGCAATTAATTCATCTTCATCTGGAATATTCAATAAAGGGCTACGTTCAATAGTCATCAGGGTTTGCAGGGAATAGTTGTCCTCATCCTCCAGGCTAGGCCAAATAGTCTGTTCAAGCTCATGGTATGGCTAGGCTGGTGGATATAGAACCAATTTCTTGGTCGTTGTCCCATTGGATATGATCATGCTGCCAGACCTGCAACCTATAAATGCATTAGCAGTGGCAAGCCATGGTCTATCTAGTATAAGAGGATATCCAGCAAGATTAACCTTAGGCTACAAAACTATGAAATCAACAGGGTATTCCCAAGAATCTAATGCAATGACCAAATCTTCTATGACTCCTTCAGGTTTGACTGTAGACCTATCAACTAATTGCAAGACTATCTGAGTAGGCCTAAGGTTGTTCAATTGGAGTGTCTACATTGTCTCCCTAGTCATGACATTAATTGCAGCTCCAAGATCTATCAAAGTATTCTTAATTAGAGTCCCATTGATCTTTACATCCACCACTGGGCTACCTGGATCTATGTATTTGGGAACAGTTATATTACCCAACATGATGTCAACAAGATTGCCTAAAACATGCACTGTCTGAGGGTCTATTCTCTTCCTTCCTGGATTCTTTATGCAAAGATCCCTAATAGTTTTGGTGTAGATAGGAATGTCCTTAATGGCTTGGATTATGGGAATCTTGATGCTTATATCTTTTAGCTAACTGAGAAGGACAGTATTAATTTGGGTTGTTTGCTTTTGCATGGCCAAGTGCTCAGGGAAAGGAGGAGACTTCTATTGTAAGGTAGTTTGGGCATCTTAGGTTGATTCAGGTTCCAAGGGTGGCTTATCAGAGGCTTCTTCAGTGGGTTCTTCATCTTCAATCTCTATAATTTGGAGAGATGAAGGCCCTACAAGTTGCTTCCCTAATCTAAGATGAACATTACTCACTTCCACCCCATAGGTGGGATATTGCATAACCTCATTAGTATAAGCCTGCTGGACAGGCTTACTATTAGGGTTAGGTGCAAGTTGGGTAGGGATTTGGATAGGTCTAGGAGGTGGATTTTGAGGTGGTGGCATTATGGTTGGCTATTGTGGTTGAGATGGAATCATAGGTTACTAAAATTGTGCATTTTACTACCATTGTTGGCCCTTGTTCCACTGAGGCTGCCATTGTTACTGTTGAGTAAGCCACTGAGGGTTATAGTTGGGACCTTCAAAATTTTATTGAGGCCATGAGTTAGACTGTTGTTGGTTCCAACCAGCTTGTAGAGCAAGCCATTGGGGAGTAGGCCATTGGGGGTTTTGTTATGCATTTGGGTTACCTGGCCATTATTGAGCATTCCAAGCAGAGAAGTTTAGATTTACAGTAGGAAAGGGAGAATTAAAACTAAGTGGATTAGAAGGCATACCTTGCCTTTGCTGCCAAGGTCTCCTCTGATCTATAAAGAACAGTTGCCCATCTTCTCCTTGAAATGGTTGCAATTCTAGCCTCTCAATCTTTTCTTGCGAGATGTTGGCCACCCTTTTACATTTATAGTTGGCCTTCCTCTATCTACAGCTGGGGTAGTACTCAGTAAGCATTGCATCTACCTCCTCTTGTTTCTTCTTGATATGGAGAGTGTCCAGCTATGTAGCCATATGGCTAATAATGTCCTCATTCATGTTGGTTGGCAGGTTACTAATCTCCACTCTTGAAACTCCATTAGTTGCCTTACCTGTGATGGTTGCTCTTTCTCCCCTTGGTTTTCTAGAAAATGTTCTAGAATAATTTATGTAGGCTGTACAGATATCTTCAAAGGGAAGTTGATATATATCCCCTATTCCAATGAGATTGAGGGCATTCATACAGTCATCATTAACTCCTCTCAAAAAGACCAGCTTCAGTGACTCTTCAAACAATCTATTCTGAGGGTTTTTCTTCAAGGCAAACTAGAATCTTTCCACATGGTCTTCTAGTGGTTCATCCTAAAAATGTCATCTCTTCTCCTATCATGTCCTCTGCACTAGTCTTTATATTTTGCCAAGAACTTTGTCTTCATGGTATCCCAGTCTAGAATGACATCTTCCCCCAACCCCATAAACCACCTTAAAGAAACATGTTTTAGTGTTGCAGGGAATAGCTTGAGTCTGTAAGGCTTAGTGGTGTAGTCATAACTCCTAAACATGACATCAAACTCAAACAGGAAAGTGTCAGGATCTTCGGTCACCAAGCCGTAGAAAATAGGCAATGCAGGAGGTGGTATATTTTTTAGAGTAGTAGCTCGTGCTTGGTCTGGGATAGGGAATTCAAATGTTGCTTGTCCTGGATGATCATCTACTGCAACATCTCCCATGGTTCTAAAAGTCCCTTCTGTGGCAGTGGAGGAAGCTAATGGAGATGTAGGAGGTGTTGATGAAGATGTAAAAGGAAACTCTCCTTCAGCACTTTCTACTGTGTAGTTGATAAAATTAGTTGTGCCCTCATTATTCTGAGAAGTTGAAGGGAGATATCTACCTCGGTGATCTCTCCGCCTCTGCATACAGTGGTTTTAGCTTGATATTTTCACGGTCCTACACAATGTTAGTATAATGTTTGGTGTTTCCTAAAAAAATGAATTCATTAACTCTAATGCTGGAATCAGAATTTAATCTATGAAAGCACATAAAACTAATGAGACTCTGAAGATAGCACCATCCCTAGCAACAGCACCAAAAATGTAGAGGAAAACTAATGCGTTGTAGACTTAAATAATATTCAGGGATAAACCTATCTAAATAGTCCACTCTATCATTGCATTCCTACATTGAATTATCGACCAAGGAGCATAAGCTTATGATGATGCCCGCACTATATATGCCTTCAAGACTCATTTCTATCCTAAACTAACTCATAGAAACTTATTCTAATTAACTTAATTTACTGAAGTTTACAGAAATGAAAGAACAACAAAAATAGTTAAAAATCTAGTTGCTACAGGGACCCTCAGCATAAGCTGAAGATAACTATACTCAACAGTGAATTATAGAATTAACTCAAAATACACATAATGATAAAAGAATTAACACTAACCTCCGGAGGACTTGAATTATGTATTCTATTCATGAATCACAACTATTAGGAATAGCAATCATGATTTCTTACTTATTTCACAATGCAACGTATAATATAACATGAAACAATTTAACTAGAAATGCATGAATAAATAAGCGAATGTATGAAGTGAGAGTTAGTACCTTTAGTGGCCAACTCAGGAACTATCTCACTTCTTCTGGAAACCAAATCTACTTCAAATCTTCACACATTTTCCATGACGAGCAGTTGAATTCAATTCATATCAAAGACAGAATCTTCTTCAGATTTTATTCAAAATCAAAACATGTCTGGAATAACTAATAATTGTAAAAATAGAGTAACGACTATTTAGATAGAAAGTAAAAAAAATAACAACTCCCTAATCAATGAAATCATCCCTAACTTATACCATAGTGATCATCAATTCATCCCTGGATATCAGGATATAGTTTTGAGATCAACTTATTAATTATCTAGAACAAAGGAAGCAGAGTCCTATTCAAACAGAAATCCCACACAATGGCTCATGAATGAAATCACATAAGCTGTAGTTAGACTTCTAGAACAAGTCTTCTTCTTCTCTTGCATTTATTTTTCCATGATGACCATCTTTATCTCGATCGATCTTCACTTCCGGCACTTGGACACTTTAATTAATTCCCCTATTCTACAACTTGCTAAAATTACTCCTTCCTAGATGTCGTGTCTTTACTACACAGGGTTAATTATCCAAACATATATACACAAAATAACCTTTCATATTAAACTTATGAAATCCTATCTATATTACATGTATATCGATAATTTAAATCATCCACTTGATAATATAACCACCATATTCCATTTAGTAGCATATGTTTAAAGTCTCTAAGAAGTATATGTGAAACAACATATAATAAAGGTAATGTCTGTAAAGTTCTTGCAAGATTATATGAAAAGATCTTAAAAACATATAAAAACTTTATAAAAGGAAGTCAATATTTCAACCCATCACCTCCATTCACCTACAATGAAATATCCAGCCAACCTCAAATAATAACCTTGTGCTTGCTTTTATAATATAAGGTCACACATTACATTGAGAAAACCATGTGCCCCAAAACCATGGGTAACACAAAACCACTTGACCCCACATTTGACTATTGGTACTAATCTTCCCAATAAATCAAATAATACAAATAAATAGTTAATCACTCTATGTGTCCCACACACATAAAATAATTAACCCGATGTTACAATACAATTTTTACAAGAGGTCCCCAAATAATTACATAGTGTGATTAACTAGACCACCTAGGTGCATCACAACTAAATAATTATTTAATTACAATATTATAAAATATATCAAATTATGCAATGGTGTACAACACCATATCCCAACATTCTCCCACTTGTTGTATACATTGCATAAGGGTCAATCAATGAAATACATCATCATAGGCAAACATGAAATCACATGAATCTTCAAAATGCTCTCGTGCTCCATCAAGATACCTGCAATAAAATCAAAGTGACAACCATCTCAAGCAAGAACTCCTGTCATCCTCCAACATGCCACCTATGGAAGAAAAGGAACATGCCAAGGTGAAGATGCACCAATCCAAGGAACACAAGCATCAAATCCAAATGATAACATAAGGCTCCAAGCTGCTGTCAAAGCTAAAAAACCCACATGACTGGAAATAGCACCCACAACATATGCTAATACATCCAACCATCCATACCTCATAGGTATCAACAACATCAATAAACTCATGGCAATAACATATCCAACCCATATACTGCAATAACAAGCTCCATTAATAAAACTTGTCAATGAAGAACACATACATCTAGCAACTCCCACTGCATGGGTAATGTCAAATCTAAAAATAGATCCAAGGCATACCAAGTCTATCAATCAACACTCAAACAAAGGTGTGGCTAATCAACAAGCCAATGTAGTATCAAAAACAATCACAATGGTCCACACATGCATGATAAATTGTTGCATACTATCTTACAACATGTCACCATAACTATCCGAAGTCCAACCATATCAACATGATCCTCCAGGAAGTAGCCATAAGACAAAGAGAGAAAACCTGTAAATCATATTGTCCTTATACAAACACCTCAAAGTACTAAGCTATGTTAAGTATGATCTCCTCTACAACCCCAAATGAAAATCCTCAACAACACCCAACCATTCAATCTCATAAGATCAAATGAACATTTATAACATGTAACCAACATGGATGTAAGCCTCTCTAATCAAGGTAGACCAAACTTATATAACCATTCCATAACCAGGAATAAGCCCAATCACATCTCCTAAAATCCTCATAATGAACATGATAAATCAAACCATACAAACAAGGAGATAACTATGTTAACATCCCTCAAATGAACTCTCCAGAACCAATAATTGTAGCTCAAGATCCATATCTATGAGAAGATGAAACACAAAGCAAAATGCATCTAAAATGATGGGCAATACCTCATAGATGATAAACTACCAAGTAGACCAAGAGTGGGGAATGAGAATGCTCCTCCAGGATACACCAAGCCACAATGACTCTCTCCATGAACAATCTCCTCTAGGTCCATATCTAGGTGTAAGACTCCTCAGTCTATCTACTGAAACCTCCAAAGAGTAACTGTCTCAACAAGTATCTCTAATCACAATAGAACTCCATCCTCACCTAAGTCTCCAAGTATCCAAGAGTACCTCCATGATCAATCCATGCTGAAACTCTAAATGCAACAATGCACTGTCATGAAGCTGTAAAGCAAATGACCAAAGTACTCAATACCAAGAGAACCAACAAGATCACTGTCAATGCTCCTACTACACATATGCATAATCAAGAAGCCCATCATGACATCATGATCTAACCATCTCCTCGTAAGAAGATCACATGCAACAAAGCGTACAATGATGCATACATCCTGTCTCAAGAGAACCTGTATCATGCCGAAACTCTAAATCGGTATCAAGAATCAAGACATAATATCAACATCTCTAAATCAAGGATAACCATGTCAAACTGACAAATCATAAACCGATACCTCAACCAAAGACTCAAATAAGTCCTCCATGGTAAACCAAGATGTCAACATCTCCAATCATATGAAGATAATTGTTTCCTGATAACAGAACTGAAAATGTCAAAGAACTCTCAAAACCAAGAGCTCCTCCATGACACTCACAACCACTCCAAAAGATCATCCATCACATATGATGAATCCAACATGCTGCCAAAGCTCCCACTGAACCATGATACCGAGCTATCCATGACAACAAAGAAATCATCTCCTAAATGAAGATTATCCATGGCCCCAAACCAATCAAGGAATCCCACTATAACATCAACAACTCCCAAAAGATCTAGTGAACCAAAATCTCCAAACAAGAAGATAAAATCATCACTATCAAAAGCTCACATAAGAACATGCATCCAAGCTCTCTGTGACATCATGATAAAAATGCTACAAGTCCCAACAACCGACTATCCAGACACTCTAATTATCCATCCTCTTATCCCAAAGCAATCATACCAATGCACAAATGACCATAGACAAGGCCAACTGACAAACTCTACATAAACACTGAATCAATATGGTGGATATAGATAGTCCACATCTGAGTCATCCCATTGTAGTCAAGGGGTAACTAATCCACAAAACTACATAACTCGTAGATCCAAACCAAATGCAACATGCAAACTCATCATTGCACTAGTAAACTACAAACTAAGATATCAAAGAAGATAACATGTAGACTCCAAGACTCAAACACCAAATCAACTCTAGATTTGATTTGCCAACAGGTCCACAAACAAGTAACCATAGTCAAGGAACTAATCAAGTATCCAGGAGATAAGAACAATCCCCTAAAACAACACCACAACACCACCTATAATCATGAATCGAACATCATAGCCCATACCTATCAATCACATACATGATCATGTCGTGCCAATGCAAAAAAATATAGCTGCATATCCATGACACCATAATCATCATCATCGTTATACTTGTACTTAATTCCCACTGAAACAAGACTCCAAGTCTCACACGAGTATCAACCATGTTCTCAAATCAGGAGACAACATGTACCTATCTCTATCAAAGTCATAACTCTAAAAAAACACCTATAAACTTGTATCTGGAAGCACAAATCTAAAAACCTACTACACCATGTTGATGGTCTCATAGCAACATGCACGCCCACAAGTCTATTCCAAAAAATCCATCCGAATGCACTCGTAAATGCACTCTGAACCTTAGGCTCCCACAAGTGATCAAACAAGTACAATTCTCTATCTATACCCCAAACTAAAAATCTACATGATCCAAACTATAGTACACTACAGGACATCTCCAACACCTATTCGAAATTGAAAATTTAACTCCGTATGCAAAAGTTATGAGCATAAAATTGTACAGGGAAAATTAAACTTCAGACACCAAATTTTGACACAAACAGCAAAATCTACCCATGAAACATATACCACTACATAGTGCTCGGAGAGACCTTTCTGACTCCTATAAGAAGTTGAAAAACTGATACCATATGTGAAAGTTATGCCCCCTGGAAGAAAAAGCACTCCTAGGGCTAGAAATGGACCCCTGGTGGGCCCTGGTACTGCTAACATCATTGCTGACGCAAGCATGACTATGCAACTGACTAGGTGTAGGTGGCGTTGATGTCACATCAGGTTGACTATATCATGTCTTCGATAGGCGGATTTCAAAATGTTTTCCAATTTTGTTTTGTCATCGGATCACACAATGCATATAAGGAGGTTTTAAATGTTTTAAAGTCTGAATTAAAAGATTAAAAATCGTTGTAATAAAATAAAAATTTCCACTGCCCACCTTTGTTTAAAGGTTTTTAAATATTAATTTTTTTTGTTTTAAAGCCCATAGGGCTACCTGCGGGCGTTGGCCCAAAGGCCGACAGAGGAGGTACGAGGGGACTGGCAGGGGCTGACCGACATACACCAGTATTACCCCATCGGTACCTCTCTGCTCATGCGTAGAGTACAGGTAGTGCAGGGGGGGTACGGGGGTACCCGCCCCCGCCCCCTTTACATTTTTTTTCAATTTTTTTTTCAATATCTTGTAACTTTTTGCCTATAGTTTTAAAAAAAAATCAAAAAATTTCATTTCAAAACTATAGAAAATCAAAAAAAATTCATGCGGAAGATAATTAAATTTTTTTAATGTACAACTGCGTACCTTCGACGGCCGTACAGCCGTACTAGCGACCTGGGGTCTAAAATTTTGCATTTTTGTCTAGTAACCAAACATAGGCAAATTTTATATGAATCTTCATCTCTCAGGCCTCCTGGACTCAATGGTGAGGTTTGTTTTGTCCCAGGAGGTCATCTGTGAAATTTCCACCTCAAAACCCTCATGAAGCCAAACCAAAAAACCCCTATTTAGCCATGATTTTTCAAACATCAGATCTGCAACATGCACAATAAATCTCCAATACGCAGAACCCTCATTCTGCAATACAACCTGCACAAAACCTTGTAATGCCTTCAATCCTTCCATGCATTGTCATGGCTTCCATTTTGCACTTGATCTACACACACATGGGTTATACACATCTAGGAAGCTCACACCTCCATCAACTATAAACATGGCTCTGCTACCAACTGTTAGGAATTTGTAGGTCTAATTAAACCAATTCCATATAACCCAATAGGAGAAACAAGATGTAGAAACAACCAAAATGCAAAAGATCAATGAACAAGTAGCAAGGGAACACAAGATATACCTTGGGAAAACCCTTTTCAAGGAAAAACCTAGCCTCCAAAAGTATCCATGCTCACATGTATTATTCAGCAATGAAAATATTACAATACAATCTCTGAGCCTCCATGAATACCTTTGAACCATCAAGCACCTCTAATGCAACCTCCATGTGTACAAGCATGAATCCACACATCACCTGCCATGCTTCACAATCTGCACTTAAGGAGAGGGCTCAATACAATGACAGCCTCTCACAAAACCTCCATTCACCTACAATAAAATATCCATCCAACCTCAAATAATAACCTTGTGCTTACTTTTATAATATAAGTTCACACATTACATTGAGAAAACCATGTGCCCAAAAACCATGGGTAACACAAAACCACTTGACCCCACATTTGACTATTGGTACTAATTCTCCCAATAAATTAAATAATACAAATAAATAGTTAATCACTCTATGTGTCCCACACACAAAATAATTAACCCAATGTTACAATACAATTTTTACAAGTGGTCCCCAAATAATTACATAGTGTGATTAACCACACCACCTAGGTGAATCACAACTAAATAATTATTTAATTACAACATTATAAAATATATCAAATTATGCAATGGTGTACAACACCATATCCCAACAAAGAAGACCCTGTCATAGATATCATGGAGCACAACCTTTGTGTGAACAGCTTCACTTTCAATTCCTTCTAAAAGGCAATCTGTTGCATTCAAAGTGCAATACCAAAGGGAGAAATCATATACAGAACCAGGTTCAATCACTTGGCCATCCTATAAAGCTTGCCTCAGAGTTTCCATCAAAATCTTCAATTGTGGCATGGTCTTATCCTTGACAACTTTGAACTCGGAGCATGTACTGCAAATGGCTTGGACTCTATCAAGGAGTGAGGTGACCCTCCCATGTTCTTGTACCACTTGCTCAATGAACTCGTTTGCCTTGTATTTATAGCCTTCTATCCACACCTTTATTGCTTGAAACATTGTTCTCATATCCTCCAGGATTGCACCTGACTCGCTTGGAAGTAAGGCATACAGTGGAGGAGTTCTTTCTTTTTGATGAATAGGATCCATTAAATGCTAAATGTAACTCTTCAATTTCTTATTTTCCCTTTTTAATAGATCCTTCTTTTCTTGTTCTCTATCCATCCTCTCCTTGATGAGTTTGACTAAACCCTCAACTCTTCTACTTCTTGCTTTTTGGTGGTTTGCCCCAAGTCATATGTCATCACGTCATAATCTTCAGGACCAATTTCATCTACTATCTTATCCACCTTTGGAATTGCAACTTACACCTTTCTTGAGCTGGAATCTTCCCTAGTGATCTTGGATAGCTTCTTTGCCTTCTTCTTTTCTTCATTTGTCTCAATCTTCTTCAAGAAGTCCTTTGAACTATACATAGGCTCGCTTTCAACTACGGGTTTCTTCTGTATGGCTTCTCTCAACCATTCAGGCAATGAGGATAGGTCTTCACTAGGCTCTCCATGTTCTTGTACCTCTTGTTGTGTGGGCAACATTTATTTACCAATTTTTTCCTATGGGGGCTCCATGCCTTGGTCCTCTAAGTTGTCCTCAATTGTGATCATCTCTGGCTCCCTCGGAGGACTAGAAGGAACTACTTCAATTTGTTGTGTATGGTAAGTAGACTCCAAAGACTCATTGATACTCTTCTAATGATGTGCCTTGGGAGTTACTTCGTCATCCTTATTTCATCTTCCACAATTGATGTCACATTTCGACTTGTGAAGAGATTCACTTCATGTGCGGAAGAAGTACCAGCTGAAGGTGTGCTAGTCTTGTTCTTCTTTCGTGTTGGCATGTCCTATGAACTTTCTTCTTTCCTTTTCCTCTTTGACTGTGAATCTTTCATGGAGCTATTATTATGGCTTCCTTGCTCACTTTCTTCATCTTCTGACTCATTCGTGGTCTCATCCTTAGACTACTGTGAGCTTACACCTCCCATCAAGTTGTATGACAAGGGTTTATTCTACTCTTTCAATTTCCTTGTATGAAAATATGTCCACTTCCTTGTATTAAAGATGACCCTTCCAATTATATCATCATGATTTGTGACTTTGGGCTTGGACCAATTGAGTGGAGGAAGAAGCTTGTGTTCTATTTCATGGTACGACGGGAGGACACAATCTCCATCATCTTCAAGCTGATCAGGAATACTAAATATTTCACATAATCTCACCATTTCCAAAGAGAACCTTGAAAATCTTCTTTTCCTTATTTCAAAATCATCTACTGCATTCAACCAATGATCTTCTATGTCCACCTTGTGCTTATATGTCTTGCCACAAACCTTCCTAATTGCATAGAATGGGTCAAAATTAGCCCTTGTTGAATTATGAAGTACAAGGTTGTATGCTTGCAGTTCCTCTAATGACTTCTCTATGGCTTGTAATGATGCACATGACTATTTCTTTCCTAATGTGACTAGAAAAGTAACTCCTGCCTTCCTTTTCTTCTTTTGGATCTTGTCATATGCTAACAATTGTCTTGTGACCTCCAACAACACCATCTTATTAGTTGGGTACCTTGGTAGTCGGAAAGGATATGATGAAAAACCTTGAACTTGAAGGTAGGTGAACTTTGGGAACTGCATGAACCACGAACCATATTTGCCTACCAAGTTCATCGCTTCCTATGACAACCTTTTGTGAGTGCCTCCTTGAAATGTTCACACAATATGCATAGAAAAGGCGTCGTTGAACCTCCTGAAGTGTGCAATACTTTCCAAATACAGCTGTGGGTAGCACTCGTAGACCTTGACTTGCCCTTCCTTGTTGCCCCGACTATTCCTCTACAAGTCAATCCTTGATATCTCTCATTCCTTGCCAACATGTAGATGAGGTATGAAGTCATATAGAATGTCTTGGTTGATTGCACATTCCTTAATTACTTGTCGATGTTGTCACTAATCAATCTTGGCCAATCTATCATCTTGGGTCCAGAGGCAATCTCTTCCATGAAATAGAACATCCAATATTCAAAGGTTGCAGCTTGAGGTGAACCCATGATTCTATTTAGAAATACAACCATATCCCCATATTCTGGCAAGAAGTCAGATTTGAGAAGTTGTTTTGGTAATTTGGTGGAATGATACTTAGGCTTTACCATCCAACCATTGTTGATAATATTCTTGAAGTCTTTGGTCTTGGATTCATAATACTCCACTCCCTTTTCCTTGGTGGCATGTATGGTGGGCTTGTACATCGGGATGCCAAAAGTGTCTGCAATTGCTTCCTTTCTCAAATATGCTAACACCTTGCCCTCGAATGTTTTCACTTGTCTTTCTTTGGGATCGTAGTTCTTGGCACATTCCAACACTAGCTCGAAGAAATGCATTGTAGGTGGGAAACATGCGGCTTGCACAATGACATTTCAAACCATTCTCTTGGCTAATGCTGAAGCATTAATTGCATACAATCTCCTCTTGACCTCCTCCAAGTTGATGTGGCCAAAGTTTGTGTTGGTTAGATTCCTCCACTTTGAAGTGATCTTCATTTTAAGTAGCAATCCTTTGAATCCCTTCTCATTTGAGCTCTCCTTGTGTTGTGGCTACCTTTAGCCTCCATCTCCTTTGTTGACATTTACCTAGCACATGAAAACACTCCAAGTTAGACAATAAAATAGTAATTTCTCCTTAAACAAAAGTCACATGTTATGATAGCTTCCTATACCCTAGTGCATGCAGGAAATTAGCAAAAGGAACAATGCACTCATGCACAATATCTTTCACCTTGATTTGCAAGAGTAAATCCTTCAAATTGGACTCAAAAAAATGAAAGAGAAAACAATAAAGAGCACCACTTGTAGCACTATGTCTTGAAAATTTGACTCCAAGCTTGAAGAATTTTAATGCAAATTTTATTTTCTGCTATAGGTCACCTTATTTCTACTCGAATTCGCCTTGACTACTGTAATTTACTTTGGTTATTTATTTTTGAAGCATTGTCTTTGAAGTGATCATTGATTTGTCTCTTATACCAACTCCCAACGCCACCTTTACCTAGGTTGGCCTACTTGGCAACCTTTCTTTTTGTTCTAAATTTTAATTTTAAAATATTCTAGTTAGAACTGCTTTCTGTTTTGGCTAACCTGACCCAAGTCTGAGCACATTTTAGGCATGCTAAGGAAATTTCATCTTTGGGAGTGCAATTTCAAGTGTGAAAGGAAATTTTCCTAAGGTTAGAGCGCATATAAGACATGTTGAAGAAACTCCTCTTAGGGGTGCATATGATGGATGTTAAAGAATTTTTTCTTTGGCTGAGCACATATTAGAAAGGTTAAGAGATTTTCTAGTGCATTTCATGATGTATGAAGAAGTTTTTTATGAAGGGGCATGTGATGGGTGTTAGAGAAGTTTGCAATAGGGTGGAGCATATGAATGATGTTAAGGAAATTTCTTCCAAAGGTGGAGTGCATTTCAGGCACAATGAAGAAATTCTTCTTTCTTTTTGTCAAGTGCATACAAGAGGTTATAAGGAATTTTTCCTTGCTGAGTGCGTTTGAGGAGTGTTAAGAAAATTTTCCTAAGACATAGTGCTTATGAATGATGTTAAGGAAATTTCTTCCAAAGGTGGAGCACATTTTAGGCATGATGAAGAAATTCTTCTTTCTCTGCTAACTGTACATTTTCTTAAGTCATTTCACAATTCTTTGTGGGCATTTTTTTATGTCTTGGGAAAAGTTGAGCGCAAATTACTTGTATTCATTCACAATGCTGGCACATTTTTCCTGGGTGTTTGCACAAAATAGTCATTTTTCATTAAGTCTTTCACAACCCTAGTCACACTTTTGAGGTAATCATTCACAAAGCAAGTGGGGATTTCTAACAAGTCATTCACCATTTCCTAGGTAGACTTCACATGCATTACTTCACAAATCAGGCGGAATCTCCATTGTTCCTTCCACAATGTTGAGTGTAGACTTCACAAGCTTGAGTGCATATTAGGCCTAGTAAAGAAATTTCATGATGGGGGCGCATTCGGCTAGGCAAAGAGAAATGTCATGCCAGAGGGTGCATTCAACTAAGTAAGGAGAACTTTTCTTCAATGAGGGAGCATGCCTAGAGTGCCAAAGAAATTTCTTATACTTAGCCAAATTTTCAACTTTTCTCCCGTTTACACAATGTCTTAAGTCACACTTTATGAATTTTACCAATGATCACTCCATGTTTTCTCCTAAAAAGGGTCCAAGCTGTAGCTTCACTCCTCTGAGTGACTCGAACTAGATCAAGATTGCCAAGACTCTGCAAGCTCAAAATTTGAAAGAGGGGGGGGCATTTGCAATGGGGTGATGTGTGATGAGGTCACAACATCTGGGGACACCACGAGAGAAATGTTCCTGAACATTTTAAGGATAAAGATCCATTCAAAATCCAAAATCATCAAATAACTTCTTCAAACTCATCAACCAGTTAAGAAATGTACTCAAAAGGAGAAAAGAGTTATAAACTGTATCAGGACACTTCATCTTTTTTGTTTCATAAGATAAGCATTTTGTTTAAAGTTCTTCAAGCATTCGAAAGATAAACAAGAATCAAAATTTCAAAATTCTTGTGCACACCCACATGTTATGTCAAACAAACATGAATACTTGATCAAGGAATCAAAATCAACAGTTTAGCACAACCATCCATATCCTGATGATCCAAGTGTGCATTTAGTTCATTCCCATCCATCGGCAACTAAGGTCATCTAAGTTCCTTTACATTAGCTACATGATTAGTACACACCTCATGAACTACCTGGACATTGCCCTACTGCCAACGAGTGTCTATAGCCCCAACGGGTTTGTCTCAAAATTCCACTCAAGTAGAGCCCCACTGCTAATCAGGTGTCCATAGCCCCGATAGAGATTACTCAAGTGTCCATCTAACTGAGTTATAGTTTGTGAACATGTGATTTTTCTTTTCTTTTCTCTTTTTTTTTTTTGATTTTCAACTAAGCTTGAAATTTGGCAGAGTACAATGCAGTACTGCTACCCTTGCAACACATGCTTTTTGACTGCACAGGGTACGTTGATAACTTAGCTAGCTGGGTGTGGAATTCCGATGGTGGCAAAGGTGGACCTTAGATTTTTCACTTAATGCAAGTTCACAGAGACTCCCTTAGGTACTTCAAGATTATTAAAAGTGTAAGGTATAAGATCTTAAAATACTTCAAGTCATTCTAAACAGTCGATTTATCTTCCAAGAACAAGCAACATGTTATCTAGACACTAACAATGGAGTGCACAATGAATCCATCCATCTAATGCAGGTTTCTCAAAGGAAAACAAGAAGTGTTCATTCCAAGATTAAGCATTTTAAACATATAATCAAAGAGATACATGTCAAGATAAGCAATGTATGGTTCCATTTCTAGGAGATTTTGTAATTTGGAGAGTGAATCTAGTATTGGACCTTCAAAGGCATTGTGGGATAGATTTAGGTGCTCTAATTCTATGTAGTCTCCTAGAGAATTCGGAATCACTCCAGTAAGTCAATTTCCAAAGATGTTTATGGCTTGAACCATTACAATTTTACTCATCCCCTGAGGCAAGGACCCTTGTAGAGAATTCCATGAAAGATTGACGTAGAATTGCAAGTTTTTAAGGCTGGCAATGACTTCATGAGGTATCCTTCCTCCTAGTCTATTGTAAGACAAGTCAAGAAGTTCCAACTTCTGGCATCCTTCTAAACTAACAAGGACCTCTTCTGTTAACTTGTTGTGTTGAAGATGAAGACACCTTAGCTGTAGGAGGCTACCAAGAGAATCTGGTATTTTTCTAGATAACTGGTTGTGACTGAGATTTAAGAGTCTGAGATGTTGCATTTGACCTATCTCACTTGGAATGCTTCCTTCTAATTTGTTCTCACCCAAATATAATCTTTCCAACTTACGGAGTCTTTTCATTCCATATGCTATATTGCCGCTGAAAAGATTATTGCCTAAATCTAAGTATGTTAAGTTTGTCAGATTGGCAATCTGTTGTGGTATGTGTTGATGTTTGTTTTTTGACAAGTCAACAATAGAGTAAAATACAAAGTACCTAACTCTCTCTTGAGCAAAGCCTCTCGAATGCTGAACAAAGTGATCAAACAAGATGACTCCAAGGTTCCCTTCTTATGATATTGTAAGAAATAGCTCAGTGACTAAGTATGATTATGCTAGTAAACACAAAGGGACTTACACAATTGTTTGAAAACTTGCTATTTCAATGAAAGAGGTGGACACTAGAGTATCTAAGTATAACAATTTATGACGTAAGATATTGCAATGATGTTCTCGATCCTAATTCTAACCAAATTGATAAAAGAAAAGGCAAAAGATAGAAGGTGCAGTGAATACTAATCTAGTCCTAGATGCAAGGATGATTACTATTCAAGTGAAATCAAACCAAATCTCGCTTCGCCAAGTCAGACAACTACACAAGATTGATGCAATCTTCTAAGGTTATACAATATATTTAAATCACTTATGCTCATGAAGAATTCAACAAAAATAGAGATCAAAGTTAAGCTCAATTTCATTCAGACCAACCATACACTGCAATTTGCAAGCCACAAAATACAAATGGTGTGAACATAAATATTTCACCACAAACAATAATAAAGCCTTCCACCAACTAACATAAACTTAAAGAGAACTTAATCTAATCTTAACACTCGCTTGAAGAAATCCAAACCATGCAACACTTAGAAACATATATAGAATCACCAAACAATGATTCTTATCTTATTTCAGAGAGCTCTTGCAACAATTTTCAGAGTCTTCAATCGTACAAATGAGAGCAAAAGGAGTCCTTTTATAGACCTCAAAATGCATGAAGGGTCAAGATCGATTGGCCAAGCCAATGGACCAGATCATGCCACATCACAAGTAGTTATAACAAACTCCTATTTTTAGTATATTGAAAGAGGCAATGAAGGCACACTTTCCAAGAAGATAAGGATGACACATCATTAGCCTATGAGGAGTCTCCATGTGAATATCCATCACTAGAATCTTGACATTTAATGAATCTAGACACTATCTACTTGACATCATCAAAAGGTACACTTGGCGTATTTTTTAGTGGTTCCTTTAGCTTCAAGTACATCATTTGAATAGAGGCCAAGTGTCTTCTCCCAATCAATCAATCTAGCTTTGTTGATGCCAAAGTGGATAGCAAGTGAGACTATACTATCAAGCTTCTCATCAGAAACATCATCCTCTTAGAAATAGAAATCTTGAACCTGTTCTTTCATCTTATCAAGAGTCATGTCTCCAAATGGATTACATATCTTGATTAACAATGCATGTACTCCATCTTGAATTCTTTGTAGTACACTTCTTACTCTTGACATATCCATTGCTAATTTATCAAGTAACTGTCCTTTATTGCGAAGGCAATAATACCAAGAAGAGAAGTCATATATTCTACCTTCTTCAATCACTTCTACATGTATCAAATCATCAACTGAGGTCTCCATCAAGCTCTTCAAATGCGGCAGATATTGTTCCTTGATAGCCTTGAACTCAGGACAAACTGTCAATAATGCAAGTACCCTTTCTTTATGATCAGTGATCTTATCATACACTTGCATGATATCCTCCAGGTGTTTATATGTAGCTTCCTTAGATCTTTTCATCCAATCTCTCAATCTGTGAGATGAAGACTTCAACTCCTCAAGATGTACAATTGTTTCTGGAGGAAGAAGGGATGGAGGTGTAGAAACTATCTCATGTTGACGAATAAGATGAACCAAGTGCTAAATATACTACTCTAAGGCTTGACACCTTTGCTCAGCTTTAATTCTACCTTCTATTTCTTACCTTATGATAGCTCGAGCATTATCAATTGAACCCTGAAGTTCTTCTTCTACTTGCATTCTAGTCAATGGACCCAAATTGATTGTACTGATGTCCTAATCATTAGGCATTATATCTTCTATATTCTTCTCAAGCCTTGGAATTGCTACATGAACTTTCCTTACACCTGTTTCATCTTTAGTGATGTTTCAAAGAATAGTGGCCTTCTTCTTTGGTTTTTCATTGGACATATCTAGAAGTAACTCATCAACTGGAATAAGAGGATATTTCTCAACTTCATAATTTTCCCTGATTCTATCCTGCAGCCACTCCGGCAATGATGAAAGATCATGTAACTGTTGTATTTGCTTTCCTTGTGCAGGCAATCATTCTTCTCTAGCTTCATCCTTGTCTTCAGTGTTAGCTTCATCAATGATCTCAGTAGCGTGTGGACTTGAAGGAACTTCTTCAAATGGAGTTTCTAGAATTGCATCCTCAACACACACCACTATGTCTTGATTCAGTGGAGTATCACTTGGCTGTCTAGAAGAAGCGGTTTCAATACTTATCCTTTTCTTCTTCTTACTTGATTCTCCTTGTGTGGATTCAAGTTGTTTTCTTTTCTTTTGCTTGACTTGAATCTCTTTCATTGTCCTTACTCTGTGAACTTCTACCAGGTGCACTATGTTGTTCCTGTTGTTCTACTTCTCCCATCTTGATGTAGGTAAGTTTCTCTATCAATGCTTGTACTTGCTTGTTTACTTGTTCTTAAGTGATAGCGATGATAGACTCTATCAATCCTTCATCATGAACCCTTTCTCTATCAGCCCAGTTGATATCATAAGGTAGGTTCTGGATCTTATTGTATTCATTGCCTGAAAGAGTTCTTTCATCATTTAATTGATCAAGAATCCTTAATACCTTAGTAGCCCTCACTAGATCCCATTTCAATCTTGAACACTTTTGCATCCTGACATCATCATCAATAGCATTAGCCCAATGATCTTCTAGCTACTCAACATGTCTGTAGGAAGAATATGATTGCTTAACGGCTCCATGTGGATCAAAGTTCTCCCTCCTTGAATCATGAGGATGTAGATGATATGCTTGAGGCTCAACTTCTAAATGCTCAGCTGCTTCAAGTGATGGACAAGAGTAATATCTACCAAGCTGGAGGGGAAACTAAACTCTGGCTTTCTTTCTTGCCCTTTGCATTTTATGAAACTCTAACAGCTGTCTTAAAACTTCCAGCAACACCATCCTATTGGTAGGATATCTTGGGAGTTTGTATGGAAAGGATGTGAAACCCTAAATTCTAATATAGGTAAACTTGTCATACTGGATGTAGTACCTTCCATACTATTCAATGAAGTTCCTAGCAGCATCTGTTAGTCTTCTATGTAGTTCTCCTCTGAATCTTGTCACTATGGACATAGCGAAGGCGTCACTGAACCTCTTGTAATGATTGATGTTCTTTAAGTGGAGCTGAGGATAACATTGATTTGAAAGAATCTATCCAGACTTTGTACCCACTTCTCCTTTAGCTATTAATCCTTTATAAACCATATTTCTTGCTAGGATGTAAACAAGATAGGAAGTCATGAAGAATGACTTTGTTTCATCAAACCTTTCAAACTGCTCATCAAGGCAATGGCTTATAAGGCCAGCCCAGTCAACCATCTTATTCTTTGTAAACACATGATCAAAATAAGTATACATCCATCCTTCAAAAGTAGATGATTGAGGCCTACCTATTACTCGATTCAGGAACATGATGAAGTAACTTATCTCTTGTTTGAATTCTTCCTTGTGATACTTTGGATCTTCGAAGTTGTATATTTTGATTGATGAATCAGTCATCCACTTCTTTCTCACTTCTTGCATGTAGTGCTTGGGGTTGCCTTCAAAAGTACATTGAGCAGTTGTAGGACAGATGAACACTCCCTTTCGGCTTGGGATGTTAAAGATCTCCTGGATGGCTTCTCTTTGTAAATAGGCGAGAACAGTCTTATCTTTAGCTATAACCTATCTCTTCTGTTTGTCATAATGCTAAACACATTCCAACACTAACTCAGTGCTAGGCAAGGTAGGTGGAAAGCATGCTGCTTGAACAATTCCACTCTTTGCAATGGCCTTGATGTCTTCGTACCTTGTGATGGAGAGAAAGAAGTCCTTTATCTCCTCCAGGTTGACGTGTCCCATGTTAGTGTCTCCCACATTCTTCCAATGAGTTTCAAGCTTGGAGTCAGGTATGTTAGACTTGGCATCCATCTTGATCATCACTTGCCTCTCTTTTGTTGTTATGCCCATCTATCTACAAGACAAGACTCAAATAAGCGACTTGAAATGATAGATTTTACCCTCATAATCCTGATTTTTAGATGATAAAATCATTATAATTTGCAAAATTAAATAAATAAAAGATAATTTATGAAGTAAAGAAAGTGATTGAAACATACCTTGTATCAATTTTTTGATCTAGAAAATGCAGATTTCTGGATTTAATGATGAAAATCAGTCTTAAAATTGCAAAATCAGACATGAAATGGCAAAAATCAACCTTTTAAAATATAATTCTGCCTTCAAAATCTACTTCTCATCCCTAGGAAATTCACTGCCTTCTTAGAAAATTCGGTGCCTTCTTGGAAAATTCGCTACCCTCCTTTGACCTTCAATGCAAATTATGTTGAAATGAAGAGGGAGCGCCCTCTATATGTATTGGTTTTATTTGCATTTAATGCTGGTCAGCCAGCTAGTAGGTCGTCCCAAGGTAAACATTTAATACAATTGTCTTAAAATTTCAAAATCTAGAGCGCCAAAATAAGTAAGAATCTCTATGAAAGGCACCACAAACTATCATCCTCCCCTTTAGGCGTCAAGAATGGTGTTTTAAGTGCATATGGCCGCTAAGATCATCATAAAGACTTCTCATTTTGTTTAGATACCACAAAGGGGTAGGTTTCACATTGAATGTTACGTCTAAAACTTATAATATTCAATCCTTAACAACTATCATCTCTCCTAAGGTGCTCTTTGTGATGGTAATGATTTGGAAAATGTGCCTTAGGAGATTCAAGGCCATTCCTTGTTAATTATGTTCACAACTTTACCTTATGATCAACCTCCCACATTTTACTTACTTCAAACTTTAGTGGTTACTTTACAAGGCTCTCAAACTTTGATGATCAAGTCCCCAAGGCGCTCTCTTGATGATGATTCACATACGTATGAGTGCCTAACACCAATTTGATTTAGCCTTTTATCTTCCAATCAAGTTTAAGCGGTGGAAGATGACAGAGCACCAACATAGATGAGTTTCCATTCTTGGGTGCCCATTTAAGATGGTTTGAGTGATAAAGAGCGCCCTCTCCAACTTTGTTTACCCTTGGGCATTTGAATGAATCCTTTAGCAAAATTCAGAACATTTTAAGGCACTCATCTAAGATGAGACTTGGAATTTGCCCTTCTCAAGGCGCTATCATGATATCAATTTGACTTTTACCCTTGGGCACTCTTTTGGGATGGATCTGAGCATACAATGCGCCCACGTTTCTTTAAGCTTCCATACTCACCATCTTCTATTCTAAATATATTTCTCATCTAAGCGCCAACATGGGTATCCTACCTCAAGGCGCCATTGTCTAGTTAGATAGGGCACCAATACATGTTGATACCAAAGGCCAAGGGCGCCCCAAACTCTTAACCCACTTCCTAATTCCCTTAGGTGCCATTTTGGTGATGATTCAAACCCTCTAGACCTAACACACTCTTCACTTGATGATGACCTACTTACCACTTTCCCAAAGCGCTCACGATGATGAAAAAACCAAGGGTATTTTGTCTTAGGCGCCCTTTTGGGTTTGAAAAAGTGAAGAAGTGCGCCTTGAGTCCTTCAACACACTTTGGCTATTTTGGAGGTCCTCTACATAAGACACTAATACTTGATGGAAACTTGACTATCATCTCAATCTAGGTGCCAACACTTGATGGAAACTTGACTATCATCTCAATCTAGGCGCTAATACTTGATGATTTTGGGTATAAAAATGGCACCTTCAATAATGATGATCAATTGCATGCATTTACTCTACTGAGAAACTCAAGATGACTCTTTTAACACTTCATACACTTAGGCACTCAAAGTTGGTGGTAGTGATGTCAATAGGCACCTTCACTCTTCATGCAAGGTTTTAGTTTATTAGAAAACTTCTAACACTGGGCGCTCATTGAGGTCTCTGCCTTTAGGGACCATATTTCAAGGTTTAATGCTCTCACACCCAAGGTGCTAGAATGAAGTGATTTTGTAGCATGAAAGATGCCTAAACTCATAATGCATTTTCCTTGTCAAATTTTCACTTCCTGAGGTCTTTTAACAACTTTTCAAAGAAGGCACCATCCTTTGTTTGCTCCTATCTTTATCTCATGTCAAGGCACAATTTTGAGGTTGGTTGGAATGATGGGAGGTGCCCTGAGTTGTAGGTGCCATTTGGAGTCACTACAAGCGGAGAAATGCGCCTAGAAATGGAAGTCCCTTAGGTAAAGGTATATTAAAAAATATAAGGCTAAGTATAAGTTGAGAGATTGAATTTCTTATACTTTAAATATTTTTCAATATACCTTTCAAGATGTTTGAGATAGGTCTTGGATCCACTAGATTTGACATGCAGATTCTAGATTTTTGAGGATCCACCAGATTTCAGACTTAGCCAATTTTTAGGATCTTCAGGATCAAGATACCAGACTTAGTCATTTTCAGGATCTCAAACATCAGGATCAGGTCATCAAGGGACTACAAAACTCAAACACCGCTGACTGCCTCATGAAATAGCTCTAAGACATCATCAAAACCTTAATGCAAAGCACAAGGAGCTCAAAAAAGGGGGGTCCTCAGTTGTGATGGGGTGATGTGTGATTTGGTCACAACATCTAGCGACTCCACGGGAGAAATGTTTGTGAACATTTCAAAAATAAGAATTCAATCCTAACTCAAAATTTGTCAAATCATCCTCTTCAACCTATTAATGAATCAAAATGAATTCAAAAAGGAAAGGAACCATAAATTGGATCAAGACACTATCTGTTGTGATGTATGATTAAAGATAGATTTTGATTAAAACAACTTCTTAAATGTTCCAAAGATAAACAAAAATAAAGTTTCAAAATTTCCATGTACACCCACCCACCAAATCGAATAAACATGACTACTTGATGATAGAATCAAAACCAATTGCCAGCGTGACTATCCATATTTGAGGTTTGAAGTGCAAGCACTTGAGTTCATTCCCATCCCTTAGAAGCCAAGATCATCCAAGCTCACCTGTCTCAAGCTAGGTAAATTCATGAAAGTAGATGAATGGATATACATGTGAAGGAAATGGGCAGTGATGATGGAATGGAAATGGAAATGCAATGAAATGGAAAGGCGTGAAATGAGACAGGGTGTCTCTATGCATGACACCTGTTTACCAGGTTTTCATCATGGTACTTATCCAAGGTGCCTGTTTGCCAGGTTTTCACTAGTGGACGAAATTGTTCTCTTTACTATTTTCATTTTTTTATTTTTTTTTGAATCGCCATTACACACGGCACCTATTTTCTAGGTTTTCACCAAGGTAATGAATGGACAAAACTCTAGAGTCTGATTCTGTAGACAACACAGTGGTCGAAACATAAAACCTTGTCAAATTGTTATACATATTGTGGTTGGCGAGAAATGACAAAACAATACGGTGAATGGAAACGGAAATGGGAGTAGTGGATTATGATGTGGATTATACAAAACAAGTAGAATGATACTGGAAGGGGAAGTGGAATGAAACCATAATCAACATTTGTTCATATCAATCTAAACTCAAAGCTTGCAAGTGGAAGGGAAATGAAATAAAGGGACGGTAATAGAAATGAATGATAATGAAATCTTCATGATCTTCACGAACTTAGGATTTCTCCCTTTAATTTTGGTTCGTGGGGTGAAGTAATGGATGGAATGGAAAATAGAATGGAATGAATGGATGGATTGGATGTAGAAGCCTCTTTGGATTTGACTTCTTGACCTTAAGTACCCAGAGCTTTATCTTTTAATTTGGAAATATGGAATGAAATAGCCTTAAGCATGCTTTTGATTTGATTTCTGGCACTTGTGCTTTAAGGCACATAATCTTTTGGATTTTCTTTGTTTTAGGAGTAACAACATCCATGTATTTATTTCATGAAATAATGGAGTGAAGGAATGGACGGAGGATTGCAAGCTTCTAATTCAGACGACACTCACATTCATCGATTATGATTTTGAAATAGTTGAAAGGGATAAATAATATGGTGAGGGAATTTAGGATAAATAGAGGAAGGATGAATTGCAGAAAGTATGGATAGTTACCCATTTCAAGACTTTGCATGGTAATGAGGATAAAACGAACATATAATGGATGGATAATAAAGATGATAGGTTTTAGATGGATTGAATAGTAACACCAACATCTTGACCTTGTCTTATATGCAGTGGATAAGGTCATTTGGAAAAGAATTGGACATGGAAATACTCCAAACGATTCATAAGGACTTCAACTTATCCTTATGGAGTATGCAGGGAACAACAGGATCATATAAATGATTCAGACATCAGACTTGAAATCATTATTCGATGAAGGTGAAAAAGTGGATGGAAACTTTATCACTTTCAGATGAAATGGATAGAGGCTTTTATTGTGTTATGAGGTGTGGGAATAATGGATGGAAGTATACAGAGATGCTTATGATGGAGCGGAATGGAAAACATGAATTACCTTGAGATTTTCACTTGATCCAGGCTCACAAAGACTTTCCTAGCAACTTCAGGATCATTAAGATGTGTAAAGTATAAAACCTCAAAATACTTCAGTCAATACCAAACAACTAACTCATCTCCTAAAAGCAAGTAATCATGCTATCTGACGCTAGTGATGGAATCCACGAGAAATCCATCAATCATGATCTAATTTTCTCAAAGGAACAAATAAGAATTCATAAATTCTAGATTTGGCATTTTAAACATTATGATCAAAGATAATAGTGTCAAGATACAATAGATGATTAGTGTCCCAATCAAGTCCAGAATTCATCTTGTCGATAAATTGAAAATTATGATCCTTTAATTCTAAGAATTTCATGAATAAATATTTAAGAAATGAGCTAACATAATCTAGTGAAATCATATCAAATGCCTTCATGAAATTCATCACCTCTGCCAAAACTAAGGACCCCAAAACAACTAAACGAATGAAAAGAAAGAAATTCTTAAGTCAAATGACATCAAGACTAGCAAACCTAATCTAAGAAAGCAAAACAACAGAAAGGAATTTCTATTCTAACTATGTACAACCTAGCCCCACAGGGAACTCATGGCTGGAAGTAATGTTTCAGAAACTGCCCATTGACGGGCAGTGGGATATCTTCTCTAGTCAATGTCTTCAGCTTGAAAGCATTTTCTCCTAGGATCTCAACAATTTGGTACAGGCCTTTCCAAAGATAGTCAAATTTGTCATGGTCTCCTCGTCTTTCATGTGCTTTATGCCAATATAAGACCAAATTAGAAATTCTAAAAGACTTCAGCCTAGCCTGACAATCAAACCAACGCTTGACCACCCCTTGGTGCTTCATAAATTTATTCAGGGCAATGTCAGGCTTTTCCTCCAGATGCAACAGTTGTGACAATCTCATCTGCACTCTCTCATCTTCATCTAAGTATTCTTGCATGAACTGCAAGGTTGGAATCCTTAATTGTATCAGGAAAATGGGATCCTATCCTTAAACTAAGTGATATGGAGAAGTACCCAGAGAATACTTGACACGGGTTCTGTCTGCCCAAAGAGCAAACTTTAGTTGTGTGTGCCAGTCTCTAGGATTCTTATCCAGCAACTTCTTGATTGCATTCAAGAGGTTCTTATTTGTAGATTCAACTAAGCCATTACCCTGCGGATAATAATTTGATGAAAACTTTAAAGTTATTCCATATTCAAAGGCCCAATTTGAGAATCTCAGTGATGAAAAAGTGGGACCATTGTCATACACAAGGGCATTGGGACAACCAAACCTGGTAATTATGTTGTCTTCTAGAAATTTAATCACTACCTCAGAAGTGCAAAACTTCAAAGCATGGCCTTCTGACCATCTGGTACAGTAATAAGTCGCAGTCAAGATATACCTATGTTGTGCAGAAGAAGGTGGGTTAATCATACCAATGAAATCAAGTCCCCACTTAGAGAAAGGTCTGAACTCAACGACAGGCTATAAAGGCATTGCTGGATTCCTTTCTCGTGAAGCTGCTACTTGACAGGTATGACAAGTCTTAATGTGCTGATGAGCATCTTGAAATAGTTTTGGCCAATAATATCCTGCTCTTAGTATCTGATTTGTCATTGCCAATTCACCACCATGACAAGTTCTGAACTTATCATGAAATTGTTCCATAATCTTTTTAGCTTTGCTATTGCCAACACACCTCAAGTAGATTCCTTCATGATTTTGTCTAAACAGAACTGACCCTTGCAACATGAAACATTTGGTTATGTACCTTAGTGCTCTTCTCTGTGTTGGACTCATGTAATCTAGACATTTCTAAGATAGCAAATAATAAACCATATCATCGTACCACTCATCTAGGGACACTGCCTCAAGTACATTCGCCTGTTGAACCAGTCCAGGACCTTCAACTGCTATAGTATGTGTAAGTGCTTGTCCTCAAACCAGCTTCATCAGCTGAATTTCAATGTCATACTCTTGGATAGTGGCGACCCACTTGCCTCTTCTTTCACCCAATTTATTATGCATTAATAATGTTTTGACCACTGCATCTGGAACTATGGCATATACTCTGCTTCACAAGATATAATGTCTGAATTTCTTGATGGCCTTTACCAAAGCATATGCTTGCTTCTCAACTCCAGGATATCTCAACTCAGCATCCTTAAAGGGGGCACTCATAAATGCGATTGGATGCTCATCCTTACCATCCGTCCTTTGGGTTAGGATTCCTGCACAAGTGTGATTTGATGCAAAAGAATACAAATAGAAGGGTTTCAAATAATTCAGACTGATGAGTACATGAGCACTAGCGATCGCTTGCTTGATTTCTTCAAATGCTCTTTTTGCTTGCAGAGTCCATTCTATCTTCGCATCCTTCTTCAACATATCATTCAAGGGCTTGACAATCTCTGTGAACCCAGTGATAAATTTTCTTACAAAATTGATCTTGCCAAAGAAAGATTTTAATTCCTTTTTACTTGTAGGCATGCCAACTCTTTTGATGGCCTCCACTCGGTTAGGGTCAATGGAGATCCCCTGTTCTAATAAAACCTAACCTAGGGGCTTTCCTTCTGTTACCCCGAAAATGCATTTCTTTGAATTCAAGGAGATCATGTATGTTCTACAAGCTTCAAAAACTTTCCTTAGAATATCCACGTGATCCACTCTTATTTTTGAGAACACAGTGAGGTCATCCATGTAGATGATGATACACTTGTCAATTATGTCTCTGAAGGCAATGTCCATGGCTCTTTGAAAAGTTGCTCCTGCATTAATCCAGCCAAAAGGCATCCTTCTGTATGCATACGTTCCCCATTGAGTGGTGAAAGCAGTCTTCAATCGATCTTCTTCTTTGACCATGACCTGATTATATCCTGAATACCCATCCAGAAAGGACATCATTTGTGACCCATTTACTATTTGAAGTACTTCGTCAAGCGAAGGCAAAGGATAATTGTCCTTTTCTAATGCCCGATTGAGGTTTCTAAAGTCAACACACAGTCTTATTTATCCATTCTTTTTCCTGACTGGGACTAGATTGGTGACTCACATCGAGTGTCTTATTGGAAAGATTATCCTAGCTTGTAGCAGCTTCTTCACTTCCTGGTAGATGAGAGGCTCCAACAAAGGATTGACTGGCCTTTGCCTTTGTCGAAATGGTCTGCTTCCTAGCTTGAGAGGAATGGTATGTGTAATAATAGATGTGTCATACGTTTTCAAATCATCATACCCCCAAGCGATGACATCCTGAAACTCCCTCATGCTATTGAGAATATTTTCTCTTTCTTTAGGTGTATAGACTTTCCCTATGAAGACATTCTTCACCTCTTGATCTATTCCCAAATTAATTGCTTCACACTTATTCATGTCTTCACTATGATACTGAAGTGTGCTCAACTTGTTTGAGTCAAAGAGTCTTTCTAGTTCAATCATGCCCTTTGGAATAGTGTTGTTTTTTAGGTTCATGATCCCATCGAGATCGAACTTAGCTTCTACTTCACTTTCATCAATGACCTGGGTTGTGAATATTCCAGAATTGGTCAAGAAGTCTATTATGTGCTTATCATCATCAAAAACCTAAAAATTTGTAATATTGTCTGGCACTGATAGAACTGATGTCAGCTCAACTATGAACTTCTTTAACCCTTCCATGGCTAAAGGCTCTAGAGAACTTGCAGCTTGGGCTAGTGCATTAGCTACTTGATTTGTTGACCTGTAGATTGACTTAATATTGAATGCCTCGAATTCTTCAATGAGATCCCAAACTCAATTTCTATATTTCTTCAACCTCTTATCATGGCATACATATTGTTTCCTGACCTGCCTGACAACTATCTCTGAATCCCCAAACACATGCAAAATCTTGACTTTCTTTTTGATGGCAAGGAGCAATCCATGCACTAAATCTTCATATTCGGGGACATTATTGGTGCAAGGAAACTGTAGTCTCAATGCTGACAGGTAAGCTTCTCCAACTGGACTGATTAATTCAAAACCAGCTCCTAATCCTTGTTTGGATTTTGATCCATCAAACCTTAAAGTCCACACCTGGTTAGTTTCTTGATTCGACACTTCACTACCTTCACTTACTTCTCCAGACTCGACTGCTTTCTTAGGCTGATGCCAACGTACATGCTTCCTCTGTAAAGACTGCCTCCGAGACAGATTCTTTCAACTTCAATGTCCTTGGAATCTCCAGGCCCATTGCCTCTGGAATCCTTTTCTGAACTTGTTCAAGGGCTACTCCACACATTGCATAGGAGAATTCAGAATGGAAAGCATTATGTATCCTACACCAATTAGGCAACAATAGATCTTGAACACGTGTATGACTCCCTAATTCAATGCCTTGCTTCACATGCCTCATAACAAAATTTTAGAAGTTTTCAAACATGCCTTCTCCTTCCTCATCTGATGTTGTATTGTGATCACTTTCTATGAGTCCTTCCGTTGGGTTGTGCAACATCAGAATCTCTTCAACCTTAGGCTTATAAACACCCAAATCTGTCTCTACAAAGAGGATTTCGTTATCTTCACCATACTCTATGATCATCAACTTCAACCACAAAGTGCTATCTATTCTGTTCTGGTTCGGCAATCCTTCCCATGAAAGCCACATATGCGAGAAGTCAGTAGAAACATATCCATTGAGCTTCCTTAACCAATCTCTACTTAATAGCATTCTATATCCTTTAGGTATGACCACCACGGAAATATCAATGTAATGCTGAATCCTGGGATCGGCTACCAACTGCATGTGAATATTATGTAATTCTCCCACAACTGGAACTTTGGTCTTAACCAACTGAGTAACTTTCTTGATTGTCTATTTTGGGATGAGACCAAGTTTCTTACAAACACCTAATATCATCGCATTGCTTGAAGCTCCTGAATCCATTAAGTAATTATGCAATAGCTTTCCAAACATTCTAACTGATAGCAAGAATGGGGGTTGTTCATCTCTTCCTTGGTAGAAAACTACTGACTTCTTCTTTGGAGCACTACACCTATCATTCACTAACTCTAGATTCACTTGTGAATCTTGGCTATTTGATGCATTATTGTTTTCTATAGGTTCTTCCTTTACTTTAACTGGCTTATCATTTGTCATGCTAGATGAATCTTGTGCAATAAAAATGGCATTTGTCTATCCTTGTGGATGAGGTGGCCTTATTTGAGCTACATTCATATTCTGACCCACATTTGCTCTGGGTGCATTGGAAGTGGATGGGTTCAGAAATCCTGTGGAGACTAGCACATTTTGATTCCCACCTTTTGTGGTAGTATCATCAACACTTCTCAAGAAGGCTTCCCTTATCTCAGGCACCCTGATCAACTTTGTCAGTGGTAGGTTAATCTTGATTTTCTTGAGTTCCTCCATAGCACATTGACTTAACCTTTTTAGATCGTCTTTGGGAACTTCTTTCCTAATCAGATCAATACTTGGACAAGCATTCTATTGCTGAGCATCTTGTGCCGAAACAACTCTCTAAGTTGGATTCTGTTGTCTATATTTGGGTGAATCTCTTGGATAACTAGGATTGTTACTTGCATTAGTATTCGGTGGGGTTTGCAAGTTATTTGGAGGGGTCGATGTAGTAATAGGATCTTGTGCCCAATAATTCCATTGGTAGACCCTCTGAGGTGCCTTGCCAGAAGACTGCTGAAAATATTGCACTTCATCTGCCTCTTGAGTTTGGAAATCACCATTGTATGGAGGAGGATAGTATGCATCCTCCATAGGCCCATTGGTAGAGGCTGGCGAGAACCTTCCATTATACTCTGACATATCATATTCCATCATGGGTGGAAAAGTGAAATCTTCAATAATTAAGGCTTGATCATACCTTAGCATGGGCACAATCTCATACCCGATGATAGGAGGGTTTTCTAGTGCATGTGTACCATGCATTTCTTGTTGGAAGATATCAGCAGCTATCTTAAATTTTGGACATTGGAGCTCTGAGTGTTGATTAGTATTATGCAATCTGCACCAAGTGGATACTGCGGCTTCCACCAAGAAAACTTTATTTGCTGGCTTCAGGTCGGAAGTTGGCAGATTATCAAGTGGTGAAGGTACACTTCCATTGTTGGGAGCGGTATTCTAGGTTCTATTTTGTCTTTGAAACCCTTGATTGTTTCCCCTGAATCCTTGGTTGTACCCTTGATTGTATCTTGGATTATATCCTTGATTACCAGCTTGGTTTCCTTGATAGTTCCTCTGCAGATAGTTGTTCTGGTTTCTCAAGTGTGTGACTTTGGTGGATAACTTCTTCACCTGATCAATCAGCTCCTTCATTTTATCTTTCTTTATCAAAGATGATATGCTTGTAGATATACTGGCTTTTCAGGTGCAACTTGTGAAATTGGTGCTCCTGGATGCAGGACCAACTGATTAGCAGAAGCAGGGATGGGAACTGGATTCATCACTGGTGTATGTTGAGCCAGTGCTTGATTGATTCCTTGGATTTAATTAGGCATTGCTACATGCCCCAGATGATTAAGTGGCCCATGAGTATTCATACCTAAATTAGTATTTACCTTGAGAGCTTAAGTGTATGCTTCGATCAGGGTGGTAGGTGGTGTCGTTGCCCTTTTCACAAACATAGAAGTAAGACTATCCAAAGATGCATAATAAATTTCCATGGCCATGTCTTCATTGATATTGTATGGGGCACGCAATCTTGAATATGCCTTGTGGGAATGATGATTGAAAGCAGTGATGGGTTCATGTTCTTGTCTCCTTACTTCAATGAATTGCTTATACAGTTCTATTAGGGTGATGGGAATTCTAAACTTGTCCAAGAAAGCTTTTTTCATCTGTTCCCAACTGGTGATAGACTCGGCTGACAAGTTGACGTACCAAAAGGTAGCATCTCCTTCATGTGAGTATGGAAATAGTCTGCATGCTACATCTTGGTGTATGATCCTTCTGTTTATCAAGGTGTCTTCAAAGATCTTAATGTGTTCTTCGACTATCCTGTTTGGATCGTTGACATGAAATTTTGAGCAGAAATGTTCAAGGTTCTTGGGCATCTCATGGTAGTTCGTGAAAGTTCCAAGAGGTGAAACATTTGCCAAGGGCCAAGCTTGTGCTGGTGCTACCATTGGAACGTTGGGTTGTTGTCCTGAACCTATTTGAGTAGCTCCTGGCTAGAGTAGAGTCCCTAGGGTAGTTGCTTGTGTATTACTAGGTTGAGCAATTCCCTATTTTTTATTGTACGGAGGTGGAGTCTGGAACAAATTTGAAATATCACCCCCACTTGGAGATCCTTGATCTGATGAAGTTGTCATCTTTCCCTTCTTTGATTTAGGAGGGAATCCCAACTCGATGAACTCCTTGGATGCTCTTAGTGTAGACCTTAGAATCCTCTGGTGCCTTTCCAGCGAGAAAGAACCAATTCACTCTAGGATGTTTTTCTTTCTTCCTCAATCTTGAAATGAAACCACTTGATGTGTGCCCTCCTTCTAGCGCCAAATATGTTGATGTTTATTTTTTGACAAGTCAACAATAGAGTAAAATACAAAGTACCTAACTCTCTCTTGAGCAAAGCCTCTAGAATGCTGAACAAAGTGATCAAACAAGATGACTCCAAGGTTCCTTTCTTATGATTTTGTCAGAGATAGCTCAGTGACTAAGTATGATTATGCTGGTAAACACAAAGGGACTTACACAATTGTTCGACAACTTGTTATTTCAATGAAAGAGGTGGACAATGGAGTATCTAAGTACCACAATTTATGACATATGATATTGCAATGATGTTCTCGATCCTAATTCTAACCAAATTGATAAAAGAGAAGGCAAAAGATGGAAGGTGCGGTGAAAACTAATCTAGTCCTAGATGCAAGGATGATTACTGTTCAAGTGAAATCAAACCAAATCTCGCTTCACCAAATTAGACAACTACACAAGATTGATGCAATCTTCTAAGGTTATACAAGATATTTAAATCACTTATGGTCATGAAGAATTCAACAAACATAGAGATCAAAGTTAAGTTCAATTTCGTTCAGACCAACCATACACTGCAATTTGCAAGCCACAAAATATAAATGGTGTGAACATAAATATTTCACCACAAGCAATAATAAAGCCTTCCACCAACTAACATAAACTTAAAGAAAACTTAATCTAATCTTAACACTCGCTTGAAGAAATCTAAACCATGCAACACTTAGAAACATATATAGAATCACCAAACAATGAGTCTTATATTATTTCAGAGAGCCCTTGCAACAATTTTCAGAGTCTTCAATCATACAAATGAGAGTAAAACGAGTCATTTTATAGACCTCAAAATGCATGAAGGGTAAAGATCGATCGGCCAAGCCAATGGAACAGATCATGCCACATCACAAGTAGTCATAACAAACTCCTATTTTTAGTATATTGAAAGAGGCAATGAAGGCATGCTTTCCAAGAAGATAAGGATGACACATCATTAGCCTATGAGGAGTCTCCATGTGAATATCCATCACTAGAATCTTGACATTTAATGAATCCAGACACTATCTGCTTGACATCATCAAAAGATACACGTGGCATATTTTTAGTGGTTCCTTCAGCTTCAAGTACATCATCTGAATAGAGGCCAAGTGTCTTCTCCCAATCAATCAATCTAGCTTTGTTGATGCCAAGGTGGACAACAAGTGAGAATATACTATCAAGCTTCTCATCAGAAACATCATCCTCTTGGAAATAGAAATCTTGAACCTGTTCTTTCATATTATCAAGAGTCATCTCTCCAAATGGATTACATATCTTGATTAAGGATGCATGTACTCCATCTTGAATTCTTTGTAGTACACTTCTTACTCTTGACATATTCATTTCTACTTTATCAAGTAACTATCTTTTATTGCGAAGGCAGTAATACCAAGAAGAGAAGTCATATATTCTACCTTCTTCAATCACTTCAGCATGTATCAAATCATCAACTGAGGTCTCCATCAAGCTCTTCAAATGCGGCAGATATTATTCCTTGATAGCCTTTAACTCAGCACAAACTGTCAATAATGCAAGTACCCTTTCTTTAAGATCAGCGATCTTATCATACACTTGCATGATATCCTCCAGATGTTTATCTGTAGCTTCCTTAGACCTTTTCATCCAATCTCTCAATCTGTGAGATGAAGACTTCAACTCCTTAAGATGTACAACTGTTTCTGGAGGAAGAAGGGATGGAGGTGTAGAAACTATCTCCTGTTGATGAATAAGATGAACCAAGTGCTGAATATACTGCTCTAAGGCTTGACACCTTTGCTCAGCTTTAATTCTACCTTATGTTTCTTGCCTTATGATAGCTCAAGCATTATCAATTGAACACTGAAGTTCTTCTTCTACTTGCATTCCAGTCAATGGACCCAAATTGATTGTATTAATGTCATAATCATCAGGTATTATATCTTCTATATTCTTCTCAAGCCTTGGAATTGCTACATGAACTTTCCTTACACATGTTTCATCTTTAGTGATCTTTGAAAGAATAGTGGCCTTCTTCTTTGGTTTTTCAATTGACATATCTAGAAGTAACTAATCAACTGGAATAGGAGGATATTTCTCAACTTCATAATTTTCCCTGATTCTATCCTACAGCCACTCCAACAATGATGAAAGATCCTATAACTGTTGTATTCGCTTTCCTTGTGCAGGCAATCATTCTTCTTCAGCTTCATCCTTGTCTTCAGTGTTAGCTTCATCAATGATCTCAGTATCGTGTGGACTTGAAGGTGCTTCTTCAAATGGAGTTTTTGGAACTACATCCTCAACATGCACCACTATGTCTTGATTCAGTGGAGTATCACCTGGCTGTCTGGAAGAAGCAGTTTCAATAATTATCCTTTTCTTCTTCTTACTTGATTCTCCTTGTGTGGATTCAAGTTGTTTTATTTTCTTTTCTTGACTTGAATCTTGTTCATTGTCCTTACTCTGTGAACTTCTACCAGGTGCACTATGATGTTCCTGTTGTTCTACTTCTCCCATCTTGATGTAGGTAAGTTTCTTTCCTTCATCTATCAACGCTTGTACTTTCTCCTTTACTTGTTCTTCAGTGATAGCAATGATAGGCTCTATCAATCCTTCATCATGAACCCTTTCTCTATCAGCCCAGTTGATATCATAAGGTAGGTTCCAGATTTTATTGTATTCATTGCCCGAAAGAGTTCTTTCATCATTTAATTGATCAGGAATCCTGAATACCTTAGTAGCCGTCACTAGATCCCATTTCAATCTTGAACACTTTTGTATCCTGACATCATCATCATCAATAGCATTAGCCCAATAATCTTCTAGCTGCTCAACATGTCTGTAGAAAGAATATGACTACTTAATGGCTCCATCTGGATCAAAGTTCTCCCTCCTTGAATCATGAGGTTGTAGATGATATGCTTGAAGCTCAACCTCTGAATACTCAACTACTTGAAGTGATGGACAAGAGTAATATCTACCAAGCTGGAGGGGAAACTAAACTCTGGCTTTCTTTCTTGCCCTTTGCATTTTATGAAACTCTAACAACTGTCTTGAAACTTCCAGCAACACCATCCTATTGGTAGGATATCTTGGCAGTCTATATGGAAAGGATGTGAAACCCTGAATTCTAATATAGGTAAACTTGTCATACTGGATGTAGTACCTTCCATACTGTTTAATGAAGTTCCTAGCAGCACCTGTTAGTCTTCTATGCAGTTCTCCTCTCAATCTTCTCACTATGGACATAGAGAAATTGGCATTGAACCTCTTGTAATGATTGATGTTCTTTAAGTGGAGATGAGCATAACACTGATTTGAAAGAATCTATCCAAACTTTGTACCCACTTCTCCTTTAGTTGTTAATCCTTTATAAACCATATTTCTTGCTAGGATGTAAACAAGATAGGAAGTCATGAAGAATGACTTTGTTTCATCAAACCTTTCAAACTGCTCATCAAGGCAATGGCTTATAAGGCCAGCCCAGTCAACCATCTTATTCTTTGTAAACACATGATCAAAATAAGTATACATCCATCCTTCGAAAGTAGATGATTGAGGCTTACTTGTTACACGATTCAGGAACATGATGAAGTAACTTATCTCCTGTTTGAATTCTTCCTTGTGATACTTTGGATCTTCGGAGTTGTATATTTTGATTGATGAATTAGTCATCCACTTCTTTCTCACTTCTTGCATGTAGTGCCTGGGGTTGCCTTCAAAAGTACATTGAGCAGTTGTAGGACAGATAAACACTCCCTTTCGGCTTGGGATGTTGAAGATCTCCTGGATAGCTTCTCTTTGCAAATAGGCGAGAACAGTCCCGTCTTTAGCTATAATCTATCTCTTCTGTTTGTCATAATGTTGAACACATTCCAACACTAACTCAGTGCTAGGCAAGGTAGGTAGAAAGCATGCTGCTTGAACAATTCCACTCTTTGCAATGGCCTTGATGTCTTCATTCCTTGTGATGGCGAGCAAGAAGTCCTTTATCTCCTTCAGGTTAGCATGTCCCATGTTAGTGTCTCCCACATTCTTCCAATGAGTTTCAAGCTTGGAGTCAGGTATGTTAGACTTGGCATCCATCTTGATCATCACTTACCTCTCTTTTGCCGTCATGCCCATCTATCTACAAGACAAGACTCAAATAAGTGACTTGAAATGATAGATTTTAACCTCATAATCCTGATTTTTAGATGATAAAATCATGATAATCTGCAAAATTAACTAAATAAAAGGTAATTTATGAAGTAAAGAAAGTGATTGAAACATACCTTGTATCAATTTTTTGATCTAGAAAATGTAGATTTCTGGATTTAATGATGAAAATCAGTCTTAAAATGGCAAAATTAGACATGAAATGTCAAAAATCAACCTTTTAAAATATAATTCTGCCTTCCAAATCTACTTCTTATCCCTAGGAAATTTGCTGCCCTCTTAGAAAATTTGGTGCTTTCTTGGAAAATTCGATGCCCTCCTTTGACCTTCAATAGAAATTATGTTGAAATGAAAAGGGAGCGCCCTCTATATGTAGTGGTTTTATTTGTATTTAATGATGGTTGGCCAGCTAGGAGGTCAGCCCAAGGTAAACATTTAATACAATTGTCTTAAAATTTCAAAATCTAGAGTGCCAATATAAGTAAGAATCTCTATGAAAGGCACCACAAACTATCCTCCTCCACTCTAGGTGTCAAGAATGGTGTTTTAAGTGCATATGGGCTCCAAGATCATCATAAAGACTTCTCATTTTGTTTGGATACCACAAAAGGGTAGGTTTCACATTGAATGTTACATCTCAAACTTATAATAATCAATCCTTAACAACTATCATCTCCCCTAAGGCGCTCTTTGTGATGGTAATGATTTGGAAAATGCACCTTAGGATATTCAAGGCCATTCCTTGTTAATTATGTTCACAACTTTACCTTATGATCAACCTCCCACATTTTACTTGCTTCAAACTTTAGTGATTTCCTTACAAGGCTCTCAAACTTTGATGATCAAGTCCCCAAGATGCTCTTTTGATGATGATTCACACATGTATGAGCGCCTAACACCAATTTGATTTAGCCTTTTATCTTCCAATCAAGTTCAAGCGGTGCCAACATAGATGAGTTTCCATTCTTGGGTGCCCATTTAAGATGGTTTGAGTGATAAAGAGCACCCTCTCCAACTTTGTTTACCCTTGGGCATTTGAATGAATCCTTTATCAAACCTCAGAACATTTTAAGGCGCTCATCTAAGATGAGACTTGGAATTTGCCCTTCTCAAGGCGCTATCATGATGTCATTTTGACTTTTACCCTTGGGGGCTCTTTTGGGATGGATCTGAGCATACAATGCGCCCATGTTTCTTTAAGATTCCATACTCACCATCTTCTATTCTAAATATATTTCTCATCTAAGCACCAAAATGGGTATCCTACCTCAAGGCGCCATTATCTAGTTAGATAGAGTGCCAATACATGTTGATACCAAAGGCCAAGGGTGCCCCAAACTCTTTACCCACTTCCTAATTCCCTTAGGTGCTATTTTGATGATGATTCAAACCCTCTGGACCCAAGAGGCTCTTCACTTGATGATGACCTACTTACCACTTTCCCAAGGTGCTCACGATGATGAAAAAACCAAGGGTATTTTGTCTTAGGCACCCTTTTGGGTTTGAAAAAGTGAAGAAGTGCACCTTGAGTCCTTCAACACACTTTGGCTATTTTGGAGGTCCTCTACATAAGGTGCTAATACTTGATGGAAACTTGACTATCATCTCAATCTAGGAGCCAACACTTGAAGGAAACTTGACTTTCATCTCAATCTAGGCGCTAATACTTGATGATTTTGGGTATATAAAATGGCACCTTCAATAATGATGATCAATTGCATGCATTTACTCTACCGAGGAACTCAAGATGACTTTTTTAACCCTTCATACACTTAGGCGCTCAAAGTTGGTGGTAGTGATGTCAATAGGCACCTTCACTCTTCATGCAAGGTTTTAGTTTATTAGAAAACTTCTAACACTGGGCGCTCATTGAGGTCTCTGCCTTTAGGCACCATATTTCAAGGTTTAATGCTCTCACACCCAAGGTGCTAGAATGAAGTGATTTTGTAGCATGAAAGGTGCCTAAACTCATAATGCATTTTCCTTGTCAAATTTTCACTTCCTGAGGTCTTTTAACAACTTTTCAAAGAAGGTGCCATCCTTTGTTTGCTTCTATCTTTATCTCATGTCAAGGTGCAATTTTGAGGTTGGTTGGAATGATGGGAGGCACCCTAAGTTGTAGGCGGCATTTGGAGTCACTGCAAGTGGAGAAATGCACCTTGAAATGGAAGTCCCTTAGGTAAAGGTATATTAAAAAATATAAGGCTAAGTATAAGTTGAGAGATTGAATTTCTTATACTTTAAATATTTTTCAATATACCTTTAAGGATGTTTGAGATAGGTCTTAGATCCACCAGATTTAACATGCAGATTCTAGATTTTTGAGGATCTACCAGATTTCAGACTTAGCCAATTTTCAGGATCTTCAGGATCAGGATACCAGACTTAGTCATTTTTAGGATCTCAAACATCAGGATCAGGTCATCAAGGGACTACAAAACTTAAACACCACTAACTACCTCATGAAATAGCTCTAAGACATCATCAAAACCTTAATGCAAAGCACAAGGAGCTCAAAAAAGGGGGGTCCCTAGTTGCAATGGGGTGATGTGTGATTTGGTCACAACATCTGGTGACTCTATGGGAGAAATGTTTGTGAACATTTCAAAAATAAGAATTCAATCCTAACTCAAAATTTGTCAAATCATCCTCTTCAACCTATTAATGAATCAAAATGAATTCAAAAAGGAAAGGAACCATAAATTGGATCAAGACACTATCTCTTGTGATGTATGATTAAAGATAGATTTTGATTAAAACAACTTCTTAAATGTTCCAAAGATAAACAAAAATAAAGTTTCACAATTTCCATGTACACCCACACACCCAATCGAATAAACATGACTACCTGATGACAGAATCAAAAAAAAAATTGCCAACGTGACTATCCATATTTGAGGTTTGAAGTGCAAGCACTTGAGTTCATTCCCATCCCTTAGAAGCCAGGATCATCCAAGCTCACATGTCTCAAGCTAGGTAAATTCATGAAAGCAGATGAATGGATATACATGTGGAGGAAATGGGCAGTAATGATGGAATGGAAATGGAAATGCAATGAAATGGAAAGGCGTGAAATGAGACAGGGTGTCTCTACGCATGACGCCATTTCTTATACTTTAAATATTTTTCAATATACCTTTCAGGATGTTTGAGATAGGTCTTAGATCCACCGGATTTAACATGCAGATTCTAGATTTTTGAGGATCCACCAGATTTTGAGACTTAGCCAATTTTTAGGATCTTCAGGATTAGGATACCAGACTTAGTCATTTTTAGGATCTCAAACATCAAGATCAGGTCATCAAGGGACTACAAAACTCAAACACCGCTGACTGCCTCATGAAATAGCTCTAAGACATCATCAAAACCTTAATGTAAAGCACAAGGAGCTCAAAAAAGGGGGGTCCCCAGTTGCGATGGGGTGATGTGTGATTTGGTCACAACATCTAGCGACTCCACGGGAGAAATGTTTGTGAAAATTTCAAAAATAAGAATTCAATCCTAACTCAAAATTTGTCAAATCATCCTCTTCAACCTATTAATGAATCAAAATGAATTTAAAAAGGAAAGGAACCATAAATTGGATCAAGACACTATCTCTTGTGATGTATGATTAAAGATAGATTTTGATTAAAACAACTTCTTAAATGTTCCAAAGATAAACAAAAATAAAGTTTCAAAATCGCCATGTACACCCACACACCAAATCGAATAAACATGACTACCTGATGACAGAATCAAAACGAATTGCCAGCGTGACTATCCATATTTGAGGTTTGAAGTGCAAGCACTTGAGTTCATTCCCATCCCTTAGAAGCCAGGATCATCCAAGCTCACATGTCTCAAGCTAGGTAAATTCATGAAAGCAGATGAATGGATATACATGTGGAGGAAATGGGGAGTGATGATGGATTGGAAATGGAAATGCATTGAAATGGAAAGGCGTGAAATGAGACAGGGTGTCTCTACACATGATGCCATTTCTTATACTTTAAATATTTTTCAATATACCTTTCAGGATGTTTGAGATAGGTCTTGGATCCACCAGATTTAACATGCAAATTCTAGATTTTTGAGGATCCACCAGATTTCAAACTTAGCCAATTTTCAGGATCTTCAGGATCAGGATACCAGACTTAGTCATTTTCAGGATCTCAAACATCAGGATCAGGTCATCAAGGGACTACAGAACTCAAACCGCTGACTGCCTCATGAAATAGCTCTAAGATATCATCAAAACCTTAATGCAAAGCACAAGGAGCTCAAAAAAGGGGGGTCACCAGTTGCGATGGGGTAATGTGTGATTTGGTCACAACATCTGGCAACTCCACGTGAGAAATGTTTGTGAACATTTCAAAAATAAGAATTCAATCTTAACTCAAAATTTGTCAAATCATCCTCTTCAACCTATTAATGAATCAAAACAAATTAAAAAAGGAAAGGAACCATAAATTGGATCAAGACACTATCTCTTGTGATGTATGATTAAAGATAGATTTTGATTAAAACAACTTCTTAAATGTTCCAAAGATAAACAAAAATAAAGTTTCAAAATTTCCATGTACACCCACACACCAAATCGAATAAACATGACTACCTGATGACAGAATCAAAACTAATTGTCAGCGTGACTATCCATATTTGAGGTTTGAAGTGCAAGCACTTGAGTTCATTCCCATCCCTTATAAGCCAGGATCATCCAAGCTCACATGTCTCAAGCTAGGTAAATTCATGAAAGTAGATGAATGGATATACATGTGGAGGAAATGGGCAGTGATGATGGAATGGAAATTGAAATGCAATGAAATGGAAAGGCATGAAATGAGACAGGGTGTCTCTATGCATGACACCATTTCTTATACTTTAAATATTTTTCAATATACCTTTTAGGATGTTTGAGATAGGTCTTGGATCGACCAGATTTAACAGGTAGATTCTAGATTTTTGAGGATCCACCAGATTTCAAACTTAGCCAATTTTCAAGATCTTCAAGATCAGGATACTAGACTTAGTCATTTTCAAGATCTCAAACATCAGGATCAGGTCATGTCAAGGGACTACAGAACTTAAACACCTCTGACTGCCTCATGAAATAGCTCTAAGACATCATCAAAACCTTAATGCAAAGCACAAGGATCTCAAAAAAGGGGGGTCCCCAGTTGCGATGGGGTGATGTGTGATTTGGTCACAACAGTATGCTTCCATTTATCATGTTGTCTGATAAACTCAAGTAATAGAGATTGGAGGATAGTTGGTCTATGGATGGAGGCAAAACACCAATAAGATGATTTTGTGACAATATTACTGCTTCTAAGTGGGAGCAATTTGTGAGAGTGGTGAGAAAAGCCTGTGTATTACTGCCATCACTAACAAGTTGATTTTTTTTTAGGTTAAGTCGGGTAAGGAGGTTCAACTTACCCAAGTCCAGTGGAACTATTCCACTGAGCTTGTTAATGGCTAACCAAAGTTCTATGAGACTGGAACAATTTCCAAGGGAGTTTGATATGTTTCTAGTCAGCTGATTTCCCCATAAACTGAGGAAATGCAAGTTGGAGAGCTTGATACCAATTTCCCATGGAATATGTCCACTTAGCTGGTTTTCATCTATAACTAATTGATTCAATTTTGAGAGATTTCCTAAAGAGCTGGGTATGGGGCCTGACAACAGATTTGCATCAAGGTAGAGCACCTTTAGTTGAGACAGGGCTCCCAATTCAGGAGGTATGGTACCTGTGAGATCATTTTTTGCCAAATCCATTATAACTAAGGCAGACATATTTTTGAAAGCAAGGGGAATGGTACCGGTGAGATTATTTGCTCCCAAGTAAAGGAACGTCAAACTTGTGAGGAGAGATCCAGGAATTCAAACTATGGCAAGAGGAGAGAGTAGGCAGAATGGTACCCATGAGGGCATTGCCAAAGAGGTCTAGGGATCGAAGAGAGGAGAGATTCCCGATCACAGGGGAAATGGTGTCATCTAAACTCATGAAGGATAAATTGAGGGCGAGGACGGAATGAGAAGAGTGATCGCAAGTAAGGGCAGTCCAATTGCAGAGGGGAAGAGAGGGAGTCCAGTCAGGTAGCAAAGTGGTGTTAGTAGAAATGCGAGCTTTGAATTGCAAAGAAAATGTTGTTGTTGTTGATGATGAGAGTGAGGAAGAGCAAAGATTGAAAAGATGTAAAGCATGAAAGGGAAGAAGAAAAGAGGAGCCATGGTAGAGAAAATAGAGAAGGCAAAACAATATTGTATGTGTGACCTCCTACAAATGGTAGAGCAAACAGAGAAGGCAAAACAATATTGTATGTGTGACCTCCTACAAATGGTAGAGCAAATAGAGAAGGCAAACATAGAAGAAAAGAGGAGCCATGGTAGAGAAAAAAGGGATGGAGGAATAAATAAAGGAGTGGATGTCCTCAAAGCATTTAGTTGTCATTATTATTGTATGTGTGACCTCTCTAATATATAATTGTTTTAGAAGCATTTAGTTGCGATTATGTGGGAAATATGTTTTAAGAAATAATGTATGTGTACAAATGGTATGTTCTTATAAATTATTGGAAAACAGAAACTTTTCTATTTTAACTTCAAAGTTTTGAGGTGTGTAATAAATTATAAATTATATTTTTTCAATGGAAAAATAAATTGAACTTTCATGTTAATTTTATGTTATTTTTTAGTTTTAAGGACAACATTATATATATATATATATATATATATATATATATATATATATATATATATATATATATATATATATATATATATATATATATATATATATATATATATAATACATGGTATTATACTAATTAAAAGAAAATAATTATTTTCAAATATACAATATTCATTTTTTTAGTGTAGTGTTTTATTAAGCGAAAAAAAAAAGTCTATTACATTAGTATAAATATTTTAAATACATTTATTTAATATATTTCTACATCTTTTAAATAGATGTACTTAAAATATCTATGTTAATCTCTTAAATACATAACTATATTTTTTTTTAAATAAAGATTTATTTATTTAAAAGTTATTTTATATTACTTTACACATAGTTTTTTAATTTTTATTTAAGATTTATTTTATTAATAGTGGCCAGAGGGGTCACTCCCATTGTATTAATTTCAAAAACAAGTTGTATAGAGGTCAAGAAGAGCAAATGTCCCCAATACAAACAAAGAGTGTAGAGTGCACAAATAGTAAACTGAAAACATATCTTCAACCTATTAGTTACTAGATCATTGGAGCTGGACACTCCTATCTCCCAGATGGTGGCTCCTTATTTTATTTTATCTACATTATTTACCTTTTTTTTCTTGAAAGTTATTTTTTGGTACTACATTTCTTTTACTTTTGTTTTGAAAAGAACAATATGTATTTTATATTTATATATAACTTTTGATCCTACTTTTAGAAAAGTCACCATTTGTTATTTCCATATTTTTTGTTTTTGAAAAGTGTAGTACATATTATATATTTATGTAATTTTAAAATAATTTTATTTGTGGGCCTTAATATATATTTTAAAATTAGCTACTATCAATTACTTCAAAGCCTTCTCTTAATCTTTCAATGTCTGACTCACTTTAGATAAGAAATTTATTCTTCAAAGAGATGTTTATCCACTATATAATTTTGTAAAGGTGAAAATTCCATACCCATGATCTTTTCCCTTATGCTTTGGGCCCACTTTCACTAGAGTATTGTAACTACAATAACTACTTTACAAGTGGCATAATCTTGTGTAAAACTAGCTCATTACATATGTATCTTGATCACCCTTTATCATTGGTCCTTAGATTTCCATTCTTTATCCCTAGAATTATTTTTCATCACCCTAGATTATACCCATAGATGCATAATTGACCCAAGTCACTTTTGTAGTCTTGGACATGAACCCCACAAGTTTTAAAATTAAAATTTCAAATTTATCAATTGTTTGTCACTTTACTATCCATTGTGAGTTAACTTAGCACACGATCTATTGATTTTTGTGCTTAATTGTTGTATTTAAAAACATTAACTAATTCATTTATAAATCACATAGGAATCTATAAAGCAAATATATAGTTTGATCGAAGAAGAGAATAAAAGGAATTTAGGACATGCTAAGAGCATCAGATTAGAGTACTTCATTCTAGGCTCACAGTTTGTTTGCCTATTGTCCTCAATCTTGTCACTCAAATTTTTAAGTCAATCTACTAGGGGTCTAGACAACTAAGAAGTGCATGACCCTCACAATTTAGTAGATTCCTTAAAGGTGTTTATAAACATTGACCATGTAATGAGCCAAACTAATATTTTATCATGAGATCAGATATGAAAATAAATTTTAATAATCTCCACTAAAAATTGCAACAAAATCAACAAGACTAGCTAACTAGTCAAATAAGAAATTACACCAAATATACCGGAAACACCACAAACTGATTTTATTTGATTTTTCTAATGTAAATTACATAAGATCAAGTGTGAAACACTAATCACAACAGCACAAACATCTGCAACACAAATCACTCAAAATCCACTGTAAACTACACAAACTATGCAAACCATATTGTTGGAAATTCCCAAATACATCACCAGATCAAACCCTACTGACAAGAACAACTCATGGATGCTTGGAATGGATTCCAAATGACCATGCAACAATAACACACTCTACAACACTACAAAAACACTGCACAACACACTGGAATCACCAAAAACTACAACAGAATAACCAGCAAACACAATACTGCCAAACTACTAAAACTGTTTAATCCATTGAAGCCCAATGCAATCCCTGAATGGAATTACTCACTATGACCAAAGGAGTTTTGTCCTTTTATCATCTAAAACTCATGGGTTTTCATCCACAAGCTTCCATCTCCAATGGGTTTTCGTCCATTGAAGTTTGAAGATGCAAATCTACAAATATGAGAAAATGTGAAATTGTCAACAACCCCAAATGAAATGTTTTACAAATTAAATATCCCACAACCATGAAAATGGGTACCCAAGATTCCCAATGCCTCTTTGGAGATGCTCATGCTAAAAATAGTTTATGACAGTTGTCATAGTTGTCATAGATGTGTCATAACTATCATAGATGCTCCAGGCCCAAAATAGGAGTCAAATATGCCCAGATCCTTCTTGAGATTAATGCCCGTGATGCTCTAGAATCCTATGCCCCTCTTGTTCTCTTAATTCATTTAATTTAATAGTTATTTGTCAGAAAATATAAAATATACCATGAGAAAATAAGTATTAATTGAATATTTTCCTTAATTTTCCCAATTAACCCATAGGAAAATGTGATGGGTTAACAGTGCTCCTATTTACTATTTTTGGAAACTTACTATTTTTGGAATGGGGACATGACAAGTCCTCCCTCCCAAAAATTGTGTGTCCTCAAGATGTAGATTTGGATGCTCAAGAATCTCAAGCCCTTCCCATGTTGCATCCTCAACTGGTAAATTTTTTCACTTGATCAAATACTTTTTAATGCTCTTGTTCCTCAATCCTTTCTCCCTTGTTTCCAAAATATTTTTAGGAATTAGAATCAATTTCCCTTCATCATCCAAGGGTGGTAAATCAATTGAAGGCACAATTTGTTGTCCAAGAACCTTCTTCAAACAAGAAACAGGAAATACATTATGTATTCTATTATTTGGAGGAAGCTCCAACTCATAAACTACGTCACCAATTATCTTAATGATACTGTAAGGCCCAAAGAACTTAGGTTTTATCTTTTCAGCCCTACTCTTCTTCAAGGAACTTTTTTTATATGGATGCAATTTGGTGTAGGAGCATCCTAGGTTGCAAAGAAATCTTGCATCAACCAAAAAAATATTTACATTCTTTTCATTTCTTTCATTTCTATTGCAGTTCAGTAATTTACAGTTCAGAATTTTCTACTGCATTTTACCGCATCTTCTTATCAAAGCTCACAGAGTAGGACTTAGCATCTACATAGTGTCATATACATCATATCAAGATTTCAAGTGATTTGGACTTGTTTCTTGAGAGTTATCACTATCAGAAGATCATCAGCTTTCATAAAGCAAAGCATTCAGGTAGACAGTTGAGAGGAGAAGGTTTGTGGAGCACTTTCGTGACTTGTGGAGCCTAATGGAACATCATACATGACACATAAGGACTAGATAGACTTTCCTTGAGGTCCGCACCATATTTCATTCACTTGTGGAGTAACACCATATGTTGGAGGCCGACCTGCATGTTTTTACACATTTCATCATTCATTGGAGTTTGTAACCTCTTATGGCTAACACAGAGGATTTTATGAGCTTGAAGATGATATATATACATATATTAGAGGCTCTAGGAAGGTAGTTCATTATATTTGACAAGATAGAGTGTAAAATTATTTCTGGAAGGCACTTCAATGCCATATCTTTCATTTATGTTGTAACCCGAAAAGCAAGCCTATGAGCCCTTTGATTGTATCTTGCATGTTGCTAGCATATAAGTATTTTGATCATCTGATATATTGAGTTTTTGAATCTTCCATTGCATTCTATATTTGTGTTGTTTCTGTTGTGTTTACTCTAGTTACATGGTTTGGACAGTCCCTTCTTAGGACCCTCTATCCTTGACTACACCAAGTGGTATCAGAGAAAAGTTTTAAATCCTTTGGGAAGTGAAGGCATTCTGTAAGATCTTGTGGTAAGTAGATCACCGACCTGAGGTATTCTACTTGTTTTTTCCAACAGGGCATTGATTATGAGGTAGTTGCTACCTTGTAGTCAGATCACTAAATTGAGGTAGTTGCACTAGATCCTAGGAAGAGATGCTGCCAAGGAGGATGCCTACTATGGCCAATGTTGCTAGAAGAATGGAAGAAATGATAGAGATGATGAGGACAGTGAAGGTTAGATTGGATGATGTAGAAGAAGATAGAAGAAGAGGACTAAACCCTAGACATGAAAATGAAAGTGACGATGATGAATTTCAAGCTGCTAACCAAAATGAAGAAGCCCTAGAAGAAGAAGAATCATATTAGGTGAAGATGTTGAAATGTATTTCTAAGATGGGAAAAGACCTAGAGTGGAAGTATCAAACTATACCAAAAATTTGAACCTTGAGGAATTGATTGACTGGATAAATGTCTTGGAGTAATTATTTGAATCTAAGGAAATTAAAGATCCAGAGAGAGTGAGATTTACAAAAACTAATTTGAAAGGACACACTGCTATTTGGTGGAAAGAAGTTCAACTAGATAGAAATAGGAGGGGAAAAGAGAAGATCAATGGGATAGGATGGTGACAAAGTTGAAGAATCAATTCATACCTACTGACTATGAGTTGGAATTATTGAGGAGATTACAAAACCTAAGACAAAAGGAGAAATATGTGAAGGAGTACACTGAAGAATTCCATAAGATGATCATAAGGATAGGACATAGTGAAGCAAGCAAGGAGAAAGTGGCAAGATACATAAATGGATTGAGGATGAATATTCAAGAAGAACTAAGTTTGGTGAGGATGACAACAGTAGAAGAAGCATATCAGTTTGCATTGAAAGTTGAAGACAAGTTGAATAAGAGGCATGAGAAAAGGTAGAGATGTAGAGGAGGTAAATTTCAAAGAGGTAGAACATATTCTAGAAGAGAAAGACCTTACGTGGAGCAAAATAAGGAAAGTAATCCATATAAGAAGGAAGACAGAGATAACAATTCATACCAGCGGGATGATAGGAGTTTCTACCACAATAGCAAAGGGAATCATAATTCTTACCGCAATGAAGGATACAAGAGAGATGAAAGAGGGTTTGACAAAAGAACATTTAGAGGAACTTGTTTTAAGTGTGGAGGTGGACGCAGAGCATTTGAATGTCATCAAGGGAGTACAAGAAAAAGGACAGAGAATAATGCAAGAGTAGCTTATGTGGAGGAAGAACCTATTGGATCACTTAGTTCAGTTGGAAAGACAAAGAAAGGAGAGTCATTAGTCATGAGGAGAGCATTGTTTCAAGCAAAGACAACTAAGGAACCACCGCAAAGGAAAAGTTTGTTCTGGACACGATGTAAATCAGGAGGTAAATATTGTAAGGTTATCATTGATAGTGGTAATACTGATAATTTGGTTTCAGAAGAGATGTCAACTAAGATAAACTTGGAGAGATTGAATCATCTGAATCCCTACAAGATAGCATGGATTCATGATGAGCACAAGGTACTAGTGAGTGAACAATATTTGGTGAAATTTCAATATAAGATCTTATAATGATGAGGTATTGTGTGATATTATGCTGATGGATGTATGTCATATATTGTTGGGGAGTGTTGTGACCTAATCACACATCACGCCATTGCAAATGGGGACCCCCTATTTTTTTAGCTCCAATGCCTTGCCTTGAGTTTTGGATGATGTCTAGGGTTCGTTGCATGATGAAGTCAGTAATAATGGAAAGATAAGTTGCATCTCAAGAAATTGAATGACAATCTCATGCTCTGGACTTGGATGAAAGATGAAGTTCTTGACTTTGAAAGTTTTGAAAATCACCCAGAAAGTCTAGGCACCAATATGCTCCTGTAGAATCACTTTCTAGTGACTTGACATGAAATGAGTGTATAAGCTTATATAAGATAGCGCCTTGATGAAAATGACTCTCCTAGAGATCCCAAGGTTGATTCAAGTCCACAAGTGCACATCATAAGTCTAGGCGCATCTTATCACCTAAGCAATCTCAAATATGCGCCTTGGTAAAGAGAAGCTTGAGATCATAGGTGCATTTCAATCTTTGAAGAGTCCATTTTAGCGCTTAGGGAGAAAGCATGCTTGAATCTATAAACCTTGAGGTATTGAGTTTGACAAGCTCACAAGAGCACATACAAGTCCTAAAGTTCATGAAATTATGAAGTGAACACCAATTCAATGTTAGGCACAATTTCATACCTTGATCATCATTAAAGGGCGCCTTGCAAAAGAGGCTTGTGAGCATCATCAAGATAGGGCACAATTCCTTGCTTCTATAATCACCTTTGAGTGCCTAGGAGATAGAATGTTTGTAAAGATGAGCATGAGTGCCTAACACTCAAATGACATTCATCAACCAATTTGAAGGAAGCATAAGTCTCAAGACACATTTGTTGAACCCCCACAATGGTTTGGATCCATGAAAATTGGAGTAAGTATCCATTCAAGACAAGGCGTACTTTCTTGTCTTTGCTATCCACTTTTGGCGCCTTGAATGTAAAGAGTTTGAAACTATGAAATTTAGAATCTAAGTGATGGAAGGATCTCTTGGAAGTTTGGATAAGTGATTGAAGGTGTTAGAAGGCCAAGAAACAAGTTAAGTGTAGCTAGGCGTACATTTTCACCTATGTAACCTAGTTCTAGCTCCTAGCCTTGAAAGGCATGATTCATTGACACCTAAATGAGCGCCTCATTAGAAAGAACATCAAATTTGACATAAGGATGGCACCTAAGATGAAGAAGAGTTTCTTAAAAATTTAAGCATGAAGTGGAAATCATTGAATGTCAAACAACTAGTTAAGTGTAAAGTGTATCAAGACGCAATTTTTAGCTCCTCCAACCTCAAATATGCACCTAAGTTGAAGAAAGCACTCATCCAATTCAATGTGCTAATTCAAATTTGTAAAAATTCCTCAAGTTGTGCCTAATAATGAGTAATCCTTAGAGGATTTAAACAAGTACTTAAAATCATTAAAATGTCAAGAAATAGCTTATAAAGCTAGGCGCACTTTCATGCATCCACAACTCCATTTTGGTTCCTAAGGAAAAAGAATGTTTAGATCCACAAATTTGGGGAGTATTGAGTTTGGTAAGTCTTCAAGAACATGCACAATGACTTGAATGCATAAGAAGTGAAGTAAACACCTATTTGAAACCATCAAGTTGAACATGTTTAGCATCTCCATGTCTTAGGTGCAATTTCACACCTCTACAATCATCTTCTGGTGCCTTCAAGGAAAAGTGTTTGAAACCATGTCATGATTAGCGCCTTGATGAAGTGTCCTCCTGAAAGTGCAAACAAGATTTTAAAATCAATAAGATCTCAAAAGGAAAGCCTAGATACGTTAGGTGCACTTTTCCTCTTTCTCAAACCAAGGAGCCAATTTCCCTTTGTTCAACCTCATTTTTGCACCTAGGTAAAGGGAGGTTTAAAATATTGAAAGTTGATATCACCTTGAAGTAAGAAGTTCTTTGGAGCCAATACACTTGCTTGAAATCATTTAACTGAGTTTGCAACCATTAAAATTAACTAAGTGTTCTAGGTGCACTTTCCCACCTCCAGAGATCAATTTTGGTGTCTAAGTGATGTCAAACAACAAACTAAGTATCAAGGCACCAATTTCTATTTGTACAACCCTAGATGTGTGCCTTAGGAAGAATGCATGAATTTACATTAGGTAGTGAGCTCTTGAAAGATAGAAGCCTTCTAAGTAGTTTTCAGTTGTTTGAGATCATAAAAATGATGAATATAAGGCTAATAAATCTAGGTGCACTTTTGCCTCTCTACACACCTGAATGTGTGCCTAGATTGAGAAAGGATTAATAAATGTTCAAGATGATCCTTATGTGTTATGAAATCAAGTATTATCAAAAGGATTGATATTGTTTCTTTGTTTATATTGCAGGAAGATTGAAGGAACTGAGATGACATTGGATCAAGGTGCCTAGAGTCACCTTCAAGTGAGGAGTGAAGTCGAAAGGAAGTCATTGAAACATCATGCTACCACTTCAAGTTCATCGTGCCAGTACACTTCATCATATGCATCGAAGAAGACATCCATCCATTAAACCTTCAAGTTCTTTCAACTTCAAGTCTCTGAGAGGTCTCCTATTCCGTGAAGCATCATCATCTACACTACTCTCTACAAAGAAGCATTCAAAGAAGATCTACATCCTGCCAAAGAAGAAAGAATCATAGTGTTAAGCAAATGAGCAACATGTATCATACACATTCAACTTACAATGAACAAGGAAAAGTTAGCAAGGATATCTTCCCAAACGTTCAAGTTCAAAGCAATCGTGTTTGAAGACATCACACAGATGATGCAATTTGGGAATATGCTAAAAGCAAATTGAATAAACTGATGAAATCCATAAGGCTTGCTAAGATGGCACCTACGTGGTAGATATACATATTATTCACCAATCACAATTCGCCACATCATTCAACAAGAAAGGACCCAAAGATGACGCCCATGTGGAAGATGCTCTGAAGATTCCATTTCATCCTTATCTTCTTGGAAAATGTGCCTTCATTGCCTCTCTTATGTACTAAAAATAGCAAGTTGTTGTAACTAATTGTTGAGATGGCATGATCTGGAGCCTTGGCTATTTGAATTGATCTAGGCCATTCATTGTAATTCTAGAACTCTATATAAAGGCCTTGTTGCCTCATTTGTAAATATAATAGTTAGTGCAGTACAGTAGTGGAGTAGAGTAGGAAGAGACTCTCAAAATTCTCTGAGAGTACTTGGAGAGTGTTGTAAATATTTCTCAAAATTAATGCATTGACATTGGAGTTTGCTTGGTGTTAAGTGTTGTCTTGTGCAATGACATGGTTTCTTGTATCTTGATAAAATGGAGAGATGTTTCTAAGTAGATTAAAAGTAGAATAGTAGCTCATTGATGTAATGCATGTATGTATTGAGTATTTGATCAACTCCTAGCTCATGCTTTTGACATTCATTGTTGGTGAAGTGTTATGTAAAGCTAGTCTGAGCTTCATCATCATTTGCTTGAGTTTGATTGTGGATGCTTGTTTGAGCTACATCGTTTAATGGGTGCTTATATAAGCTTTCATGATTTGAAAACCTTTCGCTATCCTTACGAGATTTGCACCTACTCCATGTAGTTGTAGGCATTCTTGGCAAAGTGGAGTTAGGTTTATTAAGGAGTTTGTCTATTTATGCATCATCATTGCTTCATTGACCTTAGATTAGTTTCTTTAAACCCTCATCTTTTTCCTTATCTTTATCATTGAGACATAGCACATTGCATCATCACACTGAAAGGAGAAGTAAGCTAAATGAAGTAAGAAGGAGTCTACGTGAGCCCCTTTATGATTACCAGCAAGATCACATCAAATCATTGGGTCTATCCAATGCAAATCACGAATAAGGAACCTTGAAGTTGTCTCACTAGATCACATAGCTTAGCCTTTGAGAGACTTTATTCAAGAGAGGATAAGATACTCGGCATTTTATTCTATTGTTGTTGTTGGCACAAAAACATCATCAACAGGGAGACCATGGCAATATGATAGAAAGGCTATACATGATGGGAGAAAGAATACTTATACTATAACATCTAATGGAAAAAACATATCTTGATACCTTTGGAAGAAGAGCCTAAAAGTGAAGTATGTAGGAATGCTAGTATCTGTTTGGTTGATGGAAGGAAATTTTTGGGTGGATTGAGACATGACAATATGTGTTTTGCTTTGATTCTGAAGAAGTGTGGAACCCTAAATGCAGAGATTGTTACTGGAAAAGAAGAAGAACCACCGCCAGATGAAATAACTAAATTGTTGACAAAGTACCAAGATATCATATCAAATAATGTGCCTAAAGGATTGCCACCAATATGGAGTATCAGTCATCATACAGACCTTGTACCTGGAACAAGTTTGCCTAACAAATAAGCACACCAAATGACACCAGCAGATAATGTGTACATGAACTGTTGAGGAAAGGACTGATTAGAGAAAGTTTAAGCCCATGTGTAGTACCTGCAGTACTAGCACTGAAGAAAGATGGAGAATGGAGGATCTGTACAAACTTTAGAGAAATCAATAAGATCACAGTTAAGTATAGAATTCCATTGGCAAGGATGGATGACATCATGGACTATTTGAGTGGAGCAAAGTATTTTACAAATTTCTTAGCCAATTGTTGTTTTAACTTGTTAACTACAACCATGCTAGTTTCTATCACTAGCATATCATCAACATACAATAATAGTTTAGTATAAATTCACCATTATCTAAAATCTTATAATGAACACAATGGTCGGATTCACATCTAGAGAAATTTTATGCAACCATAAATGAATCAAATTTTAAATACCATTACCTTGGAGCTTGTTTCAACCCATACAAACTTCAATTCAATCTGTAAACTAGAGCCTCTTTACCTTCTTCCTAAAATCCTTCTAGTTGCTTCATGTACAACTCTTCCTCCATGTCACCATGTAGAAAGGTTGTCTTGACATCAAGCTATTCCAATTTTAGATCATAAACATCTACTAAACCCAATACTACTCTGATAGAGGTCATTTTCACAGCTGGTCGAAAAATCTCTGTGCAATCAATGTCATTATGTTGATCATAACCTTTGACCACCAATCTGGCCATGTATCTCTTAGATTACATTGTGTGTGTTTTTGTCTCAAAGTTTCGGATCACACTCAGTGATCCATCATCAGGAAGATACAATTGAATAGGATTGCAGATCTTTGCCCTATAAAAAGGAGAGAGTGGGGGGATTGAAGGGACATCAACTCATAATTACCAGTCAAGAATTACTACAAGTTAAAAATAGGAGATTAAAAAACAAGGTAGTAAATATTATAAAAAGACTAGTATCCTTAAACCAATAAATCTAAAAAATAACACTCAATATGATAACACAATAAATTATAGTAAAAAGTATAAGAACTATAGAGCAAAAAAGGTCAAAAGACAAATTAAGCATAGAAAGGAAAAAGAAAAATATAGTGTCATGTTCTCATTTGTGATGTCTTCTAATGGAACATACTCCTTAGCTGATATGCCTTGTTCTTGTAAATTTTTTGTTACCCTTTCATTAAAGATCACATCTCAGCTTCATGTGACTTGCTTGGAAACTGGATCCCATAACCTGTAACCATATTTTTCGTCTCCATATCTAATGATGATACACCTTTTAAAAACTTCATGTCAAGCTTTGTTCTTTTTTCTGGTGGAACATGAATGAAAGCTTCACACCGAAATACTCATAGATGATCATGTGAATTCCTCTTTCCCAACCACTTCTCTTCTGGGACTTTAAAATCTAATCAAGAGGATGGTCCTCTATTGATTAGGTACACTATTGTACTTATGGCCTCCACCCAGAACTATTTTTCTAATCCTGCATTTGAGAGCATGCTACGCGCTCTTTCCAAAATGTTTATGTTTAATATTTCTGTTGCACCATTCTCTTGTGGTGTAAGAGGAACAATCTTGATTCTCTGAATGTCATTTTCTACATAATATTGGTTGAATTTTTTCGAACAATATTCACCCCCCATTGTTAGTTTTTAAACACTCAATCTTGCTAGTGGTTTGATTTTCTACAAGTGCCTTGAAAGTTTTAAAAATACCAAAAACTTCAGACTTCTTTTTCATCATGTAAACCCGAACCTTCCTAATGCAATCGTCCAAAAAAGTAACAAAATAAGTCAACCCACCAATAGATGCTACCTCTGAGGGGCCAAAAATATCCAAATGTACTAGCTTCAATGGTCGTGACTTCTTCTCATGTTTCTTGGTAGAAAATCTTGTCCTCTTCTGCTTTTCATATATGCAATGCTCGCATAACTCCAAATCTACTACTTTCAGACTTAGAAGATGATTCTTCTTCTAGAAGATCTCAAGACATTTCTTGCTTATGTGACTGAGCCTTTTATGCCAAAGCTTTGTTCTGCTATTTGTGACTACAGTTGTAACTCCCACTTCTATCTGACCTTCTAGCACGTACAATGTACTCAATTTGCGTGCTCTAGCAATCACCAATGCTCCTTTTGTCACCTTCCATGCACTTGCCTCAAATGTAATACTGCATCCGTGAGCATCCAACTACCTCGCTGAGATCAAGTTTCTCCTGAGTTGAGGAACATGTCTAACATCCTTTAGGAGCCAATTGTTGCCATTTTCCATCATTAGTAGAACATCTCCATTGTCAGTGATACTACAAGGCTCATCATCACCAAGGTTAACCTTGCCAAAATTACCAGCTTGATAATTTTTGAAATAATTTCTCCATGATGTTGCATGAAATGATGCTCCTGAGTCAAGTACCCAAACATTTGCAATGGATTCTCCTATAGACAAAACAAGAGCACCTGTGTCTTCTTCATAAGTTGTATTAGCCTCATTTTCTTTTGACTTGTTCTCGGCCTTCTTGTTCTTCAGTGACCAACAACTTTCTTCATGTGGCCTTCCTTACCACAATGCCAACAACTAACTTTTTTGCCTCTTGATTTTGATCTTTTGTTGGACTTATGATCTTCCCCTCTGATTATCCTTCCCTCATTACCAAAGTGTATCCCGATGAAGTACCTTGGTTTTTCCTTCTCACATCCTCACTGAGAAGAAGCCTAACAACATCATCGAATTTTAGCATGCTTCCCTTCTTACTAGAACCAGAACTTGAGCTAGATACCAAATTGCTAACAACCATAACAATTCCTTCCCAACTATCAGGTAATGAACACAACAACAAGAGGGTAACTGTTGATCAAAAAGTGCTTTTGGATTAATAGAGTTTCGAGTTGCAACTTCCACATTCCAAGATTATGTCGTGAGAATTTCTTGATTCTCCATTTGTCTGACTCCTCCATTTCTCCTTCTATGCAAGTGGCTTTCCCAATTCTCTTTGGCTTTGATATCAATTGTTAGAGAAAAGGTAGATAATTGAACATATAAAACTTGTAGAGAAATAAACGTATACATCCACGTATACATCCAGAGAAAAAGTGGGTTTTTCTTTCGCTTAATTAATCGCAGCAATACATGAAAAATTCTCATTGGAGAGTAATGTTTCTTCTTCCCACCAATTTATACGGAGCTCGTTAGAGATGACGAAGTGTTCAAAAGAAAAGTCTTTTTTGTTATTTGTTTCACATCCCCAGAACAGGGGAGATGAAACATTAGCTGGAACTGAAGCGTAGGACTTCACATCCCAACAGCTTTCACCCTTATCTGTGTTGTTTTTGACCAAAAGCAAGGTCTGGAAATTTGTATTTTGCCATGATAACCAGAGGGTAACTGTTTTTTTTTTTCTGCTGCTCCAAATGTAATACTTGATTGTGCAGTTGCACATGCTGAAAGAGTTCTGTGTTGTTTTTAACTCCAGAAATTGTATTGGGTTTTGGTCTTTGTCATGTGAATAAGTTCAATAGTCAGGCTTACATCTCTTTGTCTGCTTGCTTGTTTGTAATTATGTGATTGGGTGTTTTTGTGTGAGCTACCTGGTGGGTTTGCCTGTTCAGTTGGGTTACCCACCTGGTCTTGCATCATTAACTCAGATCAGACAGACAAGCAAAACTGGATGCAGCATACAGAAAGATTTACGGCAGAAAATAATACACATGCAACATCCATAATCTTCTCTAGGTATATAGGAGGAAAATTTCTGAACTATCTAACTCCTCCTCATTTTACAATTATGCATTCTATTTACAGCCCCACACGCCTCCTAAGTAAAAGACTCCTAGTTTGACTCTTAACTCTACAAATAGTTGTAAATAACAGCTGTTTCTCTAATCCCATTATCCCACAAAGACTCGGCAGTTACAAACAACTGCTAAAATTAGTAAACAAAATTTCCCTAAATTCTCAACAAAGTCAGCAATATGGGAAGAAACATTCAGTTAGCCCCTTACTCAATGATGAATCGGTTTACTCAATGGTGAATGATGAATCGGTTTACATCAGTTTCTGAATTCCAAAATCATATCACATACTTTATATTTTAAAATTTTATAGTTTGAAATAATTTGGTATGGTGATGTTTAATGAAATTCAAAGCTATCCTGACTGATTTGCAGTGCCTTAAAAAGACTATTCAATACTGGGGATTAAACTTTAAATTCACCACAATATTCTCGGAAGGCCAGTGACAATATTCAATGCTGTGCAGTCTCCTAGAGATTTTGGAATCACCCCAGCAAGTTGATTTCCAAAGATGTCTATGGCTTGAGCCATTACAATTTTACTCATCTCCCCTGGCAAGGATCCTTGCAGAGAATTCCATGAAAGATTGAGGAAGAATTGCAGATTTTTAAGGCTGGCAATGACTTCACGAGGTATCCTTCCTCCTAGTTTATTGTAAGACAAGTCGAGGAGCTCCAACTTCTGACACTCCTCTAAACTAACAGGGATCTCTCTCGAGAGGTTGCTGTGCTGAAGTAAAAGACGTCTTAGCTGTTGAGAGCTACAAAGAGAATCTGGTATTTTTCCAGATAACTGGTTGTGACTAAGATCTAAGAGTCCAAGATGTTCCATTTGACCTATCTCACTTGGAATGCTTCCTTCTAATTTGTTCCCCCAAATCCATTCTCTCCAACATACAGAATCTTTTCATTCCAGATGGAATATTGCCGCTGAAAAGATAATTGTTTAAATCTAATAAGGTTAAGTTTGTCAGATTGACAATCTGTTGTGGTATTCTGTTGTGGTATGCTTCCATTTATCATGTTGTCTGATAAACCCAAGGACTGGAGATTGGAGGACAGCTGGCCTATGGATGGAGGCAAAACACCAGTCAGATGATTACCTGACACTTTTAATTCTATCAAGTAGGAGCAGTTTGTTAGAGCAGTGAGAAAAGTGTTGAGATTAAAAACAGAGTGAAACAGAGAAATAAGGACACACACATTTGGAATGAAACACATACACCAAATATATCGTGGTTTACCTGCATAGCAGGCTACGTTCACACTGAATGGGATATATATATTGACTCTCTGTTATAAGTTTACATACACAGCCTTACTATGGCTGTTCCTACGAAGCCAGAACCAAAATACACTTTCAGCTTCAACACGCTGGCCAGAAGAGAAGCGACCTCCAACAGAAATAGGAGAAGCAGTTACAAACAGTTTGTAAGTTACAACAGGTTCCGTTACACTTCATAAAGAAGAGACCACGTGGTGTGGTGAGTGGGCTTCACCGCCTAACAAAAAGACAATGTGTTACTGCTGTCACTAACAAGTTGATTATAGTGTAGGTAAAGCCGGGTAAGAAGGTTCAATTTACCCAGTTCCATCGGCACCATTCCACTGAGTTGGTTGCGGTGTAAAACAAGTTTTGTTAGATTGGAAAGATTTCCAAGGGAGTTTGGTATGTTTCCACTGAGTTGGTTGCGGTGTAAAGCAAGTATTGTGAGATTGGAAAGATTTCCAAGGGAGTTTGGTATGTTTCCACTAAGCTGATTTCCCCATAAACTGAGTAATTGCAAATTGAGGAGCTTGGTACCAATTTCCCATGGAATATGTCCACTAAGCTTGTTTTCAGATAAATCTAATTGAGTCAATCTTGACAAATTTGTTAAAGAGCTGGGAATGGGGCCTGATAAGGTATTTATATAAAGGAAAAGATACGGTAGGTGAGTGAGCATGCCGAATTCAGGAGGAATGGGGCCTTGGAGATTGTTTTTGGACAAATCTAAAACAGTCGAGCCGGACAGATTTCCTAAAGAACTGGGAATGGGGCCTGATAACCAATTCTTAAAAAGAGAGAGCTTCTGTAGATGAGGCAGGGCTCCTAATTCAGGAGGAATGGTACCTGTGAGATCATTTTCTCCCAGATACAATTGAACTAATGAGGTCAGATTTTTGAAAGAGCGGGGAATGGTACCGGTGAGATTGTTTACTCCCAAATAAATGATCTTCAAACTTGCGAGGAGACTCAACTCGGGCGGAATGCTACCATGCAGTTGGTTAAAGGAAAGATCCAGGAAATTCAACGTGCGGCAAGAGGACAGAGCGGGCGGAATGGTACCAGTGAGGGCATTGCCCCAGAGATCTAGGGATCGAAGAGAGGACAAATTCCCGATCACAGGAGAAATGGTGCCGTCTAAAGTCATCAAGGATAAATTGAGGGCAACGACAGAGTGAGAAGAGGGATGGCAGGTAACGCCGGTCCAATTGCAGAGGGGGAGAAGGGGAGTCCAATCTGGCAGCAAATTGGTTTGAAAATTTTACCTTAATAGGATATTTTGTTGGTAAGGTCCCCCTCTAAAAGCATGCTCAAAGATTGGGTCAACGGGGCATGGACCTTGCATGTGATCTACCTTGATGCCATATAAAACCTCAGGAAGGGGTTTTTTTGTTTCACTTTGTTAAAGCCAACCACATTGAGAATATCCTCATATGTGGCCCTTGGCTTATCTGTTCCTTACTATTTGTCTTCAAACCCTAGACTTGAGACTTTGTCATCTCTGATGAAAAGTCTTTTCGAGTTCCCTAGGTTACCCTTACCATGCTGGAACCATTTGAGCCAGATAGCCTATTCCTTAGGCTATGTGGTTTGTGTTGAACTTGAACAATTCTATTCATCTCATCCTTAGTGGTAGGTATGTGTTGAGGTGGACCTATCCAAGGACCTCAAAGAGTTTTTTGACATCCAAGTTGGCCAAACTAGATATATGTAACATGTGCAATATATCAACCTTTTAAATACTTGTTATCAGTGTCAACCCTTAAAGCATAAGATTCAGGACTGCCCTTTAGCATCCCTGCAACCAAAGCCTTCTATACAACCCTCTTCTAGGTCGCCACCTCCTACAAAAGAAGAGGAAGGTTGGTCTATAGTTGTTAATCACAAAGCCAAGAACTCTAGCAACCCGTAACATACACCCCTGGTATATGTTTTGCTCTATATGTTTTTTGTGTTTTTCAATCTGTTTGATGTTTAGGGTTTCGTGGGTTTTGCTTGCATGTTTGTTTTTGCATAAAATACATAGAATATATAGCATATACTGAAAACCCAGAAAAACTAGAAGGAATATCAATGAAATAACAATGACCCAAATAATAATGAGCCCAAATATGAATTATAATAACATACCCATTTTGAGTTTTACAACTTCATCTCGGTCTTGTCGCCTGGCCAACACTATGAACCTCAATGAACAACTTCTACAATCAACAAAGGCATAGATTTTTGTATACAATGGATGGAGGATGATATAACTGCCCTAGACACCTAGAATGATCCTTTTTGTAGCCATGAACAAGGACGAAATACCATTAATTAATGTTGTTGTCCTTCTAGACTATACGACCTCAGTTGTACCTTCAAATCAACGACCAAACCAAATGCCACTCCAAAACCTCTATTGTGAACTAATATTGATCTCAGCTGATAGGTGATCAGATTGAAGGTGTTTCACAACCAAAATTATGTACCAATACTCCTCTAAATTTGCCCCACAACTGGTACGGCCCTATTGTACATGTACGACTAGGAATGGGAAGTACAACCCAACAATAAGAAGGGAATAACAGTCAGCAACCCTTCCAAAACTCACTCAGAATCTCTGTCCAATATGGTCTCACAAGTCTGTAATGAGAAAGTCTTTGAAACCCTATCCAACTCTATCAAATGAACCAGATGAAAGCTTAGGTAAAGCTCTGGTATGAAGCCTCCAACTATCCTCTCATGATGCAATCTTTCATGAATGAAGAAAGGGACTAATGCAGGGGTTTCTATCCCAACGCAGCCAAGAACAAACCCTAGAGCTAAGCTCCAAAGCCAAAGCACAAGAAACTCACAAAGAGAGCAATTTTCATAAACTTCGCATATGCAAATGAGCTCACTTTTCCCCTTATTGTTTCCTCTCCTTCCCCAACGCGCAAGAATGAATTCTTTTTATTATTTTATTTCATAACTTAAAGTCGCTTATGACTCCCCATGGGCACCCATCTCCTAGGTAGTCACTTTAAGTTACAACTTTTTTTTATAAAGTGACTTTACCTTATAACATAAAGTTATATTATGTCTATTAAAAATAGCATAAGTTAAATCTTTAATTTAACTTATATTATGCCTAATGAAGCTCTAGACATCTCGAGACCATGAACTCTCGTGCTATGACCATCCGCAATTGCCCTGCCAAAAATAGCCAGTGCTCAGCTCCAACTTACTATAAATAGTAAGTTACCCAAACTGACCCCCTAATCACCTCCATTAGCCTATAGGAGTCTAATCATAGGCTAATCTCTATCCACTGATCCAATGGGCTAGATGGGGGACATTACACAACCCCAAGCCTACTCCCAAACCTTTTGGCTGTGGGATTCATGCTTCACCTGATTGTTTCAATACCTCTAGATGTGAACAAAGCTACAATTTTCTCCCATGAGGAGACATTTGGTGAGGTGAAAGTTGTAAGAACCTCACTTGTGGCATTAGCCTTGGCTTAGCTACTAATTGTCAATGCTCAACATGTTGTCCCTCCTACTAGGAAAAGGAGGCCTCATAGCCCACTAGGGCGATTGGAAGAGGGAGAGTTTGTGCCAAAGAAATGGAAACAAGCCTAGTTAAGCTTCCATAATGGAATAGATTTAATTCTAATGAAGTCATGTTCCATACTAATTATTCCACTCTAGATGAGATGGATAATGAGGAGATACTCTCAACACTTGTTTAGGAATTATATTTCTTAGAATGTCTAAGGTCTAATGGACCTCCCATGGAAATATTTCATTCCTGATGCTCGACTTTTATATCTAGGTTTATAAATTCTTTGTTTACAAGAGGTCAAATTTCCTATTTTTTTGCTTTCTATTGTTTGTCATGTTATAAATGGTCATCAAGCCATTTTATGTGTAGCAACCATGAAGCAAGTCGGGGTGGTGTCATCACCTTTCTCTCTCCCATGTGGTACCAACACTTGGTTGATCAGGGATGTGCTCCTACTAATCATGCATTGTGGGCTCTTTTCAAAATTAATAATCATTCCTTTAGAGTTAAAAATTTCTTCATGAGCATGATGGTGTCACCATAAGAAGCTGATAGAACATGAGACCGGGGATCAAGACTCTGGAAGGATCAGTGACCAAAGATGAAAGGGGTCAGGTTGGGAAAAAGTTTTGTTCCAGACCGTCCACTTATCCCTTAAAAATCCAAAAACCCAAAAGGCTCAAAAATGAAGAAAACACTCCCCAGACATAGAAACTTTGGATTTTATGCAACTTTAGGACTCAACTAAGGCATGGAAAATGAGAAAAACACAAAGGGGCACATGACTTAGGAATTTTGTAAATTTTAATAGGAGTTCCATATCAATTAAAAAGGTGTCCCAACAATTTACATGTCAAAATATTAATGTGATAATAAACATAATATAAATCCAAAAAACAAAAATATGAGAACTTTGGATAATCATCATTCTTCTCCTTTTCAAAATGTAACAAGAAAGAGAAAATAAAATTGAAAGGCCACAACATGGGGGATCTCATCCCCTGGCATGAATGCCTGCATCAACACTAGAGGTTCAAACCCGCAAGCTCATTGGCCTAGCAAAGGTGCAAAGCCTATGAGCTCTTTGGCCTAGCAGCGGTTTGAACTCTGATGACCGCCACTGCAACCGAGCGACTTAACCACTAAACCATGCCCTTAATGACATTATTTTATATTATATTAAATGATAGGAAAGGGTGTATTTTTTTGGGTAGTGCTAGAAATAATTTACATTTAAAGCAGGCCAGAATTTTATATGAAGATTTAAGTTTAAAGGTTAATCATTTTTTAAAAAATGTTTAAATGTTAAGAAAGAAAATATTTTGATTTTTTAATTAAAGATTTTTTAATTTGTTAATTATAGCTGAAAATTTGATAGACATAAGTTTGAGTGAAGATATAGACCTTAAACAATTAAATAATTAATACAAAAACAAAACACATAAAATTTTATAATTGAACTATAATTTTTTTAGTATATCACATTCAATACACATAAACTAAACAATTTTAAATAAGAAATTTATGTGTCAAAGAAATCTATAATAAAATAATTCAAATTGACATCTCCCAATAATTTTTAGATAAATTTGTTTAAAATATCTATACTAATATTATAACATTATTACTTTTAACACCTTGTGAGAGACTTCCCCTTGCTAGTATATAGATCTGATAAAACATCTAACTAAAAAAGTTTGCGTTCACTATCCCTTGTGTTCATAAAAGCCTCACTCACAATGATGTAGGTCACGATGACGTGAAAGATATAAAAAAGGTTACTCTTGTCTCAAAATGAGTGGTGCCAAATCTAACGCTTTAAGGAAAATGGCTTTGGGCTAGTTGAATACAAATTTACAAGTCTTTTAATAAGTTGACTCACCTTCTGGCCTCCCTCAAGTTCGAGATCATGTGAATTCATTGGAGATGCCATAGGGGAAAAGACCCAATTCGTGAGATAGTTCCAATGGCTGAGAGAGTATATGTGTATTTAAGGCCTAATATTTTTTAAGTTTAGTACTAGTATATGTGCATTTAAGGCCTAATATTTTTAAAGTTTAGTACTAGTAGTTGTGATTTTAAGGTTGTTAGTGTTACTATAAGTACTAATAATTGAATGAAATGTGCCCTTTAAATTTAAAAAGCAACCAATCATGTGATGCCACATCAGCCCATCAATAAAACATGACTTAATGCACACCTATTGGTCCAACCTTTTTTTGGGAACTATTTGACACCTCAACAAAAAGCATGCTGATGTGGCATCATATTTGATGATGTGGCCCTGAAACCTTAGTTATAAGTAGGGGCATTGCCAAGTAAGCTACTATAAAATTTTTGGAGTAATTCGAAATTGCCACGTATGATTTTGAGAGGCGTGAAGTTAGGGTGCACCATTACTAGGTCCACTCCCCTACCTAGTTTGGAAAAAATCTAACAGCATTCACTTAAAATAAACAAAGACAAGACAATAGACAATGAAAGGGGTATATTCATTCCAATAGCTTGAACTGCATGTACGTTATTAACAATTATTTTCACTTTTTAAGGGAATTTCTTTATAAAAAAAATTAGGGGTTTAAGTTTTTCAAACGTAGTTCTAAAGCAATTAAAGAAGGTTGCCAAAGATTTAAAATACTTAGGGTGGTTTTTACATCCTACAATATTAGGATTTTAAGTTTAGTATTTGAATTGTGTCATATTATTTTAGTGAATCATTTTAAGGTGTTTTTAGTTTTTTTCGTTATTGATTCTATTATTAGGGTTGATTAAAGTTTTAAATGTGGTTCTTGTTTGGTTTTTTGTAATTTTGGAATAACAAATATATGGAATAACACCTACATTGATCATTAAGGATGACACTTGAACCACTATTAGAGGTAAAAAGGCTCTCATTGACTTTAAAACTATAGGTGACCCAAAACCCATTATTTAGACCAATTAGTATGTCTATAGGTAAAATGGACCAATTTCCTCGACCTTTAAAGTTAATCCATCAAAAAATTTTAATCTTAAAGCCATATTTCAAATGTTGGGACATCCACAATGATTAATCAAACCTCCAAGTAATTACATAGACTACCTCATAGTGGTGACAATTTTAAATGTGGATATAGTGGATCCTAATGGTAGTTTATTCATTTTTTAAATTTTTGTTTTAATTTTTGTTGGTTTTAGAAAGAAGGATCCTAAAGGCCATGTAAGTGTTATTGAGTTCACCAAAATGAAATGTAAAAATAGAACTCTATTTTCTATTACTTGTCTTCTTTTTTTTTAGAATCTAAATCTCAACATAATCAGATACCAAAATTACTTTTCAAACTCTAAAGTAAAGAATGTCAAGAAGAGGATGAGATTGAACTATGATGAGAAATGTGGTAAAAGAAAGAGGGTATAAAAGAGAGCATATTTGTTTTCAATAGCTAATGATATTCTTAGCGACTAAAGATAAGAGGGATGGCACTGCTAGAATTAAGTTATGTTCTCTACATTCTAGCTTTGTGTCATTTGGGATAGGACCATGCGAGGTGTTCTCCTATAAAGTGTAGACATGTTTGTATGATTGCAATATATATTCCATGTGTCAATGTCTTGTATGGTCATACTCATGTATGACTAGAGTATTGGTGTATTGTATGGCCACATCAACATCCTCTACAACTTCTAAGAATAAGTTTTGCAACCTATGACAACTTACTTTTTTATTTTTGGATAATTTGGTACCTATAGCACATTTGGAGATTTTCCCCAATCAAATCGCTAGGGTGATTCATTAGTGGTATTGAAAACACAGGGTGAGCACACTACTACAACAATGTATGTCTAGCAATGAGGTACTTATTGTATGAAATAGTTGCTTCTTGTGTGTGGGTGTGTGTGTATGTGTGTGTGTTCTCTTGGATGCCCCAAGTGCTCATGTGTGCACTAAATTCTCATTATTGTCCTTTCTCGTTGTTATGTCATAAAATGTCCCCCTATGACTTTTACCTCCTAAGTTTAGCTCCTAGGTCCCTTGTTTTGCATCTTACATGTTCATTTTAACTCTCAGAAGAAAATGGCTTGAAACCCATATCACATGGAACTTAAGGGACATTGTGTCATTTGACCCTGCCCTAAAATAGGACTTGTGGACTTGGGACCTCACGCCCTCATCTTGCCCTATTTTAGGCAAGTCCCAAATTTGAATGTCAGTTATGTGACCATTAGATAGGTCCCATCCTGAAATCTTAAGTTTCAATTATGAAATTTGTAGTGGGAATGAATATATAAGCATGTTTAGGGATTCATTTGTAAACTAGAAGATGATTATAAACTTTTGGCGCACTTATGATTTTGGAGCATTCAAGATATTCATTGTTGCAGAGTAGAGCATTGTTATTGTGTTTGTGATTACAAATTTAGCTTCATCTTCTCATGTGTTGAAGGATTTTCATCTACATGCGAGATACACCTCTGTGGTGATATCTATTTGTGTTTGAATCATTTATCAAATTGTTTTGCCTCTATCCTGCATGGATACGCACTCTTTATCTGAAAAGGATGTTTAGAAGACTTGAATGCCCTTTCTAGGGCTTGATTGAGGCAAGCTCCTAAACATTACAACCCCCAACCAAACTCCTTGTGATTGCAGGTTACAGGTATCAGATTTCATGGAGTGGAGTTACAGAGGAAAGATGTAGAACATAAAGATTCTGGATCCGATGGAAAGAAGCAGTCTGCTGCACTTTCGAGACAAGTGCGCTAGGGGTAGTGTCCTCTGAGGTTGCAAACACATAAATCTCTGTGACGGTGATAATTAGCATTTGAAGAAGTCCCGACATCCTGAGGAACATCTTGCCTCGAACTACGGGGTAAGTTCTAGTGTCCACATCTTTCGTGGCAAAAATAGACAAAACAATGATCATCATTGCCAGAAGGAGTTTAGAAGCCCCTAAAGAAAATTGTACCTTGTACTTGGGTGCTTTACACCAATGTCCCAAATATTCCAAATCATGAACTTCAAAAAGTGGTTAGTAACTAATCTCTGTCTATTGTCTTGGTCTACGAGCATGTGTTGTAGTATATTAATTTTCTTACGGATTTGCATAATTAAGGTTTTGAGCATACTTGAACATTAAATTAATACATTAATTGATAATTTCTAAATTTCCACATCATTCCAAGTGACACCCAACTTGTAGGTGAATCCTCTTGCAAAAGGTGTGATTCAACTTGGTTGAAATATCTTTGAATGTTTGTAGTGAAAGGAGGATCTAGCCTATTTACCCATTTCCCCTTTTTCCTATAAAACACTAGTTAAGTCCCATTTTATAAGTAGAATCTATGAAATGAAATATGTCATGCATGAACTACCGGTACCTTTAGCTTCTAGACAAAACTCTGATACAAGAGCAAAAGAAACTATGCCCATAAAGTAGAAATAATACACATACATTTCCTAGATTAACCTTATGAGGAAAGGCTTGAAGATATGTGATCTAAGATAATTTTAGTAGCATATATCAACACTTAGAAATGAACAAGAATGAGAAAGAGAAATATAGAAAGAATGACATAAATATACCCTAGAAAAAACCTTTTGATAAAAACACAACCATTAAAACACTAACCAATGTATTTTTAGAAACAACACAATCACAATACAACATTAGACTCAAAGCCGTACCATGGAGATTAACACTCATACAATCATGGATAATAAACCAACAAGATAACCCCTACCATACATGTGTATAATGCCTCCACCTCAATATCTTAATTTACAAACTTTAGTAGGCCTAAAACACCACCAAAAGGTACTACCATGTGCCTAAACAAGGTCCAAATATACCATGGTAAGAATTTTCACAACCCACACTCCATGTTTGACTCACTATCTTCATTCAAAGATTCTCTATAATGTGTCATTGTCCATTAATGTCAAGGTCAACACTCCATAATTTACTTTGTTCCAAATTTCTATACCATCATTTTTCAATTACTTTCTTACAAATAGATTGATGCAAGGACTTTCGAAGGTCATAACTTTTGACTCAGATGTGGGTTTTCTACGAATTTTTACAGGTGGATGCGTTATGAGGTGGCCAGTGATTTCCCAACCTGCCATAGCAGGTTGGACCCCGTCTTGGCACTTTTTCAGGGCTTGAAACTTTCATCTTGGCCCTCAAAATGGCAATTTAGTGTTTTTTTCTAAATTTTTAAAAAGTTGCTTTTGTAATAACTCAAAACTCATGTTTCAAATTTAGAATATTAGTTGGCCTTTCGTCCTACCTTAGTTTTAGGAAGCTTTTGGGAAAAAACTGGATTCTCAAGATATGCTTGTAAAATTACCTAAAATGGCAAAAATCTGACAATTGTCGAAATCTGCCAAAAAGGTAATTTTTTTGTTTTTTGTTTTGTTTTCTTGGATATAAGAGAGTTTTCTCTCATTGTAATGGCAGAGTTGATGAATAGAATTTTTTTTATGTTCCAGCTTCCAAAGCTTTGTCTCTCATATGTTTAATGGCACAATTCTATTGAGTGTATGTTGTGTCTTGCATCATACATTGTGTGACTTGGAGGTGAACATATTTGAGAATCCAAAGGTTTTGAGATTATCTGTTAATGTCAAGGTCAACACTCCAAATTTTACTTTGTTCCAAATTTCTATACCATCATTTTTCAATCACTTTCTTACAATTAGATTGTGTGAAGGAATTGAAAATATTTGAGAATCCAAAGGTTTTGATATTGTCCATTAATGTCAAGGTCAACACTCCATAATTTACTTTGTTCCAAATTTCTATACCATCATTTTTCAGTCACTTTCTTACAATTAGATTGTGTGAAGGAGGTTAACATATTTAAGAATCCAAAGGTTTTGAGATTGTCCATTAATGTCAAGCCCAACACTCCATAATTTACTTTGTTCCAAATTTCTATACCATCATTTTTCAATCACTTTCTTAAGATTAGATTGTGTGAAGGAGGTGACCACATTTGAGAATCCAAAGGTTTTGAGATTGTTCGTTAATGGCAAGGTCAACACTCCATAATTTACTTTGTTCCAAATTTCTATACCATCATTTTTCAATCACTTTCTTACAATTAGATTATGTGACTTGGAGGTGAACATATTTGAGAATTCAAAGGTTTTGAGATTGTTCGTTAATGTCAAGGTCAACACTCCATAATTTACTTTGTTCCAAATTTCTATACCATCATTTTTCAATCACTTTCTTACAAATAGATTGTGTGAAGGAGGTGAACATATTTGAGAATCCAAAGGTTTTGAGATTGTTCGTTAATGTCAAGGTCAACACTCCATAATTTACTTTGTTCGAAATTTCTATACCATCATTTGTCAATCGCTTTCTTACAATTAAATTGTGTGAAGGAGGTGAACATATTTGAGAATCCAAAGGTTTTGATATTGTCCATTAATGCCAAGGTCAACACTCCATAATTTACTTTGTTCCAAATTTCTATACCATCATTTTTCAATCACTTTCTTACAATTAGATTGTGTGAAGGAGGTGAACATATTTGAGAATCCAAAGGTTTTGATATTGTCCATTAATGCCAAGGTCAACACTCCATAATTTACTTTGTTCCAAATTTCTATACCATCATTTTTCAATCACTTTCTTACAATTAGATTGTGTGAAGGAGGTGAACATATTTGAGAATTCAAAGGTTTTGATATTGTCCATTAATGCCAAGGTCAACACTCCATAATTTACTTTGTTCCAACTTTCTATACCATCATTTTTCAATTACTTTCTTACAAATAGATTGTGTGAAGGAGGTGAACATATTTGAGAATCCAAAGGTTTTGAGTTTGTCTATCAATGTCAAGGTCAACTCTCCATAATTTACTTTGTTCCAAATTTCTATACCATCATTTTTCAATCACTTTCTTGCAATTAGATTATGTGACTTGGAGGTGAACATATTTGAGAATCCAAAGGTTTTGAGATTGTCCGTTAATATCAAGGTCAACACTCCATAATTTACTTTGTTCCAAATTTCTATACCATCATTTTTCAGTCACTTTCTTACAATTAGATTGTGTGAAGGAGGTGAACATATTTAAGAATCCAAAGGTTTTGAGATTGTCCATTAATGTCAAGGTCAACACTCCATAATTTTCTTTGTTCCAAATTTCTATACCATCATTTTTCAATCACTTTCTTACAATTAGATTGTGTGAAGGAGGTGAACGTATTTGAGAATCCAAAGGTTTTGAGATTGTTCGTTAATGGCAAGGTCAACACTCCATAATTTACTTTGTTCCAAATTTCTATACCATCATTTTTCAATCACTTTCTTACAATTAGATTATGTGACTTGGAGGTGAACATATTTGAGAATTCAAAGGTTTTGAGATTGTTCATTAATGTCAAGGTCAACACTCCATAATTTACTTTGTTCCAAATTTCTATACCATCATTTTTCAATCACTTTCTTACAAATAGATTGTGTGAAGGAGTTGAACATATTTGAGAATCCAAAGGTTTTGATATTGTCCATTAATGCCAAGGTCAACACTCCATAATTTACTTTGTTCCAAATTTCTATACCATCATTTTTCAATCACTTTCTTACAATTAGATTGTGTGAAGGAGGTGAACGTATTTGAGAATCCAAAGGTTTTGATATTGTCCATTAATGCCAAGGTCAACACTCCATAATTTACTTTGTTCCAAATTTCTATACCATCATTTTTCAATCACTTTCTTACAATTAGATTGTTTGAAGGAGGTGAACATATTTGAGAATCCAAAAATTTTCATAGTGCAATTTATTTAGATTAGATTGTATGCTGCACTCCAAAAATTTTGAGATTCTCTATCAATGTTAAATGCCAATGTCAAAACCTCATATTTTTCTAATCTATCTAATTTAATTTTGTATCGCTTTCCTATAATTAGACGCTTCAAGATTGTAGTCTTGTTGATGGGATGGGATGAATGGCAAGCAAGATATTGGTAGATATCTTACTAATCATCGGCTGCCCCCCCGGTCGTTTCTTTCATATCTTCCACTGTCCCCACACTACACATATCGTTCTTAACCTCAACTCGCTATTCCCTCCACTCACTTTTGATTGTCACAAGACATTAAAATAACAGTGAAAATACCTTCTCTTCAAAATATTAAAGAATTCATCTAATTAATAACTCCTTAAGCTACATTTTATTCAATAAAAAAACATAACACGAAAATCACAACTTCCTTTGCAATTTATCAACACGTCCTTATAATGTCTTTGACTATCCTCACATAGTCCTTCACCAATTGAGATTTTAATGCTTTCACCGCCTTGAGTAATTTGAGTTTAAACTAAACCAGAAACTGTACATAAAAACAGAATGGCAGGACATGACGCGTGTCAAATGCTGTGTAGTTTTAACATTGACAATTGTAGAGATTATACCTAGGCTTCCAAACATCTAAAAGAGTGCGTGTAGATGTTCGAACTGCTTCCGTTATAGATAATTCCCTGTCAAATAATTGTACGGGACGGTGTACATGCAGTGCGAGCTGTGTGGATGGAATCTCCACCTTACCTCATGTCCCCATGCTGCGGCTGGATTTAAACAGCACACTCTAAGCTTTGACTTAGACATGTACTAGTGGGCCCTCTCCAAAGCTCCGTTCCTGTCCGTTAAACATCAACCGCCCTGGTCCGCGCGTTTCCACAAACCGTGACTGTCCTGACTCCCAGTTGCTGCCACAAAGAAATGTGGTCTCACGAAATACCATGACTGCAGGATATCCATAAAATGGATTTGTTGAAAAGGCTTTAGAAACTTTCAAGCAAATGCAATTGGCAGGGGTAAAGCCAAACTCCGCAACCTTTGCCAGCATCCTCCCTGCCTGTGCCAAAATGGGAGCTTTGGAACAGGGTATGAACATCCATCAAAGCATAATGGAAGAGGGATTTGTGTCAGATATTATAGTTGGAAATGCTTTGGTGGACATGTATGGAAAATGTGGAAGCATAGACAAGGAACGTGAACTGTTTGACAAAATGCCTCAAAGAAATGTGGTCTAATGGAATGCAATGATTTTGGGATATGCAAAAAACGGATTTTGCAAGGATGTTCCCAAAATCATTGAATTAACGAAGCACTTTGGAACATATCCTAACATTACAAGCTTTGCTTGTGTTCTATGTGCATGCAGCCATGCAGGTTTAGTGGATGAGGGCTGCACATGCTTCAATCATATGAGTAACCCTTATTGCATTACACCTACAATTGATCAATATGTGTGCATGGTTGACCTTCTTGCCCATGTTGGCTATCTTGAGGATACCCTAAACTTTATCATTAAGATGCTAGTTAAACCTGTGTTGTTTTTATGCATGTGTTTTCTTGGTGCTACAAATCACATATGAATATAGGCTTGGGAGTATTTATGGTGACGTTGCTTTTTTATTTGGAACCTAAAAATATACCGTGACTTATGTTCTCTCAAACATTCATGAAGAAGTGGACAGGTGCTGTGAGGTTCAAATGGGAAGGAGATTCATGAAAGATAAAGGAATTACAAAATTGTGCATGATGAGATTTATAAATTACTATTAATGAGATGAGGGTTTGAAGGTGGTTAGGAGATAGCTAAATAGGGCATTTCATAAGTGTTTGGAGTGACAATACGATTTAAAACAAGAGAAAATCAAAGGGATGAGGGGAATTTTAGAGAAACACAATGGAAGACATCATAGGTTTGAAAGGAATATTATAATTATATTCATAATATGGTCAAATTGACTACTTTATTCACTTGTGCAAACCTAATAAATGGTAGTAAAGTTAAATTTCATTTGGTAAGATAGGAATTGAATAACTTTGCAGTAGTCACATATCTAGCAAATGCTAGTGAAGACTAAATTCCACATGCCACATTTAATGTTTGTTTACAATCCTTAATCACAACTGCATTAAGAATCTTGAATTCTTGTACTTGATTCATGCCAATTTAATAATGAGGGATTCATTTCATAATGTTGAAAGACTTATGATATGTGGCTAACATTTTTTGTTTAGTTGATTTACAAATGGAGTGTTATCATAAGCATACATGTTTATATACAATGAAGCAAGAAAAATAGCCTTTTTTGGAAAGAATCTAGAATGATGAACTTTAATTCTTCATCTCATGCAAATGCATTTGACAACTTTTTTATTATAAGAAAACATACATTTCTAAGTTATTATAAGTCTTTATACTGAGTGTATTCTTAATGTTTACAATAGAAGGGGATTCGTTATGAAGCACCTTCTATTCTTATAAAAGCTAGATCACTTTGTAACTATCATTGATAGTATTACACAAGAGGTCCCCAAGGACTTCTAAAATTATAAATGAATGTTTTTGTGTATGCATTATAATAGTAGGTGACATTTGAATGGAAGCAACTCCATTGTCATTAAAAATAAAAATAATTATAAAATAATCCCATAGATCACATTACAAAAGTGGGAAATATGGTAGTGGTTCTTGAAATCATGTGTAATAAAATGATCCCATAGATTGGATCTTGCATCACAAGGGACATGTTCAATAATTATTTTTACATGATGACATGAAGCACATTGACTAAGAGCTTTGTTGGATAGGTTGGATTGAGCTCTTAGCAGCGGATTTTAGGACACTATAATGTCTTCTCGCTATGGCTCTCCATTTTTGTATTGTGTCTATGCTCTATCTAGAATGGTGAAATTTTCCCTCTTCATTATTGGTGAGTGCTTTGGTCTCAGTGCAATGGCCTTTGGAAGTAGCTTAAGGACGAGGAAATGCTAGGATTGTAGGGTGGAGACATCAAAACAAAAGGGTAGTGATGAGGTATAAATAACCTCATTTTTATCATTAACCAAATGACCCTTTCTATGCCATTAGACTACCTTGAGCCATGCCAATTTATTAGTCTTATATGTAATAATTGTTTATTTTTTAAAGAATCTTGTACAAATCTTTGTTCTTGAATTGACTAGATTTCGTCACTAATATTGACATGATTTTGTGAAAAGATCTGTGTATTGATACAAGTGTTTGAGTATGGCTTAGTGGGAGGAATAAACATGAATGTCGACTGGAGTCAGCAACGCTAGAATAATAGGGTGCTGAAATCTCAGGAGATACATGATTGTGGACTTTAGTCTTTTATTATCATCCGACCACCTAGTAGATTATATCATTTTTTGTTGTTTAAGAGCACTTAAGACATTTTATAGCTCCACTCGAAGCCTTTGATATGTTGTATTTAAAAGATAGCTAGTTCAGTTAAATTATGTTTTTTATCTTGTTGAAGACTTTTTTAGTGGCATTAATGACCCTCCCTAGTATCTAGGATTTTGGTAGTGATATAGATTATCTTGTTATTTTTAAAGCGATGATGCTATGGATGAATAGAATCAGATTTTGCTCTGCGAAAAGATAAGTGTTATTGAGTAATGAATGTGGAATGAAATTTGAGCTGTGAATGGTAAATGTGATTTGAATCAAGAAGAAATCTCCGGAGAGCTGGCCACTCGAAGGAATTAGGGATAGATAAGTATTTTAATGTTTTGTTAATGTGTTGTTTATATTATGTTCTGTGATTGCTTTGTTCAAAACTTTATAACTTTCTATTTCATGGTAATATGGTAGAGTAATTATTGATGTTGACCTATAGGATATTGTGTTCAGTTATTTTTAGCATAGTAAAATCTTCAGTTGTAGTTTCCAAAGTTCTGTGTGTTGTTTTGTGATTTCCAGAGCTCTTGCTTAAGTACAGAAGTTCAATACTAATTGATAGTGCAAGTTTGGATTTAAAGAATTTCCTTCTTTCTTAGATTAGAATGTTTCTTTCAAATTCTTAGTTAAGAGTTTATGTGTTGATTCATAGTTTAGAGTTCATATTCTTTATAGGTTAAGTTCAAATGCTTTGTAGACTAAGTTTGTATGCTTTCTAGTTTAGATTTACATTGTCAAAAGCTTTCTTAAAAATTCAGAAAACCATTACTAAGTTGAGATGTCCAAACCAATCTCCTATTGCATACAACTTTGGACACTACCCGGTTGACAAAAATGATACATTTTCAACTAAAGTGTTAGGACTTAACGACAACTTGTTAGGTAGGAGGTAAAAGGAGAGGGTGGAGAGCACCAAGATGGTGGAGAATTTCATCTATGTCTAGAAAGGGAGATTACAAATCTTGATCTCTGCTCCTAGTTCTATGTATCATAGTTGAATAATAGCTTTGACAGAGCATTTGGTTACATAACTTTTTGACTAGTACAACCACATGAAATAGATGATCGTAGTGGATCATTTGATATTAGTGGACCCTCCTCATCCACACATGTTTATGTGCCTCATCTTTGCATTATGTATGATAATTTGTGCTTAGGTCCTCTTGGAGTGACAACTAAGCCAACCCTGAACATATTAGAATATTCAATGTCCCTCATATTTCATCTACACAAACCAAGGCATTAGGGACTAGAACACAAGATGTGTTGGAGTTCGGACAACACTGAGAGGGGGGGTGAATCAGTGTTGTGTAGATTTTTGCAACATATTATAACTTTTGATTTGCAAGACTCAGAAAGAGAAAGTCATCAATAAACTATGTACAAGTTTGATAGTGAAAATTATGTGCAGGACCACATAGAGATAAATCTTAACATAGAAGCAAAAAACACACATAGAAGCATATCATTAACACAAGAGTTGCTGGAGTGGAAAACCCTCTCTGGGTAGAAAAACCACTCATGAAATGCCTCACTGGCTTAACTTTGAAAACATCTTACAAAGCCTCACTGGCTAAATATTATGTCTCACTGACTATTGAGGTCTCACTGACCTACAAGCCTCACTGGCATACTGTTTAGAAGCACCAGCTTCAAGGAGCACCAACCCCTATTACAGAACAAACTGAAAACACAAATTCAAAGGGTTTCTCTGTTTCAATACAGAACATTTATTCTCTCATGTGTCTGTCAAATGGTCATTCCCAACTCATATACAAACTCAGATATTTCAATCCTGTATCATGATCCACTCTATAACACCAACACTGCTTGATTCTCAACAACACTGCTTGATTTTCAACAACTCTTCACAACACTGTATGTTTCATCTCTATCCTTCTTAATTCACACATCAATGCACTTGAAAAACAACTTTATATAAGTTGAATATCTTTTCACCTTTCCTCTTCTGTATGAACATTTTCATCTTCTCTCAACGAAGATTCTGCAAACAAAAACTTTTCACCTTCTCTCTGCAATTTTTCTTATTTCAAAAATCAATCTCTTGTAATAAAAAATATTATTTCTCTGTCCATTTTAGAACCCTTTCATATTATTTGACATCTCAAATTATCCCTTGCAAAAATATGTAAATCTTCTTCAAAAATTTGAAACCTTTCACTTACTCTGCACAGACAAATCATCTAAAACAATAATTAAGAAAAATCTTTAAATTGAAATAAAATTTTTCAATTTGCTCTTGAAAGAGAAAAATAAAATCTCTTTCTAATCTCCATGTGCAAGAAGTCAAACCCCTTCATTTAATCCTACAAAGAAAATATATTCTCTGTATAAACAAAATCTCTTTATATTCCTTCGAAGATGACTCTTCAATCTCTTCAATAGCTCTAGATTCTCTGCAACATTATTGACAAGATCATTTCATATTCTCCAATATTTCAATCAGGACCTAGATCTGTAGGAGAAAAATAAAATCTCTTTGAATATTTAGTCTTTTCATTTTTATCTCCTTCTCTGCAAATCCTGCATTCAAATTCTTTATCCAATTTGCCTTTCAAAAAGAAAATCACCTCAAAATAATCCTTTTAAAAAATAATCTCCAATCTCCAAAAAAAATCTCCTAAAAAAAAATTAGTCCTTAGAAAACTTCATACTCTTAAAAATCTCTTCATAAAGATAATAAAATTCTCCTTATTAAAAAACTCCTTAAAAAAAGGACCGACCAAAAATATTGAAGCAAATTACTTAAGTTTTAGAAATTCTATCTTTGATTTCGGGCTTCAAAGAAAAGATTCTAAATACTATTGAAAGTTTTAAGGAAAGACTAAAAGCCTTTTCCTTTTTCCTTAATGCATAAACTTCCATACCCGTGTGACTTTTGGCGGTGGTATGTTCAAATTTAAACACAATGAGAGCCCGCCAATGTGGAAGACTTGCTCTATCGGTAAAAAGAGCAAAAGGGGCTGGTGATTGTATGTTATGAAGTCCCTTTGATGAGTCACTTTAAGTGACTTTACCTTCTATAGGGAGTCACTGTTTAAAAACAAAAATGTAAATAAAACAGTGAGGAGTATAATGTAGAAGATATTTAGGATTTTGAAGGTATAGAATTTAGGTTATACAAAAGAATACAAAATCCTAAAAAATAATGCCATCAACATTAATGAAGTATCAACATATATCAAGTCCGAAATATGTCATCTAAATTTCTTGATCCCCTGATAGTAATAACAAGCTAAAGATTCCTTTTAGCACTCTTTTGATCACTTTACCACTGGTCTCAACATAAGATATGATATCACCTTAACACAATGAATGATAACCCTTGAACATAGAAGCATAAACCTTGCCCTGAAAGCATGAAGATCACTGAATACTTTGTTTTGGAGAATACCAATATAACTAATTACTCAAAATACCAAATTCATTAAAAGTCCACTTCACAACACTGATCCTTTAACAAGTATGTACCTCTACACTGCATAACCAAACATGATATGTACTTGCCAACCAAATTGAAGATCAATACTATGTCTTGTCATGACCAACATATGATGAGGATGAACTCTCATGAACAACATAACCTCCACTGAAGTAATATCAATTATGAAGATAATTTCCTTGCTTGAACAAGCATCTTGTGAAGACATTAGGCATCTTGTGAAAACATCATGATACATGATCAACACACTTATCTTGATTGAATGAACAACTCCTGATTATGCAAGATCAAACCTGTGAAGTATCAAACCATTCTCTGCATCTGCAAGACACATCGGATTTCAAACAACCAACACATTGTCTCTGCATTAAATCTCTCCCACTTGAAGACATCCTGAAATATGACATGAGGACCAAACACCTTTTTGTCATCAATGACAACCTGTCACCATCAATCTCCCCCTTTGTCATTGATGGCAAAACCACCTGATGCAATTTATCTTTCTCCCCCTTTTTGACATCTTGATGACAAAGACAATTATCTCCCCCTGAGAAAATAACTCCACTGAAAGATGTAAAAGCTTGATTATAGCATTTACAAACACATTGCATTATGAGCACCTTGAAGGCATAAACTCTTGTTATCTTCAACCAAAAATTAGAACCACTAACCAAAAACTTTGATACCACTTGTCTTTCAAAAGATTGAAGGTACTGAATGCAATTTTGCTAAACTAATTTTGAACATTAACATTTTAAACTTGAGAGCAGAAAGATACCATAAAACTTATATCTGAAGCACAATACCACTTCTTATTACAAAACCACTATGAAGATGAAGACTGAGACACTCCTGATAACATCACAAACTTTCAAAACAAACAGTTCTTCTTCAATCAACAATCTTTTTGACCTGAAATAACAAATCTCCAAGATCTCCCATGTGTTAAAGTTCACACACAAATCACTACTCAGAAATACCATTGATAAACACTGACAAGACTAAGCAACATAACTCAACTCAACTCAGCACTTATCCACTTCCTGAATTAGTCCTGAAGCAACATATCAACCTGAAGTATATCATCCATTTACTGACAATCAACCTTCTGAACACTTTTGCAAAGAAGATCATAAACATACCAATACTCTTTGATGAACAATTTTGTAAACAAAAAAACATGTAGACCCCTCATCACATAGATGCCAAGATGACCATTTTTGATAAGACCTTTACTTGCCTCCAATTTGAAGAAAAACAAGATTCACCATCAATATCATAATAAACTCTGGATTGTCATAACTTGAAGCTCATACCTGAAACCACCACACAATTTGAACAAACCTTTCTAAACCAAATTAATGAGAAAGACACTATCTTCAAATCACCTGAAAGCTCCAAGGTACATGTCATAAAACATAACTCAACAAAGTAATAGATATAATCATCAAACTGATTTCCTGATATGAACTATCATCCTGCATATTCTGACACCTTTTCTTAACAGACCATCTTGCTGTTCCTGCACATATTATACTGTCAAATCTGATATACAACACTCTGGAAAAACTGATATATACATAATCATATCTGAAACATACTGTAATTAACAAGAACTCTTGCCTCTTGACTTCATCATTCAAAACAAGATATTATTGCAACAACACTTTCCAAAACACTTTGGATTGCAATACCATGATAATTCAACCTGAACAATTTGTGCATTTTGAACTCCTGAAACATTTTTCAATACCTTGAAATCATAACAAGCCAATGAACACCTGTATCACTGTCATACACTAAAACTCAAAAACATCAGAAACATTATCAAGCAAGCATGATAAACAAAACAAGATAAACATCAACTGATCTCCTCTATAACTTCTTGGGGATAATTGATAGATCATGAACAACTCCCCCTTACTTCATGCTCTCAGTTATCCATCTAATGATGTAACTTGTGCAAGATGCACAAGTTTAGGATCCTTCTTGTCCTGACTTTGTTTTCTTCTCCAAACCTGTATAAACCTTTTCTTTTCTTTGCTCAAGGTGTCTACTCTAGATTTATTCCTTTAAAACTGTGCCTTATGCCCAAAAGAATTGCAATTATAACAAACTATGTTATAACCAAATGACTGATACCTTTTTGACATCTCCTGAGCAATTATGTTATGCTTCCATGTAGGATCAAACATTCTATTCATTTTACAGTTTCTTTGAATGTGTCCAATATTATTGCACTTGTAACAAACAATATCAGTATTCCTTCTGCAATTAACTGATTTGTGTCCAAATTGATTACAAGCATAACAATGACCATTAAAAGAATAATTATACCTATACATGTATGCTTGTCTAACAGGAGCATTTTTTCTTCTTCTTTGATTATGCTTTTCATCTTTGACATTTATTTCAGTTTCTGTCTTCTCTTTATCTTCAAGAGCACTAGCATGAAGATCAATTTTCTTTTTGAGAGTTTGCCTGGCTTTTGAACACTCCCCTTTTTCAATATTGTTTTCAAACAACAGATTCTTGTGTAATTTAGAGGAAGCCTTTTCTAACTCCTTTCTTAAAAAGATTATTTCAGATTCATACTTTTTACAATCAACTTCTTTGGCCTTTAGTTGATTATTGACATCTTCTTTTATTTTCTTAACTTCTGCAATTTGAGTCTTCAAATCTATTATCTATTTTTCTACATCTTGAAGATTTGAAAGAATTTTTATCTTGGATTCCTTTTCCTCTTAAAGTTGCAACTTTAACCTTTTATTCTCCATTCTAAGTTCTTTGATCTCACCAAGAGCACAAATGAGCTCACCTTCCATATCAATCTCATAATCCTGATCATCATCACTTGTGATGCTAGCTTCTTCTGAATCTGATTGAGTTTGAACTTCAACTCCTTCATTGCCACTTTCCTCACACACCAGAGTGTCCTCTTCTTTATCATTATCTTGATAAATTCTTATTAGTTCTTTCCAGATATCCTGAGTTGTTTCACACTGCACAACCTTACAAGAAATATCATTAGATAAACTAGATAGAATAACCTTCTTGGCTATATGAGAGCCTCTTTGTTATTTGCAGAAATACCATTTTCAATTGACATTAAAACATCATATCCTAAGGAGGATAAATATACTTGCATTCTAACATACCAAACTGAAAAATTTGAACCATCAAACTGAGGAACATCTGAAAAATTTTCTTCTAACACAATATCATATTCAACTTGGAGAACATTTTTATCAACTATCTCTATATCAACATCTGGATTTGATATGAATGATTTCTTTTGTGTCTTCTGACTAGAAAGAATCTTACCATTTCTCATGTTCTTATTTCTCCTGCACTTACCCATTGAACTCCACACACAGGACCTACCCAAGCTGATTAAGCTTCAAAAGGGGAACCTGGCTCTGATACCAATTGTTGGAGTTCGGACAACACTGAGAGGGGGGTAAATCAGTGTTGTGTAGATTTTTGCAACTTATTATAACTTTTGATTTACAAGACTCAGAAAGAGAAAGTCATCAATAAACTATGTACAAGTTTGATAGTGAAAATTATGTGCAGGACCACATAGAGATAAATCTTAACATAGAAGCAAAAAACACACATAGAAGCATATCATTAACACAAGAGTTGCTGGAGTGGAAAACCCTCTCTGGGTAGAAAAACCACTCATGCAATGCCTCACTGGCTTAACTTTGAAAACATCTTACAAAGCCTCACTGGCTAAATATTATGTCTCACTGACTATTGAGGTCTCACTGACCTACAAGCCTCACTGGCATACTGTTTAGAAGCACCAGCTTCAAGGAACACCAACCCCTATTACAGAACAAACTGAAAACACAAATTCAGAGGGTTTCTCTGTTTCAATACAGAACATTTATTCTCTCATGTGTCTGTCAAATGGTCATTCCCAACTCATATACAAACTCAGATATTTCAATCCTGTATCATGATCCACTCTATAACACCAACACTGCTTGATTCTCAACAACACTGCTTGATTTTCAACAACTCTTCACAACACTGTATGTTTCATCTCTATCCTTCTTAATTCACACATCAATGCACCTGAAAAACAACTTTATATAAGTTGAATATCTTTTCACCTTTCCTCTTCTGTATGAACATTTTCATCTTCTCTCAACGAAGATTCTGCAAACAAAAACTTTTCACCTTCTCTCTGCAATTTTTCTTATTTCAAAAATCAATCTCTTGTAATAAAAAATATTATTTCTCTGTCCATTTTAGAATCCTTTCATATTATTTGACATCTCAAATTATCCCTTGCAAAAATATGTAAATCTTCTTCAAAAATTTGAAACCTTTCACTTACTCTGCACAGACAAATCATCTAAAACAATAATTAAGAAAAATCTTTAAATTGAAATAAGATTTTTCAATTTGCTCTTGAAAGAGAAAAATAAAATCTCTTTCTGATCTCCATGTGCAAGAAGTCAAACCCCTTCATTTAATCCTGCAAAGAAAATATATTCTCTGTATAAACAAAATCTCTTTATATTCCTTCGAAGATGACTCTTCAATCTCTTCAATAGCTCTAGATTCTCTGCAACATTATTGACAAGATCATTTCATATTCTCCAATATTTCAATCAAGACCTGGATCTGTAGGAGAAAAATAAAATCTCTTTGAATATTTAGTCTTTTCATTTTTATCTCCTTCTCTGCAAATCCTGCATTCAAATTCTTTATCCAATCTGCCTTTCAAAAAGAAAATCACCTCAAAATAATCCTTTTAAAAAATAATCTCCAATCTCCAAAAAAAATCTCCTAAAAAAAAATTAGTCCTTAGAAAACTTCATCCTCTTAAAAATCTCTTCATAAAGATAATAAAATTCTCCTTATTAAAAAACTCTTTAAAAAAAGGACCGACCAAAAATATTGAAGGAAATTACTTAAGTTTTAAAAAGGAAATTCTATCTTTGATTTCGGGCTTCAAAGAAAAGATTCTAAATACTATTGAAAGTTTTAAGGAAAGACTAAAAGCCTTTTCCTTTTTCCTTAATGCATAAACTTCCATACCCGTGTGACTTTTGGCGGTGGTATGTTCAAATTTAAACACAATGAGAGCCCGCCAATGTGGAAGACTTGCTCTATCGGTAAAAAGAGCAAAAGGGGCCGGTGATTGTATGTTATGAAGTCCCTTTGATGAGTCACTTTAAGTGACTTTACCTTCTATAGGGAGTCACTGTTTAAAAACAAAAATGTAAATAAAACAGTGAGGAGTATAATGTAGAAGATATTTAGGATTTTGAAGGTATAGAATTTAGGTTATACAAAAGAATACAAAATCCTAAAAAATAATGCCATCAACATTAATGAAGTATCAACATATATCAAGTCCGAAATATGTCATCTAAATTTCTTGATCCCCTGATAGTAATAACAAGCTAAAGATTCCTTTTAGCACTCTTTTGATCACTTTACCACTGGTCTCAACATAAGATATGATATCACCTTAACACAATGAATGATAACCCTTGAACATAGAAGCATAAACCTTGCCCTGAAAGCATGAAGATCACTGAATACTTTGTTTTGGAGAATACCAATATAACTGATTACTCAAAATACCAAATTCATTAAAAGTCCACTTCACAACACTGATCCTTTAACAAGTATGTACCTCTACACTGCATAACCAAACATGATATGTACTTGCCAACCAAATTGAAGATCAATACTATGTCTTGTCATGACCAACATATGATGAGGATGAACTCTCATGAACAACATAACCTCCACTGAAGTAATATCAATTATGAAGATAATTTCCTTGCTTGAACAAGCATCTTGTGAAGACATTAGGCATCTTGTGAAAACATCCTGATACATGATCAACACACTTATCTTGATTGAATAAACAACTCCTGATTATGCAAGATCAAACCTGTGAAGTATCAAACCATTCTCTGCATCTGCAAGACACATCGGATTTCAAACAACCAACACATTGTCTCTGCATTAAATCTCTCCCACTTGAAGACATCCTGAAATATGACATGAGGACCAAACACCTTTTTGTCATCAATGACAACCTGTCACCATCAAGATGAGGCATAACAAATTAGTGCAAAAGAGGAGCAAGGCTAATCTTTATTTGAGGTAAAATTTAAAATTATTTCGTGATATTCCCATTTAAATTTAATATAAACAAAGAGTCTAGTACTAATATATCTAAGTGGGATAACAATTGATGATAAATGAGGAGCTTATAGAAGTTCATTAGGGTATTCTTTCTACCATTGAATTTGGCTAAGACTTGATGGTATAAACTTTTCTACACATCTAACCTTTTCTTATTGTATGCATTTCCTTTTTTCCAATAATTAAAAATATTAATTTATATCAATGTTTCTTTACTTTTACAACCTATTCCAAATGTGAGTGATGTGCCACCTTTTTCAACATGCTTTAGTTGGACTTTTGATCATCCAATAAGACCATTTTCACCAAATGACTCTTTGACATCAGCAACAAGTCAAAGTAATTGAATTGGATTTTTCTTTAATTAATAGTTTAGATTTTATAGTTGAATATAGTGATTTAGATGTTAATAATTTTTTCTACACATCTAACCTTTTTTTATTCTGTGCATTTCCTTTTTTGTTAGTAATTATATATTAATTTATATCAATGTTATTTTACTTTTATAGTCTATTCCAAATGTGAGAGATGTGCTAACTTTCCCAGCGTGATTTAGTAGGACTCCTGATCATATAATAAGACCATCATTCATCGAACACCACTTTGAATGTTAGAAAAGAGTCAAAATAATTAAATTGAATTTTTCTTTAATTGATAGTTTATAGTTTATATTTGATTATAGTGATTTAGAGGTTAATTGAATTTATTATGATTATGTGCATGCAATCTTACTTTGGACTTGTCATTTTTCATATAAGAACTCTTAGTTGGTCCACCCATGATGATTCCTTCTTAGTTGATGCCAGAGGCCTCATTGGTGGTATATGTTTGTTTTGTCATGAAATAAAATGAGTTAAAGGGACTAACCTATCAACTAAACTAAGAAACATGTCACTAAATATTTTAATCACTAAAAGGACCGTTAGTCATACCATGCCAACAAGGATGTTACTGTAGGAGTCCAAGACAACACTGAGAGGGGGGGTGAATCAGTGTTGTGTAAATTTTCAAACCTTTTTGCAAACTTTAACTTTCAAGACACACAGAGAGAAGAATATCATTGATTTGTCAAACATATAAGCAAAAGACTGAGAATGAAGAAAGAGAATAAAAACTCTTTAGCAAAGTATTAACATACACACATATAGATAAAAGCAATATGAGACATAACACAAATTTGCACGAGTGGAAAACCCTCCTGGGGTAGAAAAACCACTCCAAACTTGCCTCACTGGCTTAACCTTGAAAATGTCTTTACAAGCCTCACTGGCTGATGTAAGTGTCTCACTGACAAATGGTCTTACCGACCTACAAGCCTCACTGGCATACTGTTGTGTCTCACTGGCATTTCTCAATCAATCAGAACTCTAAATCTCATGTGCAAGAAATGATTGCTGCTCAATCTGATTTGCACCATTCAAATCAACTCATCTGTAACATACATTCCATCATTCCAATCCTCTGATATTCTATCCTTGAATTATCTAATTCACCTGATCAGGAAGACATATCTCACTGCAAATTAGGTCATACACACACATTCTTCTGTGTTTTCTTTTAAAAGTATTTTCATGAAGTTATCTTCATAATCATATATTTCTCTGCACTTCAACACACTTCTCAAAGCACCCGTGATGTTTTTAAATATTAGATAACCTTTCACATTCTGCACAGTCATCTTCATTTGCTCTTACTAAAGATCATTTTGTCCTTTCATCTTCTCCTTTTTTTTAATGTCTTCAAAAACAATACATCTCATATAATCACCTGCAAAAATAAAAGAACATATATCTAGTCCCCAAAACCTTTCACATTCAATTCTTCTCTGCTTTTCCAATCTGCCTTTTCAAATTCATCTTCAAGCTTTGCAAGATCCTTCATATTCCTACAAAAGAATCTTATTCAAAAATATCATTTAACCTTCAACAAATTTCTGCCCTTGAAAGAGAAAAATAAAATCTCTTCCATCTTCTTCAAACCCTTTCATTTCTTTTCAACAAGACTTCAAAAATCATTTTTCTATTATCTTGTTCCTGCAAAAAAAAAAACTTCAATGGTCTTAAATCCATTAAGCCATTATTTATTTCCATGAGAACAAAAGAAAACATTAAACAATTCTGCCCAAAACTCTCCTTAAAAAATACATCTCATAAAAAAAAATCCCACTCCAAAAAAAAACTTCTCACACTATTCAAGATCACCTCCAATCTCCTTAAAACACACCTGCAATTTAAAATCTCACATAATACAAAATGAACTTTCAAATTTCAATTCTATCTTCAATTTTGTTCAACTTCCAACCCATTATTTTTTATCTTCAAAATAGATCACATTCTTTTAAAAAAAAAACAACTTCTCGGAGATCTGACTTTTCATATTTTGCATCTCAAGAAACATTCCAAATTTTCACTCTTTCTTTTACAAAACTTCTAACTTCAGTGACCCTTGAGCTTCGGTGAAAAATATGGAAATAAGCATGTTTTATTGCTAATTGAAACACAACAGACGTCAAATTTACTATAGTTGACTGACCATTGGAGGCACATTCTAATTCAAACCTTATCCCTCCAATGTCCACTGCCCACCACTTGGAAGTTTAAATGTGGTTGTTGATGCTCTTTTCCCACGGTGCACAGCAGTCTTCAACCTATTTACCGGGCACCCTAGGCATCGGGGCCGGTAATACCAACGACACACCAACCCTTAAGTTGTCACTTAAGTGACTATCACCGCCTCAGCAAGTCAACAAAAGATTAAAACAAAAAGCATTTGACGGGTAAGACTTAGTTATAACTAATAGATGTTTGATGTTGTTGGTCTTTGATCAGTTATATTTGAAAACTAGTTAGACAAGTTTGTGAAGGACATATCATCCTCTATAATCAAAACTTCTGCAAACATTAGAAAGAGGGTATACACAAGACAAAGTGCTTAAAGAGAATATGATAAGAGTTTGCAACTTTAATGTCCTTGTTAACAATATGATACTTTTGCATATATCTACCTCATCTCTACCAAACATTGATCATATATTTTTAACCTGTGAACCTGATCAAAGCTCAGCCCATCTTGTCAAGATCAACTATGATATTTGCATTGAACTCAAGTAGACAAATTGAAAACAACATGACACCTCTATTGTTCCACATAATAATGTGTTGATCCAACCAACCAATACATTGTCTCTGCATTAAATCTCTGTCACCTGACCCAACCTTGAAGATCTATGCACAAGATCAACCACAACTTAATCTGTATCCCTGAAACATTCTCGAAACCATCTCTAAACAAGAAACAACTCAGTGAAGACACACATCCTATCATGAAGCAACAACTCCGAACCATCAATACCTTTTTGACATCAATGACAACCTGACTCCATCAGTTACCTTGCAAGAAAGTGGTCATCTTGTAGCATTAAGATAGTCTTATTATCTTTTATATATATTAAATTTAGTGTAAGGGTGTTGAAATAGTCATATTTTTAATTTTGTACATTGTGGAACTAAATTGACGGTGCCAACATTTCAATCGACGTAAGGGTGAATGCTAGTGGAGGCCTCATGTTTCATTTTCTAAGTGTCCCAATCCTTTTGAGCTACATTAGATTGAGAAAGTCTCTAAAGAGCTCTAAGAGCAAAAATGTGTCAACTTTGGTGCAATAGTTCTCAGAATCTATGGCACCTAGGAATGTTCTATTTGCACCTATAGGTGGATGTTAGGTCTATCTACAATAACCTATCTCAAGTTCCAACAACTCCAAACCATTTGACCATGTTGACGATAAATGCATTCTTGAAAAATGTTGGAATTACGTTCAGTGTAAGGGTGCCAATAGTCATGTTTTCTATTGCACACCTTATGGGACCAAATCGATGGTTCCAACATGTTGGTGATAGTGGAATTATTGGAGTGCTATCCTAAGGATACCTTGTTAATCTTGTGACTTTATGATAGTCTTGCTAATCATCTATTACTTGTTTTGTGGGACATACATGTGAATGTTTTAGCCTTCAACATATTTTTTTAAAAAGATCACTTTTGTACATCCTATACAAAACCAACTTTTATCATCTAGGTGTTAAATTAAATTTACATATTTGCAAACTAGAAATAAAATCCTAGATGTCATATTTTTAGACCATGCTAATATTCTATGTATAAGTGCTTCAAATTTTTACCCCAACAATGACAAAAATTGATTTTCAAGAAAAAATTGCCACTTTTTGGCCAAAAAGTAGACCCATTATCTTGCATTGACCCATTGATCCTAGTATTAAAATGGTTTGTACTAAGATTTAGATCCTTAAATTGAGAAGTTAGCATTAACAACTCCTCAAATCCATCTACTATTTTGAATTTTAGATAAAACAAGTTAGAATCGTCTTTCACAACTAGTCCTTGAGTTAATAATATAACCTCTAGTTGTGCCTCCCTACTCCTAAGTTCTCTCTTCGCTACCACTATAGTGCCTCTCCTCCATGACTCCAACTCATCCATACTTACTAATGCCTCATATTCTCTTAACTATTCCATCATTCTTTTTATACTTTTCTTGTCGATTCTCATGAGGGTAATTGACCTTTTAGGTTCATTTAGATTTGTAAGTGGTGTGTCATTTGATAATCTAACTAACTCAAAAACTCATGGAGATTTTACTACAGCCTCTAGTATGATACTTAGATGCCTCTTGCACCTTTTCAATTCTTTTCTCGTACCTTTCCTCTTGTTTGATGCAGGAGCATCCAGGGGTAAGTGCAAAAAGATGGGGGGCCAAAAAGTGGCCAAATTAATTTAAAAAAAATTAAGTCATAACGCGAGCGCGTTATAACGCGCTCGCGTTATGACTTTCTATAAATAAAAAAAGGGTTTCTAATCTCATTTCATTTCTTCTTCTCCTCTATGCCCACGGCCTGCAGATTCTAGAAAGCACGCTCGCATTTTGCAAAACTCCATTCAACACAAAAACCTTATCAATTCGTCACCAAAATGCCGCCACGACGTTGAGCACTCAAAAGGAGTGAGTTATATATTTTTTTTGTTTGAATTTGTTTCTAAATAGGTAGGTTTTAGTTGGTTTTTGATGTATATTTCGTTAATTGTCAGGAAATGTTAATGCACCTCCTCCTCCTCCTCAAAATCCACAAAATCCTGAGGAGGAAATACCTGCAGAACAACAACCTCCTCCATCCATTCCTCGCCATGCCCCTGAAACACAAGAAAATATAATGGGACAAATTGAAAACAACAAAAAAGAAATTAAAGATATAATTGCAAGGTTGAAAGATCCTTCTACTTCAACCTTGCATAGGTCCACGCTTGCTGAATCTCTTGAATCTATGTTATCAAATGTAGATTCAATTAGCAAGCAAATAACTAGTTGGATGGATAAGAGGAGAGAGTTTAGAGATTATTATGCAAACAAGCTGTCATACCAAGATGTGAAAAAATTACAAATCACAAAATTAGACTTGTGTTCCATTTTCACAAACCCACAAACAAATCAACCTCCACCCATTACATGCAAGAGGTTCCCTATCCATTGGTGCAACAACCAAGTGATAAGGGACAATTTTGGGCAGAGGTGGTGGATGGTTTTTGACCATCCTCCATGCAATAATAATGAGGTCCCACAATACTTTTTGAGGAAACTCTACTGCGAGTTTTTCCTCAATAAAGTGCCAAACTATTTTGATATGCGGGACTTCTAGGGTAGAGGTGGGGGGTCAGCACAAGATAGACCAGGGGCACGTCTTGACCCACAGCGAGTAGTGAGATGAGTAATCAACAAACCAACCCACGAGCATGTTTCTATTCCTTCCATTGTGAAGGAGAGTGTTGAGGTCGATACACTTCAGTCCATTAGTGCCTTGACCCAGAGCATCATAGAGTATGCTGGTCCTGCAACACAGAGTGGGTTGGGAGATAGTGCGAGGAGTAGGGTCCCACCCCATACTTGTTAGGCTTGCTGGTCAGCTTGTGGTTATGACCCCATGGATAGTCAGGACGCAGGTGCACAGGCTACATTTGCAGCTGAGCAGATGGTGATGACAGATATCCTCTTGAGTGAGACTTTCAGCCTTGATACTCAGGTAAATATTAGAAAGTTTATTGAATTTAATTTATTAAATTTCATTTTTGAAATGCAAGATTAACTAATTTAAATTGATGATTTTAATAAAATTTCAGGGTCATAGCGTCGATGCAATTTTCAGTGATTCTCCACTTGCATTTTACACTAGATCATCTACTGTCGGGGTATGTAACTAGTAAACAATTATAAATATTACATGTGAATAGCATAATTATATGAATGGTATTCTAATATCTGATTTTGGATGTTGAATAGGTTAATACTGTAGATTTCACGGCAACACCCGCCAGCGGTGGTGGACTTCAAAGCTTTACGGAGGTAGTAAAATAAATAGTTTAATGAATGAATTGTACTTACTAGATTTTTGTATGTGACTTGTGTGCTTTATTGTGTGTACTTCCATGTTTAGATGAACGTGTGTGTATGTTAGGAGCCATGATTGGCATCACTATTATAGTTTTTGTAATTGAATAATGTTGTTTTATTTCTAGATAATGCAGGCTGCGGAGACACCTCTCCATGTTCATTGGGAAATGGAGCAGGGTGTGGCCTCTGCGATTCATAGCTCCATGGCATTGATAGGGGTATGAGGCAGATTAGTAAATTTTAATTTACATTCATTGTTATAGTTGTCTATTTTTGAAAAATCAAAAGATTATTGATTTGAAGTTTAATTTCTATCTGGATGGTTTCTATAGGACATGACATCACCAGGGCCTATTCCTACTACTGAGGCAAGTGAGGAGACAGATTATATGTTAGCGGTAAGTGATTATTTTGTTAAATGTTTCATTTTTTATAACATGTAATTTCTATATATTAATGTCTATACTTTTTATTGTAACAGGTAAAGATGCAGGAAGAACTAAATAGGAGGAGCAGCCCTCGGGTTCGTAGTAGACCACCCACATGCGTGTCTCCATCCCCTAGAAGATCAAAGGTTGCTCGTGATCTATTCTCTTCACCAGCCAGAGGGGAATGAATTTTTATTGTGTTCCTTTGTTGTATGCCTATATGGCATTTGTGGACATATATTTTGTATTGTATATAGTTGACATTGTATGCCTATATGGCATTCTTGTAAGCCTATATGGCTATTTTGTATATATGTTATGCTTATATCGACAGATATTGATGTATGCCTATATGGATATTTGGTTAATACAAATCTTTTTTTTTATGGCGTCCATACTTGCATTATAAATCCATGTTTGAATGGATATTTGTAGATGGCTACTTCAAATATTTAAAGTCCAATTGTATTACATAGGATGTTTGATGATCCAATAAGCTAGCTATTGTTATTCAAGTATCACCTAAACCTCATTTTGGAACTAAAAGATAAAAGTTGTATTAAAAAAAAAAATTATCATGTTGAACAGAAAATATTAATATTCTTTATGAGTAGCATAGAATGTCAACTATATGCAATACAAAAAAATGAATCATCATGTTATTCTTTATGTTTGAGATCCTGAAAATGACTAAGTCTGGTAGCATGATATCCTAAAACACTAGGATGAATATCCAAGTCATTAGGATGATTGCGCCTTGAGAAAAAGCCATTAAGATGAGTGCCTAAAGGAGACTTTCTTAAACATTCAAACATTGAGCAACAAGCATGAAGGGTTAAGGTGCAATTTGCAACTCATAAAGCCTCAAAAGGGCGCCCAACTTAGAGAGAGCATTCATTTAAGACAAGGCACCCATTGACACCTGTTCCACCATAAAAGTGCGCCTAAGGTGGAAGGAGAACAAGCCTCTAGTAAGTGAAGCGCACCTATTGTCTAAACCACTTCATTATGGCACCCTAGCATGAGGAGGAGTATATAAGTCAATAGGAAATGGCACCTAGAATGCAAATGAAGGACTAAGTGGCATTTTCAATAAGCATCAATTCACCTTGAGCTTTCAATAAATACATCAAATTGAGCCCCATAAGCCTAGGCACCCTTTGCCTTCAAAAGAACCTTGTATTGACGTCATGAGTTGGTCGTATCGGCGTATCAACAGACCTTGGTTAGGCTTCGCCGATAGTGGTCTGTCTTACCGACGAGTGTGGTTCGAAGTCGAAGACATTGATGTATTGGAAGATAATCCCATCGGCGCATTGGAAGAGCAGTTGAGAGATTTGCTGATGAAGGGGGTCACACCAATAGTCAAAATCCATCGGTGTATCAGCCCAACGAGATTAGAGTTCACCGATGTTTGGAGTCTCACCAACGGGTGTGGTCCGAAGGTTGTCATTAGTGAGATTGGTGTGTCGGCAGAAGAGTTTTTTGTGTGCCGATGGTATTAATTCCTACCGATAGGCGAGGGACTTAGAGTCTCGTATTAGAGTGACTTGACATGGATCACAAAACCACCTATTGGACCAATAGGATCCTAGGTGCTCACTTCATGCATTATGATTTCTAGGTGCCAGTTTGATGCTCCATCACAAGGAAAGTGCGCCCACACTTGCAAGTGTTTTTCTTCAGGATCTAGGCACCAGTTGAAGGTTGTAGTTGCCAAGAAGAGTGCCTAGCAAGAGGAAGTCTTTTGGAGTCTCCAAAACACATCAAACACTTGACTAACAACAAGATAACTTTTTCCCAAGTTAGGTGCTTCAAGAGGGAAGTTAAAACATGAATAAGTGCTAAATTGTCTAGGTCCAAACTCAAGCTTGTTGAGGATACACATGGCGCCCAACATTCCTTGGTGATTTCATGAACTTCAAACGCTCATAACTGTTCAAGGAATGCCCAATGCCCCTTCTTGATGATAGGCACCAAGGTGAGGGTGGAATTGCGCCTTGATGGCATTAGGCCCTATCTAGAGTATGCTACTCCATGGAAATGCGCCTTCTTGCTTAGAGTAATTCAAACACTCCAATGTCTTCAGTGATCAATTCCCCAACTTATGAAATGTCCTCCTTCAATTTAAAACACATTGTAATGCTCCAGAGAGATGACTATACCTAGGCATCAATCTGGGTTAGAAATGCCTCCAAAGTGCGCCTTCTCTTTCAGAATGTAAAACAAGGTCCAAAGGTGCTAATAAACTGAAGCGCTTCTTTGGAAAAGTCCCAGAGGTTAAGATGCACCTTGTCTTAATGAGGTGCAACTCTTGGGTAAGAAAGCTTGTAAAGTTCGCCTAACTTAGTGAAGAGGTTGATAACTTCTAAACCCTTCCTGGAACTTAGATTGCTTCAACTGAAGATCATCTTGCACCAATACATCACCAAAATTTTAATCACAAGATCAATTCAAACTTAGGTGCTCATTAAGAGTGTTTCCAATGTTGGCACATCTGAGAGGTTGAACTGGCAAGAGATGGTGCCTAGCTTCCTAGACCTTGTTTCAATATGTTTGAGTTCCAAAGTTTACTCAATGGTATCAAGATGGTGCCATAGAGTCTTTGGACTAGTTCCTTAGAGTTTCAAAAACACTCTGGCTCCTTGAAAATTCCTCCTACATGCTTGGGCGCCATTTCAAGGTCCTGGAACCATGATGTAGCACCTTATTGCTCTAGGCGCCCATTCATGATTGTGTAACTTGAGATTGGTGCCTAGAGTGAATAGGCTTTCATCTTGACTTAATACACTGCCTCCTTTTGATGATTTTTGGAGCAGCAGAAAGCCTTTCACCACGAGCAAATGTCTCAGAGATATAAAAAACTAAGAGAAGTTATTGTAGAGGCACTCTACGTGATCGCATTGCCTCATACAAAATATTTCTAAGTGACACGGTTTTTGAGTAACATCTCATCAAAGATTGGTGCCTTTTTGCACTTTGGACTCTTTAGGGATATCGTCGGTACAATGTAGCTCGGACTGTTTCGAAATGTTTGGGTGAAAAATAGGACCATGCCTAGTGTAAATGTACCCATCCGGATGTGTTGGAATAGTTAGTTTGGTCACATCAGGAGCAGGATGAAAGTTACACCCCTTTGCAACTTTACACTGCCTCCTTCTGATGATTTTTGGGGCAGCAGAAAACCTTTCACCACGGGCAAATGTCTCAGAGATATAAAAAACTAAGAGAGGTTATTGTAGAGGCACTCTACATGATCATGTTGCCTTAGACGAAATGTTCCTAAGTGACACGGTTTTTGAGTAACATCTCGTCAAAGATTGCTGCCTTTTTGCACTTTGGACTCTTTAGGGATATTGTCGATACAATGTAGCTCAGACTGTTTCGACATGTTTGAGTGAAAAATAGGACCATGCCTAGCATAAATGTACCCATCCAGACACGTTGGAATAGTTAGTTTGGTCGCATCAAGAGTAGGATGAAAGTTACACCCCTTTGCAACTTTACACTGCCTCCTTCTGATGATTTTTGGGGCAGCAAGAAACCTTTCACCATGGGCAAATGTCTTAGAGATATAAAAAATTGAGAGAGGTTATTGTAGAGGCACTCTACATGATCACGTTGCCTCAGACAGAATGTTTCTAAGTGACATGATTTTCAAGTAATATCTCGTCAAAGATTGCTGCCTTTTTACACTTTGGACTCTTTAGGGATATCGTCGGTACAATGTAGCTTAGACTATTTCGACATGTTTGGGTGAAAAACAGGACCATGCCTAGCATAAATGTACCCATCTGGATGCGTTGGAATAGTCAGTTTGGTCGCATCACGATCAGGACACCAAAAATGCAAAAGTTGCTTTGTGCAACTTTACAACATTGACACTTTTTTGCAACATGACTCAAAGACTCAAGCTGACCCCAAATGACTCAAAGTGACTTAAAATCACCTTGATTTTGGCATCCAATGTACATTATAGAGGTCGAGGTGCTCCTTATCATTCAAACATCTTAGATGAGTGCATAGGAAAGGACAAAGCTCTAAGTTTCATCATCATGAGCACCTAATATCAAGAGACTTTAATGGCTCAAACCTTGATTTGGTGCCCTGTATGTGAAGGAAGATCTAAAGGCATGAAAGTGGATGTCATTTTGTAAGAGTTTGGATCATTAAAATTGAAAGAAATAAGTCTATTAAGCTTGGGCTCCCTTGATCTTCTTTTCATTCATTATGAGTGCCTTGGGAGAATGGTATATAGGTCATCATCATGATTGGGTGCCCTGGTTCCAGAGTGTTGGAGAGATCATCAAATGGTGTCTAGAGGAAGTAGGGTGAGTTATGAGTTTGGTCGCATTAGGAGCAGGACACCAAAAATGTATAACATGATGATGTAAAAATGTGTATATGTGTAAAAATGTAGGAGGAAATTAAAAAAAGACAAACCTTAAAAATTAATGTGCATACTTACAACTCAATGTAACATGACTTTACAAAATCAATGTGAATACTTACAAATTAATCCAATGAACCATCTGGGTTTGCTCTACTCTTTATTGTGTCAAGTATTGCTTCATGGTCAGACTCACGCACCTTCCACGAGATTTTGTTCAAAGGTCTACCCCGATACTTTATCAAATGAACATTGGATGCCATGACAAGGTTCGAGTAATGAAGAATCTTCCGATGCATGTCAAAGTCCTAAAATAGCCAAATATTAACACTCTTATGTGGGTACCTTCTAAGCCATGTTCCAATAATAACCACTGAGCCTATAGGGTATTCGATGTTTTCTCCATCCGTAATAAGGGCCTCTAATTTCTTTTTGGCCTCAACACAATGACATAAGTAATAATCTGTTCCCTCTTCATTATCTTCATCCGCAATAACTACATATACGTGCCCTACATTAATATGTGTAGCAAATTAGATGAAATTAGTCAACATTACAAAAACACTACAAAGTAAGATGGCATTACCTGGTTGAACTAGATGAAATTAGATGCATATACGTGCCCTATATTACCTAGTTGAACTAAATCTGATATGTGGTCAAAGTCAACTGATGATTCCATCTATGTTAGTTCCAGTGCCGTCGAGGGTCGATATGTGTCAAGTGGGCTAAGATAACTTAACTGCCATTCGTCAACCCACTCCTTTGACTCACACTCATCCCAGACTTGAATTGTACAGGAAGAACAAAAGCATGACATCTTTCGTGTATGGATACTCCATGAACCGGCAATTGAGCTTCTGAAAGAGTGCATCTCATTTGATCCTGTCAGTGTACAACAATCCTCATATGGTGCAATGTTAGTATCATCTATCAACCAAAAAAATCTATGAACTAAAGACTTACCTTCATTACCTGGACCCATGGAAGCATTACACCACTCGACAATCAATTTTGCATCTATCAACTTTGCATTGTCTTTATACTTTAACTCTTCTCGTGCTATGGCTCTTTTGATACATGCTCCCCCTTTCCATGCCTGGCCTCACAAAAGTTCCACATATGCTGAATACCTATAAAATTATGCCTCCTACTCAACCAATATAAATTCTGTGAGTTCTTGAATTGTAATGCACAGTTATCTGACCATATGATATGCTGACTGAAAGATATGCCCCTTCTAGCCAAATCATTGTAGAACACCTGAAAGCAACCTTGCACAAACTCTGTAGAATGCGTGCGATCATCACTAATATAGAAATTATACTCCCTTATGATCTTTCTGTCATCCTCTTTACTATCATTCACATGAATGAATGCGATGTGCACAAATATAGAAACCTATGTGGAGTTGTAATATTATGATTGCACCTCACGCTATGGCTGTAGACTGTAGTTCTCTGCAAAGTCGATGACTAAAACAATGCTACCAACCAGAAATGTGTCCTTTCATAACTTGAATTGCAAGTTCAACCATCGAGCTCTATGGGCATGTCTTGCATACTCATACACTATGCTGTCATGAAATATAGGCATAAACTGATACACTGAAATCTTTTCAATAACCAATTCACACCTCTTTACTTCTTTACCATCTTTTGTATTATATGCCACTGTTTTATACTTGCCAAACTCTACTAGTTCGTTTCCAACCGCATGTGTTTTTTTCCATATGTTCACATATTGGCAAATGTTGCAAGCCACCGCAACAATGACATGTGCCATCCAAGCATAATTTCTTGTAGAATATTTGACCTTCCTCTCTTTCACATAAAATTCTTGATATGAAGTCTCTTGAAGATGTTGGTGGGGCACATATGGCACAACCCTGCAAATCATTGTTAGTATGCATATCTAAACATATAGACCTATATGCATCAAAATGGTTAGAAAATTCAATATGTAATCTACAACAACAAGTAGTGCATGTGTGATTTATCTTAACATAGAAAGGTTTTAGCATTTCAAAATATCTTTGACAAATTTTAATTTGAGGATACCTTTCTAGAAATTTACCATAAAACTATGTTTGAGTCTCATCCAAAAAATGCTTTGGATGTGGCTCGCAGTTCTGACTACCAATTCTCCTTCTTACCATATCCCTTTGATTCAGAGATACCCTTGTGTAATTCTTCCAAAAGTCTTCAATTAGTGATCTCAATGCTTCAACAATTGGTTTATCTTTTCGTGGTAGTCTCCCTGAGAATGCCCATAATTCATTGGCATTAGTGTCCTCAATTCTTTGGCGTCTTCCAACAGCTCTTGATAAAGTTTTCCTATTAATTCTCAATTGTTGACTCATCTTTCTAATGAGACGAGCTTTCCTCATTTGACTACTTACTAGAGTCGATGTAATCACATGCCGTGTTGCATTACTATCTTTTGTGCATGAGGTGTTACCCACACTCTCATATGCACTCATTAGATTCTTAACAATAGATTTTTCACTTGAAGCCTCTGATGTTCTCAACCCAAGAATCTTCATGATAGACCTATACTTTATACTTTGCATCATTTCAACAAATAGTTGACATCTTGCAGTCTCATTTAAATTTTCAAAGAACAATCTCCAAATCTTATTAGCATATCTTCTACAAGTGCGTTTTGGAATCTTACCTTCCATTGGCTGCAAAATATTCTCATCAATATCAATCAAATACTTTGGCTTTCTATGCAAAATTCTAGGTGCTGTTAAGTTAGGTAAATTCATCTCAACATTAGGAATTTCATCAATATTTAAATGAGATGGGTTAGATGGCATACCTTCGATCGAAGATGGAATAGATGACATACCTTGAGGTTGAGGTGGGAACGATGGAGTACCTCCTTCATCACATGTGAGTGATGATGTACTCTCAACTTGAGATGTGATAGATGGTGTCCCTACATGTTGACTTGCGGTAGAGGACGTGTCTCCAACTATGGTATTCAAATCTCTCGTACCACGAAGTTTTGCATTTGTTCTCTTTGTGCCGCCAATACCATATCTCTCTGTGATGGTTGCGGTTCCTCTTCAATTGGTATGTCTTCATTTATCGTGTCCAATTTCCTCTTCTCACGAAGTTCACTCATAGCCACTACTTTCTTTGCATTCTTATCTTCTATCTCTTCTTGTGTTGGTTTAATTCTTGATCATTTCCTCGACATGACGGAGAATTTGTCTATAGCATGATAAAGAGACCAATATTAATTCCTAAGAAATGAATACAAGATAATAGTGGGATTGTATTTTTATTATGTTGTAAGGATCTATTCTTATATAGTTTGACATCATGGTATGTCAAGGTCTGTTTATTAAAGAGCCCAAGTGTAGAAAATATACATGGCATCATGTGAGATTGTAGGTTGCTTTCTTGATTGGGAATGTGTTTATTTTAAACATGTATGATAAAGCATGATAAAGTAATTCAATCCAAAATAAGGATAATGTAAAGAACATGCATGTAAAGACTTGACATACCTAAAAAATGAAGATTTGAATGGAGAGAGTACCCAATTATGTAGTGTTTTTTTCTTCTTGCATCAAACTCCTCAACAATTTGAGTTTTTTCACCACTTGCTTCCTTTTCAATGTTAAATTGAATAACACTCAAATATAATTACTAACAACAATACTATTAACCAATCTATAATGTTAAATTCCTAAAATTGAATCACAATTGACATTGCAACACTAGAAAAATTGAAATTTGAATAGATATATATCAAACTTGGTGTGAAAACTATGTTATTTCCTCCTTCTCAAGTTGGCAAAGTAGAAAAGGTGGTGGAAAGATCATGCAAAGGTGGTACAATGTGTCAAATGTGCATGTGAACTTCCCAACAGCATGAAAGCACTTCTTTTTGTAGGAGCACGTGCATAATTAGTAAGAAAACAGAGCATGTGGGCCTGGATCATGGGGGTCAACACTTTTTTACCGTTTCAATAGCAAGACAAAACGCGAGCGCGTTATAACACGCTCGCATTTTGTCCTGCTATAGATTGATCACATCCTTTGCATTGATCACATCTCTTTCCAAACCTTCCCCTTCAGACTTGAATGACCACAAGGTTTTTGAGGGAGAACTTTTCCTGTTTTCTGCAAGAGCTTGCTAGATGCTCCGCCATATGATAGGCATAACAATGAAGGGGCAAGCCCTCATAATCAAGTTCTTGATAGAAAATGCCCATTGAGGAAGAAAGACAGATCTTCTTTGGAAGTAGAAGTTCTAGTTTGTGACAAATCCTTATCCAAGCATAAATAGCAGGGGTTCTATCAAGCGATTTCCAATCCACTTCCACAAAGTCTCTTGAAGACTTCCTGATTGATTCCAAAACATCCACACCCCAAAACTAGAGAGGCAATCAATATAATTGAACCCATAAATCTACATTTGACAAAAGAGACCCTCAACACTATACCTTAAACCCTAATCCCTCAACCCTCAACCCTAATCTGTCATCGCTCAACTCTAATCCCTCATCCCTAAACCCTAAATGCTATCCCTATTCCTAAACCCTCAACAGACTCGATATTATACCTTAAACCCTAATCCCTTAGCCCTAACCCTAAACCTTATCCCTAAACCCTAATCCCTCAACCCTCAACCCTAATCCATCATCCCTCAACTCTAATCCCTCATCCCTAAACCCTAAATGCTATCCCTATTCCTAAACCCTCAACAGACTCGATACTATACCTTAAACCCTAATTCCTTATCCCTAAACCCGCCAACCCTATCCCTAATCCTTATACCCTCCACACTCTACTTTAACCCTAATCCCTCGACCCTCAACCCTATCCCTAAACCCTTGACCCTCGAACCTCAACCCTCAACCCTCAACATCAAACCCTAATCCCTCAACCCTTAATTCTGATCCCTCAACCCTCAACCCTATCCCTGAACCCTAAACCCTAAACCCTCAACCCTCAACCCTCAACGTCAAATCCTAATCCCTCAACCCTTCACTCTAATCCCTCAACCCTAAACCCTATCCCTAAACCCTCAACACTATACCTTAAACCCTAATCCCTCAGCCCTCAACCCTAAACCTTATCCCTAAACCCTAATCCCTCAACCCTCAACCCTAATCCATCATCCCTCAACTCTAATCCCTCACCCCTAAACCCTAAATGCTATCCCTATTCCTAAACCCTCAACAGACTCGATACTATGCCTTAAACCCTAATCCCTTATCCCTAAACCCTCCAACCCTATCCCTAATCCTTATACCCTTAACACTCTACTTTAACCCTAATCCCTTGACCCTCAACCCTATCCCTAAACCCTTGACCCTCGAACCTCGAACCTCAACCCTCAACCCTCAACATCAAACCCTAATCCCTCAACTCTTAACTCTGATCCCTCGACCCTTAACCCTATCCCTAAACCCTAAACCCTAAACCCTCAACCCTCAACGTCAAATCCTAATCCCTCAACCCTTCACTCTAATCTGTCAACCCTAAACCTGATCCCTAAACCCTCAACACTATACCTTAAACCCTAATCCCTCAACCCTCAACCCTAAACCTTATCCCTAAACCCTAATCCCTAATCCCTCAACACTAATCCATCATCCCTTAACTCTAATCCCTCATCCCTAAACCCTAAATGTTATCCCTATTCCTAAACCCTCAACAGACTCGATACTATACCTTAAACCCTAATCCCTTATCCCTAAACCCTCCAACCCTATCCCTAATCCTTATACCCTCCACACTCTACTTTAACCCTAATCCCTCGACCCTCAACCCTATCCCTAAACCCTTGACCCTCGAACCTCAACCCTCAACCCTCAACGTTAAACCCTAATCCCTCAACCCTTAACTCTGATCCCTTGACCCTCAACCCTATCCCTAAACCCTAAACCCTCAACCCTCAATGTCAAATCCTAATCCCTCAACCCTTCACTCTAATCCCTTAACCCTAAACCCTATCCCTAAACCCTCAACACTATACCTTAAACCCTAATCCCTCAACCCTAAACCCTAAACCTTATCCCTAAACCCTAATATGTCATCCCTCAACTCTAATCCCTCATCCCTAAACCCTAAATGCTATCCCTATTCCTAGACCCTCAATGGGCTTGATACTATACCTTAAACCCTAATCCCTCTACCCTTGACACTCTTATTTAACCCTAATCCCTTGACCATTAACCCTATCCCTCAACCTCAACCCTCAACCCTCAACCCTCAACCCTCAACCCTCAACTCTCAACATTAAACCCTAATTCATCAAACCTAAACCCTAATCCCTCAAACCTAAACCCTATCCCTAAACCATCAACCCTCAACACTATACCTTAAACCCTAATCCCTATCCCTCAACCATTAACCCTTAAAACTTAAACCCTATCCCTACACCCTCAACACTTGACACTATATCTTAAGCCTTTAACCCCAATCCCTAAACCCTCAACCCTCAATCCTTAAACCTTCAACCCTAAACCCTATCCCTAATCCCTCTACCCTCGATACTCTAACCCTAACCTCAACATTAAATGCTAATCCATCAACCCTAAACCCTAATCCGTCAACCCTAAACCCTATCCACAAACCCTCAACCCTCAACACTATACCTTAAACCCTAATCCCTCAACCCTCAAGCCTAAACCTTATCCCTAAACCCTAATCCCTCAACCCTCAACCCTAATCCATCATCCCTCAACTATAATCCCTCATCCCTAAACCCTAAATGCTATCCCTATTCCTAAACCCTCAATAGACTCGATACTATACCTTAAACCCTAATCCCTAATCCCTAAATCCTCCAACCCTATCCCTAATCCTTACACCCTCCACACTCTACTTTAACCCTAATCCCTCGATCCTCAACCCTATCCCTAAACCCTTGACCCTCGAACCTCAACCCTCAACCCTCAACATCAAACCCTAATCCCTCAACCCTTAACTCTGATCCCTCGACCCTCAACCCTATCCCTAAACCCTCAACCCTCAACGTCAAATCCTAATCCCTCAACCCTTCACTATAATCCCTCAACCCTAAATCCTATCCCTAAACCCTCAACACTATACCTTAAACCCTAATCCCTCAACCCTAACCCTAAACCTTATCCCTAAACCCTAATCCCTCAACCCTAATCCATCATCTGTCATCCCTCAACTCTAATCCCTCATCCCTAAACCCTAAATGCTATCCCTATTCCTAGACCCTCAACGGGCTCGATACTATACCTTAAACCCTAATCCCTTATCCCTAAACCCTCCAACCCTATCCCTTAACCCTAATCCCTCAACCCTCAACCCTATCCCGAAACCCTTAACCCTTGAACCTCAATGTACTCAACCCTCAACGTCAAAACCTAATCCCTCAACCCTTAACTCTGATCCCTCAACCCTTAACCGTTAAAACTTGAACCCTAAAACCTATCCCTACACGCTCGACACTCGACACTATATCTTAAACCCTAATCCATTAACCCTCATCCCTAAAGCCTCAACCCTAAATCATTAAACCTTCAACCCTAAACCCTATCCCTAATCCCTCTACCCTCGACACTCTACCTTAAACCTAATTCCTCGACCCTTAACCCTAAACTCTATCCCTAAAGCCTCAACCCTAAACCTTAATCCCTCTACCCTCAACACTCTACCTTAAACCTAATCCCTCGACCCTTAACCCTAAATGTTATCCCTAAAGCCTCAACCCTAAACCCTAATCCCTCAAGGTCCTAAAGTCTAATCCCTTATCCCTAAACTCTAAATCATATCCCTAAACGCTCAACCCTCAACCTTAAACCTTAATCACTCAATCCTTATCCACCCCTCTCCTCCCCTATCTGGTTCACTCCCATCTCTACCCTCCTTTGCCCTCAACACTATACATACATACATATAGGCATACATAGATACATACATACATACATATTGGCATACATAGATACATACATACATACATATAGGCATACATAGATACATAGATACATACATACATACATATAGGCATACATACATACATACATACATGATTAATAGCCTTGAAGATAAAAAAAATTTAAGGGGAACATAATGCGAGGGCATTATAATGCGCTCGCATTATGTCAAACATGACAAACAACAGACTTGCGGAAAAGGAAAAATGCAAAGCAAAACATAATGTGAGCGCATTATGTCTTGCTTTGGGAATCCCAAGCCTTGGGCTTGGGATTTGCTTTGGATTTCCAACCCAAAGGCTTGGAGTGCCTTTTGAATAGTCACAGACGTGTTTTTCTAGATTCTTCAAGATTTCACATAATTTCATTCATGCTAACCCTCAGATTTGCACGTGTTTCAATGTCAAACAAATCGAACACCTGGGTAATGTTAGGCTTTCTCTTAGCTATTAGACAATGTGATTTTTTTCACATTTTAACAATGCTAAGCCTTTCATCTTTAATTTCTTTTGTTTGTGTGTCCGTTTTTGGGCAAAAACCACTGTTTGGTCTTTTTTTCATTGTAAATTAACTATTCATTGAAATTTCAAAAAAATTACATATTTAGAAACTAGACTCCATTCTACAAATATTAAAAAAATAAAAAAAGATTTTCAATTACTTGTCAAAATTTATAGGGGTAGCACAGCCAAAATTCTATTTTTTAGGATGTGTCCACTTTGAAAATTAGTAAAAAATCAAATATTGATAAAAAAATTATCAAAAAAATCAGGCATAAACTACATGCTATTAGCTAATTTCTCACTGAAGCGATTTTTAAAATACCAAAAAAAAGTTGACCTTTTAAGGGAGCCACAAAACATGCTATGTTATGTTTTTTTGACAGAAACAACACCAATTTCTGTGGCTCCCTCTTTTGAATCCCTTAATCTATGCCATTTTAAAAAAAAAATAGTAGTTTAGAAAGTAGACTCGGAGCACTACGAACATTGTTTTGGTTGCATCTCCAAATTTTGAGTGTAACTATGCTCATTTTCTCATCCAAGGCCAGTATTTCCTGATTTTAGAAAAAAAGTGGCCACTTAAGACCCCTTTTTGGCCCCCCATCTTCTTGCACTTACCCCCAGGTTCACTGACAATCCTGTGTCACCAAAAATATATTTTATTTTCTAAGTTAGTTTTTAGCTTTGTTTTCTTTGCAGTTTTGTTTTTGGAGAAAATGTAGATTTATTTTGGCCAAGTGAGAGCATCATCTTGTGGAAGAGTCTAATGGGTATCTCCAGTTCCAATTTGGTGAAATTTGGATGAAAATTGACAAAGTTATGGCTAGTCAAAAAAATCTCTAGTTTACGAACTTTTTATTTCATTAGTTCTGTAGTTTGCCAATTTCTTGATTTCCTGATGGCTCCCGCATTTTCCTCAACTAAAGCCTTCAAGGAAAATTTGAAATTTTTCTGGGTCTTTGTTCTTTTGTTAGCCGTTTGAATTTGGATGAAGTTCCTTCGTTGTCGGTGAAGTTCTAGGATTTTGAACTTGGTCAGTAAAATCACTAGTTTGCGAACCTGGAGGTTCACCGACGCATCACTTCACCGATAAGAGCTTTGAAGGCTAGAGCCAAGGCTTCTGTAGTTCATGGGATTGAAATATTGCCAATAGAAGAACATTTCCTAAGTCTTCGACTAGTTTGCAGATTCATAAAATTGTCAATATGCTAACAAGGTTTTGGAAAGGCCAATTTTGCCAATAAGAGGAAAATGTGAAGTCTTTGTTAGTTCAAGATCGAGAGAATTCGTCGATAGAAAATCAAAACCGAGGTTCCAAATAATCACATTTTGCCGATAGAGAACAAGTTTGAACAATGACCAAATTGTCGATAGAAGCAAAGGCATAAGAGATAAAGTATAAGTTTCAAAAAATGAGTTTTTGCCAATTATGACTAAGGTTAAAAAACACGAACATTTGCTAATGGGCAATTATCACTAAGGTTAGCGAAACAACACTTTTACTGATAGGCATTTGTGATTAGATTGGTCGAAGTTCAGAAAAAGGCAACATTTGTCGATAGCTTGAGAAGGCAAACTTTTAAAGTTCACAAAGTACACCTTTTGTCTATAACTGTTGGAGTTTTGAAACATAAAGGAATGTCGATAATAAACATAGTGATTGTGGAAAGGCATTTTTGCCAACAAACTGTTATAAGGTTGAGTGTGTATCGATTGTCAAATATACACGGTGGCGACTATCATATATTAATAAGAATGTTTTGCAGTGACGATTCTGTTTTAAAATTGTTCAACTGCTTGATGGTTCATTTCCGGTTGTGGCCATTGGAAGTACAATGCCTATTCAGTTCCTTAACCAATGGAGGGCGGTTAAACTTCCTTTTTTTTCTAGAGAGTATAAATGTCCTTTTTCTGGTCGGATTGGGATTCAATTTTACTCACATAACATAAGTGGATAATTGATTGGGGGGTGATCTAGATATCCTCTAGAAAGTGGTTTGGTGTTGTAAGAACATGGTAGATTGTATTGCAGTGTAATGCTGAAAGGCCAATAAATTTGTCAATGCTGATGTTTTTGAAATTAATAAAATAATTTTAGATTTGTGAATGCATTTGTATTTCTGTTGTGTGTTATGGCTGCACATGACTGGGTAGTTTGACAAAACCCATGGTTGTGACTGCACCATTGTTCTTATCTTTGTTTCAATTTCCTTCCTTCTTCATTTTCCTTCTCAATCAAATCCATTATCTTGCTCTCTTCAACTCCCATCTCATTCTTTGCAATGATCTCTCTTAGGTTGTTGTTATCTCCTTTGGCCATACTAATTTAATTTATCTTTTCTTAATCCCTTTTATATATCTCAAATAGTTAGACATGTTTTGACGTAGTGGTCACATCTTTTCAAGCTCACCTCCTATTCCATAGCCATCTTATAGGTGTCTAACCCCCTTAAGGGCTAGAATTTAATGTGCATTACTACACATCTTCAACATGGCTAAATTCTCTCTATATAAATAAAATTGTCAAATGTCCTTTATCTTTGTCTATGTCATCATTAATTCTTTCCTTAAATTTGTTCTTCCTCCCTTTGCACCAACAATTGAAACCTATGGATTAGATTTGTATTATGTTGTGGTGTACTTTAGTGTGATACAATAAGGAAGAAGAACATACATTTGTGGTAAGATATGGACCAAATCAAAAGAAATAACAGACACATGCATCCATTGACATCATAAGATGGAACCATATATATGATTCCTTTAATATTGGATACAACATCTGTTATATAGTCATTATGCTCTTACATTCATATCTCTCTCATACATGCTTATAATCTTCTCTATTTTGTACAATATTACATGTTATCCATTACATTCATATCATATCCCTATATATTTTACATGCTCCTTTTTCATATATGTAGTAAGTGCTTCTTACTATATAGCTTTCTGAGATGTGGGGGCATGCTTGTAGCACTATTCTCATATAGTTGTGACCTTATATGGATACCATAAAGCATTTGCTTCTATCATACAATTGGTTCTTGGGGTCTACATCATCTCTTGTGTGTCCTTGCAACACAATGTTGGGTATGGGATTTTTGGTATAAACTTTTCTTATGGCACCCTTGCAGGTTTTCACCATAAGCCTCTATTGGGATCCCCTTTAGGTTTTCAACCTATCAAGGGGTGAGATTAGTCCATCTAAAGGGTTCTCAACTTGATCCATCAAAGTCTTCAATTTGGTTATGGTCTTATTGGTAGTTAAGAAGCACAAACATGTTAATAATTGTTTGATCTATATGTGATAATGTATCTCACAATCTCTAAAGTGTGTAATCTTTTTAAATGAAAAATTTAAAAATTATAAAGTTTAAACACTTTAATAAATCAAATTTAAATTAGGTACAAATTTAAAAACTAAATAAATTTTTAAAAAATAATTTTAGAAATTTAACTTTACATTTTTAAATATATCAAATATATCATTTAAATATCAACTGATTTATATAAAATCTGTATCAATTTATAATCTTATACTATATATATTTTAGATCAAATTTTATATAAAATTTGGATCAATTTTAAATAAAATTTAGATTTTTTTAAAAATAATAAAATTGATATAAATTTTATACAAAATTTGATGTAAATTGATATTTTTTTGTTTATAAACTTGGGTTAGACACCAAAAGACACAAAAATGAGCATTAAAAGCCTAGGTTCATTATATAAATGAGCTCACTAGATCTATCCAAATTTGAAATTATTCATCCTAATCTTATCATTTGAAGATCTAGCTAACTAAAATAAAATCTTCAATCTAGAGATAACCTCACACAATAGAACACATGATGCCCCTCCTCACCAACTTCAAGTGCCATCAAATCTAGACAAAAGAAAAGACTTACACTAATTACACTAATACCTAGCCAAGAGTTGAATTAGGTTATAACATGATAAATCATTTCCATACAATCACTTGAGACCTACATAGAAAATGATAATCCATCATGCAACAGTACCCTCTAAGACCTTTTATGCCCACACAGGAAGCCTCATCCATCTCCTTGGCCAATTCATTGATACATAGAACTAGGAGCAAAGATCAAGATTTGTAATCTCCTTTTCTAGACATAGATGAAATTCTCCACCATCTTGGTACTCTCCACCCTCTCCTTTTACCTCTTACCCTTCTATTTTGATGCCTCCACCCTACAATCCTAGCATTTCCTCTTCCCTTAGCCACTTCCAAAGGCCATTGTACCAAGACCAAAGAGCTCACCAATAATAAAGAGGGAAAAAATTCACCATTCTAGATAGAGCATAGCCACAAAACAAAAATGGTGAGCCATAGTGAGAAGATATTATTGTGTCCTAAAATATGCTGGTAGGAGCTTAATCCAACCTATGAAGTAAGGCTCTTAGTCAATGTGCTTCATGTCATCATGCAAAAACAATTATTGTTGTCCCTTGTGATGCAAGATCCAATCTATGGGACCATTTTATGTCACATGATTTAAAGAACCACTACCATATTGCCCACTTCTATAATGTGATCTATGGGATTATTTTATAATTATTTTTATTTTTAATGACAATGGAGTTGCTTCCATTCAAATGTTGCCTACTATTATAATGCATACACAAAAATATTCATTTATAATTTTAGATGTCCCTTGGGACCTCCAGTGTGATACCATTAGTGATAGTTACAAAGTGATTTAGCTTTTATAAGAATAGAAGGTGCTTCATAACAAATTCCCTTCTTCTATTGTAAACATTAAAAATGTAGTCATTATAAAGACTTAAATTAACTTATAAATGTGTGTTTTTTTATAATCATGAAGTTGTCAAATGCATTTGCATGAGATGAAGAATTAAAGTTAATCATTCTAGATTCTTTCCAAAAAAATATTTTTCTTGCTTTCATTTTTTACAAATATGTATATTTATGATAACATTCCATTTTAAATCAACTAAACAAAAATTGTTAGCCACGACTCATAAGTCTTTGGACATTATGAAATAAATCCCTCATTATTAAATTGACATGAATCAAGTACAATAATTCAAGATTCTTAATGGAGTTGTGATTAAGGATTGTAAACAAACATTAGATGTGGCATATGGAATTTAGTCTTCACTAGCATTTGCTAAATACGTAACTGGTGCAAAATTATTCAATTCCTATCCTACCAAATAGAATTTAACTACTACCATTTGTTAGGTTTGAACAAGTGAATAAAGTAGTCAAGTTGACCATATTATGAATATAATTATATTATTCCTTTAAAACCTATGATGTCTTCTATTGTGTTTCTCTAAAATTCCCCTCATCCCTTTGAGTTCCTCTTGTTTTAAATCCTATTGTCACTCCAAACACTTATGAAATGCCCTATTTAGCCTCTCCTAACTACCTTCAAACCCTTGTCTCATTATTATTAATTTATAAATCTCATCATGCACAATTTTGTAATGCTGTGAATGTGCAATCACAATGCAATATAAATCGTTATTTTATTTTTACATATACAAATGTTATTCTTTTCTCTCTAACATCAATCTATACACCTCGCTATGAGAGTTTTTCAAGTGCCATGCATAACCACTAATTACAACATAAACACACTTGTAATTTTTCTTTTTACTTCATTATAAATTATAGTGGTTTCTTTCTAATTGAAACCAAACAAATTGAAATCAAACTAAATTAAAAAATATCTATGAATTCACAAATCTATTAGATATCTCATCAAGCAAAGGGATGTAAAACAACATTATAAATATCTAACCATAAATGACATACACTTATTAAAAAATATACATATTGAATCTAGAATGTGTAATTAAATGCTTAACCTAACATAGGCAAAAGACAATATGATTAATCGAAACAAAATAACTATACAAAATGGCAAGGGTAATTGTAAGCCCTCCTCTCCCATGCCCTGTTGCTCAAGCATCTTTCATTTACTTGAAATGTTCCTCATCTTTTATTTTCACTCTTTCTCCACCACCTCCTCCATCTTTTCATTTCATACATATGTAGGTTTGAAAACAATTCAATTAAACGTCCATGCTATCATAAATTAAGTCTTTGACAAATACCCCAATAGTGTATATAAGTAATGATCTTCATTGCACTCTATGCATCTAATTTTATGAAGGCAACATCATAGTCTAGATTGCCAAATACTCAAAACAAAAAACAAAATCATTTTTTCCCTAGTAACTAAAAATACAACCTTGTTCCTTCATTATTAGTGGAGGTCTGACATGGTGCATATTATTATAGTGTGAGCCTATTTTTTAGATCACTTCATTTAGCATCACCAATAGTCTCCACAAGAACATTCTCCTAGCCTTAAATGATGCAAACAATTTGCATCTCTCACAACAATTTCTCTTGCAACAATCTTGGAGATAAACTTCATTGCATTGTGACAATCAACACATACTTGAAGATTCTTAACAACTCTAATAGTTGTTCAAGGGGGGTGTCTAACAAACCAAAAGCAATTGCCATTTTTCACTATGGTGGTAGATAAATAATTATTTTTCCTCCTTTTCCACATCACTAAGTAAATGTCTTGAATATGGAAAATACCTTGCTGCCTTCATCTCCCAAGCCAATTTCTCCAACTTTGCATAGATCTCCTATGTCTATGTATGTGATATGTCTTCGACACAAAAAGCATTAAACATTTTATGGCCTTCAATCCAACTACATCGAGGGATCTTTATAATTCCTTTATCTTTCATGAATCTCCTTCCCATTTGAACCTCACAGCACTTGCCCACTTCTTCATGGATGTTTGAGAGAACATAAGTCACGGTATATTTTTAGGTTCCAAATAAAAAAGCAATGTCACCATAAATACTCCCAAGCCTATATTCATATGTGATTTGTAGCACCAAGAAAACACATGCATAAAAACAACACAGGTTTAATTGGCATCTTAATGATAAAGTTTAGGGTGTCCTCAAGATAGCCAACATGGGCAAGAAGGTCAACCATGCACACATACTAATCAATTGTAGGTGTAATGCAATAAGGGTTACTCATATGATTGAAGCATGTGCAACCCTCATCCACTAAACTTGCATGGCTGCATGCACATAGAACACAAGCAAAGCTTGTAATGTCAAGATCTGTTCCAAGGTGCTTCGTTAATTCAATGATTTTGGGAACATCCTTGCAAAATCCATTTTGTGCATATCCCAAAATCATTGCATTCCATGAGACCACATTTCTTTGAGGCATTTTGTCAAACAGTTCACATTCCTTGTCTATGCTTCCACATTTTCCATACATGTCTACCAAAGCATTTCCAACTATAATATCTGACAAAAATCCCCCTTCCATTATGCTTTGATGGATGTTCATACCTTGTTCCAAAGCTCCCATTTTGGCACAGGCAGGGAGGATGCTGGCAAAGGTTGCTGAGTTTGGCTTTACCCCTACCAATTGCATTTGCTTGAAAGTTTCTAAAGCCTTTTCAACAAATCCATTTTATGGATATCCTGCAGTCATGGTATTTCGTGAGACCACATTTCTTTGTGGCATTGGGTTAAATAGTTTGAAAGCTCCCATTTTGGCAGTAGGCTGGTAGTACGCTGGCAAATGTTCATTGATGTTGGAGATTTGTTTGTTGTATAGGGTGAAACAATGCAATTGCCTACACCAAAAAACATCCAATAAACAGAGCCTGGATTAATTGAGCCGGAGCAAACATTCAAATTAAAGTAATCCTAATTTAAAACTAACCACGCGGTAGCACTGGGAGTCAGGACAGTCACAGTTTGTGGAAACACGTAGACCAGGGTGGTTGATGTTTAACAGATTTTTTTGGGATAGGAACAGAGCTTTGGAGAGGGCACACTAGCACACGTCTAAGTCAAAGCTTAGAGTGTCCTGTTTAAGCCCAGCCCCATGCTGCTGCTTAAGTTATTTTTCTGCTTAAATTTAAGCAAATTTAAGTAGTTGGAACTTGACCCCATGGAAATTTAAATTATGAGAAAAGGATAATATAAAATCTTTTCCTATTTTCGTGGAGCAGCTACTGCTTAGGAATTGCAAATAAGGTGTAGAAAAAAAAGGGGACTGGAAATAAGTAGCGACTGCATAATGAAAAATATGCCATGTGGCTACATATATTTCCTTCTCCCCCCCTTTTTTTAATTTTCTTCTGAATTAAGATAATTAAAATAACTTATTTTATTTTTTAATATAATAAAAACTACAAATTAAGATAACTGCTTAAGATAAGCGAAAAAAAAAATATTCATGGGGTCACCAGCTCCACAAATATCTCCTAAAAAAATTGAGCAGTGGTTGCTAGCCAAAATAAGCTAAGCAGCAGCATGGGGACATGCCCTTACACATTTGGTAATGTGCGCAACATTACGAATGCCACTACTTGTGAATGCCACGTGTTGTACCACTACCAATTATAAGAATTATTTTAAAAGGGACATTTATTAGTACTTTCCTACCTTGCTCAGTATTATTGTAATTGAGTTTTTAATATAATATTGTAAAATAAATCAATCGAAAGCAATAATTTTTTTATACTAATCTTGTACAAAAGTGTATATGGAAATTTTAAATGTGGATTTTTTTTTAAGATATTATATTTTCATTTTTAAGGAATCGAATGCCCAAATTTAGGGGAAAAGACCCAATAGGTGAGATAGTTCCAATGGTTGAGATAGTAGTTGTGACTTTAAGGCCCAATATTTTTTGAAGTTTAGTACTAGTAGTTGTGACTTTAAGGTTGTTAGTGTTACTATAAGTACTAATAATTGAATGAAATGTGCCCTTTAGATTTAAAAGAAACCAATCATGTGATGCCAAATTAGCACACCATCAAAGGAGGTCTTAATGCACACCTATTGGTCCACCTTTTTTTGGGGGGAACTATTTGACACCTCAACAAAAAGCATGCTGATGTGGCATCATATTTGATGATGTGGCCCTGAAACCTTAGTTATAAGCAGGGACATTGCCAAGTAAGCTACTGTAAACATTTTGGAGTGATTCAAAATTGCCACTATGATTTTGAGAGGTGTGAAGTTAGGGTGCACAACTACTGGGTCCTCTCCCCTAGAGGCAGACAAAAACTAAAATAAAATATTTTTGAGCAATTTGGGCTTCTAGCCAATTGTAGTGCACGATGTGAAACCACTTTAGAATACCACTTGAAAGCTTAGGAAACAAGGGCTGTAGTGTAGCTACAGTCCCTGCCAAGGGCTGCTAGGACAGGTACAAAGCAATTGTATAAAACAACATTTCTGCTATGTTTATTTTCTCTCTGGCTAGGCTAGTTTCATTGTCAAGGGCTTTCACAAGGCAGTTGTACAATTCAGGCAAGGAGGATATAAGCAAGGGGCATTGAAACACTACAAATGTGAAACACATCTGTTATGAATGCCATGATGTAATGTTGTCAATACTTGTTAGGAGAGAATGTGGCTACATGATTTTACAAACTTCAACGATCATGAGCCAGAGATGACAAATAGGAGATGATGAAACTACAGAGATGCTGCAATAAATGTGCATTTTGAATTACGTGTGTTATAGATTGATGTCTAAAAACTAATAAAAGCAGAAAATTTATAGAAATGTTACTTTGCTTTGGCTTTATAGTTGGACATATCAAATATGAAATACTAAACAATAGAATAAATATGATGGGAACGACAACTATCCCAATATCTACAACATCAATTCATATTGCATTTCATCCAAATGCTTTTCCAACATCTTGAATCCTAATATCAAGTTGGGAGAGCATATTTGAGGCACTAGCAAATTAATGTCTGTAATTAGAGAATGATTCCATATGAGTAGTTTAGACAAGTATGATGAGTAAGGATGGAATCTCATCGCAGAGTTGAGTTGTGTGTATATAATTAATGTCACATCACCCACAAAACAAGGGGGACAGAAGTCAACACGGATTGACAGGATCAAAAGTTTTCCTCGGCATGGTAAGCATGCAAAGTCATTCAAGTATTGACACCGGCCTCTACTCCCTAGTTACAATTTGAAAAAGAACATGTCTATTCCTGTGACAAGCTATGAGTACACCACTATGATTTAGATTTGTCCTTCCTAAAGATAGGCCCTAACAATTAACTGTGATGCCATGATCCTTTCAGTTATAACTTATACACATAAACAAGCCATTTTTGACTAGGTGAGGTGTTCCCAGCATGAAAACAAGGTCTTAGTCGCTTGCATAACATGTACTCCTGGTTCATAGATTACCTAGGTGGAAATAACAGATATTACGGACAAGGTTCAGTGGTATCCTGTACATGGCTGATTCAAACTAATGTGATTGTATGTATATAAATTGGCTGTCTGTTAAGATGGCATGTAATAAATAGCCAATTACACAATTTAGAGCCATGCATCAACCAAGAAAACCTTGACCTTTGCTAAACTAGATAAAAAGGTACCTTTTCTCCAAACAGTTAAAAAAATTGTAGCTATTGAGGCATACTGCTAAAGCCCAATTCCATATAGGAACAATGTTTAAAGTTCACCAGGTTTAACTATTCCTTGAAAACAAACACACCTTTCCTATTATCAGAATTATGTAATCATTTGAACGTTTGTGGTTTAATTTGTTATTCCATGGAAACAAGCTATACAGGGTATTTCACAAGACTAGAGTTATTGACTTGACCTTTCTTCTCACTGAAGAAATATGTTCTCTCAGGTGATTCAGAGTTATGATCATATACTTTTGACAGAGTTGCATGCATTCTATCTCATATGGAAAAAAGTAAACCTCCATGGGTTTAATTGTATGAGATGAGAGTGCTAGATTAACTAGAAATTTTTACTTAAAACAAACTTTACATAGAGAGTTCTAAGACCTATCCATCTCTAGAAGCAATAAAATGTAATGGGTGCTAGCCAAAAGAACTTTAAGATAATCTTCAAGGATGGTTCTCTTTAATACGGTCCAGACAAAGTGTTTCTTGAAATATGTGAATGGATTCAAAGTTGTGTGAAAAAAACATTAACCTTACATGGACTCAATACCATGAGATAGAAATGCCAGAATAATGATTTTTTAAAATTTGGAGCTGAAGTAAAACTAGCTTTGCAGAAGTAGTTTTCTAAACTATCCAAATCTAGCAGCAATAAAAATTAATGGGTACAAGGTAAAACAACTCTAGATCATCTTCAAGGATAGTTGATCTTATTTGAAACTAAATTTTGATTACTCTTAGCCTTCAAAAAAGCTGCAATTTAAAGAAGCCTAAAACACTTTAGTTAAACAGAAAGTGTATGAAGAAATCCAGTGTGAAAGACATCCAATTATTGACACCAGCCTTGCTTCCCAACTACAGTTTGAATGAGATCCTCTTTGTTTCTTTGAGTACAACCACTAACATTTGAATCTGTCCTTCCTGAAGATAACCCCTCACAATTAACTACAACATCAAATACTTTCACTAATAACATTTTGCGATAGACAAACAAGCCAAATTTCATTAAGTTCTTAACTGGCCAATAGAGACTTATGTCATTGTAAAACCAAGAAGAGAGTAAGGGAGAGGGGCCAGTTGCCACCCATGCCCCAATAACCGCTATGTTTTTAATCACTTGACCCCCCAATTAAATTTTTAAAAAGAACCAATACATGTAAAATACCAACCAAATAAATTAACACAAATGCACCAATACATGTTCACAACATTTGTACATATTCACAAATGCACCAATACATGTTCACAAATGCACCAATACATTTGTAAATTAACCAATGAAATTAAGACAAGTGTACAAATGTGATGGTGAGCGGTTACTGGCACATCAGTGCGGATGTATGGGGTGACATGTTGAAATGACCATTTTTCAACCCATGTGCACATAACACGTCCTACAGGGAAATGTATAAGTGCCGAGAAGCTGAAAGAATAGCTTTAAGCTCTTCGGTCGCATACGGAAAAACCCAAAAAAATTGTCAAAATTTGATATATCTAGCTATGTGCTTGACGCGCGCCAAGTTAGGGTGGGCGGCTACTGGCCCCTCTCCCTTAGTTGTTAAGAATTGGACTAGCTAAGAGGAAAAGGAAATTAGATGACCAAGCAATCTAGGGGCCTTCCTTATTCTTACTAATCCAATTGAAAAGATGATTAAACTCTCGAAACATTTAAAAATAGTTAGTTAGATGTCTAGAAACCAAGAGTTTGTAGTGACACAAGTTATAGTGCAAGCAATCTGAAGTAAATTTGGTTATACATACATAGATATAGTTTTGGTACATTCACTGAGATTACATGTTATAATCAAATGAGATTATATGTTATAAAAAAATAATTTGTTGTTTGCTTAGTAGCACACACAAAGGAAGTATTTGATATTTGATATACTAGTCTCTAATTTCTAATGCAATGATAGATGAAAGTATTAGTTTTTGCTTGCTATCAAGTCCACTAAAAGTTTCTAACTCATGGCTATAAAACAAAAGGAATTGCAAACAACACTACAGGCCGACTAGTACGATACATTTGCTAGAGGCCCAATCTGTCCGAAAGGAGACAAAAGATAGCCATAGGAATAGCCAACCAACTGTTTCTTTTGCCTCCGTTTTCTTCAAACACAGGTAGAAGATCATTCCTACACTGCAGCATGACTAATATGTAATCAACAACAATATGCATTGTCCACATATAATAACATGAGGCTATCTCAACACTTAAAAATATGTATGAATATCAATACATAGCATATGAGGCAAACAAGATAATTCCAGAATGATAAAGATAATTAAGGCAAAGTTTGTTATGAAACAATATAGTAGTGTGTTTCTATTGGGCAATGCCATCAAAAACAAGAATATATGATCATCTTCTGTTGCATATAAGCAATGAAAAAGAAGACAATTCCATACGGTGAACAAGAAAGAAAAACTATTATATTATATGTTCCATATGAGGAACAAATCAAAGTAGAGCAAATAAAAGTAGAGTAAGATGTTGGCTTGTAGCTCCATTACCCTAGTACAAGGGGGCCCTTATGCAACTACTAGGACATTGTGCAGGCCCTATATTTAAAGGTTGTTCTCAAATATTATCCACTTCAATAGTCAATGATCAATTTTGGCCCATTTTATAAAAAATTCAAACATGTTATGCAAGTAACACCATCACTCACAAGTCGCAACAATACATTTGGGAGTTGAAGAAAAGAGTTATATAGCCATGTACCCAAACCAATGAAATGTGAAATGTGAAACTTTGTCAGTCATTAATAAATGATTGAAAAATAAATTTCACTTTATTTTAGAACATATGAAAAATTCAACACCAATTTGACTGATGGCAATTTATAAACCTTGCCAATGTTAGTAAACTAACCACTATGCCATGTTTTGAATGTAAACTCTAAAAATCATTTTCACATGGAAGGTCATTCCCACATGTTTGATGGTAACATTAATAATAGCTGTGATTTTGGAGAAATTTTCATGGCATTGAATATGTCAACTTATTGTCATCACATTTGAGAAAGCAAACATAATGCAATGGTGTTATGGTCACTTATGTTTAAACAACATGAAAACACCCATAATCTAACCAACTAACAATGTTCATGATATAAATATATGTTGTTTTCCTTCGAATTTATTCACAAACATCCTATGAGAAGAGGACTAAAAAAAGAATTTTGGTAAAATGTTAATGAAAACACTTGTTTTTAAACATAGGAATTCTTTAGAACAAAGATTTTAACAGGGAAACATTTTCTATATTTCTTATAGTCTATAGATAGTATACAAGTTATTTATCCAGAAAACTTCTACACAGGTTCTCCCGAAGAGATTTGACAAAAGATATGAATTTTGCAAAGGCAAATATTTTAAAATCTTGATTCATGAAATCTAACCCAAATATGTTGCGATTCCAATAGAAAATGTGACAATCAACGTGACGACATATATGTGTTTGACTTTATTCAACCAATTGCTTGGATGCAGGCTGCAGGTACCGAACATCGACTCCACCTGATATAACAGGTTCGAGCGGGTTCTTACATCAATGGGTATCAGTGATGGGAGATGATGCGAGGTCTATTCCACTAGGTCGGTCCTCGTCTTCTATTGTGGTCTCAAGTTATGTTGTGTCGCTTGATCTCAAGTCGTGTTGTGTCACTTGATCTCGAATCGTGTTGTGTCTCCTGGTGCTTGCTTGGTTCTTGCCTCATGTTTGTTGGTCGCCATGTGTTGGGGAAGTATTGTCCTGTTTTGGTTGAGTTTTGCCCTTGTGTCATTGGTAATATTTTCATGACCTATCATTAGAATAATAATTCTTTCTTTATGCTTTTGGATAATACTTGCTTGGCGTAGAACTGGGATTGATTCATTGGCTAATTTTATAATAGTCTAAAATTAATTATTTGCCCAAGAGTATTTATGTCATTATTGGGAGTTACGGGTAATTATTAGTTTATGTTTTTGGGTTTGGTTTCAGAATAATTTTGCTATGTGGAATAAATGCTTTGAGTTGTCACTCTGGAAATTAGATTTGGAATCTCCTGTTATAGTAAATTTTAAAATTTGTTTGAGGAGTGGGATGCAGAGTAACGGATGCATGTCTGCATCTATTTCTTGAGTGGAATCATTTTTGTAAGGGGGGCTGCAAGCAGGAAGGAGGGGGGAGCAATGTGAGCATTGTTGGATTCACAGGTCAAGAAGACAGAGAGTACTTGTTCTCTTGTACATGGCGAACGGTGCCAGTGACATCTAAATTATCTATGGGAGTGTTCATGGGTATCTGGTGTCTTCTGCTTATTCATTTTATGCTCGGATGAGAGACTGAGATAACTTGAAACTTCCATTTTCATACCCTCCATTTGCAGGTATATTTTGAAATTCCACTTTCATTTATGCTCTGATGTATTCCCCTATTTTCTAAAGAGTTCCTGATAAGGATACTGGCTCAGGTTGCAGAAATGGAGTTTTTAGTTATTTGCATTATGTGAAGCTTCTAATAAACCTATTTTGTGCATTTCCAGCAATCATTGTTTTTGTTTGAGTAATTTGCTTAGCAGTACTCGAACCTTGTCTATATTTTATGTTTTTTGAGGCAATATCTAATGGGAATCCTCCTCTTTCTCTTTTGATAATGAATGTCTAAATCCTCTTTTCGAGACTCCAATCTGAGCTTTGAATCGTAGGATGCTTCCCTGGGTTGTGAAGTTTGGATCTGTACCTGCCCTCCTTTTCTTTCGTTTTGCAATCCTATCTACCAGAGAATTTACTCCCTTTAATTTCCAATCACCATGCAATAGAGGAGATGCGGGCAAAGAATATACGCTTGCCAATTGCATCCGCTCGAAACGTTTCTAGAGCCTTCTTAAAGAAATTCTTTTTTTTTGTGCATGTTTTGTCATCAATGCCTACTATGATTTCTTTTCCTCTGAGGCACGCTGTCAATCATCTCCTGTGCCTTGTGCATGCTTCTACATTTTTTCTTTCATGTTTAGTAGGGTCGTTGCAAACCCCTTCAACTGACAGCTTTCCCTCTATCCTGTATGTTATGAGGGACGTCCATACCTATCCCGTAATTATTACATTCCATGGAGCGAACTTTTTTGTGATTAATGTCTTAGTGCCTTTTTCAGGAATTAGCAAATTACTGATTTGATTGAGCTCTTTCACCTTCCTCCTCTCAGCTTGCTTAAATCATAACCTTCCCTAACGATTGCCTGATATAGAGTTCATAGGAATGCTAAGGAGAATCGATGTAAACATTGAAACTTCTTTGTCACATCTTGCTGGCATCGCCGTACGGCACCCTGGAGGCTTGCCTTCCAAATATTTATGCCTGAGTAACATGATTTCTGTCACTGTGAAATCTTCATTCAACTTTCTCTCTCTATCTGAGGTAAAATGGTGTCCAATCCCTTTCCATGCTCTGTAATTTGTATGCTATTTGACTCATTTCTTTCCTTCCTGGCCGTACACCCTTGGTGTAGAGAACTTCTGAAAAATTTCACCCATGGATTCCTCTCTGGATTTAACGCAGCTAATTGTGATTACATTAGTATTATTTATTGTGTTTAGTAATTGAATTAGCAAGAGTTTATTTAGCTTGCAGTAGAAAGAGTTATAAATAAGTTTATATAGAAAGTTCTATTCAAAACTAATGTATGACTGAGAGTAAAGAAATAGCACTCAACTCATTAATATATTTAAATATGGAAATAATTATTAGTTTCATTTATAGACTAGAGTTGTTATTTAACATTTTTGTGTCATACTATTCCAGATTTAATTTTAGAATGCTCGCATTTTCCTTAAGAAAAGAGTAATAGATGTAAGATTACTAAGTGTATAGTGGAAATAATTAGTATTCATTGTCTTAGTCGTAGTCGACAGTGGGGTGGATGCTGTTCACAACAAGGTATTGTGTTTGTTTGGCATTCCAAAAAGTCTTTTTTTTGTTGTTGTTGACTAGTGGTTATACTTCGATTGCTCAGCTGGCAGGGTAGTTGTAGTGTGTGACGAGTATCACACTTGGTAGTTTTTGATAAGTCTTGTTGTGTTCGTTTTGGGGTTGCTTGGATTAGTTGGAACTTATGTTTGAGCATGGGGGTTAAAGAAATTGTAATTTTTAGTATTCTGCCAGAGTTGTAGTTTAGGCTTGTTGAGTTATTTAAAGGATAGAGGATAGCTTATGTTGTTAGTATCCTATGCGAATAAGTCATTTATATTATGCTTATAATTGTGTTGTTAGATAGTTGAGGATGGTGAAATTAGATGTATGGGCGTTGATGGATATGGGGTTTTGGTATAGTTGCTTTTTATTAATTTAGGAGGAATTTGTATTAGGAATTATATATGGTAACCTTGTTTTTATAAGATCACTAATTCCATTTTGAGAAAGATTTATATAGCATGGAAATCTTGTTGTAATGGGTAAATCTTCTGAAAGATGATAGATTCAATGGTACTAGTAGTTGGAGTAAGTAATTTTTAATGTTATCATCCTTGCTTTAGAGTAGAGAAACATTGTCTTAAAATAACTCTAACAATTTCTTCTTTTTAAGCAATTTAAGTAGTAGAACTTCAAGATTTATTAGTTTCCATAGTGCTCTATGTCCCTAAATGGAATTAGATCTTCTTTATTCGTCAATATAGAATAGTAATAGTTATGGTTGTCGAACAGATAGTACTTGTGTTAGTTGATGTGCCTAGCAAAGATTCTTAGATAATGTTAGTTAGTTGGGTTACTTGAATGAACTAAAGTTATAGATGTGGTTTCTACATTCGAAAGTTATTAGAAACTAAAATGGTAAATTCACTTTCTCTCATTGTGGATAATGGGAAGTTAATGTGTTTATGCATTTGTCTCTTGAGGAATTAGTAGTGGGTGAGATGTTTATGTTTTAGGTAACAATTTACTTGATCTAGTTGTTTTCTTTACAAGCATTAGAGATAGTAAACATGTTGATAATGTTGTGTATTATATTTATAGTTGTTGACAAAATTTTGGTAGTTGGATTAATATCAATGGAAGATTATGATAACAATCACTTATATATGCTATAGTCGTTTTGTTGTGAAATTGTATTTGTCTATCGGATGATGGTATTTTATGTTCTTAAGAAAATATTTATTGTGGTTAAAATTGTTTATTAGAAATTGAGATAGTTAAATGATTTGGGAAGGAGTATATTTGTGTTTGAAGATATTTTCATGTCAATGGTAATTCGTTTTTATGGATGATGGCAGTAGGTAAAGGTAATGGAAGTTACGCTCATAAATTTACAGTTGAGCTACTTGAAATTGTAGTTGGGTTAAGTTAATGGAGTTGTATGCTCTTGGTAACATATGATTAGTGTTATAGCTTGTTTTAAAGGTAGTCATTCCGAGGTAGTTAGGAAAAGATGATATTTGATAGTTGTTAAAAGATGAAATAGGAAAATGTATTTTCTTATGGTTGCGATTATTAAGAATTTTATATGTATGTGTGGTTGTTGTTGATAAGAAGTTTACGACTTGTGTTGGTAGGGATCGATGCTTTTATATGCTAGAATATTCCTTAACAATGAGTATTTTTCCTATCTCTTTTATTTTGAGGTTGTCATCCTTATCATGTCTAAATGTTGCATTTTATCCCCGCGTTCCTCGGGAAAGGAATGAATTTTGTTGTGAAAGTGCTTTTAGTAGTTGTTGGAAGTTTTAGATAAGTATGTTATGTTTATAAGTAAATGTTTTCTAGTGACTCCTGTTTTTAATTGAATCATAGAGGATAATAGTCGTTCATTTCAAAATTTGAATTGTCTAATAGAAGCTGGTGATTTATGATGTTAAGAAGATAAGTTTGTGGATTAAGTTGTTATTAGAAGTTGAGATAGTCTCTTAAGTTGCTTTCTTGTTTGAATAAGGAGTTCATTGATTTTCTGATGTTTGAATGCCTCCATGTTGTATCTTCACGTTTGTGTTGGATCTTTGTGTCTATTTTGGGGGTGAGTTGTGTTTATGTGTGTTTTCTTGTAAAGACGATACATTGTCGGTTATGAATTTTAGTCATATGATTAGATTGTATTTTCCAAGGCCTATGATGCTTATGGGTTATTTCAGTTAATATGATATATTATGGCTCTTGTTCATGTAAGGGAAACCTTGCAATATAACGGAAGGTATGATGCAATTGGTCTAAGCTCATTTCCTATTTTGAGTCTTTTGTTGCAAACAAGTGTCAAGTGTTAACCCTTGGTTTCCATTTTGAATGAGGAACTTCTTTTTGTTATAGTGTCTGTGTACTTAACTCCAGAGGGGTAGTTCTTGGCTTTGGTTCAAATTATGGCATTGGGTTATTTGGATTTTTGCATCTTGCAATGATTGGGAAATGGCCTCTTGAATACAGTACTTGGTTCTTAATGGTTTTAATTCATTTTGAAGAGATTATGGATTTCTTGTTATGGCCTAGTGAAAGGCATACGTTATGGCTAGATCTGATTTGTGAAATTTATACCTATATGTGTGGTATGTATGTTTGACCTGAGAACGCTAAGGGAGTGGCTTTCATGGTGGGGCTGGTGCCTAGTGAGAGGATGCCTGGGTAACCCCATGGAAGTTGTATTCATGTGGAAAACTTAATAACTTAATCAAGAGGGTTGGGGTATTAAAACACTTAACAAGATAAGTAAAAGACCTCACCCATGCCTTGAGTGCTTTCGTAGGCTAAGGATGGGATGGGAAGGCCTAGTTGGCAAGGCCGACCTCCTTGTCTCCATAAGAGGACTTGTCGGCTCCGCATGTGTCACCCTATGGGGCCGGTACCTAGAGAGAGGCTGCCAGGGTAACCATAGATGGGGGCCGACTTCTGGGGATAGATAGCTTGGGTAACCCATGTTAGGACCATGCGATGACACTCTCCTTATGTAGTTCTATTGTTTCTTGGTGGTGCCTCTGGAGTGATGTCTTGTCTTGTGCAGTTTGTTGATTTGGTCGGTTGTGTCAAGGGTAAGTGCAAGAAGATGGGGGGCCAAAAAGGGGTCTTAAGTGGCCACTTTTTTTCTGAAATCAGGAAATACTGGCCTTGGATGAGAAATTGAGCATAGTTACACTCAAAATTTGGAGATGTAACCAAAACAATGTTCGTAGTGCTCTGAGTCTACTTTCTAAACTACTATTTTGTTTTGAAAATGGCATAGATTAAGGGGTTCAAAAGAGGGAGCCACAAAAATTGGTGTTGTTTCTGTCAAAAAAACATAACATAGCATGTTTTGTGGCTCCCTCAAAAGGTCAACTTTTTTTTGGTATTTTTAAAATCACTTTGGTGAGAAATTAGCTAATAGCATGTAGTTTATGCCTAATTTTTCTGATAATTTTTTGATGAATATTTAATTTTTTACTAATTTTTAAAGTGGACACATCCTAAAAAATAGAATTTTGGCCGTGCTACCCCTATAAATTTTGAAAACTAATTGAAAATCATTTTTTTATTTTTTTAATATTTGTAGAATGGAGTCTAGTTTCTAAATATGTAATTTTTTTGAAATTTGAATGAATAGTTATTTTACAATGAAAAAAAGACCAAACAGTGGTTTTTGCCTAAAAACGGACACAAACGAAAGAAATTAAAGATGAAAGGCTTAACATATTTAAAATGCGAAAAAAATCACATCGTCAAATAGCTAAGAGAAATCCTAACATTACCCATGTGTTCGATTTGTTCAACCTTGAAACATGTACAAATCTAAGGGTTAGCATGAACAAAATTATGTAAAATTTTGAAGAATATAGAAAAACACGTCTGTGATTGTTCATAAGGCACTCCAAGCCTTTGGGTTGGAAATCCAAAGCAAATCCCAAGCCCAAGGCTTGGGATTCCCAAAGCAAGAAATAACGTGCTCGCGTTATGTTTTGCCTTGCATTTTTGTTTCCCGCAAGTCTGTCTTTTGTAATGTTTGACATAACGCGAGCGCGTTATAACACGCTCGCGTTATGTCCCACTCAAATTTTTTTACGTTCAAGGCTATTAATCATGAGGGTTAAGGGATAAGGGATAGAGTTGGAGGGTTTAGGGAAAAGGGATTAGCGTTTAAGGTATAGTATCGAGCCCATTGAGGGTCTAGGAATAGGGATAGCGTTTAAGGTTTAGGGGTGAGGGATGATAGATTACGGTTGAGGGTTTAGGGTTGAGTGTCAAGGGATCAAAGTTAAGGGTTTAAGGATAGGGTTGAGGGTTTGACGTTGAGGGTTGAGGGTTGAGGTTTGAGGGTCAAGGGTTTAGGGATAGGGTTGAGGGTCGAGGAATTAGGGTTAAAGTAGAGTGTGGAGGGTATAAGGATTAGGGATAGGGTTGGAGGGTTTAGGGATAAGGGATTAGGGTTTAAGGTATAGTATCGATTCTGTTGAGGGTGTAGGAATAGGGATAGCATTTAGGGTTTAGGGATGAGGGATTAGAGTTGAGGGATGACAGATTAGGGTTGAGGGTTGAGGGATTAGGGTTTAGGGATAAGGTTTAGGGTTGAGGGCTGAGGGATTAGGGTTTAAGGTATAGTGTTGAGGGTTTAGGGATAGGGTTTAGGGTTGAGGGATTAGGATTTGACGTTGAGGGTTGAGGGTTTAGGGTTTAGGGTTTAGGGTTAGGGTTGAGAGATGAGGGATCAGAGTTAAGGGTTGAGGGAATAGGGTTTGACGTCGAGGGTTGAGGGTTGAGGTTCGAGGGTCAAGGGTTTAGGGATAGGGTTGAGGTTGAAGGGATTAGGGTTAAAGTAGAGTGTGGAGGGTGTAAGGATTAGGGATAGGGTTGGAGGGTTTAGGGATAAGGGATTAGAGTTTAAGGTATAGTATCAAGTTTGTTGAGGGTTTAGGAATAGGGATAGCATTTAGGGTTTAGGGATGAGGGATTAGAGTTGAGGGGTGAGGGATTAGGGTTGAGGGTTGAGGGATTAGGGTTTAGGGATAAGGTTTAGGGTTGAGGGTTGAGGGATTAGGGTTTAAGGTATAGTGTTGAGGGTTGATGGTTTAGGGATAGGGTTTAGGTTGAGGGATTAGGGTTTAGGGTTGATGAATTAGGGTTTAATGTTGAGAGTTGAGGGTTGAGGGTTGAGGTTGAGGGATAGGGTTAATGGTCAAGGGATTAGGGTTAAATAAGAGTGTCGAGGGTAGAGGGATTAGGGTTTAAGGTATAGTATCGAGCCTGTTGAGGGTCTAGGAATACGGATAGTGTTTAGGGTTTAGGAATGAGGGATTAGAGTTGAGGGATGACGGATGACAGATTAGGGTTGAGGGTTGAGGCATTCGTGTTTAGGGACAAGGCTTAGGGTTAGGGTTGAGGGATTAGGGTTTAAGGTATAGTGTTGAGGGTTTAGGGATAGGGTTTAGGGTTGAGGGATTAGGGTTTAAGGTATAGTGTTGAGGGTTTAGGGATAGGGTTTAGGGTTGAGGGATTAGAGTGAAGAGTTGAGGGATTAGAATTTGACATTGAGGGTTTAGGGTTTAGGGTTAGGGTTGAAGGTCGAGGGATCAGAGTTAAGGGTTGAGGGATTAGGGTTTGATGTTGAGGGTTAAGGGTTGAGGTTCGAGGGTCAAGGGTTTAGGGATAGGGTTGAGGGTCGAGGAATTAGGGTTAAAGTAGAGTGTGGAGGGTATAAGGATTAGTGATAGGGTTGGAGGGTTTAGGGATAAGGGATTAGAGTTTAAGGTATAGTATCGAGTCTGTTGAGGGTTTAGGAATAGGGATAGCATTTAGGGTTTAGGGATGAGGGATTAGAGTTGAGGGATGAGGGATTAGGGTTGAGGGTTGAGGGATTAGGGTTTAGGGATAAGGTTTAGGGTTGAGGGTTGAGGGATTAGGGTTTAAGGTATAGTGTTGAGGGTTGATGGTTTAGGGATAGGGTTTAGGTTTGAGGGATTAGGGTTTAGGGTTGATGAATTAGGGTTTAATGTTGAGAGTTGAGGGTTGAGGGTTGAGGGTTGAGGTTGAGGGATAGGGTTAATGGTCAAGGGATTAGGGTTAAATAAGAGTGTCGAGGGTAGAGGGATTAGGGTTTAAGGTATAGTATCGAGCCTGTTGAGGGTCTAGGAATAGGGATAGCATTTAGGGTTTAGGAATGAGGGATTAGAGTTGAGGGATGACGGATGACAGATTAGGGTTGAGGGTTGAGGGATTAGGGTTTAGGGACAAGGTTTAGGGTTAGGGTTGAGGGATTAGGGTTTAAGGTATAGTGTTGAGGGTTTAGAGATAGGGTTTAGGGTTGAGGGATTAGAGTGAAGGGTTGAGGGATTAGAATTTGACGTTGAGGGTTTAGGGTTAGGGTTGAAGGTCGAGGGATCAGAGTTAAGGGTTGAGGGATTAGAGTTTGATGTTGAGGGTTGAGGGTTGAGGTTCAAGGGTCAAGGGTTTAGGGATAGGGTTGAGGGTCAAGGAATTAGGGTTAAAGTAGAGTGTGGAGGGTATAAGGATTAGGGATAGGGTTGGAGGGTTTAGGGATAAGGGATTAGAGTTTAAGGTATAGTATCAAGTTTGTTGAGGGTTTAGGAATAGGGATAGCATTTAGGGTTTAGGGATGAGGGATTAGAGTTGAGGGATGATGGATTAGAGTTGAGGGTTGAGGGATTAGGGTTTAGGGATAAGGTTTAGGGTTGAGGGTTGAGGGATTAGGGTTTAAGGTATAGTGTTGAGGGTTAAGGGTTGAGGATTTAGGATTAGGGTTTAGGGTTGATGGATTAGCATTTAAAGTTGAGGTTAGGGTTAGATTGTCGAGGGTAGAGGGATTAGGGATAGGGTTTAGGGTTGAAGGTTTAAGGATTGAGGGTTGAGGCTTTAGGGATGAGGGTTTAAGGCTTAAGATATAGTGTCAAGTGTTGAGGGTGTAGGGATAGGGTTTACGTTTTAAGGGTTAAGGATTGAGGGATAGGGATTAGGGTTTAAGGTATAGTATCAAGTCTGTTGAGGGTGTAGGATTAGGGATAGCATTTAGGGATTAGGGATAGGGTTGGAGGGTTTAGGGATAAGGGATTAGGGTTTAAGGTATAGTATCGAATCTGTTGAGGGTGTAGGAATAGGGATAGCATTTAGGGTTTAGGGATGAGGGATTAGAGTTGACGGATGATGGATTAGGGTTGAGGGTTGGGGGATTAGGGTTTAGGGATAAGATTTAGGGTTGAGGGCTGAGGGATTAGGGTTTAAGGTATAGTGTTGAGGGTTTAGGGATAGGGTTTAGGGTTGAGGGATTAGAGTGAAGGGTTGAGGGATTAGGATTTGATGTTGAGGGTTGAGGGTTTAGGGTTAGGGTTGAGAGATGAGGGATCAGAGTTAAGGGTTGAGGGATTAGGGTTTGACGTCGAGGGTTGAGGGTTGAGGTTTGAGGGTCAAGGGTTTAGGGATAGGGTTGAGGTTGAAGGGATTAGGGTTTAAGGTATAGTGTTGAGGGTTGATGGATCAAAGTTAAGGGTTGAGGGTTTAGGGTTGAGGGTTGTAAGGATTAGGGATAGGGTTGGAGGGTTTAGGGATAAGGGATTAGGGTTTAAGGTATAGTATCGATTCTGTTGAGGGTGTAGGAATAGGGATAGTATTTAGGGTTTAGGGATGAGGGATTAGAGTTGAGGGATGACAGATTAGGGTTGAGGGTTGAGGGATTAGGGTTTAGGGATAAGGTTTAGGGTTGAGGGCTGAGGGATTAGGGTTTAAGGTATAGTGTTGAGGGTTTAGGGATAGGGTTTAGGGTTGAGGGATTAGAGTGAAGGGTTGAGGGATTAGGATTTGATGTTGAGGGTTGAGGGTTTAGGGTTAGGGTTGAGAGATGAGGTATCAAAGTTAAGGGTTGAGGGATTAGGGTTTAACGTCGAGGGTTGAGGGTTGAGGTTCGAGGGTCAAGGGTTTAGGGATAGGGTTGAGGTTGAAGGGATTAGGGTTTAAGGTATAGTGTTGAGGGTTGATGGATCAGAGTTAAGGGTTGAGGGATTAGGGTTGAGGGTTGTAAGGATTAGGGATAGGGTTGGAGGGTTTAGGGATAAGGGATTAGAGTTTAAGGTATAGTATCGAGTCTGTTGAGGGTGTAGAATTAGGGATAGCATTTAGGGTTTAGGGATGAGGGATTAGAGTTGAGGGATGATGGATTAGGGTTGAGGGATTAGGATTTGACGTTGAGGGATGACGGATTAGGGTTGAGGGATTAGGATTTGACGTTGAGGGTTGAGGGTTTAGGGATAGGGTTGAGGGTTGAGGGATTAGGATTTGATGTTGAGGGTTGAGGGTTTAGGGATAGGGTTGAGGGTTGAGGGATTAGGATTTGACATTGAGGGTTGAGGGTTGAGGGATCAGAGTTGAGGGTTTAGGAATCTATAGCAGGATAAAACGTGAGCATGTTATAGCACGAGTGCGTTTTGTATTTCTATTGAAATGGTAAAAAAGTGGTTACCCCCGTGATCCAGGCCCACATGCTCTATTTTCTTACTGATTCTGCGCGTGCTCTGACAAAAAAGAAGTGCTTTCATGCTATTGGGAAGTTCACATGCACATTTGACACATTGTACCACCTTTGCATGATCTTTCCACCACCTTTTCTGCTTTGCCAACTTGAGAAGGAGGAAATAACATAGTTTTCACACCAAGTTTGATATATATCTATTCAAGTTTCAATTTTTGTAGTGTTGCAATGTTAATTGTGATTTAATTTTAGGAATTTAACATTGAAAAGGAAGCAAGTGGTGAAAAACTCAAATTGTTGAGGAGTTTGATGCAAGAAGATAAAAACACTACATAATTGGGTACTCTCTCCATTCAAATCTTCATTTTTTAGGTATGTCAAGTCTTTACATGCATGTTCTTTACATTTTCCTTATTTCGGATTGAATTACTTTATCATGCTTTATCATACATGTTTAAAATAGACACATTCCCAATCAAGAAAGCAACCTACAATCTGACATGATGCCATGTATATTTTCTACACTTGGTCTCTTTAACAATTATGTGTAATAAAAAAACCTTAGTTCATACCATGATGTCAAACTATACAAGAATAAATCCTTACAACATAAAAAAAATACAATCCCACTATTATCATGTATTCATTTCTTAGGAACTAATATTGGTCTCTTTATCATGCTACAGACAAATTCTCTGTCATGCCGAGGAAACAATCAAGAATTAAACCAACACACGAAGAGATAGAAGCTAAGAATGCAAAGAAAGCAATGGCTATGAGGGAACTTCGTGAGAAGAGGAAATTGGACACGATAAATGAAGACATACCAATTGAAGAGGAACCACAACCATCACAAAGAGATATGGTATTGGTGGCACAAAGAGAATGAATGCAAAAACTTCATGGTACGAGAGATTTGAATACCATAGTTGGAGACACGTCCTTTACCGCAAGTCAACATGTAGGGACACCATCTACCACCTCTCAAGTTGAGAGTACATCATCACTCACATGTGATGAAGGAGGTATGCCATCATTCCCACCTCAACCTCAAGGTATGTCATGTATTCCATCTTCAATCGAAGGTATGCCATCTAACCCATCTCATTTAAATATTGATGAAATTCCTAATGTTGAGATGAATTTACCTAACTTGACACCACCTAGAATTTTACATAGAAAGCCAAAGTATTTGATTGATATTGATGAGAATATTTTGTAGCCAATGGAAGGTAAGATTCCAAAATGCACTTGTAGAAGATATGCTAATAAGATTTGGAGATTGTTCTTTGAAAAGTTAAATGAGATTGCAAGATGTCAACTATTCGTTGAAATGATGCGAAGTATAAAGTATAGGTCTATCATGAAGATTCTTGGGTTGAGAACATCAGAGGCTTCAAGTGAAAAATCTATTGTCAAGAATCTAATGAGTGCGTATGAGAGTGTGGGTAACACCTCACGCACAAAAGATAGTAATGCAACACGGTGTGTGATTACATCGACTATAGTAAGTAGTCAAATGAGGAAAGCTCGTCTCATTAGAAAGACAAGTCAAGAATTGAGAATTAATAGGAAAACTTTATCAAGAGCCATTGGAAGGCGCCAAAGAATTGAGGACACTAATGCCAATGAATTATGGGCGTTCTCGGGGAGACTACCACGAAAAGATAAACCAATTGTTGAAGCATTGAGATCACTAATTGAAGACTTTTGGAAGAATTACACAAGGGTATCTCTGAATCAAAGGGATGTGGTAAGAAGGAGAATTGGTAGTCAGAACTACAAGCCACATCCAAAGCATTTTTTGGATGAGACTCAAACACAGTTTTATGGTAAATTTCTAGAGAAGTATCCTCAAATTAAAATTTGTCAAAGATATTTTGAAATGCTAAAACCTTTCTATGTTAAGATAAATCACACACACACTACTTGTTGTTGTAGATTACATATTGAATTTTCTAACCATTTTGATGCTTATAGGTCTATATGTTTAGATATGCATACTAACAATGATTTGCAGGGTTGTGCCATATGTGCCCCACCAACATCTTCAGGAGACTTCATATCAAGAATTTTATGTGAAAGAGAGGAAGGTCAAATATTCTACAAGAAATTATGCTTGGGTGGCACATGTCATCGTTGCGGTGGCTTGCAACATTTGCCAATATGTGAACATATGGAAATAACACATGCGGTTGGAAACAAACTAGTAGAGTTTGGCAAGTATAAAATAGTGGCATACAATACAAAAGATGGTAAAGAAGCAAAGAGGTGTGAATTAGTTATTGAAAAGATTCCAGTGTATCAGTTTATGCCTATATTTCGTGACAGCATAGTGTATGAGTATGCAAGACATGCCCATAGAGCTCGATAGAGCTCGATGGTTGGACTTGCAATTCAAGTTATGCAAGGACACATTTCTGATTGGTAGCATTGTTTCAGTCGTCGACTTTGCAGAGAACTACAGTCTACAGCCACAGCGTGAGGTGCAATCATAATATTACAACTCCACACAGGTTTCTATATTTGTGCACATCGCATTCATTCATGCGAATGATAGTACAGAGGATGACAGAAAGATCATAAGGGAGTATAATTTCTATATTAGTGATGATCGCACGCATTCTACGGAGTTTGTGCAAGGTTGCTTTCAGGTGTTCTACAATGATTTGGCTAGAAGGGGCATATCGTTCAGTCAGCATATCATATGGTCGGACAAATGTGCGTCACAATTCAAGAACTCACAAAATTTCTATTGGCTGAGTAGGAGGCATAATTTTACAGGTATTCAACATATGTGGAACTTTTGTGAGGCCGGACATGGAAAGGGGGAGCATGATGGTGCAGGAGCATGTATCAAAAGAGCCATAGCACGAGAAGAGTTAAAGTATAAAGACAATGCAAAGTTGACAGATGCAAAATTGATTGTTGAGTGGTGTAATGCTTCCATGGGTCCAGGTAATGAAGGTAAGTCTTTAGTTCATAGATTTTTTTGGTTGATAGATGATACTAACATTGCACCATATGAGGATTGTTGTACACTGACAAGATCAAATGAGATGCACTCTTTCAGAAGCTCAATTGCAGGTTCATGGTGTATCCATACATGAAAGATGTCATGCTTTTGTTCTTCCTGTACAATTCAAGTCTGGGATGAGTGCGAGTTAAAGGAGTGGGTTGACAAATGGCAGTTAAGTTATCTTAGCCCACTTGACATGTATCGACCCTCGACGGCACTGGAACTAACACAGATGGAATCGTCAGTTGACTTTGACCACATATCAGATTTAGTTCAACTAAGTAATATAGGGCACGTATATGCATCTAATTTCATCTAGTTTAACCAGGTAATGTCATCTTACTTTGTAGTGTTTTTGTAATGTTGACTAATTTCATCTAATTTGCTACACATATCAATGTAGGGCACGTATATGCAGTTATTGCAGATGAAGATAATGAAGAGGGAACAGATTATTACTTATGTTGTTGTGTTGAGGCCAAAAAGAAATTAGAGGCCCTTGTTACAGATGGAGAAAACATCGAATACGCTGCAGGATTAGTGGTTATTACTGGAACATGGCTTAGAAGGTACCCACATAAGAGTGTTAATATTTGGCTATTTCAGGACTTTGACATGCATCAGAAGATTCTTCATTACTCGAACCTTGTCGTGGCATCCAATGTTCATTTGATAAAGTATCAGGGTAGACCTTTGAACAAAATATTGTGGAAGGTGCGTGAGTCTAATCATGAAGCAATACTTGACACAATAAAGAGTAGAGCAGACCTGGATGGTTCATTGGATTAATTTGTAAGTATTCACATTGATTTTGTAAAGTTATGTTACATTGAGTTGTAAGTATGCACATTAATTTGTAAGGTTTGTCTTTTTTTATTTCCTCCTGCATTTTTACACATGTGTACACATTTTTACATCATCATGTTATGCATTTTTGGTGTCTTGCTCCTGATGCGACCAAACTCATAACTCACCCTACTAGACACCATTTGATGATCTCTCCAACACTCTGGATCCAGGGCGCCCAATCATGATGATGACCTATATACCATTCTCCCAAGGTGCTCATAATGAATGAAAAGAAGACCAAGGGCGCCCAAGCTTAATAGACTTATTTCTTTCAATTTTGATGATCCAAACTCTTGCAATATGACATCCACTTTCATGCCTTTAGATCTTCCTTCACATATAGGGTGCCAAATCAAGTTGAAAAATCTACATAAGGGCACCAAACTAGATGAAAGGAGACATGAAATGTGCCTTAGGACTACATGCTAAGGTTTGAGCCATTAAAGTCTCTTGATATTAGGCGCTCATGATGATGAAACTTAGAGCTTTTTCCTTTCCTATGCGCTCATCTAAGATGTTTGAATGATAAGGAGCGCCTCAACCTCTATAATGTACATTAGGCACCAAATCAAGGTGATTTTAAGTCACTTTGAGTCATTTGGGGTCAGTTTGAGTCTTTGAGTCATGTTGCAAAAAAGTGTCAATGTTGTCAAGTTGCACAAAGCAACTTTTGCATTTTTGGTGTCCTACTCGTGATGTGACCAAACTAACTGTTCCAACACATTCGGATGGGTACATTTACGCTAGGAATGGTCCGTTTTTCACCCAAACATGTCGAAACAGTCTGAGCTACATTGTACCAACGATATCCCTGAAGAGTCCAAAGTGCAAAAAGGCTGCAATCTTTGACGAGATGTTACTCAAAAACCGTGTCACTTAGAAACATTCTGTCTGAGGCAATGCTATCATGTAGAGTGCCTCTACAATAACCTCTCTCAGTTTTTTATAGCTCTGAGGCATTTGCCTGTGGTGAAAGGTTTTCTGCTGCCCCAAAAATCGTCAGAAGGAGGCAGTGTAAAGTTGCAAAGGGGTGTAACTTTCGTCCTGCTCTTGATGCAACCAAACTGACTGTTCCAACGCATCTGAATGGGTACATTTACGCTAGGCATGGTCCTATTTTTCACCCAAACATGTCAAAACAATTAGAGCTACATTGTACCGACGATATCCCTGAAGAGTCCAAAGTGCAAAAAGGCAGCAATCTTTGATGAGATGTTACTAGAAAACTGTGTCACTTAGAAACATTCTGTCTAAGGCAACGCTATCACGTAGAGTGCCTCTATAATAACCTCTCTTGGTTTTTTATAGCTCTGAGGCATTTGCCCGTGGTGAAAGGTTTTCTGCTGCCCCAAAAATTGTTAGAAGGAGGCAGTGTAAAGTTGCAAAGGGGTGTAACTTTCATCCTGCTCCTAATGCGACCAAACTGACTATTCCAACGCATCCGAATGGGTACATTTACGCTAGGCATGGTCCTATTTTTCACCCAAACATGTCGAAACAGTTGGAGCTACATTGTACCGACGATATCCCTGAAGAGTCCAAAGTGCAAAAAGGTAGCAATCTTTGACGAGATGTTACTCAAAAACCATGTCACTTAGAAACATTCCATCTAAGGCAACACGATCATGTAGAGTGCCTCTACAATAACCTCTCTCAGTTTTTTATAGCTATGAGGCATTTGCCCGTGGTGAAAGGTTTTCTGCTGCCCCAAAAATCGTTAGAAGGAGGCAGTGTAAAGTTGCAAAGGGGCGTAACTTTCGTCTTGCTCTTGATGCGACCAAACTGACTATTCCAACGTGTCCAAATGGGTACATGTACACTAGCCATGGTCCTATTTTTCACCCAAACATGTCGAAATAGTCAGAGCTACATTGTACCGACGATATCCCTGAAGAGTCCAAAGTGCAAAAAGGCAACAATCTTTGACGAGATGTTACTCAAAAACCATGTCACTTAGAAACATTCTGTCTAAGGGAACGTGATCACGTAGAGTGCCTCTACAATAACCTCTCTCAGTTTTTTATAGCTTTGAGGCATTTGCCCGTGGTGAAAGGTTTTCTGCTGCCCCAAAAATCGTCAGAAGGAGGCAGTGTAAAGTTGCAAAGGGGTGTAACTTTCGTCCTGCTCTTGATGCGACCAAACTGACTATTCCAATGTGTCTGAATAGGTACATTTACGCTAGGTATGGTCCTATTTTTCACCCAAACATGTCAAAACAGTCGGAGCTACATTGTACCGACAATATCCCTGAAGAGTCCAAAGTGCAAAAAGGCAGCAATCTTTGACGAGATGTTACTCGAAAACCATGTCACTTAGAAACATTCTGTCTGAGGCAGCGCAATCACATAGAGTGCCTCTACAATAACATCTCTCAATTTTTTATAGCTTTGAGGCATTTTCCCGTGGTGAAAGGTTTTCTGCTGCCCCAAAAATCGTCAGAAGGAGGCAGTGTATTAAGTCAGGATGAAAGCCTATTCACTCTAGGCGCCTGTTTTTGACCAAATCACACATGCACCTTGAACAAGTGATGCTACAAGTGGTGAACAAAATGGGTGCCTTGAAGAACTGAGCCCTCCAAGACATCTTGCAATTGCCTAAAAGTCCAAAATTTACATAAGTGAGTTAAGGCACCATTTTCCATCTCTAGAGCCTCCTTTGAGCGCCTTAACATGGAGTGAATGTTTTAGTCTATGAAAGATTGCGCCTAAAGAATATAACAACCCCTTGAGTCACTAGGATGAACTAAGTTAACAAAAGGAACTTCATTGAGGGAGGCGCACTTGTGCATCTAGACAACTCCAGTTTAGCGCCTGAGAAAAAGCATGTTTAGAGACACCCCTCGAATGAACCCTCTAGAACCAATAAGAATCTTCTCTAGGTCCATAATTAACTCATGCCCATATCCAAGTGAAAGTCTCCTTGGTCTTCCTGCTAAAACCTCTAAAGGGTAACCATCTCAACAAGTGTCTCTAATCCCAAGAGAACTCTAGCCTCACCCAAGTCTCGAAGTATGTATGAGAACCTACAACCAATCAATCCATGTTAAGCTCCAAATGCAACACCACATTATCATGAAGCTCCCAAGCACATGACCAATGTACTCAGAGGTAGTTACAACAAACTTGCTATTTTTAGCAAAAAAGAGAGAGGCAATGAAGGCACGTTCTTCAATGTGACAAGATAAGGCGAAAGCATTTAAAATATTCCTCCACATAGGAATCCCTTTGACTTCTTTCATTAAATGATATATTTAATGCATTAAATAATGCGGCTAATCAAAATTGAATGATGTGTACTCGCCACCTAGATGCCACTTCAGCATACTTTGAAAATTGTATCATCTTTGTGTGATGTATTCAATGTGATTGCTTTTGATGATGAATACTTGATATGTATCTTGTATGTTTGGGAATACATCTTGTAGATCTTGCCTTGTACATCTCCTTGCAACTGGATGTATGATACTTGTAGCTCATTTGATTGACTTTGTAATTCTTTCTTCTTCTTGTAGGTAAGTTGATGATGATAATCTCCTTTGATGATGCTCCTTCTCGAAGAGTGAGTAATAGAGTAGATGATGATGATGTATACTTCCTTCATGTAAGAGTAGATGATGAAGCTTGCTTCATGAATCGGAGTAGGAGATCTCTCTTAGACTTAAAGGTTGAATGGGAACTTGAAGTTGAATGAATGTCTTCGCTTGATTTGAGGATGAAGTGCTTCTTGACTTCTCAAAGAGACTTGAAGCTTGATGAGTCTTGAAACTTGAAGTATGCTCTAGATGACAAGTTCTTGATCTTCATTGAAACTCTTGACCTCTTAACCAAAACTCACTCTTCCTTAACCTTAATAGCTCATTAGATTGAGTTTTTAATGTCTGATCTAAAAGATATCACAGAATTTCAGGCTTAACTTCCTCTACCAGGTGACAGTTTAGATCTGATTTTCTTTTTAAATTCTTTTCAAAATTTCATACTTGGAAGGTGATAACCCTTGGTGCATCACTTCAGGATCCTAAATTCTCTTCGTAATGAGCATATTAAATCAAATTCCTGAATCCTCCAGCATAGCAGATAAGAAATAAGACTTCTCATTCTCAACACCTTCTTATCATCTAGCAACCTCTTTCCATATATGGTATTGGATGAAAGTTCTGAATTCTTCATGTATTGTGCTTTGGATGGAACTTTTGAAATCTTCTTGATTGCTGGTTGCTAGACTTAGTCATTCCACTTACATCTTGCATTGAGCTCCTTACCTTGAGGTGGTGTAGCAGTCTACAAGATCTGAATCCTCTTATTCTCTATGACAACTTCTTCTTAAAACTTGATTTATGACTTGGGTGCTTTAGATCAGGATTTCAAATCCTCTAGGATTGGCGCATTGGTTCAATGTTTTGAAATCATCCTGATAAACTTTTACATGCCTAACGAGCTTCTTCTATATGTGGCGCGTTGGTTGGACATCTTAAAATCCTCTTGAAATATGCCTTGGATCATTGGATAGGGTGTTGAAGATCCTCTAGATTGATCGCGTTAGATGAGGGTTTAAGAATCTTCTAGGGGTGAGGCGCATTAGATCAGGAATTGGAAATCCTCTAGAAATCCTTGTTTTAAAACTTGATCTTATGCAACATACTTCTAAGCTTGAAGGGGCGCAGCGGTTAAGGATCTTAAATTCTTCTTGAAAATGACTTTCAAACAGCTAACAAGCCCCCCATACATGTGGCACACTGGTTTGAGTATTTGGATTCCTCTAGATCTAGCCTCGAAACTTATGATGTAGCATTTCCAGTCAAACTCCTCCTCCTCTTGGATAGCGCATTGGATGACCTATTTGAAATCTTCTAGGAACTTAACACATGTCAATGACAAACCCCTTCCCAATCATATTAGATCTTGGTATTGAATCTCCTTAGAAGTGGTCGCATTGGATGAAGGGTGTGATTTCCTCTAGACTTTTCCTTTCGAGACTCAACTTTTACTCTCCTCTACAAGGTCGCATTGGATGAAGGGTGTGATTTCCTCTAGACTTTTCCTTTCACATGTGGCAAGTTGGATGAGGTATTTATAATCTTCTAGGACTAGCACCTTCAAATCTCTCTTCCAATTACCTTAAAATGGCACGTTAGACTAACAATTTGATTTCCTCTAGAATTTTGCATTAGATAAGGGTTTCAAAATCCCCTTGAAACTTGTTTTGATTCAACTCCTTTTCATCCTCATAGAGCTGGCGCATTAGTTGAGACAATCAAAATCCTCTAGATTTTCCTCAAAATTTACATTTTGGAATTAAGTGTTTGAATTCCTCTAGGTGGTGCAAAATGGATTAAGGTTTTGATAACTTCTAGATTGAGTGCTCCAGTTGATACCTTTGATTTCTCCTTCTTTGAGCATATTGGTTGAAGGACAAAGGATCCTTGAAGTGGCGCACTAGATAGGGTATAGAGGATCCTCTAGAAATTCGCATCATTGTAGCACATCACTTCAAGCATTTGAAATTTTCTTGCAATTTGTGCATTAGATAGGCCTTCCAAGATCCTCTAGAGTATGGCGCAATAGATAGCATTCTCGAAATCATCTTCAAATTGGTGGATTAGATGAGGAGGTCAGAATTATCATCTTTGCTACCTTTGGTGCATTGGTTCACACCTTCAAAATCCTCTACAAATCGGTGCATTTGTTCAAGCGTGAGGGATCATCAATTTGAAATCATCTTGAAAGGGGCATGATTTATGAAGATTTTGCGCCACTTTGATATCCCGTTGCATTGGATTAGCTTTTTGAATCCTTTGGAAACTTAGGCATTTTTCAGGGTTCGTGAGGTAAAGGTATATTGAAAAATATATTTAAGTATACTTTAAATATTTTTCAATATACCTTTTAGGATGTTTGAGATAGGTCTCGAATCCACCGGATTTAACATGCAAAATCTAGAATTTGGAGGATTCACCAGATTTCAGACTTAGCCAATTTTTTAGGATTTCAGGATTTCAGACTTAGTCTTTTTAGGATCTCAAACATACATCAAGAAGGGTCTCATTGTTCATCACTTGGATAGAATTCAATCAAGAGTCTTCATCACTGCAAGTTCATCCTCCGGATAAGACCTCCAGTTATAAAGCAAAATCTTCTAGGAGAGAGATTTATTGGATTGGCAGAGGAAATGAACCTAAGGCATCATCTAAGATCTCATGCAAAACATCAGAGCTCAAAAAAAAGGGGGTCCCCATTTGAAATGGGGTGATGTGTGATTTGGTCACAACAGTATGGAAGCTTAGGAGCCTAGGCGCCCATTTCACTCCAGTTTTCCTTACTAAGTACCTAGCACAAGGATCATCCAAATTAAGTGCCTAAGAACCTCAAGGCGCCTATACATGTTTCTAGGGATCCTCTAATTGAGCACCTAGCATAGATGGATGAAGATTGAAAGTTTTCAAGTTAAAGATGTCCTTTGGGTGAAGTCACAGCACTAGGCGCATGTGTTGGTTGGAACTCCTTGGATCTGGCACCTAGGATTGAAAGCCTTTGATGAGGAGAGAAGTCTTAAGGCCTGGTCTAGCACCCTCACTTGCCTACCCCATCCTTCGAATGCGCCTAACCTTCATAAGGCGTTAACACTCTATTTTGAGTGCCTAGCAGGGGGTAATGGATAGATTGAAGGCTTGGGAGCTAAGGAAAGTCACTTAGATGAATAATCAAGATTGAAATGAGAAACTCCTAGCCAAGGTGCAAAATTCCTCAATTCTGGCATCCAGAAATCAAATCTAAGTAAGGTGCACTTTCCATTTGCCAAAGGCTCTATTAGCGCCCTTGGTTGATGATCTCTCTAGACACCTGAAATGGTGCCCAGTGGATCTTTCAACTTGTATCAGGAAGAAGGGAAGCATTATCAGTGTTGTTGAGATAATCTAAGTTGTAAAGTTAACAAGGAATAGAGCCAGAGGACAAGGCACACTTATTGGTCTCCATCACCTCAGAAATGCACCTAATGCAGTTAGTGTCAACTTCCCTCTTTCTAGCCTCCAAATGATGCCTAGAGTCAAAAAAGGATTTCACTGAATAATGTTAATGTTTTGAGCATCAAACTCTACTTGGCGCATACCTATTCTCTTGCAACCTCAAATTGGTGCCTAGGGTTTAGTCATCCTCCTAAGGCATGGTTCTGCTCCTCCATAACCCTGTTTTGGCGCCTAAACTTGGAAGTACCTTGAAGACTTGGATTCAGATGGAATTCACCTCTAGAATGTTAGGCGCTTGATAGAAGATAAAGGCGCTAGGGTAAAAGAGCTTCAAAAGTTTGATGTCAAGTGTGAATTGAGATAATAGGCGTTGATACCAGTTGACATTACTCCAAACATGTGCCTAAGAGAGATGCAAGTCCCCAAGACCAATTTTGGAACAAGGCACTCCATTAGAGGGTAAGATGATAATCCTTGGAAGTCAAGTGTTTCAAATATTCTTTGAGAAATTGACAAGTTGTAACCTAGGCGCCAAAACCCCTGAGAATCCTCCTATCTGGCGCCTAGTTAGAAGAACACTAATATTGCGCCTAAGTGAATTTGAGTGTCAATATAGAGTCATCAAACCCCACCAGACGTTCATCCATGTCTCTACCACCTCAAGGAAGTGCCCAGCTTAGGATGGCGCCTAGTCTGGTCTCTACTACCTTCAGTTGGCGCCTAACCCTAAGAGTCTTGCAACTATGACGTTCATCCATGCAACAAGCAAGGTGATGCTCCCTTGTGATATTGTGAGGTGTTGACATTCAGTTGACATCATTGAGTTTGATTGAGTTGATTAAGTGTAGATGCCATTGTAAACATTAAGGCTTCAAGGCCTTTCTTTTGTATCTCCATTGAATAAGTTGTAACTTCATGCTATTGAAAGCATTATCCATGTAATAAGACATTGCAAGTTGATTGAGTCAAATAACTAGACAAGTACCCAACTCTAAGGTTGATTCATTCAAGTAGTTATCTTTAATGTATATCTTTGTGTTGTTGAAGTAGTTGATGAATTGATAGCAAGTAAAATTGTTTAAGTAAGGAAAAATTTTCGTAGAACTAGTTGGGTATCTTACACCATGCCTATCCATCAAACATCACAATGCAATCAAAATCCTAACAACATGTCCATGATCCAAGATCAAGTGCAATCATGCAAAGATATTATCAATCACAAGCCTATTAAGAATGAACTAGAGTCTTCTAGTACCATACTTTTCCATCAAACACCATCATGTAATCCATGGCCTATCAAGCCTATCAAAGAAAATGTAAACATCCTATGTAATACAATCGGACTTTAAATATTTGAAGTAGCCATCTACAAATATCCATTCAAAAGTGGATTTATAATGCAAGTATGGACGCCATCAATAAAAAAGATTTGTATTAACCAAATATCCATATAGGCATACATCAATATCTGTCGATATAAGTATAACATATATACAAAATAGCCATATAGGCATACAATGTCAACTATGTACAATACAAAATATATGTCCACAAATGCCATATAGGCATACAACAAAGGAACACAATAAAAAGTCATTCCCCTCTGGCTGGTGAAGAGAATAAATCACGAGCAGCCTTTGATCTTCTAGGGGATGGAGACATGCATGTGGGTGGTCTACTACGAACCCAAGGGCTACTCCTCCTATTTAGTTCTTCCTGCACCTTTACTTGTTACAAAAAAAGTATAGACATTAATATATAGAAATTACATGTTATAAAAAAATGAAACATTTAACAAAATAATCACTTACCGCTAACATATAATCTGTCTCCTCGCTTGCCTCAGTAGCAGGAATAGGCCCTGGTGATGTCATGTCCTATAGAAACCATCCAGATAGAAATTAAACTTCAAATCAATAATCTTTTGATTTTTCAAAAATAGACAACTATAACAATGAATGTAAATTGAAATTTACTAATCTGCCTCATACCCCTGTCAATACCATAGAGCTATGAATTGCAGAGGCCACACCCTGCTCCATTGCCCTATGAACATGGGGAGGTGTCTCCGCAGCCTGCATCATCTGGAAATAAAACAACATTATTCAATTACGAAAACTATAATAGTGATACAAATCATGGCTCCTAACATACACACATGTTCATCTAAACATGGAAGTACACACAATAAAACACACAAATCACATACAAAAATTTAGTAAGTACAATTCATTCATTAAACTATTTATTTTATTACCTCCATAAAGCTTTGAAGTCCACCACCACTGGCAGGTGTTGCCATGAAATCTACAGTATTAACCTATTCAACATCCAAAATTAGAAATTAGAATACCATTCATATAACGATGCTATTCACATGTAATATTTATAATTGTTTACTAGTTACATACCTCAACAGTAGATGATCTAGTGAAAAATGTAGGTGGAGAACCACTCAAAACTGCATCGATGCTATGACCCTGAAATTTCATTAAAATCATCAATTTAAATTAGTTAATCTTGTATTTCAAAAATGAAATTTAATAAATTAAATTCAATAAACTTGCTAATATTTACTTGAGTATCAAGGCCAAAAGTCTCACTCAGGAGGGTATCTGTCATCACCATCTGCTCAGCTGCAGATGTAGCCTGTGCACCTATGTCCTGACTGTCCATGGGGTCATAACCACAGGCTGACCCGCAAGCCTGACAAGTATGTGGTGGGACCCTACTCCTCGCACTATCTCCCAACCCACTCTGTGTTGTAGGATCGGCATGCTCTATGATGCTCTAGGTAAAGGCACTAATCGACCTCAGTGTATCGACCTCAACACTCTCCTTCACAATGGAAGGGATAGAAACATGCTCGTGGGCTGGTCTGCTAATTACTCGTCTCACTACCCGCTGTGGGTCAAGATGTGCCCTTGGTCTATCCTGTGCTGAGCCCCTACCTCTACCCTGGAAGTCCCGCATATCAAAATAGTTTGGCACTTTATTGAGGACAAACTCGCAGTAGAGTTTCCTCAAAAAGTATTGCGGGACCTCATTATTATTGCATGGAGGATGGTCAAAAACCATCCACCACCTCTGCCTGAAATTGTCCCTCATCGCTTGGTTGTTGCACCAATGGATAGGGAACCTCTTGCATGTAATGGGTGGAGGTTGATCTGTTTGTGGGTTTGTAAAAATTGAACACAAGTCTAATTTTGTAATTTGTAATTTTTTGACATCTTGGTATGACAATTTATCTGCATAGTAATCTCTAAACTCTCTCTTTTTATCGGTCCAACTAGTTATTTGCTTGCTAATTGAATTTACATTTGATAACATAGACTCAAGAGATTCGGCAAGCGTGGACCTACGCAAGGTTGAAGTGGAAGGATCTTTCAACCTTGCAATTATATCTTCAATTTGTTTTTTGTTGTTTTCAATATGCCCCATTATATTATCTTGTGTTCCAGGGGCATGTCGAGGAATGAATGGAGGAGGTTGTTGTTCTGCAGGTATTTCCTCCTCAGGATTTTGTGGATTTTGAGGAGGAGGAGGAGGAGGTGCATTAACATTTCCTGACAATTAATGAAATATACATCAAAAATCAACAAAAACCTACCTATATAGAAAGAAATTCAAACAAAAAAACAAAGATAACTCACCTTTTTGGCATGCTCGACGTTGCGGTGACATTTTGGTGATGAATTGACAAGATTTTTGTGTTGATTGGTGTTTTGCAAAACGCGAGCGCGTTTTTGAGGGTTTGGAGGCCGCGGGCAGAGGAGAAAATGGGAGTGAAATAAAATTCACTTTCTTTTTTTTCATTTATAGTTGGCCATAATGCGAGCGTGATATAACGCGCTCGCGTTATAATGCGCTCGCGTTATAACGCGCTCGTGTTATGGCTCGGTAATGACGAGCCTGTGGCTTGTCATTACCAAGCCATAACGCGAGCGTGTTATGACTTAAATTTTTTTGAAATTATTTTGGCCACTTTTTGGCCCCCCATCTTTTTGCACTTACCCAGCAAAAAAAGTCAGAGTAGATCACAGTTTCCATAACCATCAACAGGAGTATCTAAAGATTACCAAATCAATGATGAAGGAGAAACAGTAGAAGAAGAACATGATATGCAAAAAGCTATAATGATGATAATTGACAGGGGCACAAGATAAGCAGTTTTCTTCCTCATATGCCATTGTTCTGGATGACACAGTCATAATAAGCATTTACCATGATAAAGGGTTAAAGGAGAAGAGAAAAGCATAATATGTATGCTACTATAAGATCCAAATCATGAGATAAGCAGTGAGTATGCACAAGGACAGCTACATGATTATCTAAATAATGCCAAGGATAGTTAGGTGAGATAGGCAATCATATGCCTCATACATAGAAGAAACAATTGCCAAAGCATATCTAATAGATGCAGCCCTGTGTCATACAAAATATAGTCATAGGGGCTCTGAGAGCCATGAATCTTAAAAGTTGAATGAAAGGCCAAACACCATCAGATCATGGAGACAACAATGCCTTCAAGTGAGGAGATAAAGAGAAAAAAAGAGCAAATATAATGTCAATGTGGACAGTGCAAGAGGGAATGTTAATTATGATAAGAGTGCTAAAGGTCATCAAAAGAAATAAGCACTTAAAACCTAGCCACTGTTCAAAATGAGGCAATTTTTCTTTCAATGAATGAGTTGTACACAACACTGTCAATAGTGCAACCAGGTCTCCAATATGCTTGCCAATGCAAACAACTATCAAGAGATAATCAAATGTATATCACTATAGCAGTCATGCATTATTGAGAAAGAAATTGAAGGACAATAGACAATGCCAAAAAGCTATGACAAGTGCCTAAGATTTAAAATGTTACAATAGGAGAACCTAGAGAACCTTCATTACTCAGAAGTGTCAACATATGATACAGTTACAAGATGGAGATAAAGAAACAACAGTCATACTTTTGAATGTCAAAATCTTGTTATCACATGATGCCCTAGAGCTACAGTGGAAGGCAGATAGGTAAACACATCATCATCATCAATAGCTACAATAGTTACAAGTTCTAAAGGAGGAGAAAGTTCTGTGCAAAGAAAAGTGAAATTTCATTTATTAATACTTTCAAAACCTAGTGCCTTTTTTGCCTACAGACAAAATTTTGCACCCACAGTCAAGAAGGTTGCTAGACATGGAAGAAGATGTCATAGCCACGAGCAGAATGCACTTTTTCATGATAAAAATGTATACCCATCTACAAAAAGAGGAAGGTCTTTTCAGGGAAATTCAAACCCTAGTGCCATTTTGCACTTACAATCAACAAGAGTGATAAAGTATATCTACTGCCATAGCCATGCCAGGGGAAGACAATTTTCATGCAAAAGATTGAATACCCATCTATATATAAAATGAAAACTCCTTGTTTCTTTTTCTGCACATTTAGTCAAAAGGAGAACATAGTAGATATTACAGGAGATTGCCGTGACAGTGAGAAAGGTTTTGTGCATAGAAGGTTGAAACCCTAGTTTCATTTTTAGAAACCCTCAGTATTTTTCACATTTTTGGGTGTCTACATACAAATGAATCATAGCTGTAGCAAAATGGAGACTTTGTATGTGAAAAAAGAACAAACCCTCATCAGAAAATTTCAAACCCTCAAAGTTTTTGCACCTACAATCAAGTCAAGAATGAAAAAGAGATGTATATAGGCATAACTGAAAGAGATATGTCATTTTTTGTTAAAAAATGCAATACCCATTTCAACTACGAACCCTTATCATTCTCCAGTTACAAAAAGACAAATGAAACTACATAAGAGGGAAAAAGGCAAGTGCTTACCTTGTTTTTTTGGCAAGAGGAGACACCTATCCGCGGCCTCACAGCAGTGTCAAGCTTTCAAATATAGGTAATAGTTGCAAAGAAGAAAGATGTAGAGACAAGAATGAGTGTGTTAAAGAAAGAGCAATGTATGGAGATAGCCATGAAAGAAGAAGGATGCCACAGCCATTAAAGAAGAAAGAAGCTACAGATGTCAACAAAATTGCCTCATATGAAACTCAAAACATGTTACCTTCTTTCTTGCAGGCAGAGTTCCAAAGATTGGACCAAGAGAAAGCCATGAAGGGAGTGAAAACCAGAGATATATGCTTAAAACTTTCAAACCCTAACTGAATGCAGTTGCAAAACAAATGAAGAAATGTGCCAAATGAAGAATGAGAAACTTTTAGGGTTATCCAATGCTTTTTGTTCAAAGGTTCTTTTGAGTTTTTGACTTCACAAAAGACAAAATAATAACCTTATCCAAAATGCCCATGGTCAAGACTTTAGTCTTGAAGTTTCCTAGCTATCATAACATGGAGTGGCCAACCAACATTGCTGAGGCTTGATTTTATTAAGTCAAAAAGGGTCAATATGATGGGAAAGCAAGGCTTCATGCCTTATAAATTATTTAAACTCCTTAGTGGTCGAATAGATAGTATGGTCAAAGATGCCTTATATGATACACATGCTCGAAGATTCCTTGTAGTTTTTGCAAACATTCAAAGGTCAAGATCCTTCTTGGTTATGCATGGTGGTTGACAAGGTCAAAGAAGTATGGTTTTTGGACATGATGTGCATGGAGGACAGAGCATGAAATTTACAAGGTGGCGGACAAGGTGAAGCATGATTTATGGGTAGTGTTGATGCATGCAGTAATGGAGTTATAGGGCTTTCTTGGAATTGAAGTTGCACAAGGAGATATAAGGTGACTTAAAAAAAAAATATAATGATATGTGTATGCACTAGGGCATCAAAGGGAGTCATAAGGCTTTAATGTATATTGTTATCTGCATGGGGATACATTATGATGCATAGGATTACTTATGGTTTTTTAAAATCATGATATATGGATAATGTTTTCTCCTTGGTGCATGGAGTGATAAGGGTAAATTTTTGCCTTAATGTATATGCATCATGCAAACTAGGGATTTTTTCTCACATGGAGGTATAAGGGGATTTTCATCTTCTTCTAAGTCCTATTTGTGCTCATAACATGCCAAATTAGGCAACTTTAATTGGAGCGATAAGGATTGATGTCTTTTCTTCTAATCATGCATGATTTTACAAAAATATTAATTGTAAATAAATAATAAAGTAATATTTTCCAAATTACTTTATTATTTTCCACAAAATGTAAAATCAAAATTAGAACAAATTGTAACCAATAGTAAAGTAATTATTTTTTATTACTTTATTATTTACTCACAATCAATTTTGCTCATGCAAAATCATGCAAATTGATTAGTTGAGTTAAATAGGCCAACTATGAGGTTTTGCATGATTTTTAGGAGTATTTTTAGGGTTCTTGGTCAACTTTTTGGTCAAAGCATATGGAGAGGTCTAAATTGGAGCTATTTTTGCTAAATTTGTGGCAGTTTTAGACCCTAATTTTGAGGATTTTGGAGGTTGCTCGGGAGTGATTATTTTTAGAGGCAGTTATCTGCAAGTCCATATTTTACATGTCTCTTTGAGAGAGCAAACCTATATATTGTAAAGAAAATTTTTGTTTTTGCTAGTTTTGGAATCTCATTCTGATTCAGACAGATTGGAGAACTCTTGTAGCTCATTATTTTATAGTTTTATTGAGATATCGGCAGGTTACAGGTTCCATGTTTTTTTTGTCTTCTTTGCAGAGTTTTCCTTTGTTTCTTTGAGATCAGTTAAATTACCTTTCCTTTTAGTGCTAATTAGTGAAGTGATTTTGATGAAATTTAACTTTGTTTTATCATTAAACCTTTAAAATTATTATTTCACTTCCTTGTTTGCAGCATTAAGCATATAATTATCACAGGTCTTAGGTTGTGTTAACTAGAAATAGTCTTTTTATGTTGTGAAAATATCATTTCCTTCATAAAAACCCTATTTTCAAACATTCCTTAGAATCAATTTTGTGATATTTATGCCAAGTCTAGATCGTGTAAAAGTCAAATTTTGAGGTAAACATTATGGATCAGATTGCATATTTTATCTAAATCAGGTGCATCACCAAATTTTACCTTTTGTATTCACTTAGTTTCTTTCTTCCCTTTTCCAAAATAGTAAAAACATACATCTCAATAGAACATTTGAAGGGAACCAACCCATAATCTGGAGATCTATTTTCATTATAGAGCACCCACAACCTGAAATTTGTCCCATATTACACAGAATTGCAGAGCTTCACCAGCCTTGCACATGGGTGCAATTCCCAGTGATAATAGGTATATCTATCAACCTACACCAAATCCAAGCAATACTAAAAATACCTCTCCCAGCCAACAAAAAGGAACTCAAATCATATTTTGGTAAGATCAACTTTGTACGCAAGTTCATTACGAGATTTGCTGAGATAATCCAACCTCTTAATGCTATGCTGAAGAAAGACACTAAAATGGATTGGATTCCAGAGGATAAGGCCGCCTTTGTAGAAATCAAACAAGTTATAGCCAATGCACCTATTTTGGTAAGTCCATATTACACTTTGCCATTTCAGATTTACTCATTTGCCTCCGAACATACTTGTACTGCAATGTTAACACAGAAAAGATTAGTTGATGATGAAAGGCCCATCACCTTCATGAGTACTCTGTTAAAAGACGCAGAGTTGAGATATCCAAATGTGGAAAAGAAAGCCTACGCATTGGTGATGGCAGTCAAGAAGTTCCGTCACTACATCTTAAGGAGTCAAGTAATCACCATAGTCCTAGATGCAACAGTTAAAGTGTTGTTGATACAAAGTGAATTAGGAGAAAGGAGAGGAAAATGGGTCACCATCATGCAAGAGTTTGATATAGATATTCAGCCCATGAAATTGGTAAGAGGTCAGACACTAATTAGAACCATGGCTGAGGTAGGGCCAAGTTTAGTATCTCAGTAATACCTATTAGAAGATGTTTCAAAAGACGAATGGTATGGAGATATCATATTTTATCTGCTCAATCAATGTTGCCCACCCCAGCTGAATTCGGTTCAAAGAAGAGCGCTCAGACTGAAGAGTAACAACTATATGATAAAAGTATCAGTTCTTTACAAGAAAAATCATGAGGGGATCTATCTGAGGTGTTTAGACAAGTCAGAGATAGTCCAGGTGTTAACCAGTTTTCATGAGAAATTTGGGACAGGTCACTGATCAGCTCACTCAACTGCTAATTAGATTCTCTGTGATGGATATTATTGGCCTACCTTGTTCAAGGATGCATACTCACATGTAAGAACTTGTCATATCTATCAAACTGCTGCACATAGAGAGTGACACGCTGCCATGCCCTTGCAACTAGTGGTGGAGGTACAACCATTTGCTCAGTGGGGCCTCGACTTTACAGGTATATTCTGACCGCTACTGACTATTGCACCTGATGGCCTAAGGCAATAGCTTGTGAACAATGCACTACAGAGGTAGTTATTGAATTCATTGAAAATCATATTATCACTAGGTTTGGATGTCCATTTTCTTTAGTTTGTGATAATGGCCCTGCCTTTTCATCATTGCATTTTTCTAATTGGGCATTTGATTATGGACTCACCTTGAAGTTCTCATCTAATTACTATCCACAAGGGAATGGGGGTAGCTGAATCAATGAACAAAAATCTACTTGAAGCCATTAAGAAATTGTTAGACAAAAACCCTAAGGACTGGCACGCTCAGCTTAAATTTGCCTTATGGGCTAATAGAATTTGACACAAAGCCACCTTGGGTACATCACCTTATCATCTAGTCTATGGGATTGAGACTATCTTCCCTATTCACTTGAGGATTCCCGTACTACAATTCATGCAAGACTACCTTGAAACTGATGACCAATTGTCTTCCCGGTTAGCCCAGTTACCACACCTTGAAGAGAAACGTGATGCCACCACAGAAAACTTTGGTAAACATCAGGGCATAGTGAAATGATGGTTCAACAAAAGAGCCAAGGTCAAGGCCTTTCGTATTTCTGATTTAGTCCTATATTGGGATAAAGCCCATGAGAAGAAAGGAGAAAATGGTAAGTTTGATAAACTTTGGTTAGGTCCATATCAGATCTATGAGATCCTTGGAGACAACACGTATTGACTCAAGAGCCTTACTGGTGAGGAGCTCCCATTACTTGTCAATGGCCAGTTCCTAAAGCACTACTTCCAGCCCTGAGAGGCAGTCATGCCTCACCCTAGTGTACATAGTTAGGTTGTTTGTTTGCTTTGGTTAGATTAGGTTGCTATTAGATTAGTTTTGCTTTCTTTCTTTTACTTTCTGTATTCATTAGGTGTTTTGCTTAGTTTAGTTGTTCTTTTAGTTTTACTTTTTCTCGCTGCACTTTCTTTTGCATGGGGTTTTTATTTCTAGAAAGTGGTGGTAGTTATGCGAACTTGCAAATGCTTCTTGGCTAGGTAGACAATCCAGAGTCTTTCTTTGAGAAGCCAAGGTTCTGCTTAAGTCTCACCCTGGGCTCCACTGTTATGCTAAGGAGTATGATGTCTGTTCGTGGAAAATGAGTCATTAGTTGGTGGACCTGAAGTATTTTCTAACCATATATCTCTCACAATCTAAATGATCTTGAAGTAGCTGAGCAAATCTCAGTGATCTTGTGTTGAGTAAAAGGGTTAGATTCCTATTCTACCACATGCACTATTAATCCATAAGAGAGGGCAGGCGACACTACGTGCTGCTAGCCTACATTGGGTAAAAATAAAAGGTGTTTTTCAACACCAGACCCATCACAGTGCATTAGAGAAGAGACCTGTCAATTGAAATTTTTTCATAAAATGTTGATCAGAAATTGTTATCATCAATTACCATTGCATCAAAAATAATATGGGAAAATCTATTATTTACTTCCCTCAAGGCTCATCATATCTCAACATTCAAGCATTTCTTGATGGTAGAATGATTCCAACTTCGTAGCTTACCACAAAGGATCTTGGATGAACTTAGTTGCTAAGGGATGGGAATGAATGCAATTGCACACTCTTAGGTTTTCAGGATGTGGATGGTTGAACTAGTCAGTGATCTTGCATTCTTTGATAGGATATCATACTTTTTCATTTAGTATGTGGGAAACACAGAGATTCTGGGTTTGAATTGAAAGTTTATAATCAAAATGCTTGGGAGCATTTCCCAGCAGAGTCGCCATTTGTTGTGCCTCGCACGCACGCCCTATTTCAAAAATAGGGACCCCCCTCTTTTGAATTTGGTCTAGAATGTCAAATGAAAATTTTCACCTCTTAAGTAGTCAAGTGATAAAAATGTGCTTTTGCTTTATTAGAATGATGATGTTGAAAATAATTTCAAAAACCTACTAAGTCAAAATATTTGTATTTCTTCTAGTGGCTCTTAATGGTCCTTTTGCGCTAAATTTGGTCCCAACCGACCTTTGTACTGAATTGCCCTCCAACCTACCCCTGCACTATAAACCTTTGCCACAAATCTCTGGCATTGTTTTCCTCCTGATGGACTTTAGCACTAAAAACTATTGTGTCCAACTTGCGCTGCATTGTGTGATCACTGACTAAGTCAGAGAGCATCAAACCGATACAACTGAACAAATCAATGGAATGCCAAAAATGTTGTCTACCAATCAAGTCCATCATGCCATGAACCCCCGCCAAGTCGGAAGCGACCAAAAGTTGCGCAAACCCTCAAAACTCTGCAGAATATTCTAACTAACAATGCGTACACCTTACATTTATGATGATCAGACATGAGGAATAAAAGGGAAATTTTGTCATTTCAAAGCTCATTTGACATTTGATAAGCATTTTAAGAGCTTTTTGATGACTGTCTTGAAGTGATTTTCAAGCACAACCCACGAATTTGACCAGACGACCTCCTGTGCATTTGCAAAACTTCAACTTTTCACTCACACAAACAAGGTAGGAGGTCATTTCTATAGTTACTATTTTACTACATTTTTATTCAAAAGCACGATATGGATTAAAATTCACCAGTTAGGGTTTTGTATCTATTTTGTTTGTTTCTTTATAAACCCTAGTTTTAGAGCTTGTAGAGAAATGCGTCCTTTAGGCCCATTTGGAATTCTTCCTATAAGTAAAACGAAATAGAATTTGTCAAAACCCTAGCAAATAGGTGAACTTGAAGTATTATTCTGGCATCAAAGATCCATCTAACTGACTCTCAAAAACTCGTAACCAATCTAGTTAGTCGGCAGCCTTAGAGAATCCCGCGCTAGGACTTATGATGCATTCAGCAATAAAAACTAAACCTTCCAACCTCCCGATATTTCTTACTTTGAATAATTTAGTTGGAAGATTGTTTAAGTCCTGGGCGAACCTAGGTTTTGCTTGGCGCCAAAATCTAGCCTATCCAACCTTGTGCTAAAAAACCACCCTTCCAACTTTGGTCAGATGCATAAGAAATTCCCGCAACTTGGTGACGTCCAAAAACCCCACTGGAAACAAGAAGAATGACTTTGCGCTAAAATTAATCCTATTAGACCTTGCACTAAAACACGCCATCACTGACTTAGTCGGTTGACTCCAAATCCCACGTAGGTCTGACAAGGCCAAATCCCGCACAAATATAGTGAAAGTTGCCTCAGTTGTCTTGCACTGAAAATCCATCCGACTAACTGAATGACGAACAACTTGAGGTCGGTAACCTCTAAATTCCACACAAGTCAGTTGACCTTGAAACTCATGCAAAATGTAGAAAGCACATAAGCACTGAAAGAGAAAGTGGTCAGATGGACCTGTTTTCCCCGTTGAGGTTGGAAGACCTCAAAAGTCGCGCTTTCCTATCTATAGGTTGGATGACCCTGAAATTAGTGCAAATCATGCAAAGTGATCGAATTTAAGGAATTTTTAAAAGGAGAAATGTCTGATGGGATGTGATAATGACTACAAGTGATGAATGTTAATGTTTTACATGCTTTAAATGAGATCTTGCAGTTTTGAGATGTTTATTGCATGCATTTATGCTGAATTGAATTAAAGATAGGTTATAAAATGGATGTAATTATGGTAAATATCAAATTCCTGTCTTTCAAAGAGCATGTCCAGTAACTTAGCAGATGCATTATAAAGTCATCAGATTGTGATAAGGTTGAAAATCTTGTGATCATCTTGATAAATAAGGAACTTAAAGCTTAAGAGTTAGTGAAAATCTCTCAAGGTATCAAACTTATAAGGTCTAGTCGGAAGGGTGATGTAGGAGACACCGACCTGGGTCACATAGACCTAGATGACTTTAGACTAATAACCTTTGGTCCAAATCCAACACCCAAGGCAAATAAAGTAAAAGATAGTGGGAAAGTACAAGCTGCTGCCTTCCCCACATCTGTTTAGTGTGTAGAGCTGATAGTAACATGTGTAGATAGGTATGATGTCATAACAAGAACAATCTAAACCACCAATGGGGATATCCTGGCCGAGTTAAGTCCACCTTCCTTGAATGAAACTTTTGACATCCCATGGCACATAGTAATTACTATACCAGACAAGGAAGCATCAGAGGCCACTTATAAGAAGGATGAAGGAGGATGTAGGAAGCACATGAATGAAAATTGGGTGAAAGGTAAAAGGTCTGCCCTGAGCAAATTCCCTCAAATACTGTATAGAAGTGACTTCCATGATGAAATAGGGGATTTGGTAACCTTCCTTAGTAGAATTTATGGATTACCTGCGGCATCTACTTTTGAAGGATGGATGTTTGTCATAGTTGAAGAGATACTGAAAGGGACTAAGTTCCACTGGTCCCAAATTCTTAGTGATAACATTCATGAGGCCTTTAGCAACTTCAAAGAGAAAAGATTCTTTAGATGGACATCCTATGTTGTCTATGCACTAGCAAGAAGAAATCATTATGCTAGATTGTCCAAAATTGGAGAAGTTGGAAATGATGATCAGACACAAGTCAAAGTATATGAGTGTTATCCTCAGCTTACCTCATCTCAATCTCTGATACATTTCAAAAGGGTAAATGATGCTTTCACAATGTATATAGCAAGGTTACTTCAAGGTAACAGAGCCCTGATGATTCCCACAGAAGAAATGAATGAAGTAACTAAATATGGAAGATGGTACATCCAATTCAAGAAATTCACATATCTAAGGGTGCAAGGTTTCATTGGGATTGCTTACAGACTTCCCAAATATCCTGATGATAAAATAGTGCTCCTGGAATTGACTAGGCAATTGATCCCCTATGCTGAGAAACTTAAGCACTTGCACATAACTAATGTATTGTTTCCCATCAGGTTTGGTAAAGGGAATTATGCATGTCCTTCATTGGCATCAGCTGAACATTTTGACACGGAACTTCAACTTCTCAATCTCCACTACTATAATGTAAGGGATTACTTTGATCCAAATCAAGTGATGGAGAAGTTTGTAAGCAAAAAGTTGTTTCATAAAATGCATATAGAGGACTTTTGAGCCAATTGCATGGATGATTACGAAGTAATGAAGAAGGCTCATTCTAGATTATCTCTGGCCTTCATAAGGAAGTTCCACATCATTGTAGTACCAGATCAGTTGGAGGATGACGAGAATGTCATGGTAAGATGAGCTTGGGAAGCTCAATACCATCAACCAATCCCTCTGCCAAATTGGGCCAATGCAGAGGAGAGTTCTTTGGATATTATAATGAAAGAACCAATTAGACTGAGCAAGGCATGGGATAGAGGTCAAATATCTATTTTGGAGGGACAAGGAGTGCAGCTTACATACATAGCACTAGAATCAGATAGAGAATCCAGAGGAGAAGAAGATAAACCAATAAACATAACTGATGAGGTAGAACCTTCCAAAAACTAGAAATCTGACAGTGAAGAGCATACACCATTGGCAGAAAAGGCTAAGAAAGTCAAGAAACCTTCTACGAAGCCTCCTAAGAAGGACCAGCCTCCTTCTGCTAGAACAAGAGCCTCCAAGAAAAGAGATATGCCAAGTGGTCCTGGAGAAGGCTCCAAAACCAAGAAAGTCAAGGTAAAGAAGGTCAATAAAGATGGTAATTCTACTCAAGATGATACAAGTTTTCCAGCCTCCCCATCTCCTACTACTTCAAGTGTAAGCACAGCTGCCTCCACTTCTATAGCTACTACTACTACTTCTACCTCTATTACTTCTACTGCTGCTACACCTGCTTTGTGTATGACATTAGCTGCTATTGTTCAAGAAGCTACCCCTACTGCTACTACACCTGTCGCAACTATTTCAACTATTTCTTGCTCATTGGCGGTGTCTTCTAATGCCCCTAGTAGTCATATTTCATCCATTGCTACCACCTCATGTTCCTCTACCATCACTACACCTTTACCTTCCATTTCTTCCACACATTTACCTACTTCCACAGTTTTACCTCCCATTTCTTAAATTCTTTCACTTTCTCTTCCTTTACCCTCTATCTATTTCTTCACCCATCATCATTTCCACCGTTTTGCCAACTTCTTCCATCTCACCAACTTTAGGATCTGCTATGCTAGCTAATTTGACACAAACAAACTTGCCTGCATTGTCCATATCCTCTGCCATTCCCATTTCTTAGATACCCACAGATTCAACCTCCTTGGTCATGCCATTGCTGCCTGGAATTGACAAAGTATGTGCAAAATTAGGTCTACAAGAGTTGGAAATAGAAATATTGCCTGAATCTGAGAAAGATGCATTTGTTGAGGCAAGCGATGAAATCCCAAATGAACCTCTGGCTGAAGTAGTTAACGTTGAAGTCATTGATATATCTGACAACCCTCCGGAGAAGGGTCAAAAAGGGGATGTCTTCAAATCAGCTCAAGAGAACGTAATGGTAAACTGGAGGAACTTGACTGATGAAGGAGATAAGGACATGGATAAAGATAAAGAATCAGGGAAAGAGTAGGGATCACTTGAAGAGCCTACCAAAACTAATGGTGAGAAAGCCACTAAACTAAGTAAGTCCTCAGCACTTGAGTGGATGCAAAATAGAGTGGTGTACCCCAAGACATAAATGGAAATAATGCAACTAGATTTGAGCACGATCCTATCGCAGGCTCCAAGGCCAAAGAAACAGAAGAAAGAAAAAGTACAATCAAGAATTTATAAAGATGAGACAGGATCTAGAATTGTAGAAATAGTTGTCCCATCGGCCAATACAAATAGAGAGCAAGTCAGAGCTAAGGACTATGTCATCTCAACGGTTGATCTAGGACCAGCCACCCATGCTCAAAGAGTTGATGAGTTTAAGGGATCAATCACATTGATCCTAGAACAATTGGATAAAGATGAGCTATCCAAGAAGGAATTAAAACAACAAAATGAAGAGCTCTGGACCTACCTCCAATTCTTAATCAAACCAGTTGATGCAAGAGGAGATATAAGGATAGTGCCTACTTTCCTATCTATTGATGAAATGGAAAAACTTGGTGAGGTAAGGACCAAGTTGTAAGGCACTGAAAATTGGTTATTTAGAGTATTTGAGAAGGGATGTGAGACTATTGATGCTTCTACCCAGACACATAAGAATTTGGTTCAGTTTCATGAGAAATGGAAGGATCTACGTGAAGAATGTGATTCTTTTGATGAATATTACTCACACATGTTTCCTCGAATAAAGAGCATTAGAGATTTGTCAGCTTAGACGTTAGTAGTTGAGAATATTATGACTAGAGATAAGTTGTCTAAGGCCATTGAATGGTATCAATAGCTGCATTTGAGAAAAGAAACTTTTGAAAACATAAAAGAGGCCTATAAGCCAGTAGATAAAGAGCTTCGGTCACTTGTATATGATATTAATGATTCTTTGAAGGATTGCCTAGAAGAGGCTTATAATGACTATGCACCTTATGATGTTGAAAAATGTAAAGGCAAATTACATAAGGTCATTTTTGAGAGTACCGAGCTAGCTATGGAGGACAGATTAGACAAGGTTAGTGACCTTAGATCTAAATTTAAGGCATTCCACAAGGCTGGGACAGAAATAGGAAAGATATACAACAGATTCAGTCAGGAGCTAGAGATGTTTGAGTATCGGGTCAATCATCTAAAGAATCTAGATCCCTTGGAGATCAATTTGACACTCGAGGCATGGCTCAAATCGCAACAAACTGGCAGAAGAAGACAAAATTAATTTGGATGAAGAGTCTTGATATTTTTGAATATTCTGGAATGTAATCCCGTCATTATTGTAAATTGCTATATTTGGGACAGCATGTGACTCTATTTTGTCTCTTTTATGCTTTAAAAATGATCTTTTCTATTAATATATTGAGTTGGGTAGTCAAAATGACAAGATTCAATGTATCTGGGGGCTATTTTTCATCTTTTCATAAAAAACAAAATGTAATCCAAGATTTGACATGAGCTATTGCAAATTCATTTATTGATGTAATTTGGACCATTGGTGTTGAGTTAATCTCCACCGTTCATTTGAAAACTCGGTATGCTACTTTCCTATATAAAGGGCTACCATTTCCACTATTTGTAAGAGAGAATTTGATGCCGAATTGTTGACATTCTACCGTTTGAAATAATGCAAAGCAAGTTTCTACAGTGTTTCTAAGAATTTGTGTTTCTTATTTGGTTTTCATGGTTCACTTCTTGCTCTCCGGTAATTAGTTAGTTGTGCTTTTATAATGTTCATGGTTTGCTGAAGTATCTGATGAATACTCTAAGTCCATACTTTTAGTTATTTACTGACGGTAAATAGCTGTGCAAAGTTAGTCTAGGATGATTATTATGCTAAAGTTCTATTGCATTTCACAATTTAAATTGTGTCATTTATTGGGTATTTAACTAATGAATGTAATCTGAAAATCTGTCGATTTCCATTGAAGATAACATCATTTTCTATAGTGTTGTAGCATCAGTTTCCAGTTTGGTAACTCAAAAAATTGGTTAAGTTTCAAAGTGTTTGTCTATGTAAAGTAACCCATACATTGTGAATGTCACTTAGGATTTCTCTAAAATCCTAAAGTCTTTTGCATTTTCTTTGAAAACCATTGTTAGATTAGAAATTTTCGCAGCATTTTACATTATCTTATCAGATGAAATTATTGAAGGGTTTATGTGTATTTGCTATCTCAACTCAAAATCTATAGATTACATGTAAGACCCCTTGTAGGTACAACTAGAACATACCAATTGAGAGATTCCAAGCAAGCTAAGACCTAGCTGTAGAAACTTTGGAGTAATCTTACCTAGGGTAGGATACTTTTCAAGAGAGGTGTGAAACCAACAATCACACCTACGTTGCTGTGTGCTAAAACACCCATCAAAAATGACCTCTTTACAACAAAAAGTGATGAATTTGACAAATTCCTCACAACCTAATATATCGACTTATCATCCCCATAATCCCCTATCTATGCAATTTTGAGAACTCCAATGCTTAAGAGGTTTGAGACTCCTCGCGCTGAAAAATATGGTGGAAAAGGTGATCCTAATACTCATGTGGCAGCATTCATGGCTATGTCTAGTGATTTCTACTTTGAAGAGGACTTGTTAGCAAAAATTTTCTTGTGATCTTTCAAAGATACTACTTTAGAATGATTTTGCTCTTTACCTCTGAATTCAATACACTCTTTTTCACAGTTAGTTGATCAATTTTTACAACATTTTCAAGAAAACATTGGACCTCAAGTTTCTTTGATTGATTTAGTTCATTGCAAGCAAGGTCTGAAAGAGAAGTTAACTAAGTTTATTAGTCAGTATTAATCTCTCTATGCACAAATTCAATATCAGATGAAGGATTAGGATATTCAGAAGGTGTTTATTACAAATCTACAACCTAACATCCATGATAAGATTCTCTTGATAAAATATAACTCCTTTCAACATTTATGTACCGCCCTTCATGATTATGAACTTTCATCTAGTCAGTATGAAAAACAAAACTCATCGCCTCAAGTTGGTCAATCCACGGGTGGACCATCACAAAACAACTTTAAGAGGAACAACAACAATTTCATCAAGGTTAATGGACCGAATTTGAATAACTTTTCCCAAGTGTCTGCTATCACTAATCCGAAGAAGACACCATATTAGCAAAGAAAATTTACTCCGATATCCAAGTCCTATCATTTTATCTTGAATAAAGATGTGAGTAATAATCTTATGAAGCTTCCCCTGATTAAACCTTTTGATCCTAATAAAATGCAAGGACCTTATTTTGATGCTAATGCCTTTTTCATTTTCATTGATAAGAAGGACATGATACTGAATGATGCATGCATATTAAACATGAAATACAAGACCTCATTGACTCAAATGTTATACAAGTATCAAGTGTGAATGACAATAGAAATAAGTCGATTGCTCTGCCAAATCAAAATTTGCAAATCTTTACTAATTCTTTCCCTAAGCATACTGACAACAACATGTTAGAACAAAATATTGTGGAAGTAGAAGATGATTATTTGGATTATGATAACATCATGGGTATAATAGAAGTGGATAGGGAAAATAATGAAGTATCACCTCACCCACGAAGGAATGGTATCTATGTTGAGGTTCCTCCTTTGTTATCTTTACAAGGATCGGGTGATAACCAAAATGCATCAGAAAGACAGATAGAACAACCAAAACAAGAAACTATAACAAGAGAAAAGATCAAGATAGCACAAGATATTCCTTGTCACTATGGTAGACAAAATCAACAAAGAAATCTAGCTAAAAATTAGAAAAGAGTAAGAAGATTATCATCAGTTGGAAATAATAGTGATTCTCCTCCTCACAAGCAACAAAAAGTCTCATATAAACAAGGATTTGAGAAACAAGCATTACATGGATTTTACGACAACAAACAAAACTCTCATAAGAACCACTCAAGATTCACACAAAACTTGATAGATCATCTCTCCAAGATGCTCGCAAGTTCCAAGTTCTAGACTGACTTTTCTTAACAGGTAAGTATCTCTAACCTTGGTGGTCATTTATGCGATTAGCATGATCGATGCGTGTATTTGACCTCCCCTCTCATGTTGTGTTTCCCCTGTGATTTATTATATGTTGTTTAGGTCTCCTGGGATAACCCTTGATTCTCTTGTAAGGTCAAGGATACTGGGAGACCGCCTCTATTGTGACCTTCTTCTATTTGTATCATCATTCTTCTATATTGCTTCTCCTCTATTTTCACTATTGTGTGTTGTCTTATGGACATAGTGTTGTGGTTGGTGACTCGGGGGCACCCTCCTACATGACTATCCTAAGACACTTGTTTCTCTCCTATTGATTTATTATTTCCCTTCTAGTGTTTCTATCTAGCGGGTGGATGACAAAAAACTTATTATACTGATATAGACCTAGTGTTCCTTCAATGAGAAATCAAAAAATGGACCAAGTCCATATATGATGATGGGGTTGATATATATTATCCGATGCTTGGCTAGAAGAATCACTCCGTGTGATCTTGATGTTGTCTTATCGTACTTACAAACCATAACAATACTGCTGCTCTGCGCACTTTGTTTATCTTTGAATCTCATCTTGGTTATGTTGGTTATTTTTTTCTGAATCGGCAGAGGGTTTGCCAGTTCCAATGCATGGGCAGATTCGGCCAACAGATACGGGAGGTTATGTGAGATGCCTCCCCTTCACTTTTGGTTTTGCCACACTAAGGGGGGTGTCGCTATTTGCTAAAGATGTAACATTTACTCTCCAAATGATAGAATGATTTAACTTTGTAATAACAGGTAGAATACTCTCATGTGTGAACCAAGATTTGTGTGATAAATCACAAGGTTGGCAACATTCTTGGACATATCTAACTAGTTGAAGATGAGAGTATGCAGGGGTCCTATTCCTGCTCCTACAAACTAACAGGTCTAAAGTATGAAATGATTTGATTTGATGTTTGGAGTTATGGGACTTTCCTAGACCCTTTGAACAGACAGATTCCCAAACCAGTGCCTTATCTGGGTAGCAGAGTCAAATCTATGAATGTAAATGTCTCCCTATGATAACATAACCTCATATCTAGAGGACTCAGGAAGAATGTTACTGCCTAACAGCAACATGTCCAAGAAAGAGTATTACCTATGATCATACTTTGCAAATCCTATGATGCAATCTATTTTCCTTTGTATCTAATCAAAAGCCTATTTAACCACTCCTTGAGTAGACACAATAGATCAGACACACAGTATGCATTTACTAAAAAACTTGGAAGCCCTTGACAACCTTGTTTGAAAAGAAAACAAATGACATATAGGAGACAATCATAAACAATACACACAATAGGTGTTTTTCATTTAAAATTGATCTACATAGAAAGTTATCATACAGGAAATTATGATTTACAAGACAAGATAGACTGATACACCAGACCAAGGACCGAATCTGTAACAAAAAATGCCTTTCAAAATGTGAACACCTTGTGTTCAGAGTCAGAGCAGAAAACCCAAATACATCCAACCTCTGTAGAATGGCCATGGATTCCCTTTTCAAGGAGTGCACAAGCTTCCGGCCACCTACACACTGACAGACTTCATAAATGCAAGGATTATCTCTTTCAGATTTTTGATGAAACAATCCAATCCTTCATCAATTCAAGTCGCTGAAGTAGTCAAAACCTCCATAAAAGCCAACAGTGCAAGCAATCTGGACCTCAAACACGTAAACAGACATGATGTTTCTTCATTACCATGCACTAGGTTCACTGAATGTGGAGAGAACACACAAAAGGGTGCCAATCAGATAGTTATTTCATCGTTCAAACTTAGCCACAGGATCAGGCTCCAGACATGCAAAATCGACGGTCCAAAGCTGCTCACATAAGTCACAAATCATGTTGACATTTTGAAAAGTCCCATCGCCAGTGAAATCACGCCACGTGGGAAGTCCTTCATTCCATCGCTGACTTTCCATTTGTGAGATCCATTTATCCCACATTCACCAGACAGGGAGCTTGGGATGGCCTTATATACCAGGCCGCTAGTGAACATACTGTCATGCATTTTACCTTGCACGACCAACAAGCCATCCACTAGCAGCTCATCACCCTAACCCCTACCAATGCCACCGGCGACCCACACCGTCGGAGCAATTGAAAATACTTCCGCCGACCACATCGATCACACCAATGCTTAAAGCCTTTGCTTGGTCTTCGGCCAGACCCAAACCATCGGTGCACTCAAAAATTCCTTCATTGATATGCCTTGTCACATCGATGCCGCCTCTCATCGACATGATCGACTGCATCGGCGAACATTCCACTGGCTTCTCTGATGTGCAATGTTACTCCGATGCAAAATCCATCGGTGTAACCCCTTCCTATCAGCGAATCTGGAAACACCTCTGTCGATACACTATTCTTGCTGATGAAGCATTAGAACAACCTCATCAGCTAGACCCAAACCCGTCAGAGCGACCTCCTCTAGGCATGCCGACACCACGTATCAAGCCGATGACTATACTTGTCAGCTTGACCCGAACCATCGGAGCAACCCCTTCACCACACTCCAATGAAGAAAATTATGCTGATGACTAATCTGCACATACCCCTGTCCTCATCGGTGATCGGCGGGACCTAAAACTACACCACCGATACACAAGGTCTCACCGAAGACCATCCTTGAACCATCATCGGCCTGTCGGCGAGAACACAAAGTAGGCCGCCGAAGTGCATCATCTCATCGATGAAAGGAAAAAGCCATTGTGAATAACAAGGTCGCTGAGACAAAAAACCAACTCACACCGATAGACCCAGAACATTTTGAGTTTTTAGGAAGGTGTTTGCATATACGTATTTAAGCACCAACATAGGCTCTGTTTGGGGATGCATGCCTCTCGCAGGCATGGCAAGAACCATAGATCTCTGGATGTAGACTCGGGCTTATCCATTGGGTAAAAAGTCAAAACCACTCCAGCCTACATCACAAAACATAATTTTTAGAATTTACTTGGTGGCCCAGGGCCACCAAAAAGGAAAAACCAAAATTTTCCTTTGTCAAACACTCTGTTTTCTTTTGATTTCTTCAAATGAAGCCTGAAGACATTTTGTTGTTTGCAGCACCCAACATTGCAATTGTTTGTGCTGTTGCCACATTCTTTTTCTTTGACAAATCTATAGCAAGCTTGATTAGCATACATTATCATCAGCTGCAGTGTGTCATCGTCATATGAGTCACCAATGTTGTTGTTTAGAAAAATAATAGACTCACATGAAACAAAAGAATCCACATCAGGATTTTTCCCTTCATCAAAAAATAAGAGCTTCTCTGTATCAAACATACAATACTCAAGCACAAGCAACATCTCATAATCACATTTATCTTTATTGATATTCAGATACTCATCGTCATTGTGCTCAGCAATTTTGTCATTGATGTCAACATGGAATGTCTCAAAAGAAGGCAGAAAAAGATCAGAAAGTAGCCCTATGTCAAAAACTTCATAGTCACCCCTGCAACCAGCACTATCCCCAACTATGTGAGCATACACATCTGCAACTTGTTTATCCACCTTTGAATAGTGACCCTGTTTCTCCTTCGCATCAATGTACCAATAATCAACAGCAAAAGTCTCAAACTCTGCATTGTGAATGTAGTAAGAATCTTCAAGGAAACACTCATATTCAGCATCTATGTATATTTCATCATCTGAAAGGCTCATATATGTATCTGAATGCTAACAATCACTAATGTATTCACTACTGTCCCTTGAAGCAGCATCTTCTATATTCAGAGTGAAGCTTTGCATATCCACTTTATACAAATAATTAGGAATATCTAGGATATGCATACTCCTGCAGGACACAACCTCATGTATATCTTTCATTTGATCACCTGAAGGACATTTTGTGTCTACAGGCTTCTCTTCTAGAGGCTGATAATAGTCTTAATTCTCATTATTACAAGATGTGCCTATATTTTCTACAACATTTTCTTCATGCATCACATCATGGCTGCATACATTATTCTGAAATATATTTCCATCTACATAATCATTTATCAATGAACACACTGGAACAACAGAAATACATTCACTTTGATAACTGTTTTGAAGGCTTGTAGCTATGAAACCTACTGGCATTCCATATTTTTCATTGTTTTCAATATCCATAGCAAATTGGAAAGCCTGGTGAAGCATGACTGGTTCTTTATCTCTCAATAGATAGCTCATTTCTTCATCAAATGCAGCCAAATAAATTGCTAAGCACAATGCATCATTGGGTCTCATATACTCAAGGACTTGCTTAAGCAACTTAATAAATCTAAGATTAAAGGCTGGAACCAATTCCTCATCTCCCCTTTGGATATTCATAAACTGTATGATCAATGAGGCCACATCAAATCTTTCACCAAACTACCCTAGGAGTGCAATTTCTAATTCTACCCATGAAGAAATTGAACATACAGGCAGGTCTGAAAACCAAACCCTAGCATCATCTTCTAATGACTGAACAAAAAGTCTCATTACAACATCTTCATCTTCTACCTCATAGTCTTCCATTGCATTACAAAATTTTTGTAGATGTTTGTTTGCTGATTCAGAATCTGATCCACTATATTTTGGCAAACATTTTCTAATTTCATTTGGAATAGCATTTGGGTAACCATATATCCCTATGAAATTTAGGGCTCTATATCTTTCAATAAAGAATGGTCTCCTTTGAGAGCACACCCAGGTTTGCTGTTCTAAACTCAACATTTTGAATCAAAGATGAATACCTGGATATATGTTGCAACACTGATAGATTCTTTCAACAGAGTCACCATCTCTCACAGAGAGGATAGAAATTCAACAAGGCACATTTATAATCCTGGATTCACCATGCCAGCAGAGCACCATATGGTTTTTCTTTGGATCTTGCTGCAACAACTTCACTGGAAACTAGATTTTCCAGTCTTTAGATCACTTGACTCTTTCTCTCCCAAGCGGAGTCACCAATTCTGTTGGTTATTTTTTCTGAATCGGCAGAGGGTTTGCTAGTTCCAATGCATGGGTAGATTCGGCCAATAGACATAGGAGGTTGCGTGAGCTGCCTCGCCTTCACTTCTAGTTCTGCCGCACCAAGGGGGGTGTCCCAATTTGCTAAAGATGTAACATTTACTCTCCAAATGACAGAAATGTTTAACTTTGTAATAACAGGCAGAATACTCTCATCTTCAACCAGTTAGATATGTCCAAGAATGTTGCCAACCTTGTGATTTATCACACAAATCTTGGTCCACACATGAGAGTATTCTGCCTGTTATTACAAAGTTAAATCTTTCTGTCATTTGGAGAGTAAATATTACATCTTTAGCAAATAGGGACACCCCCCTTGGTGCGACAGAACCAGAAGTGAAGGGGAGGCAGCTCACGCAACCTCCCATGTCTGTTGGCCGAATCTACCCATGCATTGGAACTAGCAAACCCTCTGCTGATTCAGAAAAAATAACCAATAGGTTACACTCAGTTTTGAGATTTCTACAGTATAGCCCCATGGTTATACTTGGTCTCTGAATCCGTAGTATAACCTCAGCTCTCTATGTGAATGATTATATGCATTGTTGTTTATCATGATTATATGGATGATAAAACCTTTCTTGCCGGAATGTGTTTATGGGAACATTTGGCAATCATAAAGTACATGTCACCTCCAGGGGGCATGGGCCTTGTGTGAGCTCATATTCCCTTGTGTGTTTTCTTCCTACCTTAACATGCTTGATATCAGTACATGATATCAACCACCTTAAGGTGGGGGCATATGTAAGTGTAACATCAGAAAATGTCCTCTTGGGGGCTTTTCCCTCATAAGGTTTAGCTCCTGGGTCTTTAAAGTGCATTTAGGACATTTTAGTTCATATTTTAGCATCTCGATGGAATGAGACCTAAGTCCCATGACAAATAGGACCTAGGAGGACCCCTTGAGCTATACCCTGCCTAAAATAGGGAGGGAGGACTTGGGTACCCGCACCCTAGTCCTGCCGTATTTTAGGGCAGCCCCAATTTCTGGGTGTCGGTTAGTGATTGTTACTAGGTCCCTTTGCTGACATGGTAAGTTTGAATTTCAAATATCTTGGTGGGAGTGCTTGTAGGTGCATATATAAGCATGATTAGGCATTCATTTGTAAACTAGATTTCAACTAGATGATCATTGTGAACTTTAAGCATTCTCAAAGTCATTCAAGGCTTTCTATTGTGTTGCAAGAGCAGACTTGTGTGTTTTGTGCGTTGATATTTGTAGATTTGAGCATCAATCTCCTCATGGCATGAAGATCATCTTCCTTCATGAGAGCTTCACTACAAGGTGACATTACATTGTGTTTTTATCATTGATTCCTTTGGTTTTGGCCTCTACCTCACAAGGGTATGCCCTCTTTATCTGACAATAGTGTTCAGAGACTTAAGTGTCCTCTAGGGTTTGACTGAGGCAAACCTCTAATCACCACAACCCCCAAACCAAGTCTTGTGATTGTAGGTTATAGGTGTCGCATCTAGGAAAAGTGGAATTGCAGGAAGGCTGGAAAGACATCAAGGATTTAGGATCTGAAGAAAAGACAGACAAAGGAGCAGTTCTGGGACTAGGGCATTCACTCTAGTGTCCTTTGCAGACTGATTCTGGAAAATAGAAGTGATGCAAAGGCATCCACACTAAAACATTAACACATAGCATGGATGTCTACAGCCCATCATCATCATCATCATCATCATATTTGACTTAACACTGTCAGCATCATCATATTTACTGTGCCGACCGATATCCTCCTGATGACAAGCCCTCGCCTGTTCGCATGTCAACAGCATCACCTTATTCGTTTATCGACAGCATCATCATGTTCGACCAGCGCGAACATCCTCCTGACGTCCACTGTTCATCTCACCGACAACTTCCATCTTCACTATCTTCAGCATCATGATATTCAACATCATGTTAATCAGCAGGATATGGAACATCCGGTTCCTTCCATATATCCTGATGATGACAACCTTTAACTCCTCGCACCGTCCCCTCGATGCTTGCGTCACCCCGATATCCTGATGACGTATATCCTGATGACGATGACGTCACCCGCAGCTCCTCAATATCCTGCTGCTCTGAAATATCCTGATGACGTATATCCTGATGATGATGACGTCATATCCTGTTGTTGGCCAAACTTAAACTTTTTCGGCCCGCGATCAACCCGATCTTCAACCTGATGCCGATGCGCTCCTCCTCGGCAACTCCTGATGATGATCACCCCGACACACATTCACTTCATGCACTCAACTGCATCATGCTCATCTTCACTTATCCGGATGACGATACCTGAAGCGACTGCAGGATATTCACCAAAATATCCTGATGATGCCGTTTTGACAAATTTCTAGCCTTAGCAGATTTTCACTGTTCTGATCCGCCGAACCTCCTGGGATGACTTGATCCACTTCCAGGGTGATCTTCCAAACTCTATCAGCTCGACCTAGCACATACCCATGCTAGGGTCTTCAACATCTCTTGACGGCGATCCTGCACACCTGCATGCAAACAAGCAAACTAAAACCTAACCTACTGTACATAACCATTCCACCGATCAGACGAATCAACCGGTGGAATGGATCAGCGAATCCATACAACCACCAAACCAGCAAATCGATCAAATAACAGAATTCAACAGAGGATGAACACAAACAGGATCACTTTATTTGATTTCAAAAGATGCAAATACAATGATCAATCTCTCTCTTTGTCTCCCTCTCACAAAGTCTGATCGATGATATATATAATATCAAATGATCCTCATGCTTAAATAGATTTTCTTGCGAGTACTACTGACCCGACTCCAAGCGGCTGGGAACTCTCCAGGCGGCTGGGAGGTCCAACCGAACATACATCATGACAGCTATTCTAACAAACTAACTAAAAATAGCAAAGCCTGGTCAGCATGATCTTAATATGATCAGCATGACCTTATTACATGCATTTGGTCTTATCAGACCTTCTTGAAAACATAAACAAGACTCAAACTAACTAACTGCCTCATGAAGGCCAGCTGTCAGGTAGGTGCTCCTGCACCATACTCCCAACAGAAAAGAACTCATGTCCCATGAGTTTAGTATGTGGAAGTCCTCCACCTTTACACTTTGCCTTTGCAGTGTTCTGCCCTGTTCCAGCTTTATCCTCTGCTGCCTCTTGGCTGCTCCAAGACTACTGAACTGTAACTTGCTTTCTGGCAAGTAAATCCTCATGCCTGTCAATGTAGGCCTTTCTCTCACATACCTTGTGTCTGTCAGGTTGTCTGACCAAAACCTCTGTCTGAACTGCCTCTTGAACTTCTGAAATGTTCAACTCTATCTTCCTGTCAATCTTTATAGGACAAACAATAGTCCCAACTATGACAACATCCTTGTCATTCCTCTCAACTGGTTGCTGTGTGCAAACCTGTTTCTGCACCTGCTGCTGACCTCTGTCAGTCAAAACTAAAACTTTCTTCAACCTGTTGGTCTTAACAACTCCTTTCTCTGCAGTATCTTCAACTGCCTTTATGCCTGCTCCTATAGGCTTCTGCACAAACTCCTTCTTTCCCATTAAAATGATGTGGGCTGCCTTCTGTACTGTAGCATTTGCCTGCAATGGCATCAACTTAATAGTCTTCCCATCTTTCTTGATGGTGTAGGTATTAGCATACCCATCATACAGTACCCTTCTATCAAATTGCCATGGCCTACCCAACAGTAGGTGACAACATTCCATGGGCAAAATGTCACACAAAACTCTATCATGATATGCTCCAATCTGAAAATCCACATATGCCTGTTCATAGACAAAAAGTGATTGACTATCACTCACCCAAGATGCCTTGTAAGGGTGTGGATGTGGAATCCTTTCCAAATTCAGTTTATCCACCATCTCCTGAGATACCATGTTGTCTGTTGAACCAGTATCAATGACAACCTTACATACTTTACCTTTGCTCTTACATATGGTCTTGAAAAGAGCTCTTCTTTGCATCATATCCTTTGATGTCTGCAAACTAATTCTCCTTAGCATCAATGCTTCTCCATCCTCAGGATATCCATAACCAACAGAAACTCTATCTTCAGAAGAGTTTTGGACACTTTGCTCTACTTTCTCTTCTTGCACAAGTTGTACTCTCTTGTCATTTGTTCTATCATCTCTAGATGATGAACCTTTGTTGTCTGGACATTTGAAAGATGGATGACCAAACTCACCACAGGTGTAACACTTTCCTGAAAATGTAGTAGAACCTCTACCACCTCCAAATCTTCCTTTATTACCTTTCCATCCACCTCTGAAATCAGACTGTCCCTGTCCTTTACCAGTGTCTTCTTGACCCTCATTGGTTTGCTTTTGTGTAGGGGCTGCTCCTCTTCCCCTCATATTGGTTCCTCTTCCTCTCATGGACTTATCATGTCCTCTATTCATCTTTTCTTCAATCCTGATTTCCATTTGATAACAATCCTCCACATTCTTAGGGTTAGCTAAAACTAACTCATCCTGTATGTTAAATCTCAAACCAGCCAAGTACCTAGCCACCTTTTCTACCTCATTCTCATGATGACCAGATCTCATACTCAACTTATAAAACTCCTCAGTATATGCCTTCACATCCATTTCCTTCTGCCTTAAAAATTGCAGCTTCTTAAACATCTGAATTTCATAATCCCTAGGCAAGAATTTACCTTTGATCCTTGCTACCATCTTATCCCATGAAGTGATCTTTGACTTCCCTTGTTTCCTTCTCTCAGATTGTACATAATCCCACCATACCAAAGCATGACCTCCTAACTTGGTCTTTGCAATCTTTACCTTCTGATCCTCAGCAACATCTTCACATTCAAAGTGATTATCAAGTGCAGCAATCCAATCTAGCAACTCATCTTCATTCAAACTTCCATTATACTTGGAAACATCAACCTTTACCTTAGGTTTATCATTCTGTACTGCCTTTAACAATTTTGCAAGTCTTTGGTCTTCAGCATCCAGATCTTCAGCTACCTCTTCATACTCTTCAACAGTATATTCATCTTCTTCAGACTCACTGTCTTCCACTTCCCTCTTTTTGTTCTTTTCCAGGGCTGTAAGCCTGGCTTGAAGTGCTCCAGCAAGCTCCTTCATCTTCCTCATCTCTCTGGCATGTTTTTCCTTCATCTCCTGCAATTCCCTTGCAGTCCCACTACCTTTCGGAGGCATTTTGTCAACCTCTCACTCAACACACAACACACAAGCAACTCTTCCTCTGCCCTTTCGGTGACAGAATCAACACACAACACCCCAGACCTTTTGCTGAGCTCTGATACCACTATGATGCAGAGGCATCCACACTAAAACATTAACACATAGCATGGATGTCTGCAGCCCATCATCATCATCATCATCATCATCATATTTGACTTAACACTATCAGCATCATCATATTTACTGTGTCGACCGATATCCTCCTGATGACAAGCCCTCGCCTGTTCGCATGTCAACAGCATCACCTTATTCGTTTATCGACAGCATCATCATGTTCGACCAGTGCAAACATCCTCCTGACGTCCACTGTTCATCTCACCGACAACTTCCGTCTTCACTATCTTCAGCATCATGATATTCAACATCATGTTAATCAGCAGGATATGGAACATCCGGTTCCTTCCATATATCCTGATGATGACAACCTTTAACTCCTCGCACCATCCCCTCGATGCTTGTGTCACCCCGATATCCTGATGACGTATATCCTGATGACGATGACGTCACCCGCAGCTCCTCAATATCCTGCTGCTCTGAAATATCCTGATGACGTATATCCTGATGATGATGACGTCATATCCTACTGTTGGCCAAACTTAAACTTTTTCGGCCCGCGATCAACCCGATCTTCAACCTGATGCCGATGCGCTCCTCCTCGGCAACTCCTGATGATGATCACCCCGACACACATTCACTTCATGCAATCAACTGCATCATGCTCATCTTCACTTATCCGGATGACGATACCCGAAGCGACTGCAGGATATTCACCAAAATATCCTGATGATGCTGTTTTGACAAATTTCCAGCCTTAGCGGATTTTCACTGTTCTGATCCGCCGAACCTCCTGGGATGACTCGATCCACTTCCAGGGTGATCTTCCAAACTCTATCAGCTCGACCTAGCACATACCCATGCTAGGGTCTTCAACATCTCTTGACGGCGATCCTGCACACCTACATGCAAACAAGCAAACTAAAACCTAACCTACTGTACATAACCATTCCACCGATCAGACGAATCAACCGGTGGAATGGATCAGCGAATCCATACAGCCACCAAACCAGCAAATCGATCAAATAACAGAATTCAACAGAGGATGAACACAAACAGGATCACTTTATTTGATTTCAAAAGATGCAAATACAATGATCAATCTCTCTCTCTCTGTCTCCCTCTCGCAATGTCTGATCGATGATATATATAATATCAAACGATCCTCATGCTTAAATAGATTTTCCTGCGAGTACTACTGACCCGACTCCAAGCGGCTGGGAACTCTCCAGGCGGCTGGGAGGTCCAACCGAACATACATCATGACAGCTGTTCTAACAAACTAACTAAAAATAGCAAAGCCTGGTCAGCATGATCTTAATATGATCAGCATGACCTTATTACATGCATTTGGTCTTATCAGACCTTCTTGAAAACATAAACAAGACTCAAACTAACTAACTGCCTCATGAAGGCCAGCTGTCAGGTAGGTGCTCCTGCACCAAGAAGTTACAAGGCTGATTAGTGTCTGAAGGAGGTCCAGATTCCCTGAAAAAGTAGGTACCTTGGACTTAGGTGCCCGCTCCAGTGTCCCCGACCATTCTAGTTTGAGACCCTGAAAACAGGTATTCTATAATTTGGTATTTTACTCCCGTCTGCAAGAGCTTTTTCTGAAATTCGTTACTTTACTGTCGTATTTGCATAATTAGGATTTTAATGGTCAGTTGAGCATAGGAGAAGGAAAATTGATAATTAATTCCCTAATCCAAGTTTCCCTACATCTGAAAGTGACTCTAGGGTATGATAGTGCTTGCCATTCGATCCTAGATCCTTCAATGTATAGTGGAGAGGCAGATTTAAACACCTAAACAACAAAAGATTAAGGAATCCAATTTTCCACTAAACATTTTGGTGAACCCATGTCTTTGAACTTAAATTTCAACTTGTTGAGTGTTTGTCTACAGATTTTCTATGATTTCATTCATTCATTTGGTCATTTAATTTATTGCATTGAGAAAATTTCAAAAAAATTGAAAAATTGGAAAAATACAAAAAAATTGGATTGTTGGGCTTACTAAATTGTGTCAGTTCTTCCTAAATTTTTCTAATTCATGATTTTTTCATCAGATTTGATATAAACTATAGGAAAATACAAAAATTCAAAATCCTGCTTTGCATTTTCATCATTTAATTGCTAGGGTTTTGTGGAAATTTTGACAATTTTTAGATAACCTAGTAATTCCAAAATCTAGGGTTTGTAGTCAAAATATTTTATCATATTTTTCTACTAATTTTAGAGGCTCATTCAAATTTGCATTTGGCTTTAGTCTTGCATTTTAGTGTTAATTTGCATTTAAATTTAAATTATTTGTATTTTTGTATTGAAAATTTCAACAAAAACTAGCAATTTTGGTGCAATTTTCATTAAATTTGCATGATTAAGTTTGAAAATAATTTTCAGATCTGATATTATGTAATTTACATAAAAAATCAGACTTCAAACAATTTGTATAGCATTTTTTTCCAAAATCTCAAACCTAGGGCTTCAAAAACAACAATTTTCACTAAAATTGGCCTTATCGACTCTCCAAACTTGCACCACAAGAGTGTTGTGAAAGATATTTTCACATTAATTTTCTTTTATTAGGGTAATCATTTTTTCTCCTCATAAAAATCTTCACAACACCCTTTTAATAGCCTCTTGTAGTGAAAAATCGGTGAAAAACTACACATTTTGACAATTTTTGCCCTAGGGTTTGACCTAGTTTGCACTCCAAGCATGTTGTGATCAATTTTATGGATTGAGGTGACTGATATTATTTATATTATTTTCTTTCCCTCCTAAAATTTCCTACAACACCTCCTTTTCTCGGTCTTGGAGTCGAAAAACCCTAAAAAATAGCCTACTTTTGCTATATTTTCACTAGGGTTTGACCTTAAATTGCACTAAAATCATTTTGTGTTGGGTATTTTAGAACCAAGTGGCTGTTATTACTGATATTATTTTCTTTCCATCATCATTTACCTCACAAAACCCTTTGTTATGCTCTTTTGTATTGAATTTTGGTGAAAAAAGTGTCTATTTTGACATATTTTCACTATATTTTGATTTGGCATTATCTTGGATTTGCATCAAGAGTGTGTTGAGAGTGACTATATTGTTGTTTTGGACTGATATTAGACATATAACTTGCTTCCCTTGACTGAACTCCTCATAGCATCCTTTGTTTCATTCATTTGCATTGGAAAAAGTACAAAAAGCAAGCATTTAAGGCCATTTTTGCATATAGTTTTATACTCATCTTTGACATACTTTTGGAAAGATTTTAAAATATGACATTTGAAAAAATATATCATGGCTAATTCCTTAGAAGATTTTTTTTCATACATCGTAGACATTGAGCATTTCTCTAAATTCACTGATAAACATTCTGAAGCCTTGGAACAAATAACATACATTCATGATGTTGATCTCTCTATGTGTTCCACATATGAAATCCTTTGTCATATAGGTGACTTTGATAGCTTCAACACTCTCATGGAAATATACCCTTCTATATTAGATGATCTTACTAAATTCATGATCAATAAGACATATACTAGTGACGATCTTAAAATGTTAGATGAAGCCTTGGATGATTTTATGGGAAATTCTACTACAACACCTATTGATAAAACATGTGATGATAACTCTGGTTTACCTTATGATCCCTCTCCAAAGGTTATTCCCCTCATGAGGACACTTTGATACAAGAGGAATATTTCATTGACACATCTATTAACATCACATCATCAAGTCTTCATTCTAATGCTCACTTTGGCCAAGATGAAGCGTTAGCAAATGAAGAGCCATCACCAGTTTGCCATTCCAATGCTCTCCCTGGCCAAGAGGAAGCATTAGTGAATGAAGAACTCCCTTCAACAAAGGTAATTCCATGGGTAGATGAGGAGCTTTCATCTAACATCAATCAAAACTCTATGCATGAAACTTCTATGGATCATCCTAACAACCTTGTTCCTTTAGTTGATTGTTCACATATCTTGGATTTCATTAAGGAAGAGAAGACCTTTAATGTCCCTCCTTTGTTTGAACATTCAAATCATTTGGACATCACCAAGGATGTAGTCCTAGTGGATGAGGAGAAGTCTCTCACATTAAATCCTTCAAGGATGGATGTTGAGATCACTCAAAATAATTTGCTTCTCCCACCACCTAAGAGGATAGCGAATATGGGTACTAATAAACTTCAACACGAAAACATTCCACCTAACATTGAATCAAACCAAGAAGCATTTAAGAATGAACAAAAGAATAATGACAAAAACTTAGCAATGGTACCTTACACACCTTTTCTCTCTAACATTTGTGATTGGAAAGAGGATGATTTGATTGTTGATGACTTCTAGCCCAACAGGGGCCCTACAGGTAAGTATCTCTAACCCTTTAACCTCTCTCATGATGTGCTTCCCCCATGATGTGTTATGTGTTGTTTAGGCCTCCTGGGATGACCTTGGATTCTCCCATAATGTTCAGGATACCAGGAGACCGCCTCTGTTGTGACCTTCTATTTGTATCATAATTCTTCTATATTGCCTCTCTATCTGATTTCATTGTTGTGTGTTGTGTCTTATGGACATAGCATCGTGGTTGGTGACTTGGGGGCACACTCTTACATGACTATCCATAAGACACTTGTTTCTCCTCTCTTATTTATTGTTTCCCTTCTTCTAGTGTTTCGATCTAGTGGGCTAACGATGACAAACATTTATATTGATGCAAACCTAGTGTCCCTTTTGAGAGCAATCAAAAAATGGACTTAGTTCCTAATATGATGATGGGGTTGTATATTTTATCCAATTCTTGGCTAGTGGAAGCACTCATGCTTTCCGCGTAGTGAATTTTATGATGTTTCTGTCACATTTACAAACCTAAACAATACTGCTACTCTATGCACCTTTGTTTGCCTTTGAATCTAGCCTTGGCAGTACTCAATTCGGAGAGCTTCGTGATATAGCCCCTGGTTATCCTCGAACTCTGAATTCATTGTATAACCTTGGCTATTTGTGTGGTTAATCATATGCATCAATGTTGTTGTTTATCATGATTTTGTAGACACTAACATGTTTCTTGCAGGGATGTGTTTGTGGGAACATTTGGTGATCGTAAAGTACATGTCACCTCCGGGGGGCATGGGCTTTGTGAAAGTTGATGTTCCCTTGTGTGTTTTCTTCCTACCTTAACATGCTTGATATTGATAATTGATATCAACCACCTTAAGGTGGGGGCATATAAGGTAAGCTGTCTGTTATAGATGTTAGCAATGTGTTTGACCTCAGATGTAGTGACCTGTGCTCTTGAGTAGTGCATCATGCATCTTGAGTTTGTTTGCAATCAATCATGTAAGCCCTCTATGGAGGTGGGATATCAAGCATATCCTTTTTCTTAATCCCTATGCGGAGGTGGGATATCGAGCATATCCTTTTTCTAATCCCTCTGTGAAGGCGGGGATGGTGTATTTCTCAGAGCAGATTACATCATCCTGTCATTTTGAAAAGTCCTCTACGGAGGTGCGGAGTGGTTCTATGACTAACTCAACCCTTAAGCGTGTCTTTGGTGATTGTTGTGGCAAAGCCCAATCATCGGTGTGTGCTTGTAATGTGCCTGAGATAGTGATGAGCCTAGAAATAGGGAACACACCATCGCTTGTCTACCGTGTTTTCTCTGTGTCTTCAAGTGTGTGTGTTTTGGCGTGCTTATTTTGTATGGTGTGTTTGTTGCCCCATATGCAGTGACTAGCGCTCTTGGGGAGTGCTTCATGCATTTTGGGAGGTTTTACATGTCTTGCGCGTGTGTTGCCCCATATATAGAGACCTGCGCCCTTAAGTGGTGCATCGTGTACTATGGGAGGTTTGTTTACTTTCCAGTACTCGCATTTGCATTTCATATATATGAGAAAAAGAAAAGAAAAGATATCATTTTTGTCTTCCATGCATTAATGTGTCTTCTATGCATTAACTATCTGCTCCATGTTCTGTGTGACTGTAACTGTCTTCTCCATGTTTTGCATGCCTGTTATTGTTTTCTATGTGATTGGCGTGTCTTCTCCGTGCTTGGTGTGTTTGCTGTGTTTGTGACCTTACTTTAATGCATGTAGGGGCCTCGTGTTCATACATACATTAAAGTGGGGGCTAAATGTAACATCATAAAACATCCCCTTGGGGGCTTTTCCCTCATAAGGTTTAGCTCCTGGGTCTTTAAAGTGCATTTAGGACATTTTAGTTCATATTTTAGCATCCTGATGGAATGATACCTAAGTCCCATGACAAATAGGACCTATTTTAGGGCAGCCCCAATTTCTGGGTGTCAGTTAGTGACCGTTATTGGGTGCCTTTGCCGACACGTTAAGTTTGAATTTCAATTATCTTGATAGGAGTGCTTGTAGGTGCATATATAAGCATGCTTAGGCATTCATTGGTAAACTAGATTTCAATTAGATGATCATTGTGAACTTTAAGCATTCTCAAGTTGATTCAAGGCTTTCTATTGTGTTACAAGAGAAGACTTGTGTGTTTTGTGTGTTGATATTTGTAGATTTGAGCATCAATCTCCTCATGGCATGAAGAGCATCTTCCTCCATGAGAGCTTCACTACAAGGTGACATATCATTGTGTTTTTATCATTGATTCCTTTAGTTTTGGCCTCTGCCTCACAAGGGTACACCCTCTTTATCTAGCAACGGTGTTCAGAGACTTAAGTGTCCTCTGGGATTTGACTGAGGCAAACCTCTAAACACCACAACCCCCAAACCAAGTCTTGTGATTGCAGGTTACAGGTGTCACATATGGGAAAAGTGGAGTTGGAGGAAGGCTAGGAAGACATCAAGGATTTAGGATCTGAAGAAAAGATGGACAAAGGAGTACTTTTGGGACTAGGGTGCTCACTCCAGTGTCCTCTGTAGATTGATTCCAGAAAATAGAAGTTACAGGGCTGATCAGTGTCTGAAGGAGGTCCATATTCCCTGAAAAAGTAGGTACCTTGGACTTGGGTGCTTGCTCTAGTGTCCCCAACCATTCTGCTTCGAAACCCTAAAAATAGGTATTCTGTAATTTGGTATTTTACTCCTGTCTGTAAGAGCTTTTTTCGTAATTCATTAATTTACTATCATATTTGCATAATTAGGGTTTTAATGGTCAATTGAGCATAGGAGAAGGAAAAATTGATAATTAATTCCCTAATCCAAGTTTCCCTACATCTAAAAGTGACTCTAGGGTATGATAGTGCTTGCCATTCGACCCTAGATCCTTCAATGTATAGTGGAGAGGCAAATTTAAACACCTAAACAACAAAAGATTAACGAATCCAATTTTCCACTAAACGGTAAGGTAAGCTATCTGATTTAGATGCTAGAAAAGTGTGTTTGTTCTTAAATGTGGTTTAAAGACTGGTGGCGATGAGTCCCTCTTGCACTCTGAGAGTTGTTTGTGAATCTTGAAATCTACTGTAATCATTTAAGCCCTGTGTAGAGGTGGGATATCATGTATATCCTTTTTATCTTAAGCCCTTTGCAGAGGCAGGGATGGTGTATTTCTCGAGGAGAGTGCACATCCTATCATTTTCTAAAAGTCCTTTATAGAGGTGGGGAGCAAATCTGTGACTATCCTAACCCTTAAGCATGTCTTCAGTGATTGTTGTGGTGAAGCCCAATCATTAGTGTGTGCGTGTAATGTGCCTAAGATGGTGATGAACCTAGAAATAGCTACACTCCATCAATTGTCTGTCTTGTTTTCTCTGTGTCTTCTATGCGTGTGTGTATTGCGTGTTTGTTCCCAAGCATAGTCTTAAAGGCTGGTGGCAATGAGTCCCTCCTATGCTTTGGGATTTGTATGGCATGCTTGATTTGTATGGCATGCTTGATTTGTATGGCATGTTTGTTCTCAAGTGCAGTCTTAAAGTGAGAGGAACCTGCTGCAACAATATAATGAAAAATGCACGAAATAACAGAAATAGCAGAAACACAAAAGGAATTTATTGATCATAGGCCACTTCGAGGGGGCAACCTCCTTTGAGCAAGCTCAATACAATAAATTTATGGGTGCCTTCATTGGCCTCAACATGTACTTATATACTAAGTCTAATCTAGACAACTATTACTCCCCGTGAATGTGGGATAATACAATATACTCACAGGACGACTTACAAATCATACCCATCCAACAACAATATACTAACAAAGTAAAGAGAAGGGTTAAACACGGGTTCCTAACATCCCCTCCCTCTTAGAAAAGCTTTGTCCTCAAAGCTTAAGATATGGAAATTGTTGCTGAATCTGAAGGAGTGGTTCCCATGTAGCATCCTCTGGTTGTATTATGGTCCACTGAATTAATACCTTTGTGATGGATCGAGAGCAAAGCTGATGAGTGCACCTGTTGAGGATTGTCTCCAGCTCCAAAATGATGGATCCTTCGTTATCCAATTTTGGTAAAATAGTTTGTCCTTTGATGTTGGTGCCAAGAACTTTCTTTAGACAAGAGACATGAAATACTAGATGAACATGGGAAGAAGGAGGAAGCTCCAATTTATAAGTAACTGACCTAATCTTCTAAAGAACCTTATATGGCCCATAGAACTTTGGAGCTAGCTTATGACACACTTTGAGTTTTAGGGAGGATTGCTTGTATGGCTGTAGACGAAGAAAAACCATATCACCTACATGAAAAGTGTGCTCAAAATGGTGTTGATCAGCTTGTTGTTTCATTCAATTTCTTGCCATGTAAAGATTGTCCTACAAAATGCGAAGAATCTGATCTCAGGTTTGAAGAACTATGTCAACTGTCTAAACTGATGAACTTTTGGGGGTGTATGGAAGGAGCACTAGCGGTGCCTGACCATAGACTGCTTCATATGGAGTCATTTTAGATGTAGGTGGTAGGAGGTTTTTGTACCACCATTCAGTGAGAGGGAGCCACTTTGCCCACTGGTGCTGTTGTTCAGAGGTGAAACAACGAAGATAAGTTTCCAAACATTTGTTGATAACTTTAGTCTGACCATCTATTTGTGGGTGATACCCTGAACTCATCTTCAGTTTGGTGCTAATGTGGTGAAATAGTTCTGTCCAAAAATGACTAGTGAAAGTTGTATCACGATCTAAGACAATTGAAGAAGGGATTCCATGAAGATGAAAGATCTGGTCCATGAAAATTTGTGCGACTGAGGAGGTGGTATGGGGATGGCTGAGGGCACAAAAATGACTATATTTGGAGAGGCGATCAACCACAACCAAGATCACTATCTTCCCTCCAGATTTTGGTAGCCCCTCAATGAAATCCATAGAAATATCTTTCCAAATCCATGTAGGGATGGGCAAGGGTTCGAGCAATCTGGAAGTAGTGTCATTTCACCCTTGTTGCACTGGCAGGTATTACATTCAGCCACCATCTGTTGATATGCCCTTTTCATTCCCTTCCAAAAGAAGTTATGTTGTGCCCGCTCATAAGTTTTGAGGAACCTAGAGTGCCCTGCCGATGGAGAAGCATGGAGTTCATAGAAGACAACCTATTGAAGATCTGTGCTCTAGGGAAGCACCAGATGACCCTTGTATCTCAGAAAAGCACCATCCCAAGAGTAATGCGATACAACAGAAGGGTTATTGGCCAACTATTAGATGATTTGAGATAATGATGAGTCATTGACATAGCCCTATTGGACAGATTCCAACTAATTTGGAACAGGCATAGAAATAGCTGAAAGAGAAGCTTGGTCATCAAATGTGTGAGAAAGAGCATCCGCCACAATATTGTCCTTACCTTTCTTGTAAGTGATCTCATAGTCATAACCCATGAGTTTGCTAACCCATTTCTATTGTGCTGGGGAGGAGACCCATTGTTCCAGGAAATATTTCAAACTCTGGTGATCAGTCTTGATGCAGAAATGATTCCCTAATAGGTATGGCTGCCACTTCTGTACTGCATGCAAAATAGCCATCATTTCCTTCTTATATGTAGAGAGTACTAAATTCTTCCCTGAAAGGGCTTTGCTGGTGAACGCAATGGGATGTTCATCTTGAAGGAGAACAACACCAAGTCCATTGTTGCAAGCATCACTCTCAATAGTGAAGGTCTTGGAAAAACCTGGCATAGCTAGAACAGGTGTAGTACACATAGCTTGTTTCAATTTTTCAAATGTACACTCAGCAGCATGTGTCCATGTAAAAGCATCCTTTTTCAATAGAGTTGTTAATAGGGCTACAATCTTCCTGTAATCCTTGACAAACTTGCAGTAGTAGCTAGTTAGCCCCAAAAAATCACGGAGGCCCTTGAGTGTTTGAGGATACGGCCAATTTTTCATGGCATCTATTTTGGCAGGATCCACTTGAACCCCTTGGGCTGAAACAATATGCCTGAGATACTCCACTTCCTCTTTGCCAAAAACACATTTAGACTATTTTGCACAGAGATGATGATCATAGAGAAGTTGCAGTACAAGATCAAGATGCTGGAGATGCTCAGCCCATGTTTTACTATAGATGAGGATATCATCAAAGAAGACCAGAATGAATTTTTGCAAGTAGGGCCGAAATATTTTATTCATCAATGCTTGGAATGTGGAAGGAGCATTAGTGAGGCCAAAGGGCATGACCAAAAACTCATAGTGGCCATCATACATGTGGAAAGTTGTTTTAGGGATATCATCCTCATGAACCTGAATTTGGTGATACCCAGAACGAAGATCCAACTTGGAGAAAAAATGAGTGCCATGAAGCTCATCAACAACAGGAATCAGAAAATTATCCTTGATTATGATGTGATTAAGTGCTCATAAGTCAATGCAGAGGCACCATGACCCATCTTTTTTCCAGACAAGAAGAACTGGTGAAGAAAAGGAACTGGTTCTAGGGCAAATAATACCTTGCTTTAGTAAGTCCCGAACGAGCATCTCAATGTCTGTCTTTTGGTGAAATGGGTAGCGGTAGGGCCTGATGTTGGGAGGAATGCTTCCAGGAAGGAGCTAAATATGATGGTCCTCTAGTCATGAAGATGGCAATCGCACTAGTTTGACAAAGACACATGCATATCTATCTAAAATTTGTTGTAGATCTGAAGGAGTAGTGGAGACCGCTGATGGTTGCATCTGAATGGAATGGAGCTGAGCGATGACACCATGTGAATTCTACTTAAGGAGATTTTCCATGTGATGTGAACTGATGATGCTAAGAGACCCTAGTTGTAAGCTCTTCAATGTGTGTTTTTGCCCATTGTCTGAAAATTGCATCCAAAGTTTAGCAAAATCCCATAAGATGGGTCCAAGTGTGCATAACCATTGAGCACCCAAAACCACATCACATCTGCCTAAGGGCAAGGCAAACATGTCAGAGCATAGGTTATAATCTCCAATAGAGATACGCACATTGCGCACTTCCCTTTGCAAGGTAATGTGCCCCCATTGGCAATTATGACTTCAAAGCTAGAGCAAGGATGGACAAAACAATCAGCCTGTTTGGTGACCTGAGGGTTAATGAAGTTATGAGTGCTACCAGAATCAATGAGTATTGTAAGAGGGAGCTTCTTGAAGTAACCTTTGACCCGCATGGTTTATGGGGTGGTGACTCTTGCTAAAGCATGGAGAGATCTCTGGGTGGTCTTCCTAAGGAGGGTCAATAGGCGGCTATTGAATGTCGACCTAATCATCTACTGTATCTTGAGCATCTTCATAAACTTCAATTGTAGGTGGAGAATCCACATCTAAGAGATAGAGCTTTTATTCAACACATCTATGTCCCTGAGTGAATTTCTCATCACAATTATAACAAAGCCTTTTTTCTCTATGTGCCCTCATCTCTACTTCAGACAAATGTTTGATAGGAGTTGTTCTAGGAGTTGGCGTGATTGGAGGCCTTTGGGAAACCATATTTCTGAATGGAACAAAAGTGGATTTAGAGAGTTGTTGAGCTGTGATCTTGTACTCCAACTTAGTGAACCCTAGGGCTTCCATCATTGTGCTGGGATGGAACATTTTAACCTTAGATCAGATTGCATCCTTCAAACCATTGACAAAACAACTGCTAAATAATTCATTAGACAATGCCTCTGTGTGATTGGCCAGTTTCTCAAATTCTGTTTGATATTCTCTCACAGTGCCAGTTTGGCGAAGTTTAGTGAGTGCTCCTATGTAGTCATCAAAAGCACTAGGGCCAAATCGTTGCAAAATGAGTTTGCAAAAATTTGATCATTTTGGTTCTTCATGAGCCTTGATGTACCAACAGAACCATTGAAGGGCTTCCTGTTCCAAATGAAAGGATGCAAGTGGGACTTTGTTGACATCAAAAGTATTATGCAGACTGAAATATTGTTCTGCTTGGTATATCCATCTAGTTGGATCATCACCATTGAAGTGAGGAAAATCAAGCTTCAGCCCATGAAAATTGCTGGAAGAAGAGAACCCAGTGTCTCCAGAAGACTCTAGCTATCATCTATTGTTCATGGATGAATGTTGAAGATTGAGGCCGAGAATTTTTTCATCCAGATCTAGGAGTTTGGTCTTGAGGGTTGCAAGTTCATTCTCCATGTTTTTTTCTCTTGCGCAGGTGACAACCATAACCAGGAGTTTTGTTTTTGGGAATGGGTAGAAAAACAAAAACAAAAACTTTTTTAGTAAAGGAAAATTTGGATTTGGGAAAAACTCTGATGGGTAATTGGGGTTTGACTAGGTTTTGGACACTTTTTGAGGGACAGGGAAGCAGAAAATAGGGATTTCAGAAGCGGGGTGAAAGAATGGGAAAAGTTATCCAAGAGGGACAAAGGAGTAGAAATAGGAAATGAACACTATGGAAAAATTTGAAGGCGATTGGGTGAGAATCGAAGAAGTTATGGGAAACTCTAAAAATAGACAAATGAGTGATTTCTAGCTTCAATAAGTGGAATTTGGGATAGGGTCCTCAAGGAAGGAAATATGTAAAATAGAATTTCAGCGGTTCTAGTGAATTTTCAGAGGAAATGAAGCTAAAGCAAGAAAGATATGGTGAAAAAATAGAATTTTTTCTTTTTTTGGAAATGATCTACAATGGCTCTAGACAGATGCAATCTATAATTTATCAGCTGGCAATAGATATGGATCCCAGGTATGTTCAGCTTCCTAAAGGTTCAGGGGATTCACTCAGTTACCAATGCTGTCTAACGACTTGCGTATTGGGGCAGTACCCCTCACTCCATGACTCAGGTAAAACTAATAACCTCTTTGCCACAAACGACAGCTCTTGGTTTACCTCACAGACGGGAACTAGTCAATTAGGTAGGGGTTGTTGCCCTTTTCGCTGCCAGGTCCTTTCAATGGGCTAGCTACTTCGGGGTTCATGTGGTACTCCTCACAATGAGTTTTAGGGCTATGCCCAGACACTTCCCATAGTTAAGCAGATAGGGATTATTCCCTGATCCAAACTTACAATTGAAATGAACAATATAGATGCAAAGAAAAAAGGACTACTGCAATAATTACAGTGCCTGGAGGCCACTGCAAAATTTTTTTTAGCAAAAATTCCACCCAACGAGCCCAAGAAAGCACTCTGATACTAGAAGAGAGGAACCTCCTACAACAATATAATACAAAATGCATGAAATAACATAACTAGTAGAAACACAGAAGGAATTTATTGATCGCATGCCACTTTGAGGGGGCAACCTCCTTTGAGTAAACTCAATACAATAAATTTGTGGATGCCTTCATTAGCCTCAAAACGTACTTATATACTAAGTCTAATCTAAACAACTATTACTCCCCATGAATGTGGGATAATACAATATACTTATGGGATGACTTACAAAACATATGTGTCCAACAACAATATACTAACAAAGTAAAGAGAAGGGTTAAACATAGGTTCCTAACATAAAGAATGGTGGTGATGAGTCCCTCCCGCACTCTAAGATTTGTTTTACGTGTCTGTTGCCCCCTATGTAGTTTAAAGACCAGTAGCGATGAGTCCCTCCTACATTATGGGTGGTGTGTTTGCTTTCCTTGTACTTGCATATGCATTTCATATATGAGAAAAAGAAAAATAAAATCATCACTGTATTCACTGCATTTACTGTATTCACTATGTTTTGTGTCTTCAATATTGTCTTCTCCGTGTTTTGCATGATTGTAACTGTCTTCTCCATGTTTTGTGTGCCGGTTACTGTCTTCATTGTGATTGGCATGTCTTCTCCATGCTTGGTGTGTTTGGTGTGTTTGTTGGTCATACTATAATGCATGTATTGGCCTTACATTTACACATACATTAAAGTGGGGGCTAAATGTTATGTTAGAAAAAGTAAACTTGGGGTCTTTTTCCTCTTAAGGTTCAGCTCCCATGTCCTTTAGAATGCATTTAGAGCATCTTGCATGATTTTGATAACTCCTGATGAGAAAACCCTAAAGTTTCATGGCAAATGGGACTCAAGGGATGCACTTGACATGAATCTTGCCTAAAATAGGAGGGAGGACTTGGGTGCTCGTACCCTAGTCTTGCCCAATAGTAGGTCAGGACCTATTTCAAAGTGTTGGTTTATGATCATTATTTAGGTCCTATGCCGACACGATAAGTTTGAATTACAAAATTCTTAGCGGGAATGTTTGTAGTTGCATATATAAGCATGATTAGTGATTCATTTGTAAACTAGATGGATATTGTGAACTTGTGACATATGTAAAAGTGATTCAAAGGCTTTCATTGTGTTGTAGAGTAGAATTTGTGTTGTTCTTGTGTTTGTATTTGTACATTTGGCATCCATCTCCTCATGGCATGTGTAGACACCCTAAAATGACCATGTCGTCGCACCACTTGCATTTCGTCTAATCTGTCACATCACTTGCATTTCAACATTAATTGAATAATCTAATTATTTAATTAATTTCATTAAATTCTTCCAAATCACATTATTTCAACATTAATTAAATAATTCCTCTTTATTTAATTAATTTAATTAATTTAATTAAATTCAAACTTATTCTTCCAAAAAAATAAATAATTTTAATTTTTTAATTAAATCATTATCCTCTTTCGAAATTCAAATCCACATTAATTAAATAAATCTAATTATTTAATTAATTCATCCAATTTTATCTTATCTACAATTAAATAATTTTACATTATTTAATTAAATCACTTATTCTTCTAAATTTAAATAAATCATGTAAACTTATTTAAATTATCTTAACTCCTCTAAAAATAAATAAAATCAAGTATTTTATTTATAATCTTCTATTCCTCAATCATGCACAATTAAATAAATAAATTTATTTATTTAATTTTAGTTATCTTCCAATTCCTCTTAAAATATCTTGTTAACTCATGTGCATAATCAGTCTTATTTTTAGAACTCTAAAAAATACAAAAATTACAAGTTGAGTTATCTATTCAATCAATCTTGTTTTCATCATATATTAATAAAAATATCCTTATGGATTGACACATGTCGTGTGCACATTTACCATGGTTATTTGATTTATTTCCTCCATTGATTCTTCTGAATTATCTAGACTGTTGATCGATCTCTGTTGAAACCTATATAAACCCCCCTCATCTCCTTCACAAACTCTCTTCGATCACTTATTCTCAGGCATCCTTTAACAGTGCTTTGAGCATACATCGCATCGATTGAGCAACTTCATGATCTTTTGACATTGATCTTTGAGCACTTTGAGCACTTTACTTGCTTGTTGCAAACATGGTTTCGCAGCACTATTAAGCAATCCACATTCATCCAAAGGGAACAATACAAATCTCAGTAAAAGCTTTCATATTTCATTGATTAATTAGTAAATGACTTTTATTTAGATTAGTTCTCTTTATGTTATGGGCTTTTGGTTTATTTAGTTTTAATTTAGTCAACTTTCCTCATACACATTCTGGTACGCCCGATGGGACAGGGGCCACAGCAGGAGGGCAGCTCTACCCACTAGAACATGTATATTTGTATATTGTATCACGTGCATCCTATTGTATAGATTGTGGGCTCTTGATAGCCTTGATGTACTTTATTGATGTATAGAGATGGCCTATTGATGTAGACATAGACATTTTGTATATATGATGACCTTCACATGAGATATATGATGATTTATTATGCTCACCGATGTTCATGCTTTTGTGTATGCTCTGCTTGATGACATGTATGTATGATTATGAATTTATGTGATGATGTATGTTGCTTATATGATGCTCCTAGATGTATGATGACATAGATGCTATGACTTGTGATGACTAACATGTGGGTTTTGCAAATGCTATGACTAGTGATATCTAACATGTGGGTTTTGCAGATATGCACTAGAGAGAAGAAAAAGAGAGATCCTATGACTTGTGATATCTAACATGTAGGTTTTATAGATATACACCAGAGAGAAGAAAAAGAGGAGATGGAAGACAGAGATTGTTGATTGATCTTTGCAATGAAAACGATATAAAGGTTGTTGTGAATGGATGAATGATGAGCTTGGTGCATTGGTTTCACAATTGTATATAAAGAGCAATCCTTATTTTTGATTTAGCACGTGGATAATTTGCCACCAAGGTATAAAAGACCAAGGTGCTATGATATCCAAGTGCGTGGACGTTGACTCTGCAAGCAAGCAATTTGAACTTAGATCCCTTAGACATAATATTACCTTGTTGGTACATGTGAATGAGCCATAGTCTTGAACATAAAATAAACTTCAATACATGTAAATGCAAGAAGAATATTAATATGTAAGATGCTAGGTCGTAACACACACAAGATAAATATGATGCTAAGAAAGATACTAAAGATCATTCCTCAAACATGACACACAAAAGCAATGACTATGCGCCCAATCTGTACTGCATCGCAACATACCAAGATTATAGATAAATCAAGGTAGTCTTGAATAGGTAATAGAAAAGGAACAAAAAATAAACCATAAAGCAAATTGACTGACTTACAAAGTAAACATATAGCCAACATATTCTCTTGCCAAAGAGGTTGTCGTATGGGCATCAACAACCACTTCTTGGACAACAGGAGATGTTTCCAACCCCTCCCACAACTATGGAGCTAAAAATTACAGAGGTTCAACAACAATTATCAGACCTTACATTTGGCCACACCAAGAAGTGTGTCTTATCCTTTTGATCGGTCATTACCTATGATCCCTTTTCCTCAAAATTTTACTATTCCCAAATTTAATAAATACAAAGGAAAAGGGGACCCAAAAGACCATCTCAGGGAATTCTATCTTACTTGCTTCGAGGTCTCACATAACGACACATATCTTATGTGTCTCTTTCCTCGTAGTCTCAGAGGTCAAGCTATAGAATGGTTCTCACACCTACCCACGGGTATTAAGTCTTTTAACGAGCTAGCAGAGAAATTTGCCACCCACTTTTCCTACAACACGGAGCATGAGATTCCATGACTGATCTATGCAACAACAAACATAAAAATGGAGCAACTTTCATTTCTTTCCTTCAAAGATGGAGACAAATGGCTAGTAAATTCCCATTTAAGATACTCAAAAAGTAGCTTGTTAGCATATTTGTGCAGAATCTCAACCAAGAATTGGGTTTCTACTTGCAAATTCTTAGTGCTACAACCTTCGATGAAATTACCTACAAGGGAATCAACATTGAGAAGGCCCTCATTGCTAAGGGTGTGGTCAAAATCTTCAAAGAAACGAAAGACAATGCCCCTCATCAACAGATAAACGATAAACCAAAGTTTTGGAACAAGAATAAAAATGTGGTCAATGATGGGGTGGTCAATTCTAAACATGTCCAAACCTTGCAAACGCCATTGCAACTTTCCAAACCAAGTCAAGCTCCAACTCAATAGCAGCAACAACAAAGACAACCTTATCAAACCCAACAATGACAACAAGAGCGGCCTCCACAAGATTACCCTCCGTGGCATCAATTCACTCCCTTTGGAGAGCCCATAGAGTCGGTCCTACAAAAGCTTTTACACAAAGGGCTCATCACCTTACCCGATGCTCCCCCATATGGTGAACCTATTTACAAAACTGCCCATTACAGAGACAATGAATATTGTGAGTTCCATAGGAGCAAAGGGCACAGACCTACATCATGCATGAAACTCAAGCACCTAATCAAAAATCTCATTGAAGGAAACCAAATCTCTTTTGGAGATGAACCACCAGCTCAACACGTGAACAAAGACCTCAACATGTACAAGGAACCATTCCCTCACCATGGTCCACCTCTTCCTCAGGATAAAGGTAAAGGTGTCAATCATGGTTCCACTTCCTTTGACTCCATCGTGGGTCGTTTTGAAGAGAGTTGAGTGTCTACCCTCACAATCAAAGGCAACTCTATGGATTGTGCTGTTACAACTCGTCGTGGTCCTACACCTAGTCTCCCAACTCAATTTGATTATAATCTTGTCAAACATCTAGGGAAAATGCCAGCACAAATCTCTATCTTGGACCTCCTCCGGTCATCACCTGCACATAGAGTAGTGCTAGAAAAAGCCCTCCAAGAGTCTTCGGTTCCTAACAACATCACAATTGCAGATTTATGAGCTATAGTAGGTAATATTGCCTCACCCTACAATGTGGTATTCTCTGAGAAAGACCTCCCTTCCCATGATCTGTGTCACAATGATGCCCTTCATATTGAGGTTCTCATCCATAAGCGCAAAATCAAACGTATACTCATAGATGGTGGTGCTGGTCTCAACATTTGTTCTTTAAAGTTACTTAAGCAATTGGGATACTCTGAGGATCATGTCAACATTGATCAAAGTATTACAATCAAGGGATATGATGATGTTGAATGCTGCTCTGAAGGTGTTATCCACTTGCCTATACAACTGGGCCCCGTTATGCTTGAAACTAGGTGCCAAGTCCTTAACATTGAGCTGCCTTACAATATTATCCTAGGCCGCCCATGGATCCATGCAATGAAAGCTATTCCTTCATTGTACCATCAGTATCTAAAGTTCCCATTCAATGGTATGGAGATCACTATCCCAAGAGATCCCAGTCCTTTTAAGTTTTGTCGTGTATTGCAAGGTAGTTATAAGAATTGCAACCAAGTGCCTAAAAATGAAAAAGACCTTGAATCCCCACTCTATGTTGATCCTGAAACTCTGACACAAGCCTCTACAAGTAACCCTAATCCTATTCTTGAAATCAAAGCTCACATCCGTGATATAGGCTTTGGAACGTATGATATCTCAAAATCTTGTTGTGTAGGGTGGATGCCTTTATCCCCTAAATCTTACAGCCAACCACCCATTGCCAAAGCAACCAAAAAAGTAGCTATTCCTCCCCCAACATTTCTAACCCAATTCCAACAGGGAAAATTATTGGAAGAGGAAACTATTGAGGGCATTTCTTCTTGGCTCTATAAGGAGAAAGAACCAATCACAATACCGGTCCAGCAATATGGCAATGGCTTAAGGATAGTCAAAAACATGGGCTATAAAGGCAAGGGTGGCCTTGGGAAACAGAATCAAGGAACTATGGAACCCATTATTGTGACAAAGAAACTAGACAAGAAGGGGTTAGGATTTGGTAGAAAGGTACCGTGCACCTTGGACATCGAGGGTATTCTCGACAAGGTGACCAAAACTTTTCCCACCGATTCAACGTCTACTAAGGATATCATCAATGACTCTTCCCTCCATATGACCAACCTATTTGTAGAATCCTCCATTTTTATGCTATCCTCCGTATCCTTAGCCTCCACCACAAACACCTAGAATGTAACACTTGTCTACCCTAAACTTATCGATTGGGACCAACAAGGGTCTCCCATCATAGATGTATTTTAGAATGATGAAGCTCTAGCTGAGTTCATGGGACTTCAAGATGGTATTCCTTTAGGCAATCATAAAGTAGGTTTTGTAATGGAACTAGAGCCAACAACTTATTTTGGTGAGAATGCCAAATCCTCCAGTCGCAAAAGTAAAAATAAAGAAAGATCTCTAGGTGAAAACCACACTGTGGCACCTCCCGATCACAAAATAGTAAAAACAAAGGATGTATCCAATGGTGAAAACCCAACTGTGGCACCTGAGGATGGAGGATTTGACCTTCCCCTACCATCTAAGTATCAAGAAAAGTCAGCTCTCCTAGTGGAAGATTCTATAGAGATAAACCTTGGCACAGAGCAAAATCCAAAGACCACATTCCTGGCAGCATCATTATCAGAAACAGAGCACATGAATCTTAACAAATTCTTCTTACAGAGAACCATCAACTTTGTGTGGACCTATGCCAATATGCCAGGGTTAGACCCTAAGCTAGTGGTTCACTATCTCACAGTTGATCCAAAAATTAAACCAGTCAAGCAAAAGCTAAGAAAGATGCACCCACAGATAGCTCTATTGGTAAAAGTGGAAATCCAGAAATTGTTAGATGCAAAGTTCATCTGACCCATTGACTATTTAGATTGGGTCTCAAATATTGTACCTGTGTCTAAGCCCAATGGGCACATCCGCATGTGTAATGATTTTAGAGATCATAACAAAGCATGTCCCAAAGATGACTTTCCATTACCGAACATTGATATTATAGTAGAATTGATAGTAGGTCATGAAATGCTTTCTCTCATGGATGGATTCTCAGGCTACAATTAGATAAGGATAGTATAAGAACATCAACATCAAACAACTTTTACTTGTCCTTGGGGTAACTATTGTTGGTGTGTCATGCCGTTTGGTCTAAAGAATGCAGGGGCAACCTATCAGAGAGCAATGACAGTGATATTCCATGACCTCTTTCATCATATCATGGAGGACTATGTGGATGACATACTAGCTAAATCTTCTAGGGTAGATCACATACAGGTTCTAGGATAGATCTTTGATAAGCTCAAGAAATACCAAGTACGCCTCAATCCAAAGAAGTGTGTCTTCGGTGTAACATCAGGGAAACTGTTGGGATACATTGTATCTTGTAGAGGCATTGAAGTAGACCCAGCAAAAGTAAAGGCTATATTGGAGATGCATCCACCAAAGAACCTCAAAGCATTAAGGAGCCTTCAGGGAAGGTTGCAGTCCATTAGGCGTTTCATCTCACAGCTAGCAGATAAATGTCAACCATTTCAACACTTGCTCCGAAAGGATGTCTCATTTTGATGGGATTATAAGTGTCAAGCAACATTTGATTGGCTCAAAGAGTATCTGGCTACACCGCCTGTATTGGCTCCACCAGTTGTTGATAAACCTTTGATATTATACATCTCAACTACAACTTCGGCCCTAGGGGCCCTTCTAGTGCAAAATGATGAAACAGGAAAAGAGCATGCAATTTACTATATCAGTAGAACCTTGGTGGGATATGAACTCAATTATTCACCAATGTATAGAGCATGTTTAGCAGTTGTGTTCGCTTCCCAAAAGTTGCGGCATTACATGTTGAACCAACACACAAATCTTATAGCCAAAATTGATCCATTGAAGTATCTACTAGCAAAGTAGCTCTTATAGGTAGACTAGCTAAATGGGTTATGATCCTTAGTGAGTTCAACATTGAGTATATGGACCGTAAAGCAATCAAAAGACAAGCCCTAGCATATCAACTAGCTGAAGCACCTATGATAGATACACACCCTATGGTAGCAGAATTTCTAGAAGAGAATCTCTTCTCTTTCCAACTCAATAATGTGGAAGTTGTACTTTGATGGTTCCTACACACAACATGGATCAGGGGCCGGAATCTTGTTTATCACACCTCAAAATGACTATATTCCAAAGTCATATCAGCTTGCATTCCCTTGCACCAACAACATTGCCAAGTATAAAGCACTCCTCGTAGGTCTCAATACAACAATTCAATGGGACATCACAAAATTATAGGTATATGGAGACTCACAAATTGTCATTCGCCAAGTCACGGATGAGTACCAAACAAAAGATGAAAAGTTGGTCCCCTACAAGCAACTAGTGGATGCCTACAAACCACACTTTTCTAGCATCACATTTGAACAAATTCCAAGAGAGCATAACAAAGCTACAGATTCTATGGCTTCTGTAGGGTCACTGATTGACATGCCTACTAATACACAGAAATGCAAATTCTTGATCGAGAAATTGTTAATACCAGCCATCGATGTTCCCATTACTGAAATCATCTACGAACTTGTTGGTCCCAATTCCCCATGGTATGAAGATATCTATGAATACCTTAAACACCACACCTTTCCCCCTGACCTATCATCCACCCAACGCAAAACCTTTATCCATCAATCCTCTCGTTACATCATTCTGGGTGATACACTATATCACCAGACTCTCGATGGTATCCTCTTACGATGTCTTAACACAGAAGAAGCCGAAGCTACCTTACGAGACATACACGAAGGTGTTTGTGGCACACATTCTATCGGTCCTAAACTCACTAAGAAGATACTTAGAATAGGTTATTACTGGCCTACAGTAGAGCAAGATGCTGCACAGTTTGCTAAGAAGTGTCTACAATGCTAGCAACATGGAGATTTGATTCATGCACCAGCTCATGAATTACAACCTGTGACTACTCCATGGCCTTTTTCTCAATGGGGTCTCGACCTCATAGGACAAATCCACCCATCCTCATCCAATGGCCATAAGTTTATTATTACTACCACTGAGTATTTCACGAAGTGGGTTGAAGCCATTCCCATGACCTTGTTGGCAAAAGACACTATATGGATTCATGGTTGTTGTCATTGATGGCAACAAAGGTCATCCCACATATCCGCAAGTCATGATATGTCTCTACCGGAAGTCAGATTGAAGATTGTTGTGGTCCGGTGAACAAGAACAGAGCATGTGGCAAGGTCCGACAGATTGGTCCGGATCTCTCAGAGGAAGTGTCTTGGTGCAGTGCGGATCTGGGGAAGTCAAGAGGACTATCTTGAGTGGTATATTCCAAGGATTTAGCCTCCGGAGTTGGACAAGGAAAAAGATATGAATAGTTGAGTACCGGATTCCTGAGAGACAGTGAAAACAGAGGAAGAACTGACTGACAGAGTATCAGACTACTTTCCGGATGTGTTACAGATGATGATAAAGGTTGCGGAGGCATGAATCATGTTTGGCCGACATAATTGATGATATCTACAAGTATGTGCTTGATCCGCATTGCTTGGTGAGCAAGGATTCAGCCGACAGAACTAAGTTTGTAAGAAACTAGACTGTTCCGGATGCCGACTAGAAAGGTGATGAAATTACTTGTGCGGATATATATAGAGGATGGATTTAGTTGTAAAGTGTGTAAAAAATGTGTGAAAGGATATGCGAACAAGTCCAGAGTAGAGCAGAAGTAGCAAGAAAGATCCGGTATGTGAAAGGATAGCAGACTAAAGAACAGAGGAAAGATGAAGTGCAGCAGATCAGTATACTGAACCTAACCAGAACTGAACTCCAGCATATGCAGATGCTTCCAATCAGTTCAAGACTGTGATTCTTATCACTTTGTAAGACAGTGTGTCTTCTTGTAGGCAGTGAGCCTCTTGTGAGCAGTGTGCTCGGGCAGTGAGCCCTAATTGGCAAGTGCCATTTTTGTAATTTCCTATTCTTCTAACAGAGAATAATTCTTGGGTTAATCACCCCGTGGTTTTCTCCCTTAACAGGGTTTCCACGTCAAAAATACTGTGTCATGTGTTTCTTATTTCATGGTTAATGTTTTGTGTTTGATTTTATGCTGCTTCAATTAAAAGGAAAGTTCAATAAGGGAAATAATTAGGATAACTGATTCACCCCCCCCCTCTCAGTTATCAACAATTGGTATCAGAGCCAAGTTCCTCCTAATAGAGCCTAACAGCTTGAGGAAGATCTGGGATTTCAAATGGATGCATATGGTTTAAAGGAGCAACTCAAGACTGCCCTTGAGGATCTTGAACAGTCAAATTCTGAAGTCAGTGAATTAAGAGAAAGACTCAAACAGGCTGATGAATTCATGAGGGAATTAAAAGACAAATTAAGTCTCTCTATGAAAAAGAGAAAGGAGCTGCTCCAACAGTTGGCAAGACAAAGTGAAGAAAGCAATACAAATGAAGAATTGACTGAGCAAACCAAGTTATGTGAAAAGTTATCAAAAGAAGTCATTATGTTAAGACATGAAATGGAATCAGGAACTATAAAGTTCACTCAAGAGATTGAAGAAAAAAGAAAGGCTGAAGACAATCTAAGACAATCTCTTAAGGAAAAATCAGAAGAATGCCACCAGATGGACAGGATTATCAGACATCTTGAATCTGATCTTGAAGATGCCAAAGATAATGAAGAAAAACTTGAGGATCAAATTACCTCTCTCAAAAGAGATCTTCAAACAGCAAATGAATATAAAGAGAAATTCAAGATAAGTTCTGCTCAACTTGAAGTTCTTCTTGGAAGTCAAAAGAGGACTGATGACAAGTATGGTTTGGGATATGAGAAAGGAGAAAGCTCCGGATCCGGTCAGAAGAATCTTGGATCAGAAAATCCAAGGAGCAGGCCTAGAAGACCTCCGGTAAGACAGCCAAATGCTCAAAGATATCCATCCTTCAATGGATACTGCCACAGCTGCAACCACTTTGGTCACAAAGCTAATCAGTGCAGAATGAGAATGAATCAGAATAATTCATCCTTCTCCGGACAGTGCTTCAACTGCAAAAGGTATGGACACAAATCCCATGAATGCAGAATTATGCAAGTAAACAAATCATTCAAAGGTAGATGCTTTACATGCAATAGAGTAGGTCATATGGCTAATCAATGCAGATCAAGGGGATATCAGTTAAATATGCAAAGAAATGTTATTTGCCAAATCTGCAATAGGTCCGGTCATAATGCTAAAGTCTGCAGAAACAAGAATCAGGACAAAAGAGGTCCGGTGTATAATCAGAATCAAGACAAGGGTAAACAAAAGATGAATGCGGATGAAGTTAGGAATCAGATGAGCAAGATTTGGGTGAAGAAAAGCTCAGAGAATGTAGAGGTTGGATCCGCACCAGATTCTGGTGCTGATATTTCTTCCGGAAATTAAAAAGTGAGCTCAGGCTCAGGGGGAGACTCAAAGAAGATTCTGTTCCCCCAGCCAAACAAGTTGTGCCGGATGTGGCACAAGATGCGGATTAAAGGGTTTGTAGATATAAGTCCTGAGATGCTTCAGTCAAGTTTTCAGAGGTCCGCATGGAGTTATGAAGAAGCTGTGTTCGATTAAGTTAGACCTGTTCAGGGAGGTGCTCCGGTATGATAAAGGATTACAAAAAGGTCCGGAGAGATCCGGAAGTGCACGATCTTGTCTTGCGGATTGGACAGAGTGTTTGGGATGTTCTTGTAATATGTTACCCAGATTTATTCATGATTTAAAGATCCGGATGATATTCAGTGATCAGGACTAATCCGGGATGCTCCAAGCTGTCCAGACATGGTAAACCGGAATAATGCAGGTGAAGCATTTATTGCAGACAGATATTAGGGTTTGCGGAGCAATATAAGGGATTTCTCAAAAGTTATCTGCTCATTCTACACTTGAGAAAAAGCGAATAGTGGAGCTCTGCAACAAGGTTCATCAAGCACACCAAGGATCTCCTGCCGAAGCTATTGCATAAAGAAATCAATCCAACCACTCCGTGCAAACCGAAGGCGCATAAGGTATTCTTCGTTTTTCATTGCCTCACTGCAAATCTTTGAAGAATGGCTACTCCAAACATAGTTAAGATCTCTGATAGACCTCGCCCCTCATTCAAGAAACATCCCTACAAATCATTGGAGGTAGATCCACTAGGAGCCTTCTCTAGTGTTCCCCACGGAATCTTACATACTGAAGATATTAGGGTTTACATACACGCAAACATTGAGGAATTTGGGGAATTCAAATTAAGAGACCTCTATCACAAGCAACTGATAGACAATGCTTTTGAGCTCAAACCAGAGTATAAGGGTATCCAGAAGAAACAATTTGAGCAATTCATTCATTTCCCTAGCTTTGAAGAAGATGAATGGGTCCGGTATGTACTGAGCAGGATGCATGACAACTTCCTTTGGCTAGATAGACCCTGTAAGATCACAAAAGAAGCAATTAGAGCAGTAACTGGTCTATACTCTTTCGGGGGGGTACCTATCCTCAAATCTGTCAAGAACAACGTTGTAACTGAGGCCACCGGATCAAAATATGATAAGAGGGCAATGACCATTGAAGATATTTCGGATCCGGATATCAAATATGCATCAATGATAATAGGATACAAGATCTATCACTCCAGCAGGGAGAATTCTGTATCCGGAACTGCAATATACACAGCATATGAAATGCTAAGAAAGAATGCAGATTATGATCTTTGTGAACTACTACTAAGCCAATTAATGGAAAATGCACAGAAAATCAAGAAAGACAAGAAGAACTCCTTTAAGTATGGTACTCTCATTGTATGTCTATTCTTTTACTTCATGAATGAGCTACCCGGAACAAGTGGATGGGTATGGCAGAATGACAAACCTGTTGCAGTCCAGATAAGAGACTATTTGCATGGACTTGGGGATGCAAAAGCGAGAAATACAGCTCTATGGGGATACTTCAAAAACTTTCAGAGCATGATGCAAGCAAGAGAGAGAATTCCCCAGTCTCTCATTGAGAAATACAAGGACTCAGTATGCTTTATGGTTGACACTGATCAGTGCCTAATGGAGGCAGTGGAGCCAAGGACTGTCTGGATCATGCCCATGGGGTATGAAGTTGATGAACAGATAGTAGAGCTGCATGTTCAACACATGCTAAGTCAGCCCAAAGATCCTAAGGCAGAAAGGTTTGGAACCTTTGAGGAGCTGAGTGTGAAATTACATGTAGAACTCAGGGAACCTGAGATTAAGAGAAAAGTGAGAAAAGAAGTAGAGCACATTGCTCAAGGCCTAGGCATCTCAAAAGAGGCACTTGATGCCAGCCGGGAAAAGAGGAGAAAGGCTGAGGAAGAAGAGAAAAGCAAAGAAAGTGCTCCGGTTGAAACCCCCACCCGGACCAGATCATCAAAGAGATCTGCACCTTCCACAACCAAAAGCTCAAAACCGGAAGTCCAGGCATCCGGTAAAAGATCCAAGACAAAAGCATCAAGGGCTTATGAAAGCCAAAAGGATGAAGAGGAAACAGAATCAGATGAGGAAGTAAGAGAAGTAAAGAAACAGAAGAAGAAAGGATCCGGTAAGCCCTCCACAGGCCAAGACAAGGATGAAATGGCAGAGGTAACTGTTGAAAAACCCACTCTGTCACTAGAGAGCATAATCAAGTCGGTCACGGTGGATGGAAACCTTCAACCAATGACTGAATCCTATGATGACTTCAGTGAGGCAGACCAAAAGACTCTGCAGGAAGCCACAGTTAAATATCTGAACACATACAATAAGGCTTTCATTGAGATCATATCTCTCATTCCTAAAAGCCTAGAGAAGGAAATGGAAGTAAGAAAGAATAATGCTCATGCCAAAGATCTTGAGATCCGGGAGCAGATAGCTATTCAGCTATATCCTCAAATTGATCCCAAGACAATGAACATGATCTTCAAGGACTGCAAAGATGAGTTCAGAAGTAAAGCCAGGATGAATCAGCTCATGCTTGGTGAGACTGACAAAGTGGCACAAGAGACAGAAGAGATCCTCCGGAAGGCCTTCAAAAGGTTCAATCTTCCTGTTGTAGAGGACTTAGGTGCAGAAACAGCTGCTGATTTGGAATCTTCTGTTCCGGAAGAAGTGAGCCCTGAACAGACAAGTGAGGACTTGGGACCCTCTGCTCCAGAAGAAGTGGCCCATGAACAAGCAAGCATCTCTCCTCCGGTTTCCCCTACAGTCTCCGGATCCAAAGAAGAAGAGCAATTGGAGGAGAAGGAAGCAGTGGTGACAGACAAAGAGGTTGACAGTTCTAAGACTGCAGAAGAAAAGAAACATCTGTCTCCGGCAAGAGACACTGCACAAACTGTTCAACAATTTTTGAGCAAAGAAACTCTAGAGATTGATGAACCGGAGCTTCTAAAAGGTCCATTTGATTTTGACTCTCTCCGGTACAAACAATGAAGATAGCTTCATTTGCAAATGCCAAGGCAAATGAAAAGCTCCTGAAATCTCATATGGAAGACTGTGAGTTGATAGAGGCTGCTTCCGGAGTACTTGTAAAGATCATGCCATCAATCCAGATAGATCCGACAGCCTCCACTTCCGGTAATCTAAAAACCTTAGTCAGCAGTATTGATACACATTTTAATTCTCTAGAAAAATCAGCTGAAGAAAAGTTCCGGAAGGAATTTTTGGATAAGAGATTTTCTGAAATATTAGAATTAATCTCTAAGGATAGGAAGATTGTAAGCATTGGAATAAAGAGCTTAGAAAATGCTCTTAAGGATGGCGGTGACATCTACAAATTTTGTATATCTTGGTCAAAGGCAACAGCAGCAATTGACAAGAAAATAAAAGAGGAACAGGACAAGCTTCAAAGCTTATCTCAAAGTTTTGATCCTCTCTCTTCCTCTATAATAAATCAAGAATGTCAGACTATTGCAGTCTTGAATGAAATAAAGAATCTTGAGAAGGAGAGGAAGAACATTACCAACCGGATGGGAGAACTTAGAAGGATTATAGTCCCTAAGTTGGAAACTATGCATGAGGCCATCAGTGATGCCCAGACCACCGCCCATACAAAAGATCCGACAGATCTCAGGCGGGCAGAAGCTTTTGCATTTTTGTTGAGTGGTCACATTTCAATCTTGGACAGAATGAAGCTAAGTTGGGCTACTGAAATGGTTCAACTGCAGACATCCTTTGCAGACATTCTGCAGTATATGTGAGTATTTAAATATGCGGCTATATATAGAAAATTTTTGAAAATTTTGGTGTGCGGACCCTACCCTTTGCCATTGATGTCAAAGGGGGAGTGAGGAGCAGTGAAAAATGAGGAATCCAACTCAGGGGGAGTTCCGGAAATTGTATATAAAGACAGAGCATCAGCAAAGGGGGAGCATAGTGTAAACACTTAGTCATTTTTCACTAAGTGTTGCCATCAATGCCAAAGGGGGAGATTGTTGGCAAAAGACACTATATGGATTCATGGTTGTTGTCATTGATGGCAACAAAGGTCATCCCACATATCCGCAAGTCATGATATGTCTCTACCGGAAGTCAGATTGAAGATTGTTGTGGTCCGGTGAACAAGAACAGAGCATGTGGCAAGGTCCGACAGATTGGTCCGGATCTCTCAGAGGAAGTGTCTTGGTGCAGTGCGGATCTGGGGAAGTCAAGAGGACTATCTTGAGTGGTATATTCCAAGGATTTAGCCTCCGGAGTTGGACAAGGAAAAAGATATGAATAGTTGAGTACCGGATTCCTGAGAGACAGTGAAAACAGAGGAAGAACTGACTGACAGAGTATCAGACTACTTTCCGGATGTGTTACAGATGATGATAAAGGTTGCGGAGGCATGAATCATGTTTGGACGACATAATTGATGATATCTACAAGTATGTGCTTGATCCGCATTGCTTGGTGAGCAAGGATTCAGCCGACAGAACTAAGTTTGTAAGAAACTAGACTGTTCCGGATGCCGACTAGAAAGGTGATGAAATTACTTGTGCGGATATATATAGAGGATGGATTTAGTTGTAAAGTGTGTAAAAAATGTGTGAAAGGATATGCGAACAAGTCCAGAGTAGAGCAGAAGTAGCAAGAAAGATCCGGTATGTGAAAGGATAGCAGACTAAAGAACAGAGGAAAGATGAAGTGCAGCAGATCAGTATACTGAACCTAACCGGAACTGAACTCCAGCATATGCAGATGCTTCCAATCAGTTCAAGACTGTGATTCTTATCACTTTGTAAGACAGTGTGTCTTCTTGTAGGCAGTGAGCCTCTTGTGAGCAGTGTGCTCGGGCAGTGAGCCCTAATTGGCAAGTGCCATTTTTGTAATTTCCTATTCTTCTAACAGAGAATAATTCTTGGGTTAATCACCCCGTGGTTTTCTCCCTTAACAGGGTTTCCACGTCAAAAATACTGTGTCATGTGTTTCTTATTTCATGGTTAATGTTTTGTGTTTGGTTTTATGCTGCTTCAATTAAAAGGAAAGTTCAATAAGGGAAATAATTAGGATAACTGATTCACCCCCCCCCCTCTCAGTTATCAACAGACCTATATCACCAGTAAGCAAATAGCCAAGTTTATCCTTAACTACCTCATATGCCGGTATGGTATTCCCCAAGCCATTATCTCTGATAATGGGAGACCATTTAAGAACCAAGATGTTCATGCCTTGTGCACTCAATACAATATCCAACATTGCTTTTCAACTCCTGACTATCCACAGAGTAACGGCCAAGCTGAGGCTTCCAATAAAACCATTCTCAAAATCCTCAAGAAAACGGTCAATGAAGCTAGTCGTGATTGGCACTTGCAACTCAATCCTGCCCTATGGGCCTACCGCACTAGTATCAGAACACCAACTAGTGCCACACCTTATGCCTTGGTGTATGGCTCTAAAGCCATCCTACCTATAGAGGTCGAGATCCCATCCCTCAGAGTATCCATGTAGAACCTGATTGGGGGAGAGGAGTATCGCACTTCCAGATTAGCTGAGCTAGAACTACTAGATGAAAGGCACCTTATCGCGCTTAATCATCTCCATGTCTATCAAAACTGCCTTCGACGTAATTACAACAAAAATATCAAAGAAAGACAATTTCAAGTTGGTGATCTTGTACTCAAAGAGAATTAGAGAAATCAAGCAGATCGAGAAAAGAAGGGCAAGTTTGAGCCTAACTGGTTAGGTCCCTTTATTGTCACAGCAGCATATGGATCAGAAGCTTATACTTTAGCTACACCTGATGGAATTCCTCTAGATGAGCCACTTAACAGTGTTCATCTTAAGAAGTTCTATGATTGATCCTCAGAGAATTCCCAAAAAAAAAAAAAAATCCAAAAACATCTATCCTCTGGTGAAAACCTGGTAAACATGTGCCTTGGATAAGTACAATAGTGAAAACCTAGCAAATAGGTGCTATGTGTAGAGTCATCATCCATCATCTATCGAGTCTTATTCATTCCATTTCACAACAAGCTTCATCCATCCATCCATAATAAAACCATTGACCTTGTTTGCATTTCCATCTCCCTATCTAGTATAGCTTGGAAATTTGTCAATGTCCATCGTCGTCATCCCATATCTTGATCTGTGTCCACAGTTATCACTGTCTTGTTCTAGGTCATACTTTCTATGTCATTCACCTATGCAAATTCCTCTACCGAAATGGGGGCAACTCTTTCCTTAACCTAGGTCTGGGAATAGATCCTTGTTCGTGGTTCACTAGGCAATTCAATCTTTTCTCCTTTCTGCAGATAACACTCTTTAACAGACGCATCGCTCCTACGATAAGGTTGTTATCTTCCTAACACATTTCCTACTTCATCACATCAACTAGAACTACATATTATCTCTTCTCAGTCTTAAGGTACCTTGATCCCATGGATATGGGTATGTAGGCAGTCTGGAATACGAAGGAAGTATCCAGTACTCAGGTACATAAGATCTCCCCCTTTCACCTTACCCACTTATCACTCTACCCAGAACTACATATTATCATCTTTCATCTTTCATCATAATGTGCCTTGATCTCATGGATACAGGGTATGTAGGCAGTCTGGAATACAAAGGATGTATCCAGTACTCAGGCACATATGATCCATCATTCTTCACCCATCTCAACCCATTAGAATGTCATCTTTCTAAGTCTTCCATTTATCAAAATCCATTCACGTCGACTTGACTAACTCAAGCAGAAAGCTAGCGCATCCTTTCAAAGAAAAAGTCCTTAACAAGCCTGAAGCAAAACATATTTCTTCCAGAGTCATCTACTATCCTACTATTCTGATTGCCAAACATTAGCTAATTCCAGCTTAACCCAAGTACCCGATCAACAAGCTTGTCTTCTGTGAAGTGTTCCATTGTTGAGACCAACACACGCGTCTCCTATAACATGTGGCATTTCCTGCAATAAGACATTGTATTTTTAGGTAGATAGCACTCTTGAACGGACACATCGCTCCTACGATGAGGCTGTTATCTTTCCTAATCCAATCTATCCTGAGCAACCTCTTTGGCAAGAGAATATGTTGGCTGTATGTTTACTTTGTAAGTCAGTCAATTTGCTTTATGGTTGATTTTTTGTTCCTTTTCTATTACCTATTCAAGACTACCTTGATTTATCTATAATCTTGGTATGTTGCGATGCAGTTCAGATTGGGGGCATAGTCATTGCTTTTGTGTGCCACGTTTGAGGAATGATCTTTAGTATCTTTCTTAGCATCATATTTATCTTGAGTGTGTTACAACCTAGCATCTTACATATTAATATTCTTCTTGCATTTACATGTATTGAAGTTTATTTTATGTTCAAGACTATGGATCATTCACATGTACCAACAAGGTCATATTATGTCTAAGGGATCTAAGTTCAAACTGCTTGCTTGCAGAGTCAACGTCCACGCACTCAGATATCACAACACCTTGGTCTTTTATACCTTGGTGGCAAACTATCCATGTGCTAAATCAAAAATAAGGATTGCTCTTTATATACAATTGTGAAACCAATGCACCAAGCTCATCATTCATCCATTCACAACAACCTTTATATCATTTTCATTGCAAAGATCGATCAACAGTCTCTATCTTCCATCTCCTCTTTTTCTTCTCTCTGGTGCATATCTGCAAAACCCACATGTTAATCATCACAAGTCATAGCATCTATGTCATCATACATCTAGGAGCATCATATAAGCAACATACATCATCACATAAATTCATAATCATACATACATGTCATCACATCGATGTCATCAAGCAGAGCATACACAAAAGCATGAACATCAGTGAGCATAATAAGTCATCATATATCTCATGTGAAGGTCATCATATATACAAAATATCTATGTCTACATCAATAGGCCATCTCTATACATCAATAAAGTACATCAAGGCTATCAAGAGCCCGCAATCTATACATCAGGATGCACATGATACAATATACAAATGTACATGCTCTAGTGGGTAGAGCTGCCCTCCTGCTGTGGCCCCTGTCCTCCACCAGTGCTTGGTGCAGGTCCCCCTGGTGGTCCTCCTCCCCTTGGCGGCATGACTGGTCCTCTCACTAAGGATAATGAATGCCCTGTCCTGCGAGACCCGGATGCTTCGGACCTGCTCCTATCTCGGTAACTGAGTGCCTGCTGAGCTGTTGGCACTGCACCCGCATAGAGCCCCCTATAGTACTTCGCCTCTCTCCCTGCTAATACCAGCTCTCCCTACACACGGACGAGCTCACTATACATTATCCTCTGGTCTGCACCCAGTGCACGGTGTGCCTCATCTCTATCTCATCTAACCCTCTATAGTGTGGCCTCTGTTGTCAGTCGTAGCTGGGCCTCTACATCTCTTTCTCTCGTCACCTAGGCTAGTTGCCTATCATCCACTGCTGGTGCGAATGGTACCTATGCCTGTATTTGTACCTGTGCCTATGCCTATGCTTGTGCTAGGGCTGTCTGTGCTACCACTACTACCTGTGTCTACACCTATGCTAGGGCCTCATCATGTCTCACCTCTGCTCTCGCCGCATCCCTGTCTCTTCGTAGCCTCACCATCTGAAGCTTTAACTGTGTCCTCTGGGCTATCTCCTCCTATAGCAACCGCTCAGCCCACTGTAAATCAGTCTCTATGACCAGGTCCTCTACCTCCACCATCTCCACATCTGCCTGCTGGCCCCTGGCCTCTATACCTACCTGCTATCTGGCCCCTCTGGCTTGTCGTCTCATCCGGCTACCATACATCTAGCCTGTGTGTCTGCTAGTACCTGTCATACTCTGGCAATGTCCCCGGATCAGCCAGTCCTATATCCCAATCCCATCTGACTGGTACCAGTCCCCATACCTCAACCAGGGTTGTCGCCACTAGAATCTCTGCGTCTCAGTCTCCAACCTCCCTCCGTGTCTTGGCGTGTGTCACCTCCCCAACTGGTAACCCCTGTGGTAGTCCAAACTGTCTAAGTACCTGCTTTGGCAAGTATCTCTCTATGGTATCTGTCCGTCTCCCAAACAGATATCGAGCCTGGCAGTAATACATAAGCTGCTTGTGCTCGTCCTCCCACTCCTCGCAAAGTAACCATGGCCTCCAAACAAATAGGTCCATCTCATTGATCTATCGCCTCCAGTGGCTAACAGATCCCAGCCTCCGGTGTGTGATGAGTCCCTCGTACAGAAACACGTACTGCTCTCCCCTCTCCCTACGGTGTTGTGTCATGGGTCTAATCACAGGGATATGCATGGGTTTGATCACGGGGATATGCTCCCACGCCCACACCTGTAGTAAAGTCACCCTAGCTAAGAGACTCTGGCCTCTCCTATAGACGTAGTCATGCATGTCCTGATATAGCTGCCCTAATACACAAGGGCCCCATGCATACTGTGTACCATGTGTAAACATCCCCGATAGTACTGTGCCCCATCTAACAGATAGTCCTCTGGATCACCTGTCTGGGCACAGGAAGCTGCCAATCAGTGAAGAAACTATCCATCTGATCTTGTCGCAGAGTCTCAGGACGTCTGCCGACTGAATCTCCCCGTCATCTATCCTCAGGTCATCTGTATAGAATACCTCTACCAAGCCTGCCTCGCCCCGCACCAGGTCAAAGTCAACTCTCTCTCCATCTATCTGAATCCTGAGGATGCGATACACATCCTCCAGTGTCACTGTCGCCTCCCCTGTCAAAAAGTGAAACACGCATGTCTCACTGTGAAATCTCTCTACAACTACTGTCACTAAGGTGAGATTCGCCCTAATGTGTGTCAAGTGTGCCATGTGCCATAATCCCGCGTGCTCTAGGAACGCGTCCTCCTCCCATGTCAGCTATACCACCTCGTGTGCTATGGGGTGGTGTCGCTCCCTCGACATCAACAGAGGCATAATCCTCTGCATTCACAGCAAACCACTTGTCAGTCAGTTTTACCATTTCTCTATAGTCCTACCGACATCTATCCTATGCCGCAAACCCTAGGACTAGCTCTCCCCTTTGCTAAGTAGGGTAGTCAACCCTTCAGTTAACCCTAAACTATTGCACTCTTCTAGCCTAAACCAAAAGTGCCTTGTTTTATACAAAAGCGCTGCCCTATCTTACCAAAAGCGCCATGCTACTTCTACAGACGCACTGCACTAGCCTATACTTAAAGAGACTTGTTTTTCAAAAGTGCTTCACCATGCTTCCAACCGCGCCTCACTGTGCTACTAGACGTGACTCGATTTTCTCCCTCCTAAACCAACTGCACCTTGCTACCTAGCCAACCGCGCTACATTGCTCTACCAAGAGCGCTGCGACTTCCTACCAATTGCATTGCGACGTGGCTCCCCAAGGCCAATAGCACTTTGATTTTACCAATAGCACTGTTCTTTCCTACCAAACATGCTGTGGCGCGCCAAAAGCGCCTAACCTGACTACCAATAGCACCATTCTATCCTAAAGCGCTTTTGGCTAACCTAAAATACCTACCTAGTTATAGCCCTAAACCACCCTAAAACTCAAATTAAAATGAGGTTTCTAGACACTTACCGCTGTCGGAGCTCCTACTGGCCTCCCGTACGTCTGCACTAGCTCCGCCTGATGCCTGTGCGCTGGAATCGACATCTCTTCTCGCTGTCCGCTCCTTCTCCACTCTGCTCTACAGTCTAAATTTAGAAACTCTTAGGGTGCAAATGAGGAGTGTGGTCCCCTTAGGACCTATTTATAGTGTGCCTCCCACTTTTCTCTTCCCAACCCATTCTTCTTTTCCTTCTACCTTCTCACGCACTCATCTAGTCGAGCATTAACCCAGTACTTCTATCGCTTCCCTATCTTTCCGCTAGAGGCGGCATACGCTGGGGCAACTAGCTACACTGGGGCATCAAAAATTGTATCATATCTTCAATAATCATTCTTGACGCAACGATGTAAACTACATTGCATCAAAGAGGGGCAAAATGTAGACACCCTAAAATGACCATGTCATTGCACCACTTGCATTTCGTCTAATCTATCACATCACCTACATTTCAACATTAATTGAATAATCTAATTATTTAATTAATTTCATCAAATTCTTCCAAATCACATTATTTCGACATTAATTAAATAATTCCTCTTTATTTAATTAATTTAATTAAATTCAACCTTATTCTTCCAAAAAATTAAATAATTTTAATTTTTTAATTAAATCATTATCCTCTTTCGAAATTCAAATCCACATTAATTAAATAAATCCAATTATTTAATTAATTCATCCAATTCTATCTTATCTATAATTAAATAATTTTACATTATTTAATTAAATCACTTATTCTTCTAAATTTAAATAAAGCATGCAAATTTATTTAAATTATCTCAATTCCTCTAAAAATAAATAAAATCAAGTATTTTATTTATAATCTTCTGTTCCTCAATCATGCACAATTAAATAAATAAATTTAAGTTATCTTCCAATTCCTCTTAAAATATCTTGTTAACTCATGTGCACAATCAGTCTTATTTTTAGAACTCTAAAAAGGGCAAAATTACAAGTTGAGTTATCTATTCAATCAATCTTGTTTTCATCGTATCTTAATAAAAATATCCTTATGGATTGACACATGTTGTGTGCACATTCATCATAGTTATTTGATTTATCTCCTCCGTTGATTCTTTTGAATTATCTAGACTGTTGATCGATCTCTGTTGAAACCTATATAAACCCCCCTCATCTCCTTCACAAACTCTCTTCGATCACTTATTCTCTGGCATCCTTTAACAATGCTTTGAGCATACTTCGCATCGATTGAGTAACTTCATGATCTTTTGACATTGATCTTTGAGCACTGTACTTGCTTGTTGCAAACATGGTTTCATAGAACTATTGAGCAATCCAGATTCATCCAAAGGGAACAATACAAATCTCGGTAAAAGCTTTCATATTTCATTAATTAATTAGTAAATGGCTTTTATTTAGATTAGTTCTCTTTATGTTATGGGCTTTTGGTTTATTTAGTTTTAATTTAGTCAACTTTCCTCATACACGGCATGAAGTAAAAGGAAGCAAGGTACGCGGAACACACTTCCTACGCTAATCTAATGAGGGAAGTAGAGTATAAATTCAAATTAACCTTTCTAGTTACAACATTATTAACACAATAACAGAGATATTGCAGCAATACACATACACACAGAAAGTAGATAGAAGAGAGAGAGAGACAAGATATACATGGGGAAAACCCGTACGGGTGAAAAACCCCACACTCCAAAACACAGCTCAAATGTATTATAGTAAACAATAATAGATTACAATACAGTTTCAAAGCCAATGCTTTTTCAGGAGTCTTCGAATGTCGAATCTGGAGATATTCTGGCAGCATAACATTAGTTGTACAAAAACTATATATCTCCCATCCAAGCACCTATTTTTATAGAGGTTACAAGGCAATAATGGAACCTTCTATAGATGGGCATCCATATTGGACTCATACCTCAAAAACTATGCCTAAGGACACTTGTCCAACATCCCATCCCAATGTGGGCACCTTGTGCCAAGATAGGCTATGACAGGTGCTCTTATGAACCTTACAGCTGTCATAGAATCTGTCATAATTGACAGCAGTTACATCTGTAAGAGAATCTATCATACACTGACTAAATATATCATATTCCTCTTACAACATGTCATAACCTCCCTTGACCACCCAAAGATACCTTTCTCTCGTGCAAAGATACTCACTGACACTTGTCATTAAATAAAAGTTGTTTGAGGTTTTGGGGGCGTTGTACCTGAGCCCCCACGGGGGCGCTGCCCCTTGACCCCACCTTGTACCATGACAAGGAGAGCACTAGGGGCGCTACCCCTGGAACCCCACAAGGGGCTTCGCCCCTTGACCCCATCTTGGGGGCGCTGCCCCCAAATGCTCATTAATTATTCAAGGTGGGAAACTATGGCTACCAAAGTCACCAAAATTTATCTTGTTGCATGTACACAAGGTGCTAACTAGGCCAACTCAACATGAGATAAATAAATACAACATTAGGAATTTGCAAAGTTTGAGACACCTTAATTCCCAACATTCTCTCACTTGTCAAACACCTTGCAAGGGCCAAAAGCAATGACAAGATTTAACTACTAGGGGCCAAAAGGCCCATAGACTCTAAACACCATCTAAACTTCTCTGTGCCCACTGGTTTTGTCAATGCATCCGCAACATTCTTCAAAGTGTCTACCTTCTCCAAATTCACCTTCCCATTCTCTACCATGTCTTGCATGAAGTGAAACTATACATCAATATGCTTTGTTCTAGCATGGAAAGCTAGATTCTTTGCTAGGCAAATCACACTCTGATTGTCAAAACAGATCGTAATCTATCCTGCATCAACACTAATATCTGAACACAATCTCTTAAGCCAAATGGCTTCCTTGCAAGCATGAGTTTCTACCATATACTCAGTTTCTATCATGGAAAAAGTAACCGCAGTTTGTCGCTTACTCATCCAACTAATAGCACCACCAAACATAGTGAACACATAGGCATTGGTGGATCTCCTGTTGTCAATGTCACCTACCCAATCTGAATCCACAAATCCTCGAATACTAATAGAATGCAGAGGTCCTATAACATTACCATGATAGCATATGGAATGCTTTAAAGTACCCCTCAAATATCTGAAAACTTGCTTAACTGCATCCCAATGTACCCGTCTAGGATTAGCCATAAATCGACTAAGGACTCCCACTGCTTGGGCAATGTCTGGTCTTGTACAGACCGTAGCATACATCAAACTACCAACAACAGTAGCATAAGGTACTCTGCTCATGTCCTCCACCTTGTTGAGTACTTGTGACTCAGATTATAGGCATCGACAAGAATTGCTCTGTGTCTCAGCGATCTCTTGTTCTTAGTCGATTGCCCTTTGTTATCAGCCTGACAGGCTCTATTGATGTAACTTACTTGTGTTCAGCGATGAGTTTGTTTCATTGATCAGCTTGACTATCGCTATCGGGCTTAGATGAAGTTCTCTCTCTGATCGGCTATGTTAAACCGATTGGTGTAACTATAACCATCGGTGAAGTGTTGTGTTGTCTCTGCGATAGTTGGTGTCTCTCTGATGGAAGGTGTGGACTGACATACATGCAAGTATTGTATTGGCGAGACTTGTCTTATCGGCGTGGATTGGAATGCTTTCTCCGATGTGCTATGTTACTCCGATGGAGGCCTGGCATCTGTATGACTATAACTATCGGCATGGTCTAGGGTTTCTTCTCCGATGTGCATTGGTCACGCCGACGAAGGATGAAGGTTGGGTATCGATGGGACAAGGAACCATTGGTGTGGATGGTGGACTGGTCTCCAAAGAGCTTGGTCTATCTAATGGTGTTTGGCATCAGCAGGAGGAACGTTGTCAGCGAAGAAGGAAGAAGTCACGTCGAAGGTCTTGGTCTCTCCAATGGTTCGTTAATGATTGACTGGCTAGGGTCGTCGGTGGCAAAAGCGTAATGATAGTCTCACTGTGTATTCGTAAATATATACTATTGCTATGTTTGTCAACTGTTGCATGTGGGACTATTTAGTCCTCATGAATATGAATGGTTGCGAATGGTTAAAAGTGAACTGTCGACCTTTTGGAGTTGTAACGGTCTGAGGTAGTTGAACCAATTGTTCTATTCTGTAATGTGACATGAAAAATGGATTGGAACAGATGAGTGAAAATATAGAGAAGAGAGAACAGAGTTCTGGTGTAGGGTGATGTCTTGTACTATATGCTATTTGTGGCATGATAATAGTATGAAGGACTAACCCAAGTGCTGGAGAACTTTGTGCAGGGTTATGCTGTCAGTCATTCTTCCAGAGGAGCAAGATGTTAATATCCATGAAAGGCTTAGTGGCAGATTTGTATTATAATTGTATTTTCTGTTGCTGAATAATACAATGGTGATCTAAGCTTTTGGAGTGTGGGGTTTTTTACCTGTAAGGGTTTTCCCCACGTAAATCTGTGTCTTCTATTCTATCTTTTGTGTTAATGTTTCTGTTGTTGAAATTAGATCTTGTTTCTTGTATTTCCTCTAAGGGTCAATGTTGGAAATGTTCTATGTCTATTTCCACTTTGTGGCATAGTTGTGCATGTTTTTGAAGCAATTGAAAAGAATTTTAAATTTGTTGAAGACACCACTGTTCTTAAGAATACGTTCTGAGATGCTCTCATTTCCTTACACACCTCACAAGGAGATTTTGGACAATCATTAACAGACAACTTTGTCCCCAAAGAAATAGGAACACACAATGGTCTACAATCTGCCATGCTGAACCTATCCAACACGGTCTTCACATACTTACTTTGGCTTAACCAAAGTTTTATGTTAGTTCTGTCTCTTCTAATTTCCATTCCTCCTAAATATTTCATTTCAAATTGTGCTGTCAACTGAGACTTAAAATCAGAAATCATATTCTTACCCTTCCCAATGAGCAACATATCATCAACATATAATGCAACAATGAGAATACGATCACCATCAAACTTATAATATACAAAGTGATCCATTTTCAATTTCACAAATCCAATTGACAACACAAAGGCATCAAATTTCAAGTACCACATCCTAGGAGACTGCTTCAAACCATACAAAGACTTTTTCAACTTGCAAACCAAATTTTCTTTACCTTTAACAATGTAGTGCTTTGGCTGTGACATGTAGATTTCTTCCTCCAAATCACCATGAAGGAATGCTATCTTCACATTCATCTTCTCCACCTCTAAGTCATAAGCTACTGCAAGAGATAATAGGAATCAAATGTGTTGGTGCTTGCACAAACACTCAGGTTTCAGACTTTTATCTGCAGGCACCTTTCATAAAAATAAAAAAATTTCAGGTCTGTCGGCCTTCAAAATTGTATGCATATATCTTTGTATATACATGGCCATTTGTATGTATCTTTCTACATACAAGTGCAAATGTACATTTGGGCATACAAGACGGTTTGTATGCTAAATCAGCTTCAAAGGGTGTAAAAAATGGTTGTATGTATATCGTAGATTCTGGGGATATTCCTTGCTTGTATATAAAAGGGGATTGTATGTGTTTGACATACAAGCGACAGATACAAAGGTGAATGTATGTCAGACATACAAAGGCGATGTACAAAATAGATATACAAAGCAAAAGATACAAGGATGGCGCATGCAAAGTCGACATACAAAGGGGGAGATACATTCGGTGGGGTCCACCTCACATACAAAGGCTTTGTATCTCATATATAATTCGCATTGTATATGCAATTTGCATTCACCCTATGCAAAGGAAATGTGCAATGGGCTGATATATAAGAGGTGGGGCCCGCAGGTATATAAAGGGGATTGTATGTACTCGACATACAATGTGAGCATACAAAGCGGAATGTACATTGGTTATATGCATTTGCGACATACAAGCTGGACCCGATTTAAAAGTCAAATTTGGCAAATCTAAAGCTGACGTCCGTAGCTTGCATGTATATGGCATTGTATATGTTGATATACAAAAGGTTAAGATACAAGGCCCGGATTTGAAACTTGTTCCAATCTATTTTATAAAATTTGAAATCCGCAGAATGCATATCACGTTTGTATATGCAATATACAAAGCAAAGATGGAAAGGTAAAGATACAAGCCGGATTCTGATGGTTATTTCAAATCTGATTGATAAGTGTGTTGGAGTCCGAGCCTTGTATATATATTACATATTGTATATATGCAATGTACAATACAATATGCAAAAGAAGGAGATACAAGCTGGACCCGATAAAAAATTCAATGTGCTTCATAATGGTTTGGGGTCCGTGGCTTGTATGTAGCAGTTGTATATGCATACTCTTTTGCATATACAAGGCAAAAAAAGGCAAAATATGGTGGAAAGGGCAAAATTCATGTTTGCGATGGGAAAAGTCAGTGATGGAAGCGCAGGGTGTCTACGTGGCACGTTCTAATTGGTGGGTGACTTTTCAGTGTGTTTCGCTGCTACAGATTTTGGCAATAGGAAGGAAGATTGATGGCCGGTTTTAAATTTCCAAAAGGTGATGGATTTTCTTTGTATTTGCAGCTATTTTTAGGCAGAAAAATTTTAGAAGCATGCAACTGCTACATTTCAGAGGGTCATCGGTATGTTGGCATTAATGGCAAAAATTACAGAGGCATGGTCGATGATTGACAGGCCACCCACCATAATTCATGAGAAAATCTTCAAGTGGCGGCACAGGTCTCGAGTCCACCTACTTCTTTCCTATTTGTCTCCTGCTGCATTAAATATTTTGGGCACCATTTCATGGTGCAGTGTTTCTAGCAAAATTTTGAAATGCCATGTAATTATTGTTGAGTACACAGTCTTGCTATAAAATACAAACTGTGTTACTCATTTGAGGTTGTTGAAAACTTGACAAATTTTGGTGTTGTGATAAGATACAACTTCATTGGTGGCTCTGTTTTGGTTGTCTTGCGAGTTTATGAATCATATGTTGAATGTTTCATGCATAATCTTACTGGTTTCATGTTGATTTAAATGAGTAATGCTTCATTGCATGTATTCTGTTATTTGTCTCCAAATTGAATGTGTTCTTCTTCTGAATCTAAACAGCTAAGGGGTGTTTAAGATTCTAGGATATGGGTTTGCTATGTTGAATGCTTGATCTTTTACTTCTACTCAAGCAGTAGATTAAATGTTCAGGGTTAAGTGTTGGGAAGAATATATTGCAGTGAGGATGTCTGTAAGTAGAGATAACTAAATACTCAGTTTTGGGAAGTATCTGTAAGGCAGACACTACAAAACCCCCTTGAAACCTAGTTATTGATTTGAGTTTATGGTGATCATTCACATATGTATGTCTATTGACTCCGAGCCCTGAGATAGGCACCAGTCCAGTCTTGTATTGAGGTTACAACCAAAGTCCTAGTTCTGCATCCCAATACAAAATACAAATCTAAACTTCAAATACAAACCTTTAGGGCATTTAGAAGTAGTTTAGGACCAAAATCCTCTGATTCACAACTGAGCATAGGCCCAAAGCTAGCCCCTTTGCACTTATTTCACAGTTTTGGTCTGCATAAGAGAGGATTTATCTACTTTGTGTCAACATCCCAGTAAGTTTATGTGCATATCTGATGGATGTTGAATAGGGAATACCCCCCTTGGTTCTACAGAGCCTAAAGAAGAAGAGGATATATTTATACAGTCTATCTCCTGTACTGTTGGCCCCTGGCCCAGGAATCCTGTTGATCAATGATGGCTACCTTGTAGGGATAACTGGGAAAAAGCATCCAGTTGGGAAAAACACTAACAGATTTGGTGACTCTACCAAGGAATTGATATCTGGATCTTTCATGTGAATAGCGGTGCTCTGCTAGTGGAATGAACTCAGAAAAATATTTGTTCTTTGATGAGATTTTAGTTGTTTTGAAAATTTTATCCTCTTTGGAGAGATGGTGACTCTGTAAAAAAAGTTTTCAGTGCATATGAAAGGTTGATGTATGTTGTTGTGATAAAGGATTTTCTATTTAGAACTCCAGCATCTGGATGAGGAAAGGTACACATCTTCTTCCCACTTGTATTTGTTGTTTTATTGCATAAGTTAAATGCCAAGGTGAAGCCCTAGGTCTTAGGCAGACATAAGATGTCTGAGAGTGAAATTTTTATGAATCCCAATTGTATTCACCCATACTTAGCCAAGAGGGGGATGAAATGTTGAGTAAAAGAATTGAAGAGATAAAGAATAGGTTGATATCCTTAGAGGCTAGGCAGGCTCAGTTAAATAGTAATAGTAACCCTATTGTGTCTACCAGTCAGAATGCTAAACCTCTTGTCAGCTCTTTTGATCCCTTGTATGACCAATTATATTTTTCATGGGTTGATTATAAAGTTGAAAGTATGCCTGCTCAGATTTATAATTAGATGCCTAGATTTAGTGGACACAGTGTGTGTGATGGGGGTGCACCTATCCAAAACTTTCACAGCTTTATGGAGAAACACTCATTTAGAGATGAGGATATGTGGATGAGGTTTTTTGTTAGATCCTTCAATGCTAAATCTAGAGATTGGTATTTGAGATTTCCAAAGATATCCTTTGCCTGTTGGGATGAACTTGTTGACTGTTTCAGAAAGGAATTTGCAAGAGAACCTGCTAATCTTGTTGCAAGGTTAATGGAAATTAGAAGACAAGATGAAGAACCCAGTATTGATTTCAGTCATAGATTTGCAATTGCCCTTTCACAAAACCCTGAAGACTTCAGACCTGATACTCCATCCTGCATTAGAATGTATTTTGAAGCTTTTGAAAAGGGCTCTAGTGCAATGTTGAGGGAATTCCAAATAACAAGTACGCAGATGGCATACAAGTTTTTAGAAAATACAAAAAAAATGATTTATATGCACATACAGAATTCCCTGTCCATAGGCTTTGGTATGAATAACAGTTGTATAGCTGTAAAGGACCAAGTGATCATGTCATCATTTGAAGAAAAATGTGAAAATGAAAAGATAGAAGTTGACAATGATGCTATGTCTGAACATAATGCTGATAGCAATGCTCAACTGGATTGCTCACCAGTGAAGGATGCAAATGAGAGGATCAATGTTGACTCCCATTTCAAGGTTGAGGTATCTGGTTCTGAAAACAATGATGAGGTTATGGACAACAATGAGTGCTTGTTTGAATGGGTTTGTGGAGATAATTGTGAGTATTGTGCACAAGATAGAGAAGAAATAAGCAAACACAAGGGCAATTCCATGTTTGAACCATTGCCTTTAATTCTGACACATGGAGATGATGAAGAGCAATCAGAGATTGAAACAAGTAGTAGTGCTGATTATGATTGTTCTTTATTTGATTATAGCTTTATTTATGATGCACAGGCTAATACTCCTCCACACAAGGAATTCATTGGTAATGAAAATACATGTTTGGATGCCCATGAACTAGTGGCATACTGTAATGAAGCTGAAATACTTGGGTCAACCCTTTATGATACATATAAGGAGGAGGATCTGTTTGAGTATGGTGAAAATCAAGGCACTACTACTAATGAGGATTATGAATTTCTTCCTGATGAAGGAGAAACCAACATATATCATGAAGGTTGTTGCAGAGATGTGCCAGAGTCTGATCCTTTCCAATTTGGTGCAGCTAATGGTTGTGTGCATGATGTACACAAATATGAATGTGAAAACTTTTTCTTTGATATGCCAGCTTGTGATAAAATGAAGCCTATTGATCCTAGCTATATGGTGGACTTTGAGTGCTTTCAATTTTTAGTCCAGCTGGGAGACCATTTTACAATGCACATTGCTGACATAGATGATGATGAGTGTTATATTTCCTATGAGAATGCATTGTTTGATGAATATGACATTCACATGTTCCTTGATGCTGATGGTTGTTTGCATAAGGTTGAAAGGAGCAAGCTCAATGAGATAATTGAATATGCAAATGTCAAGGTTTATTTATGGGCAGACAATGGCAGTATCTTTAGGTTTGATCCAGTGATATCAGATGAAAATAGGGTATTTGAGAAAGGAAAATACTGGGCCACCAAGTAAATTTAAAAAGGTGTGTTTTGTGATGTAGGTTCGTGTAGTGTTTGACTCTATTGCCCAATGGATAAGGCACTGGTCTACACCCCAGAGATCTACGGTTCTCGCCATGCCTGCAAGAGGCATGTGTGTCTAGACAGAGCCAGTGTTGGTGCCTGCACAAACATTCAGGTTTCAGACTTTTATCTGCAGGCACCTTTCATAAAAATAAAAAAATTTCAGGTTTGTCGGCCTTCAAAATTACATGTATATATCTTTGTATATACATGGTCGTTTGTATGTATCTTTCTACATACAAGTGCAAATGTACATTCGGGCATACAAGATGGTTTGTATGCTAAATTGGCTTCAAAGGGTGCAAAAAATGGTTGTATGTATATCACAGATTGTGGGGATATTCCTTGCTTGTATATAAAAGGGGATTGTATGTGTTCGACATACAAGAGATAGATACAAAGGTGAATGTATGTCAGACAGACAAAGGCGATGTACAAAATAGATATGCAAAGCAAAAGATACAAGGATGGCGCATGCAAAGTTGACATACAAAGGGGGAGATACATTCGGTGGGGTTCGCCTCACATACAAAGGCTTTGTATCTCATATATAATTCGCATTGTATATGCGATATGCATTCACCATATGCAAAGGAAATGTGCAAGGGGCCGATATACAAGAGGTGGGGCCTGCAGGTATACAAAGGGGATTGTATGTGCTTGTCATAAAATGTGAGCATACAAAGCAGAATGTACATTAGTTATATGCATTTGCGACATACAAGCTGGACTTGATTTAAAAGTCAAATTTGGCAAATCTAAAGCTGACGTCCGCAGCTTGCATGTATATGGCATTGTATATGCCGATATACAAAAGGTTAAGATGCAAGGCCCAGATTTGAAACTTTTTCCAATTTGTTTTATAAAATTTGAAATCTGCAGAATGCATATCGCATTTGTATATGCAATATACAAAGCAAAGATGCAAAGGTAAAGATACAAGCCAGATTTCGATGGTTATTTCAAATCTGATTGATAAGTGTGCTGGAGTCCGCACCTTGTATATATATTGCATATTGTATATATGCAATGTACAATGCGATATGCAAAAGAAGGAGATACAAGCTAGACCCGATAGAAAATTCAATGTGCTTCATAATGGTTTGGGGTCCGCGGCTTGTATGTGGCAGTTGTATATGCATATGCTCTTTTGCATATACAAGGCAAAAAAAGGCAAAATATGGCGGAAAGGGCAAAATGCATGTTTGCGATGGGAAAAGTTAGCGATGGAAGCGCAGGGTGTCTACGTGGCACGTTCTAATTGGTGGGTGACTTTTCAGCGCGTTTTGATGCCACAGATTTTGGTAATAGGAAGGAAGATTGATGGATGGTTTTATATTTCCAGAGGGTGATGGATTTTCTTTGTATTTGCAGCGGTTTTCAGGTGGGAAAATTTTAGAAGCACACAGCTGCTACATTTTAGAGGGCCGTCAGTAGGTTGGCATTAATGGCAGAAATTATAGAGGCATGGTTGATGATTGACGGGCCACCCACCATAATTCATGAGAAAATCTTCAACCGGTGGCATAGGTCTCGAGTCCACCTGCTTCTTTCCTCTTTGTCTCCTGCTGCATTAAATATTTTGGGTGCCATTTCATGGTGCAATGTTTCTGGCAAAATTTTGAAATGTCATGTAATTATTACTGAGTACACAGTCTTTCTATAAAATGCAAACTGTGTTACTCATTTGAGGTTGTTGAAAACTGGACAAATTTTGGTGTTGTGATAAGATACAACTTCATTGGTGGCTCTGTTTTGGTTGTCTTGTGAGTTTATGAATCATATGTTGAATGTTTCATGCATAATCTTACTGGTTTCATGTTGATTTAAATGAGTAATGCTTCATTGCATGTATTCTGTTATTTGTCTCCAAATTGAATGTGTTCTTCTTCTAAATCTGAACAGCTAAGGGGTGTTTAAGATTTTAGGCTATGGGTTTGCTATGTTGAATGCTTGATCTTTTATTTTTGCTCAAGCAGTAGATTAAATGTTCAGGGTTAAGTGTTGGGAAGAATATATTGTAGTGAGGATGTCTGTAAGTAGAGATAACTGAATACTCAGTTTTGGGAAGTATCTGTAAGGCAGACACTACAAAACCCCCTTGAAACCCAGTTATTGATTTGAGTTTATGGTGATCATTCACATATGTATGTCTATTGACTCCGAGCCCTGAGATAGGCACCAGTCCAGTCTTGTATTGAGGTTACAACCAAAGTCCCAGTTTTGCATCCCAATACAAAATACAAATCTAAACTTCAAATACAAACCTTTAGGGCATTTAGAAGTAGTTTTAGGACCAAAATCCTCTGATTCACAACTGAGCATAGGCCCAAAGCTAGCCCCTTTGCACTTATTTAATAGTTTTGGTCTGCATAAGAGAGGATTTATCTGCTTTGTGTCAACATCCCAGTAAGTTTATGTGCATATCTGATGGATGTTGAATAGGGAATACCCCCCTTGGTTTTGCAGAGCCTAAAGAAAAAGAGGAGATATTTATAGAGTCTATCTCCTATACTGTTGGCCCCTAGCCCGGGAATCCTGTTGATCAATGATGGCTACCTTGTAGGGATAACTGGGAAAAAGCATCTAGTTGGGAAAAACACTAACAGAATGGATTTCAGCTTTGCAACGGGAGAGAAAATTTCACCATAATCAATTCCCTCAACTTGTGAGTACCCCTTCACAACCAGTCTAGCCTTGTACTTTTCAACACTACCATCTGCACCAAATTTCTTCTTGAACACCCATTTGCATCCAACAGGTTTCCATCCTTCAGGCAAAGGCACCAAGTCCCATGTTTTATTCTTTTCCAAAGAAGCCATTTCATCTTCCATGGCCTCCTTCCAGGAACCTATATCTTTCATACCCATAGCCTCTGACACAGTTCTAGGTTCATCAGTGTTAGCAAGTAAAGCAAAAGCACAACTAGAATCAAGCAATGAATAACCAAACCTATCAGGTTGCTTTCTTGTTCATGTAGACCTCCTTAATGGCTAAGGTTGAGGTTCTGCTTCTTCTTTTGAGCTTTCAGAGCTGCTAGAGTTCTCCTCATGATCAGGTCTCATAGGGTCTATTTGTTCAGTCTTCTTAGGGGTAGAAGGAAACTAAACCACATCCTCTTTCTTTTCTGTCTATTCTACCTGTAGAACAACAGAATATGGTGTTAACTCTCTGAAGATAACACTTCTGCTATACAACACCTTTTTAGCCATAGGATCCCAAAGCTTGTATCCTTTCACACTGACACCATAGCCAATGAAGATACACTTAATAGCCTTGTTCTCCAATTTAGACTATTTCTCCCTAGGCACATGTGCATATGTCTCACAACCAAAAACATGAAGATGTCTAATTGAAGGCTTCTTACTAGACCACACCTCCATAGGTGTTTTACCAACAAGAGCTAATGTAGGAGATTTGTTTATCAAATAGAAAGCAGTGGCTACAGCTTCAGCCCAAAACTTTTTTTCGAGGCTTGCTCCACTAAGCATACTCCTAGCCTTCTCCATCAGGGTCCTATTCATCCTATCTACAACTCCATTTTGCTGCAAGGTATAAGGAGTTGTCTTATGTCTTTCAATCCCTTGCTCTTTACAGAACTTCTCGAACTCTACCGAACAAAACTCACCACCATTATCAATTCTCAAACACTTAATCTTTTTACTAGTTTGATTCTCAACAAAAGCTTTAAACTCTTTGAACTAACTAAAGACTTCAGTCTTGCTTTTGAGAAAATAAACACATGTCCTTCTACTGTAATCATCTATGAAAGATACAAAATATATAGATTTTAAAATCGAAGGAACATTAACATGAACAAACACATCAGAATGAATAAGATCCAATACACCAGAAGACTTGTGAGAACTAGAGTAAAACTGAACACGGTTTTGCTTTCCATAAATGCAATGTTCACAAAAGTCAAACTTGAGATTACAATCATTTAACCCCTCAACGATGTTTTTATTTTTCAGGGTACACAGACCATTCTCACCAATGTGGGCATATCTCAAATGCCATAACATAGTCTTTTCAATAGGAAGCTTAGCTTCCATAACATGTACACTACCATCAGAACTACTTACAACAAATTTCTTCACTACTCATTCAGATGGTGGAGATGAAGTGACTGCAGCTCTTTTCTTTGAGTCAGAAGAACTATTGCACTGTGAAGTGCATGCCTCTAGTTGAAACAAAGTACCTCTCCAAGTACCCCTAGCAAGCACCATAGATCCTCTAGTCATCTTTCATCCATCCTTCAAAAAGACAACTTGCACATCTACATCATTCAACATACTTATAGAAAGCAGGTTCCATTCTAGGCTTGGGATGTGCATAACCACAGTGATCCCCTTCACTCATCCATTAGGGAATTAGATTTAGACTCTTCCACGACCAACACTCTTCAGATGAGAATCGTCACCTAGGTACACTCTTCCACCATCAAACTCTTCATATTTTGTAAACCAGTCTCGATGCGAGGTCATGTGGAATGATGCACTAGAATCAATCAACCACACATCATCAAATGCATGAGTGGCTAGGGCTATAATGAAGGCATCGCCATCATCTTGTGACTTGTCAAAATCTGAATCAAGAGCTTTCTTCTTCTTTTTCTTCTCCTCTTTGCATTCCTTTTGGAAATGCTTGGTTTTGCCACAGTTCCAATAGAAAGCCTTGGACTTTCCAGGAGATTAGGATCTCCCACAAGATTTGGATCTACCCTCCTCAACCTTCTTGTCCTTCTTTTTCCCTTTCTCCTTGGGTCTTCCATAAATCGCAAGAGCCTCTTTGGCTACCTCAAAAGACTTTCTCTACATCTCTTCAGATAACAACGAAGATACCACTTCATCCATTTTGAATGTGGATGTGGTGCTCCCAATAGCCATAACAAGATGATCCCATGAGTCTGGAAAAGAACAAAGCAAGGTCATACAACGATCCTCCTCCTCCATCTTCACACCAATGGATGTCAATTGTGCAACTAGCATGTTAAAAGCATTTAGGTGATCTGCAACCGATCCTCCATCCTCCATCCTTAGAGAAAACAACTTCTTTCTCATAAAAAGTTTGTTCATCAGAGATTTAGCCTGATAAACATCACCCAACTTCTTCCAAAGGTCTTTTGTGCTCTTCTCCTCATGGACATTTAATAGGATAGAATTAGCTAGACTGAGTCTTATGAGACCCTTAGCCTTCTGATCTTTTAGATCCCAATCTGCTTGTGACATTGCAGTTGGTTTTACATCAGATACAGTTTCCCATAGGTCACGATCAACAAGTAGGTCTTCCATCTTGAGTTTTCACAACTCAAAATTAGTGCCATTAAACTTCTCCACCTTGATTCTTCTAGATATGCCTGCCATCTCTTTCCTGCAACAAGATTACAGAATACTCTGCATAGGACTCCCACTCAAACTAAGATCTTATCAAAAAACCCCTACCCAACAACTAGGACCAAAGGTGATTAAGCTCTGATATCAACTGAAAGGAAGCAAGGTACATGGAACACACTTCCTACGCTAATCTAATGAGGGAAGTAGAGTGCAAATTCAAATTAACCTTTCTAGTTACAACATTATTAACACAATAACAATGATATTGCAGCAATACACATACACACAAAAAGTAGACAGAAGAGAGAGAGAGAGACAAGATATACATGGGGAAAACCCTTACGCATGAAAAACCCCATACTCCAAAACACAGCTCAAATGTATTAAAGTAAACAAAAATAGATTACCATATAGTTTCAGAGCCAATGCTCTTTCAGGAGTCTTCGAATGTCAAATCTAGAGATATTCTAGCAGCATAATAGGACTTGTACAAAAATTGTATATCTCCCATCCAAGCACCTATTTTTGTAGAGTTTACAAGGCAAATATGGAACCTTCTAGAGATGGGCATCCATCTTGGACTCATGCCCAAAAACCCACACCTAAGGACACTTGTCCAACATCCCATCCCAATGTGGGTGCCTTGTCCCAAGATAGGCTATGACAGATGCTCTTACGCACCTTACAACTGTCATAGAATCTGTCATAACTGACAGCACTTATAGCTGTAAGAGAAATTGTCATACACTAACTAAAAATATCATATTCCTCTTACAACATGTCATAACCTCCCAAGAACCCCGCAAGGGGCTCTGCCCCTTGACCCCATCTTGACCCCCAAACCCCCATTAATTATTCAAGGGAGGAAACCGCGGCTGCCAAAGTCACCAAAATTTATCTTGTTGCATGTACACAAGGTACTGACTATGCCAACTCAACATGGGATAAATAAATACAACATTAGGAATTTGTAAAGGTTGAGACAACTTAATTCCCAACATGAAGAGCATCTTCCTCCCATGAGATCTTCATTGCAAGGTGATATCAATTATGTTTTCTATCACTTATCATTTGTATTTTGCCTCTATCCCGTAGGGATATGCACTCTTTATCTAACAACGGTGTTTGTAAGACTTGAATGCCTCTCTAAGGCTTGATTGAGGCAAGCCTCTAAACACCAGAACCCCCAACCCACTTTTATGTGATTGCAGGTTACAGGTTGCAAAAGCAAAAGAAGTGGAGTTGCAAGAGAGAAGTGCAGATTGTCAAAATTGTAGATCGGAGAAGAAAATAGGGACCTAGACTCAGGTGCCCGCTCATTAGTCCTCTATATCCTGCAATAGTAAAATCTTCAGAACAACAGGAATAGGTTGCAAACAAGATTCTCAGATCCTGAAGAAAATTGAAGCACTAGACTAGGGTACCCGCTCATTAGTCCCTGACTTTTCTACACACTAAACTTTGAAATTTGGTATGTATTTGATTGTCATTTGATATCTCTATGTGCGATCATTTTCCATAATTTGTTCATTTGTTTATGAATTTGCAAAATTAGGGTTTTGAGCATAATTAGGCTTAATTAAACAATAAATTCACACAATTCCAATCTACCCCTATGTTCCAAGTGATAGAAGATCTATAGTAGAGTTCTCTACTTAGTTGAATGTCCTTGAATGTTTAGTGGTGAAAGGAGGATCAACACAAACCATTAAAAATCAACCCTAAACATCTTTTTCATACTAAACAAAGGGTAACCAAGAGGAACGGCAACCTTCTAGCAACTCTAATGTAAAACTTGACCAAATTCTTTCCATGCTCCATGAAATGAGGGCAAGGATTGGAATGTTAGATCAAGAGGTCAGAGGTCAGAGTAGAGATGGACATGAAGCCTTCCAAGAGGGTGAAGACAAGAGACGTCATGAACATACCACCCAGAGTGAGCACATGGAGAGAATAAATCAAAACTAAGACAAGATGAGGATAAGAGGAGCCATTTGGCCCTCAAACTATCCAGAGGTATGAAAAAGGTCACACCTCCCAAATTTGATGGGACTATGAGTGGAGATGCTGTAGAGGCATGGCTCACACAAATTGAGAAATATTTTGAAATAAGAAACTATTCTTAAATAACCAAAGTGGTATGGAGAGCATACCAATTGGCTAGTGAAACATCCACTTAGCAGATGAACAAGAAGATGGAGCTAGGACTAGGCTCTTTGAGTCTAACCTAAGAAAGGTTTGTGGAACTCTTTAGGAAAAGATGGTTTCCACAATTGTATTTTGATCAAATGATTATAGATTTCCAAAACCTAAGACAAGGTGACTCATCTATGAATGAGTACTGGGAGAAATTTACTCGTCTCCTTAAACATGTCCCTCAATACTAGCAGGATGAGAGGTTTCGCATCCAAAAGTTCATCATGAATTTGAATGCCCAAATTGGAGGTGAAGTAGATGTGCATGGTCCCATTAGAATGGACCAAGTTTATGATAAATCTATTAAATAGGAACAAAAGCTAAAATCCATATCTGCATACCGGGAAAAGAACCCTAAAAAGTTCAATTGGTCACAATCCTCCCAGTCATTCAAGAAAAAGGGTAATAAGAAGAATTTCAAAAGGAAAGGTGATAAAGGATTTAACAATAATCAAAATGAATCTAGGGGTGATAAGACAAACAATAATAACTCCAAGAAAAATGGAGATAACTCAAGAAAACCTTATGAAAGGCAAGGACCCCTGGGAGAGTGTTTTTCATGTGGTGGTGACCATTATGCCAATTAATGTCCCAATAAGACACAAGGGACTCAAACATAAGGAAATCCCCTACCCTCACAACAGGAAACCTTCCAATAGCAAATACATGCAACCTTGGATAACCGACAAGCAGAGTATTAGATTACTCTAGAATTGAAACCACAGGTATTTTGTTTGGTATTCCAATTTCAGTTTTAATAGATACTAGTGCTATAGAATGTTTTATTTCTCCAAAATTTTTAAACAAGATATCTAGAAGAGATGGTTACATGGAAAACTCATGGTCAGTAGAATATGCTAACCAAACAAGAGCTCAGGTAGAGCAATGTTTGTATGAAGCCAAGGTTGAACTCCTGAGCTTTTCCATTGAAGTAAACCTTTATGTAGCCCCCTTAGGATCATATGATGTCATCCTTGGAATAAATTAGTTGTGGAGGCATAGGGCTAAGGTGGATTATTTTGCTAAAATAGTAGAATACCTAGATGACCTTGGGAATAGAGTTTTTCTACAAGGCACTGCTAGAAAGGTCAAATTGAAGCAAATATATACCCTGTAGATGAAGAGATCTCAAAGTAAAGGGTGCCAACTCTTTGGTATCAAAATGGAGAAAATAGATGACCACAAAGAATTTGTTTTCCAAGATGATTTGATATATTATGAATCTCAAAAACTCTGAGTTGAAGAAAGAGAATCCATAGATCAAGAGAGATCAAATATGGATAGGTATCCCTTTCTTCACGATTTTGAGGATGTATTTCTAGATGAATTACTTGGATTACCTCCTAAGAGAGCTTTTGACTTTTCAATAGATATAATTCTAGGATTAGAACCTATATCTAAATCTCCTTATCGAATGACCACAATAGGGTTACTGGAGCTAAAGGGTCAACTATAGGAATTGCTAGAAAAAGGATTGATAAGACCTAGTGTTTCACCCTGGGGAGAACCAGTGATTTTTGTTAAGAAGAAAGATGGAACATTGCGCATATGTATAGCCTATCATATGCTAAATAAGGCAACAATAAAGAACAAGTATCCATTGCCTGATATTGATGATTTTTTTGATCAAATGCGAGGGGTAACTATATTTTCAAAGATCGATCTTTGATCAGGATACCATTAATTGAGGCTAAAAGATGAAGATATCCATAAGACAACCTTTAGAATGAGGTATGGACACTATGAGTTCACCGTCCTACCCTTTGGATTAATGAATTCACTTGTAGCATTAATGAACTTAATGAACAGTGTGTTTAGAGATTGTTTGGATGAGTTTGTCCTTGTTTTCCTTGATGATATTTTGATTTATTCCAAAAATGAAGAACATATCAAGCATTTACAAAATGTTCTTTAATGATTAAGAGAGCATAAACTTTATGGAAAGCTCTCAAAGTGTATTTTATTTCAAAAATAAGTACAATATTTGGGACTCATAATCTCAGCCAAGGGAATTGTAGTAGACCCATCAAGGATTAAATCCTTTTTGGAGTGGCCTGCACTGAAAAATGTGCATGAAGTCTATAGTCTTATGGGTCTAGAAGGATATTACAGAAAATGTGTGGCTATCTTTTCAAAAATTGCCTATCCCATTACTTCTCTACAAAGAAAAGGCAAAAGATTTGATTGGTCAGAAAGATGCCAAGAGGCATTTGATCAACTTAAAGAGAAGTTGACTATGACCAATTTTAAAGGTACCTAATCTGAAGGGTCATTTTGTAGTCATCACCGATGCCTCAGGAGAAGGATTAGATGGTGTACTTGTCTAGGATGGGCAAGTTATTACTTATGAATCTAGAAAGTTGAAAACATATGAGATGAATTATGCCCCTCATGATCTTGAGTTGGCAACAGTTGTTCATGTACTGCAAATGTGGCAACATTACTTGCTTGGAAAACCATTTGAATTAAGAACATATCATCAAGGATTCAAATATTTGTTTACTAAACCACAGCTAAATGCTTGCCAAAGGTGGTTGGTAGAACTAATATTTGATTATGATTTTGAGATCAAATACATTTAGGGAAATGAAAACTAAGTGACGAATGCCTTAAGTTGAAGGAGACATATCTCCTTGATGATCTCCATACATTCTAGTTTTAAGAATCAACTGTTATAAAATTCCAAGGGAGATGTTCATACTAGGGGTGAGTCAAGCAAGCTCTCTTAGACAATCATCATGATTCTAGGTGATGGGACCCTATAAAATTTTTCATGGTTCTAGTGTTTGGCCCTGGTCTTGTGTCATCATGTTAGAGATGTCTCTGGCCTAGGGCTTTGCATAATGAAAACTCTAAGTAGTATGCCTTAAACCCTAAACCCTAGTGTTATTTCAGTATGGGTGATGAAAATTACTTTTGTTATATTTGTAGGTTGACTGCTTATTGCCCATTGCTTAATTCTTAAGTTGCCTCATTATGTCCTGAGGTATGTTGTTTACTGGCCCCTTCTTTTAGTTTACCACCTCCGGCCCGTGCTTAATATTTTGCATATATATCAAAGAGATTTACCCTTTAGTAGCCTCATGGCCCTTTCTTTCCTAGTAGACAAAGGTTGTTTTAAAATATATATGCTAAGGGTCGGGCTCCCGCTAACTCTTTTGACAAGTGGCATATGTTGATTTGTCTCCGTTGTTCTGTCGATGTTAAAACATTGATAAAAATTTGGTAAAAGACTTCTCATCATTTGCAACAAGAAAAAGTGGTGGGCCTTGATTGCTATGTGGAGAATTCTCAATGTCCTCTGCCATTCTGCTGAGCCCCACCAAGCAAACACACCAAGAATCCACAGAAAGGCAGAAAAGTGATAAGTGGCTTCTGGAGTGCAGGGTTATGTCTGGGTGGACGGATATGCTACGTGGCTAGATCTCTCTAAAGCGGAAGGTGTTTTCAGATTTGTCCCATTGTATGAGGCTAATCCTATGGTTTTCCACCATTCCACGAAATCAAATCTCCTACCATATCTTTTGAGTGTGGAACCACGGAGAGTGTCCTAACTGTACCATTTGATAGGTCTTCTTTGGATCATGGTTAAGGTAGCCATCCAGGTGGCCATCAAGGTGGTTGAATATCATTGGTTGATACTCATTTGGCATTAATAGTAGATTTTTTCTACATGATGGACTAAACTAGTGCCATTGATTTGGGCTAGCTCATGAATTGATCGATGACTCATATTCAAAAAGTTGATGAAGTGACGTGTTGGTGTGTAGTTTGAGATACAACAATGAAAAATTTATTTCTTAGGAACATGTGTGTAGGGTCTCCATCACCACCACTACAAGGTAATTAACTAACTGAAAGGTCGGCATGATGCAAAATTAACCCTTGGGGATCTGTGTTTCTACCATAAATGACTTTTCATCTACTTCATGACAAGTTATGGCAGGGTGACTAGGATAAATGATGAAATCGAGACAAATGATCTAGCACCTTCAATGTAGGAAGTGATGTTTCCAGTTATGCAAAATGATGAAATAATATCTATCTGTTCATTTCTAATAATCTTTAAAAGATTTCCATTTATGGCTGAGATAACTTGAAATGACTAGAATTTATTGACAATGGATATAGTAGAGTGTGCGTGATCTTTCAAAATTTTCTATAAATAGGTGCCTGCAATTATTGCCTCATATACTACTTGTTTGTACTGACAGTATGGGTACTCCTGAGTTTTGTGTGCTCCTTTTGTTCCCCCATTCTATTGGGTTCTCTTCTATGTTCTCATGGTTAGCAATTTTTTCTTACAAAATTAAGAAGTTTAGATAATCCTTTTCTATAGAATGGGGGGATTGGAAAGAAACCTAGGCAGTACCACCATCCATTGAGCCTTTGTGATTTCTTCTCCCTTTTCTCTTCTCATCCAGATGTGGGCTCTAAGTTAGAATCCCTTGCCTCCAGTAGGTTCTTACTTCCCTGGAGGTGGTATATTCTCTTCTTAAGCAGAGAGGCAACATTTCCTTCTCTCCCCCTTCCTTACATTTAATTTTCCTAATGATGCTTTAACTTTAGGTGTAAGGAGTTGCCTGCCTGGATGAAACAGGAGGAGGCAAAGAGAAAATATGTTGTTCTTGCTACTGCTCTCCTAGTTTGACTTCCAGTATTGTCTGAGTCATCTATATGTGGATTCCTCAAGTTTCTACCTAGTTGAAGTTGCTGGAAACTTCTCAACTAGAAGGGAGGAATCACATTCTTGCAAAGAACACTGGGCATAAAGCGAAGAACTCCAGTCAATGGAGTTTTCTTGTGATATTGTTCCTTACAACTTTTTTACTTTTTGGTGCACAGCTTGGATAGGTAGAATAGTTAATCTTCCCGTTGATTTGTTCAATGGCATTTGAGGATTGCCTAGCTCCAATGGCATCTGACAATATGCCAACCATCAACAATAAGTTGGCCCCATTCCCTACCAAAGTGAAGAAGCATACTATTCAAAAACATGTACCTCAGCATGATGGGGGTATTTTTGTTATAGAGGTATCTCTTTTCAATTAAGAGACAGTTACATCTGCATATGGTTACATCTACATCTTTTGTCTTTAAGCATGTAGCTTGTCTGCTCCCTTATTCTATAAAAGGGAATCCAGGGCTTATTGAAAAATATTGGTTTGAGGTCATATTGTTTAGACCTGGACTAAAGTATGGGATCAATCTAATCATGGAGGAGTTGTGTATATTTAACATTTGAATACGGAATTAGTTGTCCAAATTTAAGTTCTATTTTGAGTTCATATTATGATGTATTTGGTTAAAAAATCTAAAAATTAATATTAGTTTATTTTACAAATTATTGTTGAGTTTCAAAATCTACTGTCTCCTTCTCATGTATACATTGTTACATTTATGAATACAATTAGGTTAATGATTGATTTATTCATCATCACAGTATTTCTTGTGTTTGTATATTTTTCTTACAGCATTTACTCAAGTAGTAAAATAATAGTTGTAAGAGGATATTGAATGTAACATTGGCTTACAAGGATAACTAAGTATGGTTAATTCTAAAACTAGTGAAATATTATAATGTAAGGCATTATTTTATTGTCATAGTAAACTCAGACTAATCATAGAAGAGTTTTTTCATTTATATCTGGTTTTGACTCTATGGCCCTTGAATTAGGCAGTGGTCCTATCAGAAGTGTTGTATTGCACGAAACCCCCTCTAGTCACCCTCATTTTAAAATATCAGAACAAATTTCCATTTTAGTTGTAGACAGCTAGTGTTAGTTTAATCACATTCTTCTGCAAAGAATTGTGATAAAGCTTAGGAATCTAGCCCATTACTTTACTATTTCAGTAATTCTTTAAGCAAAATAAGAACATATCTGTTTTAGAACAATGTTTTGAGAAAGTATTTAGAAACCCCCCATTCAATAAACACTATAAAAAAGGGAACACCTTCCTTGCTCTTACAGAGCCTAAAGTTTAGAGGAAAAGGATGGAAACCCCATTTCCTATTCATTAGCCAATCCCTCAAAATAGATTGGTTATTAGAAGTGGCTATTTTATAGATCTATTTTCTTGAGATCAGGTTGGGAATTTAAAACAACCAATAGATTGGTGACTCTATTGGGGACTAGATTATATCTTATCTTGAGGTCTTAGCTCAATAATACTAGTAGTATGTGTTGCTAAGATTCATAGGTCAAATTGTTATATTCCATGCAAAAGGGTGGTGACTCTACTATTTTCATTCCTAGTTGAAACAGATAAAAGCATACTTTATAAGATTTATGTATAGGGATGTTTTATGTGACTCTACTGTGGGAAGAACTCAAAATGAAAGTAGGTTTTATAGGAGCATTTTTCTTTCAAAACTCATTCCTCTATGTGCAGTCTTGGCGGATCTATGAAGAAGAAACCTGGTAAAAACATTTGGGCTTTCTTGGTTTTCATGATCAAGACAAAGTTTACATCAGTAGTAACATCTTTTCAGGTATTTTACAAAATTTGAAGGACTTTCTAAATATTTCAATACATATGCAAAATGGATAAAAGAAAAGGGTTTACATATGCATAAGGAAAGTGTATTTTTTATAAGAATCTAGTGGTTTAAAAAATGTGTACTGTACAACCACATTTGTGTTATCAAAGTGGGATTGTTGTGGAAAGGTATAAAGCTATAGATTTCAATAGTATGTGTGGTTTTCTAAACCATATCCTAGATAAAATTAGAGGTCAGATACCAAAGTTCAACAATGACAACTAGTAGACATTTACAAGATTTTTGTGACTTAATGGGAGATTATGGGATAGATCTTGAAGATGTTATCATAAAATTATTTTTTCAAACCCTGAAGGAAGAAGCTAGAGATTGGTTTGTCTATTTGCCCACTCATTTTGTTTCTTCATGGAAAGATTTAAAAATAGATTTTATGGAGCACTTTGGTGAAAGAATAGATGTTAGTTTGCTAATTAAAAGGCTTATTCATATTGGAAAGGAAGGGGAAGAATCAACCCCAACTTTCAACGTAAGATTTGCCAAAACAATAAGGGATATCCATGGAAATACTAGACCAAGTGAGGCTATGTGTTTGATCATATATTTAGGGGCATTTAGTGAAGAAGATAATTATCTCTTAAGAGACAAAGACCACCCTACTACTATGAGGCAAGCATATTCTATGGCTATAAATATTGAGAACAATCTAAAACATATAATGAGGAGAAGGGATTGTGAATCTACTACGAGAGGTTCTATTGTGAAGAATGAATCTAATTGTGTTTTCATTTTCCAAAAGGACAAATAATAGGACAATTTGAATAAACCCTTATTGGATCAATCAATGCAGGGAACTCAATATTTAAAAAATGCTAGGAATGTTAGGGTTTATGATTAGAATGATGGAATTCAAAGTTTATGTAAATCCATCACCCGTTTACCCCCCTAGTCAAGATGAATGGATATGTCTAGATTCCTATCCTAGAAAGATATCTCATAAAGGGAAAGGTGTTCATACACATAGGCAAATAATAAATAAGGAAATAAATCACATCCTTGTAGAAGATGATTCTATTGAAAGATGTATAGGTGATGAAGAATTTTCTGTCTTATGAATGTATGACAAAGTTTGAAGATGATTCTCTTGATTGTGAGGAGATATACCTATTATCAGATGTTAGGGTTTCATCTCCTAAGAAGTCATCTAGTTTTGAACCTGAGTATCAGGTGAAATTGGTTTCTACCAACAGTACAGATTATGATGAGCAGTTTTCAGAATGCTTATTTCAAGGTGGTGGAGACTCTAAGTCAGATGATGATATAGGCTACCATGATAGTGATACTAAAGAATGTATGGAAATAATGCATATAAGACATAATCCACTTTATGATGAGCCTTTAGATTTTTCAGAAATAAGAAATATTGAACCTTATGGATATATAGATAATCCAATCTTTGAGGAAGAATCCTTAGAGTTTAACAAACAAGAGAATAAGGTTAATCAACTTTTCTCAGACAAAGGTAATAACCCATTAGAGGAGGGAGGGCATAAATTGATGTTAGCTCAGGATGCAGTGATAGTTGAAGACACAGGTTCCTCATTAAAAGATCAAAATTTGGATGCCTGCTCTATAAACGCTTCTCAGTTCTCTACCTCTTATCAGATTGAATTGTCTAGTATTATGCTATAAAGATGCTTCAAAATATTAGAACTTCAAGAAAAGGTTGAGTATGAGTGTTTCAAATTTGACACTAACTCAACAAATAATGAGGATACGAGCTATCTGGTAGAGTATGAGTGTTTTCATTTTTCAAATTTGTGTGATAAAGAAGATCAATAGTTTGGAAATGATATATTTTTTAGTTGGCTGGATATGATGGAACCATATGCTAGCTTTTTATTTAATATATTTCAGTCATCATTTGATCAGAGGAGATGGAGAGATTTTAAAGAAAATAGATTTGATTGTCCTACAAGCTATCTAAATGACCATGTTGGAAACAAGATAGATTTTAGTGAAAATTTTAGGTATAGCGTGATGAGGTCATTAGAAAATAGGATATTTGATAGAGGCAAGTTTTGTTTCTCCCTTGTGTAATGGTCTAGGTCTATTATGTGTTTTTCTTTTCAAGTGTGTTTTTGGTCTTCTCCTCCAGAGTTCTTCTATGATCTTGCTCTATTCGGGTTGAACAGACATCCCCAATTAGAGCCACTGGTGGGACCCTATAAATTTTTTCTTGGTTCTAGTGTTTGGTCCTGGTCTTGTGTCATCATGTTAGAGAGGTTTCTGGCCTAGGGTTTTCCATAATGAAAATGCTCTGAGTAGTACTCCTTAAACCCTAAACCCTAGTGTTATTTTAGTATGGGTGATGAAAATTACTTTTGTTATATTTGTAGGTTGACTGCTTATCTCCCATTGCTCAATTCTTAAGTTGCCTCATTATGTCCCAAGGTACATTGTTTACCGACCCCTTCTTTTAGTTTACCACCTCCGGCCCATGCCTAATATTTTTCGTATATGTCAAAGAGATTTACCCTTTAATCGTCTCATAGCCCTTTCTTTCCTAGTAGATGAAGGTTGTTTTAAAAGATATATGCTAAGGTTAAGGCTCCCACTAACTCTTTTGACAGGTGGCATATGTTGATTCATCTCGGCTATTCTACTGATGTTAAAACATTGATAAAACAATTATCCACGAAACTATGAAAGGGTGCCATCTGGCAAAAGACTTCTCATTAGCTGCAACATGAAAAAGTGGTGGGTCTTGACTACTATGTGGAGACTTCTCAATGGCCTTTGCCATTTCATTGAGCTTCACTAAGAGGACCCACCAAGCATCCGCAGAAAGGTAGAAAAGTGATAGGTGGCTTCTAGAGTGCGGGGTTATTTCTGGGAGGAAGGATATGCAACGTGGTGGGATCTCTCTGAAGGTGAAGTTATTTTGGGATTTGTCCCATTGTATGAGGCTAATCCTATGGTTTTCTGCCATTCAGCAGGGATCAAATCTCTTGACATATATTTTGAGTGCAGAACCACAGAGAGTGTCCTAACTATACCATTTGACAAGTTTTCTTTGGATTGTGGTTAAGGTGGCCATCCAGGTGGCTGAATATCATTGGTTGATACTCATTTGGCATTAACAACATATTTTTTCTACATGATGGACTAAACTGGTGCCATTGATTTGGGCCAGCTCATGAATTGATTGATGGATCAGATTCAAAAAATTGATGAAGTGATGTGTTGGCGCATGGTCTAAGATACAACAATGCAGAATTTATTTCTCAGGCGTGTCTAGGGTCTCCATCACCGCCACTACAAGGGAATTAACTAACTGAAAGGTTGGCATGATGCAAAATTGACCCTTGGGGATCCGTGTTTCTACTAGAAATGACTTTTCGTCTGCTTCATGATGAGTTATGGTAGGGTGACTAGTCTAAATAATGAAATTAAGACAAATGATCTAGCACCTTCAATGTAGGAAGTGATGTTTCTAGTTATGCAAAATGATGAAATAATATCTATCTGTTCATTTCTGATAATCTTCAAAAGATTTCCATTTATGGCTAAGATAACTTGAAATGACTAGAATTTATTGATAATGGATATAGCAGAGTGTGCATGATCTTTCAAATTTTTCTATAAATAGGTGCCTCCAATTATTGCCTCATATACTACTTGTTCATGCTGACAATATGGGTACTCCCAGGTTTTGTGTGCTCTTTTTGCTCCCCCGTTCTATTGGGTTCTCTTCTCTATTCTCATGGTTAGCAATATGTTCTTATAGAATTAAGAAGGTTAGAGAATCCTTTTCTATAGAATGGGGGGATTGGAAAGAAACCTTGGCAGTAATAGCATCCATTGAGCCTCTGTGATTTCTTCTCCCTTCTCTCTTCTCATATGGATGTGGGCTTTAAGTTAGAATCCCCTACCTCCAATAGTTTCTTACTTTCCTGGAGGTGGCAGATTCTCTTCTTAGGCAGAGAGGCATCATTGCCTTCTCTTCCCCTTCCTTACATATAATTTTCCTAATGATGCTTTAACTTTAGGTGTAAAGAGTTGCTCACCCAGATAAAACAGGAAGAGGCAAAGAGAAAATATGTTGTTGCTACTGCTCTCCTACTTTGACTTCCAGTACTGTCTGAGTCAGCTATATGTGGATTCCTCAAGTTTCTACCTGGTTGAAGTTGCTGGAAACTTCTCAACAAGAAGGGAGGAATCACATCCTTGCAAAGGACACTAGGCATAAAGTGAAGAACTCTAGTTAATGGGGTTTTCTTCTGATATTGTTCCTTGCAACTTTTCTCACTTTTTGGCACGCAGCTTGGATAGGTAGAGCAGTTAATATTCCCGTTGAGTGGTTTGATGGCATTTGAGGAGTGCCTGGCTCCAATAACATTTGATAATGTGTCAACCATCAACAATAAGCTGGCCCCACTCCCCGCCAAAGTGAAGGAGCATACTATTCAGAAACATGTACCTCAACATGATGGGGGTATTTTTGTTATAGAGGCATTTCTTTTCAGTTAAGAGATGGTTACATCTACATATGGTTATGTCTCCATCTTTACCATTTTGTGACATCTGTTGTCTTTAAGCCTATAGCTTGTCTGCTCCCTTATTCTTTAAAAGGGAATCTAGGGCTTATTGAAAAATATTGGTCCAAGGTCATACTTTTTAGACCTGGACTAAAGCATGGGATCAATCTAATCATGGAGGAGTTGTGTATATTTAGCATTTGAATACAGAATTAGTTGTCCAAATTTAAGTTCTATTTTGAGTTCATATTATGATGTATTTGGTTAAAAAATCTAAAAATTAGTATCAGTTTATTTTACAAATTATTGTTGAGTTTCAAAATCTACTGTCTCCTTCTCATGTATACATTGTTACATTTATGAATACAATCAGGTTAATGATTGATTTATTCATCATCACAGTCTTTCCTGTGTTTGCATATTTTTCTTACGGCATTTACTCAAGTAGTAAAATAATAGTTGTAAGAGGATATTGAATGTAACATTGGCTTACAAGGATAACTAAGCATGGTTAATTCTAAAACTAGTGAAATATTATAATGTAAGGCATTATTTTATCATCACAGTAAACTGAGACAATTCACAAAAGGGTTTTTTCATTTATATCTAGTTTTGACTCTATGACCCTTGAATTAGGCACTGGTCCTATCAGAAGTGTTGTATTGCACGGAACCCCCTCTAGTCACCCTCATTTTAAAATATTAGAACAAATTTCCATTTCAGTTGTAGACAGCTAGCATTAGTTTAATCATGTTCTTCTACAAAGAATTGCGATAAAGCTTAGGCATCTAGCCCATTACTTTACTATTTCAGTATATCTTTAAGAAAAATAAGAACATATATATTTTAGAATAGTGTTTTGAACAAGTATTTAGAAAACCCCATTCAATAAACACTATCAAAATGGGAACACCCTCCTTGGTCTTGCAAAGCCTAAAGTGTAGAGGAAAAGGATTGAAACCCCATTTCCTATTCGTTAGCCAATCCCTTGAGACAGATCAGTTATTAGAAGTGGCTATTTTATAGATCTATTTTCTTGAGATCAGGTTGGGAATTTAAAATAACCAACACTAGGTATGATGGATTCCATTTTAAACTAGATGGACTATTATGATTTAAAGGAAGAATACACATTTCAAACTCTGAGGAATTAAGGAATATCATGTGGAAGGAGGTTCATTCTGCACCCTATTCAGGACATCCTAGAGTGATGAAACTACTAGTCGATGTAAAACCATTGTATTTCTAGAAAGGAATGAAGAGGGATGCTACGAGGTTTTGTAGCTAGATGTCCAGAATGCCAAAGGGTGAAAGTAGAACATCATCACTCAAGAGGAGTTCTATATCCTCATGAGATTTCAGAATAGAAATGGCAGATCATTAGCATAGATTTTTTACAAGGATTTCCTATGTCTAGAAATAGGAATAATGCTATTCTGGTAGTGGTAGATAAACTCACTAAGGTAGCACATTTTATACCTAGGAATTTGATAGATGGAGCACTAGTCATAGCCCGCAAATTTGTGCAAGCTCAGTTTTCCTGTTGCACGATATTCCTGAGAAGATCATCTTAGATAAGGATGCTTGTATGACATTAAGGTTTTGGGAAACCTTATTTTCCTCACTTGGAACTCAACTAAACATAATCTCATCATATCATTCTGAGACAGATGGCCAAATGGAAAGAGTGAACCAAGTGTTGGAAGATCTACTGAGATTGTATTGCATGGCATAGCAATACAAGTGGGAAGATTATCTTCCTTTTATAGAATTTGCTTACAATAATTCCTGTCATTCCACTATAAAGATGGCTCCATTTGAAGCATTGTATGGAAGAAAGTTCCAAACTCCTATAAGCTAGGATAAGCTAGAATATAGGATTAGCCCTGGTCTAGAAATGCTATGATAAATGGAAGAACAGGTCCATTTGATTAAGAAAACATTAGCGGAGGTGAATGATAGATAGAAAATCTATGCAGATGCTAGGCACATCACAAGAAACTTCTAAATAGGAGAGAAATTTATGTTAAGAATCAAATCACAAAAGAGTTCCATTAAGTTTGGAAATTCATCCAAACTAGCTCCTAGATATGTGAGTCCCTTCAAAGTTCTCAAGGAAGTCAACCTAGTTGCATACAGGATTGCTCTACCACCAGCTCTTGCCATGATGCATAATGTTTTCCATGTTTCTTATTTGAAAAAGTATGTTGCAAGAGATAATCATATTCTTATTCTTGATTGGAATGCCTTACTAGTGAAGGACCCAGGGGTGGTAATGATCGAGCTGATTAAAGTGCTCAAAATGCGTAAGCTATACTTGCATAATAAAGAAGTTACTCAATGAAAGGTCCACCAGTATGTAGAAGAGAATGCCACTTGGGAGAGTTATCATGATATTTATAAAATATTTCCTCATCTGTTTTAAGTTTTCACTATGATGAACAAAAACGTTTTCATGTTATAAACTTTGGATACATTAGATCATCGGGGACAATGATTCTTATTGGGAGAGATATGTTACATCCCCAAACTTTGACTATGTTTTACTTTTACTTTCATGTGATTAGGTGGATAAGTTATCATGGATTAATGATTTGACATTTAGGAAAATGTTAGGATAAATCATTGATTTTATGAGTTATGATTAATGCATAGAGTTTGACATCAGATGAGAAGATCTTGAGATTATTTAATTATGATGTATAAAGATTTGTTGATGATATGCTAATCATAGTTTGTATGATTGTGAGTGAAATAGGAAAAAAATTTCCACCTCCGAGAAAGGAAGGAGGGCATCATCAAATAGAAGGGAATAGATGCTTGGGAAGAGACAAGTTTGCCATTTGAGACCTAAGTTGTATATTTAGTTGTATGATTATATTATCCCCACATCCATACTTATGGTAATATTACCATCATGTTGATGTATTGTATTTATTTATTAGTGTATCGTTATATTGCTAAAGAAAATATATTAGTAATTCATAAACATTGGTCCTATGTGATAAGCCTTTTTGGTATGCAAACCACTACACTCACATAGTGGTGCACGCACTATATCCACGTTATTGTGGAGTAAGTGGAGATAAAACCACTATCTTTTTGGAGATATTTTGGCTTGTGAGTAACACCTGTAGCATTACATGCTAGGAGGTGGATGACTTTTAGAAGAATTTAGTTAGCCAGCAGGGTGGTGGGATTATCATGCACTCTTCTTTTGATTGACAAAGTTTTTGTTAGAACATTAGGTAGAAAGGATATGAAAGGAAGGTAAGTAGATAAGAGGAAAAGACATAGGGAGTAACTCCAAGTGTGGGAGGATAATTATGATTAGAATTGAATAGGTACTATTATTACAGCTGAACCTATGTATGGCATAAGACGTATTATCTTTATTGTCAATGTTAATATTCTTTGTTAGAGTATAACCCATAGATTGAGAAGGCCGATATCATTATATAATTGTATCCTCTATAGCACATCTTAATGAGGCTGATATCAATATATATCTCTATATTCCTTATAATGTTATCTACCGCTATAGGAGGTTGACTTTGGTATGACAAAAGCTTGCTTTGTTGAGCATGCCTTGTGGCTACAACAGGCTGAAGGCTCTCAAAAGTTTAACACTTTCTTGCTATCAATTGAACGTAGACTGTAACAGTCTTTTCTTTTCTTATCTATAGTAAACAAAGGACCTTGATATCAATCAGTTACATTGATATTTTGAGAGTCTTAGATTATTTTATAAAACCAAAAATTGACTTTCTATAGTAGTATGAAAGTAATCTTCTTAGATGGTATCTCTATGTAAAAAAAGTTATTGATGAGCCTGCAAATGGCAAGTCTCAAACTGATATGTTATTCTCTTTTCAAGAAAACAACTTATTGCCATAAACATAATGATTCTTCAGCAGAATAGATGGAGTCAAGGTTCAAACACTTGATCCCTAGTTGTTAAGAGAATGGATTTTCGAGTCCCAAAACTACCATATATTGTTATCAATTCAAGAAATACTATTGATTATCATGAGTATATATATATTATGATCAGTAGGTTCTTTTGTGCCATCATAGTATGCATACGACCATCTTGGTGGTTAAATTGAAATGGTATGTGGCTAATAAGAGCCATGTCATTCAAAGACATCCACTTAGCTATGAATTGATAAGTGTTCTAATTGAAAGTTAAGCTTTAGAGTTTATTCTTTTTTTGATGTATATCAAGAAACCTTGTTAATTATGACAAGGGTTATTAATTATTCATTTTTGTTTAAAGAGATTTGAAAAGATAGTTTTCTAAGAATATCCCAGACATGCATAATGAACATATAAGTCTTTTCACAAGTATGTCGTCAACTCTAAATAGGAATTTTATTGTCAATTTGGATTATATAAGAATCCATGAATCAAGTTAAGTATCTTGGACAAACTTATGATGATATTATCAAACTATTCTTTATGTCGATATTAGACACCAAAACCAAGAATGTTTATAAACTTTTGAAACAAGGAATAGAGTGACAAGGAGTCACAAATTCCATGTTGCAGTTGCAACAAGAAACTTCTTTGGAAGTTTAAGACCTTAATCTAAACCATCTTGGTCTTGTAGTCCTAAAATTAGAGTTAATAACCTAAGTCAGGAGGACTATGGATGAGATTTATTAAGACATCCCATGACTAGAATTGGTCAAACTAAATTCACTGTAGGATGAGATAGTTTCTAGGTCGAGTTAGAAGTTTGTGAACAATTGACTATGTTCATTACGAAGCATTTATTTATATTAAATCTTTGGCCTAAGTAATACATTTGTCTCTGCATGCATTAGTTAGTTCACTATGTTCCAGATTGCATAACCATCCAGTAGTGTCATACTTAGTTAGAAGGTATCTATATTTGTATGACCATGATTGGTTATGTAGGAAACAACACTAGAAACTCATATGGTAAAAACCTGTTGGTTCTATATATCTATTCCCTTCGTGATCAAGGGTAGGGCAACTTCTAGGAAGGAAGCTGTGTGGGGGACCACTGCTCTGTGGTTGGAGAAAAAGCACTTGGGTGATGCTCTCCTTCCCAAGCATATGACAAGCCAAGACTTATGAAGATAGATATCAAAACTCCAGATGTAGTATATTTATTAATATGACTTTGACAGTCAAATTTTATGTAAACTTATCTTTATTGCCATGAGAAAGATATTGTAATTACAAAGTGAAAGATTTCACTAACATGCTACCTTTCAATATGTTGTAATTTTAAGTTTGAAAATATTCATAAAAGATATGCTTTTTATTTATTTATTATGCAAATGATTAATGTGTTAGAAAAACAAATGTTTGTGATGTTTATGATTATTTACTTTTTAGTAAATTTAGAATGTAAATCTAGGTAATATGAGAAGATATACATTACATATTAAATCTGGGTAATATGAGAAGTCATGTTACAAGATTTTAATTAACAATATTAAATTTTAAAAAAATGGATAATAGAAGGGATTCAAACTTTGTGGTGTTTTATATATTTCTGTTAGTGATCTTGTAGATTTAAATTAGATATTTTAATAGATAGAAGCTTTAGTATCTTTAGGAAACATGAAAATGATAACACTAAATAAGATCTAGGACATTAATTTTTATGATTTTGCAATTTTGATTATTTTGAATGAGGTTTCAATCTAGTAGAACTTAGAAGCTAAGGAGAAGGTAGTATTTTTCTACAATCATTTATTGTTGAATAGGACCTAGAATCTTACTACTAGGTGTGACCTAATCACCATATAATAAGACCAACCATACTCTTCACTATTTTCAAGTTCAAAATACTTGTAAAACCTATCTCATTATAAGTCGTAAGCTATCTTTGTTGATCTAAATATTAATAATCCTTCAAAATATTACCTAATGCATAGCACCCAAATAACAACTATACACTTAAATAGTTTAGATAATAAAAATCCCACTAACTATTAGGAAGGGTTTGTAAGCACATATTTTTTGAAGTAAATGTCCAATGTTGAATCAAAAGAGAAAGGAAAAACTACATGATTGATAATATATTCACAAGGGTATATCTCATATCTAATAGAGTATTTATTGTACTTACCAAGTTGCATTTTGCAACCAAACATGTAATTAGATAACTTGCACAAGAGGAGTAAAATAACAAATACCTAAAAATATAATAGAAATTAATTACAAATACTTAATAATAATAAGCCACTTCAAGTAGGTAACCTCCAAAATTATTTAGCAAGAACATAGTTCATAATATCAAATAAAAATAGTTGTTTGAAATCAAATCAAGCTCATGCTAGTAAGTCAAACTATGACACAACACATGAACTATATCCTTAATAAAGTCACCCTCCTAGTTACCCTTCCTCTCATGGAAAAATCCAGTCAAGTGGTGGTGGAACTAAGGAGGTGTTACGTTCTTGAGGAAGTGGGATATCGTGGCTCATAACTTTAGTGTTGGAGCTCTTTTTTAAAGTCTATGCATACTAGTGTCCTTGTTGGTTTATAGGGTTTATGGTTTATGAACATATTGTCTATTGTCTTAGGGCCTTACGACTCACTCCCTTAGCAATTGTTATGTTTGTGAGTTGAATTTCTAGCCTAGTTGTTTCACTTAAATGTTATCACCTAATCCCTTTAGGGCCTGTAAACTTTACTAGCCCCATGTGTTGTCTATCACCTATTATTGAGCCTTTGCTTCAAGATCTCATGCCTTGCTCACATGGTCCCTAAGTGTTGTATCTTGTTAAGAACTTTTGTTACATGGAAGTCTCCTATTACATTGTATGTGTCCTTCACATCATCATTTTCTTGGAAGGCCCCTTCACCATTTCAACTCTATGTAATATTGTGTCGCATGTCTTTACACCTGGACTGAGTATTAATTCTAATCATGTTCTGCTATGCCCATGTTGGCATTCTACCATTTGTTCCCCTCTATACATTTGTTTACCACATCACCTATTCTACCAAGAATCTAAAAGACTTATTGGGTAATGTCATCATACCTAACATGTGGAAATGTTTTATTGCTTCACAGAGACTCTCCACATCACAACTTTGAGTGATGGGCCTACTCCTTCTCTCACAATGTATGATGGCCATAAATTTAATCAAGGTTGATCTAACGATGTTGATTTCACCTAATGTATATAGGTGGGCCTAGTATATGGCTCTACTTAAACATCATCCACTTCAATGGTCAAAAAATAAATAGCAATTTTACACCTCATCCATAATAAAAAGTGCTAAATATTTGTCCTATTTTTATTGGCCAAATTTAACTTTTGACTATTGAAGTGGATGATATTTAAAAATAACCCTAGTATAATGTCACTTATCAAATGTAAATATGATGTGGTGCCTACTATACATCTGATGCACTTGGATGTGTAAATGTGATTAGTTAATCTATTGCTCAACTCTGAGGTGGTTATGGAAGTATCTCGTGACACTATGAGGAAGATTGATGACTTATTTCTATTGCTTTGTAGACGCTCTTTGCATCATAGTTTTGGTTGCGGGCCCCAATGTTGATAGTGTAATGTGAGATGGCCATTGATCCAAGTTGGTAAGATCTAATAGTGATAATTTATCCCATGTCCTAAATTTCCTAGCTATAAAGTAGCATATCATGAGGGCCCCAAATCAAGTTACCACATGTTTCCAAGCTTGCCCGATTGCTCAAATTTACTTGGCTTAGAGGATGGTGGTTTTTTTGCTAGTTTCAAACGAATGCAGAGAAGTAAGTGTTGTCCTATTTTTCTCCCTAGCCAAATATCCCAAATCCATGAAATCTCTAAGTGTTTTCCCCTTTAGAAATGCAAGGAAAAATATCCTAAATTGACTAAGTCCAAAAATCTTGAGTTTTTCCTTGTATTTTTAACCTTTTCAGAGTTTCAAAGTTTGGAGTTCTCCTATTCATCTTACCATCCTAATCGGCACTGAACTCCACTTTATTCCTTGCAAAAATCCTATAAGTGTTTAAAGTTTGTCAGATGTCGGGGGTCAGACATCCTTTCTTTCTTCCTTCCTTTTCTTTTAGAAGGAGAAAGGCAAAAGGCCCAAAGTCCAAGCTCTGACTCTTTCCCTTTGAAAATAATTCTAAGTGTAAGGCATTCCGCCATTCTGCTAAGCCTTTTGGGGTGACCCATGATAGGCTTATGGAACTGCAGAATGAAGAAACATGGCAAGGTCTGACAGTTGATCATCCAAGCAACCTAATGGGTGCCATGTGGCCTACTTTGGGACTTTTCTGCCATTTTGTAGAGCCTTTCAATGAAGCTTTGTTTATAGCCACAAAAAGCGGAAAGATGCCAAGTGGTTGTGATGTCATCTATTTCCCTCTGAATCGTTTCAAATTTCTCTAAGTGCTTTAGACTTTGGGGATTGGAATTTCCTTCTTCTTCCTTCTCATAAAAGGTAAAAGACGAAAGGCTCGAGGCCCAAACTCTATTGAAACTTTTAAAAAATAGCTAAGTCTTTAGACTTGCAGGGTTTTCTCCTTTCTTCTTCCTTCTCTCTTGGAATATGGAAGGCTAAAGGCCTGAGGCCCGATCTCTAACAGCTTCTATAATCTTCAAAAGCAGGGGAAAAAGAGGCAAAATCAAAGGTCAGGCATGGTTTATAGGAGGAAATTTTTCTGATAAGGCGTAATATAGGCTAGAATCAAAGGTTAAGCTTTCATCTCTAGCTGGAGTTTGTTGTTGAGTATTTATTGTTCCAGGTGGGAGATCAGATGCAAAATTTTCAACACAACTATTTTTTTCTCAGCTACGTCAGAGAAGATATTTTCTGCATTTATGTCAAAAAGAAAACAAATGTATCTAGGCATTCCTTTGCAGAAATATCTTCTAATAGGCCCATAGGATGAATTTATTGTAGCATGGGTGACATTTCTTTCTTGTTGACCACTCTTTCCCTCTTCCATGGCTGTTACAGTGATTTGTAAATGCTATATATGTATGTAAAAAGGATGTATTTCTGTTGGTTGGTTGATGGGTCATTATTTAGACCAGAGCACTTTACACTTGATTTTGACCTCATGATATTTCCTAGAACCAAATGAATTTGATCGACTATGTCCTCTTCAGGACCTCTCTATCTTCATTTCTAGTTCAACTTGTATACACCTAAAAATGGCACGACTCTGTCTAAATAAATATTCTTAATATTTATTTCAGTTTAATTCCTCTATCAATAAATTAAAAAACCAATTTATTTATCTGATTCACTTTCCTCTGCAAAATTAAATAAAATCATTTATTTAATTAAATCCTTCATATTCCTCCAAATTAAATAAATTCATTTATTTAATTAATTCCTCCAAAATTCCTCTGAACTAAATAATATCAAATTATTTAATTATCTCTTCTAAAATCTTAAGTCATTCTAAATTAAACAATGTCCAATTATTTAATTAGTTCTTCTAAACTTAACATCCTCTATATTTAAATAAATCAAAACATTTATTTAAATTATTTTATTTCCTCTTAAAAATAGATTAAAACCAAGACTAATTCATGCAAATCCATGTGCACACTTAATTAAATATTTTAATATTCAATTATTTGTTTCCTCACACATGTCCTATTTATCCTCCCCTTCAAATCAGTTAACTAATCAACCAATTCACTTAACTGATTAGTCTATTCTGTTAACTGATCAGTCCACTTAGTTAACTCTTCAATCTATTTCTATTAACTCCCCTTTTGCATAATAGACCAGGACACTTGTACTCTTCCTATTCATGCACATCTCTCAACCTTACTCAATTGTTGATCTTCTTGTTCATTCTCAACCATTGATCTTCTCTTTCTCAAACCTATAAATACAATCCCTATTCCTCCATTTCAATCATCCAAGCTTTTAGTAAACTTACTCTGCAGAATTCACAGTGCGCCTTTGGCACCAACACCATATCCATAGCTTGTGATCATCCTTTTTATTGTATTGAAGCGCCTCTTCATTACAAGAAGTATCATAGTCATTTCTCTATTGTCATCTTGAAGAACAAAGCAAGGAAGTGCGCTTTCTGACGGCTTCATTCACATACAAAAATCAATTGAGATTAGGTGAACAATGGAAGCCATGAAGTAAAAAGGTTTGCAAGGTTTGTTCTTTGTTTTAAATCTTTGTTATTTGCAATTTCTATTGAGTTATTAGATTTTTATTAATCATTGATATTATTCCACATTTTCCTGATACATTTCTGGCGCCCACCGTGGGGCCTTCCTCAATTTAATCCCAAAACTGAGTTTTTGTGTGTTAGGTTCCATACACAGGAGGATTCTATGCATCTATTCATTAATAACACACATTTGTCCTCTAAATCAATGCATCTATTTAATCAGCACATATGTTCACTGAATTGGCACATAGGAAAAACAAAAACATTAAAAAATCTGTCAAAAGCACAGAGATGCGCATTTGTTACATAGAACTGTGCATTTGTTACACAGAGCTGCACATTTGTTACATAGAGCTGCGCATTTGTTACACAGAGCTATGCATTTGTTACATAGAGATATGTATTTGTTACACAGAGTTGCACATTTGTTACACAGAGCTGTGCATTTGTTATACAGAGTTACACAATGATTTTGAGTTATTTCTTGTGATTTTTTGCTAATGCTAACATTTCCCGTAGGAATATTCTTAGATTTGCTTCTAGGTTAAGGGTTGGTTTAGTCATATAGCTACATTTGTTAACTCATCTTTAGATTTAATTAGCCAAGAAAAGTAATTGGATTGTTCATGCAAATCTCATTTAGCTCTAACTACAAGGATTGTAATTTGATCTTGTAGCATCAACAACTCAAACATAGTCCCTACTAGAAAGATATAAAATTGAACCATTGCTATCTTGCTCCTTTCAAAGTTAACAAATCATGTGTGTGCCCAAGTAGCTTAACTCATTTAGTCTTTTTCATTTTAATTAGGGGAAAAGATCCATTGTCTTTCGTGTTTTCAGAATGATAGTAGGCCTATGCTCTCCCCTTTCTTGGGTGACCAGAATTCCAAACCTATCATTTTGCATGTTTAACCTTTAGAGAGGCATGCCCTTGGATATCCTTCCATCCAAGTGGGAATGACCTTAAGTGGTAGCAAGCTAAAGCCAAGCTCTACCTAGCCACTATAAATAAATTGTGCTTGAGGCAAAAGCTTCATGCAACAAGTGTTGATTAGTTATACCGACAGCCAACCTCCCCCAAAACCCTCCAAGGCGCAACCCTTGAAGGCTGGGAGACTCCATAACAGAGAGTAGTGCTACCGTATGTATAACCACTCGAACAGTTGCACTTACTAATTATACATTGTTTTAGAAGCCAAAATACCCTATAAACTGGTGTCAGGAAGAGCGATTATCATCTCCCTAAGATGCCTCATGTAACAGTGAGAATTCAATTTATATTGCCCCTACCATCCTAGGATTTGTACTTGTTTTTAGTCAAAAAAGTCAAAAATCTTTAAGAAAGATCAAAAATCATGAAAATATTCTTTGTGTTTGCTGTGTCTTCTCACCATAGTTGAAAAAAAATCAAATCAAAGAGACCAATTTTCAGCCAAAGAAAACCAAAAACATAAAAAAATGTGCCAAAAACATCAAAAAATGTGCCAAAAACATTTGCAAAATTAGTCAAAAACATAGAGCTGTGCATTTGTTAGGTAGAGCTGCACATACATTTTAACCTGCTGCACATCTGTGGTCTGTTCCTGCACTTTTATCCTTCACCAAAGCTGCGCATATATTTTGACTTGCTGCGCATTTACCTTCTATAACTGTGCATTTATTGTTGCGCATATATCACAACGAGCATTTCCTAGTCTTTTGAGAGAGAATTTTCAACATTTCTAGGTACCCATTTCAGCCTTGTTCCAGTTTCCAAGATTAGATTTACCATGCAGTCACTTCTCCTATCCATTTTTCACATCATACCCTCTTTCCTGTTGGATATCTCGCCAAAACACTTCACAAAATTTCCCAAAATCAAACCAAGTATCAAAACCAAGTTAGTGCAAAGCAATTCTAGATCATATTAGCCTCAAGCAAACCTAGTAAGTCTCCACTATCAAGGATCTATCATCCTTCTCTCACGGAACTTCATTAGTGGCTTGTGCAAAACTAGTCTACATCAAGTAATCAGATTCCAAACATCCTTACTTCTAGCTATCATCTAGTACCAACCAACTTGTTTGAGACCATTGGTCTAAGTAAACCCTTGTTCGAACCTTGTCACCACAAGTATCCCCTTCAACACAACCTCCAAGCACCCCTTGTCAAAACTTCAAATCTCACACCACCCCATCCCAAGTCAAATTGCATGGTCTTAACTAGATCCCAAAAACAAAAACAACTTGAAATGGTGGGCACATCTAACAAGATTTCCCCATCCCCTCATGACAGTGATGGGAAGTTTTCTCATGAGGACATTCTAGAATCTCAACAAGACTGAAAGAATAAGAACATTGTGAATGATGGGGTGGTTGATGCCAAAAATGTGGCTCCCAAACAACAAATTTTCAACCTCTCAGGATCCTCAAACAATGCCACACCAATCAAATCACCATCAAGAGAACCAAGGCAATCGTATAGGTACAGCTTTCAAAATAGACAAAAAATTACACTACTAGGGGAGTCATTAGAGTCTGCTTTGTGAAAATTGTTGGCAAACAATGAGATCACCCTTCTCGCCATAAGTGACTATGAACTGATAGTAAAGTCTCCTTGGTGGAAGGATACCGATTTTTGTGAGTATCATAGGGGAAAAGGACATAAAACCAATGACTATATTCATCTAAAAAATGCTATACAAGACTTGTTAGACCAAAATCATGTCGGCGCAGAAGACCACCCATTCAATGAATCACATGTGGCGTACAAGGATCCGCTTCTTAACCATGACAGGCATAACAACAACAACAACAACCAACAAAATCACAATAATGGAAACAATGATACAAATTACACAAATGTGCAATTTGAATACACTATTAATTGCATATCAGATCATATCCTGCAAATCTATATACCCACGTCGGACACACAATCATATTCCAACACTAACCCTGATTGCACTATCACCACACTCAGTGAAAACATCACCTTGCACACACTCCCCCCAAGTCGATCACCCTCACCATCTACTATTATTCTCCATCCATTGTATTGTCCATCTACCCATACACTCATGAAGGATGTGATCCAATGGTTGTTAGCAAGGAATCAACCATGCCCATTTCATAAAACACCTCATGAAGAACCTATTGAAGAGCCTATCCATCAAGAGTCTATCACAAAGCCTCCAAACATGCCCATTACCCTAACCCCATCATGTAATCCGTTACCAATCAAGCCTATTGAAGGATCTTCTACCATGAGTCCAAGCCACATTCCACTCTATCCTCATGTTGTTGACCATCTAGAAGATATCGAGCTTATCCAAGACTCCCCCACTTCCACTTCCATTCAAGGAAATCAAGATCTATGTCAAAAGTATAATCTAAAGCATGTGGACTACACCATCAGCCCACCAATCTCAGAACTTGAAGATACAGGGTTCTTCTTTGACTTATGATAGATGCCTTCCGAGGTAGAATTAACAAAACAAGGAAACCCTGTGTTATACCTACAAGTGTGGATCTACGATACATGTATCAAATGGACTTTAATCGATGATGGGGCAACAGTTAACATAGTTCCTTTCTCCCTCTTCAAGAGGATGGGCTATGGGCATGCTAATATCACCACTTCATGAGATACTCTACGCGGGTATGATAATCTACAGACTACCACCATCGGCAAGATCACCCTCCCAGTAACCTTGGGACCTAAGACCATTCCTACCACATTCTACATCATCAACAAAGACACAGGATATAACATTCTCCTAGGTAGACCATGGATACATAGGATGAAAGCCATACCCTCCACATTATTTCAAGAAGCTTGATTCCTACATATAGGGAAAATATATGTCGCCAAGGGAGATCTAGAACCTTTCAACATAATAAAGACCATAAACACCATAGACATCAAAACTCTTGAAGACAAGCCATTACCAAAAATAGAAAGAAATGGTTCCCAAGAATAAGACTATTGAGATCATGGAATTGATTGAACAAGATGGACCACTCTAATCCCCCTCAGAGGTACTCATGATCGATAGCCAAGAAGCTTACAAACTCTTCCCTTCCATAGGAGAGGAACCACATAGAACTAAAGGCCCAATGTTTAAAACCACCACATTAGATCTGAGAAATGCAAACCCACATGCTTTCTTAGATGCTGAGGAGGACACGTTAGAAGGTTACACACCATTTTCACTATTAAATGAGTCATATCTCCCTAACACACTAGAAGAAATAGGATCATCTGAACCAGTAATGCCCATGGAAGAGGTGCATTCTATTGATAATGAATCAACCAATGTCATAGGAATGCTACCAAGGATGTTCATGGTATCCAAACCGTGAGATGAACCTACCACCTCTACCTCAGTTCAATCAAATGAACTCAATGAATGGGTAGCAACTCAGGTGCAAATTGAAATGGTCAAAAGACTTCCCGATGAGGACGAAGAAAGTGAAGGCCTCTTTCACACATAATGGAAGACGTAGGTAACTGTCGGTGTTGATGACCTTGTCATCTTTGAACTCCCACGTAGTTACATAGGATATGCCATGGACTTAAGACTAGAGCCTAATGGGAGGATGAGTATAATCTTTCTCCCTCCTAACGAACAAAGGGAGCCACAAACTCCTCTTGAACTATTCCAATTCTTACAAACAATCTAAGAGAGACCTGAAATAAAAATCTACATGCAAGAACAATTTGATCTGTTGATAGAATTACTCAAATGCGAAAGAGTCCTGTATTGGACCCCCTCCCATCAACATGGCTTTCAAGATTTACTGCATCTCACAATGCCAAGGGAAACCATTGAGTTGGCACCAATGGATTCAAGTGATGAATCATACATAATCAGAGAGTTGGTCTTGAGAAGAGGTAGCATGAAAAATAAGAAAAAAAGACAAAAAAGAGTCTTTTCTGAAGACTAGAAAGGCCCCTACATGGTTAAAGAAGATATCAAAAACGGTGCTTATCTCTTGTCCACAATGGAGGGAGAGGAATTTGGTGAAGCAGTCAATGCCTTTCACCTTAGGAAGTAATATGTCTAAAAAACAAAAAAATCGTAAAAACATACAAAACACAAAAAAATTGTAAAACCATCAAAAGTGTCAAAAAAAGTAATTTTCTTGCATTCCTGTATCATTTTGTTCATCTTGCATTACTGTCAGTGATTTTCTCTTGCACTATTTTCCTTGCAGTAAGGCGCCTTGGGTTTCCTAGATATACGTCATTCTTTCAGGACCTAGAGATCCCTCATTTTCCATAATCGCCATTATCCCCCTTCATTCCCAGTGATTCTAATCAAAGCCTAGCTCTTAGCTTTATATTGATCCCAGTATTAAAAAGTCAAGATTTTAGACCTAAACGGAGTCAGTATTCAAACCTATAGTGTTCAAAGGAAGCTTGCAAGTAGACCTTCCCATTTCTTCCCTAGTAGTAGAGAAGTTCAACTAGATTATGAAAAATTTAGGTGGCGCTCAGCGCCTTATCTTTCTTGGACAAAAATTTCAGGAAGATCAAAACTTTGAAGGAAGCAATCTAATATACGAGTGAACAAAAAAAATGAGTGATCAAAATAAGAGTGTTAAAAAAGTGAAAATTGAGAGATCAAAGTATTGCATATCACAGTTCCTGAAAGCATCTATTTCTTGAAATATCAAAAAACCCCCAAAAAATGAGAAAACTCAAGTGAGGAAAATACAAAAAAAAAGTGAAAAAGCAAAAAAAAGAGAGATACAAAAAAAAGAGCAAAAGAAAGAAGATTGCTAAATGTTTGTACTCTTGGGTGGAGATCAATCTAAGCTTGAAGCCTCAAGAATGACATTCTAACAGAGAAGGAAAGGTACAAAGCACACACACGCACTAGTTGAGCTAAACTGACAAGTCTAGTAGTCTTTAGGATCATCTTCTATCTAGGGACCCTTGTTCTTTCTTGAATATCCTTTACCCCAGGTCTATCTTGCTTGCCATCTATAATCCAAGTCTAGTGAACACAAATAAACTTTGTTACTTGTCTAAGTTGAAAGCTTGTCAGATTGTCTTATCTAGATAAGGATTAGTGTTTAGCCTTTAGAAAAAGTCTAAAAATTAGAAACACTCTGTAATTCATTTCACTCCCCACTTAAGTTTTCCCTAAATCCTATCTCATAGTCTTGAATAGGTCTCTTATATCAGGACAACGTGCCATCCCCTGAATTGAAAATCGTATTTAAGAGCAGTCATTTTGTTTGTCCCACATTGCATTCATGCCAGCATCATAAAATGTCTCAAAACTAATAAAGTTCAATGTCGTAACTCATGGCATTTAGTGGAGGTACATGTTGCCTACCATCATCCATCATCCGATCGTATCTGTTTCGCAACAACCACCTAATGATAACATATCATGGCTTGATACTTTATTGGCATTGTTGCCTTAACTACCTAAGGTTTATCCAGTATCCTATCTATAGTGTCATTCTTTCATAGCATCCATCATTAGTATCTTGTCTTGTCCCCGAACTATGTTGCCTCTGTGTCTTCACATAGGTAAGGCTATTATCAATGCACCCCCGAGGCTCCTTCTCATTTGTTCCATACCCCTTTTCACCCATCCGCTGGTCTGTCTTCATCCTCACCATTTCCCATAGCCTAGGTCCTAGGTCCACCAAGTTCACCTCGAACTATGTTGCCTCTGCGTCATCACGTAGGAAAGGCCATTATCAATGCGCCCCCGAGGCACTAGGTCAGTCCATTAGGTCCCGTTTCTCCATATCTGTTTGTGAGTTCATCCCTAATAAGTTGATCCTTTATCTGACTAGGGGCAAGTCCTCGACCTGGTTACGGATTTGGATTCTTGAATGCCACATGTTCTAAGAGGACACTAATAAGGATTGTGATACCTTTCACTAAGGCATGCAAGCGCAACAAGGCACGCTTCCAAATAGAAATCTTGATGTAAGACATCAACATATCCACAACAAAACAAACAAGTACCTAAAAACACTCAAACTAATTTTATCTAAACTATGGCAAGAAGTCACATCTAATGCAAGAATGTTTGGTGTTTTGTGAGCAGGTTAAGTTACAGAGTCTTAATTTTTGTTATTATGTCTTTCTATGTTACTCGAGGATGTCAAACACTAGAGGGGGTATAATCATTATCTTTGTCTATTGTTTGTGGATCAATCATTAGTAATGTGATGACTTTTATCTAACGACATGATCAGCAAAAGATCATCGAGGACTTTAGAGTTCTAAACATGAAAAGGGGGCAATCCTTGTCTGTTGAAACACAAGAAGTACTCAGGTCATCTAGATTCAATTTTGACTAGATGCTTGTATTAACTTGCTATATCAAAATCCATCTAAGTAATACTTAGGTCATCTCAATTTAAATATACCTAGATGCTTGTATTTTCTTACAACATTTCAAAAGAGAAAAGAAACAAAAAAAGCACTCAATGATGAAATAAGAACTTCAAAATACTTGCAGTATCAAGATGACATATATCTGTATCCATAAATACATCCATTTGCATTTCATATACCATCCATCAATAAAGATTTTGTTTGCAGTGTCAAAGTTTACAAAAGCTTGTGAGTCCTTCAGTCGAGTCATTCTTCTGTCAAAAGTCAAATTTCTATCTATCATTTTATCTTTCATCCTTGTCTAGTAAATCCAAGCGATGATCCAAATGTAAGTCCATCCTTAATCCATACCAATTGAGTAAATCAATCTTGTCAAATTATCCAATCAAAATCAGTGGTCTTGATCCTAATCTTGTCGTAAACCAACTCAATCAATCATAATTATTAGTGGGATATATCTTTCCCATGCCTATCATGTTGATCTAGGGATATATCGTTCCCCGCAATGACAACACTATCATCAATCATTATCGATTCATCATTGGTTTACCATTGGACAAGGGTAATACCTTGTTTGTTCTTGTATCATTTGTGCATACTTGCTTACTTGCTTGTGCATGTTATCATTTTATCTTGCATCACGTATCATTCAGCTCTTTCTTCATCCCATTTTTCTTCCGTGTCAACCAATTTCTTCACCCTAACCTAGCTGTTCAACCTTCTTCATCGTGAGATTGTCTGTCTCACACCCTTAATTCTCCTTCCCGTCCAATCTCCCGCAGGGGCATTCTAGCATCATAAACTTGTACCAGGGACAAACTGAGGCATGTATCATTATCAGAAAACTCATACTTCTTTGAAACAATGTGATAAAACACATTGCATCAAAGAGGGGCAAAATGTATACACCTAAAAATGGCACGACTCTGTGTAAATAAATATTCTTAATATTTATTTTACTTTAATTCCTCTATCAATAAATAAACAAACCAATTTATTTGTTTGATTCACTTTCCTCCGCAAAATTAAATAAAATCATTTATTTAATTAAATCCTTCATATTCCTCCAAATTAAATAAATTCATTTATTTAATTAATTCCTCCAAAATTCCTCTAGATTAAATAATATCAAATTATTTAATTATCTCTTCTAAAATCTAAAGTCATTCTAAATTAAATAATGTCCAATTATTTAATTAGTTCTTCTAAACTTAGCATCCTCTATATTTAAATAAATAAAAAAAATTATTTAAATTATTTTATTTCCTCTTAAAAATGGATTAACACCAAAATTAATTCATGCAAATCCATGTGCACACTTAATTAAATATTTTAATATTTAATTATTTGTTTCCTCACACATGTCCTATTTATCCTCCTCTTCAAATAAGTTAACTAATCAATCAACTCACTTAACTAATTAGTCTATTTTGTTAACTGATCAGTCCACTCAGTTAACTCTTCAATCTATTTCTATTAACTCCCCTATTGCATGATAGACCAGGATACTTGTCCTCTTCCTATCCACGCACATCTCTCAACCTTCCTCAACCGTTGATCTTCTTGTTCATTCTCAACTGTTGATCTTCTCTTTCTCAAACCTATAAATACAACCCCTATTCCTCCATTTCAATCATCCAAGCTTTGAGTAAACTCACTCTGTAGAATTCATAGCACGCCTTTGGCAACAACACCATATCCATAGCTTGCGATCATCCTTTTTATTGTATTGAAGCCCCTCTTCATTACAAGAAGTATCATAGTCGTTTCTCTATTGTCATCTTGAAGAACAAAGCAAGGAAGTGCACTTTCTGAGGGCTTCATTCACATACAAAGATTGATTGAGATTAGGTGAACAATGGAATCCGTGAAGTAAAAGGGTTTGCAAGGTTTGTTCTTTGTTTTAAATCTTTATTATTTGCAATTTCTATTGAGTTATTGGATTTTATTAATATATTGATATTGTTCCCAATTTTCCCGTAACACAACTATCAAGGGAAAGTTATCATTCTGTGTCTTTCTAAACTGTATTTAGCTTTTCTATCTTCATAATAGATATTTAGCCTTTGTGATTAATACAAGAAGCAGATTCTGCCTCTCTCATTTTCTTTTAAACTATGGCTATTTGAATGTTGCTGATTTATTCTGTGGATAAAACGATCCCTCTATAAGTTCAACATCCAGTTTTGGTCTCTGTTAAAGATTGGATGAGTATGTGTTAGTTTATTCAGCCTTTGAAATCACTACTATGTTATGTCAGCTCCAACTAAACATACTAAATCTTAGTGTATCACCTTTCCCTTTTTGTATTCTTTTTCTCCCTTTTCCCTAGTGATTGATAACATTAGATTTAGTTTAATTCTCTGAACCTTAAGCTTAGCAAGAGGAACTAGCTTTCTCTGGAGGTCTGATCTCATCTGCAAGGTCCAAAACCTTGAGACCAGTCCCATTTTGTCATTGGAATGCTTGGACAGCCTCCAAGCAAGGTGCAATTTCTTGTGATAATAGTTTCTAGCATGCCAGTGGGACAAATATGATGAGCATTATCATCCATTGAAGGATTTGGTGTGTTCTTTAGTGCATTTTGCCATTCAGGCCAGTATTCACAAACACCATGGTGACTCTACTAAATAAATCTGATAGTGAAAGTAGCCCAAGTGCTTAAATATTCATCAAAGATCGAAGCTTGTTGATACTTTTGGTCTTTCCTATCTTTTAGAAGCATCTCAAATCACTTGGTGACTCTCTTATAGTATGTTTCCAGTCTCCAAAAGCAAACCTGTTACCCCTATTTTCAATGAATATTTTGATACATCTCTACTTTTCAATGGTCTAGTATGTCAAGATATTAAGGAAGTCATGGTCTTTTCCCTCCATCAAGAATAGGCTTCCATATACCCATCATAACATTCACACCATTGTCATAGCCGTACCAAGAAATAAAACATTTGTGGCCTTCAATAGTGGAATCCCTCTTGACCTTACACAATATGATGACATCCTAGTTCCAGCTCTAAGGGCTATTCTCTTTTTCACTGGTGAAAATTCCACTACACCCACTAAGCACATCCAAGACATGGCCAATGTATGCTCCGTTCACAATGTTACCCAAGACAATTTCCTGGTAAGGCTCCTTGCTTCTTCCTTGAAAGGAAAATCTCTCCAGTGGTATAGGGGGTTACCTACAAATTTAATTCATGGATGGGATGAGTTAGGAGATAGGGTCTGTTAGCTTTTTGAAGATAACGGTGATCATTTGTCCCTGATAGAGAAACTAACCACTATTAAAAGGGCTCCTTGTGAATTCATGGTGGATTTTAATTTTATATTTCAAAAAACTTGGTATAGAATTCTACCAATGGTGATGCCTTCCCCTAATGCTACCTTCTTGTATTATTTGAGATCCCTGAATAGTGATATCGTTGTCATGATCTAGTCTCTAGGAGGGGATGTGTGACCTGATGCCTATGAGGTAGCTATTAGGGCAGAAAGATGTCTAATTCTAGCTAGAAAGATTGTCCCCATGCCTCTAATGCCATTATTTCTAGAAGCCCCAATCTTTCAGCCAATTATGACACCAATTCTTATAGATAACGTGACATACCAAGTTCCTATCAGCCCTATCATCTTAGCGAGCAACTTTATCAGAGGAACAATCAAAGACAAAATCAACTAAGCTATGTTAGGGCACTGAACCCCATAAACATGGCTACTACAAGACATCAGGTGTGCTTGTTCTATTTCAAAACAACCCGACTCAGGGTTATGAGTGGCATCATCCATGCAACCAGTCCCATACCCAAAGCATAGGCCAAAATGAAAAATTTAACCAAGTTTTAATGGCCCAGAATCCATCAGTAGTTCTGAAACCATAGGTTGGGCCTAATCAACAGGTTATGGTGGGAAAAAGGAAAATATAAGCTGAGTGTGTATTTTTGAATTGGCAAGTGGATGATGCTATCTTGTTTCATGAACTACCTAGTTACATTGAAAATGAAGAAGACAAGTAGGTGCCATCAGACCTAAGGCAGCATGAGAGAAATGAAGATGATAGAAAATTGTTGCGGGTTGAGGCCAAGCATGACAATGAGATTCTAGTCCATGAAGAAGAGCATATGAGTAGTCCTATATGAAAGAGTGTAGAGGACTTAGAGGAGGCTCATTTCTGGGATGAGCTTGATGTTTTCTTCTCAAACCTGGATAGTAAATTAGTGTCTCTAAATGAGGTAAATCCCAAGACATTTGAGTAGATTGAGGAGGCAGTCATTCCTCCAATTGATATACAGGAGCTAGAGCTTTCAGACCACCAGTAGAGTGAAGAAGAAATAGGGCAAAGGCATGAGATCAACCCTGTTGATTTGCATGTTATTTCAAGGGAATGTCCTACCAGACATTTGGCATATCTGAAGACATATGAGAAGAGTCACCACTTGTCATGCTTGCTCCTGAGCATGAATTAGAGCATCAAAATAAATGGGATCAACCCATTTATCCACTTCTAGGCAGTTGCATCAACAATCAGTTCAAATGGGTAAGTGAGTTTGTTCTCATTCTAGAGAAAGTATTTTCCCAATTTGTTGTATGCCCATCCCATCCCTAGCTCTCGTTAACTACGCACAGGCATGAAAAACATTGTAAATTGTTGAGAAAGGGTAGTTATTTTGAAAAACTAGTTAATGGCTTTGTTTAAGTAAGTTTTTTGGTTGGTTAGTTTAGGTGTAGGTTAGTTTTGTTTCTATTTTAGGTTTCCCTTCCATAAGTGCTTTTGCATAGGCAACATTCTCATTAGAAGAATTGTTTTCCTTGTTATATGTTTTGTGTTCTCTGGAGGCATTTTCAATTCTGTTTGATCATGTGGCTTCTTTTCTTTTGACCTTGTGCCTAATGGATTGTATAAGGCAACTGGATCATAGTGATTAGCAGGAAAACACCCCTAAGAAGTCACCAAAATGTTGTCCTATTTTTCTCCAAAGCCAAATAGCCCAATTCCATGAAATCTATAAGTGTTCTCCCCTTTAGAAATGTAAGGAAAAAACATCCTAAATTGACCAACTTCAAAAATCTTGAGTTTTTCCTTGTGTTTTTAACCTTTTATAGAGTTTCAAAGCTTGGGGTTCTCCTATTCATCATAACATCCTAATCGGCTCTGACCTTCGCTTTGTTTCTTGCAAAAATCCTCTAAGTGTTGAAAGTTCATCACATGTCAGGGGTCAGACCTCCTTTCTTTCTTCCTTCCTTTTCTTTTGGAAGGAGAAAGGTGAAAGGCCCGAAGTCTGAGCTCTGACTCTTTCCCTTTGAAAATAAATTCTAGGTGTAAGGCATTCCACCATTCTGTTGAGCCTTTCGGGGGGACCCACGACAATCTTGCAGAACTACCTAATGTAGACATGTGGCAAGGTCTGACAGTTGATCATCCAAGTGACCCGATGTGATGGAAGAGGGTACTACCTATAGGAGTCTAGAACACAACTAAGAGGGGGGTGAATCAGTGTTGTGAAAAACTTATAACTTTTTCAACGATTTAATTTACAAGACAAAGAAGAAGGAAGACATCAATGAATTGTTAAACATATATGCACATATATGATAATATATAAACATGAATCAGGATATGTGAGTAAAGCATTATAAAGTAAACTCATAAAGACAAATTATGACACTGAGATTTCTGGAGTGGAAAATCCTTCTTGGGTAGAAAAACCACTCAAAATGCCTCACTGGTTACAATGTTTAGAAGTACCAACTTCAAGGAGCACCAACCCCTAATTCATACTCAAATTAAAATCAAGAATTCAGAGGGTTTCTCTGTTTCAATACAAATCACTTCTTCTTTTACATATGTCTATCATATCATCATACTTCTCATCAACTCAAATCAATCTGCATACTAGTCTCAATGTCTTTGTTCAATCAATTCATAATTCATTCACCTAATTATCTCTGCATAACAATTCGCCTGATGCAATCAATTGCATATTGTCTTTCTAATGATCTTGTCAATCTCTGTATCTGATTCAGTTTATCTTTGTACAATTAATTTCATATTATCTTCATGTATCACAAGTTGTATTCAATTTTCATATATGTTCTTACCTTCTTATTCACTAAAAATTTCATTTCAATTTGTACCATTTAAAACCACACATGCCCTCATTTTCATCATCTATATATATATATATATATATATATATATATATATATATATGGATTTTAAACAAAAAGACCTTTCAAATTCAACTTTTTCCCTACAAGGAAAAATAACATGACCTTTCATATCTCTCTTTTCTCTATATAATCAATTCAAAAATCAATTAATTTTCTTCTAAAAAAAATCATCTGAAGAATAAAAAAATCCTTGATCTTTGATTATCTTTTCTCCTCTGTATATACAATTCATTTTTCTCTCTTGCCCATTCTCCATAATTTCACCTACAATAAGAAAATATTCTTCAATCTTTTCAATCTTTCATCTTCCGTTCAAACTCTTCAATCTTTGATATTCTTCAAAATATTGTCCCTTGTATAAAGCCTTAATTTTTTTTTTGGATAAAACTTTATGTTCATTTGAAAAACAAATCTTCCAATAAAAACATTTGAGTCTTCTTATAAAAAGGCCAATAAAATCTTCTTTAAAAATAATACTTTCAAAACAAAATCTCTTTCCTTATTGAACACTCTGCCACGAGAGGAAAAAATAGAAAGTCTCTCCATAAAATCTGCCTTTTTCACAGATACTAAAATTAGCTTTATAAAGCTTATCTTGCAGTCTTACCTTTTCGACAGTCAAAACACTTCAAAAAGGATGCTTGGGAGTAAACCTTTCTAATTTAAATCTTAACCAATGATTTTAATTTTCACACCCATCATGCTTTCAAACAAAGCCCTTGATAAACTTTTTGCTGCTTATAACATGAACATTTTACCTGAAAGATCGGTTTCCTTAGCCATGGGGCCGGTCATCATATGAAGAGGACCCCCTTAAGTCTTCACTTAAGTGGTCAGTCACTTATGATAGCAGGTCAATGAAGATTCATAACAAAAAGAAAAAACTATCATATACAGGCAAAAAGTGAAATAAAAAAAATTTAGTCTTTAGGAAATTAAAGCCTTAATAAATCTTGAAGTCTTCTTCTCACCCAATGAAGACTTAAGAACATTAAATCCTCTGAATATAGACAGTGGGTATATATCACCAACAGTAATATAAACATGGACAATTTAGGAAGAACATGATATGTAAAACATCAACTTTGTGAGAAATATGCATAACACCAATAGCTTCAAGATAACTTTGAATCTCCACATCAATATCAATGAACCCTTTTCAACAACACCAACACAAACAAGTATAGGTTTCTTCAACAATATCACTGCAGCAACACCATACCCTTGGTATCAAAAAGATATAAAATATGAGTCTTCGAACACTTTCTTTCTCCTATCCAAATGATATCTTGAAACAAATGAATGAACACACCTTATGAACAATACAAGGATACAAACAACATGTTCTGATGAAACTTGCATAACAACTCAACAACATCAACTGATCAAATCAAACACTCTGCATCCATGTAACATTCTCTGCAAGTGCCACTTTTTGCAAGCCTTATCATGACATCATCATGAGTAAAGTATCTTGACATAACCAAAGAACATGTGAAGACAAGGGCACATTATGAAGAATGCATCTTGATCATCTTGATCAAACTATCAACTTCAAAAACACCAATGAACATCATGATCCTGACATGATATTGCATGACATATAAAGCACTTGTTAACCTGTCAAGAAATCATCTCCATAGGTGAATATCAAAAAACCCACCAAGCATCCTAAGACATGAACGATATGAACCCTCTGAATGATTAACATGTGAACCCTTATCATGAAGCAACAACTCCAAACTCAAATATGTGACAAGACATTAATACATGAAGATCAAAGCTCTGCATATCTTGTCAAGGCCAACTTAAGACATGAAGTATGAACAACAAACCTTCTTATATGAATCCTTTGCATATGAACAACTCCATCATGATCAACCACACTTTTAATGTCTTGATGATCCCAAAATGATCTACGCATTGGACCCATGTGGACAACCTGTAAACAACATAACTGCAAGAAACAACACTTTGTTAAAACAATCTTGCATCATCATAACATAAAACATGTGACAAAATTAACTCCTAATCAAACATATCCTGATCAAATGAGATATCCTACCAAATCTGCATCATCATCAACTTAACACCTTTTTGACATCAATGACAATCAGTCACCATCAATCTCCCCCTTTGTCATTGATGACAAAACTTCATGATGCATTTAGCTTTCTCCCCCTTTTTGACATCTGATGACAAAGGCTATTATCACCCCCTGAGAAAAAATACTTCATATAGTACACACAACACCAGCTAGTACTTGAGCATAACCATTATCATCTACCATAACTTATTCAAGACCTTTACTTGCCTCTCCCTGAAACATATTAATGATGAAAACCATCAAAAACCATGTCAGATTATCATATCAAGAACATTTCCATATGAGCATGACTTGACATCCAGTCCACCATTTTCTTTTGGAACTATCTCCAATCCACTTGAAAGCTCCAATACTCATGCAAGACACACATGATCAAAATACATGAAGATTAATATCAATAACATTTGAATTGCAATATCTTGACAACTCAAACTTTGAGAGCACCAACATGATATGAACATGACAAGACATTCAACATCATCAATCACTTTGTGTATTAAATCCTTTGACAACTTATCAACACCTTGCATCCACTGAACATGTCATTGATCATGAACACCTGTATTATTGACATACACATAAACTAAGAACTTCATTTCAACCATTATCAGGCAAGCATTGAAAACAAAACAAGATTGTAATATTGATAAGCATCAAATGATCTCCTCCTAAGACTTCTTGGGGATAATTGATAGGACATGAACAACTCCCCCTCACATCATGCTATCTGTTATGCAACTTGTACAAAATGCACAAGTCTAGAATCTGTCTTCTTTTCACTTTGTTTTTGCTTCAATCTCCAAACCATTATAGGTTCTTTCTTCATCCAAACTTTTTCAGCTTCTTTTCTTTTCCACTTTTTCAAATCAGGTGATACTTTCCTACAACTGTGTACTTTATGACCAAAAGAGTTGCAATTATAACAAATTAAGTTGTAATCATAATCAAATGACTGATAATACCTTTTTGGCATCCTTTGAGCACTTATGTAATGCTTCCATGTAGGATCATACCTTCTATGCACTTTACAATTTCTCTGTATGTGTCCAACATTATTTTACTTGTAACAAATAATATCAGTATTCCTTCTTTAATCAACTACTTTGTGTCCAAAATGATTACAAGTCTAACAATAACCATTAAATGAATAATTATACCTGTACATGTATGCTTGTTTTACTAGAGCAGTTCTTCTAAAATTTCTTCTTCTTTGTTTATACATTTTTCCTTCAGTTGCAGCAGTATGATAATTCAAATCAATTTTCTTTCTGGAAGTCTCTCTGACTTTAGAACACTCTCCTCCTTCAAAACCAAGTCCAGTAGTGTCTCCATATAGTTTTTGTTTACCAAGTATCTCATGTAGCTTGCTTGTGCTTTCTTCAAACTCCTTATACTTCTTAGATAAAGCCTTGAGATCATCATACTCTTTTCTCATATTGATAATATCACCTTCTAATTTCAAATTCTTAATTCTTCTAACTTCAAGGTTAGATTTTGAAACATCTGCTATCCTCTTAGCTTCCTCAACCTCTATCTTCAGACTGATAATCAAATTGTTTGAGTTATCAATTTGTGTCCTTAAATTTGCAATCTGAATACTTTCCTCTTCAAGATTAGAGAGTGCTTTGTCTTTGAAGTCTCTTTCTTGTTGTAGTTGCAACATTAATTTTTGGTTCTCCTTCTTATAATTCTTGAGTTCACTCAGAGCATATATGAGCTCTCCTTCCATATCAATCTCACAATCTTGTTCATCAAATTCCTGATCATCATCACTTATGATGTTAGCTTCTTCTGAAACAGATTGGACCTCAACATCTTCATGTGAATATCTTCTATCATTGTTATTCTTCTGAGATAACAAGTTGTCCTCTTCTTTATCATCACCTTGATAAATTATTTTCAATTCTCTCCATATATCTTGAGTTGTAACACAATTCATAACTTTACAGATAACATGATTAGATAATCCAGATAAAATAGCCTTCTTTGCAATGTCATTGTATTCATGAGCCTCTTTATGACTTGTATCATTAGGTGATAGAGAAGAAATAAAATAGTCATTCTCTATAGACATCCATACACCATATCCCAATGAAAATAGATATGCTTGCATCCTAAAACACCAAATAGGAAAGTCTGAACCATCAAAGAAGGGAACATCTGAAAACACTTTCTCTTCAACCTGTGAGACATTTCTATAAACTAGAATTGATATAGACTACACCTTCTCATCACAATGAGAGTTGACATTTCTCATGTTCTTATTTCTTTTGCACTTACCCATTATACTCCACCCTCAAGATCTACCCAAGCCAATTAGACTATAATAGGTAACCAAGCTTTGATACCAATTGTAGGAGTCTAGGACAACACTGAGAGGGGGGGGTGAATCAATGTTGCAAAAAACTTTTAACTTTTTCAACCTTTTAATTCACAAGACAGAGAAGGAAGACATCAATGAATTGTTAAACATATATGCACAAATATGATAATATATAAACATGAATCAGGATAGGTGAGTAAAACATTATAAAGTGCACTCATAAAGACAAATTATGACACTGAGATTTTTGGAGTGGAAAACCCTTCTTGGGTAGAAAAATTGCTCAAAATGCCTCACTGGTTACAATGTTTAGAAGCACCAACTTCAAGGAGCACCAACCCCTAATACATTTAGAAGCACCAACTTCAAGGAACACCAACCCCTAATTCAGACTCAAATTAAAATTAAGAAATTAGAGGGTTTCTTTGTTTCAATACAAATCACTTCTTCTTTTACATATGTCTGTCATATCATCATACTTCTCATCAACTCAAATCAATCTGCATACTAGTCTCAATGTCTTTGTTCAATCAATTCATAATTCATTCACGGGATTATCTCTGCATAACAATTTACCTGATGCAATCAATTGCATATTATCTTTCTGATGATCTTGTCAATCTCTGTATCTAATTTAGTTTATCTTTACACAATTAATTTCATATTATCTTCATGTATCACAAGTTGTATTCAATTTGCATATATGTTCTTACCTTCTTATTCACTGAAAATTTCATTTCAATTTGTGCCATTTAAAACCACACACACCCTCATTTTCATCATCTGTATATATATATGGATTTCAAAGAAAAAGACCTTTCAAATTCAACTTTTTCCCTGCAAGGAAAAATAACATGGCCTTTCATATCTCTCTTTTCTTTGTATAATCAATTCAGTTTCTTCTACAAAAGAATCATCTGAAGAATAAAAAAATCCTTGATCTTTCATTGTCTTTTCTCCTATGTATATACAATTCATTTTTCTCTCTTGCCCATTCTCCATAATTTCACATGCAATAAGAAAGTATTCTTCAATCTTTTCAATCTTTCATCTTCCATTCAAACTCTTCAATCTTTGATAGTCTTCAAAATATTGTCCCTTGTATAAAGCCTTAAATTTTTTTTTTGATAAAACTTTATGTTCATTTGAAAAACAAATCTTCCAATAATAACATTTGAGTCTTCTTATAAAAAGGCCAATAAAATCTTATTTAAAAATAATACTTAAAAAAAAAATCTCTTTCCTTATTCAACACTCTGTCACAAGAGGAAAAAATAGAAAGTCTCCCCACAAAATCTGCCTTTTTCACAGATACTAAAATTAGCTTTATAAAGCTTATCTTGCAGTCTTATCTTTTTGACAGTCAAAGGCACTTCAAAAAAGATGCTTGGGAGTAAACCTTTCTAATTTAAATCTTAACCAATGATTTTAATTTTTACACCCATCATGCTTTGAAACAAAGCCCTTGATAAGCTTTTTGCCGCTTATAACATGAACATTTTACCTGAAAGACTGGTTTCCTTAGCCATGGGGCCAGTCATCATATGAAGAGGACCCCCTTAAGTCTTCACTTAAGTGGTTGGTCACTTATGATAGCAGGTCAATAAAGATTCATAAAAAAAAACAAAAACTGTCATATACGGGCAAAAAGTTAAATAAAAAAATTTAGTCTTTAGGAAATTAAAGCCTTAATAAATCTTGAAGTCTTCTTCTCACCCAATGAAGACTTAAGAACATTAAATCCTTTGAATATAGAAAATAGGTATAAATCACGAACAATAATATAAACATGGACAATTCAGGAAGAACATGATATGTAAAACATCAACTTTGTGAGAAATATGCATAACACCAATAGCTTCAAGATAATCTTGAATCTCCCCATGAATATCAATGAACCCTTTTCAACAACACCAACATAAATAAGTATAGGTTTCTTCAACAATATCACTGCAGCAACACCATACCCTTGGTATCAAAAAGATATAAAATATGAGTCTTTCAACACCTTGTTGCTCCTATCTAGATGATATCCTGAAACAAATGAATGAACACACCTTATGAACAATACAAGGATACAAACAACATGTTCTGATGAAACTTGCATAACAACTCAACAACATCAACTGATCAAATCAAACACTCTGCATCCATGTAACATTCTCTAAAAGTACCACTTTCTACAAGCCTTATCATAAAATCATCATGAGTAAAGTATCTTGACATAACCAAAGAACATATGAAGACAAGGACACATTATGAAGAATGCATCTTGATCAAACTATCAACTTCAAAAACACCAATGAACACCATGATCCTGACATGATATTGCATGACATATAAAACACTTGTTAACCTGTCAAGAAATCATCTCCATAGGTGAATATCAAACAACCCACCAAGCATCCTGAGACATGAAGGATATGAACCCTCTATATGATTAACCTATGAACCCTTATCATAAAGCAACAACTCCAAACTCAAATATGTGACAAGACATTAATAAATGAAGATCAAAGCTCTGCATATCTTGTCAAGGCCAACTTAAGACATGAAGTATGAACACCAAACCTTCTTATATGAATCCTTTGCATATGAACAATGCCATCATGATCAACCACACTTTTAATGTCTTGATGATCCCAAAATGATCTATGCATTGGACCCATGTGGACAACCTGTAAACAACATGACTACAAGAAACAACACTTTGTTAAAACAATCTTGCATCATCATAACATAAAACATGTGACAAAACTAACTCCTGATCAAATGAGATATCCTACCAAATCTGCATCATCATCAACTTAACACCTTTTTGACATCAATGACAATCAGTCACCATCACTACCTTCATTCAAAAACATAACATAAAATCACATAGCACACATAAGCAATTCTTTGCCCACAAAATTAAACATCATAGAAAAAATATTGCAACAATATTTTTATTTTATTCAATTGAATCCATTACATCATCAAGATGAAACAAAATCACACCATGACTATTCAAGTTGTATCTACAGTCTTCCTCTGTTCTAGCACTCTTCCCTGGCGCCTCTCTTCCATAATCTACAACAAAATTAATTAGATGCTTCTGACATCCTCCATCTTCAAGAATGACTCTTCCTCATGATCTTTGTTCCATCTACACAATCTCTACCACTAGGAATCTCCATTTCTAATGGATTTCTTGAGTAATCTACTACTCTACTATCTTGTCAACGCATGGACAACCACCTCCATCTCTCTATTTTGGTGGAGCTACAACTTCTCTCATAAGATCCTCCACTCTCTATTATATTTGCCAATAAAAGGCATTTTAAATCTGCCCCAACAACAAATGCTTCCTCCTCATATTTATATTTTCAATTTAGACTTATCAATTCCCATAGTTGGGCATTTTTTCTCTTATTTCTGGTGCCTACTGTCAGCTGCAACCAAGGTATCCCATTAATTTACATTAATGCATCCTCTCTATGAGGCGTCTCACTCCTCCCATCATATTCCTTCTACCTTAGTGCCTTTTAACTCTCTGCCTCCTCCTTCTTTCATTCTAAGCGCCTCTTTTCAAACATGGTGTTTCCTCTTCTTTTTTTTCTTTATTTGAAGCTGAAAAATCTTCAACATAATGCAACTAAAATTTAATACCTCTTTTTAGAGATATTTTGTCCTTTAAATGTTCTTCAAAATCTATTTTGAAAGATGATTAAAACTGCCTCAAATCCCACGTTTGGCTGCCCCATTTTAAATGTTGTTTTAAAATCAGATTTAATAATTTGTCTCAACACCTCTACTAACTTAAAGAATATAACAATTAAAACCATGATTATCTCACACTTTCCTTCAATAAGGCATTTTGATTCTCCTCTAGGTTGAATTATGTTTATGACTAGTGAAATGTGGACTCCAGTGCCAAGGCTGAAAACTAACTTGTTGGCAAGAGACACTGCTCTAATGAATGATTGAATGTTATCACTGATAGAAACAAAGAAAGGAGATTCTACTTGCATGGCAAAGAGACTTTACTCTAAAAGGATAAATGGCTAAGTATGGGCAGTATACATTATATATTGTAAATGACAGTGTTTGTGTTAGTATGCCTCCGCAGTTGAAGATAATTATATGTAGTTTAGGTATGTTATTCATAGATACTTGGTGATAACATGCTCCAATGTTCAAGTTCTAACTTCCTTTAGAAGTCATATGGTGAAGTGTCTAAGTCCAGGTAAGCAGAGTAAAGACAGGTACAATGAACAGTACCAGAGTAAAAGGGCTCGCATTCCTCTGTTGTTGCATATTTCATGCTGCAATTCTGAAGGTATAATAAGAAGTCCAGAATGAATGTTGGTTATGAATCTTTGAGTCTCATATGGTCCACAGTGAGAATTATGATGTGACCAATGAATTGGTCAAGTGTGTTCTTAAGGAACAAGCCGACATGCATGTTAGATCTATATGTGGAGAATATATATTGTTTGTACAATCAATCGAAGTGGTTGAATGATTGGTGCTGACCTTTATGAAGACTATTGAATGATTATTTGGGTCCACATTGCAGATTGTGCACAAGTTCAAGCCGACGAGATATAACTTTTGTATACATGGTCCATGATTGGCTTGCTGACCTAATTATGAGACAAATATTGTAGCGAATATATATACTTGGTGGATTTTGGTGTTGAAGGTGTGTTAGTATATGTGAGGTGTGCAAATTCAATGTGTATACGATCTAAAGTAGAGTTGTGACTAGAAAAAGATAGTGATGGCAAAAGAGCAGAGTTTATGTAAAGCAGAGTTGACATTATGAAGACATTTAAGTCTGTGTACTAAGCTGTAACTGGAACTGCACCTCAACATTCTGTAGATGCATTTCTAGTAGTCATCCCCTAGTAGTGAGCCAATCCTTCTTATATCTTCTCTTCTATTTTCTAGCAGTGAGCACTTCTTGGATAGTGAGTCCTTGGGTAGTGAGCCCTAAGGTAGTGAGCCTTCATGTAATTTGATATTGTTATCATAATATATTATGAGCTAACATGCACCGTGGTTTTTCCCTTTTTGGGTTTTCCACGTAAAAATCTTGGTGTCTATGTGTTATGTCTTTATGGTTGCTATTCTTATGTTTATTCTTCTTTCATGCTATTGAATTTGTTAATTGGATTAAGGAACAACAAATTAAGTGGTTTTGTAGAATACTAATTCAACCCCCTCTCAGTATTCTCTATGTTCAACAATTGGTATCACAACCAAGTTCCTTGGAAGAAGCTTAATAGTTGAAGGAAGATCTAGGAAGGTGTACATATGGCAACCAAAAGATATTTCACTTCTCCTAAAGCCTCATATGAAAGAAATGAAGAATTACAAGCTGCTCTTGAAGATCTTGAAAAATCTCAAGCACAAATTAGGGATCTAAAGGATAACATACAAGAAGTTGGTGAATGCATTCTAAAGCTAAAAGAACAAGTCAAGAAGTTCAAAGAAAAATACAATGAGGTTAGTGAACAATTGATATCAGCAAATGAAACCCTAAATGATTTGAAAGTGGAAGTTATAGAAAGAGCTAAAGCAGAAGAAGATCTAAATATGTTGGTAAAAAGCAAATTAGAAGAATGTGATAAACTTGAAAATGAAGTTGTAAGCCTAAAATCAGATTTGGAGAAAGCTAAGAGCTATGAAGAAAAGTTCAAGATAAGCTCTACAAAGCTTGATGACATGATTGCTAGTCCAAAGAGTTTAGATGACAAGAAAGCGCTGGGTTTTGAAAAAGGAGAAAGTTCTAAATCAAGTCTAGAAAACCTTAAAATGAAGAAAAACAAAGGCAACCAATTCTTGAATCAAAGAAGAAGACCTAGAAGACCTCCGGTCAGGCATCCAAATGCTCAAAGGTACCCATCTTTCAATGGCTATTGTTTTAATTGTAATAAGTTCAGTCATAAGGCTACTCAATGTAGAAGTAGAATAAATCAAAATGCTCCATCATTTTCTAGTCAATGTTTCAATTGCAAGAAAATTGGTCATAAATCAAATGAGTGCAGAAGTTTGGCAAGGAATAGTTTTAACTACACAAGGAATACTCAATCCTTCAATGGGAAGTGGTTTGCATGTAATAGATTTTGGTATATGGCTAACCAATGTAGATCGAGAATGAATTAAATCAATAGAAGGAATCAAGGACCGAGGAATGTGGTATGCTACAATTGTAATAAGTTTAGACATGTTGAAAGATTATGTAGATACAACAATGAGAAAAGAAACTATTCTATAGAAAAGAGGAAAATAGAGCAAAGAGAAGATAAAGGAAAGAACAAGGTTGATCTAGTAGAAATCAAAAAGGAAACGAACAAGGTCTGGATTAAAAAGAAGGTGAATGAGATCAAAGATGGATCCACACCAGTTTCTAGTGCAGATACTTCCTCTAGGAAGTAAATTAGGAGCTTTGGCTCAAGGGGAGCTATATTGAAAATCCTAATCCCCTATCCAGATGGTAAGCACTAGAATTCGGCACAAAGATATGATATATTATATCGTAGATCTTGTCAAAGAAATTCTGGTAGAAAAGGATCAAATGTGGAATACTGTAGAGAAATTTGGATCGACTGTGTCTAACAGAGAAGTGTTTGACAAATTTTTGAAAGATAACATTTATGATGTTTATGTTTTGGCAAGTGAAGGTTAAAAGGGTTGTATCCAAAAGAAAAAATCACTTTGCTTTCAAGCTCTCAAGTGCCTAAGGTGAATAGAAGTGAAAAATCTAGCAACTACAGAGATTTCCAAGTGATTCAAAGCAAGTCAAGTCGATCTCAAGGAAACCCTAATTCAACAAAAGAGGTATTTATAGCTTGAAAACCCTACTTGTGAATCTATTTGAATCCTTGCAAAAAATGGCAACCCTGCAAGTTATTGACATCACTGAGAAGAGCTCTGCTTCGGAACAAAATATTGGTCAACAAGAGAATGAACCTTCAGAACATAATCAAGAAGTGTCTGAAGAAATGACAAGAGACATTGTTGCTGCTCAAAATGATTCTATTGGGGAATTTTTGGAAAGAGAACAAGATGTGGATGAGGCTGAGCTCCTACAAGGACCAAAAAATTTGACCTCACTATCTCCTGTACAAAAATTCAAACTAGTATCAATTGTGCAAGCAAAAGCACAAGATGAAATGTTGAAGTCACACATACATGATAGTGAGTTAATTGGTAAAGCATCTGACATCCTAAAGAAGTCGATGCCCTCATACCAAAAGGACACATCACAGTTACCAACGGATTAGATCAAAGGCCTAATCAAATTTATAAGTTCAAACTTTGAATCTTTTAATAAGTCCACAGAGACAAAAGTTAGAAAAGAATTTGATGAAATGAGACTAACTAAGTTGAAAATCATGTTAGTCAATGATAAAACTCTGTTGGACAATGGAATAAAATGTATACAGAGTGCCATAAAAAAAGCTTGTGATTTGTACAAATTTTGTGTATCTTGCCCGGAAGCCATAGAGGAGTTAGGAGAAAAGGTCAAGGATCTGGAACCGTAATTGACAAATATCTCTAAGTCACTTGACCTAGTAGTGGAGTCAATAAGTTGTAAAGAGATGCAAGTTGTCAAAATTCACAATAATTTAAGTAATTTAATGATTAAGAGGGATCAAATGAAAAACAAGATGTGTCAATTTAGAGGATTGATATGTCCCCAAATAGTTTCAATGAATAATCTTGTAGAAGAAGCCTTGAAAGCAAAAGCATTAATTGATACACCTCCAGACATGCTAAAGGCAGAAAAATTAGTCTTTCTGGTTAATGGTCACATTTGAATTTTGGAAAGAGCTAAGAAATAATGGGATGAAGAGATTACACAATCAAAGATTGTGTACAATGATATTCTTTCACCTACAACTAATTAAGTTGAAGATTGTATGTGTACATATGTGATAGAGTATGACAGATTTACAGTTTTGACAAAATTTCACCCTTGTACATACACCTTTTCCATTAATGTCAAAGGGGGAGAAGAAGTCCAATGAAAAATGGGCAAACATCTAAGAGGGAGAAGAAAAATAGAGTATATTTAGAAAGACAGAGCAGACAAGCATTTTTCACTAAGTGTTGCCATCAATGCCAAAGGGGGAGATTGTTGGCAAGAGACATTTCTCTGATGAATGATTGAAAGTTGTCATTGATGGCAACAAAGAAAGGATGTTGCACCAGCATGGCAAATAGAATTTACTCCAGAAGGATAAATGGTTAAGTATGGGCAGTATACATTATATAGTGTAAATGATAGCATTTGTGTCAGTATGCCTCCGTAGTTGAAGATAATTATATGTGGTTCAGGTATGTTATTCATAGATACTTGGTGATCACATGCTCCAGTGTTCAAGTTCTGACTTCCTCTGGAAGTCATATGGTAAATTGTCTAAGTCTAGGTCAACAGAGTAAAGACATGTACAATGCACAGTACCAAAGTAAAAAGGTCCGCATTCCTCCGCTGTTGCATATCTCATCTCGTGGTTCTGAATGTATAATAAGCAGTCATGAATCTTTAAGTCTCATATGGTCCACAGTGAGAATTATGATATGACAGATGAATTGGTCAAGTGTGTTCTTAAGGAACAAGCTGACAGGCATGTTAGATCTATATGTGGATAAGATATATTTTTTGTACAATCAATCTAAGTGGTTGAATGATTGGTGCCGACCTATATGAAGACTATTGATGATTGTTTGGGTCCTCATTGCAGATTGTGCACAAGTTCAAGCCTACAAGATATAACTTTTGTATACATGGTTCATGATTGGCTTGCCGACCTAATTATGAGACAAATCTTTAGTGAATATGTATACTCGATAGATTTTGGTGTTGAAGGTGTGCTAGTAAATGTAATGTGTGTGAATTCAATGTGTATGCGATCTAAAGCAAAGTTGTGACTAGAAAAAGATAGTAAGGGCATAAGAGTAGAGTTTATGTAAAGCAGAGTAGAAAAAGTAGAGTTGACATTATGAAGACATTTGAGTCTGTACACTAAGCTGTAACTGGAACTGCACCTCAGCATTATGTAGATGCATTTGTAGTAGTCATCTCCTGGCAGTGAGCCAATCCTTCTTCTATCTTCTCTTCTATTTTCTAGCATTGTGCCCTTTTGCAATGAGTACTTCTTGGACAGTGAGTCCTTGGGCAATGAGCCCTAAGGTAGTGAGCCTTCGTGTAATTCAGTATTGTTATCATAATATATTGTGAGCTAACACTCACCATGGTTTTTCCCTTTTTGGGTTTTCTATGTAAAAATCATGGTGTCTATGTGTTATGTCTTTATGGTTTCTATTCTTAAGTTTATTCTGCTTTCATGTTATTGAATTTGGTAATTGGATTAAGGAACAACAAATTAAGTGGTTTTGTAGAGTACTGATTCACCCCCCCTCCTCTTAGTATTCTTTGTGTTCAACATGACTTCGGCCATAACTTTTTTCCAAAAGCTCAAAACCTTAGCAAAACTGACAGGGATGAGTGTCTTAGCATTCCTAAGACTTCCTCCAAAGTGTTTGGTCTCAACCATCATGAAACTCAATATATTAATATTTTTTCAATTTGCCAGCATAGGTTAGAAAACATTAAAATATTCAAAACCTAATGGTATTTGCTCATGAAACCTTCGCGTATAATTGTAGGATGGAATCAAGAATCTTCCTAATGAAGGATTTACCATGAAACTTCACCAAGCTCCCAGAACAATTGTTTTACGGAAACTGACTTCACACGCGTTGGGACTAAATTCAAGCAACATTACCGAATTGCCTCCCTGACTATGCCAAACACACATAGTGCTGAGAAAAGGCATAACAACCCAACAAACCAAACAAAATTGAAAATAAAACTTGCAATTGTTTTTGGTTGATGCCGGATTGCCCATTCACCCGAATGCTCCTGCATTAGACACACTTGGTAAAAAGTTTATGAGCATTGGCTCACAAAAGTGGAGTTGAGTGATTGAATCACCCTTTCAGGTTGCAACCAACCTGTAGCGAACTCCATTGCTAGGATATGTGCAAAAAGTTATTTTTCCTTCCTCTTCTTCCAACATCTCACTAGCACATGCATTATCCTCCACTCACAACTCCATTCACTACTCCTTTCTCCTCTTGTGGATTCACATCCACCATAGACTATCCTCCTCCACTAAATGCTCTCTACTCTTCTCTTCTCCTTTGTGGGATCCAACCCACTACAAACTGACCACCTCCACCAAATTACACCTGCATCATCCTCCAAAACCTCTACAAGAAAATATGTACTATCCACACACCAATCTGCAACTACATAATCACTTTTTCTATCTACTAACTCCTTATTCACCTCACAAATTGTAGAAAAAGTAAAACTTACCTCTTCATTCTTTGTTATGCCAACATCATCTTTTGTTGCGATGTTCATTTTCTCACATTCATCTGCTGCAACAAGTTTCTCACCCTCAATCACGGCAATCTTCTCTAACCATTCTTCCTCTATTGCTGAAAATTGTGCTAACAAATCATCATCTTCGCCATGCTCTACAACTATAACCTTTTCACATTCTCCATAGTTGCATCTTCAACCTCTTTATTCTCACTGCCCACTTCTTCATCTTCAACTGTTGCTACACACAACTTTTCATCTTGCTTAACCAATTCACCGCGTTGCCATGCTTCCAATCTAGTCACTCTTGCATTGATGTCAATCATCATTGTCAAAATCATCCTCTTCTCATATGGCCTACATCCATCCCATAGGATAGGCTTCTTCCTCATCAATATTCCCATCTCACTCACTGCTGCAATCTCATCTCAATCTACTGCTACAATCTTCCACAACCTACATCACTCTCTGCAATCTGCAAGCAAAATCCTCTCCACTACTTCCCATCTCTCACTTGTTTAGGACTCCTCTCTACCTGCAACAATCTCTTGAGATCTTCTTCACCACACTTCCTCAACTCTACCTGTAAGTCCTGGTGGATCCTCTCCATGCTCAAGACCTCTAGCTCTGATACCATTTGATGGAGGAGGGTACTCCCCTCATGTAAAAACATAACACAAAATCACATAGCACACATAGGCAATTCTCTGCCCACAAAATTAAACATCATCCAAACAAAGATTGCAACAAGATTTTTTTTTATTCAATTGAATCCATTACATCAACAAGCTGAAACAAAATCACACCATGACTATTCAAGTTGTATCTCCAGCCTTCCTCTGCTCTGACAATCTTCCCTAGTGCCTCTACTCCAAAATCTGCAACAAAACTAATTAAATACTTCTCACATCCTCCATCTTCAAGAATGACTCTTCCTCATGATCTTTGTTCCATCTCCACAATCTCTGCCACCGACAACCTCCATTTCTAATGGATTTCTTCAATAATCTGCTACTCTACTATCCTATCAACACATGGAAAGCCACCTCCATCTCTCTGTTTTGGTGCATCTACCACTTCTCTCATAAGATCCTCCACTCTTTGTTATATTTACCAATAAAAGGCATTTTAAATCTACCCCAACAACAAATGCTTCCTCCTCATATTTATATTTTCAATTCATACTAATCATTTCCCATGGCTAGGCATTTCTTCTCTTATTTCTGGTGCCTACTATCAGCTACAACAAGGCATCCCATTAATTTACATTAATGCATCCTCTCTATGAGGCATCTCACTCCTCCCATCATATTCCTTCTACCTTAGTGCCTTTTGACTCTCTGCCTCTCCCTTCTTTCATTCTAAGTGCCTCTTTTCAAACATGGTGTTTCCTCTTCTTTTTTTTTTCTTTATTTGAAGCTGAAAAGTCTTCAACATAATGCAAAAAAAATTAATACCTCTTTTTAGAGATATTTTGTCCTTTGAATGCTCTTCAAAATCTATTTTGAAAGATGATTAAAACTGCATCAAATCCCACATTTGGCTACTCCATTTTTAATGTTGTTTTAAAATCAGATTTAATAATTTATCTCAACACCTCTACTAACTTAAAGAATATAACAATTAAAACTATGATTATCTCACACTTCCCTTCAATAAGGCATTTTGATTCTCCTCTAGTTTGAATTATTTTTATGACTAGTGAAATGTAGAATCTAGTGCCACGGCTGAAAACTGACTTCGGCAATAACTTTTTGCCAGAATCTCAAAACCTCACCAAAACTGATAGAGATAAGTGTCTTAGCATTCCTATGACTTCCTCAAAAGTGTTTGGTCTCAACCATAATGAAACTCGAGATAGTAATATTTTTCCAATTTGCCAGCATAAGTCAAAGAACATTAAAATATTCAAAACCTAAAGGTATTTGCTCACAAAACCTTCGCATATAATTTCAAGATAGAATCAAGAATCTTCCTGTCAAAGGATTTACCATGAAACTTCACCAAACTCCCAGAATAATTGTTTTATGAAAACTAACTTCACGTGCATTGGGACTAAATTCAAGCAACATTGCCAAACTACCTTCCTAATTGTGCCAAACACACATAGTTTCAAGAAAAGACATAAGAACCCAACAAACCAAAAAAAATTGAAAATAAAACCTGTAATTGTTTTTGGTTCATGCCGGATTGCCCATTCACCTGAATCCTCCTGTATCACGATGGGTGCCATGTGGCCTACTTTGGGACTTTTCTGCCATTCCATGTAGCCTTTAAGTGAAGCTTTGTTTATAGCTGTGAAACAACGGAAAGCTACCAAGTGGTCATGACATTATCTGTTTCCTACCAAACCATTTAAAATTTCTCTAAGTGTTTCAGACTTTGGGGATTGGACCTTCCTTATTCTTCCTTCTCATAAAAGGTAAAAGACGAAAGGCCTGAGGCTTAAACTCTACTAAAACTTTCAAAAAATAGCTAAGTCTTTAGACTTGTGGGGTTTTATCCTTTCTTCTTCCTTCTCTCTTGGAAGACGAAAGGATGAAATCCCAAGGCCCAATCTCTGACGGCTTCTGCGGTCTTCAAAAGCAAGGGAAAAAGAGGAAAAATCAAACTTTGGCCATGGTTTAGAAGGAGGAAATTTTTCCAATAAGGCAGAATAGGCTAGAATCGAAGGTCAAACTTTTAGCTCCAACTAGAGTTTGTTGTTGAGCATTTATTGTTGCAGGTGGGAGATTAGATGCAAAATTTTCATTGCAACTATTTATTTCTTAGCTATGTCAGAGAAGATATTTTCCACATTTATTTCAAAGACAAAAGAAATGTATCTAGACATTCCTTTTTAAAAATATCTTCTGACAAGCCCATCAGATGAATTTATTGTGGCATAGGCAATAGTTGTTTCTTGTTGACCACTCTTTCCCTCTTCCATGGCTGCTACAATGATTTGTAAGAGCTATATATGCATGTAAAAAAAGATGTATTTATGTTGGTTGGTCACTGGGTCATTATTCGAATTAGAGCATTTGATGCTTGATCTTGACCTCATGATATTTCCTAGAACCAAATGAATTTGATCGACTGTGTCCTCCTCAGGACCTCTCTGTCTTCATTTCTAGTTCAACTATGAGGGTAAAGTTACCATTTTGTGTCTTTCCGATCTATATTTAGCTTTTATATCTTTGTATTAATGGCTATTTAGCCTTTGTGATTAATACAAGCAACTGATTTTGCCTCTCTCTTTTTCTTTTACACAATGTCTATTTAAATGTTGCTCATTTATTCTATGGATAAAACAGTCCCTCTATAAGTTAAACATTCAGATTTGGTCTTTGTTAAAGATTGGATGAGTATGTGTTAGTTTATTCAGCCTTTGAAATCACTACTATGTTATGTCAGCTCCAACTAAACATACTAAATCTTGGTGTATCACCTTTCCCTTTCTGTATTCTTTCTTTCTCTTTTTCCTGGTGATCCATAGAATTAGATTTAGTTTAATTCTCTGAACCTTAAGCTCAGAAAGAGGAACCGACCTTCTCTAGAGGTCTGATCTCATCTACAAGGTCCCACACCTTGAGATCAATTCCATTGTGTCATTGGAATTCTTGGACAACCTCCAAGCAGGGTGCAATTTCACGTGACAATAGTAAGATAGACATGTGTTGAGCTAGTATTTCATCATGGGTGTGCTATGCATCGTAGTCTTAAGATGAATGTACATACCTTAGATGGTGATGTGTGACAACTATCATTCTCCTTTATGTTTAACATCAATGATCATGATCCAAGCAAGATTAAAGAGTTTAATGATGGAGGTATTAGTTACATAGGCATGTATGTTCACAAAGAGATTGGCATAGTGACATGGATTTATTTTAGATAGACACAAAGGCCAAGAAATGGTGTTCTAACCTGGTGAGATAGAACCAATGGAATTTAGTTAGTGAATACCCTTGCCTATGGTCAAACATTGTAGAATTCTATGTCTCTAGCATAGAAGGAGATATGGAATATAATAGTTTTAGTATTGGCATTGGTAAATACTAAGGGTACATTGAAAGATACATGATCACCATGTGGGAAGTCTAGTCGATAGATAGGGAGTTGGGTTCAAAGATCACTCTCAATATTTACTACTTCTTCATGTCTAGGACTTCTCATAACTGCATGATGTGGGGCAAGTTAGTATGTGTTTCAAACAAATGGAAAAGACTTGATGTCATGAGAAGGAGGTGGTGTGATATCTCTTACATGTGTGTTCTTCCTTTTTGTGACGTAATCAGAGATCCAGCTGGAGGTTTGCATTTATTTCATGCATGTGTCCTTTCTTATTCTATGTTTTCTTCAACCTTGTATTTTTCTATTTCTCTCTATTTAAAGAGGATATGTATGATATGCTTATCATTTAGTTTTCTATTGTACACAATGGGGTTCTTTTGTTTTCCACTTAGCTATGGAAAGAGAGGGTTTGGAAAGAAATTCAAAATTTATTTGTCTCAATTCTGCTCATCCAAGTCTTTTTCTCTCATCTCTTTCCTCTCCTAGAAGTACAGATATATCAAAGGGTTTTTATTTCTCTAGAACTACTTTTAGGAAAAAGAGGCTATAGCTAGAGCGGTGGGTTGTACCATAGAAAACCCTTGCAAAATTTAGTCTACAACATGATGATAAAAATGAGTAGACCGATGCAAAAGAAATGAATGAGTTTCATTTTGGCTCCATGTTGTCTTCTAATGCATGCCAAATCAAAGCAAGGTTGAGCTTTGTGCCTCGAAGCAAGATTATGAGAGCATAGTAAGCTTTTTATGCTCCATTTCAACAAACTCTAGATTGGGTAGCAAAAATAAAGGAGTTGTTGCACCTATTTGGTAGCATACAAAACCTAGAGATCCTTCTACTTCTTCCACAAGATGGTACTTTTGGTGGACATTTCATGAGCCTAGTGATGTTGTCCCTAAAAAGTATGTTGCTGCAACTTCCACCTCTCCTTCCTAACAAGCATAAATAGGGAGCTAATCTTGAAAGGAATTATATGGCTACTTTAGCTCTTCTAACATTTCTCTATGGAAAGGATCTATCACATGATAACTCCATGAACACTAGAAGGATAATAGACTTACTTTTTATACTCAAGCATGGGTATGAACTACCTCATGTCAATATACTATGTCTGAATGTGACAAGTGTCAATCACCTGAGTGAGACAAGCATTATCCTTTCCTTTAAATAGAGCTTGTATTAAAAAAGAGAGGGAGAGAGGAGGAAGAAGGGTTGAAGGGGTTGGGTTAAAAAAGGAGGAAACTCCTAGAAATTCATGGTGGTTAACTTTCATGAAATCAATAAAATATGATGTTTTTGCATTTTATCTTAAATCACTCTTTGTTATGAATTCTATGATTATGTGTTTATTTATGCAATTGCCTCCCCTATTGTATGCCTCATCTTCAAATTGTGACTATTAAGGACAGTTGAACCTTAACATGCATATTTGTTGTATGTGCCACTAATTTATCAATAGTTCAAGGTTAACGAGTCTAGTAAATCCTTTCAATGAATCAATAGTGGGACTGGTAGGATTTCTAGAGGGCAATTGAGAAGAATTACATACAATGAATTGTTATAGTTTGGTTTATGTTACTGCAAGGCAGTAATACATGTGATAAACTACTAGAGTAGTGACTTTCAAGAAATAATGTTAATTCATTAGGATGGCTTAGTTTTCCTAGAAGAGAGGGACTGGTCATTTACTAGATTCTTCTAAACTTGATAGAAAAATATGAGGAAAGTCATCTTTGTTGTGCTTGTAAGTTATGTGTAAGTTATTTACCCTCCGATTATACACAAATTCTAGTGTTATAAATATTTTCCTACACTATATGAACTTACAAATAATGCAAATATTTAGAGGACCTATGCATATTGTCCTTCCCTAGGTTAATAATGTTGTGAGAAATGACAAATGAATGTATCTTTAGGGATAAGTAATCATTTTTCAATCATAGGACACATCATTTAACCTAACTTCCTTATTTACAGATCTTCCCTATTGTCAATTAGTTTTCGTCATTCTTCAAAGATCTCTGGGAATACCCTCCCTCCCAAGATTGTTAGGGCTCAAAGTGTAGAGGAGGTCTATCAACCCTCTTGTTAGTTTTATTTTTCTTACCTTTGATGTAAGTATAGGTTTCTTCCCTCTGTCTGGATTAATTTGGTCCTTGTGTCCAAACATTGTGGCAAATTTCTTAGAATCTAGCGATTGCTAGATTCTCCAACAAATTAGTGACTCTTTTCCCCTATCCATTATTATGAGAACTTCAAGATTCTACTAGAGATTAAAACCCTAAAGATTATGAAATGTAATGGTGTATTCAAGATTGAATCCTCTTTGAGAGGTGGTAACTCTGTTGTTAAATTGTCAACAAATTGCATCATATTTTATAAATATATTGCATAGATCTACAAAGCATTTAGTCATAAAAGGAAGTTGTGTAATGTGTATAATATTTCTAGGTATTTTAATTTTCCTTCACATTCTTGTGCAGTCATGATAGGAGGGTCCAAATAATGAACTGTCCAAACCATGCAACTAGAGTTTAAACACAATGGAAACAAGATAGATATAGAATGCAATGGAAGATTCATATATTTAGTATATCAAAGAATTACAATGCTCATATGCTGACAACATGCGGGCTACAATCAAATGGCTCATAGGCTTGCTTTCCAGGTTACAAAAGATAGCCAAGATGTGCCATTGAAGTACCTTCCGGAAAGAAAATCAAACTCTAAATCACATTCTAAAACTACTGACTGAAGAAATGACTTCCTCAAACATCTAAGAGATGTATATATCATCTTCAAGCTTGCAGAATTCTCCACATCAGCCACAAGAGATTACAATCTTCAATGAATGATGAAACATGTATAAACATGTAGGTTAGCCTACAACATATGGTTTTGCTCTACAAATTAATGAAAATTGGTGCAGACCTCAAGGAAGGTCTATCTTATCCTTGTGTGCCATGTATGATGTTCCATTAGGCTCCATAAGTCACGAAAGTGCTCTGCAAACCTTCTCCTCTCAAATGACTATCTTGATGCTCTATTTTATGAAAACTGATGATCTTCTGATAGCAATAACTCTTAGGAAACAAATCCAAATAACTTGAAGTATTGATATTATGTAGATGACACTATGTATATGCTAAGTCCTGCTCTGTGAGTTCTGATACAAAGATGTGGCAAAATGTGGTAGAAAATGTTGAAACTCCAAATGACTAAACTACAACTGAAATGAAGAAAAGAAAAGAATGCAAATGTTTTTTTTTAGTTGATGCAAGATTGCTTTGTAATCTAGGATGCTCTTGCATCAGACACCTGGGGTTGTTGAAAAAGTGAGTCACTCACTTTGCTAGGGCTAGAGGAAAACCAAGGCGGTCCACCTCAACCTGAGAAATCCATGATGAATCTTCTTCTGATCTTCCTATCCAGTTAACCAAATATTCTTTGTAATGCTTGCCTTTGGTACTACGTCCAATTCTACTATCCAAGATGTCCTCTACCTACTCTAGTTGTTGCTGTGGTAACTGATTCTTTAATCCCTCTTCAAGACAGTCACTTGATTCTCCCTCATGATATTGATATAGGTCTACAATGTTGAATATAGGTGATATACCAAATGTTTTTGGTAGCCCTACTTCATATGCATTCTCTAAATCAAACTTCTTAAGAATCTTACATGGTCCAAACTTCTTCATCTTCATCTTGTTGTATGTCCCTGCTGGAAGTTTCTCCTTTCTTAGATATACCATTACTTCATCTCCAACTAAAAATTCTTTGTCTTCTCTTTTCATTTGTTTGCTCCTTGTACTTACTATTCATCTCCTACAAATGCCTCCTGACCTGATTATGTACTATCTCCATGTATCCTATAAATTCTTCTACCTCTACACTTATCTTGTTTTCCATACTGATGTCTCTCAACTCTGCTACTCCTCTAGGTTTGACTCCAGTCACAATCTCAAATGATGTCTTCCCTATACTCCTATTCATTGAGTTATTGTATGCAAACTCTGCTTGTAGTAGAATTAGATCCCAATTTCCTACCTTATCTCCTACTAAACACCTCAACAAGTTACCCAAACTCCTATTTACCACTTCTATTTGTCCATCTATCTGTGGGTGAAATGTTGAACTAAACTTTAGGTCTGTCTTCATCTTCTTCCACAGTGTCCTCCAAAAGTATCCAATGAATCTTGTATCCCTGTTTGAAACTATACTCTTAGGTAATCCATGCAATCTCACAATCTCCTTGAAAAATAGGTTAGCAACATGCACTACATCATTTGTCTTCTTACAAGGAATGAAATGTGACATCTTTGAAAATATGTCCACTACTAACAATATAGAATCATATCCCCTCTGTGTTCTTGGTAAACCCAATATGAAATCCATACTTATGTCTTCCCAAGCTCTCTTTAGTATTGTCAAAGATTTGTAAATTCTAGTATTCTAACTACTCCCTTTTGCAACTTGACATTCCCTACAAATCTAAACAAATTTCCTTACATCCTTATATACATGAGGCCAAAAGTAATGTTCACTTACTATGTGTTTGAAGCTTCATTATTCTGCATTTGTAGCTTTCTTCAAAACCCCAAATGGGTTTAAACCATTGAGAGAACAGAGCCTTTCTTTATCATAGGCCGTAGCCTCTATGACACTTCTGAGCAATTTTTCCTTTCATATGAACTCGATAACTCATATCTCTTCTAGGTATATCTATCTTTCATTATGCAAACAAATGATAAGGGTTTTATCATTTATGAAGAAAAATGTATTCTTTTATTTCTTGAAACCCACATAATATGTTTGGATTTTTTCTTGCATCTTTGCTCAGAATGAGCCCAACCCATGATAGAAGAATGAAAATCTTGCACACTTAAAATGACTCATACCTATATGTAGAAGATAAGAAATTTCACTGTTCTTCCAAAATGCAAAAACACAAACCCTACACTTTCACTGTATTTGCAATCTTCTATGCAATTTGATGTGGGCTTTGACTATTTGCATTCAAAAAAGATACATCCCTGGCTGCGGCCTGAGAATATAATATTTGTTTTCTTCTTCCTTGAAAGGACTTGATCCACAAAAAAATAATATTGTTCTTGTGAGACATGACTAGGATCTTAATCTGAGTATTTCTTTGTATAGATAATGTCTTTGGCTGTAACTCTTGGTGCTCAAACTTTTATCTATATAGTATCATAATGATTACTAAAGGAAAAGTATGATGAACAATTACCTCCATTTGATCTCCACTGTAGAAACAAGACATTACTCTATTCTTAACATTTCCTTTATGAGATAAGGCATCACAAGCTGCTATTTCATAAGACCTTCGTGATGATAATATTCATACCACTTGTTTCTATACCTCCTCTAGATGAACACACTCATTTGAAAACTCATTCTTCTCTATAATGGCAAGGTGCATATTGATGTTTTAACTCACATACATATATGTTTGCTCCATTGGATAATTATAGCACTTGGCATTGATCATATTCAAACTGTAACATGGCATATATCACTTATTGTTCCATTTTACTATATCTTTCAAATATACATTCATACATATCATATTGAGTGGTTAAGGCTCCTCCACTTCACTATATAGCATGGATATATCTAAGTACAAAATTGCAACTGTAGCTTCATGGCATTAGTTTGGTTATCCTACAGTTGAATATAGATGTTGTATGGTTGTCCATTGCTCTTGCTTATCAGCTTGATTACTCATATATGATAAGGATGTTTATATTTCACAATTGCTATTATTCATATGATATGATTTAAGCACTTATGCATCATTGAGTGATGTTGTTCATTTTACAACTGTGGTTTGGCATACAAATGTTGTAGTTGTGCCTGTAACTTATGATGCCTTGGTTGTTTCATTGCAGTTGAACAATAACTTGATACTCTATGGCTCTTGTTGTTCCAATATTATGATTTGAATGCATACAAAGGACAATACAATGATATTGTGACAACAAATAGTAGAAATAGATATTCTAATTTTGGTCATACCTGTACTCAGTTTCATACCTCTTTGGGCAGCATTGAATGAGCTCACTGCTCTTTGATAGCTTTCATTTCATCTCATTTCATCTGACAATTATAGATGGGCAATGAGCTTATAGTTAATGTACTCAACCTAATATGGTATTCCTTAGCTGAATATGTCTTGATTTGAGTAACAAGAATATGTACTCCTTTTCCATCCCCTCTTAAAAATAAGGGGCAACATGCTGGGCTCAACCCTTGTGGGAGCCCACTTTGCACCACATGCTGAAATGTCTTCAAAACAACAACATAACTTCTTCTATACCTGCACAAGAAACAAACATGTTAGTTTAAAATAGTGAAACTCAATGACCATTTCATTTCCTATTTCTCTTGTCTATGGATTGATGCAGAGGTAGGAGGACCAAAACTATCCTCAATAACATTAACAAATAAAAAGAAATAATCTAATTGCTTTGGTTAGATTGAAGAGAACATTAATACAGACTTTTCATCCAATTTTCATGAAGATCCAATGGTAGGAGAGAAAGTTATGACTCTTTTCCCAAAACTACAAACCCTAGGCAGCATTCAGACCTGCCCTCACCAAAAATGCCATAACTTATTCAAATATTAATAAAATTTGATGAAACAAAAAGAAATGGAAAGTAGACTCAATACTCTTTCCAACCATATATAGCTTTCTCTTGTATATGTCCGTACAAAACCGTACCAAACGCTGCAATGGGACTGTTGCAGGAAAAATCAGAAAATTACAGTCCATAAAACACTCATATCTTTCACAAAACTAAATAAAAATGCATGGGACAAGAAGAAAATGGAAGGTGGTTGAAGGATATAATATTTTAAATCCATTAGACATCCATTCAATTCCATATAGGGCTGTACAATAGCAAAAGACAGCAAATTTATGAAGGAAAATACAGGAAAACATTGTTTTTTTCTCATTCCATGCTCAAATCTTCAACCACCCACGGATTCTTCATGGTTACAAGGCCTTTTAAAGGCATTAAAACATGTCTCTTTAGTTAATAACTGATTTGGAGCAAACCAAGAGCCAAATGACTCTTCACCTTCCAAGTTTGCATCTTTTTTCCAATTTTACATTGACAACCTTTACATGTTTGCAATTTTGCATTTTTGAAACTCCTAATGACCTAAACACATAAAAATGACTTAATAAACCTCATTACAATGTGGAAGCATACAAATTTAATCAAACTCAAAGATTTGTCCAGGGCAATATTAATTTACCAAGGTGCTCCTGCACCATAGATGACTTGTATCTGATTCAATACATCACAAATAGTGTATCATATCTCTGCTTGATGAAGTTCATGGGATACACCATATCTTGAGCTCTAACAAAAATCTCTCAATCCCCTATAGGTTCATCAAAGGTCAGGAGCAAAGGGCAAGCTGCAACAAGGATCAACTCAAGACCTTTACAGGAAATGATATATATGCTCTATCTTATTTACTTCATTACTTTAGTTTTTGTAGATTGATGCAGAGCATCAAGTAGGAACTCATAAACACTGTGACAATACCCATTACCACACATACAAACAGCATAATGCTCAAATAGTCTTTTTAATCCCTCTTCACAAGGTTCAAAAGATTCTAAAGTACCTTCTTTCCATCGGCAACATAGAGACTTTCATCGCTGAGACCTCCTACTGTCAGTGGGACTTTTCACTCTCCTTCTGACAATGCAACTCTTACCGATGACCTCAAAGACTCCTTCGAACCGCACTGTCGGTGAGACTAAGACCGTCGGTGGGACCTTAGTTTTTTTTCTTGATCTCCCAACTCATGCCAAAATCCACATAACATTAACTTCTCCTTCAGCAGGACTAGTCTACTATCTACCTGATGAACCTTCAGACTTAATCCATCGGTGTGACCTCCTACCATCGGTGAAGCCTTCAACAATTCTCCTGACGACACTTCTCACGCCGCTGTGCCTATCATCAACTTGAGCATCAGTAAGACTTCTTACTTCTCATATCAAAATACTTAATATCAATTTCTCCATAGGTCAGACTTCGACCGTCGGTGGAACTCGTTTGTTCTTTTCCGATGGCTCTCGCCATACCGATGACTTCCACTTTATACATACAGTGTCATTATGTATTCACCATGTATAGTCAATAGACCCAATACAATGTATCTACTCCGCATACACTTTAGAATACATTCGTTCTTCTATAGCATCCTAAAGATGCCTTTGGCGAGATAACTAGAGAATCATGTCGATAACATCTTCTGTGATTCTATAACCGAACAACACACAGACAAATAACTAATACTCAACAGAAAAGGAAAAGATCTACTCTTAAGGAAGACATTCCACTAGTTTCGAAGAAACCTCAACCAGTTGAATGCTTCCAAACGGCATCCCAGAGTTTACAACAAACCAACAGAGTTCTTTATTTCCTTCTTCTAAATATAAATACAGATTTGTTTGTTTCCTTCTGTCTATTCGCTCTTCTACATAAACAGAGTCTAACTATTTAATGACTCACAATTGACAGTTACACACAGTGGAAAATGAACCACCACTACCAATCAGTTACAAACTACAGTTCAGTTACAATTCTTTTCTTGACAACCCAACATTATGCCATTACTCGGCCAGACATGACTCCATGTGGCATGAAGGCCTTACAATATTACACTTTGGATACAACATAAAATGTAGGGAATCTTCCAGATTCTTCAAGTTTTGAGGTGCTCCTTTTCCATCCCCTAGATTGATGCAGAGCATCAAGTAGGAACTCATAAACACTGTGACAATACCCATTACCACACATACAAATAGCATAATGCTCAAATAGTCTTTTTAATCCCTCTTCACAAGGTTCAAAAGATTCTAAAGTACCTTCTTTCCATTGGCAACATAGAGACTTTCATCGCTGAGACCTCCTACTGTCGATGGGACTTTTCACTCTCCTTCCGACAATGTAACTCTTACCGATGACCTCAAAGACTCCTTCGAACTGCACTGTCGGTGAGACTAAGACTGTCGGTGGGACCTTAGTCTTTTCTTCCAATCTCCCAACTCATGCCAAAATCCACATAACATTAACTTCTCCTTTGGTAAGACTAGTCCACTATCTACCCGATGAACCTTCAGACTTAATCCATCGGTGTGACCTCCTACCATCGGTGAAGCCTTCAACAATTCTCCCAATGGCACTTCTCACACTGATGTGCCTAGCATCAACTTGAGCATTAGTAAGACTTCTTACTTCTCATACCAAAATACTTAATATCAATTTCTCCATTGGTCAGACTTCGACCGTCAGTGGAACTCGTTCGTTCTTTTTTGATGGCTCTCGCCATACTAATGACTTCCACTCTATACATACAGTGTCGTTATGTATTCACCATGTACAGTCGATAGACCCGATACAATGTATCTACTCTGCATACACTTTAGAATACATTCATTCTTCTATAGCATCCTAAAGATGCCTTCGGCGAGATAACTGGAGATTCATGTCGGTGACATCTTCTGTGATTCTATAACCGAACAACACATAGACAAATAACTAACACTCAACAGAAAAGGAAAAGATCTACTCCTAAGGAAGACATTCCACTGGTTTTGAAGAAACCTCAACCAGTGGAATGCTTCCAAATGACATCCCAGAGTTTACACCAAACCAACAGAGTTCTTTATTTCCTTCTTCTAAATATAAATACAGATTTGTTCTTTTCCTTCTGTATGTTCACTCTTCTACATAAACAGAGTCTAACTATTTAATGACTCACAATTAACAGTTACACATGGTGGAAAATGAACCACCACTGCTAATCAATTACAAACTACAGTTCGGTTACAATTCTTTTCTTAACAACCCAACATTATGCCGTTACTCAACCAGACATGACTCCATGTGGCATGAAGGCCTTACAATATTACACTTTGGATACAACATAAAATGTAGGGAATCTTCCAGATTCTTCAAGTTTTGAGGTGCTCCTGCACCATACAACCAACCAACAAAATTTCCAAGTCCCTTGGAAATGTATTTGCAACAAAACCTTTTTTTACATCTCATCAGCTTCAGGATTTCAATCTTCAGATTAATAGAATGGTGACCAACCAACCAACAAATCAAACTACCATCTTCATAGAGCATACTCAGGCTCCTTCTACTCCCATCAATGGAGTATTCTTCAGACTTATCAAAACTTCATGACTACAACACAATGCTCCATCAACTGTCCGTCCTACACGCTGCTTCACAGATCCTGGTGATGCACCTACCACGCTCTCCTCGGTGGCCTCTTTCTACACCCTACTCCAGTGTAATCTCTATTGGTTAATGGTCTTGACAGACCTCATCCTCATCTGCCCACACACAGGAATCCTTATTCCTTCTTGCAACTAGATGGCACGAGCATTTGTAACAATCTAATAACTACTATCAGCCATCAAAATACCTTCTACAGTCTCCATCTTTAAAAATGGTCACCAACAAAACTTTAACTCTTCATCTGCCTTCAGAAATCAAAATACAGAACACCTCTGCCCAGAGCTTTCGCTAGCTCTGATACCACCTCTGAATATGTCTTGATTTGAGTAACAAGAATATGTACTCCTTTTCCATCCCCTCTTAAAAATAAGGGGCAACATGCTGGGCTCAACCCTTGTGGGAGCCCACTTTGCACCACATGCTGAAATGTCTTCAAAACAACAACATAACTTCTTCTATACCTGCACAAGAAACAAACATGTTAGTTTAAAATAATGAAGCTCAATGACCATTTCATTTCCTATTTCTCTTGTCTATGGATGACTTGTATCTGATTCAATACATCACAAATAGTGTATCATATCTTTGCTTGATGAAGTTCATGGGATACACCATATCTTGATCTCTAACAAAAATCTCTCAATCCCCTACAGGTTCATCAAAGGTCAGGAGCAAAGGGCAAGCTGCAACAAGGATCAACTCAAAACCTTTACAGAAAATGATATATATGCTCTATCTTATTTACTTCATTACTTTAGTTTTTGTAGATGCATAGTATACTCTCTATTATGTATTGACTCAGCTATTCCCACGGCCTGTGTGGGACATTTAGTCTCTCTTGCTTTCATTCAATGCAATGTTTATTCCATATGTGTATATCTCATTTTTCAAATGAATAATCATTGTAATGTGAAATGAAATAATTTATATCTCTCATGAAAACTCTACAATGCAATGAATGATGAGCTGAATCTCTTTCCTCTATTACAACATTGATAGAACTAAATCTTTCAAGCACCTTAACTATGCAAAAACATTATAGTAGGAAATGTTAAAAATCTTTCATCTTAAGATAGGAAAATGTATCAGCTCTACCAATTTGAGTTGTAGGTGAAAAATTGGTAACATTTATGGTGACTTCTACTACATTCTTGCCTTCTAAGCATCAAGACTAGTTGCCTTAACTGTCCATTGGGCATTGAGTCAAACTACTCCAAATAGTAGCAAAAATCTCAAACTCAGAAAAACTGAAACTCAACACTTCAAACTACTCCAAACAATAGTAGAAAACTAAACCAAACAAACTGAAAGCAAACTAAAAGGCCCTGGTGGCCAGAAAACATTTACAACAGCACTTAGGGAAACAAAAATAACTGAAATGAAATGTACATGAAGCACTTATTAATAGAAACACTACTCTACTATAGTACAAAGTAGAACTTATCTTCAGAGGTAATGCTTGAGGTGGATCCCATTAACTAGGATAGACAACACCTCTACACTTAACTTGGAAAGTTGGAATACATTGTGTTCCTTGCACTCTATGATTACATAAGGTCCATCCCAAATTGCATTGAACTTGGAATGTTTTCTAGGTCTTCTTCTCAGTTCATTCCATTTGAAAACTAAATCACCAATAATGAAGTCTCTTGGCCATGCCCTCTTATCAAAAGAATTCTTCATTTGAGTTTGATGGATTGCAAGCTTCCTCAAGGTTTCTTGTTTGGTTTCCTCTAATTCTATAAGCTGAGCTAGTCTTACTGCTAAAGGTTGCTTCTCTAATAGCTCAAGTTCTTTAATGAAAGCCAAAGTTGGTAATTCTACTAAAATAGGCAATTTAGCCTTCTTACCATAAGTGAGCACATATGGAGAACAATGAGTAGCTCTCTTGGGAGTTATTCTGTCAGCCCAAAGAACTAACTTCAACTTTTCATGCCATGTCCTCTGGTTGTCTTCGATGGTCTTTTTGATGATCTTGATCAGGTTCTTATTGGTGGATTCCGCCTGCCCATTACCCTATGGGTAATAATTAGATAATGTATTCAAAAAGATATTATTTTTGACAGACCAATTTGAAATCCTTAAACCAATAAAAGCTAAACCATTGTCAGAGATAATTGAATCTAGGGTAGAAAATCTAGATACCAAATCTTGATAGAAGCTTAAATAGAAGATTCATTTTCTTCTTTCAAAGCAACAACCTCGGTCCACTTAGTGAAATAGTCTGTAGCAGTTAAAATCCACTTGTGGCCCACACTTGAAGGTGGGTTTATTGGTCCAATGAAGTCAAGACCCCATTTAGCAAATGGTTGTTCTACTTTGATAGGGTGTAGTGGTAAAGCTGCAAGACTTTGCTTACATACAAATAATGAGCACTTTTCACACCTTCTCACCCAAGAAAATGCATCCTTAAATAGATCTGGCCAGTAATAATCAGCCTGCATAATTTTCAAGGTTGTTGTCCTTGCAGCAAAATGACCTCTTGAAGGTCCATTGTGGAACTCTTCTAGTAGTTTTTCAACCTTATCTTATTTAATACATCTCAGTAGTACACCATTAAAATGTTTTCTATATAAAACACCTTCAATAATAGCATAAGGAGCAGCCTATAATCTACAATACCTTCTTTTTGCCCTGTCTAAACCTTCTAGGCACTTACCAATTTGCAAATAATGAATCATATGTTGCAACTAGCTTGGATTAGGAGTTGGATCAACAACTTGCTCTGCATTATTTAACACTATTTCAGCACTTTCTTCCTATTATTGGCCATGCTCTCCATTTGCAACAAGTTGCTCACATAACCCTTTGCCCCCTGACAAGCTTAGTAACCTTAATGTTGACATCAAATTCCATAACCTTAGTCACCTAGCTAATTTAGACTTCTAACAACAACAAACACATGCTTCTCAATAAATGAATACTTTACCTCGTAATCATGTAACACTTGGCTGAAAAATGCCACAGGCTATTATATCCCTTCATCATTTTGCTGGCACAACATTGTTGAAATAGTATCAACCCATCCAAAGGCATATAAAATAAAATCCTTTTCATAATTGGGATTAATGAGGGTAGGGGCAGCTGCGAGAGCTTCCTTGATTTGCTTGAAGCTTCTCTTACCTTCCTTAGTCTAGTTGAAAGGTATATTCTTCTTTAACATGGCTGTGAGAGGCTACAATAAAGCTACAATATTTAGTATAAACCTTCTCACGAAGTTAATCCTTCCAAGAAATCTCTATAAGCTCTTCTTGTGTTATGGTAATGGCAAGTCAAGTATATCTAAAACTCTTTCAGGATCAATAGAGATACCATGCTTTGAAACAATATGTCCCAAGAGTTTACCTTCGTGAACAGAAAATATGCATTTCTTTGGGTTCAAAGAAACTCCAAACTCTCTGCATCTCTAAAAAATCTGCTTCAAATGATCAAAATGTTCATTAGAATCTTTTGAAAAGACTGTTATATTATATAAATACACCAAAACAATCTTATTCATGAGGCCATGAAAGTCCATATCCATTGCCCTCTGAAAGGTTACCCCTGCATTGGACAAACTGAATGACATTTTCCTATAGGCCATGGTACCCCACTTAGTTGTAAATGCAGTTTTCTATTGGTCTTCCTCCTTCACTAAAATCTGGTTATAGCCTAAATATCCATCCAACAAAGAAAATTTGTCAGAACCAGGAATAGTTTGCAAAATTTGTTCCATTGAAGGGAGAGGATAGTGATCTTTCAAAGAAGCTTTATTTAGATCACAGAAGTTGACACAAAGTTGAATCTCTCCATTCTTCTATCTGACTAGTACTAAGTTGGAGACTCAAGATGTATGCTTTATAGGGAATATTATACTACTCTTAATTAACTTGCCCAGCTCAGCTTTCATCAGATGCTCAAGTTTAGGATTAAGGGGCCTTTGTTTCTGCCTGACAGGCTTGGCATTGGGCTCTAACTCAATGGTATGTTGAGCTAAACTAGGATCAAACCCTCTTAAATTTTTATACTCCCATGCAAAAACATCACTAAACTCTTGACATAATTGAATAAAAGCTTGTTGTTTATCTTTAGTGCATACCTTTCCCAACTTAAGCAGTTTACCTTTGAATATCTCCACTGCCTCATAGTGTTCCTACTTCACAGTCATGCTGTATTTGTCCTTTCTAACCTGATCATTTGAGTTACAAACATATTCTAATGTTACTAGTCCCTTGGCCAGCTAATGTTGAAATTTGGAATCACTACATCAGGTTCATGTATCATATAAATGCCTAATCCTACCTCATTAGTGTGATGGAAAGGGTCATCTTCATGGTCCTTAGCTACCCACTCATCTAGATTAATATCTTCAATAGGTGTGCTAGGATCTAGGGTCATGGATTGATCCTCCTACCCATGGGTGATGTAGAGGTTAGCATTTATAGGGCTAGGGACATATGTCTCAATATGATCGTTGGCTTGAGGCTCAGATTTTATGGTTACTTTTGTACCATATCTTGTTCCAAAAACTAGATGGGACCAATTAGAAGACAAAAACCCACCCAATTTGGTAGTAAACTACCTACAAAGACATATGGAAAAATTAGGAGGTAGGTCAATAACATGAATATCTTGATGGATTGAAAAATTAGGATAGACATGCAAGGTAAGAGGTAATTTTTTTATTATACTAGTAGTATTAACAATAGATTCATCTAGCTAAACCACTCCATTTGAAAGGGGATCATAAACTAATCCCAATGTATTAGCTAGACTCTTGGGCATTATAGAACTGCTTGCACCGGAATCAATCATACAATTGTGTACAAGTTTATCTCCAATGATTAAACTTAGATAAAAAGGGAGAGGTTTTACCTCTTGAGCTTGTTGTTCATTCTTAATCTCTGGGCTATTTGCAAGTACCACCATAGCCTTTTCTTGGCTAGTAGCTTCAGAGATGGATAGCTCAGCCAAAGCTTCTTATAATAAGCCCTTTTGATCAAGAATGTGCAGTGCATCCATCACTGACATATTGACAGTGGCTTTCTTAAGGTGATCAACAACATTGAAGGAAACATGACTTACCTTTTACTGTCCTTTAACATTAGCAGCATCATTTTGCCTTTGTGAAGGTTGTGATTGCACCTTAGGCTGATCCTTTCCAAGTACAGCTTGACCTCTTTACAGAATCTGTACCTTTTGTTGAGTAGGGGAAACATCTTGTGATGAAGAAATTTGAGATTTATCTTTAGGAGGTTGTTGTACATTTCCAACTTGTTGATCTAAATCAATAGTCCTCTTTTTCAATCTTATATTGGCTAAAACTGGTACATTTAATTGATTTTGGCCTTGGGGGTAATTCACACCACAAAATTCAATGCCTTGCCAATTCATTAAAGCCACATCAGAGTTATCTTGCTGAACTGAATTCTCATTCATGACACCTTCTGAACCACTATAGCTATTCTGCACCATAAGAGCCTGATTCCTGATACCATTTGTGCATGCAACTTGGTTATGAGGCTGGTGACATGGATAACACCAGTCGCAATCCTGTGCCATATTATTCTGAGCAGGCAAGAGTTCTTTTTGAGGAGCTGGCAACATTAGGATTATAAGACTGGAAAGGTCTAGGATTGTAATTTCTCCTTTGAACTTGACCATCAACTTGAAAGGGTATTCTATTTGACTAGCTGGGTTGATGCAGGGCTTGATATGGTCTATGCTCTTGGCCAACATGCCTTTTAATACTCACTAAATCATTCCCAAAAATTTTCAATATATTCTTAATCTCTTGGAACTCTTGGGATTGGTCTGGAACAATGATTTCTTGGGCTGTAGTTTGATATCCTACTACTGGAATTGGCAGGACAATAGCTAAAGGAGGTACAACCATAGGTATAGGTGGTTGGATTTCAGGAAAAATGGGCAAAGGGGGCCTTTGGGCTATTTTCCCTACTTAAATAAGGCAATTTTATGCTCTAATAGCTATATTAAAAGCATTAGGAAGAGTAGTCCCACCCATGGACTGAATCATAATAGATATTTCACTATTTAAAGCCCTAGAATAGAATAAAATACATGTTGTGGTGTAGGTTTTACAGATGTGGGAATCCTATCCCAAGTTCTCTGGAAACGATAGTTAAAATCTTCCATGTGCTCGTGAGGAGCCCTCTTGATGGTACTCAATTACTCTAGCAATGACAAATGGTTAGATTTGTCCTGAAAATATTAATACAGACCATCTCCCAAGTCATCCCATGATGTGATTGAGCCTGCTGTGATTCATCTAAACCACTGCAAAGCTTTCCCTTTTAGTAATGGAGCCAAAATCCTTAGTGCTACATTCTCCTAGGTGATATTGTGCACCGAGCACAATGTTGCCACATCTTGGATATGCTCAATAGGAGTGGTATGATCTTCTCTAGTAAAGAACGACAGACTTTTGAGGGCTACAACTGGAATGTCGTCATACTGAGCAAATTGTAATGGACTGCCCCCATTAAAAGGCACAAATGCAAAATTTCTAGGAATAATTGGTATTTGAACTATCAGCACCAGATTCCTGCTTCTCTGTACTGGAGCTGGAGGACTGAGTCTCAGAGGTGTAGATCTTGACCTCCTTGATGAATCAACTATTCTACTCGCTACCCTACCCCTTCTTGGCGGATATAGTTGCAAATAGTTAAACAAATCTGAACTAGAACTAGTTTTCATAAGATGGATGCACTAGATTTGCATACAAGACCAGAGAAAATAGAGTCACTAGGTATATTGTAAGAAACCTACAAAGGTTAGAATACTGCTGCATATACCATAACAACAGCTTTAAGACTTGAAAAAATTCTCTAAAAATAATTCCAGAGTCCCACCGGGCATGCCAAAAACTGTTATCAATCATATATGCACCCTATGCTAAGCTACCAACTTAGCTACTTGTTGACACATGGGAACACTCCTCAGCCTATGGGTTGCCTAAAATTTGGAGTGAACCTCCAGAGTGAGTTGGTTCTCCTAATGAATTTTCCTAATCTAAACAATTTGCTAAGGAAAAAGGTGAGAGGATAAACTAAAATAGAATCTCAAACTCTAAAAAATAGTGCTCCTAAATTTTAATCTATCTCAATACTTTCACCCACAAATAGTTCCTTAAGAATTAAAATTTCACAACTTCACCTAGGACATACAATTCAAAAGTGATTTGTATGAAGGTTCTATTGATGAGAGTTTTTACACACTCACAACATAGTTAAAATTCATAGAACTTTAGCTATCTTGGAAGATATGCAAAATTAACTAGTAATTCTCAATCTCAAGTTTTTGGATGGTCAGTTCTTGACTGCGTGGGATAAACCAGTAGTTTGTTGTGAAGCTATTATATTCAAGGGGCCTTACTAAATCTAAGGATGTGTTACTGGCAATTATCACTTATTATATGCAAATATCTCAAAATATCTCTCAAATCATTGATTCTTTGCAACTATTTATAACTTTCAAGTCAAACTTTATATGAACTTTATAGAAACAGACTTGATATTTTAAACTTTATGAAAATCATTAAAGATCGTTAACATTTCCATGTATTTTACATGATCTTTCACAATTTCCTTTAGATAACTACGTTTCAACTAATTATTTATCAATTGTTGGAGATACGTTAGAAAGATTAGAATTAGAAATAACATTCCAGACATGATCTAAATGTTCTATTATCCATGTACTAAAGAATACAGTAATCTGAACAACTCAACACAATCAAATCTACAAATGTAAAATCCTAAGCATTTTCATGACTATACATAAGAGATTGCAATCTTTCAAAGAACAATACATCAAATAAAAGTCTAAATCAGAAAACATTCTATAATAGATGCAGAATTCTAAGTTTACCTTTATTCAAAGTATAAAGTCACACAAAATTTACAATGTAATAATGACTGCTATTGCATTGATCAAAATCACCAGATAACTTACAAATGCTTTGACAGATACATAAAGGAGACAAGACATTCCATGCACTCCTTAATGCAGACACAGGTGACCTCCTTTCTAAAACTAAAAGAAAAGTCTTCTCTATTGCAACAAAACTTGACAATTACAACCTTAAACTAAAAGTTCAAAATCCTTGTGTACTAAAATACATGTAACAGAGCTTCTTATATAGATTTTGAAGCTTCTCTCCTGCTACAGTTAAAAAGTTAATCCAATGGTCTACATTCAAACATTACAAATCAATAGTAGGAATCCTTTCTCAACCGTTCCCAAAATATCTTCAATGGTATCTTTCCTTGGCATAAAGATGCTATTAGAATCTTTTCAAAAATAAAAGATACCCTTGCTGACTTTCTCTTCTTGTTGACTTCTATTGGTAACAAAAGAACTCAAGCATTTGCATATATCATTATTTACAGTATTCTCCCTTTTGATATGCTCGTACTCCTTCAAGTACTCTGCAAAATTGCCTGTCACACCCATAATGAAAGTACGATCACCTTCTTGACTCTTGGCCCATGTATATTCTTGTAGTTCAATTCCTTCTTTTAATCTTTTCTCTTGCTTTGATAAACCTTTTACTCTCTTCTGATACTTTTTGATTTTAGCATTCATCTCCATGATTGAATCAATCATTGTTGTACTTAGGTGTGCTGTTGGGTTCTCCAAACATGGTGAATAAATGACTTTGAACTCTATCATTGCCTTTGTTAAGCCATATGCTGGTACTTCTTAGCATTCATGCCCAATGAGTTTTTCTATTATCTTGATATGAACCCTCACTATATCATCAGCAACTTCTTCTAAGTCTCTAGTATTCGTAATACAATTTTTGATAATGTCTTCCTCAAACTTCAACCCTAACCCTATTTGTGGTAACTGATTAGCCATTCAAGGAGTAATTACTCTTTCATTCATCTCCTCAATCTATTTTGATTCTACTCTACACTTCTCTAATCTGAATTGACACTGATGTATGAGAACCCTACATTTGTTTTTCCCTGTCAAAGCCATGTCCCAACCTACCACTACCTATTTTTCTACATCCTCTCCTTTTTGTATAAACTCCTTGAGCCACTTTTCAAAAATATCCGCTTTTGTTCTTTTATTTTCCATCTCATTTATTTGATCTTTAGACAAGATTGCTAATTCTATAGGTAATTCTGCATACTAGAACTAGGGTCAAACATACCTTGGATAAATTGTTGTAGCTAGACAATGTGTCCTTTCAAATAATCATAATTATCTTTATCCCTTCTCATCATTTCAATGGTGACATTATTCATATCTTGCCATTTGGAAATGTGTTGTTCTCTTGTCACATATCCCAGATCCATGTTAAGCAATTCATAATCATCCATACTCATTTCTCCTTTAATTTTCTCCTTTTGAGTTAGTGCTAGCTCAAGAGTTATAGACCCTGAAGGACTTCTCTTTATTGCTGACATAATCCTTGCTTTTCTCTTTTCCTTTCTTGGATTACCTCACAATAAACTTTTGATATCAATAGGCACTACTTGTATTTCTGTCTTTTCTCTCCACACTTCTACACCCATCCAAGATGGTACTTTCATTCTTGTCTCTGCTTTCTTTTCTTCATTAATTACCTCTTCTTGAGGTTTCTTTGTTTCTACATGTTCTTGTTGAGGTGATTGTTACAGTGGAAACTACTAATCTAAGACTGATGGCATATTATCTTCCTATTGTGCATTTTCTTCTTCATCTTCTTTTCCTTCTTCCCCTCTTGAATCCTCCTTTTGTTCTTTATGCTCCACATCTTCCACAGCAATATTTTCTATGTTTTTCTTAGGACCATCTGATATCTCTTTTGTCTCTTTCATTATTTCAGTCTGTCCTTGTACAATTTCTGGCAAGTGTGTTTGATCTGTCTGTGAAAGCTGATCTATATATTTGTCTAGTCTTTCTGCAGTCTTTTCTTTTTCTTGTTTTCTCTCTAGGTTCTTTTCTTCTTCTACATTTTATTATTGCTCACTTTGTTCATTATACATATTGAGAACATCTAAAACATCGATACCAGAATCCTTTTGCTAGCACTGTTTCCTTTATCATTTCCTTATTTTGACTTGGTATCTCTTCAGTTGTGTTTGTTTTCTCTGATTGTACCGATTCCTTTATTTTCTCTGTACCTTTTTCTTTTCTTTCCTCTTTTTCCAATTCTTCTATTTGTTGCACAATAGCTTGCACCTCCTCTATTATGTCTGGTGATACCAATGTATCAAAAGGATATATTGTTTCCATCCCTTCTTGTACATTTTCTCCTTTTGACCCCAAGGCTTTGCCTTCCTTATATATACTTGGGTACTATGCTCTTCCATTACATCAGACCTTTATCCATTTCTTCCTTCTTTTCATGTTCTACCCTAGTAATGGCTTCTACCTCCATAGTTTCTTCATCACTACTATCAATTTCCACATTCACCATTTCACTTACTCCCTTGATTTCCCAAGCTTTTAACTTTTGCAGCTTCTCCTCAGTTAATTCTTGTTTAACCTTTATGTAGCCTTATCTTCTTTCTTTTGGTGTTGATTCAATAGGCATGTCCTTCTACTTAGTTTTTTCTTGTGAAACACCTATAACTTCAGCTTATAATGGTGCTTTTCCTATTGAAGACTCAATCACTATAGCCTTCATTACTTTTTATCCTATTGGCATCCCAACTGTCTAGGTCTGTTCTGTACTAATGCCATGACTTGATGATCCTACCTCTACAAATGTTCCTGAGGCTATTGCCACTGTGATACCTAAGGCATAAGGATCCATTAAAGTTGCATTTTTATCTTTCTCAATGATTTTAGCTTCTACAATTTTTCTTTTCTTCTCATAAAAGAATTGTAATTTATCTTGTTTCTCTCTTCCTCTTTTCCTGCCTTTTTTCTAAAATGTAAGTTCAATATTTTTAGCTTTGAGTTCCTCTATTTGATCCTTTAACCATGTTTTAGAGAATAACATAACCGGCTTTGACACAACATCCAAAGATGTTTCCCATGGCTGTGACCAATGTGGTTCATTAATAGGGAGCAATCTTGTATTTTCATAACTATGGTGTAACACCTTCTTGTCATCTTCAATCTCTAAGGGTACATTAATCTCCCCCATTGTCTTCATCTGCTCCATAGTTAACCTCTGGTGAGCTCTCTTTCTTACTTCCCTTTCATCCTCACAATCGAACCATAGTCCTCAATATGTACTTGATGCTTGTACTTAGAATCATTATGCATTTGAATCCTATGAAAAGGATCAAAGTGCCTAGCTAGCTCAAACTCTTTAAAACCATAATATCTCAACTCTTGCTCTGCATAAATAGCTACCTCCTCACTGTAACAAGAATACCTTCCAATAGCCCAGGGGAGTTTGATATTTCCTCTACCCCACTTCCTTTTGTATATCCTGAATGCATTCAAATTTTGCCTAAGAAACTCCAACACAATTAGCTTATTTGAAGGATACTGAGGTAGCATGAATGGTTTCCCATCAAAACCTTCAGTTCTGATAAATGTGAAGTTAGGAAACTGTATGTTCCATGAACTATGTAGACCTATAGTATTCGTTGCTTACTCAGACAACCTACTGTCCTTATCTCCAGTCAAAACTCTCACCATATATGTGTAAAACACATCATTTACTAGAGCAAACTTCTTCAATGCATTATCCTCTTGTAAATCTGGATAGTGATCATAAACTAACTCTTGGTCTAGACCATTTCCCAAGGTCCCAATTCTGTCAATCCTAGCTATGTAAGGTTAAACATTAGCTGCACATGAATATAATACATACGATGACAAATAAAAAGGCATCAAATTCTGCTTTCTTAACATGACCTATTTCCATATGGCAGTGCTGATAGCCTTAGCCCAATGAATTTTCCCATCCTCCTTTTTTGCTTCTCTCATATATTGGATAATAGTGAACATCCATGGTTCACACTTTATTGTATCTCTTAACCCTACTAGTCTACTCAACATTGTGATCATCAAATGTATTTCCTCTTTTAAATCAATTCTATGGAGGTTCTTTGGTACCTTTTCTACAGCCTTAGGTTTGTTTTCTATAGTGTACTATTGTGTGGTTACACAACATGCCCCATTTTGACTTGACAAAACAGGGATCCAACCTTTTTTTGCTGCTTTGGCTTATTGTTTTTCTACTTTGGGCGTCTGGTAAAATTAAGTCATGCATGATAACCCTATAGGGTGTAGATGGGTCACCATGATGAGGTCAAGTTTCCAAAGTCAGTACTTCACATTATTAACCTCATGGTTGGAAAGTGCTCAAAATTCTAAGCAGGTTTGCCTTTTGGATCACCCCAAAATTCTCTAAGGGAAGAAAGTTATGTTAAGTCAAAGTTCTGGTCAAACCTAATATTCCAGGGGGGTCATATTTCAAACATCAGTCACATTGTATAAGATCACCCTGATATAATTTTATTACCTGATAATCACTTGGTTTGCGAAGTCCAGACGTCAATTTTACGTAGTAGCGGTTATCTACCTGTCAAACATCTTCATATATTTGGTGGGGGTCATATTTTTAATATCAATCATCTTATGAATATCACCCATTCATAAAATATCACCCTATGCCAATATGAAGGTGATGTCATCCAAATCTAATGAACAAAGGAAATCACCCTGATGATGACATCATCACTCCTTTTTACCTCGTGGAGATATATATACAACAACCACCCTATTCAATAACATGACGATGATGTCATTATAATACAACGCTCAAACAAAGTCATCAACCTGGTGACATCATCCTGATCTTTCCCAAAGGGAGTCATTTTAGTTGTAGGGTCACATTTTAAATATCCCCTAATCTTAACATCATGACTCGATACACGCATGGTCAACGTTGACCATAATCACCCAGTCCCTTTGCATTTATTTTGCTGCTCAAAGGCACAAGGTCATTTTACACAGAGGGGGTCATACTTTGAATATCACCTAATCTTTCAAAGATCAACCCCCCTCATTTCCTGACATTAAATGGACTTAAATGTCGTAGGTGGTTTCCCACCGATTGCGAACACAATTCAAACACTTGGTGTCATCCATGGATTCGTTGCAGAAGATCAATGGAGTTTATCGATTTAACACAATTTTACTCTAATTTGCCATACGGATGCGTTTAAAGGTAAGTTTCCAGGGTTATTTTCATTTACCTTGCAAAAAAAAAAGAAATTACAGAGTAGAGAAGTCAAACCCTCATACGAGCTACCTGTGAGCGGAGGAGATCTTCCAATGTAACGGAACAGGTGATCATCATCATTTGCCGCCCTTTTTGTAGTCATCTATCTAATCTGGGAGGAAAGTATTATCAGGTAAGTAATTAAAGCCCTCTTGTTTTTGTTTTCAGCATGTCCATGTAGTATGTTCTTCTTGTGGTTTGGATCTATAAAAATGCATATCATGGTGAAGTAAAGATTAATAAATACAGTATGCATGATGCCATAGATATATATAGTGTTGTATAAAATTGAAATGGATATCATATGGTGAGACCAGGCATGTTTATTGCAGGAGTCCATGGCAGACCTCAGGCGGAACAGGTCTAATGCAGAGTTTCTTAAGCCCATGTTTGTTCAACCTGAAGGGGTGCAATTCAAGTATGGCATCATTGGGGACACTCACCAAGGAGATGTTGGTAAGAGACACTATATGTATTCATGGTTGTTGTCATTGATGGCAACAAAGGTCATCCCACATATCCACAAGTCATGGTGTGTCTCTACCGGAAGTCAGAATGAAGATTGTTGTGGTCCGGTGAACAAGAACAGAGCATGTGGCAAGGTCCGACAGATTGGTCCAGATCTCTCAGAGGAAGTGTCTTGGTATAGTGCAGATTTGGGGAAGTTAAGAGGACTACCTTGAGTAGTATATTCCAAGGATTTAGCCTCCGGTGATGGACAAGGAAAAAGATATGAATAGTTGAGTACTGGATTCCTGAGAGATAGTGAGAACAGAGGAAGAACTGACTGACAGAGTATCAAACTATTTTCCAAATGTGTTACTATTGATGGTAAAGGTTGTGAAGGCATGAATCATGTTTGGCTGACATGATTAATGATATCTACAAGTATATGCTTGATCCGCATTACTTGATATGCAAGGATTCAGCCCACAGAACAAAGTTTGTGAGAAGATAGACTATTCCGAGTGCCGACTAGAAAGATAATAAAATCACTAGTGCGGATATATATAGAGGATGGATTTTTTTGTGAGATGTGTAGTTGTGTGGAGGAGTATGCGAACAAGTGCAGAGCAGAGCAAAAACAGCAAGAAAGATCCGGTATGTGAAAGGAAAGTAGAATAAAGAACCAAGGAAGGATGAAGTGCAGCAGATCAGTGTACTAAGCCTAACCGGAACTGAACTCCAGCATATATAGATGCTTCCAATCAGTTCAAGTATTGTATAAACATTCTTTTGTAGACAGTGTGTCTCCTTATAGGCATTGTGCCTCTTTGTGAGCAGTGTGCTCGGGCAGTGAGCCCTAATTGGCAAGTGCCATTTTGTAACACCTTATTCTTCTAACAGAGAATAATCTTTGGGTTAATCACCCCGTGGTTTTCTCCCTTAACAGGGTTTCCACGTCAAAAATACTGTGTCATGTGTTTCTCATTTCATAGTAATGTTTGTTTGTTTGATTCAATGATGCTTTGATTAATAAGAAAGTTCAAAAGAAGAAATAATTAGGATAATTGATTCACCCCCCCTCTCAGTTATCAACAATTGGTATCAGAGCTAAGTTCCTCCAAATAGAGCCTAACAGCTTGAAGAAGATTTGGGAGTTCAAATGGATGCATATGGGTTAAGGGAGCAACTCAAGACTGCCCTTGAGGATCTTGAACAGTCAAACTCTGAAGTCAATGAATTAAAGGAAAGACTCAAATAGGCTGATGAATTCATGAGAGAACTAAAAGACAAATTAAGTCTCTCTATGAAAAAGAGAAAGGAGCTGCTCCAACAATTGGCAAGACAAAGTGAAGAAAGCAATACAAATGAAGAATTGACTGAGAAAACCAAGTTATGTGAAAAGTTATCAAAAGAAGTCATTATGTTGAGACATGAAATGGAATCAGGAACTATAAAGTTTACTCAAGAGATTGAAGAAAAAAGAAAAGCTGAAGACAATCTAAGACAATCTCTTAAAGAGAAATCAGAAGAATGCCACCAGATGGACAGGATTATCAGACATCTTGAATCTGATCTTGAAGATGCCAAAGATAATGAAGAAAAACTTGAGGATCAAATTGTCTCTCTCAAAAGAGATCTTCAAACAGCAAATGAATATAAAGAAAAATTCAAGATAAGTTCTGCCCAACTTGAAGTACTTCTTGGAAGTCAAAAGAGGATAGATGAAAACTATGGTTTGGGATATGAGAAAGGAGAAAGCTCTGGATCCGGTCAAAAGAATTTTGGATCAGAAAATCCAAGGAATAGGCCTAGAAGACCTCCGGTAAGACAGCCCAATGCTCAAAGATATCCATCCTTCAATGGATACTGCCACAGCTGTAATCACTTTGGTCACAAAGCTAATTAGTGTAGAAATAGAATGAATCAGACCAATTCATCCTTCTCCGGACAGTGCTTTAACTGTAAAAGGTATGGACACAAGTTTCATGAATGCAGAAATATGCAAATAAACAAATCATTCAATGGTAGATGCTTTGCATGCAATAGAATAGGTCATATGGCTAATCAATGCAGATCAAGAGGCTATCAGTCAAATATGGAAAGAAATTTTATTTGCCAAATTTGTAATAGGTCTGGTCATAATGCAAAAGTCTGCAGAAGCAAGAATCAAGACAAAAAAGGTCTAGTGTATAATCAGAATCAAGACAAGGGTAAGCAAAAGATGAATGCAGATGAAGTTAGGAATCAGATGAACAAGATTTGGGTGAAGAAAAGTTCAGAGAATGTAGAGGTTGGATCCGCACCAGACTCTGGTGCTGATATTCCTTCCAGAAACTAAAAGGTGAGCTCTGGCTCATGGGGAGACTCATAGAAAATCATGTTCCCCCAGCCAATCAAGTGGTGCTGGATGTGGCACAAGATGTTGAGTAAAGGGTTTGAAGATATAAGTCTTGAGATGATCCAGATAAGATTTCAGAGGTCCGCATGGAGATGTGAAGAAGATGTGATCGACTAAATAAGACCTGTTCCGGGAGATGCTCCAGAATGACAGAGGATTACAAAAAGTGTCCGGAGAGATCTGAAAATGCATTGTCTTATTCTGCGGATTGGACAGAGTGTTTGGGATGTCCTTGTGATGTGTCATCTTGATTTATTCATGGTTGGAAGATCCGCATGATGTTCATACATCAGGACTGATCCGGTACTCCAAGTTATCCGAATAAGGCAAACCGGAATAATGTAGGTCGAGCATTTATTGCAAACAGATATTAGGGTTTGCGAAACAATATAAGGGATTTCTCAATAAGCACTTGATCATTCCACACCCAAGAAGAATAGAAAAGCAGAGCTCTGCAACAAAATTCATCAAGTTCACCGAAGATCACTTGCAGAAGTTATTAGATACAGAAATCAATCCAACCACTCCATATAACCGAAGGCGCATAAGGTATTTTCCGTTTTCAATATCAATATCTCACTGCAAATCTTTGAAAAATGGCTACTCCAAATATAGTTAAGATCTCTGATAGACCTTGCCCCACATTCAAGAAACATCCATGCAAATCTTTGGAGGTAGATCCACTAGGAGCCTTCTCTAGTGTTCCGCATGGTGTATTGCATACGGAGGACATTAGGGTTTACATTCATGCGAATTTTGAAGACTTTGGGGATTTAAAATTGATGAATATCTATCACAAACAGTTGATAGACGACTCCTTTGAGATTAAACCGTAGTACAAATCCATCCGGGATAAGCACTTTGCACAGTGCATCCATTTCCCCTGTTTTGAAGAAGATGAATGGGTCCGGTATGTACTAAGTAGAGTGCATGACAATTTCCTATGGTTAAACAAGCCTTTCAAAATTACCAAAGATGCAATTAGGGCTGTAACGGGTCTTCACTCATCCAGTGGATTACCTATTCTCAAATCTATCAAAAATCAGACAGTTAGTGATGCAACCGGATCTAAGTTTGACAAGAGAGCCATGACAGTTGAAGACATCACTGAACCGGATGTCAAATTTGCATCTATGATAATTGGTTACAAGATCTATCACTCCAGTAGGGAAAATTCAGTACCGGGAACTACAATTTACACAGCCTATCAAATGCTAAAGGAGAATGCAGACTATGACTTGTGTGAGCTTCTTGTAAACCAACTTTTTGAAAATTTGCAAAAGATCAAGAAGGACAAGAAAAACTCCTTCAAGTATGGCAATTTGATCCTTTGTCTCTTCTTTTATTACATGAATGAGCTTCCCAGATCCAGTGGATGGATATGGCAGAATGACAGACTGGTTGCCATTCAAATCAGATATTATTTGCATGGACTTGGGGATGCTAAAGCAAGAAAAATAGCTCTATGGGGATATTTCAAGAACTTCCAGAGCATGATGCATGCAAGAGAAAGAATACCCCAATCCCTTGTTGAAAAGTACAAAGACATAGTATGTTTTATGGTAAAAACAGATCAGTGTCTAATGGAGGCAGTAGAACCAAGAACTATGTGGATCATGCCCATGGGGTATGAAGTGGATGAACAGATAGTGGAGCTACATGTTCAACACATGCTAAGTCAGCCTAAAGATCCAAAGGCAGAAAGGTTCGGAACATTTGAGGAACTAAGTATAAAAATTCATGTTGAACTCAGAGAACCAGAGATCAAGAGGAAGGCCAGAAAAGAAGTAGAACACATAGCACAAGGCCTTGGAATCTCCATGGAAGCACTTGATGCTCACCAGAAGAAGAAGGGGATGAGAAAGAGAAGAAGAGGGCAGAAAAGAAAAATGAAGAAAGTGTTCCGATTAAAACTTCCACCCAGACCAGATCATCAAAAAGACCTGCACCTCCCACAACCAAAAGCTCAAAACCAGAAGTCCAGGCATCCGGTAAAAGATCTAAGACAAAAGCCACAAGGGCTTATGAAAGCCAAAAGGATGAAGAGGAAACTAAGTCAAATGAGGGAGTAAAAGAAATAAAGAAGCAGAAGAAGAAAGGATCCGGTAAACCCTCCACAGGCCAAGACAAGGAAGAAATGGCAGAGGAATTTGTTGAAAAGCCTACCCTGTCTCTAGAAAGTGTAATCAAGTCAGTCACTGTGGATGGGAATCTTCAACCAGTGGCTGAATTTTATGATGACTACAATGAGGCAGACCAAAAGATCCTACAAGAAGCTACAATCAGGTACCTCAACATTTACAATAAAGCCTTTATTGAGATTATCTCTGAAATTCCTAAGAGTCTAGAGAAGGAATTAGAAATAAGAAAGAACAATGCTCAGGTAAAAGATCTTGAGATCTAAGAGCAGATAGCTATTCAGCTATATCCTCAAATTGATCCCAAGATAATGAACATAATATTCAAAGACTGCAAAGATGAGTTCAGAAGTAAAGCAAGAATGAATAAACTCATGCTTGGTGAGATTGACAAGGTAGCCATAGAGACAGAAGAATCCTCCGGAAGGCCTTCAAAAGGTTTAATCTTCCTGTTGTAGAGGACTTAGGTGCAGAAATAGCTGTGGACTCGGAATCATCTGCTCTGGAAGAAGTGGCCCTTGAACAAACTAACATCTCTCCTCCGGTTTCCCCTATAGTCTCCGGATCCCAAGAAGAAGAGAAATTACAGGAGAAAGAAGCAGCAGCAAAAGAAAAAGAGGTTGACAACACCAAGGATGCAGAGAAAAAGAAGAATCCAACAGAGAAAACCACAACTGAAAGTGGTAAAGGAGAAAAGATTCCAAAGGACAAAACTGCAGAAGAGAAGAAACATCTGTCTCCAGCAAGAGACACTGCACAAACTGTTCAAAAATTTCTGAGCCAAGAAACAATAGAGATTGATGAACTAGAGCTTCTAAAAGGTCCATTCAACTTTGATTCCCTCTCTCCGGTACAGACAATGAAGATAGCTTCATTTGCAAATGAAAAACTCCTAAAGTCTCATATGGAAGACTATGAGTTGATAGAAGCTGCTTCCGGAGTGCTTGAAAAAATAATGCTGTCAGTCAAGATAGATTCGACAGCCTCCTCTTCCGGTAATCTCAAAACCTTAGTCAGTAGTGTTGGTACACATTTTGATTCTCTAGAAAAATTAGCTGAAGAAAAGGTCTGGAAGGAGTTTTTGGATAAGAGATTGTCAGAAGTACTAGGATTAATCTCTAATGATAGGAGAAATATGAGTATTGGAATAAAGAGCTTAGAAAATGCTCTTAAGGATGGCGGTGACATTTACAAATTTTACATCTCCTAGTCAAAGGCAATAGCAGAAATTGATAAGAAAATAAAAGAAAAACAGGAAAAACTACAAAGTTTGTCTCAAAGTTTTGATCCTCTCTCTTCCTCCATAGTGAATCAGGAATGTCAAACTATTGCAATCACAAATGCAATAAACAACTTTGAGAAGGAAAGGAACAATATAACTAACCGGATGGGAGAATTTAGAAGGATTATAATCCCTAAGTTAGAAACTATGCATGAGGCCATCAGTGATGCTCAGACTACCACCCAAACAAATGATCTGATAGATCTCAAGAGGGCAGAAGCTTTTGCATTTTTGTTGAGTGGTCACATTTCAATTTTGGATAGAATGAAGCAAAGTTGGGCTACAGAACTAATCCAATTGAAGACATCCTTTGCAGACATTCTTCAGTTTATGTGAGTATGTAATATGCGGCTAAGTATAGTAAATTTTTTGAAAATTTTGGTGTGCAGACCCTACCCTTTGCCATTGATGTCAAAGGGGGAGTGAGGAGCAGTGAAAAATGAGGAATCCAACTAAGGGGGAGTTCCAGAAATTGTATATAAAAATAGAGCATCAACCAAGGGGGAGCACAGTGTAAACACTTAGTCATTTTTCACTAAGTGTTGCCATCAATGCCAAAGGGGGAGATTGTTGGCAAGAGACACTATATGTATTCATGGTTGTTGTCATTGATGGCAACAAAGGTCATCCCACATATCCGCAAGTTATGGTGTGTCTCTACCGGAAGTCAAAATGAAGATTGTTGTGGTCCGGTGAACAAGAACAGAGCATGTGGCAAGGTCTGACAGATTGGTCCGGATCTCTCAGAGGAAGTGTCTTGGTACAATGCAGATTTGGGGAAGTCAAGAGGACTACCTTGAGTAGTATATTCCAAGTATTTAGCCTCTGGTGATGGACAAGGAAAAAGATATGAATAGTTGAGTACTGGATTCCTGAGAGACAGTGAGAACAGAGGAAGAACTGATTGACAGAGTATCAGACTATTTTCCGGATGTGTTACTATTGATGGTAAAGGTTGTGAAGGCATGAATCATGTTTGGCCGACATGATTAATGATATCTACAAGTATATGCTTGATTTGCATTACTTGGTATGCAAGGATTCAACCAACAGAACAAAGTTTGTGAGAAGATAGACTATTCCGGGTGCCGACTAGAAAGATAATAAAATCACTAGTGCGGATATATATAGAGAATGGATTTTGTTGTGAGATGAGTAGTTGTGTGGAGTATGCGAATAAGTGTAGAGTAGAGCATAAACAACAAGAAAGATCTGGTATGTGAAAGGAAAGCAGAATAAAGAACAGAGGAAAGATGAAGTGCAGTAGATCAGTGTACTAAGCCTAACCGGAACTGAACTCCAGCATATATAGATGCTTTCCAATCAGTTCAAGTATTGTATAAACATTCTTTTGTAGACAGTGTGTCTCCTTATAGGCAGTGTGCCTCTTTGTGAGCAGTGTGCTCGGGCAGTGAGCCCTAATTGGCAAGTGTCATTTTGTAACACCTTATTCTTCTAACAGAGAATAATCTTTGGGTTAATCACCCCGTGGTTTTCTCCCTTAACAGGGTTTCCATGTCAAAAATACTATGTCATGTGTTTCTCATTTCATAGTAATGTTTGTTTGTTTGATTCAATGATGCTTTGATTAATAAGAAAGTTCAAAAGAAGAAATAATTAGGATAACTGATTCACCCCCCCTCTCAGTTATCAACAGGAGATACTGACCTGGCAGCATGGTCCACCAGAATAGATCATGACAAAGATAATACCCTTCTAGATGCAATATATGTATCAGGAATGTGGCATGTAGTCAGATTCTCATATGCCATGGAAACCCTAGAACTGGTGGTAGAATGTGCTAGGAACTATAACTCTCAAACCAGGCGGGTGGAGAAGCATGGAAGGGTATACGTTGGCTTTTCAATTAAGGGCATCACATCTACTTTCAATCTGCCAGTTGGAAAGAAGGTGGTCAGTGTGGATTTACATAAATTGGAAATAGAGTATAATAATAATAAAAAGAATGCAAGGAAGAGGATGCACTAGTGGAGGTCTAAGGGTAGCACCTACACTGCCTTAGCTAAGTTGCCAGTACACTTATATAAATTTGATTTTGATGATGGGTACCAGTACATGATTTCCCTGCTAAGCAGGATGACAAGTTAGCCTCATGCTGGAAATTTTAAGAATTAGATGTTCAGAATCATCCAGATGGTTCTTTATATAGATAATAAGCCATGGGCTAAGGTCATTAGTGATGCGTTGGATGAAGGGATGAGGAACTTGGGAGGTCAAGCATGCATGTTCCATATGACTTCATACATTGTGTACTCATGTGCTTACAAGGGAACCTTTGATGCCCTAACTACAGTGGGTAAGGCTGGTGGTGGTGTAGATGATTCCCACATATGGGATCACTACCCTCAGCTATAGAGAAAGAACTACCTTCTAGATTACAAGTTGGTGAATGATGCATTCTCTATGCATCTGGTTAGAACTATGGAGGAGGATAGAACCAAGAGATTGAGCATGGAGGCTCAAGAGGTTGTATACAGACATGGCACCTGGTTCATCCAGTATGCCACATTCTCATATATCAGAATAGAGGGATTTGAAGAATAACCCCTTATGCTACCCAGGTACCCTACTGATGGGGTAGTCCTGATGGAATTCCTTAGGTATCTACCATAGTGGATGCATACAAAGCACAAAAGAAGATACCCCCAGTACTATTTCTAGTATCTATGGGTTGGTACATGTGCCCTGACTTAGAGAGCATAAAGGATGCCATAGGGAGCCTAAAATTGATGTACCTATAGCCATTTCCATTGGCTAGATCTTATGATCCCTATGGTAGAATGCAGAAAATAATGGGGAAGCCTATACATCAGAAGCACCAGGAGGATTTCTGGACTGATTGTGAGGATGAAGCAGAGGTAAGAAGAAGAAAATATCAAAGGCTCACCTTAAATCAGATAAGGACATTTGACTGCATCCCAGTGCCAGCACAGCTGAAGAAGGATGATGGAAGGACCATGTCAAATGAATATGAAGATAAGAAGGTGTATAATGACACCATCTTAGCCCCTGACCTAACACAACCTGAAGACATTTCCTTGGATCAATTTATAGGTGTGGTGCTGCAATTGACCCAAGCATGGGTAGACGAACAGATAAACAGAATGAAGAAAAGGGGCGTGGCCCTTACAATGGATACCAAGAAGAAAAGGTAGGAGATCCCTGATGAGGAGTATGATGACTTCCTCGGTGAGAAAAGAAAATCCAATGGGGAAAGGCTACCCACTTAGAAATAGAGGAAAGTTCCCCCCAGAGGAAAGAAGACCGAGGATGAGCCTAAGGGGGTGATAATCGAAAGGGTTGTCGTACCAGTTGCGGGTGCATCAACATTAGGACAGGCATCTGCCTCATTTGCACTACCTCTGATGGACAAACCAAAGACCAAAAGAATCCTAAGGCCAGCTGAAGAAACTGTAGAAGTACAGGATGAAGCCCAGACCTCACAACATGAAGTAGAAGAAGATATCTCTTTTGAGGAAGAGCCGGTAAATAAAGAGCCTGCAAGTGATGACATGATGATGGTCAACAGGAAGAGGAGGGTGGTGCCAATGACATCACCACCCAAGAAGCCAAGAACATCTATGCAGGGTGATATCAGGGCCGATCCTATAGTATTGAGGGGAGCTGGTGATGAAGTGTTTAGGAAGGAGATGCAACATGACATGCCACTTCCCACCATAATCAAATTTAAGACTAAGAAGGGAGAGGAACAAGCAAAAGAGGCTTTCAAAGTAGGTCAGGGTGGTCCTTTCTCCTTGGAAGACACCATGAACCTATCAGATGATGAAGTATAGAATGTAGCCTCTCAGGGGATGGAAACCCTCACCTCCAATACCCACATTACTCCACATGGGACCCCATTAGTCCAAATGGTGGTATTGGAGGAAGTAAAATAGAGGAAGTAAGAGAAAGTAACCCAGAGAGGGCAGCCCAACAAATTAGGCTTGACAAGTTGGTTGATCAGGTGACTAGCCCTGTAGTGGTAGATTTAACATACAGGGAGGATATGAGCCCCAAAGACAAAGTAGGTGCACCTGATGTAATAGAGAAAGTTGAAGAAGCCAAGCAGGGAGGAGGAGAGAGCAATGCTCTGAATATGGGCCAGCAACAGCAAGAGATACCAGCTAAGCCAAAAATAGTGGAAGTCCAACAAAAGGGCGAAGGTGATAAGGACACATCAAGTGATGTTGCTGCCCAGACTCAAGAGACTACAGGAGATAAAGATAAATCAGGTCGTGAAGACCTTAAGGCACAAGATGTCAATGCGTCCGGTATGGAACAAGAAATGATTCAAGATCAGGGTGATGCATCGGGCTCAAACACACACAGAGCCACGGATACTAATAGGCCTCAAGATGAGGAAAATACCAAGGTGGATGAAACACAGAAAGAGGGAGTGTAGGATCAGGCACAGGATTATCATGTGGACATTCCACAGGATCCTCCCCCACAGAAGGAGACCCCTTAAGAAGAAGAGATGCAACAGGATCCCCCTCATGAAGAACATCATGAAGAAGAAATCAGGAAGTCACCTTCTGCACCCAGAACAAAGACAGATACTGGAGATCATGGTGGACATGATGATGAAAAAAGACAACAAGGATCTGGAGATGAAGTGCCTCACTGGATGGAAAAAGAAATAGGTATGAAACAAGGCTTTGAAATTCAAGAATTTGATGTTTCTACCTTGTTTACAAAGACAATCATGAAACCCAAGAGGAAAGCCAGGTTTACCTCGACTATTAGAAGAGATCCCGCTACAGGCAGAAGGACTACCCAAGTAGCACTTCCCACTATGGAGAAAGAAAAGGGGAAGATCACCCTTGAGGAGTTCTAAATCACAACTGTTGATTTGGGTTTTGCTAATGAAGACCAAGAGGGTCAGGAAGGGAAGGATATCATTGATTCTTTAACCCAAAGGGTAAAGAAAGAAAAGGAGAAAAATAAATAGCATAAAGAGCACATTGCTCAACTGCATTCATATATAAAGGGGTTGATTAACCCTAATACTACACCAATTGATCCGGCAGTCCCATTGACTATCATCTCCTAGGAGGAGGTCAAAAAATTGGACATCATGAAGCATGAAGCCATGATCACCGAGAAGTGGATGTTATCAGCTCTCAGTGGAGTTGAAGAAGTTTTGAGAACCTCTTTACAGAGGTGGAATTCTTTGAGCATTTTGAAGAGGAAAATAGATAAAATGCAAAAAGAAACAGGAAGAAGGTCATTCCAGCTGGAAAAAGCCTTAACTACTCTAAGTGAAATAAAGAGGATTGGTCCTCAAATCTTGATAAGTAATCAAGTATTAAATAATAACACTGCCCTGCTAGTAGATGTAGGGTATGAAGACATCAGGTTCGAATGTGATATCTTGAAGAAATGCAGTGGAAAGCTTAGGGATATTAGTATAAAGCTACATAGTATGATGGCCTATGAAGCAGAGGTCCTTGAGGCTCTAAAAGGCAAAATAGAGGGAAATATTAAAAACCAAGATGCAGACTTTGCTATCAAATTTCTGCATGATAATTTCCAGCCAGTAACTGATGATCCTCTCACCCACCTGACAGAAGAGGCGATGAATAAGATCATGAGGATTAAGGTCAGGGTGGAAAATTCTAATGAAACTTTAAATAATAGAAGAGGTAAACTGGAGGCACTCAAAGATAAATTTTAGATCCACAAGCATGCTATCACTAAGGACAAAACCCAAGATGGCGGGGAGGTAGATAAAGTAGTGCAGGTCTATGAGAATATTAGGATGGCAATGAAGGTCCATATATAGGCTGATGTTCATCAGGGTGATAGCGATACAGAGAGTAATGAAGATAATGATCATGATGAAGAAGAAGAAGACAAACAAGAGGAACCCAAAGAATGAAATGAAGATGCATCACCAAAGAAACATATGCATCAGGTACTCATAAGATAATGAGTTATCCATATGGTTGCCAGTTGGCAACCTGTGCCATGAGAAAAGTGTTGACTGAGTCAAAGAGTGATAATCTACTGTTGATCTTAGTAGACAAATCCTGATCGTAGGTCATTTGTAACTGCGTCCTCACCTTATTCTATAAAAGGTGCTGGGGTGCCAGATTTTGAGTATTCAAAACTTAATTGAAATTTGATTGCTAAAATATCAAAACTCATTTCAAAGTCATTGTAAATGTACATGTTATGCTTACTGAATGAAAAGAGAAGACAATTTGATTACAAATCATCATAAATCTTGAGTAATCTGTGTTTGAAATCTTGATACATGATTTGATCAGCTGCATCCCTTGGAGTGCTTATCAGTCTGCATGTGTTGTTTTCATTCCTTATCCTTTGAAGTTAGCATCATCCATATCTAGCTGTGGAAAATCTTGGTGACATATGGTTTGATTTCTTCTCATCATGAATGTATCTTGTATGTATGTGGTTCAATGGCTAAAGATTTGCCAAAATTTGAAGTATTCTTTTTAAATTTCTTTGAATTTCATAACAGATCATCACCATAATTGCAAATAACAGAAAATTAAAAGCAAATAACATGAAATATGTTGATACCTCGTAGATAATTGGAAATATAGAGCATATTTAGAGTAAAAGCATGTTAAATTGACAAATATCATGCAAATATCCACTTACAAACATATTATTTGAGTAAATATACAATATAAAAGAAAGAACAAGTTCATGATGATCAATAATAAGAAGAATTGATCAAACTTGTAAATCAAACAGTTATCTTGGAAATAAGGTAGAAATAACCTCTCTGTGGAGTGAATTTATAGGAAACAATACAATACTAATCATCCAGATATATGTAAGGCCCCTTGAAATAGAAAACAACATGTCACATCAACCTTTGAGTAACATCAGACGATCATGACCTGATCAACAGAGACTTGGAGTCATCAACTTATCCTAAGCTGATCATACTTTACAAGATAATAAAGGTTTGTTGTGCAAATTTTTATGCATGTTGTTATGACTAATGATCATCATCAACATGTACTAGCTATAGAAGATTGTACTCTTGCATTCTCTTTCATCGGTATTAAAATCATCTATGTATTGATCTATATCTATATCCAACATTTCATCTTTAATTTCCAAGCCAAATGTCCTGGCTATTCCATCTGTAGATAAATCAGCAATGACCCTCCCTTCATACATTACCCTTCTGGTGTTTGTGTCATATCTGCTTATGCATTCTAGAACCAGATCTTTAGCCTCCAATGCTAACGGGAACCCTGCAGCCTTATACAACCCCTACTCCTAGATGTATTTCATATCAGGACTAGCATTTGATGATGTAATTTTCTGTAAGACATCCTTTGCATCATAGCAACCTATATTTGTATCTGTCGCAACTCCACTTGTGCTGATCAGAGATGGATATCCTTGGACTGGTAGTTCTTCCTTTCTAGTTTCTTTTCTTATCTTTCTTTATTTTTTTACCTTTATCTTATCTTCATCTACTGTGTCCACCTTCTTTTGCTTCGGATCCATCCTATTTAAAAACTTACATATTTAACCTCTCATTTTAGTTCTCCTTCCTAGGGTTTTACCATGAATTTTCTACCCTTTTACATTTACCCTAACTCTTTTATCTTTTCCTATTTTAGATTTCATGCTTATCCAACACAGTTGATTAATTTCCCTAATCAACTACAGTAATTTACCATTCATTTGCATTTTCATATGAAATTACCCATAACTAATCAACATTTTTGTTCACTACATTGTAACGGCATTTTAAAGTACATACCTATTTTCATGACTAGCTTAACTCTATAGGTGCTGATTAGATTTACCATTTCAGCTGTGTCGTTACCATTCTTTAATTCCATTCAATTGTTGAATCTTCACCCAATCTATGTGATAATCCCGTTCCTCTGTAATTTTAGCTTTCAAAATGCAACTATGCAAGCAAAAACAAACTTCACTTAACCTTATTATGTTTAAATTCCTCATTTTCATTGTTAGTCTTGCATTAAATGTTGTATTTAATGCAGCACTTAAGTTCAACTCCTCGTTTAAACTTTGTATTTCAAACATCACACCCATTAATTCCCTACCTTTTGCATCTTGGCTTTTGTATATCTTTTTTGTATATTGCTTTTAACATACAAGCTTTCATACATACAAAGGATACCTCTTTTAAAATCGTCATTGGGTTTTACCTTCTACCTTATTTGTATCTCTCTTTGTATCTTATGATATACAACTAATTATACAAGCCACAGACTTTATTGAATATTCGACTGTTTTACTCTTTTGTTACTTCCGGCTTACCTCTTGTATTCCTCTTTTGTATATCATTATGTATATTGCATACATACAAAGCGTGAAACCCCCTTTTATTATGCATCTTTATTTCTTTGATCTTTAGGTCCGGCTCTTGTATGATTCAATACCTAATCCTTTTTCGCCTATCATAACCCTTATTGATAATGACTCGCGGGTCCCACCACTATTGAAATCCTTTTAATTATCACTTGAGATCTGCATTTGTATGTATATTTGAGATGCAAAGTTGATATATACAAACACAAAACAACTTAAAGTGAGCCTTCAACTTTTATAAACTGAGTTATATACTTTTTCGGGATCGGTCACGTATTTTAGACACTTTGTATATTAACTATATTTGTATTGGACCTACATACCAACAGACATGCAAATTAGGATTTATCACTTATAGAGGGTTTGAGTAGTAAATATATACATGCAATCAACAAGATACAAACCCAAATATACAAAACTTTGTATACAAACTAATTTATATATGACATACAAACTCCCAAAATAGTGTATTTTACCGAGATCCCCATATTTCACAAAATATCAAGAATTTTAAGTTGGTTCAAAAAGCAACCCCTTGATCATTTTTTACAAAGAATTCACCAACACCTTTAGTTTCTCTTCCTAACCTAAGGTATTTTAAATTTTAACACTTTTGTAACACCTACCTCTTTTTCCCTTTAACCACCAAGCAAGAACACACACAAGCAAATAGGAACAGCCACAATAGGGGTCCTCATTTTGCTAAAGGGTAAAATGGGGCATGGTTTGAGCATCACAACAGGTTCAATCTGAACACAACACACAACTAGAATCACATGAAATATCTGCACACAGTTTTACAACAATGAGACATAACAAAGGACATAATATTATGATCACAATATAACATCAAATTAAAACTGTAATTATGAGGCAATAGAGATGAAGTAGGAATGCTCTATTATATTGAACTGAAGGGAGTACATGAATATCTCAAACTCTGAGTCAAAATGTGTCTACAAACTCTTTGCTTATGATCAAGAGAGAAGAAACAATGATATCAACTGACTCAGAAAAAACTAAGTTTTCCTCCAATATATGCCTGCAAATGATCTCCAAGAGAAAAACTGGGAAAGCTCCTAAAAATAGTCATACAAATCCATTTTTGAGCTCCCAGAAAAAGCCACCAAAAGATCTACTAAACTACCCCCAAACTAATTGTAAAAGCTGCCAAAAACTCATTGAAGGTGGTCCCACCAAAAAACACCTAAAAAATATTCCTTATTTGCTTCATAAATGCTCCATTTTGTCCTTATCTTCTCAATTTCGCCCAAAGAAAACAAATCTAGAAAAGGAAGATTTCATCTACTTTTCTTTCTTTAACTGCATATAAATAATAATCATTAAAGCAATTTATAAAAGCATTGCTTTAATAACGTTTTACAATGGATTTGCAGTTTTATTTTCCTGATTTATCTTGATTTGATTCTTGCAAAAAATAATACAAGGCATTTTTACTTGGGCAATTTGATTTTTCTCTGAAAACCATAAAAATCATGAAGGTATATTCAATAGTTTGCAAAAATAAAAGCTTCCAACGACTGTCCTCCATCTAGTTTTGCAAAATCTCTTAGGGCATATGACCTATGACTCAAAAGTGATCATATAGCCTTAAGGGACAATGCCTAGGTAATGAATATGCAAAAGGACCTAAGGCATGTGAAAATCCTAAGTCATGAGATAGGGTATAAGCAAGGTGAACAATAATACCATGATGGGCATTAGTTAAGGCATATAAAAATGAAAATGATGTGATAAAATGCTACAATCGGTCCTAGGGTGAAAAGATAACCCTAAAACAAAACCACGAACCCTATTTTCTTGGCCCATTTTCACTTTGCAACTTTGGAATCTAGCTCTACTTGGCAGTCACCATCATGGCTAGGGTTTGGTTAATTTATGAGGCACTCTCTGAGGCATTTCAAAGACTCTTTTCTGAAAATGAAAGGTAACAATTTCCTATGCACATATATGATCTATTTCTCTTTATTCTCTAAGGCAAATCTGACTATTAGGCCATGAATGTAACATGTTTTGATGCATTTATTTGGTTTCTGTATGTTCCTTTTGTTGACACCCTCTGTCTCTATATCTCAAGTGGTAATGGATGATTTAACTAAGCTCATTTGACAAAAAAATAAAAGCAAAACAAATGGGTAAAACCCATGGCTCTGTGCATATTCTCCACTCAGAATCAAAGGTAATCTTGTCGACTTGAAATTTGCATACCTTTCTTTAATTTTTCCTCATTCCTAAACTCAATATGGCACTAGAGGTCACGGCTGTAGTTGTATTTCATTACTTTTGGGCACTCTTGTGACTGTGTGTTCAAAGATCCATTATTCTGTATCTATAGCTTTCTTCAAAACCCCAAACGAGTTTAAACTATTAAGAGAATAGAGCCTTTCTTTATCATAGGCTATGGCCTCTATGGCATTTCTGAGAAATTTTTCCTTTCATATGAACTCGATATCTTATATCTCTTCTGGCTATATCTATCTTTCATTATGCAAACAAATGATAAGGGTTTTATCATTCATGAAGAAAAACGTATTCTTTTATTTCTTGAAACCCACATAGTATGTTTGGCTTTTTTCTTGCATCTTTTCTCAGAATGAGCTCGACCCATGATAGAAGGATGAAAATCTTGCACACTGAAAATGACTCATACCTGTATGTAGAAGATAAGAAATTATACTGTTCTTCCAAAATGCAAAAACACAAACCCTTCACTTTCACTATATTTGCGATCTTCTATGCAATTCAATGTGGGCTTTGACTATTTGCGTTCAAAAAAGATACATTCCTGGCTGTGGCCTAAGAATATAATATTTGTTTTCTTCTGCCTTGAAAGAACTTGATCCACAACAAAATAATATTGTTCTTGTGAGACATAACTAGGATCTTAATCTGAGTATTTCTGTGTATAGATAATGTCTTGGTTGTAACTCTTGGTGCTCAAACTTTTATCTATATAGTATCATAATGATTACTATAGGAAAAGTATGATGAACAATTACCTCCATTTGTTCTCCACTGTAGAAACAAGAAATTACTTTGTTCTTAACATTTCCTTTATGAGATAAGGCATCACAAGCTACTGTTTCATAAGACCTCTATGATGATAATATTCATACCACTTGTTTTTGTACCTCCTGTATAGATGAACACACTCATTTGAAAACTCATTCTTTTCTATAATGGTAAGGTGTATCTTGATGTTTTAACTCACATACTTTCATGTTTGCTCCATTTGATAATTATAGCACTTGCAATTGACCATATTCAAATTGTAACACGACATATATCATTTCCTGTTCCAGTTTACTATATCCTTTCAAATATACTTTCGTACATATCATATTAAGGGGTTAAGGCTCCTCCACTTCACTGCACAACATGGATATATCTAAGTACAAACTTGCAACTATACCTTCATGGCATTAGTTTGGCTATCCTACAGTTGATCATAGTTGTTGTACAACTGTCCACTGCTCTTTCTTATCAGCTTGATTACTCATCTATGATAAGGATGTTTATACTTCACAATTGCTATTATTCATATGATATGATTTAAGCACTTATGCATCATTGAGTGATGTTGTTCATTTTGCAACTGTGGTTTGGCATACAAATGTTGTAGATGTGCCTATAACTTATGATGCCTTGGTTGTTTCATTGCATTTGAACAATAACTTGATACTTTATGGCTCTTGTTGTTCCAATATTATGATTTGAATGCATACAAAAGACAATACAATGATATTGTGACAACAAATAGTAGCAATAGATATTCTAATTTTGGTCATACCTATACTCAGTTTCATACCTCTTTGGGCAGCATTGAATGAGCTCACTACTCTTTGATAGCTTTCATTTCATCTCATTTGATCTAACAGTTATAGATGGGAAATGAGCTTATAGTTTATGTACTCAGCTCAATATGGTATTCCCTAGCTGAATATGTCTTGATTTGAGCAACAAGAATATGTACTCCTTTTTTATCCCCTCTTAAGAATCAGGGGTAGCATGCTGGGCTCAACCCTTGTGGGAGACCACTTTGCACCACATGCTAAAATGTCTTCAAAACAACAACATAACTTCTTCTATACCTGCTGATGCAGAAGCATCCAGTGGTGTAAGGGCAATCTTGTATCACCCAAAAAAAAAGATGTGTTTCAAAATTGTTGTTGTTCTTTCCATTTCTTTTCAAAATTTGTGGTTCTGGTTCCATAATCGCCTGAATAACGATTAGAACTTTCAATTTTTCCAAACTGCTAAAAATAGTAACCTGCTATTTTTAGAAAGTTTGCATTTGGGCATAGATTGAAGTCAAAATTTATAGGAAGTTACATAACAGAAATATAAGACCTTTGGCGAAGGAATCATGCAAAGATTATTTGCGAGCTGAAAGATATTAAAGTTTCTATTTCCCAAAAAATGCCTGAAAATTATTCAAATTCATGTTTGAGGCACTAAACGGCCCCGTACGGGCCTGAAAATGGCTGAAACCAACAAAGCTAGCTCTTAGCACGTAGAGCACTCCATGAGCTTTCCGATGCATAAAATGGTTCATCAATCAGACTCTCGGAAGTTGACCTATTTTTGGAGGGAGATGCAAATTTCAAAATTAGGTTGTTGGCCACCAAAAAGGCTATTAATAACCATTTTTGGGAGCTCTGGGTAGTAGTAGAGTTAAAGGGGCAAGTGTAGAGTCAAGAATAGATGGGAAAATAGAAACCCTAGCTGATTTGGGGTTACAAAAGGCTAAAGATTCTAGAGTCTTCAGGTTGGGAAAGCTGTAATGTGTTGCAGCTAGTAGAGGATTCATCCTCTGATTGTAATTGAACTTCTGTAATGTAATGATTTGCCTAGATCAATAAAAGAAAGGTCTATTTTCTATGTTTTGTTTTTGTTGTTGTCTTTTTTGTGATTTACCCCCTTCATCAAGTGGTATCAGAGAAAGGGTTCCTGAGTGTGTAGACAGATCGCTAACCATGAGGTAGTTTGCACCAGGACCTAAGGTTGTGGGTTTCTTATGGAGACCAAGATGCCTCCACGAAGAAATCATGTTGGGAGGAATGCTTTGACAGAAGAGGGTTTTAGAGCCCTACAAAGGCAGATCGATGCATTGCAAGAGGAGCTACGAAGAGGGTTTGATCCGAGAGCAAGAGAAGAAAGAGAGGATGAAGCTAAAGAAGAGCTATCCGAGGAAGAACAAGAAGCTGTAGGAGATCTTGTAGAAGTTAGGTTGTTGAGGGCCATTTCAAAGATTAGAAAGAGGCCCAGGATCGAAGTTTCTACATATTCTAGAGATTTGAATCCAAAACAGCTTATTGATTGGATCAATGACATGGAGGAATACTTCGAGTATGAAGATGTAGAAGACCCAGATCGGGTCAAGTTTACAAAAACAAAATTGAACGGCCATGCCAATATTTGGTGGAAGGAGGTCTAGTTAGAGAGGAACATAAGAGGAAAAGGAAAGATCACCAGATGGGATTGGCTGGTGGAGAAACTGAAGAAGCAGTTCGTTCCTGTGGACTATGAGATGGAGTTGCTGAAGAAGCTGCAAGGACTGAAGCAAGGTAACAAGTCTGTTAAGGAGTATACAGAAGAATTTATAAGATTACAATCAGAACCGGTCATGCAGAGCCCAACAAGGAGAAGGTAGCCCGTTACATTAATGGGTTGAGGCTGAGTATTCAAGAGGAGTTGAGCCTGGTCAGAATGACCACCATAGAAGATGCATACCAGTTTTCCCTAAAGGTGGAAGAGAAGCTAAATAAAAGATTTGACAGCAAGTAAAGGGGAAGAGGTCAAGGCGGAAGGACTGGTGGAAGACCCTATGGGGAGCGAAATGAAGATTCAAACTAAAGTGAAGAAGCCGTCACTAGTCGAAATCAGAGAGGAGATAATACCTACCACCCTCATGACTAGAACAATGGTGAGAAAAGAGGAAGAGGAAGAGGCTGACCTAGGCAAGGACCTGGAAGAGGAGGTTTCAGAGGAACTTGTTTCCAATGTGGAGAAGAAGGGCATCAAGCATACGAGTGTCCGCAACATCAAGGAAGGACAAATGGAAGGCCTGAAGGCAATGCACGAGTTGCACATGTAGATGAAGATGCACATTCTGAGCATTCTAAAGATGCTGAAAGGGGAGAAACCCTAGTTGTTAGAAGAACCTTACTGAATGAGGAGAAAGAACCCAATCAGAGGAAGAGTTTATTCCGCACAAGGTGCAAATGTGAAGGTAAGTGTTGTGATATTACTATTGACAGTGGAAGCACTGATAATCTTGTTTCAGAGGAGATAGTTAACAAGTTGAAGTTGACAAGAAGAAATCATCTGCATCCATATCAGATTGCATGGTTGTAGAAGGACCATAGAGCTTTGGTCAATGAGCAGTGTTTAGTGAAGTTCAAGATTGGTGACTGCCATGATGAGGTGGTGTGTGATATCATACCAATGGATGCATGTCATATGTTGTTGGGGAGGCCGTGGCAGTATGATAGGAGTGCTGTCCATGATGGCCATGCAAACACATATTCCCTAACAAAGGATGGAGTTCGTCATAAGTTGAAGCCCTTGAAGGAGGTGGAAGAAAAGGCATGTAGTACTGCATTCTCCACTCTCCATCTTTCTTGAGTGCCAGTACTACAAGTACTACACATGGACTTAGGCTTTCTCTTATCAATCCCTTCCTCAACAACCCCTGAACTTATCTGTTTAACTCTTCACTCTCTACTGGAGTCATTCTATGGGCTGCCTTGTTTGGCAAACTAGCTCCTGGTATCAAATCCATTTGATGACTTATCTTCCTTATTGGTGGTAAACCTTCTGGTACATTATTAGAGATAATGTCCTAAAATTCTTCCAACATATCTAAGACTTCTGCTAGGACATCTTCACATTTCTCTTGACTAATCTTAGCAATCAATGCAAAGCAATGACGCTCATGCTTCATACCTTCCAAAAATTTCCTACCATCTACCAAACAAATTCTGGCATGTACAGACTCTCGAGCCATCAATAAGATCATGATCAAGTACAAATTTCCATTGCCCAAAATGGATGACATAATGGACTGTTTGAGTGGAGCCAAGTACTTCACAAAGATTGACCTAAAGAGTCGGTATCACTAGATCCATATCAGAGAAGGAGACTAGTGGAAGACAGCCTACAAAACCAAAGAAGGTTTGTACGAGTGGTTAGTCATGTCATTTGGGCTAACCAATGCACCGAGCACATTCATGCGGCTCATGAACAAGGTACTGAAAGAATTTTTGGGAAGTTTTGTTATTGCTTATTTGGATGATATTTTGATTTTTAGTAAGACTTGGGATGAGCATTTGATGCATATCAGAAGAGTTCTAGAGAAGCTGAGGGAGGAGAAGTTGTTGATTAATCTGAAGAAATGTAGTTTTGCAAAGGAGTTGGTATACCTGGGATTTTTTTCTCGGAGGAAGGTCTTAAGATGGACCCAGAAAAGGTAAGGGCTATCATTGAATGGCCTACACCAAGGAGTGCAATGGAGGTAGGATCTTTTCATGGTTTGACAAGTTTTTACAGAAAGTTTATCAAGAATTTTAGTAGCATTTGTGCACCCCTAACTAAGACAATGAGAGGAGATAGAAAAGAGTTTAGATGGACTAAAGGAGCAGACAAGAGCTTTGATACATTAAAGCAGAAAGTCATAGAACAACCTGTTTTGGCACTTCCAGATTTCAATAAGGTATTTCAGGTAGATTGTGATGCTAGTGGTAGTGGTATAGGAGCTGTTTTGAGTCAAGAAGGTAAGCACATTACCTATTTTAGTGAGAAGCTTAATGATGCCAAGAAAAAGTATTTTGTTTATGATCAGGAATTTTATGCAATAGTTTAGGATTTGAAGAAATGGAGACATTATTTGTTGCCAAAAGAGTTTGTTTTATATACTGATCATCAAGCTTTGCAGTATCTTAATAGTCAAGGAAAGTTGAACCAAAGGTATTTAAAATGGGTTGAGTTTTTGCAGAGCTATACTTTTGTTTTGAAGCACAGGAGTGGGAAGTCTAATAGAGTTACCAATGCCTTGAGCAGAAGGAAAAATTTGTTGATAGAAATGAAGATAGAGGTTGTTGGGTTTGATGAGCTCAAAAGTTTGTATCTTGAAGATCCAGATTTTGTAGAGGCTTGGAAAGCTTGTTTGGAACCTGTTACTTTGGACAGGACAAAATGGTTGGATTTCATAATCCAAGATGGCATGTTGTTTAGAGGAAGCTAGTTGTGCATTCTCAGGAGTTCCATGAGAGAGAACCTGATTAAGGAGAAGCATAGTGGAGGATTGGCTGGATATTTTGGTTGAGATAAGACCATTGCTATTGTTGGTGAAAATTATTATTGGCCACAGTTGTAGCAGGATGTGAGGAAATTTATACAGAGTTGCAGAGTGTGTCAAATGGAAAAAGGAACAAGTCAGAATACAAGGCTATATCAGCCATTACCTGTACCAGAGAAGCCATGGGATGATATTAGTATGGATTTTGTTCTTGGTTTACCAAGGACACAGAGAGGACATGATTCCATTTTTGTGGTGGTGGATAGATTCTCAAAGATGGTACATTTCATTCCTTGCAAAAAAACTAACGATGCTGTTCATATTGCTGAATTATTTTTCAAAGAGGTGGTGAGATTACACGGTCTACCAAAGAGCATAGTTTCAGATCGAGATACCAAGTTTGTTGGTTATTTCTAGAGGACATTATGGAAGAAGTTGAAGACAGATTTGAAGTTCAGTTCTGCACACCATCCACAGACTGATGGACAGACGGAAGTGGTGAATAGGAGTTTGGGTAACCTGCTATGATGCTTAGTAGGAGATAAGCCCAAGGGATGGGATTTGATTTTATCGCAGGCAGAATTTGCTTACAACAATTCTGTCAATAGGAGTACTGGTAAATCACCATTCCATATTGTATATGGCAATAGCCCAAGAAACACTTCTGAGTTACAGAAGTTGGACAAAGGAGAAAAGATAAGTGCTGAAGTTGAAGACTTTGCAGAACATCTAAAGAATTTGCATGAAGAGGTGAGAAAGCACATTAATAAGATGAATATTTAGTACAAAGCTAAGGCAGATCAGAAGAGGAGGTATAAGGAGTTTCAGGTAGGAGTTGAAGTCATGGTTCACTTGAGAAAAGAAAGGTTCCCAATTGGAACATACAATAAGTTAAAAATGAAGAAATTTAGACCCTACAAAATCTTGAAGAAGCATGATTCTAGAAATGCATATGAGGTAGAGTTGGCAAGTGGGATTAATATTTCCCCTGTGTTCAACATTGCTGATTTAAAAGAATATCATGAGGGTGGCACAGAGGATGGAACAATAGAAGAACAGTGGAGTATTCTGGCATCTACTTCAACGGAGGAGATAGAAGAGATCTTGGATAGCCGTGTGGGAAGAAGTACTCGAAATATGCAATATGAAAAATATCTGGTGAAATGGAAAGGAAGACCTATTGAAGATTCTTCTTGGTTATCTAAGGCAGAGGTTGACCATTTGGGTTTTCCTCACACAAACACCTGAGACGTGACAAGGTCACTTCTCAAATTACCCTGGGTGTCTGATGCAAGAGCATCCAGTGGTGTAAGGGAAATATTACATCACCCAAAAAAAAAATGTGTTTCAAAATTGTTGTTGTTCTTTCCATTTCTTTTCAAAATTTGTGGTTCTGGTTCCATAATCACCTGAATAACGATGTAGAACTTTCATTTTTTCCAAACTGCTAAAAATAGTAACCTGTTATTTTTAGAAAGTTTGCATTTGGGCACAGATTGAAGTCAAAATTTATAGGAAGTTACATAACATAAATATAAGACCTTTGGCGAAGGAATCACGCAAAGATCATTTGCGAGCTGAAAGATATTAAAGTTTTTGTTTCCTGAAAAATGCCTAAAAATTATTCAAATTCAGGTTTGAGGCACTAAATGGCCCCGTACGAGCCCGAGAATGGCCAGAATTGGAAGAGCTGGTTCTTAGCACGTAGATCACTCCGCAAGATTTCTGACACATAAAACGGTTTGTCAATCAGACTCCCGAATCAAAAGTGATGGCTCCCTGAAGTTGACCTATTTTTGGAGGGAGATGCAAATTTTGAAATTAGGTTGTTGGCCGCCAAAAAGGCTATTAATAACCATTTTTGGGAACCCTGGGTAGTAGTAGAGTTAAAGGGGCAAGTGTAGAGTCAATAATAGGTGGAAAAATAGAAACCCTAGCTGATCTAGGGTTACAGAAGGCTGAAGATTCTAGAGTCTTGAGGTTGGGAAAGCTGTAATGTGTTGTAGCCAGTAGAGGATTCATCCTCTGATTGTAATTGAACTTCTGTAATGTAATGAGTTGCCTAGATCAATAAAAGAAAGTTCTATTTTCTGTGTTCAGTTTTTGCTGTTGTGTGTTTTGAGATTTACCCCCTTCATCACCTGCATAGGAAACAAACATGTTAGTTTAAAGCAGTGAAGCTCAATGATCATTTTATTTCCAATTTCTCTTGTCTATGGATGACTTGTATCTGATTTAATACATCACAGACAGTGTATCATATCTATTCTTGATGAAGTTCATGGGATACACCATATCTTGAGCTCTAATAAAAATCTCTCAATCCCCTATAGGTTCATCAAAGGTCGGGAGAAAAGGACAAGCTACAACAAGGATCAACTCAAGACCTTTACAGGCAATGATAGATATGCTCTATCTTATTTACTTCATTACTTTAGTTTTTGTAGATGCATAGTATACTCTTTGTTATGTATTGACTCAGCTATTCCCATGGCTTGTGTGGGACATTTAGTCTCTCTTGATTTCATTCAATGCAATGTTTATTCCATTTGTGTACATCTCATTTGTTAAATGAATAATCATTGTACTGTGAAATGAAATAATTTATATCTCTCATGAAAACTCTGCAATGGAATGAATGATGAATTGAATCTCTTTCCTCTATTACAACATTGATAAAACTGAATCTTTCAAGCACCTTAACTATGCAAAAACATTATAGCAAAAAATGTTAAAAATCTTTCATCTTAAGATAGGAAAATGTATCAGCTCTGCCAATTTGAGTTGTAGGTGAAAATTTGGTAACAATTATATCTCTAATGGATGAATGTATTACTATGTAGGGGTATTGGGTGAGCTTACCTTGTCAAGAAATTGTATTTCTCTATTGTGTGTAGGGCTATATTTAAAGAAGGGAGTTACGATTAGCATTTTGTACCTTGTATATTCTTAAATTATGGTCATGATTGTATGTTGGTAAAATATGCACAATGGATGAGAGATAGAAGGATTATGCATGTCTGTAGGCACATAATTTGTAAAAATACATTAAGTTTTGTAGATGCATAAACCTTGTACAACTAGCAAGAGGTATGAATGCCTCATTTGTTGCGGTTCAATAAGAAACAAGGATACATATGTGGGAGTTTTAAGTAATTATACTTTGTAGTGTTGTAGGTTTTTTTTTGAATTATAAAAGTATAGTGTCAAGGGAAGTAGGTTCTCTCTAAGAACAAATCTAAAATGAAGTACCACCATGACCCTTCCCTTACACATTTAGGTATGGATCCTCCTAAGATACAACAACATATATAATGTTATAGAAGATTATCTTTCACTGTTCGAAGATATAGGCCAGTTGATTTCATTGATATCCCAAATTACCCAAACCCCATCCCCAATGAAATTTGAGACCACTTTCCTAGGTTTGGTGGAAATGTTTTTGGGTCAGCCAATAAATATATTCAAAAATTCAGTGATTTAATAGAGGATTATGAAATTGAATATGAGGATGTCATAATAAAACTCTTTGTTCAGTCTTTCAAAGAAGATGCAAGGGATTAGTTCATTGATTTGCTTGAGTATTTTATTTTTCATGGGATCAATGTTTGTAGATCATTTTGGTAAGAAAATTGATGTGAATTTGCTAATCAATGGACTCACTAATATTCAAAAGGGTGAACAAGAGTTAGTTCATTCTTTTAATCTAAGATTTGCAAAGGTTGTGAGGGACATTCTGGAAGGTGTAAGACCCAATGATTTTATGTTTTTGTTTTATATTTGGGTGCATTTGATGAGAAAATGGGTTTTTTATTGACAAATAAAAACCCTACATCACTTCAACAAGCATACACCATGGCAAATGATATTGAGAATAACATAAAATTTTTAATGTTAAAAGGTGTTACATATGCAAGCATTGATAATCTTAGAACATTTCCCTTAAATGAGTAGTCTGCAAAGGGGTATGAATGTGAACATCGTGAAAAAACTAAATATATAGTTACAATTAAGTTATCATGCAATTATTCAAGACATGAAAGAGTTTAAGGAGAATATGAGAAGGAGATAGTCTTAGTTGAAGTAGAATAATATTACATAGAATTAGAGATGGAAGGTAGAGCCCCTAAAAGTGAAATGGAAATTGAATTTGGTTGCAATTGGGTGGAGTGTGGGATAAGTTGTCAGAAAGATGAGATAACAAACATTCTCATTCGCATTCTCTTAACCAACATTTTGCTTCATCTTGTCTTAGGTTATCTTTTAGTACTTTCTTCCTCTATCATATTCTTGTTAAAATAATGTATGTAGAGAAACCTCCTACGAGTTAGAAAAAAATTGAGATAACTGAAAAATGAAACACAAAGATTTTAATCAAGATCAATGAAAGATCTGAAAACATGACAAGTTATATTAAAGATGCAACATATTCATTCCTATTTAGCACCAATCCCTTCTCTAATCCTTCTCCCATTCCTAGTCAAATTGGTTATGAAATTATAATCAAGTGTCAATTTTTTTTTGCAACTTCACCAAATTTGGTGTCCTTTTGATCTTTACTACTACTTCATCATGCATGACTCTTTAATTTTATGAAAAGGCTATGCACCCACAAATATCAATACTATACCTTCCTTAACTATCCAATAACTCCTTGACTAGTCACTATCTATTCAAAACAACCTCATTGTGATTGTAATTGTCCTAATAACAATGACAATGACATGTATGGTTATCTTTTAGTTGACCTATTTGGTCATCTAGTGTCCACGACAATCTTCCCTACCACATGAATATTCTTTAAAGACTACCTCTATGTTTATATAGTATCATGGATACCTTTTTGATTGGATTTGAGATTAAATGACTTATCATTTAGTCTTGATTGTCACCTTGTGTATCAATTTCTATCTGACCCATGGGTGAGAGGTCATAACTATTCCTAGGGTTATGTTAGGTCTCAAAATTGAAGGTCATTAACCCTAAGAGGTTGCCAAGCTCTCTTGACATTTTTGGCTAACTGACACGGGGTAGATATGGCTAAATCGCCTTCACTTCAGGCTCTGCCAAACCTAGGTGGGTATACCTTGATGATTAGTGCAGACTTAATTTGACCTTTACAATGGAAAATAGGTGTGAAGTAGATATAAAGTGTGATGATTATTTTTGATGCAGATGTTTGAGATTTGAAAATGTAAATAAGGTTTTGGATTGTTATTAAAATAACCAGTGTCTTATCTATTTTGGGCAACAAAGTCAAGATTTGTATGATAAGTATGTCCTCCCTCTTGGATTAACTCAAACTATTTGGCACTTTTCATATGTTTATACCTTGTATAAACGTGCAAGGATGCAGGTTACTTGTGCTCTTATTAATCCTAATGGTATTTCCCAGGTTACTGTGAACAACTGAAAGGAATTTTAATTCTGGTGAAAAGGAAACCTAACCAAGATTGTTTGTTTAATAAATTAAAAATATCCTTCATACATTAATTTAAATAACAAAGAAAAATCATTCTGGAGAAAACACAAGTAACACATATAAATGAATATTTACAAATAATTGAACACCATATAGATTAGACATCAAATAAGATATTCCTTCTCCAATTTCTCCAAAAGATTTTTAAAATGTGTATAAGTTCTCCATTGTGATTTTTTGTTTTAACCCTAATGCTAGATGCTCTACTGCTTGTTGTTCACTTGATTCTTTTGATTATTCATTCAATTTCCCATATATACTTTTGTATTTTAGGGTTACAACTCTTCATATCTGTACGGTGCAGCTCTTTAATTATCTTCAATAGACTAAAATATTTTAATTTTAATTTCTCTGATCCATGAAAATAATTATAATAGTAGTCTTCCTTTAGCCTTCTTATCCTGTGAAAATAATTTCCCAAACAACTATTGTCATTTCCCCTTGTACATATTTTCACTCATCATATTCTTCAGGTAAGAAATAATTACTCGCCCTTGAGTTCCCTAGTAAGATTGTTTTTTGCATATACTTCCAAAAAATATTTTTTGGTAAAATAATTACCTACTTGGTGAATTCCTCCAAATATTTTTACCATTGTCTTTTAATTAAAATCTCCCCTTGGGTGGAATAATTATCCACCTTATATCCCCTTTAGTAAAAATATTTCATACTCTAGTGAAAACATTTTAAGCTTATAGTTACATCATTAGTAATATTATGTCCCCTAAATAATATTTATATTGTGATAAATTTTCATTTCATATTAACTATGGTTTCACTTGAACTTCCATTTTGTTTTGTAAAATATTTACTCTAATTCTGCAAACTCCTCTCGATATAATTTTTAACATTTCTTTGCTACCCATTGAAAGGACTCGCATATTAATCTTTATAGCAATCTCCCACATTTTAATTGATATCGGCATATCAAGGAAACTCTATTTTTAGTCTTGTTGATACCATACTCTCCCATCAATATCTTCTTCACGCCTTTAGTTTTACCCTTTTCAGGATATTAAAGAGACGCAAAATCTTGTCTCATTGATAAACCATAGTTTACCTGATATTTATTTTATTCTTTTATCTTGGCGTGTAAAAAGTCTTCCAGACCCACCTCATCAGTAGATTGGGGGTGATGCAGAGTACAGCCTAGTTGAAGCGTATGAACCCGGTTAAAGCCCCTTTTGAGCCTACAAGACAGCAAATTGAGAATATATCGGCAAGACCTTTAAATTGTCTCACCAAAACATACAAACTGTTGCCTATCGACAAGAAGAAGCCTATCAGCAACCCCCAAACATGTTATGCCAATGTCTTTGTTCACGCCGATGAACTGTTTGCCTTTTGTTGAACCGGTGAACCAAATGAACTGATGAACTGGTTCAATCCGTTGGTTCAACGGCTAGGTTCAACCTGATGGTTCAATGCCTAGGTTCAATCTAATGGTTCAATGCCTAGGTTTAATCTGATGATTCAATGCCGATACCTTCTTTGTCGGTAACACAAATGTCACTCGCACCGATGACTTCTAACACACATTCTTTGACCTTGAACCCGTGAACCATTGAACCAATGAACTGATTCAATCTGATGGTTCAATAGCGAGGTTCAACCGGCGAGATTCAACCTTCTCCTTCGGTGATACTTCTAACTATCAGGTTGAACCATTGGTTCAATGGTGAGGTTCAACACCGAGGTTCAAATGAAACTGAAAATACACTCTTTTCTTTTTGTGGGCAAGACATTTCCTCTTAACTTGCTGAAGTAGTTCTCCTCTTGCCTATTGGCAAGACAATAACTATCGGCCACCTTCCTTCAGCGTTCACTAATACTGAATGTCGCGCCAAACACTTATCACCAGCTACTCTGTCGGTGAGACTCCCATGTTCGTCACCCCGATTAGTGTGACCTCCTACTATCGGCCCGTGAACAATTTCTCAACCTGATGCTGATACTCACGCCGATGTCTCCAAAACATCCATTTCAGGCTTGTTAGACACCCAAACTGTTCAGCGATGCACTTACAGTTCAACTGACAAATATACACACAATATTCACCCTGCAGATGCAGTGTATACACATACTAAATGATGATTCTCCCTGGAGGGATTCCTGCAATTCCTAACCTTCCATACCTAAATGAATAAACAAAGATGGGGAATTAATCTACAAGTCCATTCCACTGATTTCCCCAAAAATCTGCCAGTGGAATGGATTTATCCAGTTAATTCTACCACAGAAGCACAAAACTAAATTATATACAAACCCTACACAGAATGAATTTCTACATAGAGTATCTACACTAGATATCTACATAGTATTTAGAATCTGGAAAGAAAATAAATTTCAGAACTTCTATTACTCCTTGATGTTCAAAATTACATTTTCGACTGTTCAGAGACCAGACCCAAAAACTACCACTGTCCCCTCTACAAAAGGTTTTCCCCTTTTTATCTTTTCCAATGCGAGGGACTGACATTCCCCTCTATTTCTGGGATTTGATTTTTCCAAAATTATAGGTGGAAACCCTTAATCTATTACAAATGACATTTGTTTTGCATAAAACAGCAAAACTCTTAAAGCTAAGACACCTTGCTTAACCTCCCCTTAATCCAAGCTATCAGTAAATGTCAAGTTTGGAGTTTACCAACATGAAATGCTAATAGAGAATGTTACATTTTTGAAGATGCTATAGATAACATGAAATGTTAAGTTAAAGTTAGTCTTCTTCTCCTTCCTCTTGTGTATATTGGTCCTGTTGAAGGGGTGCACCTGCACCATACTCCCCGGGAGAAGAGATCTCAAGCCCCTTTGAGATCAGAGTTTGGAGGTCTGTACCATGCTTTGAAATCTGGTCAGCAGTCATCCAAACTGCCTCTGAATCTGGTTGTCCTTGCCAGGCCACCAAATACTCCAAGTATTCTTTGTTTCTGGTCTTCTTGAGCACTCGTGAGTCTAAGATGTGGTTCAACTTTGGTGGATCATGCTTCGGAATGCCATCAGCTATTGCCTGCAATGGTTCCTATTCTACATCTGCATTGGGTTTGTATGGAGTCAAATCATAGACATTGAAAATTGGGGACAATCCAAGATCAGGAGGAAGTTGGATCTCATATGCATTCTGTCCACACTTCTTTAAAATTTGACATGGTCCAATCTTCCTCTGCATTAGCTTGGTATACTTACCTTTGGGGAGCCTCTCCTTCTTGAGATTTACCCAGACCAAATCTCTAATTTCAAACTGTAAATCTCTTTTCTTCTAGTCAGCATATGTTTTGTATTTCGTTGTAGCCTGTTGGAGTTGGTGCTTGACCTGATCATGTACTTCTTTAATAGCTGAAGCAAAAGCTTCACCATCTGCACTAATAGGCTCTCCTACAGGTAGATCTGTCAGTTCCAGGATACCCCTGGGATTAAGTCCATACACTATCTGAAAAGGTGACTTTCCTATACTCCTATTGATGGTGTCATTATAAGAAAATTCTGCTTGTGGGAGGATATTATCCCATTTCTCTCCATGCTGTCTGGTTAAACACCTGAGTAGGTTACCCAATGAACGGTTAACAACTTCAGTCTGCCCATCTATTTGAGGATGGTAGGCTGATGAGAAAGACAAATTTGTTCCCAGCTTTTTCCAAAGAGTTCTCCAGAAGTGGCCAATAAACTTCACATCTCTGTCTGATACTATGTTCAATGGTAAACCATGTATTCTCACTATCTCTTTGAAAAATAGATCAGCTACATAGGAAGCATCACAAGTGGTTTTACATGGCAAGAAATGTGCCATTTTACTAAATCTGTCTACGACCACAAAAACACTATCATATCCTTTCCTTGTCCTAGGCAAACCTGGTACAAAATCCATGCTTATGCTCTCCCATGGCCTAGAAGGAATGGGTAATGGCTGATACAAACCTGCATTTGTGGATCTTCCTTTGGCTTTCTGACATATTACACATGCATCCACAAATTTTCTCACATCTGACTATAACTTAGGCCAATAGTAATGTCTTTTTACCAGATCAAGAGTTTTATCAAGACCAAAATGTCCTAACAAAGCCCCACAATGTTTTTCCTGAATAATATCCAGTCTCATAGAACATCTGGGAATACATAGTTGTCCACCTTTGAAAAGTAATCCATCTTGGATCAGAAATTTAGAAAACTCAACATGATATTTGTCTCCAAAAGAAGTACATACCTTATAGACCTCTCCAAAGTCTTCATCATCTGCATACATTGTCTTCAGCAAATCAATCCCAACACTCTCCAATTGGATCTGATTTATGGTCAGAACTCTCCTGCTCAAAGCATCTGCTACTTTGTTCTTAACCCCTTTCTTGTGCTTGAGTGTGAAAGTGAAAGTTTGCAAAGTTTCCACCCATTTCATGTGTCTATGGTTCAGTTTCTCTTGACTGTTTAAAAAACTAAGGGCCTGATTATTTGTGAACACTATGAATTCTTTGGGCATCAAGTAATGCCTCCATTTCTTAAGTGACTGGACTAGAGCATACATCTCCAAATCATAGGATGAGTATCTCTTCTTGGCATCATTTAATTTTTCACTGAAGAATGCAATAGGCCTACCTTCTTGGCTGAGTACTACTCCAATGGCAATATGACTTGCATCACATTCTACTTGAAAAATCTTGCTGAAATCAGGAAATGCAAGAACTGGTTGTTCTGCCATCTTCTTCTTCAACGTTTCAAAAGAATTATCTGCCTCCTTTGTCCATGTAAACTTGCACTTTTGTCCTCCCTTTATATTGTCAAGCATGGGTGCACAGATATGACTAAATCCCTTTATAAACTTCCTATAAAAGGTGGCTAATCCATGGAAACTTCTAACATCATTCATAGTTTTGGGTGTTGGCCAAGACAATATGGCACTTACCTTTTCTGGATCCATTCTTAGTTTGTTATGTGAGATAACAGATCCTAAGTAGATGATTTCTTCCTACATAAATAGGCAGTTTGCTAAATTTATCATTAGCTGCTCTTCATGTAACCTTTTGAGAACCAAGTCTATATGGATGAGGTGTTCTTCCCTCAGATTGCTAAAAATCAGGATGTCATCTAGATATACTATGACAAATTTACCTATGAACTCTCTCAAGACCTCATTCATCAATCTCATAAAGGTACTAGGAGTGTTGGATAAACCAAAAGGCATGACCTTCCACTCATATAACCCTTCATTTGTCTTGAATGCAGTTTTCCACTCATCACCAGGTCTAATCCTAATCTGATGATAACCACTCTTTAAATCTATTTTGGTGAAGTATTTAGCTCCTCCTAAACAATCAAGTAAATCTTCTATCCTAGGGATTGGAAACCTGTACCTGATTGTTATCTTGTTGATAGCCCTTGAATCAGTGCAAAGTCTCCAAGTGCCTTCCTTCTTTGGTGCTAGTACAGCCGGTATTGCACATGGGCTTAAACTTTTGCCAATTAGGCCTGTCTTCAACAACTCTTCAATTTGTCTTGCTACCTCTGTATTCTGATCTGGAGTGAGCTTATATGCTGCTTTGTTTGGAAGTGTAGATCCTGGGATCAGATTTATACAATGGTTGATGTCTCTTATAGGTGGTAGGGAACTTGGCATCCCATCAGAACTAATGCCTTTGTACTTGTCCAATAGCTCTTGGACAACTGGGTCTATGAATTTTTTCCCTTTTCTCCCTTGACTTCTTGCTGCTAATCCTTGTTGACCTTTAGGCAAGGAATTAGAGCATGTGTATCTGCTCCTTCTTCTCTTATCTCTTTCATGAATTGTCTTCCTTCTACCATCATCACTTTAACCTCTTTTCCTTTTGTCTCCACCTCAGTCTCCATTAATGGTATCAATTCTATCATCTTACCATTCTTGGTAATTGAGTAGGTGTTCCTAACACCATCATGGTATGCTTTTTAATCATACTACCATGGTCTTCCGAACAGGAGATGGCAAGCATCCATCTTGGCAATGTCGAACAATAACCTATCCTTGCATGGGCCAATTTGGAATTCTACCCAAGCCTGTTCTTCTACAACTGTTTGCTGACTTTGGGTAAGCCATGAAATTTTATAAGGGCATGGATGTGGCAGTCTCCTAAGCTTAAGTTTTTCTACCATCTCAATGGATACAAAATTCTCAGTAGATCCAGAGTCAATCAGAACTTTACATACCTTTCCTCCTGCCTTGCAAGTAGCTCTGAAGAGAGACTTCCTTTGTGGAGGTTCTTTTCCAGGCATTTTCATGGTGGTCATTGCTCTCCTAATCATCAAAGATTCTCCATTCTCAGGATACCCATAACTGCTAGGAGCATTCACACTTTGAATAGTGCTTGAGCTTGCTACACTCTGACAATCAGATTCCTGGATCAGATTGATCCTCTTTTCTCCTATTGAACTTGTTGCCTTTGCTGGACATCTGCTGGCTATATGGCCTTCTTGGTTGCAATTGTAACATCTGATAGGTCCTCTGCCCTGAGATCTTCCTCTAAAAGGTGGTCTTCTGCCCTTGAAGTTTCCCCTTAGATTGTAGCTTCCTCCTTGGTTCTTACTGTTATCTCCTCTGCTGGTCTCTTGGTTGGATTCACTCTGGTATCCAAATCCTCTGTCTCTAAAAGGACTTCTTCCTCCTCTCTGTTGTCTTCCCCTACCTCTATGATTCTGCTCATGCCTTCTCTTTAGTTTTTCTTCCACTTTGAGTGGTAACTAATAGCACTTTTGAACTGTATCTGGATTATGCAGATTTAAGTCTTCTTGGATGTTAAGTCTCAATCCATTGAGGTATCTTGCTACCTTCTCTTCCTCATCTTCCCTTACCTTTGTTTTTACACACAACTTCATGAATTCTTCTGTGTATGAGCTGACATCTAGCTCCTTCTGCTTCAAATTATGTTTTCTCTTATGTAATTGGATATTGTAATCCAATGGAACATAGGCCTCTTTCACTAATACCATCATTCTCTTCCATATTGTAACTCTGTTCTTTCCCTCTTTCACCCTATCATCTTGGATGAAATTCCACCAAGTCAGTGCAGCTCCTTTCATTTTGGACTGAGCCATCTTCACTCGTTGGTGTTCTGGTATCTCTTCTATCTCAAAGAAATTATTCAAGCAATCTATCCACTCCATTACTGAATCAGGTTCCATTTTTCTTGCAAACACTGGCAGGTCTATTTTCACATCCATGGTCCTTCTTTCCATGGACTTGAGGGCATTGAGTAAGGGTCTCTGGTCTGTAGGAACCTCTAGCTCTTCCTGCTCTGGGGTCTCCTCTTCATCCCCATCTTCGCGTTCACCAGAGTTTTCTTCCCCTCTCTCCACTCTTTCCCTCAACTTCTCTAGTTCTTCCTTCAATGCCTGATTCTGAGCTCTATCAGCTCTACTCTCTGCTATTTGCTTCTTCACCAAGGCTGTCAATTCAGCATTGGTCATCTTTGCTGGAAAACTGTCTGAGGCTTCTCCTTCCAACATTTTGCTTTCTCCTTCTACTACTAGATGGAATAAATAACTTCAGAAATGAAATTTCAACACTAACCTTTCCCAAAGCTTTCTCTAGCTCTGATACCACTTGACGCAGAGTACAGCCTAGTTGAAGCGTATGAACCCAGTCAAAGCCCCTTTTGAGCCTACAAGACAGCAAATTGAGAATATATTGGCAAGACCTTTAAATTGTCTCACCGAAACATACAAAATCTTGCCTATCGGCAACCCCCAAACATGTTATGCCGACGTCTTTGTTCACGTCGATGAACTGTTTGCCTTTTGTTGAACCAGTAAACCAAATGAACCGATGAACCAGTTCAATCCATTGGTTCAATGGCTAGGTTCAACCCGATGGTTCAATGCCTAGGTTTAATCTGATGGTTCAATGCCTAGGTTCAATCTGATGGTTCAATGCCGATACCTTCTTTGTCGACAACACAAATGTCACTCGCGCCGATGACTTCTAACACACATTCTTTGACCTTGAACCTGTGAACCATTGAACTGATGAACCGGTTCAATCCGATGGTTCAATGGCGAGGTTCAACGCCAAGGTTCAATCGGCGAGATTCAACCTTCTCCTTCAGCAATACTTCTAACTGTTGGGTTGAACCATTGGTTCAACAGCGAGGTTCAATGCCGAGGTTCAAATGAGACTAAAAATACACTCTTTTCTTGCTGTCGGCAAGACATTTCCTCTTAACTTGCTGAAGTAGTTCTCCTCTTGCCTATTGGCAAGACAATAACTATTGGCCACCTTCCTTCAGCATTCACCGATACTGAATGTCACGCCAAACACTTATCACCAGCTACTCCGTCGGCAAGACTCCCATGTTCGTCACCCCAATCAGTGTGACCTCCTACTATCAGCTCACAAACAATTTCTTAGCCCGATGCCGATACTCACGCTGATGTCTTCAAAACATCCATTTCAGGCTTGTTAGACACCTGAACTGTTCAGTGATGCAGTTACAGTTCAACTGATGAATATACACACAATATTCACCCTGCAGATGCAGTGTATACACATACTAAATGATGATTCTCCCTGGAGGGATTCTTGCAATTCCTAACCTTCCATACCTAAAATGAATAAACAAAGATGGGGAATTAATCTACAAGTCCATTCCACTGATTTCCCTAAAAATCTGCCAGTGGAATCGATTTATCCAATTAATTCGACCACAGAAGCACAAAACTAAATTATATACAAACCCTACATAGAATGAATTTCTACACAGAGTATCTACGCTGGATATCTACACAATATTCAGAATCTGGAAAGAAAATAAATTGCAGAACTTCTATTACTCCTTGATGTTCAGAATTACATTTTCGACTGTTCAGAGACCAGACCCAAAAACTACCACCGTCCCCTCTACAAAAGGTTTTCCCCTTTTTATCTTTTCCAATGCGAGGGAGTGACATTCCCCTCTATTTCTGGGATTTGATTTTTCCAAAATTATAGTGGAAACCCTTAATCTATTACAAATGACATCTGTTTTGCATAAAACAGCAAAACTCTTAAAGCTAAGACACCTTGCTTAACCTCCCCTTAATCCAAGCTGTCAGTAAATGTCAAGTTTGGAGTTTACCAACATGAAATGCTAATAGAGAATGTTACATTTTTGAAGATGCTATAGATAACATGAAATGTTAAGTTAAAGCTAGTCTTCTTCTCCTTCCTCTTGTGTATATTGGTCCTATTGAAGGGGTGCACCTGCACCAGGGGGACTCAAAAATTTGTCTCCAATAAGCCATGTCTGCCTTGTTGCAAGGTGTGACCCTTGGTCTCCTTGTTCAGCGCTGCGCTGTGGTGGTTTGCGACAAGAGCTTAACTAACTCCCGTGCTTGTTAAGTCAAGTGGTTGTATTGGGCATTAACATGTCGATCTTTTGGTGCAATGGCAGCTAACAATTGGTATCAGAGCTGAGGTCATGGGTTCAAACCCCGCACTTGTGCTGGGGGGGATTGTTGCAAGGTGTGACCCTTGGTCTCCTTGTTTAGTGCTACGCTGCGGTGGTTTGCGACAAGGGCTTAACTGCCTCCCATGCTTGTTAAGTCAAGTGGTTGTATCGGGCATTAACAGGTCGATCTTTTGGTACAACGATAGCTAACATGCCTGATATTAGGGTTATCTAGACCATTAGGAACCCTTTTAGGCATCGCCAAGAGTCTTACCGACAAATAATCCTCATTTATATCTTCACTGGATTGACATGTACCATCACTAAGAAAATAGGATGCCTTCCCGATGTACTTAGTCTCCTCGATATATTTCTTTTATAGCTTTTGTTCATTGGGATACATCGGTGGGACTCTCCCTGAAACTTTTTAGTCATTTCTCATCAGAGTGACCTGTATAGTCGGCAAGATATGAAAAACCCATTTCGATGATATATGTCACTTTGATACAACTAGTATCTTGACTTATCGATGAGAGTACATATATCTCTTGCCGAAACTGTATCCATCAGCATGACCCTTTAGATTGGTATGATTTAAAATTTTCATTTTGACTTTCTTTCTTTTGCCGATGAGTTTTTTATCAACGAAACATCATGTAGTGTTTTCCTGATCATGCATACTTGTCTTTTGAAACTTTTGATTTCTGTAAGTTCTTTTAGGTCTTCCCGATATGTATAAAATGTTCACTAGAGAATTATGGCTTGTTTGATTGGCAAGACATGCACATGGTCTTCCTGATAAAGATCAATTTCTCTTAAAGTTCTTTTCTCAACTATGATCAGGGAGCTGCTAGACCATGATCATCAAATCTTATAAGGCAAAATAACTCAAAAAACTTCTTGACTTAAACTTGTTCTTGCCTGGTTCATAGTTATCTTTGATTACTTTCTTAGAATATCTTCACCTAATGGTAAGCAGTCTTTGTGGACCTGTGCAAGAAATTTACCCTCTTTAAAAGCATCTGGCTACAAGTTCATAACTCCTATAAATGAAGCCTTGTATATGCCATACATCATTCTTAGGTCAAAATCAAACAAAAGAGCTTTATCCCTGACTTAACCTTTTCAGTGAGATCTTTCTTGTTTGGAGGCAAGCCAAAACATCTTGCTTAGAATTGCACGTGAAAATCAACCCAGCAAGCTTGTTCTTTTAGTTTTCTTCTTTCTTTCCTTGCTAAAATTCATTACTATGGGATCCTAAAATTTTTGCAAAAATGGTAGGAAAATTTAGGTCCCAACAGTGGCTCTGTCTGGGGATGTATGCCCCTTGCGGGGATAGCAAGATTCTAGATCTTTGGGGAGTAGACTAGTGCCTACTCCATTGGGCCATAGAGTCCAGATGTTATTTTTTCCCTAAATTGATATGGTTTCAAAAACCACATCACAATTGATGGTTGAAAGCCATCAGAGAAATAAAATCCTCCTTCTACCTTTGTCATATATCTTATTCTGATTTGATTTCATCAAATTCCACTTAAAAATATTCATGCAATTTGCCCTGCTATATCTAGTACTGGCATTAGAAACTTTCAAAATAATATTATGTTCAGCTTCACCCATATCCCTTTTTAGCAGTTCATAATTAGACATTATCTGAAACTTTCCACCATCATGTGATACACTCTTGCAAGATAAAGAGTATTCACCTTTAATGCAATATTTTTCAATATTTTTCTCACTAACATGCATTGTAATTTGACCTCCTGGCTGATTTGAAAAATAAGAATACTCATTGTTCTCTTCATCATATGTCTGTATAGAAGATTTGGAACTGTCACATGGCCATTGATGCAAACTGAAAAAAGAAGTTCCAGATGTATAGGAAGAAAAACAATTATACTCGTTCACGCTGCTCGGTCCATTATCTGAATGCTTCACACATGGGTTTGAGGAATATATCTCCTTTTGAATAGGGATGGACATAGAATCTTGATCATCCTCAAGAGTTTTCTCATCAATATCACACAAAGTGCTTTCACTGTCAAAGCAAATGCATGTTGGACATGAAGTTTCAACATAATTCTTGTTTGTATATTTCTGATATTCTATAGTGAGTATATTTGAAATTTGCTCACTATTGAGTGAGCATGTTTCCTCATCCATCATATTACTAATTTCACCTCTTTCATTATCACCACAATACTCAAGATTATTAAAATCAAAGATGGCATTTTCTTCAACATAACCATTTCTTTCACAAGCTAACATATCATCCTGATGATCTAAGAATGTTCCATCCTGATCATAGCATGGATTTGAGAATACATGAAATTCTTGTTCCGGCATACCCTAGAAAATTGTCTTTGATCTTCTTCTGTCATGTCATTATACAGTGGATTTGAATAGATCTGAAAATCATTTTCAGATTTGCACACCTCCTCTTCACTGAGAGTTTGTCCTCTTTCCTGAATATGCAGATATTCATTTTCTTCCTCCTCAAATTGCCAATTTAGGTATTGAGGTGGGTGGGCTGGGACAATAAAGGCATTTAGATTTTGAAGACTACTCTCATCTCCTAATGTATCATATGCCATTTCATTGTTCATTGGAATATATTGAGGGCCTAAAACTGGTGTAGGATCTTCATAACTGTAATCAAATTGGCTTAGGAATAGCCCTTTGAAATCTTCCCATGAGGATACACTTTGCCTGGGTAAGCTGATCCACCAATCTATTGAATAATCCCTCAATGATCTTGCAACACATTTTATAATTGTATCTTCTAGATAAATCTGAAAGTTCTCAATAAAATCCCAAAATAGTTGTACATGCCTTCGAGTTGATTCATGTATCTTTGCATAAAATTTAGTGATATGATGTCTAAGCTCCATGGGATAATGATTTGGGTAGCCTGGTATATTATTAAAATTAAATGGTTTATCAATGTCTTGGACAAACCCTCTTATTTGTGCACATGGCTGATTATTTTGATGAAGGGCTTGATATTGATAGTGTCTAGCATGCTGATAGTATTCATAATCTTGGTAGCCCACTAATCCTTCACCATGCGGGATAGGATAATCATATATCTGATTTGAGGCTTGTGGTGTGAAAATGTCTTGCTGAGTATGGTATGCACTATATCCATTGCCTGAATCATGAGACACTTGTGAGTTCAAAGGATCACTATACCCATCCTCATTAGATACTGATATATATTGTGACAAATTTGAAGCATGTTTGGATTTTAATCGTTGCAATTCTTGAATCAACCTTTTTTCTTCCCTTAACAACTCCAGTAATTCCTCTTCTTCAGTCATATTTATTTTGACTGAAAATGATGTTGTTACAAGATGTATTGATATTCTTCATCAAGTTCCTTTTCAGAGTCACCACCTCTTGTCAAAAAGAGGAATGATTTAATCTTTCTGAGTCCTTGCCAGCAAAGTTACTAATTTATGTTGGAATTCAAAAATGTATTGACTATGTGATGAGATGATCTTTAACTAGTTTCTAAATTACTCCCCACCAGAGTTGCTAATTCTGTTAGGTCTCAAAAACACAAGTTGTTAACCCTAAGAGGTTGCCAAGCTCTCTTGACGTTTTTGGCTAACTGACACGGGGTAGATATGGCTAAACCCCCTTCACTTTAGGCTCTGCCAGACCTAGCTGGGTATACCTTGATGATTTGTGCAGACTTAGTTTGACTTTCACAATGGAAAATAGGTGTGAAATAGATATAAAGTGTGATGATTATTTCTGATGCTAATGTTTGAGATTTGAAAATGTAAATAAGGTTTTGGAATGTTATTAAAATAACTGGTGTCTTATCTATTTTGGGAAATAGAGTCAGGATTTGTATGATAAGTATGTCCTTCCTCTTGGATTAACTTGAATTATTTGACACTTTTCATATGTTTATACCTTGTATAAACGTGCAAGGATGCAGGTTACTTGTGCTCTTCTTATTAATCCAAATGGTATTTCCCAGGTTACTATGAATAACTGAAAGGAATTTTAATTTTGGTGAAAAGGAAACCTAACAAAAATTGTTTGTTTACTAACCAAAATTATTTGTTTAAAGGATTTTAACTCCTGGCAGAGACCAATGAACATGAACCACTTGGAAGGACTTAAATCAACTTCTTTCAGAAACCAATCGAATTGATTGGACGAAAGTAGCAAATGTGCCCTAATAAATTAAAAATATCCTTGATACATTAATTTAAATAACAAAGAAAAGTCATTCTGGAGATAGCACAAGTAACACATATAAATGAATATTTACAAATAATTGAACACCATATAGATTAGACATCAAATAAGATATTCCTTCTCCAATTTCTCCAAAAGATTTTTAAAATGTGTATAAAGTCTCCATTGTGATTTTTTGTTTTAACCCTAATGCTAACTGCTCTACTGCTTGTTGTTCACTTGATTCTTTTGATTATTCATTCAATTTCCCATATATACTTTTGCATTTTAGGGTTACAACTCTTCATATATGTACGGTGCAACTCTTCAATTATCTTCAATAGACTGAAATATTTTAATTTTAATTTCTCTGATCCGTGAAAATAATTATAATACTAGTCTTCCCTTTTTCCTTCTTATCCTATGAAAATATTTTCCCAAACAACTATTTTCATTTCCCCTTGTACATATTTTCACTCATCATATTCTTCGAGTAAGAAATAATTACTCGCTCTTGAGTTCCCTAGTAAGAATGTTTTCTGCATATACTTCCACAAAAATATTTTTTTGTAAAATAATTATCTACTTTGTGAATTCCTCCAAATATTTTTACCTCCGTCTTTTAAGTAAAATCTCCCCTTGGGTGGAATAATTATCAACCTTATATCCCTTTTAGTAAAAATATTTCATACTCCGGTGAAAACATTTTATGCTTATAGTTACATCATTAGTAAGATGTATGTCCCCTAAATAATATTTATCTCGTGATAAATTTTCATTTCATATTACTATGGTTTTACTTGAACTTCCATTTTGTTTTGTAAAATATTTACTCTAATTTTATAAACTCCTCTCGATATAATTTTTAACATTTTCTTTGCTACCCATTGGAAGGACTCTCATATTAATCTTTATAGAAATCTCCCACATTTTAATTGATATCGGCATATCAAGGAAACTCTATATTTAGTCCTACCAATACCATAGTCTCCCATTGATATCTTCTTCACGCCTTCAGTTTTACCCTTTTCAGGATATCAAAGAGACACAAAATCTTGTCTCACCAATAAACCATAGTCTGCCTAATATTTATTTTATTCTTTTATCTTGGCGTGCAAAAAATCTTCCAGACCCACCTCATCGGTAGATCGGGGGGACTCAAAAATTCATCTCTGATAAGCCATGTCTACCTGATATTAGGGTTATCTAGACCATTAAGAACCCTTTTAGGCATCGCCAAGAGTCTTACCGATAAATAGTCCTCATTTATATCTTCATCGGACTGACATGTACCATCGCTAAGAAAATAGGATGCTTGCTCGATGTACTTAGTCTCCCCAAAAAATTTTAGTCCTTTCTCATCGGAGTGACCTGTATAGTCAGCAAGATATGAAAAACCCATTTCAATGATATATGTCACTCTGATACAACTAGTGTCTTGACTTATCGATGAGAGTACATATATCTCTTGTCGAAACTGTATCCATCGACATGACCCTTTAGATCGGTATGATTTAAAAATTTCATTCCAACTTTCTTTCTTTTGCTGATGAGTTTTTTATCGGCAAAACATCATGTAGTGTTTTCCCGATCATGTGCACTTGTTGTCTTTTGAAACTTTTGATCACTGTAACTTCATTTAGGTCTTCCCGATATGTATAAAATGTTCACTAGAGAATTATGGCTTGTTTGATTTGCAAGACATGCACATGGTCTACCAGATAAAGATCAATTACTCTTAAAGTTCTTTGCTCAACTGTGATCAGGGAGCTGCTAGACCATGATCATCAAATCTTATAAGCTAGAATAACTCAGAAAACTTCTTGACTTAAACTTGTTCTTGCCTAATTCATAGTTATCTTTGATTGCTTTCTTAGAATATCTTCACCTAATGGTAAGCAGTCTTTGTGAACCTTTGCAAGAAATTTGCCCTCTTTAAAAGCATTTGGCTACAAGTTCATAACTCCTGTAAATGAAGCCTTGTATATGCCATACATCATTCTCAGATCAAAATCAAACAAAAGAGCTTCATCCCTGACTAACCTTTTCAATGAGATCTTTCTTATTTGGAGGCAAGCCAAAACATCTTGCTTAGAATTGCACATGAAAATCAACCGAGCAAGCTTGTCATTTTAGTTTTCTTCTTTATTTCCTTGCTGAAATTCATTACTATGGGATCCTAAAATTTTTACAAAAATGGTAGGAAATTTTAGGTCCCAACAAGTTGCATGATAGCTATTCTGATATAATAGTCTTTAGGCTAATATGATAGTTCTTGCAAGTGAGTATGCTCAAGTGACAATCTTTAGCTTTATTTTATCATGATGATAATTCTTTGACTAATATGATTTCTCTTAGTATCCTTCTAATTTTTAGGTTAGTGTTTGAATTAGGATAATAGCAACATGATTGCACATCTACTCCATGGTGAAAGTGTTTGCATGACCTTGCTCTGGTTTAGGATTATCATTGAATATTGATAAGAATCCCTTCATAAATATATACCAATACTATCTTGAAGATTTCCTTCCCATGGTGATTTGGCTTGTTGTCATAAATTGTTATCTCAAATAAATATAAATTTTTAGTTTGTCATGATAATTTAACATGTCAAAATGATAATCCTCTCACTTCCCTCATGACTGTCCTATAACATGAAATTTCGTGCTTTAACATAATCATAAAGTGAAGTAAATGAATACATAAAGAATGTGCCTTAGATTTCAAGATTCAAATCGCCTAATCCTCAAAATTTTGGCTTCAAAATCCTTAAAAATTTGAGCTTTTTGGCAAGTTCCTTTGTCTTCAATGTTGAATTCTATATAACTCTAATAGGATTAATCAAATGTATCAAAAAAACAAATATATATCATAAAATTCAATCTAAATACATGAAAATTATCATTCAAACAATATGAAACATGAAACTATCAGTTTAAATGATCAAATTATATCTAAAAACATTCAATTTACTACTTCTACATTGAAAAACCAAAAAAAGGTGGTGGATTAAATAAACAATGATTGTCAAAATGTCAACACCATGAAAAAACATTTTTTTGTCTCATAATGCATGAAAAGTAGGGAATACCAGAGCATGTGGATCTGAATCATAGATCCCACATGTTTTTTGTCTATTTTTCTTGGTTCACTAAAACATGCTCATATTATAACGTGAGCACATTTTTTCATGCATGGAAAGTTTTAAGTGTTGCCATGCATGGAAAGTTTTAAGTGTTGTCACGCATGGAAAGTTATAAGTGTTTTAAGTGAATGGAAAGTGGAGAGGGAGGTAGAGAGGTGAGAGAGAGAGGGTAGGAGGTAAAGAGGGGAGGGAGAGGGTAGGAGATAAAGAGGAGAGAGAGAGAGAGAGAGAGAGAGAGAGAGAAAGAGACTAGTTTTGACATGCAACCCTAAACCTAAGCAACCCTAAACCCCTAAACCCTAAATAATGCCCTTAAACCCTAGACTCGAGCAACCCTAAACCTCTAAACCCTACATAATGCCCCCAAACCCTAACCCCTAACCCCTAAACCCTAAACCCAAGCAATGCTAAACCTCTATCTTCCTATCTCTATCATCCATCTACCTCTCAATCTCTCTCCCTATGTCTCTAGCCATGTCCCTCACTCTCTATCTCCCTATCTCTCCCCTCATCCTCATCTATATCTCCCTATTGGTCCTCTCTCTCTCTCTAAACCCTAAACACTAAACCTCTAAACCTTAACCCCTACCCACTAAACCATAAACCCTAAACCCTAAATAATGCCCCTAAACCTTAAACCCTAACCCCTAAACCCTAAACCCCAAACACTTAAACCCTAAATCCAAGCAACCCTAAACCTCTATCTCCCTATCTCTCACTATCTCCTTATCTCTATCGTCCCTCTACCTCTTAGTATTTCTCCCTATGTCTCTGGCCATGTCCCTCACTTTCCATCTCTCTATCTCTCCCCTCGATCTCCTCTATATATCCCCATCAGTCCTCTTTGTCTCTCTCTAAACCCTAAACCCTAAACCCTAAATAATGCCCCTAAACCCTAACCCCTAACCCCTAAACCCTAAACCTAAGAAAACCTAAACCCCTAAACCCTAAATCCTAACCCTAAACCCAAGCAACCCTACACCTCTAGCTCCCTATCTCTCCCCTATCTCCCTATCTCTATCATTTGTCTACCTCTCAATCTCTCTCCTTATGTCTCTAGATATGTCCCTCACTCTCTATCTCCCTATCTCTCCCCTCTATCTCCTTTATCTCTCCCAATCTCTATAGGTCCCCTCTCTCTAAAACCTTAACCTTAAACCCCTAAATCCTAACCCCTAACCCCCAAACCCTAAACCCGAGCAACCCTACATTATTTCCCTAAACCCTAACCCCTAACCCCTAAACCGTAAACCTGAGCAACCCTAAACTCATAAAGCCTAAATAATGCCCTTAAACCCTAAACTCAAGCAACCCTAAACCCTAAACTCGAGCAACCCTAAACCTCTATCTCCATATCTCTCCCTTATCTCCCTATCTCTATCATCCCTCTACCACTTGTTAGAACTGTAACGTTGGAAATTGTCCTCCTGTATGGAATGGTACAATTTCCCTCGATTTAGCTCATCACCTTTGGTTACCTCTCAACCTTTTCTTTTTGACCTTCCTGAAAACCCTAATTGACTAGGTCTAGTTGCAAAATGTTCACCTTTCAAGATAGCCTTTTGATAGAACCTGGAAAGAGAAACTGAAATAGGGACCCCTGGGAACCCCTTGATGCAGATCTGATAAGAAAATGGGGGCTTGGACTCGAGTACCCAAGCCCTAGTCCTCCCCTATTTTCTAGGATTTTGAATCTCGATGGGGTGTCAGCTCCCATCGTATGCCTCGGGATTTTGTTTTTAAATTCTCATTTTTCACGCGATATCGAGACATTATTTCAAAATTTGAACTTCCCCAAAGCTAGATATAAAAAGATATTTGAAAATGAATTTATCACACACAATTCTTATGCAAGCTTAATGCCAAAACTTTGCCAAAATTTCCATTGAAGATTAGCTACTTGTTGAAGCTCTTGAAAGTTATTTGAATTTGCTATCATGGAGACAATTGATGGAGATTAGGAATCAAGATCTTGAGTCTATCTTGCTCTTCCTAGGGTTTGTACACCTTTTGCATGATTGGGAGAAGGGTTGAAGCCTCCAACATCAGGCTTGGAGATCCTCCACAAACATTGCTAATTCACCTTCTTGTTCATGCAAGTCTTAATTTGTTTTCATCTCCTTGAGGTGAAGTATGTGTTTATTGATTTGAAGCAATTTGTTGATATTCCCTTGATTGAGACATATAGGGTTTGATATTTTTGCATACACATTGTTAGGTTTGCACACACTTATGCAAATCTTTATCTCTGGCTATTGTTGAGGTAGGAATACCAAAGATGGGGCTTGACTAAGGCAAGCTCCTATATAGCCGCAACATCTTTCTCCTTTTGTAGGTGCAGATCGTGTTTTGCAGGTTACGGTAGAAAGAGGGATATTGCGGGAACAGTTGTTGCAAACTTTCATATTTCTAGATCCTGACACTTGTGGGAGTAATGAGCGGGTTCCCTAGTCCAACTAGGGAAGATTTCTGAGATCTAGGAGCCATTTGGAGTTGTCAGTCAGCCTGTACAGAAGATTTTCTGTGATGACAATTTGTAGGACTAAAGAGCGGGCACCCTAGTCTAGTTGGCCCTCAAATTTTGGGTGCACAGACTCTGAATCTCTTTCTCTGCACTTTTGTGATCTGTTTTGCCAGTTTCATCATTTGATTTTAGGAATCTCTGTTATAAGGCATAATTAGGGTTTCTTTGATGAATGAGTAAAGACACTTGATAAAACCTTAATTAGGCTCTTGAATCAGACATATTGAGCATAAGGGATAGACAAGTAACTCATAGATTGACCTAAGACTTAATCCTTGTCCTCCCAATGTTTAGCATGGTGAAAAAGTAGCAGTTTATCTTATTAAGACAAATCTACAATTTTACCCTAAACATTTTTGGTGAACCTAAGCTTTAATAAATTTGCATCCTTTCAAACTTCATATTTGAACTAATTTGTTGTCCAAGAGCATAATTAGATTGAAAAACTCTCTTTCGTGAAATTGTATGCATAGAATTGGGAATTATATTCTTTATCTTTTCACTAAAAGAGTTGGAAACTATCATTTATTGTTGTGCATAGCATTTCATTTCCATAGGCCATCATTTTAGATTTAAAATCTTGGGATAAATAGAGCATGTTAGAATGTTAGATTATTTTTTGCAAGATTTTCATGTATATGATGAGCTGTTTAGTTGTGATGACTTCGATATGTTAGATGAAGCCTTTGAGGACTTTATCTCGATTGACCAATCCACTACGGCCTCTAAGCTATTGTTATTTACAAAATTTGTAAATTCGATCTATGTTCCTAAACCTAATCAAGAACCTGAAAAATCAAAATATGTGGTCACTTTATGTTCAAATGTGGTTAAACCATCTTCTAAACTAGTGCTCACTATTAGAGGTCTTCCTTCCTCTTCTCGGCCTCCTGATCACATTTATGATTATGCTAAACAAATAGTGCAACAAAAGTTACAAAAAACTAATCATAATGTGGTTGCTCATGCATACAACACTTGGAATAATAAACAAAGTATACAACAATCAAGCTTTTCGATATCTTTACCAGCTTCTCAACCTATGCTTCCTCAAGCACCCTGTTTAACATATAAAGGTGGTAAAGACTATGATCTTGTAGAGTAGCTTCATGCTACTCCTACAAAGATATCCCTTTGGAAGCTTATACAAACTTTGCCTATTTACCATGGAATGATTCAAGGAGCTTTACAAAAGGTGATTGTCCCACTTGCTGTTACACCAAATGATGTAGCAGCTCTCTTAGATTGTATGAACGCAACAAAAATAGACATTTTGTTTCAACAACATGAATTGCCATCTTTATTACAATAAACAAAAAATTGGTTAAGAGAGTTATGATTGATAATGGATTAGCTCTTAATGTTTGTGGCATTAACTTATTACATAAGATTAAAGTTGATACATCTGCCATCAAACTGGAAACGTTAAGTATCTCTGGTTTTGATAATGTTGGACAACAATCCGTAGGCACTATAACTTTACCTATACAAGTGGGACCTATGATTGTGCATACCCTGATTCATGTCATGCCTTGTTCTCTATCTTACAACATGATTCTTGGTAGACCTTGGATACATGCAAAAGGGGCAGTTCCTTCTACTTTACATCATTCAATCAAGTTTATATTCAAAGATAAGCTGCACACTATCCATGCTGATCTTGAACCTAATAATTGTCTATAAATTGAAGCTCATAAGCATGTTAATTGTCCTAAAATTCTAAAAAAATTGAAAGTTGATATGCCAACTCCTCTTGCTTCAGAAAATGTTATGCAAGAGTCTAAACAATCAAATGCATTTGTTGGTGATGAGTGGGGTTCATTAGATTTTACATCTTCTTCCACAAGAGAATATAAACCTAAAAGCCCTATCCCTAAAACATCAAATATTTCATAGATAATATCGCATGCTCTGAATGATAAACATAAGGCTTCCTTGTTAACAAACTCAGATAATACCTTTATCTATACTACTGATTATGAAAGTTATGAAGCTCCCCCTTCTTCTAAGGAAATGGCTTCTCTTTATGGTCAGGGATTCTGAATCCTTTATAAAGATTGTGATTATGTAGGTAATGGTTGTGGTATAAACCAACAAGGAATCAAAGTCCCTATAGAATCTTCTTCGTGACATTGCTCAAATGGCATTGGATACAATCCTTTCAAGGAATCCAAAGCCCATAAATGCCCTACTCTTAATGTGAATACAATATTAACACTTAATTTGATATTCCCTGAGATGATCAACACTAATTGTCCTCCAGGACCACTTCCAGTAGATGTATTCTCAACAGATGAAGTGATAATAGAATTCTTCGGTGCTTATGACAATATTCCTCATTATCATCATAAGTGTGGCTTACCTTATTATTTAAACAACAATGCATATTTTGGAAAAACTACTAGCACAATAAATACCACTCTAAAGTCCAATGAAGAATTTGAAGAACAACCAAAATCATACAATCCCTTAGACCATAGTACTCTCCTTAATGGAAAGACTGTTGATGTTTTCATGGATAAAGATAGCATTGAAAAAGTTATTCCTATTGGTGACTATTTAAGTGTGGAAGAAAAACAAGAAGTGACTGATCTATTGCATGAATTCTTAGAATTATTTGCTTGGAACTATTCTGATATGCCTGGTATAAATCCTTAGATTGTAATGTATAATATTGTCTTGAAACTAGATGCTAAGTTGTTTAAACAAAAGATTTGTAAGATGAATCCTAAAATAGCTTTTCTTGTCAAAAATGAGATAGAAAAGCTTTTACAAGAAGGTTTTATCTGCCCTATCAATTATTCACCTTGGATTTTGAATATTGTCACTATCGCTAAACTCAATGGTCATATAAGAATGTGCATAGATTTTTGAGATCTGAATCTGGCATTGTTGAAATACAATTTTCCACTTCCTAATATTGATATGATTGTTGATTCTATAGCTAGCCATGAATTACTCTCTTTCATGGATGATTTCTCAAAATACAATCAAATTCTAATAAATCCTCAAGACCAGTATAAAATAGCTTTTATAACACCTTGGGGTACATTTTTCTAGGCAGTCATGTCGTTTGGACTTAAGAATGTAGGAGCTACTTACCAACGTGCAATGACTCTTATATTTCATGACTAAATGCACAATATTTTAGAAGATTATGTCGATGACATCTTGGTGAAGTCTATTCACCACTGAGATCATGCTAGAAATGTTTGACAAATATTTGAGCACATAAGGAAATATAACATGTGACTAAATCCTCGTAAGTGTGTTTTTGGTGTGGACAGTGGAAACCTATTAGGATTTATTATTTCAAATCATGGTATTGAAGTGGATACAAAAAAGATGGACACAATTGTTACCATGCCAACACCAAAGAACATATCTCAACTGCATAGTTTGCAGGGGAAGATACAGGCCATCTGTCGATTTGTTTCACAGCTCGCGGATAGGACTTGCCCTTTTACACAACTATTGAAGAAGGATTCAAAATTTCAATGGAATTCTGAATGTCAAAAAGCTTTCAAAGATTTAAAGGGTTACTTAGCTAATCCTCTTGTCCTACAACCTGCTGTCCCTGATAAACCATGTCTATTATACATTTCAGCATCTGATAATGCCCTAGCAACTTTGTTAGCACAACGTGATGCTGGAGGCAAGGAATGCACTATCTATTATATCAGTCAAACTTTGCTCGATTATGAAGTGTGATACACTGTTATTGAGAAGCATTGCTTAGCTTTAGTTTTTACAACTCAAAAGCTCAGACATTACCTCTTAAATGATGAAATACATGTGATGGTAAAATTTGACCCCCTGGAACATCTCTTTGCAAAAATAGATTTATTGGGTCATCTTGCTGAATGGGTTATGTTATTAACAGAATTTGATCTTAAGTTCATCTCTCATAAAGCAATTAAAGGACAAGTGTTAGTTGATCAGCTAGCTGAAGCTCCTTTGCCTTATGCTATACAACATCAGGATGTATTTCCTGATGACCAAATTTTAACAATTTCTAAATATGATAAATGGGAACTATACTTTGATGGATCAAGATGTCGAACCGGTTTAGGGGCTAGTGTTATTTTAATACCCCCTACAGGCAAGCCGATTCCTTTCTCTTACCACTTAGACTTCTCATGCACAAATAATATAGCTAAATATGAAGCTCTTATTGCAGGACTTCGTGCTGCTTTGGCTCTTAACATCAAACACATTACAATTTATGGTGATTCTCAGCTAATTGTAAAACAAATAACTGGATCATATCAAACTAAGCATGACAAACTATATCAATATCGTGAGTTTGCATTATCTCTCTTAAAACAATTAACATCATATTCAATAAACAATATTCCTAGGAAAGATAATTGGCATGCAGATGCAATGGCAAGCGTTGCTTCCCTTATATCCCCTGATGGTTCCCCTAAGGAATTGAGTTTCATTGTTCATAATCTTAAAATACTAACAATTGAAGATCCTATAGTTGCGAATTCAGAACTCTATGGTAATACATACACTAATGAATGGTTCTCCTATATATTCGATTATTTGCATGATGGAACCATTCCTAACTCAACATCTAAGAATGCCTGAATCTGCTTACTCAAATTAGCAATGCGATACATCATATTATCAAATGTCTTATACAGACGAAGTTACAATGGTGTTTTACTCTGATGTTTAAGTAATTCAGAGCTATTGATAGATTTAGAAGGAGCTCACTCTAGTGCCTGTGGAAGGAATTTTGGGGGAAAATAATTAGTACAAAAATTGTTACAAATGGGCTACTATTGGAAGCACATGGAACAAGATTCCTTCGCTTACATCAAGAGATGCCCGCAATGTCAACAACACAAACACTTAATCCATGCTCCCGCCCAAGAACTTCATGCCCATGTGTCACCATGGTCATTCTCTATTTGGGGCTTCATCCAATTGGTAAAATTTCTTGACCCTCCTCTCATGGGCATACATTTATCATTACTACCACTAATTACTTTACAAAGTGGGTTGAAGCGGTCCCCTTACGATCCATGACTACTAACATATTTTGTCAATTTATACAAGATAACATTATTTCTCAATTTAGAATACCTTCCTCCCTCGTTTCAAATAATGGTACACCATTTAAGAAAAATGATGTGAAAAAGTTCCTCAAAAAATGTCATATACAACATCACTTCTCTACACCTTATTACCCTTGATCAAACGACCAAGTAGAAGCTTCAAACAAAGTTATTGGATAGATTTTATGAAAGACTATTAATAAACACCAAAAAGATTGGCATACTCAATTATCTTATGTGTTATGGGCTTATAGAACAAGCATTCATATGCCTACTGGTAATACACCGTATAATCTTGTCTATGGTGTAGACGTGATAATGTCCTTGGAGTTAGAAGTTCCTTCACTAAGAATTTCCCTAAGAGACATCATGGATGACAACATAGAATGTGAGATAAGATTACAAGAACTTGAGATGCTTGATGAAAGATGAATTAATGTTCTTGAGCACCTCAAGGCTTATAAAAAAAGTATACAATGATCCTACAATGAACATGTCATACAACGTTCATTTGACGTTGGAGACTTGGTTCTCTATGAAAATCAAAGTAACATAAATGCACCTCCTGGAGAAAAAGGTAAGTTTAGCTCTAACTAGCTTGGACTGTACATAGTTATCAAAGCCTTTGGATCCAAAGCATATAGACTAGCTGATGAGCAAGGTACACCACTTAAGGAACCTATTAATGCAGCGCACCTCAAAAGATTTCATGCTTAAATATTTGATGTTAAATGTTCCTAAGAAAATTTATTACATAGATTAGCTTCAATTTTGACAAGATATTACTATTTTGTCTTAATTCTATTAAGATTGCATCTTTGCTCAGTTAATCATTGTTTTATCTTGCTTATGTATTCTTTGCTTAGATCACTTTGGTATTAACTGAATATAGCATGGAAATTTGGGTTATGTGTGAAATTCTTGATCATTGTGCTCATTGCTATATGTTCTCTTAAGAATGGTTAGTATAGCAAATTAGCATTAATCATATTTCCATATTAACCTTCAAATATCATCACTAGTTGCATTTTTACAAAAATCACATGTGATAGATTAAAAACCATTACACATAGATAGAAAAATAAGCATCATATATATATGTATTCTCAATTTTAAATATACATCCGAGTCAACAATCCCTCAACACAAAATGGGATGTCATAATACATAGAATCTATACATCATATCATGGAACCTCGGTCACCCGTACCCTCATGCCCTCATGGTGTGCGAGTGACAGAGGCATGACCATGTGTGGCTATGGATCACGAATGACTCCTAGAGACACTTCGTGATCGTAACCCCCTGATCTCACCTCTCATCTCTATCATCTACTCATGTGCCTCTTGGTACATCCTCTGGTACTAGTCTCTCTCAGCCTGAACCCTATCTCTGTTAGCTCTCGCCTCACGAACCTCACACAGTAAGAACTCACTAATATCTGGTTCTCCATCCGATGAAGGTACCGCTACTATCTTCTCCTACTACACCTTAAGCTTAGCTTCAGCTCGCTTAGCTCTCTAATGAAACTCCTCTCTCTCTCTCATGTAGACTACTCTAGCATAGCCTCTATAGCCATTTAATATCTAACGAAAGACATAAATATCTCTATATGTCACCCAATGGATGATCGTGGTGAATACCCTACCCGAACCCATTGCTCTGATACATCTGAAGGTACTATGTCCACTATAACATGACTCACAAAGTCTCCCCAAGCATCTATCCCAACTGTAAAATAGAGGATAGGATAGATATTAGAATCTCATATAAAATCAGAAACATACAAAGCATTAAAAATAATAAATAATAAGCTCACCTAGATCTACATCTCACCAGGATGGATCTCGAATCGCTAAATATGTGACGAGCTCTGCAATCTGATGTGCAACTGGGGGCACAGGTCTACTACACTCCCCCTCTCTCTCCGACTAGGTCTCGCATCCTCTGTAGGAATAGGACCACGAGCCCTAGACTGCATTCTCGACTCGGTCTCCTCGTCAGTGTCTACCCCCTGTTGGCCTTGTCGTGATCTCACTCTGAAAAGGTACTGCAATGGGACCTCCTCGAGATCATAGTATCCCACAAAATCACTCTCATCATCCTCTACCTTTGTGTCACTAGCGTGACCATCCCAATATCAAGCATCGCTTGTAGGGTGACTAGGAGGAAAGACAGGAGCACGTCATGTTGTATGCCACCAGGACTGATATGCTCAAGTACAACTGACATCATCTGCATCTAACACCGATGCTGCATCCTCAGGACCCTCATCATCACTAAGTGGTATGTCTGCTATTATTGTTTGTCAGACAGTGTTTGCCCTACCTACGTTGTGCACAATATATGTGTAGCTCAGATGCATTGCAAGAACATCATGTATCTATATAAACTGTCATACCACCTTGCCAAAATAGAACCAAGCCATGACATGATCAAGATGACTGGCCATCAACCCATCCCTTTGCATCCTTGCTAACTGTCTCTGTTGACCAAGTCATACAATATAGCCACGATATGGTCTCCAGATAATTTCACCGGGCTGTAATCTATCAAAGAGAACTCTCCCATATAGCAAATCTCTGTGTCTCTGACACCTAACCAGTGGATAGGCATGAACACATGGATGGGTGTATGTTACCTCTATAGGATAACCCACCGGTTGTGTGCACCTGATGTACTCAAAGGCCCAAACCTGTAGCAGGCTGCAGATCATCAAACTATGCATCTCGTAATGGACATACTATCCCAAGTCGCGGTATAGGTGTACAAGCATACTGCACCCCCATGCATAGATAGTATGATGCTCCTCCATCACCCTAATTGTGTGAATGAGACCCCCATGTAGGTGAGTGCTTCGTCCATTTGACACAATGGCTAGTGCGATAGTGACTATCATGATCCTCTACAACAAGGGAATGTCACCGCATCCTTGCTCTAGAAGTCAGAGTTGAATGTGTCCTCTCTCTGCTTGATAAATAGTGTGACGCAAACAGTATAACTGACTCTCACATGTATATTTTGTTGAGTGATGCTCCACTATCCTCACTATCTCTCCTCAGATAGGTAGTCGAAGGATCCTGTATATCACTGGTAGGTATGTGGAACACGGATCTATCCACATTCCACCTCTCCATCAAGGCCATCAACATAGCATAGTGGGATCTAATTGTGGGCATATCAAATACCTACCATAAGCCCATCACTTGCAAGTGCTCTCTCTATGACAGACAAGGAGCTAGAACGCTCTCGAAGTAGGGCCATCAGGTGACCACTGTTAGGAACCCCTGTTTAACCCTTCTCTTTACTTTGTTAGTATATTGTTGTTGGATGCATATGCTTTGTAAGTCGTCCCGTGAGTATATTGTATTATCCCACATTTACGGGGAGTAATATTTGTTTAGATTAGACTTAGTATATAAGTACGTGTTGAGGCCAATAAAGACATCCACGAGATTATTGTATTGAGCTTGCTCAAAGGAGGTTGCCCCCTCAAAGTGGCTTGCGATCAATAAATTCCTTTTGTGTTCTACTATTTCTGTTATTTCCTGCATTTTTCATTATATGGTTGTAGGAGGTTCCTCTCATCTGGTATCAGAGTGCTTTCTTGGCTCACTAGGTGGAATTTCTACCGAAATTTTTTTTTGCAGTGGCCTCCAGGCGCTGTGATTATTGCAGTGGTTCTTTTTTCTTTGCATCTATATTGTCCATTTCAATTGCAGGTTCAGATTAGGGAATAATCCCTATCTGCTTAACTATGGGAAGTGCCTAGGCATAGCCCTAAAACTCATTGTGAATAGTACCACAGGAACCTTGAAGTAGCTGGCCCATTGAGAGGACCTGCCAGCAAAAAGAGCAACGACCCCTACCTGATTGACTAGTTCTCATCCGTGAGGTAAACCAAGAGCTGTCATTTGTGGCAAAGCGGTTATCAGTTTTACATGAGTTGTGGAGTGAGGGGTACTGCCCCAATACGCAAGCCGTTAGACAACATTGGTAGCCAAGTGAATCCCCTAAACCTTTAGGAAGCTGAACATACCTAGGGTCCATATCTATTGCCAGCTGACAAATCACAGATTGCATCTATCCAGTCATTGCAGATCATTTCCAAAAAAAAAAAATTTGCCATATCTTCCTTGCTTTAGCTTTGTTTCCTTTAAAAATTCACTGGAACCAGTGAAATCCCATTCTGCATATTTCCTTCCTTGAGGACCCTATCCCAAATTCCACTTATCGAAGCTAGAAATCCCACATTTGTCTATTTTTAGGGTTTGCCATAACTTCTTCGATTCTCACCCAATCGCCTTCAAATTTTGCCACAGTGTTCATTTCCTATTTCTGCTCCTTTGTCCCTCTTGGACAAATTTTCCCATTCTTTCACCTCGCTTCTGAAATCCCCATTTTCTGCTTCCCTGTCCCTCAGAAAGTGTCCAAAACCTAGTCACACCCCAATTACCCATCAGAGTTTTTCCCAAATCCAAATTTTCCTTTTCTAAAAAAGTTTTTGTTTTTGTTTTTCTAACCATTCCCAAAAAAAAAGCTCCTGGTTATGGTTGTCACCCATGCATGAGCAAAAAACATGGAGGATGAACTTGCAGCCCTCAAGACCAAACTCCAAGATCTGGATGAAAAAATTCTCAGCCTCAATCTTCAGTATTCAGCCATGAACAATAGACGGTAGCTAGAGTCTTCTACAGACACTGGGTTCTCTTCTTCCAGCAATTTTTGTAGGCCAAAGCTTGATTTTCCTCGCTTCAATGGTGATGATCCGACTTGATGGATATACTGTGCAGAACAATATTTCAGTCTGCATAATACTTTTGATGTCAACAAAGTCCCACTTGCATCCTTTCATTTGGAACATGACGCCCTTCAATGGTTTTGTTGGTACATCAAAGCTCATGAAGAGCCAAAATGGATAGATTTTTGCAAACTCATTTTGCAACAATTTGGCCCTAGTGCTTTTGATGACTTCATATGAGCACTCACTAAACTTTGCCAAACTGGCACTGTGAGAGAATATCAGACAAAATTTGAGAAACTGGCCAATCACACAGAGGGATTGTCTGATGAATTCTTCAGGAGTTGTTTTGTCAATGGTCTGAAGGATGCAATCCGATCTGAGGTTAAAATGTTTCGTCCTAGCACAATGATGGAAGCCCTTGGGTTGGCTAAGTTGGCAAAGGACAAGATCATAGCTCAACATCGCTCCAAATCCACTTTTGTTCCATTCATAAATATGGTTTCCCAAAGACCTCCAATCATGCTAGCTCCTAGAACCACTCCTATCAAGCATTTGTCTGAAGCAGAGATGCAGGCACGTAGAGAAAAAGGGCTTTGTTATAATTGTGATGAGAAATTCACTTGGGGACATAGATTTATTGAGCAAAATCTCTATCTCTTGGATGTGGATTCTCTGCCTGCAACTGAAGTTTATGAAGATGCTCAGGATATAGTAGATGATCAGGTTGACATTCAGTAGCCGCCTATTGACCCTCCTTCTCAGGACGACCACCCCGTGATCTCTCTCCATGCTTTAGCAAGAGTCACCACCCCACAAACCATGCAAGTCAAGGGTTACTTCAAGAAGCTCCCTCTTACAATACTCATTGATTATGGTAGCACTCATAACTTCATTAACCCTCAGATCACCAAATAGGCTGATTGTTTTGTCCATCCTTGCTCCAGCTTTGAAGTCATGAGTGCCAATGGGGGCACATTACCTTGCAAAGGGAAGTGTCACAATGTGTGTATCTCTATTGGAGATTATAACCTGCGCTCTGACATGTTTGCCTTGCCCTTAGGTGGATGTGATGTGGTTTTGGGTGCTCAATGGTTACACACATTTGGACCCATCTTATGGGATTTTGCTGGACTTTGGATGCATTTTTCAAACAATGGACAAAAGCACACATTGAAGGGCTTACAACCAGGGTCTCTCAGCATCATCAGTTCACATCGCATGGAAAAGCTCCTTAAGAAAAATTCACATGGTGTCATCGCTCAGCTCCATTCCATTCAGATGCAACCATCAGTGGTCTCCACTACTCCTTCGGATCTACAACAAATTTTGGATAGATATGCATGTGTCTTTGCTAAACTAGTGGGATTTCCACCTTCATGACCAGAGGACCATCGTATTCAACTCCTTCTTGGAAGCGTTCCTCCCAACATCAGGCCCTATCGCTACCCATTTCACCAAAAGATAGAGATTGAGATGCCCGTTTAGGACTTACTGAAGCAAGGTACTATTCGCCCTAGTACCAGTTCCTTTTCTTCACCAGTTCTTCTTGTCTAGAAAAAAGATGGGTCATGGTGCCTCTGCATTGACTTCCAAGCACTTAATCACATCACAATTAAGGATAAGTTTCCAATTCCTGTTGTTGATGAGCTTCATGGCGCTCTTTTTTTCTCCAAGTTGGATCTTCATTCTGGGTAACACCAAATTCGGGTTCATGAGGATGATATCTCTAAAATGGCTTTCCGCACACATGATGGCCACTATGAGTTTTTAGTCATGCCCTTTGGCCTTAGTAATGCTCCTTCCACATTCCAGGCATTGATGAATAAAATATTCCAGCCCTACTTGCGGAAATTCATTCTGGTCTTCTTTGATGATATCCTCATCTATAGTAAAACATGGGATGAGTATCTCCAGCATCTAGATCTTGTACTGCAACTTCTCTCTGATCATCATCTCTGTGCAAAATAGTCTAAATGTATTTTTAGGCAAGAGGAAGTGGAGTATCTCAGGCATATTTTTTCAACCCAAGGGGTTCAAGTGGATCCTGCCAAAATAGATGCCATGAAAAATTGGCGTCATCCTCAGACACTCAAGAGCCTCCGTGGTTTTTTGGGACTGACTGGCTACTACCGCAAGTTTGTCAAGGATTACGGGAAGATTGCAACTCCATTAACAACTCTGTTGAAAAAGGATGCTTTTACATGGACACATGCTGCTGAGTGTGCATTTGAAAAACTGAAACAAGCTATAATGTAATGAAAAAAAATTGGATTTACCAATGGAAATGATCAAACAATGAAATGCATAACCTAAACCCAAATCATTCAATACCACAAAGATCAAGATGAATTGTTTGATTGATTTGATATGTTGGAAGCAGTGAATTGGAGTAAATTGAATTGATATGAATGGATGATTTGATTGAAGGAAACGGATTGATTCAATGATAGATTGATTGGAAGAAGTTGTTTATTAATGATGTAGAAGATAGATGATAGAAGAAATGATGAGAGGAGAAAGAGGAAAATTGTCTGTGCCTGAATCTGGGCACTTCCATCATACTCTAGACTGCCTACATACCCTGTATCCATGGGATCAAGGCACTTAATGATGGAAATGAGATGTAGTTCTGATTTGTGTTTTATTGATGAGATGATGAAAATGGATGGATTGGGATTGATGAAATGTTGATGATGTGATGATATGTGGTGGATTGAGTTGCTTTTGATTTGTTGGAGTGATTGGATTTATTTTGATGGTTGGCTTGATGTGTTTGGTTTTGATGTTTTCTATTGCTGGGTTGATTATTTTGATGATTGGATTGTTTTGAATGATGATAGTGATGGTGTGATGATTAGAGTGTCCACTCAATCTAAACATAAGAAAGTGTTCTTAGTATGCTCAAAGGATGTAAAACAAACAAGGTATTGCCCTTGTCAAGTCATAAACCAATGATTGATAGTTTGATTGATGATGATAGTGTTGTCATTTTGGGGAATGCTATATCCCTAGATCAACACAAGGATGATGTGGGAATGCTATATCCCATTGATGATGATTGATTTGGTTTATGACAAGATTAGGATCAAAACCTATTGATTTGATTGGATAATGTTCCTTGATTAATTAGCTTGCTTGATATGGATTGGTGTGACTTGGATTTAAGATCATTGCTTAGATTGATTTGATTGATATGATTGGAAGAACTGATTGATTGAAATGGGTGAATGAATGTTATTGATAGGAAGAATTGATGATGATGATGATTTGATTTTGATTTTGATTGAATGTTAATGGAGTGGATTGTTTTGGATGATGTGATTGGTTTTATTGCTTGGATTTTTCATTGGATATTTAAATTTTTGGATTTTTTGACATATTTTAATTTTTTTTTGTGTTTTTTTGGGATATTTTGATTTTTTTGTTTTTTGTTTTGGGATATTTTAATTTTTTTGTATTTTTTTTTTTTGAAATATTTTGGAAAATGCCAATGGATTTACAATTTGAGTAGCCTTTGTGCTTGATACTAATGACAAGGGAAAACCAAGTCTAGATGAAAGGATGGATGAATGGGATTGGATGGATAAAAGGATGGGCAACAAGGGATGGAAGGATCATGATAAATGGGTGGATAAAAAGGATAGGCCATAACAGAAAGCTCATGATAAATAGATAGATATAAGAATAGACTATGGTGGATGGATGTATGCCTCATAATGGAGCTAGGATGTAATCTCCAAAGACTATGTCACATAGGAACAACATGCCCCCATTCTAAGTATAGACTTAAGATTTTGCATGACAAAACTTAGGACCATAGGATGACATGATGGATTGGATTTGGATGACAAGGCTTATGATGAGTGGATAATGATAGGATTGTATAGAAAGGATGGAGGTATATCAAGAGATAACCAAAGTATATTTCAACATTTTGGCTCTATGTCTTCATCAAGATCAAAAGGAGGAAAGGAGGATGGATGGATTCAATATGATAGGTGTATGGGTGTAATGGCTAAGGATGGTAGGATGGCAAGATAGGATAAGATAGGATGAAAGTGATAGGTTGGTATGATAGGATGGATAGTCTAGATGAGACAAGGTGCCCCCAAGTGTGACATAGAAGATCAACCTACACATGACATCTGTTTGCCAGGTTTTCATCATGGTACTTATCCAAGGTGCCTGTTTACCAAGTTTTCACCATTGGACGAAGGGATTTCTCTTTACTTTTTATATTTTTTATTTTTTTGATGGGATAGCATGACAATTACACATGGCACCTATTTGCCAGGTTTTCACCATGGTAATGAATAGGAGGGACTCAAGTGTCTAGTGCTATGAAAGGTGATAGTTCCATTAGAGATGAATGTCATTGCATGGACCATGTTGTTGACCAAGAGCCTATCCAAGAGCCTTCCACTTCCATTCAAGCAACCCAAGAAGTATGTCAAAGGTTTAATCCTAAGCATGTGGAAACATTAAGCACTAGTCCAACTCAAGATCAAAACACTTTCATGCAACCCATCTATAACATTTACCTTCTTTATGATAAAGATGATACCTATGAAGAAGCTATCCATGAGCACCTTGATCCTATCCATAATCTTATATCCATCCATGAGCGAGATATCCAAATTGCTCCCAATCATCCACCATCTAGCCCTATCCATAATGAACAAACATCCACTTGTCATGATGAGACACTTGTGCCCCAAGTAAGCATAAAAGATCAAACAAATAACTTGGATCTTAGTGAACACAATTCTAATCAAGATCCTAATGATCCTCCTTCCACATCCACCATTGATTCCACTTCAAATCCACTATTATGTCCTAGTGGTCTTACCACCTTTGTCCATGAATGTTCTTCCTTAGGACAAAAACAACCTCTATCCACTTCACCTTCTCCATCTAATAATGAACTCAAGTTTAGTGTTCAAACCACACCTAGTCCCATTGTCCATAGTATCCTCCAAAACATGAACTACCAAGGTAAAGGCCTAGGCCTTTATGAACAAGGTATTTTGGAGCCAAACCATGTCAAAGTTCCTCCATGCTTATATGGCCTTGGATACACATCCCAAGGTAAACCCTCTAAATATGTTGGTAATTCCTCCATCCCTCCTGAGTCCACCACTTTCTATCACAAACCACATCATATACCCAAAACATATGTAGCCATTCCCCCTCCATCAACCTACAAATGTCAAAAGCATGTGACCATACACCTCCCACTATCCACTTTACCTCCATTACTTCCAACTCCTAACATCCCATTATCCACTTTACCTCCACTCCTTCCAACTCCTAATATCCCTCCATCCACTTTGCCTCCATTGTTACCAACACCTAATTATCCACTTATCCATAAGTACCCAACATTCCTCCAACAATCATCCTTCAAAATCTTGCATGCTCATGCGAGGTGGAGAAGAACAATGGAGATAAATCGAGCATATCATGGAGATTAATTTGCATTTACATTTGTTATTTTGATTTTCATGTTGTCTTGTGCTTCATTGTGCAATTGTTAGGGTTTGATCATTGTTGTTTATTCATTTACCCTATTTGCAATTTTACACTAACTACATTTTGGCACGTCTAGTGGGACTCACTTTGCTTGATCATTTTTGCAGGCTTTTGTAGTAAAAATTTGCATTCATCTAACCCCCATTGTTGAGTTTCGTAGGTTTAATTAATTTTTTGTTGTAGATCCACTATTTTTTGGACAAAGCCCTAGGTTTAAAGATTTCATCATATCTTCCAAACAGCTACGAATTTTTCTACAAAATTTTTACAGACGTTTGTCCATGATATAAGGAAGCTACAACAAAAAAATTACAGGTTTATCACCATTTTTGTGGGAGTTATCATGTTTTTATGTTTTTTCATAAAATCATAATTCTGGGCGCAAATCGGCCAATTTTTTAGAATTTTTTACATTTTTGGAAAGCTCTTGAAATTCTAATGGGAGTCTATGTTTTACAGATTTAATTTGGAGGTAATATACAATGCGAAAAAATTAGATCTGTGCTGACTGTAGCTTTTCCATAAATCTGCATTTCTAGGTGATCATAAGGAGCTTTAGTAGCAGCAATATCAATCATATACAACAACTTAGAAAGTGAAAATAATCCGGGTGCATTTATTTCTATCTTTCAGTTTTTCATTTCAATCAATCTTGTTTGCAAACACATTTCAATTTAGGCATAAAATGAACAACTTGTTTGTTATCACATCAAAAATTGGGCTAAAACAAACCCTTGTCTTTCATCACATTTGGATTTGGACTTTAAAACAAACAAGTGCTTGCATTGTCTTCCACACATTGAATTTTTAAGGTTAATGAACCCCATGTGAGTGTGACCAAGTAATGTGTATGCTCTCTCCTCACGTCTTAACACAAACTTGTAGATCAAAAACATTTACTTGTGTTGCTTTTATTAATCCTAAGAGATGCCTGCCTTAGTGTGAAAAGAGGTACTCACCCCAAGGGAATGACCTCAAGCGGTACTTTCATCCAATCTGCTATAAAAATCAGAGGATAAGGCAAAAGCCAAGTCTAACTGGTATTAGCACTCACCATACAATGCTAACTTGAAAGGAGGTGTACCTTTGTGTATATTAAAACTCCTAGTAGGGTTACTTAAAGCCTTAAGTGGCTTGTTGGATGCTCGTGTGGTGCCGGTCCCCTAGATTTTCACTAGAACCTCCTTGTGATAGTGGCCTTGCCTTGACTAAGACTTGTTGAAGTGTCTTCACGTGCTTGCTTAACCATCATCACATTCTTCCAAACTAACAACTTCCTTATGTGTCTTGTGTGAGTGATTCATGTGTGTATATGCATAATCATTTGTTTGAATATTGCCACATCAAGCTCTAAACACCCAAACACATAAAGACAAGTCATCCTACACATTCTTCCAATAACATTCAAACCCAATCACTTTCATCCCAAACATAGCCTAGTCATCATCCAACCCTTCATAACCCGGTTATTCAAACCATCCTAAACTTATCCTAGTCACATCCCTATCCTAGCCAAATCACTTCTGCCACATCATCAAAATCCCTAAACAAGTACTTGCTAAAAGGACTTAAGACACACTTGGGTGATAACATGTTTACACCAGAGGACCCAGAAATCAAATTCCAAAGATTCCTTCAAAATCTTTATCAAGGATCACAACCCCTAAACCAAGACACCATTAAAACATTACAATTCTTCATCCAAAAAACTCAACCCCACACAAGCCAATCACCTCAATTGCAACACTCTGTAGCCCAAGTCCAACACCTTTTAGCCACTAGTTAAGCTCGACAAGTACATCAATCCTTAGCCACCCCATGCCAACCTAATCCACCTCATAGCCACATGTCATATCCATCCACTTCCTATCAACTTAATCCACCTATCCACCAAGTTAATGCCACATCAACCTATGAACATCCACATCAAGCTTATCCAATCCCTCATGCCACCATTCCAATACACTACCAAGCCCATCCACAAAGCAATGAAGTGATATTACAAGAACAACATCCAAGTCCCAATGGCCCTTTGTACATAAATCAAGTGAGCACAAGTCAACCTTGCCAATAAGATCAAATGCCCTCAACTTTGAGTCTACCTCAAGATCTTTTGTCTACATATCCTACCATCACACCTAGCTACCAAGACTATCAATGGCCTCCCCAACAAGTAGAAGTGAGCCCAAATCCACCTTTGCAACAAGAAGCATATGCAACTCCAAGTGGCCCTTTGTATATAAACCATGCAAGCCTAATACAACATGACTTAATTACCTTTGACAAGGGAGATACCAATCTAGCCAATGCATCCTATGAGTGGCCTTCATCATCCAATCACCCGCTAACACATGAGCCTACTAGCCCTATCATAACACCACCATATGATCCCACCCCTAGTCCATTCATCCACCAACCTTAATCACCTTCATCCTCAAGTTCTACCAATTTTCCACCACAAGATCCCTTGGACATAACTGTACAATAATTGGTTCAAGCAAATTTGATTGAGCTGCCACCGATAGAACCTTTTGAACCAATCTTTAAACCCCCTTGGTATAATGAAAACCATTATTGTGCATACCATAGGTATAAGGGCCATACAATAACCAAGTGTGTCAAACTTAAGAGATTGATCAAACCTCATAAATTGTGGTAAGATTATCCCTTCATCCAATCCAAATCCTAATCCACACAATCCAATTAGCCCCCAACCTAATCCTAGTCCTAAGCCTACAACATTATCTGCTATTATTGCTCATCCATTATATTGCCCATCTACCCATACACATGCAAAGGATGTGATCCATTGGCTATTAGAAAGGAACAACTTATCCCCATGTCAAACATCTATCCAAGAGTCCTCCATTAACATGCCTAGCCCTTCAAGTTCATCATGTGACCTACAAGCCATCAAGCCTATTCAAGAGCCTCCTATCATAAACCCAAGTCAAGATTCATCATGTGCTCATGTTGTTGACCAAGAGCCTATCCAAGAGCCTTCCACTTCCATTCAAGCAACCCAAGAGGTATGTCAAAGGTTTAATCCTAAGCATGTGGAAACATTAAGCACTAGTCCAACTCAAGATCAAAACACTTTCATGCAACCCATCCATAACATTTACCTTCTTTATGATCAAGATGATACCTATGAAGAAGCTATCCATGTGCACCTTGATCCTATCCATAATCTTATATCCATCCATGAGTGAGATATCCAAATTTCTCCTAGTCATCCACCATCTAGCCCTATCCATAATGAGCAAACATCCACTTGTCATGATGAGACACTTGTCCCCCAAGTAAGCATAAAAGATCAAACAAATAACTTGGATCTTAGTGAACACAATGCTAATCAAGATCTTAATGATCCTCCTTCCACATCCACCATTGATTCCACTCCAAATCCACTATCATGTCCTAGTGGTCTTACCACCTTTGTCCATGAATGTTCTTCCTTAGGATAAAAACAACCTCTATCCACTTCACCTTCTCCATCCAATAATGAACTCAAGTCTAGTGTTCAAACCACACCTAGTCCCATTGTCCATAGTATCCTCTGAAACATGAACTACAAAGGTAAAGGCCTAGGCCTTTATGAACAAGGTATTTTGGAGCCAAACCATGTCAAAGTTCCTCCATGCTCATATGGCCTTAGATACACACCCCAAGGTAAACCCTCTAAAGATATTGGTAATTCCTCCATCCCTCCTAAGTCCACCACTTTCCATCACAAACCACATCATATACCCAAAACATATATAGCCATACCCCTCCATCAACCTACAAATGTCAAAAGCATGTGACCATACACCTCCCACTATCCACTTTACCACCATTACTTCCAACTCCTAACATCCCATTATCCACTTTACCTCCACTCCTTCCAACTCCTAATATCCCTCCATCCACTTTGCCTCCATTGTTACCAACACCTAATTATCCACTTATCCATAAGTACCCAACATTCCTCCAACAATCATTCTTCAAAATCTTGCATGCTCATGCAAGGTGGAGAAGAGAAATGGAGATAAATTGAGAATAGCATGGAGATCAGTTTGCATTTACATTTATTATTTTGATTTTCATGTTGTCTTGTGCTTCATTGTGCAATTGTTAGGGTTTAATCATTGTCGTTTATTCATTTACCCTATTTGCAATTTTACCCTAACTACATTTGGATTTATACCTGTTCTAGCTATGCCAGATTTTTCCAAGACCTTCACTATTGAGAGTGATGCTTGTAGCAATGAACTTGGTGTTGTTCTCCTTCAAGATGAGCATCCCATTGCATTGACCATCAAAGCCCTTCAAGTAAGAATTTAGTACTCTCTACATATGAGAAGGAAATGATGGCTATTTTGCATGCAGTACAGAAGTGGTGGCCATACCTATCAGGGAATCATTTCTGCATCAAGACTAACCACCAGAGTCTGAAATATTTCCTAGAACAATGGGTCTCCTCCCCAGTACAATAGAAATGGGTTAGCAAACTCATGGGTTATGACTATGAGATCACTTACAAGAAGGGTAAGGACAATATTGTGGCAGATGCTCTTTCTTGCACATATGATGACCAAGCTTCTCTTTCAGCTATTTCTATGCCTGTTTCAAATTGGTTGGAATATGTCTAGCAAGGCTATGTCAATGACTCTTCATTATCTCAAATCATCCAATAGTTGGCCAATAACCCTTCTGTTGTACCGCATGACTCTTGGGATGGTGCTTCTCTGAGATACAAGGGTCGTCTGGTGCTTCCCCAGAGCACAAATCTTCAATAGGTTGTCTTCTATGAACTCCATGCTTCTCCATCGACAAGGCAGTCTGGGTTCCTCAAAACTTATGAGCAGGCACGACGTAACTTCTTTTGGAAGGGAATGAAAAGGGTAATTCAATAGATGGTGGTTGAATGTGATACATGCCAGTGCAACAAGGGTGAAATGACACTCCTTCCTGGATTGCTCAAACCCTTGCCCTTCCCTACACGGATTTGGATAGATATTTTTGTGGATTTCATTGAAGGGCTCCCTAAATTTGGAGGGAAGACAGTGATCTTGGTTTTGCTTAATCACCTCTCCAAATATAGTCATTTTTGTGCTCTCAGCCATCCCTATACCGCCTCCTCAGTCACATATATTTTCATGGACCAGATCTTCCATCTTCATAGAATCCCTTCTTCCATTGTCTCAGATTGTGATGCAACTTTCACTAGTCATTTTTGGATAGAACTATTTCACCACACTGGCACCAAACTAAAGATGAGTTCAAGGTATCACCCACAAATAGATGGTTAGATTGAAGTTATCAACAAATGTTTGGAAACTTATCTTCATTGCTTCACCTCAAAACAATAGCATCAATGGGCAAAGTGGCTCCCTCTCGCTGAATGGTGGTACAATACCTCCTACCACACTGCATCTAAAATGACTCCATATGAAGCAATCTATGGACAAGCACTGCTAGTGCTCCTTCCATACACCCCTAGCAGTTCACTAGTTTAGGTAGTTGACACGGTTCTCTGAACCCGAGATCAGATTCTTTGCATTTTGCAGGACAATCTTCACATGGCAAGAAATCGAATGAAACAACAAGCTGATCAGCATCGTTCTGAGCACACTTTTCATGTAGGTGATATGGATTTTCTTCATCTACAACCATACAAGCATTCCTCCCTAAAACTAAAAGGGCATCATAAGCTATCTCCAAAGTTCTATGGGCCATATAAGGTTCTTCAAAGATTGGGTCAGTTGCTTATAAATTGGAACTTCCTCCTTCTTCCCATGTTCATCCAATATTTCATGTCTCTTGTTTAAAGAAAGTTCTTGGTACCAACATCAAAGCACAAACTATTTTACCAGAACTGGATAATGAAGGATCCATCATTTTGGAGCCAAAGGTAATCCTTGATAGGTGCACTCATCAGCTTCGCTCTCAATCCATCATAGAGGTATTAATTTAGTGGCACAGAATGCAACTAGAGGATTCTACATAGGAACCACTCCTTCAGATTCAGCAACAATTTCCACATCTTAAGATTTGAGGACAAAGCTTTTCTAAGAGGGAGGGGATGTTAGGAACCCGTGTTTAACCGTTCTCTTTACTTTGTTAGTATATTGTTGTTGGATGCATATGCTTTGTAAGTCATCCCGTGAGTATATTGTATTATCCCACATTCATGGGGAGTAATAGTTGTTTAGATTAGACTTAGTATATAATTACATGTTGAGGCCAATGAAGGCATCCATGAGTTTATTGTATTGAGCTTGTATTGAGCTTGCTCAAAGGAGGTTGCCCCCTCGAAGTGGCTTGCGATCAATAAATTCCTTCCGTGTTATGCTATTTCTGTTATTTCATGCATTTTTCATTATATGGTTGTAGGAGGTTCCTCTCAACCACCTATGTGCTCTTGTGTCTCAGGGATGTCCTACAGGTCAAGAAGTGAGCAAGGATATTAGTATCTCCTTGTGAAACTGAAAGCTGCTATCAAAAATAGAAGAGAGTGCCCATGCATAGGGCATGTATCCTCTATGGACCCAGGCACCTCAAGAGGACTAGGGCACCCCAGAGGGACACTGGTACCCTTGTGGAACTAGGGCACCCCTGAGAGACTCTGGCACCCTAGGTGGACCCGAGTGCCCCTCTCTGGGACCCCAATCCATTCTCCCTTTTTCTTGGCATAGTAAATGATAAAGTTAAACAAATGTAAACTGAAAGATGATAGAAGCGCAAGATTAGGACCCTACCTCAGCCTCAAAGTGCCTCTCTGCCACTCAGGCTCAGAGCATCTCCAGTCATGGGGACTGATATGGGTGTCGGCTCGGCATGGTTATCCTCCTCTTCTACTTCTCTCTCTCCTCTCCTTTTTCTACAAGGACAAGAAATAAAAATGAGTTAATGATAAGTGAAAACCCCTTTACATAAAGTAAGTGAGTGGGAATTCCTATCCCTAACTAGGTGCAAGATTGATCCCTTTTACTCTTGAGCCCTTATCTTGAGCTGTCGAACTCTGATTTCCATGTCGTTTGTTGCATTGGAATCCTAGTTTTGCTCTCTTTCTTACCCAATGTGTTGTGCTTAAGCATTGTTCCTTCAAATGGGCCTCATAACACATTTATCATCAAGTTTCACTCAAAATCGACACGCGTGGGTATCTCCTTGTTTCTCCTTTTCAGACTAAGCAAGTAGAAACAAGGGAAAGTATATATCTCCCTTGATTTCCTCCCTCATCATGTCTCATTACTCAACCCCCTTAGTGTTTTTGTACTGACTCATTGGTGGTGGTTGTAGGTTGACTTGATTTCTGATTTTCTGACAAAGTGTTCCACTGCAGGTTGTGGTTCCTAACTTTGTAGTCTTGGAGGATTGCAGACTTGCAGGCTTCTTCCTTCTTGGTGACAATACTTCAGTTTCCTCTATAGTATCCTTTTGGGTATCCTTTTCATGATTGATGCATTTGCTTTTCTTTAGTTGCATATGCACGTAGTGTCATATGGCCACTAAAGTGGGGGCTAAATGTAATGTCAGAAATTGTCCCCTTGTATGGAATGGTACAGTTTCCCTCGATTTAGCTCCTCGCCTTTGGTGACCTCTCAACCTTTTCTTTCTGACCTTCCCAGAAACCCTGATTGACTAGATCTAGTTGCAAAATGTTCACCTTTTGAGATAGCCTTTTGATAGAACTCAGAGAGAGAATTTGAAATTGGGACCCCTGGGACCCCTTTGATGCAAATTTGATCAAAAAATGGGGGCTTAGACTTGGGAGCCTGCGCCCTAGTCCTCCCTTATTTTCTAGGATTTTGAATCTCAACGAGGTGTCAACTCCCACCGTATGCCTTCAGATTTCATTTTCAAATTCTTAGTTTTTGTGCAATATCGAGACATTATTTTCAAATTTGAACTTCCCCAAAGCTAGATATAAAAAGACATTTGGAAATCATTTTATCACACACAATTCTTATGCAATCTTAATGCCAAAACTCTGCCAAAATTGCCATTGAAGATCAGTTACTAGTTGAAGCTCTTGAAAATTCTTTGAATTTACTATCATGGAGACAATGGAAGGAGATTTGGAATCAAGATCTTGAGTCTATCTTGCTCTTCCTAGGGTTTGTACACCTTTTACATGATCAGGAGAAGGGTTGAAGCCTCTAACATCAGGCTTGGAGATCCTCCATGGACATTCCTGATTCGCCTTCTTGTTCATGCAAGTCTTCATTTGTTTTCATCTCCTTGAGGTGAATTTGTATATGTTTATTGATTTGAAGCAAGTCGTTGATCTTCCCTTGGTTGAGACATCTAGGGTTTGATATTTTTTGTATACACATTGTTAGGTTTGCACTCACTTTTGTAAATCTTTATCTCTGGCTATTGTTGAGGTAGGAATACCAAAGATGGGGCTTGACTAAGGCAAGCTCCTATTGCAACATCTTTCTCCTTCATTTGTAGGTGTAGATCATGTTTTGCAGGTTACGACAGAAAGAAGCTACAGAAAGAAAGATATTGCAGGTACAGTCATTGCAGACTTTTAGATTTCTAGATCTTGACACTTGCAAGACTAATGAGCGGGTGCCCTAGTCTAATTGGGGAAGATTTCTGAGATGTGGGAGCCATTTGGAGTCGTTAGTCAGCCTGTGTAGAAGATTTTCCATGAGAGGAATTTGTAGGACTAAAGAGCAGGCACCCTAGTCTAGTTGGCCCTCAAATTCTGGGTGGATAGTCTCTGAATTTCTTTCTCTACACTTTTATGATTTGCTTTGCCTGTTTCATCATCTAATTTTGGGAATCTCTATTATAAGGCATAATTAGGGTTTCTTTGATGAATGAGTAAACACACTTGAATAAAACCTTAATTAGGCTATTGAATCAGACATAGCGAGCATAAGGGATAGACAAGTAACTCATAGATTAACCTCAGACTTAATCCTTATCCTCCCAATGTTTAGCATGGTGAAAAAGTAGCACTTTATCTTACTAAGACAAATCTATAATTTTACCCTAAACAAGAACACACGCACTCTATTGAGAGGGGGGTGAATCAGTTGATCAAAAATACTTAAATACTTTTAATCTCTAGAAAGTAGACCAAAAATAACTTTCAATGCTTAAGAAAGAACAATAAGAGATCATATAAACATGAACACCAGATATACATGGAAAACCCAAAGATGTGAAAAACCATGGTGAGAAAAATGTTGCTAGGATCTACTATCCTAAACCAGCCTCATAGAATAAACCCTTGATTGCAATGTTTTAAGGGCATCCACCCTAAAGAGTCACCAAACCCCTGATTTAAGAGCTTTAACTCTAAGGAGACTACAATCCCCTAAACTAAGCACCAATTCACTCCACCAAAGGTACCAACCTCTGAATCTTTACAAATTCAAATATGTAGATATTTGGTTCTTTCACAAACCTTAGATGTACCTATTCAATTCATACATAGACTTCTCTTCTTATGCAACACCCCTAGACTCTCTTTGTTCTCACTAACACAGTGCTCTTCTACAATACACGCTCAAAGTGTTATTACCTACAATGTTCTCCTTAACATGATCACATGTCATACATGCAAAGAACTACACAAAGAATAGCTCACAGAACATGGCACAACCCACCTTATTTATCATTTTCTTGAGAAGAAATTGCACAACAAAACTCTCAACAAACCCTTTGATCTTCAAACACCAAACGTCTAGAAATCTAACACATGTCCCATACAGTTTGAACCACAACACCAATAGAAGATCATCAGAATCAAAGTAGTTGCAAAACCGTAACATGTTGGAGAAAACTAAAAGTTGCCAGGATCACAACAACACCTATCCAACAAAAACTTCAACTGATCTAGCCATTCACTCAACTAATTTGACCGATCTTAGAGCATTAAATCCTAAAAAACAACATTTTGTAGCTTCTTCTGTTACAAAAACTAAATCCGTGGAGATCTGGAGATAGGGCTTCCGAGCTACCACCTTCCTTCATGAAAGCACTATAATCTTACCTCTGATCATGTTATATTCTTCCTTTGTAACATTAATATCAGGTGTCAAGCTTTATGCCTTTTTCCTTCATGGAATATCCATGTGGCACCCTTTCTGTGGTTCCGTAGGAGGGTTTTCCCCTTTCAAAATGTGTTCCGTGGAATGGAGGAAAACACCAAAATAGGCCATGTAAGCTCATCGGGCCCCATACATCACATATCTAGGCACAAGATTGTCCATGTGTCACCTTTCCACGGTTTTGCGGGTATGCTTTACTCCTTTGTAATTTTCTTTGTGGAATGGAAGAATATGTTCATTAGGCCATCAAATGTATTTCCTTAGCTTGTTCAGACTTTGCCCATTAGGTATTCTTCCTTCTAGCTTCCACTTTGAGAATGGAATAATGAGAGCCTCCAAACTCCGATCTCGGATTTTCTTAGGCAAAATTAGAGCTTTCCTTATCGGGCCTTCCTTCTTTCCTCGACAAAGAGGAGTAAGGCCCAAACTCTGAACTTTGATTTCCTTACACTTTTTCAGAGCTTTGCGATCGAGCCTTTCTTTTTTAGGCCTTTCTTATCTCTTCTACACAAAGAACGAGTAGGGCTGAAACCCCAAACTCTGATGAACTCCAAAAGGAGTAAGGTTGAAACTTTGAACTCCAAAAAATTACAAAAAACACATTTATCACTTAGTCTAAATAAACTTTTGGTCTTAGACTCATTAATGAAAACACTTGAACAAATTCCTTTGACATCATTGACAATAATTCAACAATCTCCCCCTTTGGCATTGATGACAACCAATGAATAATCTATCTTTTATTATCGGCCTATCTCTTCTGCATGTGTTCCCATGTTCAATCTCTTTTGCATTTGTTGCCCCTTACTCTAATTATCCCCCTTTGACATCAATAGCAAAGGGAAGTAATCAACCTCCTTGCTGATAGCCAACTGCTACTGTCTGAAATGCTTCTCCTCACCATGTCACATGAACTTGTGACATCCAAAATTGTCATCTGTCTACCTGCTCCTCCTAAGAGGTAGTCACTATCCAAAATAGGGATGAAAAATATGCCTTGTGTTGCAAATATGTGCCTATGATGTGTTGTCATTGATGTCCACATATCTCTTTGTCAAAGACAGTGAAGACACTGTAGATTAGTAAAGTAGATTGCTCCGTATTCCTAGTGAGATGAAGATAAAAGTCTGTGGATTAAAGGGTTTGTAGAGGATTGTCTAATGTTGCTCCAGTTAATATTTGAGAGGTCCACATGGAGAATTGGTGAAGTTATGGCCATCTGACTAGAACCAAGTTTTGCAGTTGTTTAGAGGTAATAGAGTGATAAGAAGTTGGTTCAGATTGCTCCACATTGGAATATTATGATCTACGGATCTAGAGGTATGTTTGGAATATTGGTGTGTATTCTCAACTCAAGTGGTTCATGGTTTAGAGGTCCACTAGCAATCTTTCTAGCGTGACAGTCAGGATAGTCAGTGTTCTTAAGTTCCCGTATGAAGGTGTAGGTGATTCTGGTGATTTGAGGTGGTGTGGTTCTTCTTGTTGATTTCATTGTGCTTGTGGTGGTCTCTAGATCGTGTGCCTATTGTGTTGGTGGTCTGCATTGAGGATTGAGCTCATAGTTGAAGATTTCTCCTTGGGTGTTGTTGCTCTTTCCAGTCTTGGCCGACCGGATGCTTGGTGCAAGTTGCATATGATCCAAGAGGAGTTCTATGGAGCGTGGCATGTTGTTCGAGGAAGATTTGAGTCCCAGCTATGTTTGGTCGACAGTGTAGTGGTCCACATGTATCATTTTGTATTAAGTCAAGTGTTGTGATTGTAATTGCTTGTAATGCCTATCTTGGAGAATGTTCCAGATAGATGATTGTAAGGCTAACTTTGATGTTCATTCCAAAGTTATAGTCATCCATAAATAAGTGTAATGAAGTTGTGGAAAAGTAATCCTTGAGTGAAAATGAAAAATTTCAAAGAAAGGTCAAAAGGTAGAGCAGAAGAAGAGGAAGAGCAGAAGAGGAAGAGCAGTGAAGATGAGAAGGTAGCAAAGAAATGTTTGGGAGCAGAGGAAGAGCAGTGAAGATGCGAAGGTAGTGAAGAAGTGTTTGGGAGCAGAGCAGAGGTGTTGTGAGCTTCAATGGAACTGAACCTTGGCATGGAGAAGATGTTGTTTCTCAGTTCAACCTTTCAGTGTTCACCATGTGAATGTTTTTGTAGACAATGAGTCTCTTGGAGTAGTAAGCTCTGGGTAGTGTGCCCAAAGGCAAGTTCTTTCCCATTTTTCTATTCTTTTAATAAAGAATAAATCTTGAGGGTTAACTCCCACTATGGTTTTTCCCTTAGCCGGGTTTCCACGTAAAAATCCTAGTGTTATGTGTGTTGATTATGTTTCTTCTCATGCGTTGTTTATTCATGCTTTCATGGTTATATCATTAATCTATTAATAAAGTGTAAACAAGATTAAATGTAGCAAAAGATAAAGTTTTGTGACAACTGATTCACCCCCCTCTTAGTTGTCTACCCTAATTTCAACAATTGGTAGCAGAGTCAGTTCTTCTAAAAGAAGCTTGACTACTTGAGGAGATCTAGGATGTCGACATACAAGAAGGACAGTCTAAGATTTGATGGAACAAATTACTCTCTTTGGAAGAGTCACATGGAATGTCATTTACAATGCATGGGTGATCCTTATTGGTTGATAACTAAGAATAAGTATACTCCTTCACAAAATGGTCCTACAACTCCAAATCAAATCAAAGATGCTGAAAACAACATTCAAGCTAAAGAAGCATTGTTGAGTGCCCTGATTGATACAGAAATGACAAATGTCTTGGAATTACAAACTTCTCATGAAATCTAGAAGAAGTTGGAAACTCTATATGAAGGCAATGCATATGTCAAATGTGCTAAGTTACAGAGCCTGAAGGGTAGATACAAAAGTTTGAGGATGAGTGAAGATGAAAACATCACTTCCTACATGTAGAAGGTGAATGAACTTGTATGCAGTATCAGGTGTGCTAGTGGAAAACTGGAAGAATTAGATATTGTTGGCAAGGTGCTCAGATCCTTACCTACTTCATACAAGCATAGAGTTGCTTCTATTGAGGAGATCAGGACTGTGACAAGGGATCAGTTGGTTGGCAAGATTTCAGCATTTGAAATAAGTGAGTTTGGTGATTCTCTTCCTAAATCAAAATTTGCATTTAAGGCTAGTGTTCACGGAAAGCAAAGATTTGATCCAGGTGAAAGATCTTCAAGAAGACTAACCAGATATGAGAAGGAAAGGAAGGAACTTGAAGAAGATGAATCTAAGCTTGAAGAACTTGAATCCCTTATTGCCAAAAGATTACCAAGAGGATCTAGTAAGTATGAAGGAAAGTTGCCTTTCAAATGTTTTACTTGCAATAAGACTACTCATTTTGCTTCAAGATGTTTGGAGAGGTTTTCAAAGCCAAACCCTAATAGACCTAGGGTTCAGAAGAAATGCTACTATGTCCAAGAAGCTACTGATGAAGGAATCACAGATGATGAATCTGATATGGGAAGTACCTCTAGAAATGATTGGGTGTTCATTGCTATCAAAGAAGAAGATCTAGTGTTTACTAAATCTGCTAGCTATGTGAATGTGGAAAGTGCCTTGGCTACTTAGGTTGAAGAAAAGGATGAATGGGTGATTGATAATGGATGTTCTCATCATATGATTGGTGATAAAAGTAAGTTTGTAAGTTTGGAAAGATATGAAGGTGGAATTGTGAAGTTTGGAGACAATTTAGCTGGTAGAATCCACGACAGAGGATCCATCTCTCTTGATGGTAAGGATAAAACTAATGATGTTTTATATGTAGAAGGGTTGAAGCATAATCTTCTCAGTGTTGGATAGTTGGTTGACAAAGGGTATGATCTCCGATTCAAGGTTGGAAAATGCAAAATTTTGGGAAGCTCCGAAACTGAGATTGCATCTGGTACATAGACTAGAGGTAATATCTTTCATTTAAGTGGTAATGGTAAAATTTGTTTGATTGCTCAAATTGATCAGAGCTGGTTATGACATAGGAGAATGTGTCATGTAAACTTTGATAACATTGTCAAGATAAGTACTACTTAGGCTGTGAGAGATCTTCCAAAGCTTGTGAAACCTGCTAATAGCATGTGTAAGGAATGTCAGTTGGGTAAATAGAACAGAGCTACATTCAAAAGTAAAGAACAATTTTCAAGTGGATTGTTGGAACTTGTACACACTGATTTATGTGGTCCTGCCAGAGTTAGGAGTTTGCAAAGAGACAGATAATTTATGTTGTTGATTGATGATTACTCCCAGATGATGTGGGTCACTTTCTTGAGAGAGAAATCAGAGGCTCTTGACAGATTCAAAGTATTCAAGGATAAGGTGGAGAATGAGATTGGTGTGAAGATAAAGTGTCTAAGATCTGACAGAGGTGGAGAGTTTACCTCCGGTGAGTTTAATGCATTTTGTGAAGAGCATGGAATAAGCTCCTAGGGCTCCTCAGTAGAATGGAGTTGTGGAAAGGAAGAACCAGACAATTCTAGAGGCTAATGTTCCACATGTCTATTGGAGAGAGGCTATGAGTACTGTTGTCTACACTCTTAACTGGGTGCAAATCAAAGGTAATATTGGTAAAACACATTATGAGCTGTGGTTTGGTAATGCTCCTACTATGAAATACTTTAGCATTTTCGGTAGTAAATGCTATATCAAAAGAGATGAAGATCTAGGAAAGTTTCATGCAAGATGTGATGAAGGAATGTTTCTAGGTTATTCTAACCGAAGCAAGGCATACCAGTGCTTTAACAAGAGATTGAAAAGGATTGTTGAAAGTGCTAATGTCAAGGTTGATGAAAGCAAGGAGAGACCTTCCAAGTCTTGTGGATATGAATCAGATGATCAAAATGAAAGTCCAAACCAAGGAAAGCAAGTTCAAACTCAAACTCAGATTCAAATTGCTTTGAAGAATCCAGTGACTCAAGAAGCTAGTGCAAATGTTGAGGAACAAGTTCAAGAATCAGAAATTTAATAAAATCCCAAAACTCCTAGGTATGTAAGGTTGAACCATTCTAAAGATCAGATTATAGGAGATAGAAATAAATTTGTTCAAACTAAAGGAAAAATTGTCGAAGAACAAGAAGAGCATTGTTTGATTTCAAAGATTGAACCAAAATCAGTGAATGAAGCTTGTAACGATGAAAGTTGGGTAAAAGCAATGGAAGAAGAGTTAATACAAATTGAAAAGAATCATACTTGGAATCTTGTTCCTAGACCTGAAAACAAAAATGTAATTGGAACTAAATGGTTCTTCCAGAATAAATTGAATGAAAATGGTGAAGTTGTGAGAAACAAAGAAAGATTGGTGTGCAAAGGATATTCTCAAGTATAGAGGGAATTGATTTTGAAGAAACTTTTGCTCTGGTGGAAAGAATCGAAGCAATCAAATTATTTCTTGCCTTTGCTACTTACAAAGATTTCAAAGTTTACCAGATGGATGTCAAGTCAGCATTTCTGAATGGAGAGTTGGAAGAAGAAGTCTACATTGGACAACCGGAAGGATTCCAGTTGTCTGATCAAGGAGATATGGTCTACAGATTGAGGAAAGCATTGTATGGAATTAAACAATCCCCAAGAGCCTGGTATGCAAGATTAGATAAGTATCCCCTAAAGTTAGGTTTTAACAAAGGGACAGCTGACAGTAATCTTTATTTTAAAATTGATCATGAACACATCTTGATTGTTGAGGTATTTTTTGATGATATCATCTTTGGTGGAAATGAGAGCATGTTTAAAAGTTTTCTGATCAGATGCAAAGTGAATTTGAGATGTCCATGCTTGGTGAAATGAATTTCTTCTTAGGTCTGCAAATCACTCAGTCAGATAAGGGCATCTTCATATCTTAGTTTAAGTATGTGAAAGAGTTTTTGAAAAAGTTTGGAATGGAAGATTCAAAACCAGTGAGTACTCCTATGATAACCAGATGTAAGTTGAGTAAGGATGATGATTCCCCTAGGGTAGATTAGAAAAGGTATAGATCAATGATTGGAGGACTGCTTTATCTGACTCATACCAGACCTGATATTATGAATGCAGTTAGCCTTGTTGCTAGATTTTAAGCTGATCCTAGAGAATCTCATGTTGTAGCAGTTAAAGAATTTTCAAATATCTGAAGGGAACATCTGATTATGGCTTATGGTATCCTAAGGATCATAATTTCACTCTTCATGCATATACAGATGTTGATTGGGTAGGAGTTGTGGATGACAGGAAGAGTACTAGTGGTGGTGCATTTTTCTTGGGAAAGAGGTTGGTTTCTTGGTTGAGAAAAAAGTAGGAGGCAATATATCTGTCTACTGTAGAGGCAGAGTATATAGCAACAACAAGTAATTGTACTCAAGTTTTATGGATGAAACAAATGTTGAAGGATATTAGAATTATGTTTGAAGAGCCTGTTACAATCTTCTGTGATAATTCAAGTGCAATAAACATCTCAAAGAATCTGGTGTTGCATTCAAAGACAAAGCACATATCCATCAAGTTTCACTTTTTGAGAGATAAGGTAAATGAGAATGAAGTCATATTTGAGTTTGTTTCTTCAAAAGATTAGATTGTGGATATCTTCACTAAGCCTCTACCTAAAGACACTTTTGAGTATCTCAGAGTGAAGCTAGGGGTTATTAACCCCCTTGTTTTGAACTAAGGTGCACTAGTGTGCATCAGTCCGGTGGAACTCATAGTCATATCTTGTGATCCAAATTAATCTTAAGGGGATGCTACTCAGGGGGAGTAGTCAGTATGTTAATTCTAGAGTTTATTTTGGTGTAAGAAACAAAAAGGGGGAGAGATGATTGCAAATATGTGCCCTTTGCCATTGATGTCAAAGGGGGAGAGAAGTCATGTGAAAAACTTGGAAGTAAGTAGTTGCTGGTGAAAGGGGGAGCAGTGAAGAAAGTGGTTGTAGGTGTCATAAAAGAAAGGGGGGGAAGTCCTTGTCTTGATGGTTGAATAAGTTTTTCACATCATATGTTGCCATCAATGACAAAGGGGGAGATTGTTGCAAATATGTGCCTATGATGTGTTGTCATTGATGTCAACATATCTCTTTGTCAAAGATAGTGAAGATAGTGCATATCAGTAAAGTAGATTGCTCCGCATTCCCAGTGAGACAAAGATCAGAGTCTATGGATTAAAGGGTTTGTAGAGGATTGTCTGATGTTGCTCCAGTTAAGATTTGAGAGCTCCACATGGAGAATTGGTGAAGTTATGGGCATCTAAGTAGAACTAGATTTTGTAGTTGTTCAGAGGTAACAGAGTGATAGGAAGTTGGTCTAGATTTCTCTGCATTGGAATATTATGATCTGTGGATCTAGAGGTATGTTTGGGATGTTGGTGTGTATCCTCAACTCAAGTAGTTCATAGTTTAGAGGTCGGCAAGCAATATTTCTAGTGTGACAGTCATGATAGTTAGTGTTCTTAAGTTCCCGTATGAAGGTGTAGGTGATTCTGGTGATTTGAGGTGGTGCAGTTGTTCTTGTTGATTTCATTGTTCTTGTGGTGTTCTCTAGATCATGTGCCTATTGTGTTGGTGGTCTACATTGAGGATTGAGATTGTAGTTGAAGATTTCTCCTTGGGTGTTGCTGTTCTTTCTAGTCTTGGCCGATCGGATGCTTGGTGCATGTTACAGATGATCCAAGAGAAGTTCTATGGAGCATGGCATGTTTTTCAAGGAAGACTTAAGTCCCATCTATGTTTTTTCAATGGTGTAGTGGTCCACATGTAGCATTTTGTATTAAGTCAAGTCTTGTGATTGTAATTGCTTGTAATGCCTATCTTGGAGAATGTTCCAGATAGATGATTATAAGGTTGACTTTGATGTTCATTCTAAAGTCGATGTCATCTATAAATAAGTGTAATGAAGTCATGGAAAAGTAGTCCTTGAGCAAAAATGAAAAATTTCTAAGAAAGGTCAAAAGGCAGAGCAAAAGAAGAGGAAGAGAAGAAGAGGAAGAGCAGTGAAGATGCAAAGGTAGAGAAGAAGTGTTTGGGATTAGAGGAAGAGAAGAAGAGGAAGAGTAGTGAAGATGTGAAGGTAGAGAAGAAGTGTTTGGGAGCAGAGCAGAGGTGTTGTGAGCTTCAATGGAACTGAACCTTGGCATGGAGAAGATGTTGTTTCTCAGTTCAAGCTTTCAGTGTTAACCATGTGAATGTTTTTGTAGACATTGAGTCTCTTGGAGCAGTGAGCTCTAGGCAGTGCGCCCAAAGGCAAGTGCCTTCCCATTTTTCTATTCTTTTAACAGAGAATAAATCTTGTGGGTTAACCACCACCGTGGTTTTTCCCTTAACTAGGTTTCCATGTAAAAATCATGGTGTTATGTGTGTTGATTATGTTTCTACTCATGTGTTGTTGATTCATGCTTTCATGGTTATATCATTAATCTATTAATAAAGTGTAAAGAAGATTAAATGTAGCAAAAGATAAAGTTTTGTGACAATTGATTCACCCCCCCTCTCAGTTGTCTGCCCTAATTTCAACACCTTGACCTGCTCTCCCTCGATAGTTGCCAAAGCTACACTTCTACTTATGAGAAGAAGGAGAAATAACTCCTAGCTTAAGCCTAAGTTATTCAAAAGTATCCTTGGCAAGTGGCTTCATGAAAATATCAGCAATTTGATCTTGTGTACTGACATACTCTAGCTTTACTTCCTGATCTGTAACCTTTTCCCTCAAGAAATGGTATTAATGGAGATGTGCTTTGTTCATGAATGCATCACAAGATTCTTTGAGATATTTATTGCACTTGTATTATCACAAAGAATGATAATAGGATGATTATTCTCTACCCTTATTTCTTTGAGAGTTTGCTTCATCCATATAACTTATGTACAACATGAAACAACAACATATTCTGCCTCAGTAGTGGATAATGTCACTAAATCTTGCTTTTTGTTGAGCCATGATACCAACCTATCACCTAGAAAGAAAGCTCCACCATGGGTGCTTCTCCTGTTATGTATACTTCTTGCCCAATCAGCATCTGTATATGATATCAAAGTAAAATCATTATTTCTAGGGTACCATAATCCACACTCCATAGTACCTTTCAGGTATCTAAAGATTCTCTTCACATCTTGAACATGACATTCCTTAGGAGAAGCTTGGAATCTAGCCACCATGCATACAACTTGCATGATATATGGTCTAGATGTTGTTACATACATCAAGCTACCTATCATAGATCTATACATAGTCTAATCTGTGTCAAATGATTCGTCATTCTTGCTCAACTTGCATCCTGTCATCATGGGAGTACTCACAAGTTTACTCTTCCATATTGAACTTCTCGAGCATTTCCTCTACATACTTGGTTTGGGATATAAATATACCTTTGTCTAATTGCCATATTTGTAAACCAAGAAAGAAAGAAAGTTAACCAAGCATGGACATTTCAAACTCTTTCTACATCTAATCAACAAACTCCTTGCTCATCTTGTCATCACTACCACCAAAAATGATATCATCAACATATACAACCACAATCAACATGTGCTCACCTTCTGATTTGAAGTATAAGTTACTATTTGCACATCCTTTTCTGAATCCTTGTTGTTGGAGGTAACTATCTAGCTTAGAATACCAAGCCCTAGGGGCCTATTTCAGACCATAAAAATCCTTTCTCAATCTACAAACATAATCTTCTTTCTTTGATAACTAAAATCCTTCAGGCTACTCAATATAAACTTATTTATTAAGATTCCCATTAAAAAATGTAGATTTACCATCCATTTGATAAACCTTGAAGTTCTTATAAATAGAGAATGCCAAAAACATCTTAATGGCTTCCAATCTTGCTATAGGTGCAAATGTTTCTTCAAAATCTATGCCTTCAACCTATGCATATCCTTTACAAACCAATCATGCCTTGTTCCTCACAACTTATCCATCACAACTTATCCATCTTCATTCATCTTGTTTTTAAACATCCATTTTGTGCCTATTACATTCTTATCTGTAGGTCTTGGAACCAATTCCCAAGTCTAGTTTTTCTCTATCTGATTGAGCTCCTCATCCATTGCATTGATCCATCCTTCATCCTTACTAGCATCAGTAAATGTTTTAGGTTCAATCTGTTTGCAAGAGACAATACTAGGCATGATACATGTTGTCATTGATGGAAACTAAGTCTCTACTACACATCCGTATTTCATAATTTGCCCATACTAGAAATTAGATTGAAGATTTATCTAAGTCTAGGTAGTCAAGAATAGAGTAGACGACAGGGTCCGGTATCTTGGTCCAGATCTCTCTGGTGGAAAGTCTTAATTTGCTGTGGATCTAAGGTGGTCATAAGCACTATCAAGACAATCTAAATCTAGAGTTTTAGCCTCTAGTGATAAAGGATTCAAAAGTTATTAGCTTCTAAGTATCAGGTTAATAGTTTGACAGAGTAGACAGAAGAACAGGCCAACCTAGTAAATGATCTTGGTTCCGGATGTATGGAAGTTGTTGATTGGGCAATTAGTGATGACCAGTGATAGTGGCTAACCTGATTGATGATTTGTGAGTGCAAGTTTTGGTTCACGTCTCAAGTTATGCACGGATCTAACTGATAGAGCAAAGTATTCAATAAAGTTTCAAGTGTTCTTGAAGGCGACTGAGTGATTGAAGATCAGGATGCAGATATATATAGCCGATGGATTTAAATGATTTTGGTGTGTGTTTGTTATGCGAATATGGAATAAGTGCAAAAAAAAGTAGAGATCCAAGATTCAGATGTTAGCAGAACAGTAATAAGGGCAGAGTGAAGATGAAGTGTACCAAGTCAGTATTTTGTGCTTAACTGGAACTAAATCCTTACATTTATAGATGCTAATTATCAGTTCATTGTCATTGTAACCTTCATTCTATAAGCAGTTAGCCTTTTGTAGGCTGTAAGCCTTCTTTTGAGCAGTGAGCCTAAATGCATGTGCATTCCCTTTTGTAATACTTTTAACAAAGTATAATCTTTGTGGGTTAACCCCCACTGTGGTTTTTCCCTTAACCGAGTTTCCACCTCAAAAATCTTGGTGTCAAGTGTGTTATTTATGTTTTTTGCTCATGTGTTATTGATTGATGCTGAAATGATTAATTTGATTATAAGTTGTAAAAGATTAAAAGAAGAAAAGTTTTTATGTGACAATTGATTCACCCACCCCCCTCTCAGTTGTCCAGACCAATTCCAACAATTGGTATAAGAGCAAGGTTCCTTTGAAAAAGTTTAACAACATAAGGAAGATTTGGGAAGGCAATAAAATGGATGAACATAACCTTCCATGCAAACTTAATCTCACTCTAGAAGATCTTGAGCAGTCCAAAGCAGAAGTCCAAGAGCTGCAAGAAAATCTCAAAAAGGCTGAAGACTTCATTGAGATTTTAAAAAGAAAATTGAGCAAATCCAATGAAAAAGGGAAGGAGTAACCTCCTCAACTGGGAAATCATTATGAAGACAAGGCCCTGAAAGAGAAGACGAAGGAATGTGAAAAGTTAGCTGAAGAAGTTGTTCTCCTAAAACGTGAGATGGAATCTAGGGTGATGAGACTAACCAAGGAAATTGAAGAGAGGAAGAAAGTTGAAGAAGAGATGGATCAAAATCTAAAAGCGAGAACTGAAGAATGCTACAGATTGGATGGAATAGCTGGTCTCCTAGAATCTAATCTACAAGAAAGTAGAGAAAATGAGAGAGAACTTGAGAGACAAATTATCACTCTCAAACATGACCTAGAAGTTCCAAATGAATATAAGGAGAAGTTCATGATAAGCTTAGCTAAACTTGAAGCACTGATTGAAGGACAAAAAAAGGATAATGACAAGTATGATCTTGGAAATGAGAAAGGTGAAAGCTCTGGATCCGGACATAGAAATTTTCAACCAAGGAATGGGAGAAATAGAAAACCTCCTATAAGATAGCCTAATGCTCAAACATATCCATCATTCAATGGAAATTGTTTCAATTGCAATAAATTTGGTCATAGAGCTACTCAGTGTAGAAGCAAAGTAAATCAAAATGGTCCATCCTTCTCCGATCAATGCTTTAAGTGTAAGAAGTATGGTCATAGATCAAATGAATGCAGAAGTATGATAATGAATAATTCCAACAATAGATGAATTGGCAATTCTTTCAATGGTTACTATTTTCTTGCAATGGGTTTGGACACATGGCTAATCAGTGCAGATCAAAAGTAAATCAAGTTTATAAGCAAGGAAATGTTGTGTGCTTTAATTGCAATAAATCTGGTCATATTACAAGATTTTGCAGAAGTAGGAACAATGGAAGAAGAGGTCCAATAAATAGAAAACCGAACAAGCAGAGACAAGACAAAGGCAAAAGAAAAATTGATGTGAATGAGATACAGAGTGAAATGAACAAGATTTGGGTAAAGAAAGATATAATGAACAATGGTGATGCATCCGCACCAGAATATGGTGCTGACAATTCCTCCGAGAATTAAATCAGGAATTCTGGCTCAAGGGTGCTACATTGAACATCAAATTCCCCTAGTCAGTAAGTGGGTGCCTGGATATGGCACAATGAGAGAAGATGTTTTGAATTGTTTCAGAACTTTTGGAAGGATTTCTAGAAGAAAAGATGTTGATATGGAAATTTGTAGAGTAATTCATGAAGAATAGTTCAAGAAACAGAGTAACTAGATGAAGTTAGGGCAGCGCATTTATTACAATATGAAATTAGGTTTAGCGAAGGATAAAAGGTCACTTAATCATGCATTTGAACCACTTTGCATTTTGAAGGAAATAAATAGAAGAGCTTTTAAGATGCAAATCCAGAGATTGAAGAATGAAGAACGAATTCAACCAGAAATTGATCAACCCTAAACCCGCTGAAGAAAAAGGTACTTCTCTATAAAAGATTTGAATATAAAATCTGTTGAGATAGCTTCTCTTCATGTTGTTGACATTACTGAAAGGCCTCGATCCAAATTTAAGAAGCATCCTCACAAATCAATAGAAGTCAACCTGTTAGGTGCTTTTTTAAGTGTTCTGTATGGTGTCCTGCATGTTGAAGATATTAGAGTTTATATTCATGCAAACATAGATGAATTTGGTGATTCAAGGTATGTAGACCTATTTGAGAGTCATCTTAGGGATGAAAATCATGATCTTAAACCCGAGTATAAGGCACTACATGATAAACACTCTATTTAGATTATGGAGTTTCCAACATTTGATGAAGATGAATGGGTCCGATATGTTTTCAGTCAAATGCATGATGAATGCATTTGGCTATTAAAACCATTCAAGATTACCAAATATGTTATCAGAATTGTGACTGGGTTAAACTCAACCAGTGGATTACCCATGTTAAAATCTGTGAAAAAACAAACTGTTACTAATGCAACTGGTGCCAAATTCGATAGGAGGGCTATGAATATAAACGACATTATAGAACTGGATGTGAAGTTTGCTTCCATGGTGATTGGCTACAAGGTATATCATTCCAGTAGGGAGAATTTTGTCTCCAGAACTACCATATATGCAGCATATCAAATGTTAAAGGAGAATGTAGATTATGACCTTTGTGAGTTGTTACAGAACCAACTGATTGAAAACTTGAACAAAATTAAAAGGGATAAGAAAAACACTTTTAAATATGGTACATTAGTTCTATGCTTGTTTTTCTACTATATGAATCAAGTGTCTAGAGTAAAGGGTGTTGACTGGACTAAGGATGAGCCAGTTGCCATTTAGATCAGATATCATCTTCACAGCATTGGTTATTTCAAAGCTCAGAAAACTGCAATATGGGGTTACTTCAAGAAATTTTAGAGTATGATGCATTTAAGGGAAAGAATCCCTAAATCAATTGTTGAGAACTATAAAAATGAGATATGCTTCATGGTTGACACTGATCAGTGTCTAATGGAAGTAGTAGAACCTAGAACTGTTTCATGGGGTATGAAGTAGATGGAAAAATCTTGAATATGTATGCCCAACATCTTCTAAGCAAGCCTAAAGACACAATGATTGAAAGATTTGGAACATATGAGGAGCCAAGTTTAAAATTGCATACTAAGCTTAGAGAACCTGAAACCAATAGGAAAGTAAGAAAGGAAGTTGAGCAGTTGGCTGAAAATATGGGCCTAACTGAGGAGGCTGTGAGGAAATTTAGAGAAAGAACTAAAAACGATGAGAAAGAGAAACAAGATAAGAAACAAACAAGTGCTCTGGTGGAACCCTCTTCCACTTCAAGAACTACTAGGAGCTCTATTGTTGTCCCTATTCCTCCTAAGACTACAAAAATGGAAGCAAAATCATTCAAAAAAAGGGAGAAAATGAAGAAAACAAAAGCATCCCAGACCTGTGAAAGCACAAGAGAAGAAGAAGAAGAAGATATAGATTCTGACATTGAGATCAAAGAACTAAAAGCCACATGCAAAAAAGTGGCCAAGATATCCAAGGAGATGCCCTCCGGAAGCAAAAGGGAAAGCAAGAGGCAAAAGACAGAGGAATATGTAGAGAAGCCTACCCTTTCAGTAGATGAAATCATTAAATTAGTTACTGTGGATGGAAACTTGGCTCCAATGACAGAATTCTATGATGAATATAGTTTTGCTAAGAAAAGAGTACTTGAGGAAGCAATGGTAAGATATTTGAATATCTACAACAAGGATCTTATTGAGATATGTTCATTAATACCAAAAAGCCTTAAGAAAATTTTGGAACTGAGAAAAGACAATGCAAAAAGCAAGGATCTTGAGATCTGAGAACAAATATTAATACAATTATGCCCCCAAATTACTCTGAAGCAAATGAATTTGATATTCAAAGAAGCCAAGGACAAGTTCTAAAGTAAAAAATGAATGAACAAGCTTATGCTAGGGGAGACAAACAAGATTGTAGAGGAAACCAAAGAGATTCTTCGATGTGCTTTGAAAAAGCACAATCTTCCTATTGTAGAGGAGGTAAATGAAGAGATTGAGTCCTCAGACATGGATGTTGAAGGATTAAAGGTAAATAAGCAATAGACTGAAACTCTAGACTCCTCTATTCTAGAAGAGGAAGTGCAAAAAGAAGGAGAGGAAGTACTGATAGAAGAAGCAAATGTTGGCCATGATCCTCCAGATCCTCCTGCTATTGATGACTCTGGAAAGGGCCAAGAGAATGAAGAAGAAAAAGAGAAAGAGAAGGAAGAGGAAGAGGCAAAGGGAAAAGAAGATATAGCAGAAGGAGATGGTGCTAATGCACCAAAGCAAAATAGTCTGGTTGCTGCCACTGACAAAGCACAAGGGAAGGAATCTGAAATAGCAAGTGTGGCAAGAGACACTACGAATGCAATGCAGAGTTTTCTCAGCAAGGAGATGCTAGAGTTAGATGAGCTGGAACTAATACAAGGACCAATCAATTATGACTCTCTCTCTTTGGATCAAATACTGAAGATATCCTCATTCACATAGGCCAAGGCAAGGGAGAAATTACTAAAGTCTCACATAGAAGACAATGAGTTGATAAGCCTAGCATCTGGAACACTAGAGAAGATCATGCCCACATATCAGAAAAATACATCTGATTCTCCTTCTGGTAATTTGAAAAATCTTGTGCATTCTATAAATACAAATTTTGAGTCCTTTGAGAAGTCAGCCGAAATAAAGGTCTGGAAAGAATTTTTGGATAAGAGGTTTAGTGAACTAAAGGGTCTTATAGATAATGATAGAAAAACACTCGACATTGGTATAAAGAGTATTGAAAATGCTCTTAAGGATGGTGGTGATGTATATAAGTTTTGTTTATCATGGCCCAAAATAGTAGAGGATATTGAGAAAAAGATAAAGGAGCAGGAGAAAAAGTTGCTAGACCTATCTCAAAGTTTTGATCCTTTAATAGTATCTCCGGTGAGCCAAGAATGTCAAGAAATTAGTCTGACAAATGAAATAAAGAAACTTATCAAGGAAAATAAGAACATTATGGAAAGAATGGGTGAGCTCTGGGGACTGATTACCCCTAAGTTGGAAAGAATTTTTAATACTTTATCAAAGGACCAAGGTACTGCCCAAACAAGTGATCCCTTAGATCAAAGGAAAGCAGAAGCATATGCATTTCTACTAAGTGGACACATTTCAATTTTGAATGGTATAAAGAGAAGTTGGGCCACTAAATTCGTACAGTTAAAGAGTACTTTTGCAGATATCCTTAAGTATATGTAAATATAACATATGGACTATTTGTACATATACGGTCATATATACAGAGTTTTTGCATCATTAGCGATTACGGATCCCACCCTTTGCCATTAATGTCAAAGGGGGAGTGAAGAGCAGTGAAAAATGAGGAATCCAGCAAAGGGGAAGTACCAGAAAGTAGTGTGAACAATAGTACGGAGCACAAGCAAAGGGGGAGTTATTCCAACACTTAGTCATTTTTCACTAAGTGTTGCCATCAATGCCAAAGGGGGAGATTGTTGGAAAGAGACACTACTAGGCATGATAAATGTTGTCATTGATGGCAACTAAGTCTCTACTACACATCCACATTCCATAATTTGCCCATACCAAAAATTAGATTGAAGATTTATCTAAGTCTAGGTAGTCAGGAATGGAGCAAATGATAGGGTCTGGTATCTTGGTCTGGATCTCTCTGGTCAAAAGTCTTAATTTTCTATGGATCTGAGGTAGTCATAAGCACTCTCAAGACAATCTAAATCTAGAGTTTTGGCCTCTAGTGATAAAGGATTCAAAAGTTATTAGCTTCTGAGTATCAGGTTAACAGTTTGACAGAGCGGACAGAAGAAGAATAGGCTGACCTTGTAAATGATCTTGGTTCAAGATGTATGGAAGTTGTTGATTGGGCAATTGGTGATGACCAGTGATAGTGGCTGACCTGATTGATGATTTGTGAGTGCAATTTTTGGTCCACATCTCAAGTTATGCACAGATCTAGTTGACAGAGCAGAGTATTCAATAAAGTTCCAAGTGTTCTTGAAGCTGACTAGAAAGCGATTGAAGATCAGGATACAGATATATATAGCCAATGGATTTGAATGATTTTGGTGTGTGTGTGATGTGAATATGGAATAAGTGCAAAAAAAAGTAGAGATCCAAGATTCAGATGTTAGCAGAACAGTAATATGGGCAGAGTGAAGATGAAGTGTACCAAGTTAGTATTTTGTGCTTAACCGGAACTGAATCCTTGCATTTATAGATGCTAATTATTAGTTCAATGTCATTGTGACCTTCTTTCTATGGGCAATGAGTCTTTTGTAGGTTGTAAGCCTTCTTTTGAGCAATGAGCTCTAGGTAGTGAGCCCGAATGCATGTGTATTCCCTTTTGTAATACTTTTAATAGAGTATAATCTTTGTGGGTTAACCCCCACCATGGTTTTTCCTTTAACTGGGTTTCCACGTCAAAAATCTTGTTGTCAAGTGTGTTATTTATGTTTTTTGCTCTTGTGTTGTTGATTGATGCTGAAATGATTAATTTGATTATAAGTTGTAAAAGAAGATTAAAAGAAAAGTTTTTATGTGACAACTGATTCACCCCCCCCCTCTCAGTTGTCTGAGCCAATTCCAACACAATCTTAGATAGTAATGAGAAATTTACCTCTTTATTTTTCCTTGCTATTTTTCTTCCAGTTTGCACTCCTACATTCTTGTATCCTATTATTTGCTGTTCAAGATGATCCTTTTGCACATACTTAGCATGTGCTTTACTGGATATCCGTTCAAGTTCTCCTTGAATAGTATCATCTTCTTCCTCTTCTGTTATCACTAATCCTTCTAAGCAACTATCCTTGATAAGTGTTAAATGTGGTTGGTCCTCATCTATCTTGGCATTAGCACTTTCTACAATTCTATGCAATCTATTATTGTAACACTTATAAGCTTTGGATATGCTAGATTATCCTAGAAATATGCCTTCATCACACCTTGAATCAAATCTTCCTAGGCCATTTTCATCTCTCCTTATGTAGCATCTGCTCCCAAACACCTTGAAATATGTGACAGAAGTAGATCTACCAAACCATAATTCATATGGTGTCTTATTAGTGTTTATCTTTAATTGCACTCTATTCAAGACATATATAGCTATGTGTACTACATCTCTCCAATAGAAATCAGGTAATTTTGCCTCATTTAGCATAGTCCTTGTCATCTCTTTTACTATCCTATTTTTCCTTTCCACAACTTCATTCTATTGTGGAGTTCTAGGTGCAGAATATTGTCTTTTTATGCCATGTCTTTCATAGTATTCCATAAACTCATTGGAGATGAATTCTCCTCCTTAGTCTGATCTTAAGCATTTAATTGTCAGACCACTCTCCTTCTCATCCATAGACCTAAACATCTTAAATCTCTCAAAGGCTTCTGATTTATCCTTAAGAAAGGTTACCCATGTCATTCTTGATAAATCATCAACTAACGACATGAAATATCTCTCACCTTATACTCCTTGTGTCTTGGTTGGACCACTTAGATCTGTATGTACTAACTCCAAGGGTTTTGAAGTAGAATATTCTTTTGTTTTGAAACTAGACCTTGTTTGTTTCCCATAATGACATTCCTTACATATAGTATTTGTTGGCTTCGTGATTTTAGGAATGTGCTTAACTGTCCCTTTTGAACTTAACTTCACAAGATTGTCAAAATTTATGTGACCCAATCTTTTGTGCCACAGCCAACTTTCACCAATCTATCCCATTAAGCAACTTTTACCTTGAATCTCCTTGAGACTGTAAAGATTATTTTCTATTCTACTTGCTTCAGCAACTATCTTACTAGAACTTACTTTCTTGATCTCACAGCCTTTTGCATTAAAGGTCAGATTATATTCATTATCACACATCTGACTTACACTAAACAAATTGTGTTTTAGTCCTTCCACATAGTAGACATTATGAGTCTTGGATTTTCCATAAATACTCAGTGTCCCTTTACCATAGATCTTCTTAGATGTGTTGCCAACAAACTTAACTGAGCCTCCATTCAATTCTTATGGACTTGTAAACGCATGAAATGTCATATGTACTATCAGAGATGCTTCTTTCTTCTAATCATCCTTCTTCTCCTTCTAGACTTTCTTAGTTGTCATCTCCTTTTTGACAGGAGAGTCTGATATATTATCCTTCTTAGGAGAAACATTCTCCTTTCTTTCCAGTTTGTTAGATTTTACAAAATTTGTTCTACAGTGTAGCATGATATCTCACATTACCCAAAAATAACCATAATTATCCATCTTAAGTAAGAGTAAGAATGCATCATCATTAACATAATCATACTTAAACAAGAATGAATTAATTTCATCATTATAATTAAGCATGTTATTCTTTTCCATAACATAACAAAACTCAAGATTACAATATCCAATGATACCTCATTAGTGAATGATATTCACTATACATGTACAAAGCTATGCTCAAGGCATCAAATATAGAAATATACATCATAACTGACTATCAAGTCATATAAGTAAAAGCATTGCATCTGGAACTTTGACATCTATCTTCATAAGCCTTGGCTTGTCTTCTCCTTGGGAAGGAGAGCATCATCCAAGTGCTTTTCCTCCAACCACAAACCGACGGTCCCCTGCACAACTTCCTACCTACAAGCAGCCATACCCTTCATGGAGGGTATAGATAAAAGGAACTGTTAGGTTTTCCATCTGAGTATCTAGTGTTGTGTCCTTCATAATGTTTCAAGGTCATACAACTATAGATCCACTCTAACTATGTATGACACTACTGGAAACATTATTTCATCTGGATCACTGTAGACCGACAATGCACGTAGAGACAGATGCATTACTTTGGCCAAAGATTTACATACATATACGTTACACAGTGAATGTAGTCGTATGTCCCCCACCTTGACTCGACCTAGAAGTTGTCTCATCTTACAATGTTCATCATTTGACCTTCATTTAGGCCTAGGATAAATAAGTTCAGTTCATTCTTAGTCCAAATCCTGGACAAACAACTCCTATCATGGGAGTACATTCAAATATGTCATGTTTCTTTCACAACAAAGAACCTATGACTTCTCGTCACTTTGTTACATCTTTCAAAATGGCAATAGCCAAAACAATTTTTCTAACTTATGACCTTTCGAGGTTCATAGATTCATGCTGACCTATCACAAAGTTTACATTTAAGTTCATATCATCAAAGACTTATATCACATTAGTCTAATAAGACGGTCTTAACAAAAAGACCCCAAATCATATACCCACATGAGTTCATAATATTTTATACCCCACTCATGGAGTTTGGCCATTAGAATAGAAATGGCTTTCATTTATATAACAATGTAAGAGAGTTATACTAAACTTAGTTTTCAATCTCATAATGAAATAATTATCAAGAAAAGTAATCTCTCCAATAAACTTGACATACATTTAATGCTGCCTTAAAATAGTAATACTAATTATCATTTATAAAACCTCCTTCTTTAACAAGGATTCGATTCATATATTCTTTTAAATTCAAGGACTGTACCATGGTTATCATAATAACCATCTTCAACAATTGAAGACTGTGATTGAAGTCCTCAAGATCGGCTACTAAGTCCTTTATGCACAATCACTAGTTTAAAGATTCATGATGTATGTTATCATGTCTTGAGAAAAGGTTCTTGGCCTATTCCCAAGCCATTTTTCCAATGCACATACTCTATCATAATAGTTCTTTATACTTTATTTATTGAGCATAGTCAGCTCGAGCACAATAAAGAAAGCTTCAGGGGTATTACTAAATAGTTTTAAATCCATGCCATATCAGCACACAGGCATATTTGCATGCTATAGCAAAGCACAAGCTTGACCCCGTGGCCTCGAGCAACTTAGTTTCCAATAGTGATTTAATCTTAGCATTATAGATTCACATATGACCTCGAGGGCCTAAAAGATTACTCCATAGTGTATGAGATAACAAGGTTACTCAAACAAAGTTTATGACCTTGAGGGTCTGAATACAATAACCACAGCAAGTGCTTCAGCATTGAGGGCCTTCAACAATAATCACAACAAGCTTTACTACTATACGTTGACACAGTTGACTCCATACATAGCAGCGGTAACATTTATTTAACATGCCAAGTGATAAGAGTCTTTCGAAGATTACAAATCATACCTGAAGGTTTTATATATGTATAATGGAGTTGGGATGTCAAGGGACACTCTTGAAAGTCTGCCAACAACTCTAAACCAAGTGCTATCGTAGTCCTAGCTCACTGCTATGACAGTAGTTTCTTTTCATAGAGGAACTTGATTTGCTAACTCCTTTCTTTCTCTCCTAAACGCCCAAAGATAGACTATTAAAATAAAAGGTATTATCCTCTCTTTTGCATGCCTTGCATGCAATAAGGCTCGCCACCTTTCGAGCTCCACGATGGGAAAAATAGTTATCCCACTCTGTCACCCCACGTGTTTTTTGGATTTCACAGTCCATTATTTACTATCAACAAGTGGACAGTGAGGGTGGGGATCTAAATGGATCTGGAATGGCCTCCACTCATCCCACTCATCATGGGTGGTGGTTAATCTAATAACTTATGACATATACATAAATGATAGTAAGGTGCCCAGTGATGTAGGAGCATGTAGAGGTACTAGCAATCTTGCATCACCAAAAACATTGTTATTTTAATATGGTTTATTTTCAATAAGGGTTTAATGGCTTGGGGAAATAATATTTTATTTTGCAACAATTGTAATTTCCCTTGGGTGTAATTGTAAATGTAATTTTGGTGGGATTTGATTGATTTTGTCATAAGTGGAGCTGCCAAGAATCTTAGAATTAATTGCATTTATTATTGTAACCGTCATAATTGTAAGTAATCTGCAATTTGTCATAACAACCCAAAATTGATTGGGCAAATTCTAGGTGCCCATGTGAAGGTGAATTGCACGAGATTTTATTTTTATTATTTTTAGATTTGAAATTCGCAAGAGGGGCGTTTGAATTTTTAATTGGCACTTTTACCACATATCGGTGCCTTGAAAATTGAAATATTAGTTGTCAAAAGATCCCCATATGATAGTATATCATGGAACGACTATTTTTAGAGGTATTATGACAGATTCTATGACAACTGTAAGGGTCAAAAATAGGGGAGAATACTTTGGACGTGAGAGCTTAATTTTAGACTCGAATCTTGGCTGAGAAGTTAAGCACATGGTTTTGTAAAACCACAGATGGTTTCTTAGCCAGAATTCTATAAATTGGAGGCTTGAGGAGAGAGTTTTGGGGGAGAGGGGAAGATTTTGAAATACCCATATGTTGTCAAAATGAGTTTAGGACGTTGAGAAATTTATTTGTTGCAAGTGTTGCATGTATGATTCTAGAAAGATCATAAGCTTCATATTGATGTAATGAATTTTTAGATTTAAATAAAATATTCTATTGCAGATTTCTCTTTAAGCCTTCTTGCATAGAATTTTGTATTGGTATTTGTTGTAGATTTGAAAGGGAGAGTATCATCTTTCATTAGTGGTATCAGAGTAGGTTGTTCCTAAGTGTGTAGGCAGAAGCACCAATGTGAGGCAGTTTGCACCATGACCGATGGTGGTGTGTGTAGATAGATCGCCGAGTGTGAGGTAGTCTATACCTGAGAGGTTGAAAATTGAGAGTGTGTGGCAAGTGTTTGATAGAATGCCAAAGAAGAAAGGTAAAAAGTTTGTCATAGTTGTGTATGTAAGTGAACAGGAAGGAGAAAATATTACAGAAGTATGCTTTAAGGAAGGCATAGAGGAAAGAGGAGAGATTACAACAATGGCTGAGGATGAGAAGGATGTAGTTGTTGTAGATACTGAGGTTGCAAGAGTAGAGAATGAGAGTGAAGAAGATGTGGCAGCAGACAATGATGATGAAAAGGTTGTAGAGAAATAGGTAATACATAATATGTTTTATTTTATGATGAGGATGAAAGTGGATTGTATGAAGATGAAAATGTTGCAGTAGTAGCGACAAAGGAACAAGTGAAAGAGGTAAATCTATACCCTTCTGAATTTGTGAAGGTTAATTTGCATGTTGAAATGAATAAGATAATGAGTGTAGAAGAACAGTTGGTAAATGCAAAAGAGATGATACAATTGGATTTTGTTAGTGGGTCAATGTAAGAAGTTGGGTCCACTTTTTGGCCAAAAAGTGGAAGTGTTTTCCCTGATTTTTAGAATTTGTCACATTTGACCTTAAAATTTGAAGCACTTAGAGATGGCATCTTTAAAAAGTCACTAAATATAAAATGTAGTACTTGGAGTCTAGTTTCCAAATATCTAATTTTTTTCGATACCCAGATGATACAAATTGATTTTCAATAGGCATTTCTAAAAACCACTATTTAAAAGTCACTTTTTTTAACCATACTATGCACGTGTACGGCCAACATAATTTGACCTAAATAAAATTATTTTTCAAAATCCTTTTGGGAAAAGATGTGTAGTACAGTGAAGTTTGATGAGGATATTTTTTTATAATTTTTTTCCAAATAATTTTTTTTTATTAATTTTTTATTAGGCCTAATTGCTACTTTTGAAAACCCCTCGTGTACGACCAACATAATTTGAGCCAAAAAAATCATAAAATTAAAAAAAAATTTCATTATGTAAAGAATGATGTGTAGATTGATGACATATATTTTTTTTTTTAAATTAAAAATTAAAAGTTATTAAAAAAATACAAACACCTGTCATTTTAAGTTTTTGGACTAGTTTGCTCATAAATTAAATAATAAATAGAAGAACATGTCCAATAACAAAAAAAATTACATATTTAAAAACTAGACAATGTCATCTATAATGGGTTTTCATTTCGTAAAAAAATCAGAAAAAAAGGTCCTCAGCCATATAGGTAAACTCAGTGTTTCTTCTTGTTCTATACTTAGAAAAAAACTTGCAGGTCCAAGGCTCAAGGTTGGCCAACCATGCCTATCCTGAGCCTAAAACCCAAGCAAAGGGAAGGGAAAAGGCGGTCAGAGATTTCCAATTTCAAATAACAGGTACCCATTATAAAACAGGTATGCGTTACATAATAGGTACCCGTTATGTTTTTAATAACAGGTACCCATTTCTATTATACCCGTTATTTCCCATATTAGAGAAAAATGTACTATTACTGTATCCCTGCAACTTGCAAGTCTAATCAGTATAGCGCGACAATGATAATTTCTACATTTTTTTACTTACATGTGTTTTGTGGAATCTCTTGACAGGTCATATTCTATTTAGATTTTGAAAGGAGTCAATCATATGAACAATTCTGAAGTGAAATCAAGTGCATGAGCTATTTTCAAAAGGAATAAAGAAAGAAAGTTTTTGTTTTTACATCTACCTTTTACTTCAAAATCTATGGAACAAAGGATCTACATCTAATTCTACTTCAAAATTTCAAATAAGGACATCAATTATGAAATTGGATTAAGTATCAATTGTTATTTTATCAAGAGGGTTTGGTAATCATGGGATCAAATCAACATCAAAGAAAAAAACAAAGGAGGGTAATGACACCTCAAGAAATTGAAGCAAATAGAGAGAAGGAAGCAAAAAGGCAAAGAGATAGAAGAGCAAGGATTCAAGAGATGAAGAATATTGAAGCATCTAGTTCCATGAGTATTGAAGAGAAAGACATTCAAGAGACTATAAATGATGGGATGAATGTAGATGATGCAAATGTGGAAATGGTGAATTTGGAAGAAAATGTGTCTATAGAAACAAATGCATGTATGTCTTCAAACCCAACTTTCGAAGATATGGAAAATGTGACTATACAAATAAATCCAGGTATGTCTTCAGAGCCAGCTTTCAATGATATGGAAAACATGACTATAGAAACAAATCCAGGTGTGTCTTTGGAGCTAACTTTCAATGATATAGAAAACATGACTATAGAAACAAATCCAGGTGTGTCTTTGGAGCCAACTTTCAATGATATGGAAAACACGATTATAGAAACAAATCCAGGTATGTCTTCAAACCCACCTATTGATGATATGAATGAGAATGATATCCCTTTTAGGAGTGAAAATGAAAATGTTTTATTTGAGATTGAAAGAAATGTCTTAGATAATCTTCCTGGTAAGATTTCTTGGAGGCAAATGAGAACTCATGCAAATAGATTATATAAAAAAAAATTATAGAAAAAGTCTTGGATTTCAATGTCAACTTATGATGCAATTGATGAAGATGTGGAAATTGCAAAAAATAATGAAAAAGTTAGGCATCTTTGTAAAACTTGAAAAAAAAATGAATCAATCAAACAAGTTTTATCTAGTGTTGCTAATGCTATTGATTCTATTGGTAAAAAGAGTCGATCTAAAGATAGAAATGCAGCACGAAGAGCTATAACAACTGCTTTAGTCAATAAATCATCGTCTAATAAAAGAATGATAAGTAAGACAAGTGAAATTCTAAAGATAAATCCTAAAACTTTGAGAAGAGCAGCAAAGAGAAGAGAATCTATTGAAAAAGATCCAATTAACCAATGTTAGAGTTTTAGTGGTAGACTCCTAAGGTATGACATGAAATTAAATAGTGAAATTAAATCTTTAATTAAAAAATATTGGCATGATAATACAAGGGTATCATCTAATGTTAGAGATGTTTTAAAATTATGAGTGGGGTCTAAAATTTGTGATCCTCATCCAAAACATCTATTAGACATGACCCAATCTAAATTATATAAAAAATTCTTAGATGATTTAGTGTTAAAACCATTTAATATTACCATAAGCCAAAGATCTTTTGAGAAATGTAAACCTTGGTATGTGAAAATTAATAAACAGCGAATCTCTTGTTGTTGTAAAACTCATGTGCAATTTCGTTATTATTATGATGTTTTTTGATATATACGTTCTACTTTGCATACTGATGAAATTATACAGGAATGTGGTATTAATATGCCACCTCAAACAATTAAGGAGTTTGTAGGAGGTTTGTTTTGTGAAACATCTACTGGATACTTATTTTATTCAAAAGCATGTATTTTTGGACAATGCAATAGATGTAGCAACTTTTCATTGTTAAGAGAATGTATGCATGAAAATATTTCACATGAATTTGGACAACAATTAGTGGATGTGAAAAGATTCAAGAATGTTGAATATTCTTTAAAGGATGGAAAAATTGGAAAGCGTTGTTAGTCACTGAAAAAATTTGTGTGCATGCATTCATCAAAGATTTTAACAATAATATTGTATCCAAATATGTCAAACACTCCCAATACGCTCGGTGGCTTGATGGACAAATTCCGTTCATGTAAAAACACCTTTCCAATTGGAACTATCCTATCAGTGGTTGACTTTGCAGAAAACTATACTCTTGCTCCACAAGAGGAAATTCAATCTCAATATTACAATTCAGTGCAAGTGGCCATATTTGTTCATATTGTATATAGACATGCAGATGATAGTACAGAAGATAATAGAAATTTTTTGAGGGAGTATCATTTCTATTTGAGTGATAACCGGTTACACTCTTCAGAGTTTGTGCAATATTGTTTCACAAAATTTTATGAAAGTTTAAAAGAAAGAGGAATCCAGATGGCACAACATTTCATATGATCAGATAATTGTACAGGGCAATTCAAAAATGCAAGAATATTTTATTGGCTATGTAGGGCTCACAAAGAAATCAATATCCAACATATGTGGAGTTTTTTTGAAGCTGGACATGGTAAAGGAGAACATGATGGAGCTGGAGCATGTGTGAAAAGAGCTCTTGCTAGAGAGCAACTAAAATTTGAGGATGCAGCCAAATTTAGAGATGCATGTGCAATTGTGGATTGGTGTAATGAAAAATTATCTACGGGATCAAGTCAGAACTCTACAATTCGACGATTCTTTTGGTTAGTTGAAGAAGAGAATATTCCTACTCGACTTGATTGTGAGACAATAACTGGATCAACAAAATGACATTCATTTAAGAGTTCAAATGCAATCACATGGACTATATGGACTAGGGAGCTTGCATGTTTTTGTCAATTTTGTATTACAGGTGATTGGGGAGCATGTGAAAATGCAGAATGGGTTGAAGAATGGAAACAAAGATCCTTGACACCTACAGAAACACAAGATCAACTTGAAACAATAATTGAAGATGATAATCAAATGTTTGCATCAGATGACTATGATCGTGTTTCAGACCTTGTACAAGAAGGTACTTTTATTTTCAATATTTTTTTATTGTCATTTTTTTGTACATCTATATATAATTAATTATATATGTATGCATGCACAAATTTATGTGATTTAGATATATGTCACACTTTATTGAATTACATATTTTTTTTAGGACATGTGTATGTTGTTGTTGCACCTGAGGGCAATGAAGAGGAAACCGAGTATTGGTTGGCTCGATGTGTTGAGACAAAACAAAAGTTGTTACATCCTAGAGTAGATGATGATAACATGGAGTATCCAACAGGTTCTGTGGTTGTTGTTGGCACTTAGCTATGAAAATATCTAATAAGAAGGAATGGTGTGCCTGCATTTGAAGATTATGAAACACATAAGAAGATCATACACTACTCACATTTGGTTGTGGTAACAAATATAAAACTAGTCAAATATCAAGGCAAACCTTCTAATAAACAGTTATGGACACTTTTTATGGAAGAACATGAGTCAATTATAGATGCATTACAAAAAAATGAGGATGCAAATGGTACAATAGAATAAATTTCCAGGTATGTAAACCATACTCTTACATCCCCTAAATCCATCCTCTTAAATGAATCCTATAATGTTATCTAGTTACATGTAATGCATCAATGTTTTGTCTTTTTGGTATATAAATTCTTTCATTCTCATTTCAGCTTCTATATTATTCCCCTTGTCTTAAATTTTGTATCGACTCATGTAAATATATCATTAATTTACTTGTACATTTGAACATTAATTTTTGCAGGTGTATCCTAGACAAGTAGTCAAATTTGCATGATTGTCAATAGAATTTTTCACCATACAAGTATGTGAGGTCATTTTTGTAGTCTTCAACTAAAAGTGAACGCAAATTAGGTAATTGTATATACTTACATTATGGCTTTCACATTCAACATGTTATCTAGAACTACATAATGCATCAATGTGTTGTGTTTTTGGTATATAAATTCTTTCATTCTCATTTCACCTTCTATATTATTCCCCTTGTCTTAAATTTTGTATCGACTCGTGTAAATATATAGTTAATTTACTTGTACATTTGAACATTACTTTTTGTAGGTGTACCCTAGACAAGTAGTCAAATTTGCATGATTGTCAATAAAAGTTTTCACCATACAAGTATGTGAGGTCATTTTTGTAGTCTTCAACTAAAAGCGAACGCAAATTAGGTAATTGTATATACTTACATTATGGCTTTCATATTCAACATGTTATCTAGAACTACATAATGCATCAATGTGTTGTGTTTTTGGTATATAAATTCTTTCATTCTCATTTCACCTTCTATATTATTCCCCTTGTCTTAAATTTTGTATCGACTCATGTAAATATATAGTTAATTTACTTGTACATTTGAACATTACTTTTTGCAGGTGTACCCTAGACAAGTAATCAAATTTGTATGATTGTCAATAGAAGTTTTCACCATAAAAGTATGTGAGGTCATTTTTGTAGTCTTCAACTAAAAGTGAATGCAAATTAGGTAATTACATCCTCTAAAGACACCCGCTTGTACATCCCCTTAATTCATCCTCTTAGCTCCCCTTAAGCCATCCTCTTGCATCCCCTTAAGCCATCAAGTTTTATCTTATACTTTGTAAATTGACTCATGTACATCTCTCCAAGTAAGCTATCCTCTTTTGTATCCCCTTAAGACATCCTCTTCTAGCTCCCCTTTTAATTAATCCTCTTATACATCCCCTAAAGCCATCCTCTTATGTATCCCCTTAATACATCCTCTTAGCTCCCCTTAAGCCATCGTCTTACATCCTCTTTTGTGTTATTTAGTTACATATTGCATTAATATTTTGTGTTTTTGGTACATATTCTTTCATTCTCATTTACATTCATTATTTCTTGCAGGTGTATCCTACAAGTAGATTTTTCCATGATTGCCACTACAATATTTCATCATAATGTAAATGGTAGATTAATTTTGTAGTCATGTCAAACTAATAACATGGACCTATAAGCTAATTGTATAGATATACTCATATGTTTAATAATGGACCTATTTTTTGTTTTGAGACTCTTTTTATGATCTATGTATTTAATTTTCACGGATTGAATATTATTTTATGATTGCCACAAATGATATTAGTGTAGAGGTTCAATGAGTATATAGTTTGTATTTTTCCTATCATTTTTGTACCCACTTTAGCTATGTTTTGAGATGTGTTGATTTAGCATTTATTTTATATTATTTAAATGCACAAAAGTTGAAAAGTAGTGTCATGATAGTTAAAGGGAAATAGTCCTAGAATAGTTTGCATATTTGAAACATGGTTTAATATCACCTCTATGAATGCCATGGTCCTCCTCTATATCCTTCAATCATTTTCTTGAATAGTCTAATGCTATCACTAATAAATACGGGACTGTGCTATCATATTGCCTAGGTGTAGTCATTGGTGTTGTAGAGTTATTTACGATTGCTAAGGTAATAATGAGGGTTATCATGCATAGGTAAGGTATTAAATAGTCATTATTTCAAACTAAATGACTACCTAAAGGTTACTCATTGTCATAGCAAATAGAAGATTATTGTCATGCATGAAGATTATTGCCATATCCAATCTAGACGCTCATAAATCATTGAGATGTTCTCATAAGAGCAATTCAAATCTAAAAATCAGTCATAATGAGGTTATATCATCTAAAGTCCATTGCAAAAATCCATATGACAATAATAAAACAAATAGGATAGTCATGAAACAAATAGGACACTCATGAAACAATTAAGTAATCATGTTAGTCAAGAGGTTTTCATAGTGATTGATGATCTTACATCATTCTAAATGGTCATTTGCTAGAGTTAGATAGACATGTATTTATGGCAACAAGTGGCCTTCATGAAATTCATAAGAGGCTACCAAACCAATTATAGGATTGTCCTAATGAAACAAGAAAGGACTATAAAATGCATAAGTGGTCATGCAAACACCTATATGATTGTCATAACAATCCCTAATAGCCACTTGCCTTCATGACCAATCAAAGATGTTATTAAGAACTTGAAGATAATCCCTAATACCCACTCAATAGAACTACTAAGAGAATGGCCAATCAAACCAAGACAAGAATCTACATAGCAAAAGGAATCTCAAAAATCTAATAATTCCCTAGCACTAGAAACATTCTGAGTAATCATTATAAGCCTGATTAATGCACCAACATTGTCAACCAATAAGGTATAAAAGAGAAGATCTCAAGAGAATGTATAAATACAAGAGGAGATCACTTGGAGAAGGCTACTAAAGCTAAGCACATGAAACTAGAAGTTCTGGAAAGAGCGGAAAATGGATTGTCAAAAATAGGAAAAACGAAGGGGCCTTGATAAGGTATATACTATCTATTCAAAAATTGGAAAAAATTATCTACACATTAGATAAATTCACATGTACATATGAGAATCCATCAAAGCATAATTGAAAGTGGATTTTTGTAAGATGTATTAATTGCAAGTGCTACTTCTGATCACCATAACCCTCACAAGAAATTATGCTACTTCTTGAATAATTTCAAATTGTGATAAATTTTTTTGTAGCTTATATTGTGTGGATAAGATTTGAATTTCCTTCTAGTTTCTTCTAAAGAGTTAGTTTCTCTACAAGAATTGAATGCTACTTCTTTAATAATTTCAAATTGTGATAAATTTTTTTGTAGCTTATATTGTGTGGATAAGATTTGAATTTCCTTCTAGTTTCTTCTAAAGTTTCTCTACAAGAATTGAATGCTTCATTTGAATCATGTTTTGAATATTTTTTTAAGGAAGATTTTGTTTGGACACTATCAAAGTGAGTCTAACATCCTTATCATTTTATCATGATTTTGTAGGTTTATCCTAGGTAAATTACCTTGTTATAAAGTGCCCTAAATTTATCTATTAGATAATTGTAACACCAAACCTATCCATTCCAATATGTAAATTAACTTAATTTAGGTTTGTGAGGTGATGTATTAGAATTTTGAATTTTGAATATAAATATAAATGAAAACATTTAATTAATTTTGGCAGTTAATAGATTGTTCACTATTTCAAGAAGAACTATTGAACCATAATACGAAAAATGGATTGTGATAAATTTTTTTGTAGCTTATATTGTGTGGATAAGATTTGAATTTCCTTCTAGTTTCTTCTAAAGAGTTAGTTTCTCTACAAGAATTGAATGCTTCATTTGAATCATGTTTTGAATGTTTTTTTAAGGAAGATTTTGTTTGGACACTATCAAAGTGAGTCTAACATCCTTATCATTTTATCATGATTTTGTAGGTTTATCCTAGGTAAATTACCTTGTTATATGTGCCCTAAATTTATCTATTAGATAATTGTAACACCAAACTTATCTATTAGATAATTGTAACACTATTTACCTATCTATTCCACTATGTAAATTAACTTAATTTAGGTTTGTGAGGCAGTTAATAGATTGTTCACTATTTCAAGAAGAACTATTGAACCATAATGTGTAATCACTTCTTAAATTAAAAAATGTAGTAGAGAGAAATCTTCTAACATGTCTCAATTAAATAATTTATAATCTAGAAGTGAACAATGAAGCATATTTAACATATTATCTTTAACATATTATCTAGCATACTAAAATACATTCAAGCATATACTCAATAATATATATATGTAGATCTATCTAGATAAGTCCATTAAATACTATAAAATATAGGTAAGACCCATGAAATGTGTACTAAAACATCTACTCATCATCAGCATATAAATAAATACAAATCATAGTTCATGAAATACTGAAATATATCTAGAAGTACATGTAATAGCAAGTTCAACATATATAGTCAAAGTCCTGGCACGACATATATAAAAAATAATGTGCACATCATACAGTTCAGTCTATGAAATAAAAATCTATGTCAGGTATGATCATCACTCAAGTTCAAATCTGAAAGAGGCCTCTTTCTTCCTCGTGAAATAGATGGATCTACCTCATGCTGTACACAAGAGAAAGAAATTTGCAATCAGATTTAAAAATTTTAAAAATGACATGAAATTAAATATTTAAATGTAGGCTTTAAAGTGTGCATTTAAATTACCATGCAATCATGCTCATCTACTCCCACATTTTGTTGTGCAGGTGGTATAGTTATTTCATCTTCTTGACCAAAAGTTTGACCTGCTAATTGCTAGAATTTCAAATAAAACAAGTTTGAAATAAGTTAGAATTTATTTAGCATATAAAGACCTAGAAATTGCACATAGAAAATTTAGTAAAGTTTAGGACGTCAAAATGTGAAGATGGCTCATGAAATTGTCCCTGACTAGCAACCTAACCAATAGTCTCACTCTTATCATCCTGCACTTACATATATATGGGTACATATATAAATTTATATAAACTCAAAAAAGAAACTTAGTACAAATTTAGTACAATTTTTTAAAACACACACTAGGGAATACTCAGGCATAACAGCTGATGATGAAGGATCAGTGAAAGAAACACCTGAGCCACGTGGTCAGTCAGACATGGGAACTGCCACATGACCTGAGCCTTGCTGTACAATAGTAGTGTTTCACATACATGTACATATAGTTATTTATTTATTTATTTATACACTTGTTAATTTAAAATATAATATTGATAAGTTTCAAGAAGAAAATTTAAACTAGAATTAGATACATATGGTTTTAGGGTTAAGATATATTGGTTTACCCCGTAAGGTGTGCCAATCTCTACAGTTGTCGATGCAAAACTCAATGCATCAAATCATGATGTGGCCCTAGAGCGACTTGAGATCTGTATAACAAATAGTTCACAATTATATATTAATTCATTAAATTATTTATATAAATTTTGATACATTCAAATTATGCACTTGAAATATTTAATAAAATGTGGTCAATGTACCTGTGTAGGATTATCATCCAAATATAGTAGATCCAAGTATGACTCCACTTCTGTTGTAGCTGCATCTGATGTGGATGTAGGAGCAGGACCATAACACGCTTGATTGCAATTTGTACGCAAATGTGCCCCTGACATGCCTGAGTCTCTATGATGAGATGCATCGACTCCTCCATGATGCTCTCCACCACTGAATTCATCTGCCATGTGGGCAGCTTGTTCAGTGAGATTGCCCGAGAGTCTACTCAATGCTCCTAATGTCAACAACACTGCCTGGTGTTGAATAGGTGCAGGAATCGTGGGCAAAATAGGAGCAACCATAGGAGCAGGAGGAACAAGTCGATTGGGGTCAACTCATGCCCCTAGTCTGTGTTGTGGCATGCCACGACCAACACCCTAAAATTCTCTCATATCAAAATAATTGGGTTTTTAACCCAATTGAAACTCCACCCATAATTTTCTCAAAAAATATAGCGGTACCTCACAATTAGCATGTGGTGGGTGATCAAACACCATCCACCACTGATTCCAAAAATGTCTCAAAATCACCTCATGCGTACACCACTTAATTGATATTCTTTTTTTTGTTGCAGCTATAGGTTGATTAGTTTTTGGGTGACGAAAAAATGGGGCTAATGTTTGTTTTGTTATGTGGAGGTCATGGATGTCTTTATATGAAAGACCATCCGCATAGAATTGCCACCTCTCCTCCCACCAAAGGTGAAATCTATTTACGTCTGCATCGATAGACCGAACAGAATCAATAATGGTTTGCATTGAAGATGCAAACTGAACCACATGAGGAGGCATCAAGTGAGGTTGATTATTAATAAAATTAATGTTCTCCTCAATTGCATTAATATTTTCATTAGTGTTTTACAACAATTGGGCCTCATCAAGTGGAGGGGGTGGGGGGTTTTGAGGTGGATCACGGGGTGGGGGGTTTTCATAAAGAATGTCATCTATTAAAAATTCATCTAGAATCTGGTCATCCATTAGATGTCTCCTGCAAATTTCCAAATATGTATCCATATAAAAAACTTACAAATGTATAATTTCACAAATATATACATATTGAAAACTTACAAACAAATATCTATAAATTTAAACTTAATCTAATAGATCTATAAATGAAAGTTTAAAATATCCATGAATTTAGAGAGCAAGTAATACTTAAAAATTAAACATGCACAAGTTTATCATATAATATGATCAAATGATGATGCCTCAACCCTAAATATATCTTGTATATCCTTATTTAAACCATTTGAGTCCATTTGTAGTGGTAACCATCTCCTACAAGTGCATCTAAACCCTTGTATTTATAGTTTACTATTTCCTAATCCAGTGCACGAATTTCTATTTCCATTGTCTTGTTTGTTTAACTATCATTGATTATTTCCTTTGATCATTTATCACATTGTTTGGACTTCTATATTTGTTTGAAAATATATAAAATAGACCTCCCTCTCCCCATTTGAACATAGAAAAATTGTGAAGTTTCCACTTGATTGCTATTTTGGAGCCATCTTTCTTGAATAAGTGTAGGAATGTTAGTGTTTACTATATTTGTTGGTTTTAACTCCATTCTTCCTCTATTATACATTTTATCTTCCCTTTTCAAACCCACATTCCTTCTCCTTACCTCTTTCTAAACCATTTTCTTTCCTCAATTTCATTTTAGATTCTCATTTCTACTTTATTTTTCATCAAGTATCTTCCATATTATTTCTTTTCTTCTCCCATATTAGTCCTCTCTATATCCATATTATTCCCCTTTACTTTTTTTCATTGAGTCTTATTTTTCCATCTCCTAAATTCCCTCTTTCTCCTTCAAACCTTGGTTTACCTAGCTTTAGGTTTTCATACCAATGTCTCCTTAAATTAATCCAACATTTCCCTAAAATATTATATTCTCCTTCCTACTTCATTCTTCTTTAACCATTTTTTAAAGGGTTTCTTCTATAGAATTGGTATTTATAGATAAAATATGGAATAATTAGAAAAAATCTCACAAATTACCAAGAGGAAGTTATGTAAAAAACACAAGATGAAGCTATGTCTAAATTTTTAGATCATTTTTACATAGTGGACAAGGTTGCCTTCTAGGTCCTAGTTATACGCCAAGGTACTAGGAGAGGGCAATGTGACACCCAAGGTGTCACTCTACCTAACAACCTTGTCCTATCATGATTTTTCTCAAAATTGTAATGGAAACATTTTGACACCTTATATAGTCCAAATTTAAAAGTGCATGATATCCCATGCCAAGTGTATTCTTCCCATTTCTCTATTATCCTACTTCTAGCTTAGTTAAGCTCAATTGTGACATATTTTACTATTTTGCACCATCTTCTACTTTTTCTCTTGTTTGGTTTCTAGATAGAGAAGTTATTAGTAAACTATTCTAAACACACCCAAAAATTTATTAGTTAATGTTTATTTTGAGTCCATTTGTAGTGGTAACCATCTCCTACAAGTGCATCTAAACCCTTGTATTTATAGTTTACTTTTTCCTAATCCGGTGTGAATTTCTATTTCCATTGTCTTGTTTGTTTAACTATCATTGATTATTTCCTTTGATTATTTATCACATTATTTATCACAATTTAAAAGTGCATGATAGCCCATGCCAAGTGTATTCTTCCCATTTCTCTATTATCCTACTTCTAGCTTCGTTAAGCTCAATTGTGACATATTTTACTATTTTGCACCATCTTCTACTTTTTGTCTTGATTGGTTTCTAGATAGAGAAGTTATTAGTAAACTATTCTAAACACACCCAAAAATTTATTAGTTAATGTTTATTTTGAGTCCATTCAAGTAGTGGTAACCATCTCCTACAAGTGCATCTAAACCCTTGTATTTATAGTTTACTATTTCCTAATCCGGTGTGAATTTATATTTCCATTGTCTCAAGTTTGTTTAACTATCATTGATTATTTCCTTTGATCATTTATCACATTATTTATCACATTAAATCTAACCCTTTGATCATTTATCACATTAAATCAAATTAAACATAATGAGATTGATATTTCATAAGATGTAAGAGTTTTAATGCATGGTTTAACCCTCTATCTCTTCCATTCAATCACACCACCATTTTCCTAAGTGATTGCTTTACCTTCACAATTTGAACAACCATGATAATCTTGTGAAGGGAAGATTTAGAAAGGACAAAGGTGGCTTTTTCACATAAGATGGGGTATGCATGCTTGTGTACATCTTATTGTGAGGTCTTGTAGGTTTATTCATGGTTTCTAAGAACTTATTCATATTTCTTCATTTCTTTTTAATTATCCTGTTAGAGAGACCTCAAGGATGACCCTCCAAGGTTCTGCAAATCTTGAAAAAGAAGAGGGGATACCATACCCTATGACTTGGCTCAAAGTTGTTCTCTCCTTGTCCATGTTTCATATTCTCTACCTGAGATCTATTTTATTCCCCTTTTCTTAGTTTGAGTAATATTTCTAGAAGAGAGGGATTATATTTTTAGTAGCAAACAAAATCTAAAGATACATCAAATTTACATGCTTTTGTGGGAGAAATACATACACAAGACAACTTGAATCTCATTAAGACAAATGCCTAGACTAAAAGCCTAATCAAACAAACATGAAACCCCAGTGTATATTATTTCCAATCACTTGTCAATGTAGGGTTTACCAAAGCAATAATTTGCACTTTGGGGCATGGGCCAACAACCTCCTAGATCTAACCCCATGTAACTAGAGTAATATGCAAGGGCTCATCACTAAAGATTAGACTAGGCTAGTAATGACATGATAGATGGGTATGCATGCAGATGAGTTAATAACTTTTGAAGAATGTATTTCTTTTCAATGTGGCTCATGGTAAGCTAACTCTTTGGAACTCAACACTTGATGAATGAAAACATGAAAGATCCACCTACAAGCCTATAGGAATCAAAAGTGGGATTTGATATTAGGAAAGTGAGATGAGAAATACAAGCATGGACAAATCATGGAATTCTACATAGCATAAGGTAATAAATACAAATAATGCTAGTAAGAATAATGATAATAGAAATGTGGATAATGAAAGTGGTTGCAATGGAATTAATAGGAGGAAAAGAATGCTTAAAGCAGAGAGAATCTAAGAGATGGAGAACTATGTAGTCAATGGGCATGGCATGGGATTCAAATGAAACTATGGGATCCTCAAAAGCAATAACAGTTGTAGAGGTCATAAATGGAATACTAGTAAATGATGATGAAGATATATATAGTAAAGTAATTATAAGATATTTTTATTAGTAGTTTGCATTTTTAGGATGATGGAAGAGTGGCTTGTTTGGAATTTCAAGTCAATTCAATATAAAATTTTGTTTAATCACAACAATTCAATTCAAAAGCTTCTATTGAATGCTATTACGTTCCCGTTAGAAGTCATTGAAAAGTCGAATGCATTTGAATCATACTCACAAAATTAAATCTTTATAATTTGGTTTTTTAGGGTTTGTAGTACATGGTTTTGGGGTTTATAATTTGGTTTTTTAGGGTTTAGAGTTTGCAGTACAACATGGTTTTATAGTTTATAATTTGGTTTTTTAGGGTTTATAGTTTAGGTTTTTAGGGTTTGCAGTACAACATGGTTTTAGGGTTTATATTTTAGTTTTTTAGGGTTTATAGTTTAGGTTTTTTAGGGTTTGTAGTAACATGGTTTTAGGATTTGCAGTAACATAGTTTTAGGGTTTGCAGTAACATACAATCACAAAAAAATCATAAAACTCTAATAACAAGTAAAACCCTAATTTTCATTTTAATCCTACAATCACAAAAAAAAATCTAAAACAAGCCAAAAACTAGCAAAGAACCAACCTGGAGGAGCTCAGTAGTGACGAGGTGGCACGAGTAGGTGACAAGGCAAAAAAACTCTGGTGTTGTGCTCGTTTAGTCTTCAACAACGTGTACCCGTTCTAAGCCTTCCGCTATCACTGTCGTTGTCGGCTGGAGTGGAAGAAAATGAGCCCGCAGGGCTATTTTTAAAAAATATATACTTTTTTAAAAATGGGTACCCATTTAGTAACGGGTACCCGTTTAGTAACGAGCACCCGAAGCTAAACGGGTACCCGTTTAGGCTTGGGTGCACGTTACTAAACAGGTACCCATTTAGGTTCGAACGCCCATTCCTGTCGGCAATTTTTTTCCCTGCGCGACTTCCCCTACATGTGGACTGAGTTTCTTGCTTTTACCCTAGTGTTGATTTGTATGCAGAGAAAGATTGGTGTGATATGATATTATAGAGGATAGTGCAGATGCATATTGGTGGAGGAGGTCGGGATATAGTGATTCCATGTTTAGAAAGAGAAGTGCATAGCAGAATTGTTGGTGGAGAAGTATGGGAAGTGTTCAAGGCAGATGTTGGAAGAGGAGAAAGAAGAAGCATTTTTCCAAACTTGATGAAGTGATGGATTTTTATGCAGGTTGTCTACAACCTACAAGGGTGACTCAATCATCTAACTCTATTTTGTGAGTTCTACTCACAAAATCTTTTCTACCTTGGTTGTCTAATGCAGGAGCATCTAGGGGTACTAGTGATCTTGCATCACCAAAAATATTGCTATTTTAATTTGGTTTATTTTCAATAAGGGTTTAAGGGCTTGGGGAAATAATATTTTATTTTACAACAATTATAATTTCCCTAGGGTGTAATTGTAAATGTAATTTTGGTGGGATTTGAGTGATTTTTTCATAAGTGGGGCTGCCAAGAATCTTGGAATTAATGGCATCTATTATTGTAACTGTCATAATTGTAAGGAATCTGCAAGTTGTCATAACAACACAAAATTGATTGGGCAAATTCTAGGTGCCCATGTGAAGGTGGATTGCATGAGATTTTATTTTTATTATTTTCATATTTGAAATTCCCAAGAGGGGCGTTTGAATTTTTAATTGGCACTTTTACCACATGTCGGTGCCTTGAAAATTGAAATATTGGTTGTCAAAAGATGCCCACATGATAGTATATCATGGAAGGACTATTTTTAGAGGTATTATGACAGATTATATGACAACTGTAAGGGTCAAAATAGGGGAGAATACTTTGGACGTGAGAGCCTAATTTTAGACTGGAATCTTGACTGAGAAGTTAAGCACATGGTTTTGTAAAACCACAGATGGTTTCTTGTATAGCTAAAATTCTATAAATTGGAGCCTTGAGGAGAGAGTTTTGGGGGAGAGGGGAAGATTTTGACCTACCCAGATGCTGCCGGAATGAGTTCAAGATGTTGAGAAATTTATTTGTTGCAGGTGTTGCATGTATGATTCTAGAAATCTCATAAGCTTCATATTGATGTAATGAATTTCCAAATTTAAATAAAATATTGTGTTGCAAATTTCTCTTTAATTTTTAGCTGTGTTACTTCATTTGCAGCCTTCTTGCATAGAATTTTGTATCGGTATTTGTTACACATTTGAAAGGGAGAGTATCCCATTTCATCACCTAATCACAAGGCTAAAATGATTATACCATATTAAATTTCCCTTGCATCTACATGATGTATAAGGGTAAACATGAGAATCCAAGATGCCATCAAACGAGATCGTCATCAATAGTGTGGCACAAACAAAATGTGATTTAGGGGTCGAGTACCACTCCCCCTTCTTCGCTATAAACCATAAGTAATATATAAAAAGGAATAATAGATTCAAAACCCTGATATGGAAATAAATAAAGAAACAAGGAAGTACTCAACTACCTGGAGAGATTATCTCTTGACTTACATTAACGTTCAAGGAACATCGTTTAGTCAAATTGACGTAAATGATGTTGAGATAACCTAAACTGACATGATGACACAAAAAGGTAATGACTAGCAAGGAAAACATGTAATCTCACTCTACCTTGTACGGTTTCACAAAGACTTAATCCGATACTTAGATGGCAATCTGATTCTTTCTTAAATCTATCTCCTCCTCCTGGATGATACTCTCCTTCCATTTCTAAAGAAAGATTCTTTTCCTGATCACACTCACAACCATATAACCATGATTAGTGTATCATCATTTGATTCACAAATTATAATAATTAAATAATCATATCAACATGTAATCTCATGTCTAACTAACATTAGTCAGTTTTCACATAATCAATGATTAAATCTTATATTTTCTACAAACATCTAATCATTAAACTATGATTAATCATCCTGACACAAAAACAAGGTTAAGCTAAACCATAAGTGGGGGATGTAACATACAATATTTTGTAATGTGACCATAGTTATTGCATTTGTAACAAGCTACTCTAAAATCTCCCAAAGGTGCAAAATATTTTTTTTCTAGTAAAATCAATTCTTTTGCTAGGAATAATTCTACAACTAACAGCCCTATGACCATATTGGTTACATGAATAACAATAGCAATAAAAGGATTGAGGAAACTTGATAATGCCATAGTGTCTTACAAGAGGAGGACCTTTGAATATTTTCTCCTTTAGAGCTCTAACTTTTGTGAAGCCATCACCTTCCTTATTCTGCTTCTTCTCTTCAGTCTTTTTAGGAGGATAGTTGGACTTTGAATGCTAACCTTCTTGTTGAAATGCACAAGACAATTGAGAGAGCAGGGGTGAATCAATTGTATAAAAAACTTTATGCCTTCATAAACTTAATCACATCCACATAATTCACTTAAACTCTAGTTCTGTTATGAAGATTATGCATGAAAAATAGATAACAGATACTTAATGAAATCAACACCGTGCAAAAGAGAACACTGGAATTTTACATGGAAAACCCTAAAAGAGAAAAACCATGGTGAGGATTAACTCACAATATAAAGTAGTATTAATACCGAATTACAAAAGGCTCACTACTCAGGGCTCACTACCCAAAAGAATGCTCACTGCCAAAAGGGTGGCTCACTGCTGAGGGGTGGCTCACTACTAAGGGGTGGCTCACTGCCATGAACTAATTTGATATATCTACAACATGCCTGAGTTAAGTTCCATTGAAGTGCAATATCTCTCCTTCACTGCCTTTACAACACACACACTTTATCTTTGCATCTTTGCACACTCTCACCCTTCACATGAATTCATTTCATTTATTTATACCTACCATCAACCTTGTAATGTACATCAAGGTCTGCATTACAATCTATAACCATTGGAACAGTCTTCAAGGTCAGAAAACATACATAAGTTGAATTAAGTCTAGACCTAAACAAACTTGTAGATAAAATGAATGAAGGAAGAACACTTCATGACTTAGCTCAGACCCAAATACATCTTCACATGCTTCCTCAATCCACGAAGCATCACCGCAATCATTGTTAGCAACCAAGTCGACCAAACTTGTGCAAACACTAAGAACACTTAAGCACAAGCTTCCACAAACACAACCAAGATTTGTGGATTAGGCACAACACTTTGAAATATTCTGGAGACATCCATGAACAACCTCAAGTCACCTTAGAACCATCATAGTCATCCGCAACACTTTTCTTCTGGAGAAGGTTCACTATCTGCTCACAACCAACACTATTGAACTCTATTGCACAATAACTTTCTTTCCGGAGTACCAAATCACAAATCCTTTGGAATGAAGATAGCTAAGGATCTTTTAAACATATGTCCAAAACTGCAACACCTGAAACCATTCTGTGGAGAAATGCGGAGCAAAATACTTTCTCCCAGACACCTATGCACAACTCAAAAACTATCAATTATAGTCTTCAAACTAGTGAACATAACTTCTACTGCACAGTGATCTGGACCATCAAATTCTAGATTTAGCATCTTAAAAAACTTCTCTAAATCATACCCAAAGCTCACACTCCAGTCTTCAACGCATAAGAAATGCAGAGCAAAAACTCAGATAGTATCCTACAAGCCAGTATACTCTGCAACACACTGTTTCCTCTAGAGAGCAAATTTTCTCAAAAGCACTTGAAAACCTAGCAATAGGAACAATATGCTAATATCATCAACACCTCTAAAGTCATTCAAATCACTTTAACAAGACAACTCAATCAAGCAACAATCAACAATATCAGAAGACACTAATGACAACACAAGCATGTTGACATCAATGACAACACTGGTTAGCACATACTTGCAACATACACATCATACAGAGTGATGGTCCACTCTCCAAAGATCTGTGGGAACCTAAATGTGTTTTTTTATGCATCCTAGTAGGTTAGAATGTCACAGTATTTATGAGACACAGGATGAATAACAGGTACGTGACAAACTCTAGCTAGACCTGCCCTCCTCAAAATAGCACAATCCTCATTACTCAATGAAGCAAACATCCCTAAGAGCCATCCCTGATCTTGGTAGGAATTCCATCAGATATACATGTCCTTCAAAATTAGAGGAGAACTTTAGATTAGATCTCATAAACTCATAAAATCCCTAAAAATCGTAAAACTGCATAAAATCCCACCAAAACAAATCGTATAAACCTTCAAACTTGCAATAAAAAGGCAAATACACTAGCAAAAACATGTCAGATCAAAGTAAAATGAGCATCAAACAACATGAAATTTTAGTCAAAATCAACCCAATAGGGTCGCCCTCGGGCGACCCAGGTGTTTTGCAGGATCTCACCCGGGTGACCCTGTTGTTTTGCAGTATCTCCCCTAGGCGACGTGCCTAAAAAAGGGGTGACCCTAGAGGGAGATCCCTCAATCAAAAATTGCTCTAAAAGAGTCATTTTTTAACCAATTTCAGAAAACAAAAAAAACTATCTTGCTCTAAACGACTAAATAGAGACAATGCAATAAGAAAAATTGACAAAAATAGACAATTTCAAGAGATTTTTCATAAAATTCAAACTAGTGTTTAGAGAAGGGTTTTTCACTATTTGTGTACCTAATTCTCTACAGCTGAAGAAGAGGTGGCCATCTTTGCAATCTCCTTGGTGATACCTTTCCAACGACTGCTCACACGAACGATTCCATCACCGTTTCACTCTGATCTCACAATTTGACTTACTTTGTTTGCCCTTAGCTTAGCTTCATTTGTGCATTTTAGATTAGTTCTTTTCTTTTATGCATCCTTTTCATGCATCATTTTGCATGCTTTCATCCCTACAGGTCCAAACTGACAAAAGCAAACAACTAGTCAAACTCAAACAACCCATGGTAAGTTCATCATTTCAGTTTTCATTATTTGTTTTGATATATTTAAATGCTGGACTAATACTAGTTATTGCAGGTACAATTGTGGGAAAATTGACAAACAGGTAAGGCCTAGTTCGGGAAACGTACCTACCTTTCATGTAGACTACCGTCCCCGAGGGGACAAACATGTAAGCACAAAAATCACACACAACCTCCACGAGGACCCCTATGATGATTTAAATCCTTGTCATGTACATGTAAGCATGAAATAATGTCCTTTAATCAAGAAACCTCTTGATGACATGTCTTCTTTCTTGTCTTGTGTTGATTCCTCTTTGTCAATTTCTCTCTCATCGCTTGCGATGCTTCTTGGAATCTTTTTGCAACACTTGTTGATTTGCATTTTCTAAGATTTTGACTTTGCTCCTAAGCCTTGTGAGCGTCTTGTAGGTGATTTTTCACCTTCCCCCTATGTTTTTGATCTTCTACACCCCCTAGGAGCCTTCTAAAGGTTCCCCCTTTCCATCTCCCACTTTCAATTTTTAGTTCCACTCAACCAATCCAAATCTCCCCCCATTATTTCCAGATCTCCCTCAGGGGATCCTGCAGGTGCAAGTGGAGATTTGGATTCTTGCACATGACTAACCTATTTCTAGAGGCAGAACCCCTCCTTTTCTTCTCTTCTTTCATTTCCCCCCTGTAGTTCTTCAGAAAACCTTGTCTAGCATGGATCTCCCCTGGGTGACCTAGGGTCGCCCCCCGGGTGACCCTGCTAGCAAAAGGGGCGACCCTATCATATTTTTAGCCACATAAAAACTCAAGTTTCTCACTTGTTTTAGCTCTTTTTTTGCCCATTTTTCTTCTAGTTTGTATGATTTTTGATGCCTAATATGGAGTTGACTATTTCATGCACCCACACATGCATAGTTAACTCCTCAATCAATCTCATGCATCCTCACATCTCTAATTCCTCTTCAGTGATAAGTTACTGTTGATTTAACACTCCATAGTTAGCTTATTTCACTAGGTAATCAACCTTGTTAACTCATCAATCAAATGAGTTAACTTCTCAATCAATCCCATTCCTCAAACCTATAAATACACCCCTCCCTCAAGAACAAAGGGAGGCAAATTCATTGTGCACACAACTCTTGCCAGTTTTTGCTCTCCAACTTAGAATTCAAATGCTCTTACAGGACGAACGTGCCTTTTGCTTTATTCATTGTTCAACCAAGCATCATTATGCTGCTTCATTCTACACCATTGTGCTCAGCCAAAGCTCTCATTGAGCTCTTTCAAGCTTCAACAAGCTTTTTTTTCTTCTTTGTGTCATTTTGTCGTCAAGAGGATCTTCCGCTACTTCAAAAGGACTTAAGGTTGCCAATATCAAGGATTTATGAGGATACTAGAGTCACACAAATCTTCATTTCTTTGGTCAATTCATACTAATTAGAAAAACAAATTTTCTCTTGGGAATAGTAAATCATTGCTTTTCCCTTGATAATTAGATCTTGCATGTTAGAATAGTTGTTTTCATATTTCTAGATCTAGATTATTAGAAGAAGCAATTTCCTTTCTTTAGATTAGATTACTTCAAAAAAATCAAAAACCCAAAAACATAGATTAAACTTGCATTAGGAAAAGTCATATTAGCTTGCATTCATATTTCCCTTTCATAGATTAAAGAGCACTTTTTATTTCCAAAATACTAAAAAACTACAAAACATGTTTGCATATCATTTAGCTTTGCATGCATATAGAAACCCTAGAATAGACAAACTTGCAAACCCTTGATACCATCACGAGGTAACCATGGTTAATCAATTAAATCAAACCATCAATACCATCACGAGGTAAACAGAAATTCAAAACATGGCCAAACCCTAGGTCAACTAAACCCTAGGTCAAAACCCTAAATCTAGTTAAGGTTAGTCATCACACATCTACCTTTACCTTGGCTCATGAATATGCCTAGGAGTGAGAGGAGAGTGGGTGAGGGCTATTTGTGATGAGAGCGAGGAGATCAATCCACGACAACACCAAGAGACATTTACTCTACCACAAGGAGATGCATTTGTCCTCTTATTGTTAGAAGAAACTAGAAAACTCCAGATATAATGAGAACTTATTCAACACATAGAAAGACAAGAGGACATAAATGAAAGAAATCGCTTACCCATACAAAGGTAGAATAGGAGAAATCCCAACAGGAGAAGAGAAACTAGTGACCCTTCGGGTCATAGGGTTATCTCAACTACAACTTCAATTGAATGAAACATTCAATGTAGCACACAACAACAAAGGCCACAGGGCTTGCTAACCCCTCTCCATGAAGTCCAACTCTCCAACAAACTAGACCCCCGTCATGTCTCACCTCCTCTCGACTGGCTACTTCCATGTGAGTGAGAGTGACGTGGCAGATCACCTCATGGCAAGGAGAGAAGGGTCTGTGTGCATGCCAAAATCTGACCAGACAGCCCTAGGCAATTGGAGTCATGATTTTGAGTGTAGAGTTACATCCTTCTTCACCCAAATCTCATTCATCTCCTTCTTGGTCTCTGTCAAATCAACCTTTTGAATTGGTGTGTTCTTCTCTACCAGATTATCCTTCTTCATTCTTTTGCTTCTATAGTACTTAGAGTTATGTCTAGATCCATTGCAACTGTAGCACACAACATTTCTTTGGCTAGTATATCTTCCATTCATTCTGCATTTGCATTGGTTAGCTTTATGCCCAAGTTTATTGCATGTATAATAGTAGTCATTGAATGAATTAACTATCCTATCCTTGCTATAACCATTTCTCACTTGACTTCTGCACTCATTAGCCCTATGTCCCATCTTATAGCATGCATAATACCTAATAGTGTTTTGACTCACTTTACTTCTACATACATTAGCTCTATGACCAACTTTATTGCATGTGAAATAGTTACCTTTGAAAGATTGAGCATTCCTTCCATTGTTATAGCCATTTTTTATTTGACTTCTACATTAAGTAGCCTTATTGACAGAATTTATTACATGAATAACAATAGCCATTGAAAGATGGGTACCTTTGAGCATTTGGTTGCCTGAATGGTGGTCTTCTAGGTCCATTTCTTTGATTCTAGATCTTCTTGCCTTTGTCCTTCTTGTTCTCAGCATTCACTGCTTGTCCTAATTTTGAACTTTCACCTTTCTCAAATCCCAAGCCTTTAAGTTGTCATCAGAGTTCTTCTGACTAGAAATCATCTCATCAAGTTTTGCAGAACTTAACTTGAACTTTTCTTCATAGCTCTTTGCCTTCTCCAAATCTGACTTCATGTTCACAACTTCCTTTTCAAGCTTAACACATTCTTTAGATTTGCCTTTAACCATTTCATTTATATATTCTTTAGCTCTTCCCTTTTCTTCTACTTCCACTTTTAGATCATTCAAGGTTTCATTTTCTAATCTCAACTGTTTACTAATCTCCTTATGCTTTTCTTTGAACTTTTTGACTTGCTCCCTCAACTTCCTAATGTACTCATCTACTTCTTTGACATTTTCCTTCAGATCATGGTTTTCCTCTTTAGTCCTTTCAAGATCTTCAAGAGCAACCTTGAGTTCTTCACTACTGATAGACATGCATTCATCTTCTGAAGATCCATCAAATAGGAGAACATTCTTCTTGTGCGCCATCCCAGATCTACCTCAAGTTGTTAAGCTTTCTTCCAAGGAACCCTCACTCTGATACCAATTGTTGAAATGCACAAGACAACTGAGAGGGGGGGTGGGTGAATCAGTTGTATCAAAAACTTTATGCCTTCACAAACTTAATCACATCCACATCAATTCACTTAAACTCTAGTTATGTTATGAAGATTAAGCATGAAAAATAGATAACAGAAACTTAATCAAATCAACATCATGAACAAGAGAACACCAGAATTTTATGTGGAAAACCCTAAAAGGGAAAAACCACAGTGAGGATTAGCTCACAATATAAAGTAGTATTAATACTGAATTACAAAAGTCTCACTGCCCAAAAGAATGCTCACCACAAAAAGGGCTCATTACCAAAAGGGTGGCTCACTGCCGAGGGGTGGCTCATTGTCGAGAGGGGTGGCTCAATGCCATGAACAGATTTAATAGCATCTACAACATGCTTGAGTTTAGTTCCATTGAAGTTAAATATATCTCTCCTTCACTACCTTTATAACATACACACTTTATCTTCGCATCTTCGCACACTCTCACCTTTCACACAAATTTATTTCATTTATTTATACCTATCATCAACCTTGTAATGTACATCAAGGTCAGCATTACAATCTACAACCTTTGGAATAGTCTCCAAGGTTGGAAAACATACATAAGTTGAATTAGGTCTATACCTAAACAAACTTGTGGAGTAAATGAATGAAGGAAGAACACTTCATGACTTAGCTTGGACCCAAATACATCTTCACATGCTTCCTCAATCCGTGAAGCATCACCGCAATCAATGTTAGAAACCAAGTCAGACAAACTTGTGCAAACACTAAGAACACTTAGGCACATGCTTCATCAAACACAATCAATACTGACAGATCAGGAACAACACTTTGAAATATTTTGGAGACATCTGTTACCTAAATTTCATTACAGCTCATTTAGGTACAGCTTTGATTCACAATTTAAATAGTACATTTTATCTAATCATTTTTACCTTACATTCAAGTGCATAAATGAAATAATTCAAAAAGATTATGTTTATCAAATTACTACATTTATCCAAGTGCATGTAACATAAGAAGGATTGATACAAATCCTTTCTAAAAAATAAATAATCTTTATTGAATGTAAAATGTACAGTATCTCACACAAGCCGTGAGATTGACTTTCTTATTCAATGAAATTGAAGAAACAATTTATACATGAATAAGTAAATGAAAGTAAAAGTGCATGTAAGGATAGAGGCTAGTCATTGCCTAAGAATGACTGGTTCTAGTTCTGGTGTGTGGTCCTGTTGTCTCAAGTTGTGTTTGTCCTTCCAAGTTTCATGTCATCTCTAGTTCCTACATCTAGCAAAAAATAGTGGTGTTAGAGAAACGCTCTAAGCAATGAATGGTCCCAAACCATACATGAACAAGATACTTATGCATGTATAAACTAATCCTCAAATGCATTAAAGAAGAAATGTATACCTTGGATGTCCTAGAGAACAATCAAGTCAACAAACACATCCAAAATATGCATTTATTTTTTAACAAGTTTGCTTCATGTGCAGATACAGGTAAAATTGTGTTTTTGAGTGATTCATTAGTTTATATTATGAGTGGAAAAAATGTGGCTCCCACAAGGATTGAGCCTAGCTCATAGTCATTATAGAACATTTCATATGTATTTCTCAGAGCAAAGAACAGTTAGCATGCTTTACAAACGCAGTTTATAAACAATCATCATTGGTCTAAGAGTGGAGATTTAGGACAGTCAACACAAAACAGTGGGTTATCATGGAGTTATGGAAAGCAAGTCATGAAATGAAAGGAATAGTCATGGCAGTGGTTGTCTTGGTGAGTTCATAAGTAGTGAAGTTAGACAAATAAGGACTCTAATAAGCTTGACAGAGATTCAATATAGAGAAAACAGGGGTTTTATAAGTTCTTGAGAGGAGAGTTGCAAGGGTTTACAGTGGCTTTCTATTATTTATAGAGGTTTGAGGTTTATCTTTTATCTTTAGTGTTCATAACAGCATTGAGGATTACTAGGTCATGCAAATAAAAAATAAATAGATCATGAAGCCCTGTCAGCATCTTCCCTATAATGCTCATTGTCCACTGTGTCTACTCACTATGGTTTGACCTTGTTGTTATCTTAGCTTCAATCTCTCTAGATCCCAAAATCATAAATTTCTGTCTTAGGTCCTTGTTAACAGTCAAACCTCTGGTCTGAGTACTAAACTCTCTAGGGTTTTATTGTCAGGTGTTTGCTCATATTTTTCACTACATCACTGTCAAAGACTTAACACATGTCCTCAACAGTCACATAAACTATTTCAAAAAAAAAAAACCTAATCTCTATGACTACTCTCCTAAACATGTCAAAGCTTCCATAGATTGTCACAGTCATAAGGCATGGAGATGCACTTCAAAACAACAATGTAGCCAAATTTGTTTGCAATTATCCTTAAGGGCTGATAGATGTGAAGAATCCATAAAAAATCACAACAGCAGGTATTAACACCATAAAGAGACTAGGAATAGTCTACAGGGCCATCATACGAGTTTCAAGATTTTTAAACATTGGAAGAGTCTTGGATACACTGTGAAAGTCATAGTGGTCTTTTCCTGTTACATTTGTCCTTTGAGGTCCTTGAGATCTTTGATTAGACATTGTGAAGATAGTCATCAAGTAGCCTGCATTACATATCCTTGAACTGAGGGTAGGTCAAAGTATGCTTAATCTTGTAGACAACAGAACACCTCTAAATCTAAGATAGTCCAGTTTAAAGGCAGATCAATCTATCGACAAATAGTCAAGCATAATCTAGAGGAACAATAATCTTTTCTACCAGGCATGGGACAACATTGAAGAAGGAGAGCAGGGTATGATTGATAGCAAAGGATAGTCATGAAGACAGTTACCATAGTGAGAGGTCTCTGAGAAGGACAATGATTAATATTATCAAAAGCTCTGGTACACAAAGAGCCTGTCATTAAAATGAGAACAAAGCTGCCATTAAAATCTCTTACACCTATCCAAGAAGACAAGATGGGACTACAACAAATACCAAATGGTGAAGGTTTGTTTCCAATCCTTTAGCTAGGGAAAAGAGTCATTGCAAGAGTAGAGACAATCACCTAATGACAAGAACTATGTGAAGCAATCAGCATGCATAGTGAAACCCATCAGAAGAGGGCTATAAGAGTCATGAAGATGTTTCAAGATCCAGAGGTTTGCATGGGCCTTCTCTACAATGGTTTGATCTTGTTTCCATTCACAAGTGTCAACTGGAGATGTGATAGTTAGGTATGAGGATGGTATAGAAACATATCATGCTTTGAACAGGACCCCTAAACTTTCTCTTTTTTGTCTTGACATGATTTACACTATCCTATTTTCTTTGAATATGCATTGAATGACAATCAATCAATATGATCATGTCAATAAGAGACAAATCTTTCCAAGACAATAGATTCCATATTAGGTATAGAAGTCATTCCTATCCCAGTATAAGCATGTAGAAATCAACAAGGAGTAGTATGTATGAAAATTGAAGACAGCCACCTTGTCAAAGGAAGTCTCTATGCAAGAACAATGAGATAGCAATCTGGAAACGAGAATGAACAGTGATATATCAACATGCAAGAACAATCAGCACTCTGGAAATAACAGTCACAAAAGGTGATTGTCAAATGCAAGGCACAACCTCAAAAGTGACAATTAAAGACAAAAGATAGTCAAATTATTTCAGAAAACTGAGAAATGGCAGTCATGTCAGAAATGTGTGTTGACAGTCATATGAAAGGCACATGCTCAGCAAAATAGTCATAACTACCCAATTTTCTTATGGAATAGTTATATAGAGGGACTGTTTGATAGTCATAGCAGACATTTTGATTGTGTTACAGTCTAATGATTAAAGAAATAGCAGCATCATCATAAGACAGCAGTCCTACTTAGAATAGAGGTAGAAAGTATGGTCAATAGACCTTGACAGTCATGCTCATGAAAAAGAGTATACAGAGATCTTCAAGACAGAGTTTGCACATCACAAGGGGATCATGGAATTCATCATTGCAAACCTTGAATGCAACTATGTTTGACAGTCATGTCATTGTGATTTACACCTGGATAAAGTAACAGTTGAGCCTCTTGAAGTTTTTATGTCAACAATGTATGGTGCCATCAACATATGAAGGAATGGATTTAGGGTTTCCAAAAACCCTAACAGAGTCATGATCTTATACAAAAGAAACTGTCAGAGTTTCATAATAGCATGTAGATCAAAGTTTTAAGATTTAGAGACCTATATAAGAGTATACAGAGTGAAGAGTTTCCAAGTCTGCTAAGTCTGAGAGCAAGTGCTTTGGTATTCTCAGAAGATCACACTAGAGGTGAGCAATTTGTCAAAACTAGGAAGACCCACAATGTCAAAATCGAAGGAAATGTATGGCAACGATGGAAAATCTTCACATGCTGCTATAGGATGAGAAGACACACAGTTAATGTCTTGTTTTTCTCTATCTTTTATCATGAAAATACGTATATTTGCTGTAGTTTGAGAAGAAGAGTCCATTGAAAAAACTTACCTGAGCTCAAATGAAGCTTCCTATAGCAGTCTATGGAGATTTCCCATTCAAAAATTCCATGAAGTAGCAGCAAAACCCTTTGTTGGCAGCGTTCGCTAGTAGCAAAAGTGAAAAGTTGCAAATGCAATGTGAAATGAACATTTTCCCCTAACTTTTGTGTTAGGGTTTTTACCCTAAAGGGAAGCTAATATCTTAAGATGATTTATCACCTTTGTTTTAATATTTGCAAACCAAACTCATGTATTCTCGTGGGATAATGACCTTGTAGGCCCCTTGAATATTTTCACTAAGTCTTCTAGACTTTATGTTTTCACATTTATTTCCCCATGGGTAGAATTAGGACTCTTGTTCATTTTTGTATTTGTTCCAACATTGTAAAGCATTTGGTTAATGATATTGTTATAAATCATTAAATCAAAGTGTTATTTTAAATGCAAAATTGAGAACATGTGTTGACAAGATTGAGGCAAAGGGAGATAGATAGGCTTTTATGGACTTGCAAGCATATAGGAGGAGGTTGAAGAAGGTTGCAAACACAAGGAGAGCATATAGGAGAGCTTTTAGTGACCTTGTTGAGGGTTTGAGAGCTTTTGGAGGAGTTGTTGGATGCTTTTATGATTGACTTGGTCAACATTGACTTTTTCAAGCATATTGGGACTCTTTTGGGGGTGTTCTAGTGGATATATTTTAGGTTTTTTGGGTGCATCCGACCCTAGTCAGTTTGAGTTTCCTTATATTGTGGAGCCAGTTGGATAGTGGTGGTTATAGCCACTTTTGTCACCACTTTTGTGACTCTTTTTGTAAGGGGTTCTTATAGATGCAAAAGATTTTTTTCTGGAGATTGTGACTACTACAGTCCTTTGTTATAGTATTGAGCATCTTTTGTAACTTAGCATTTTTTTTAGTATGGAATATGCATTTTACCTTGGAGATTATTGAAGAATCTTGTTACCTTCTTGTTCTTGCAAGCATTGTGCATTACCAGGTGATTGACTAAGCTATTTGTGAGGTTACTTTTCTCATTTAATTTTTTGTCTCATTTTATGCCTTTTTTGCAAAAGTAGGAATTTGCAGGTTATAAATTATGTCTTAGTGTTTGCATAGAAACCTCTAGTTGTGAAAGTTTTTGTCTTTCCTTCTTGAAAGTATGTACAGGATAGACCTATTTATGAAACATTTATGCAGAAACTTACAGTAACGTGTATTTTCAGTGTTTGTCATAAAAATCCAAGTGTATGTCAGTCTTAGTATCTCATAGCTCTTGTTAATTTGGTGTATAACCCATTTTCAGTTCATTTTATCACCTTTGTTTAAAACAAGCATATTCTTCCCCTTTTCTCCATCAAAGTAGTATTTTAGGTGATATCCATAGGAAGTCAGCCTTCTTCGGAGGTTGACCTCTGCTCATAGAGTAACCCACGACTTTAGAGGTCCTCCCATGTTTCATCAAATAGACTAATTTCTGCAAATTAGTTAAGGTATGTATTTAGGTGATAACAACATCCACAAACAACCTCAAGTCACCTTAGAACCATTAGATTCATCTACAACACTTTTCTTCTGGAGAAGCTTCATTGTCTGCTCACAACCAACACTGTTGAAATTTGTTGCATAATAACTTGCTTTCCAAAGCACCAAATCATAAATCCTTTGGAATGAAGATCAATAAGGACCTTGTAAACATATGTCTAGAACTACAACATAAACCATTTTGTGGAGAAATGCAAAGAAAAATACTTTCTCCTAGACACCTCTGCACAACTTAGAAACTTTGTCAATTATAGTCTTCAAAATGGTGAACATAAATTCTATTGCATAGTGATTTGGACCATCAAATTTTAGATTTAGCATCTTCAAACACTTCTCTAAATCATATCCAAAGCTCACACTACAGTCTTCAACATAGAAGAAATGCGGTACAAAAACTCAGATAGTATCCTGCAAGCCAGAATACTCTGCAACACACTATTTCCTCTGGAGAGCAAATTTTCTCAAAAGCGCCTGGAAATCCAACAATAGGAACAATATGCTAACATCATTAATAACTCTATAAGACATTCAAATCACTTTAACATGACAACTTAATCAAGCAACAATCAGCAATATCAAAAGACATAGTTGACACCAATGACAACACAAGCATGTTGACATCAATGACAACACCAGTTAGCACATACTTGCAACACTTCTTCAAATCCTAAACCAGCCATGCTCTTTGGAAATCTCTAACTATTGATCGTCTCATCAAGCATACTATTATTCTTATCAAATTTCAGACTCAGTCCAATCTTATCCTTATCCTTTTCTAATTCTTTTCTCAAAGATACCACTTTAGATTCTAGTTTTAGACATTCTTCTGATTTAGCTTTCAATTCAGATTTAGTGCTTCTTCTATTCTCTTCGTTTCTTCCAGTTGTGTCTTCAAATCAACAAACTCTTCTAATTCAGCAAGCCTCTTATACACCATATCTTCTTGAATTTACAGCTTTAGTTTTGAGTTTTTCTTCATAAGTTTCTCAATTTCTTCTGAAGCACATACCAGCTCTCCTTCTAAGTCTGCTTCACCTTCTTCTTCATTCTCAAGGTCTCCCAGATCAATAATATTCTGATCTTTAACATTAGACTCCACTGTCATAATCAAGAATTCATTTTCTTTAGCCTCAGAAACACCTTCATTGTTGTCTTCTGAAATGGGGATTTCTTCAAAGGAATCATTGTCACCTTTTAAGTAAAGGCTCTTTTTGTTCTTCTGAAAATTCTTGTACTAGTTCTTTTGAAAATCCTTCTTCTTTGGATAGAACTATGTGTTACTTTTCTTGCTATCATATTCATCACTTTTATCTTTTCCTACAGATGGACATTTAGCAGCAAAGTGACAAACCTTTTCACAATTAAAACATTTGAAAGGTAACTTCCATTTATAATTCCCATATCCTCTCTTCAGTCTTCTTACAAAATTGGCCTCTTCCATGTATGTCTTAGATTCGGGCTCTTCATTCTTTTCTTTCTTTGATGCCTTAAATGCAGCTTCTCTCTTGGAGATCTTAGTACCAACTATCCTCATTTCATAGGCAGTAAAAATACCATGTAGCTCATCAAAAATTATCTTATCAAGTTCTTTTACTTCTTTTATAGTAGAGACTTTAGCATCATACCTGGAAGGTAGAGATCTAAGTATCTTCTAAACAATCACTTGCTCTTTTACTTTTTCATCTAGTCCTATCATAGCATTCACAACTTCATCAACTCTGAGTAGGTAATCAACAATATGTTCTTCCTCTCTCATTTTTAGGTTTTCAAATCTTCCTTTAAAGGTTTGCAGCTTAGCTTGTTTCACCTTTGTATCTCCTTCATATATGCTCTGAAGCTTCACCCAAATTTCTTTGGCAGACTTGCATTGCATTACTTTGACAAATTTAGAGTTGGCTAAACCACATAGAATTGTGTTCTTGGCCTTAGCATTATTCTCACATTCCTTCTTACCCGCCTGGTCTGCTAGAGGAGTTTCAGGAGTGGTATAACCATCTAGAATAGATTGCCATATATCATACCCTATTTAAATTAGGTAGGTCTCCATCCTTATACTCCAGAATGCATAATTCATTCCATCAAACAATGGTGCTTTGTTTGAGTGAGATCCTTCTTTACTAGCCATGTGTTCGATCTCCTAGATCAACCTTTAGTTGTTAAGCTTCTTCAAGGAACTTGGCTCTGATACCAATTATTAGAACACACGCACTCTACTGAGAGGGGTGTGAATTAGTAGATCAAAAATACTTAAGTACTTCTAATCTCTAGAAAGTAGACCCAAAATAACTTTCAGTGCTTAAGCAAGAACAATAAGAGATCATACAGACATGAACACCAAATATACATGAAATATTTAAAGATGGTAAAAATAATGATGAGAAAAATTCTGCTAGGATCTATCATCCTAATCTAGCCTCATAGAATAAACCATTGATTACAATGTTTTAAGGGTACCCACCCTAGAGAGTCACCGAACCCCTAATTTAAGAGCTCCAACTCTAAAGAGACTACAATCCCCTAAACTAAGCACCAACTCAGTCCACCAGAGGCACCAACCTCTGAATCTTTACAAATTCAAATATGCAGACATTTGATTCTTTCTCAAACCTCAGATGTACCTATTCAATTCATACATAGACTTCTCTTCTTACGCAACACCCCTAGACTCTTTATGTTCTCACTAATACACTCTTCTACAATACACGCTCAAAGCATTATTACCTACATTGTTCTACTTAACATGATTGCATGTCATGCACATAGAGAACTGCACAAAGAACAACTCATAGAACACAACACAACCCACCTTATTTATCATTTTCCTGAGAAGAAAATGCACAAAAATCTCTCAACAAACCCTTTGATCTTGAGAAATTGAATGTCTGGAAATCCAAAATGTGTCCCATATAGTTGGAACCACAACACAAACAGAAGATCATCAAAATCAAAGCAGTTACAAAACTATAACATGTTGGGGAAAACTAAAATTCATCACGATCACAACAATAGCTATCCAACAAAAACTTTAATTGATCTAGTAGTTTGCTCAACTAATTTGATAGATCTTAGAGCATTGAATCTTGAAAAACTGCACTCTGTAGGTACTTCTGTTACAAAAATTGAATCCTTGGAGTTTTAGAGATCGGGCTTTCGAGTTACTGCCTTCCTTCATGGAAGCATTATAATCTTACCTCTAATCCCATTATTGTTATGTTGTAAAATGGCCCCCTAGGACTTTTACCTTCTAAGTTTAGCTCCTAGGTCCCCTTAGATTAATCATGCATGGATAAAACTTGTCCCGGAGCAAATTCTGCTGAAACCCATGACAAATGGGGCTTAAGGGTCCACTTGAATGCTTAATCAAGACCAAAAATATGCCTCTAGACTTGGGTTCCCATACCCTAGTCCAGACCTATTTTACCAAGACCTAAATTTAAATATGTCAGTTAATGACCATTAAAAGGTTTTGCTTTGTCAGCCTTTTTCAATTTGAATTACGAATGTTAGCAGAAATGCATATATAAACATGTTTAGGACTTCATTTTACTCCTAGTTGATGAAAAGTTGATTAAGGCAAACTTATGATTATCAAGCAAAGAGCATTCAAGGCATTCATTGTGTTGTAGAGTAGAATTGTGTTGTGTTTGTATGTGTTTGTTGTAGATTTGGCTCCATCAACTCATTTCCTCATGATTTGAAGGCACTTCATCTCCATGAGGGTTTCACATCCAACGTGATATCTATTTTGTATTTCAATCAATCTATCTTATCATTTGATTTTGCCTATGTCCACCAAGGACACATACTCTATCTAACAATGGTATTGGAAAGCTTGAATGCCATTCTAGGGCTTGACTAAGGCAAGATCCTAAACACCACAACCCCAACCCCTCTCTTGTGATTGCAAGTTATAGGTATAGGATCTTGTAGAGAAGAGTTGCATGAGATCAGAGCAGAGGATAAAGATTCAAGATCTAAAAAAAAGAGAAAAGGATATCCCTTTCTAGACAAGGGTGCCCACCCCTATTTCCTCCCGATTGCCATTGTCAAAAACTCTGAAGCGGGCAACTGTCTACATCACCTTACAGTTTTAGATCTATAGAAAAAGTTGCATGTTGGACTAGGGTACCCGCTCCAGTGTCCCTGAATTTTCTACTTTCTAGAATATGAATCTCGGTATGTTTCTAATCTATATTTAGTGCCTTCATGTGCGATCATTTATCATGTTTCATCCGTCTATATATGATTTCATATAATTTGGGTTTAAGGCTTAATTAGATTAGGGTTTAACAAATTTATCACAATATTCCAACTTTCCTTATCATCTCAAAGTGACACCAAACCTGTAGCTGATTCCTCTTGCAACAGTAGTGACTTAACTCAGTTTATGTCCTTGAATGATATGTGTGAAAGGAGGGTTTGATTAAATCTATCCTAACAACACCTAAACTCATCATTCCCACTTTTCATACATAATCGTTATATTCTTCCTTTATAACATTATTGGGTGTCAGGATTTATGCCTTTTTCCTTCATGGAATACCCACGCGGCACCCTTTCTGTGGTTCCACGGGAGGGTTTTCCCTTTCAAAATGTGTTATGCGAAATGGTGAAAAACACCAAAATAGGCCATGTAAGCTCGGCGGGCCCCATACATCGCATACCTAGGCACAAGATTGTCCATGTGTCACCTTTCAGCTGTTCTGTGGGTATGCTTTACTCCTTTGTAATTTGCTCCACAGAATGGTGGAATATGTTCATTAGGCCATCACATGTATTTCCTTAGCTTTTTTAGACTTTTCTCATCAGACATTCTTCCTTCCAGCTTCCACTTTGAGAATGGAACAATGAGAGCCACTAAACTCTGATCTCTGATTTTCTTAGACAAAATTAGAGATTTCTTTATTAGGGCTTCCTTCTTTCCTTGACAAAGAGGAGTAAGGTTGAAACTCTAAACTCTAATTTCCTTACACTTTTTTGGAGCTTTGCGACCAAGCCTTCCTTTTCATGCCTTTCTTATCTCTTCAACACAGAGAATGAGTAGGGCTGAAACCCTGAACTTAGACAAACTCTAGAAGGAGTAAGGCTAAAACTCTGAACTCCAAAAACTATAGAAAACATGTCTGTCACTTAATCTGAATAAACTTTTGGTCTTAGACTCATTAATGACAACACTTGAACAAATTCCTTTGACACCAATGACAATAATTCAACACCTCTCAATCCCTCTTCCTATCTCTTTGGACATCTCGCTCACTCTCTATCTCCCTATCTCTCACCTTTGTCTCCTCTATCTCTCCCTATTTGTCTCCTCTCTCTCTCTCTACCTATCTATCTCTCCATATCTCCCTATCTCTTGCCTCTCTCTCCCCTATCATTCCTCTATCTCCCTATCTCTCCCTCTTCCTTATCAACGAAGGAAATGGAAACAGGAAAACTAGGACTCTCTTTCTATCTCTCTCTCTCTTTCACCCTATTTCTCTCTCTCCCTATCTCCTTATCTCTCCCCTCTCTCTCCCCTCCATCTCCCCCCTCTCTCCCTCTTCCTCCCTCTCCCTCCCCCTTATCGAAAAAGCAAATGGAAACAAGAAAACTAGGACATGCAGAGAGGGATGAGGACATAAATTGGGAGGATGAAATGGAAACAAGATAAAACAAAAGTTAATTGGATGGGAAGAATTATGAGAGGAGAGGTGGAAAATAGTAAAATAGGGAAAAACTAGTGGGATCTAAAGGGAAATTGGAAAGGAAAAGGATAACTAGGAAAGCTAAGAAAAGGAAAATGAGGAGGTAGATAGGTGAGAGAGAGAGGGTAGTAGGTAAAGAGGGGAGGTAGAGGGAGGTAGAGAGGTGAGATAGAGGGTAGGAGGTACAGAGAGAGGGGGGTAGGAGGTAGAGAGGTGAGAGAGTTAGAGGGTAGGAGGTAGAGAGGGGAGGGAAGTAGAGAGTGAGAGAGAGGAGGGAGAGACCTAGAGAGGGGAAGGAGAGATAATAATAGAGAGGGGTAAGGAGGGAGGGAGAGAGAGAGAATAATAGAGAGGGGTAAGGAGGGAGGGAGAGAGAATAATAGAGAGAGGGGTAAGGAGGGATGCAGAGAAGGTGAGATGGTTTTATTTCACAAAAAAGAAAGCATGTTATAACACACTCATGTTATGTGAATGCACATAATGTGAACACATTATAACACGCTCACGTTATTATTTGCTTTGGTAATTTCCAAGCCTTTGGCTTGGATTTTCCTTGGGCTTCCAATCCAAAGGCTTGGACTGAGTTTTGAATGTCCAAAGATGTGTTTTTGCATATTGTAAAAAAATTACATAATCTGGAGCGTACTCCCCATCAGATTTGCACTTTTTTCAATGAAAAGTTAAAAAAATACCATGATAATCTTAAGCTTTATCTTATCTTTCTAACTATATAATTTTTTTAACGTTTTGAGTATGTTACGGTTTTCATCTTTAGTTTCTTTTGCTAGTGTATCCATTTTTTGTGAAAAACCAGTGTGTAGTATTTTTGACTTTTTTTTAAGCATTCATCAAAATTTTAAATAAATTAGATTTTTAGAAAGTAGACTCCATTCTATTGGAAACAAGGTAGATAACTGAGAGGGGGCTGAATCAGTTATCTCTTATATCTTTACTTTATTTTTCCTTTTTATAATTTGAGCAGTATCAAAACACATAAGCATATATAATCATGAGAGCAGAAATGAAATCAACACACATAACACAAGGATTTTAACATGGAAAACCCTATTAAGAGAAAAATAATGGGGTGACTAACCCAAGATTGTATTCTCTGTTAAAAGAATAAGAAGTATAAAATGGCACTTGTCAATTAGGGCTCACTGCCCGAGCACACTGCTCACAAGAAGCACACTGCCTACAAGAGACTCACTGTCTACAAAGTTTATGGAAGGTAACCATGTGTTTGAACTGATGAGAGGAATCCATATATGCTAAGGTTTAGTTCCGGTTAGGCTCAATATACTGATCTAATGCACTTCATTCTTCCTCTACTTTAGTGCTGCTGTTCTGTCACATACCGGACTTATATTGCTGCTTCCACACTTATCTCTATCTTTCCTCACACACTATATCTTCACACACACACCTTCATACCGAAATCCATCGAGTATATATATCTACATCAAGCATCTTTCTAGTCGACAACCAGAATACTCAAGATATTTACAAAACACTGATCTATCAGCTAAATCCATGCTCAATATGTGATGCGTATCAAAAACATAGACATAGAAGTCATCAATCATGTCGTCCAACCATGTATAATCCCTCAAATAGCTTGATCAACATCAATTACTCATCCGGATTGAAGTTTGATGCTCTGTCGATCAGTTCTTCCTCAGTCTGCTCTGTCTTCCAGGAACCCAACACTTAAATGCTCATATCTTTTCAATGTTTTATCACTGGAGGCTCAATCTCTGGAATATAGTAGTAATGATACTCCTCTTGACATGTCCAAGTCTATAAATTGCTGATTTACACCATCTGATAGATCTAGACCTAATTATCGGACCTTGTTGCATGCTTTGTTCTTGTTCACCGGACCAAAACACTCTTCAATCTGACTTCCGGTATAGGCATACTATGTGTTGCAGATGTGTGGGATAGACTTTGTTTCCATCAATGACAACACTCATGAAGCCACATAGTGTCTCTTGCCAACAATCTCCCCCTTTGGCATTGATGGCAACACTTAGTGAAAAATGACTAAGTGTCGTAGCAAACTCCCCCTTGGCTAATGCTCTGTCTTATGTACTATTTTACCGGAGCTCCCCCTTAGATGGATTCCACATTTTTCACTACTCCTCACTCTCCCTTTGACATCAATGGAAAAGGGTGAAATCCGCACACCAAAATTTGCAAAAATCAACCTATACATAGCCACATAAGTATATATACATGTTATACTTGCATATACTTAAGTATATCTACAAAAGTGGTCTCCAATTGTACAAATTCTATTGCCCAACTCTGCTTCATCCTATCTAAAATTGAGATGTGACCACTCAACAAAAATGCATAAGCTTCTGCCATTCTTAAGTCTGTCGGATCATTGGTTCGGGCTGTGGTCTGAGCATCAATTAAGGCTTCATGCATTGCCTCTAACTTAGGGATAATTATCCCTCTAAGTTCACTCATCCTGCTTATTATATTCTTCTTCTCCTTTTCAAGCCTCTTTATTTCCTTTATAATGGCAATATCCTAGCACTCTTGATTCATTATGGATGAGGTGAGGGGATCAAAATTCTGAGATAAACTTGATAGTTTACCTTCTTGTTCTTTCACCTTCTTTTTAGTATCCTCTGTCACTTTAGGCCAGGATAAACAAAATTTGTACATTTCTCCACCATCTTTAAGACCATTTTCTAGACTCTTTATCCCAATATCCAGGGTCCTCCTATCATTAGCTATGAGTCCCTGTACTTCAGTGGATCTCTTTCCCAAAAATTCTTTCCAGACCTTTTCTTCTGCCGATTTCTCTAAAGAATCAAAATGAGAGTTGACAGAGTTTACAAGAGATTTCAGGTTATTGGATGGAGAGGCCAAAGGATCCTTTTGGAAGGATGGCATGATCTTCTCCAGCATCCTGGATGCAATCTCTATCAGCTCACAATCTTCCATGTGAGACTTTAGAAGCTTTTCTTTTGCTTTAGCTTGGGCAAAAGATGCTATCTTCATTGTTTGGACCAGAGAGAGGGAATCAAAATTTAGTGGTACTTGAAAAAGTTCCAGTTCATCTATCTCCATCAGCTCTTTGTTCAAGAATTTCTTCACTGCCTCTGCAGTGTCTCTTGCCATAGACTAAGTCTTCTTTCCTTTTGTAGCCTCAAAACTAGCATCAGAGATCTTCTCTGTTTGTTCTTCTTCTCTTCCCTTTACCTCCTCTTCTTGACTCAATTTCTCCCCTTTTCTTCCTTCTCCTTTAGTTCCTGAATCTGCAGGGGGATCTGGAGGAGAGATGTTAACTTCTTCATGGACTTCCTCTTCCGGAATAGAGGAATCCAAGTCCTTAGACTTCTCCTCATCTATCTCTTTGGACTCTTCTACATTTTTCTCAGTAGATTCTTCTTTCGATGCACTTAATCCTTCGACATCCATGGTAGAAGGTTCTTCATCTATTTCCTCTATAACAAGAAGATTGAATCTTTTGAAGGCATTCTGGAGGATGTCTTCTATTTCTTTTGCTACCTGATCAATCTCTCCAAGCATAAGTTTGTTCATTCTTGCTTTGCTCCGGAACCCATCCTTGCAGTCCTTAAAGATCATGTTCATTTGTTTTGGAGTAATGGAAGGATAGAGCTGAATAGCAATCTGTTCTCGAATCTCTAAGTCCTTTGCCTTAGCATTCTCCTTTCTAATTTCAAGTACCTTCTCTAGACTTTTGGGAATTAATGAAATGATTTCAATGAATGCTTTATTATAAATATTTAAGTACTTGACTGTAGCTTCTTCCAGGATCCTTTTGTCTGTGTCACTATACTCATAATAAAATTCTGTTACTGGTTGTAGATTCCCATCCACAGTGACTACCTTGATGACATCATCAATAGAAAGAGTGGGCCTTTCAACAAATTCTTCTACCTCTTCTTCTTTGTTTTTACTGGTAGAGGATTCCCCGGATATTTTCTTCTTTTTCTTCATTTTCTTAACTTCATCATCAGACTTTGTTTCTTCATCATCCTTTTGGCTTATGTAAGCCCTTGTGGCTTTTACTTTCGTTCTCTTTTCTCCCTTTTTGGATGTCTTGGCTTCCAGTTTTGAGGCTCTTGAGATCTTAGAGGTGGCAGGTGCAGAGCTCTTGGAGGATCTAATCCGGGAGGAGGCTTGCACCAGAACACTTTCTTTTTCTACTTCTTGTTTCTCTTTCTCAGCTCTTTCTATTTTCTCTCTGTTTGCATCAACTGCCTCTTTTGAAGTGCCATATCTCTTGGTGATTTCCTCTACTTCCCTTCTAACTTTCCTTTTTATTTTCAGTTGCCTTAGTTCAACATGAATCTTTACACTTAATTCTTCAAAGGTTCCAAACCTTTCTGCCTCAGGGTCCTTAGGCTAACTCAGCAAGTGTTCTAAACTGTTATGGGCTCAACTGCCTCCATTAGGCATTGATCAGTGTCTACCATGAAGCATAATGTGTCCTTATATTTTTCAACTATTGTTTGAGGAATTATTTCTCTGGCCTGCATCATACTTTGGAAGTTCTTAAAATATCCCCAGAGTGCTGTGATTTGAGCCTTGGCATCACCAAGCTCATACATTTAGTCTTTGATTTGTATGGCAACCGGTCTGTCATTTTACCATACCCAACCACTTGATCCAGGTAGCTCATTCATATAGTAAAAGAACAAACACAATATTAAGCCACCATATTTGAATGAGTTCTTCTTATCCTTCTTGATCTTCTGTAAGTTTTCTAATAGTTGGTTCAGAAGATCACATAGGTCATAATCAGCATTTTCCCTTAACATTTGATATGCTGTATAAATTGCAGTTCCGGACACAGAATTCTCCTTGCTGGAATGATAGATTTTATAACTAATTATCATAGAGGCAAATTTGACATCTGGATCTATAATATCTTCTATTGTCATTACTCTTTTGTCAAACTTAGATCCGGTAGCTTCACTTACTATCTGGTTTTTGACAGATTTGAGTGCAGGCAACCCACCGGATGAGTGCAATCTAGTTACTGGCCTAATGACATCTTTTGTTATCTTGAAGGGCTTCATCAACCACATGAAATTGTCATGTATTCTTCTAAGAACATACCGGACCCATTCATCTTCAGCAGAGCAGGGAAAGTGGATGCAATTGTTGATAACTGAGAGGGGGGGTGAATCAGTTATCCTAATTATTTCTTCTTTCTGAACTTTCTTATTAATCAATGCAACATTAATTCAAATAAGAAAACATTACCATGAAATGAAAAACACATGACACAGTATTTTTGACGTGGAAACCTGTTAAGGGAGAAAACCACGGGGTGATTAACCTAAAGATTATTCTCTGTTAGAAGAATAAGGAAATACAAAGATGGCACTTGCTAATTAGGGCTCACTGCCTGAGCACATTGCTCACAAAGGAGGTACACTGCCTACAAGGAGACACACTGTCTACAAAAGAATGTTATACAATACTTGAACTGATTGGAAGCATCCACATATGTTGGAGTTCAGTTCTGGTTAGGCTCAGTACACTGATTTGCTGCACTTCATCTTTCCTCTTCTCATATGCTGCTTTCCTTTCACATATCGAACCTTTCTTACTATTTCTGCTCTGCTCTGCTTTTCTTTGCATACCACATAACACCACCCACACTTCTCACAACTAAATCCATCCTATATATATATCCGCACAAGTGATTTCATTATCTTTCTAGTCGGCACCCGGAACAGTCAATCTTCTCACAAACTCTGTTCTGTCGGCTGAATCCTTGCACATCAAGTAATGTGGATCAAGTATATGCTTGTAAAAATCATTAATCATGTCAGCCAAACATGTTTCATGCCTTTATAACCTTTACCATAATCAGTAACACATCCGGAAAGTAGTCTGATGTTATGTCAGTCAGTTCTTCCTCTGTTCACACTGTCACTCTGGAATCCGGTACTCAACTATTCATATCTTTTTCCTCATCCATCATCGGAGGCTAAATCCTTAGAGTATACCACTCAAGGTAGTCTTCTTGACTTCTCCAAATCCGCACTTCACCAAGATACTTCCTCTGAGAGATCCGGACCTATCTGTCGGACCTTGCCACATGCTCTATTCTTGTTTACCGAACCACCACATTCTTCATCCTGACTTCCGGTAGAGACACACCATGTCCTGCGGATATGTGGGATGAACTTTGTTGCCATCAATGACAACAATCATGAATCCATATAGTGTCTCTTGCCAACAATCTCCCCCTTTGGCATTGATGGCAACACTTAGTGAAAAATGGCTAAGTGTTTACACTATGCTCCCCCTTGGCTGATGCTCCATTTTTATATCCATTTTCTAAAGCTCCCCCTTAGTCAGATTCCTCATTTTTCACTGCTCCTCACTCCCCCTTTGACATCAATGGCAAAGGGTAGGGTCCGCACACCAAAATTTTCAAAAATTTTACTATACTTAGCCGTATATTACATATTCACATAAACTAAAGAATGTCTGCAAAGGATGTCTTCAATTGGATGAGTTCTGTAGCCCAACTTTGCTTCATTCTATCCAAAATTGAAATGTGACCACTCAACAAAAATGCAAAAGCTTCTGCCCTCTTAAGATCTGTCAGATCATTGGTTTGGGCAGTAGTCTGAGCATCACTTATGGCCTCATGCATGGCCTCTAACTTAGGGACAATGATCCTCCTAAGTTCACCCATCTAGCTGATCATGTTCTTCCTCTCCTTCTCAAAATTCTTTATTGCATTTGAGATTGCAATAGACTGACACTCTTGATTTTCTATAGAGGATGAGAGAGGATCAAAGCTTTGAGACAGACTCAGTAGTTTATCCTCTTGCTCTTTTATTTTCTTGTCAATCTCCACTGTTACCTTGGACCAGGAGATACAAAATGTGTATATTTCACTGCCATCCTTAAGAGCATTTTCTAAGCTCTTTATCCCAATGTTCATGTTTCTCCTATCATTAGTGATTAATCCTTGTACCTCTGAGAACCTTTTATCTAAAAACTCCTTCCGGACCTTTTCTTCAGTTGATTTTTCTAAAGAATCAAAATGTGTACTAACACTGTTGACTAAGGTTTTGAGATTACCGGAAGAGGAGGCAGTGGGATCCTTCTGAAAAGACGGCATGATCTTTTCCAGCACTCCGGATGCTACCTCTATAAGCTCATAGTCTTCCATGTGAGATTTCAGTAGTTTCTCTTTGACTTTCTCATTTGCAAATGAGGCTATTTTCATTATTTGCACCAGTGACAAAGAATCAAAATCTAATGGTCCTTTTAGTAGGTCCAGTTCATCAATTTCTATGGTGGATTTTGTCAAGAATTCTTGAATAGTTTATGCAGTGTCTCTTGCCAGAGACAGATGTTTCTTCTCTTCTGCATTCATGGAGCTGTCCTTTGAAGTTTTCTCTGCTGAAGTCTTCTGTCCCTATGTAACCTTTGCATTGTCACCTTCTTTTTCCTTCACCTCTGCTTCTTTCTCCTATAATTTTTCTTCTTCTTTAGATCCGGAGACTGTAGGGGAAACCGAAGGAGAAATGTTAGTCTGTTCAGGGCTCACCTCTTCTATCATTTTCTTAGTAGTTTCTTCTGCAACATTTGTGGTTGAGGGATCAGTATCCAGGTCCTCTATAATAGGAAGATTAAATCTTTTGAAGGTTTTCTGGAGAATCTCTTCAGTGTCCTTGGCTACCTTGTCAGTCTCACCAAGCATAACCTGATTCATCCTTGCTTTGCTCCTGAATTCATCCTTGCAGTCTTTGAATACCATGTTCATTGTCTTGGGATCGATTGAAGGATATAGCTGAATAGCTATCTATTCCTAGATCTCAAGGTCTTTTGCCATGGCATTGGTCTTTCTCATTTCCAACTCCTTTTCTAAGCTCTTAGGAATTAACGAGATGATTTCAATAAAAGCCTTATTGTAAATGTTCAAGAACTTAACTGTGGCTTCCTCTAGAATCTTTTTATCTGCTTCATTGTAGTCGGGTATGTGCAGGATCATCGCGGGCCAAATAGTGGCAATAGGAAAAAAATCACATTTTTACTTAGCCAAATTCGCGACTTGGCAAAGTTTGACTTTGAAACGGATATCTGTTTTCTTTTTCTCTATTGTTTTCATTGTTTTTTATTTTATTATTTTAGCATTTTTAGCATTTTACTATTTAGACATTTTAGCTATAAAATACAATCTAAATTTTAGAAAGACTATATCATATGAAAGGGGCAACCTTGTCATCTTTTGGAATGCATGATTTCTTTTAGTTCCAACCATTTTGGCATCATTTATTCTTGTGATTGAGAGTTCTCTCCACCTCTGATTGAACCATTACTTCCCCTAACCAGTTCTCCTATCCTCTTGACTCTCAATCAATTCTTTAGTCCACTCCCAATAAGTCTTCTATAATCTCTCAATCAATTATTTAGTCCACTCCCAATTAGTCTTCTATAATCTCTCAATCAATTCTTTAGTCCACTCCCAACCAACCCCACCATTCATGTTGCTTCTTCTACTATTAATACATCTCTCACCATCATTTTTAGGGGAGACTATCGATTTCTTCCATTTATGTCAAATTCTTGTTAATATCTCTTATTCCATTTTCCATTGATCCCAACACATCATGGATAGTGAGTCACCTCAAAAGAGTTAAGCCATATTTTCATTACAACCCCCACAATAATTATTATACTTTTACAGTCCTAACTTTGTGAGCCTTTTCCATTTCAATTTTAAGGATTTGAAGGTTCTCACACTCTCCATAAAATCTCCAAGTTCTCAAGGCATCCTTATTCTTCCCATTGTCATCAAGAGGATGTTCTAATTTCTACAAAGGAGGATACCAAAATGTTGGATCCTTGAGGACAAAAGCTAGCACAGGTGCCATAAAAAGATTCCTTGATGCTTCTCATGTTCTTTACATTATTTTAAAAAGATTTCAGTAGTAATTAGAAAACTTAAATTTGCCTAAGAAAAGTAACAAATTGTTGCCTCTTGTTGCCTCTTCTTGGTTATTTTAAAAAGCAACAAGGTGAAGTGACACATCCTTATGACCAGCATCAAGAAGAACAACAGGAAGTGTATTTGGATCTTGGAAAAGATCAGGAAATAGAGGAACATCCAGTTGATGAGAATAAAGAGCAAGATAAAGAACAACCGGATGACTGAGATAAAGAGCTCGATGTGGAACATTATATGACATAGAAACAACAAGATGAACATCAAGTTGAACAATGAAAAAGTGGTATTAGTTGCACCTATATAGAGAAGTGGTTTAGAGGTTGGTTAGGGGAATTATTTAGGGTTTAGAGGTTTAGGGTTGCTCAGGTTTAGGGGTTTAGGGTTTACAGTTTAAAGAGAGATAGAGAGAGGGGACTAAAAGAGTTTGGGAGAGATAGAGGAGACAGAGGGGAGAGATAGGGAGATAGAGAGTGAGAGGCATGTCCAAAGACATAGAGAGAGAGAGAGAGAGATTGAGAGGTATAGGGATGTTAGAGATAGGGAGATAGAGTTTTAGGGTTGCTTGGGTTTAGGGGCATTATTTAGGGTTTAGGGTTTAGGGTCTTGGGGTTAGGGGTTAAGTTTAGAGGTCTAGGGTTTAGGGTTTAGAGAGAGATAAAGGACCAATAGGGAGATATAGAGGAGTCCGAGGGGAGAGATAGGGAGATAAAGAGTGAGGGACATGGCAAGAGACATAGCGAGAGAGATTGAGAGGTAGAGGGACAAAGGTGATAGGGAGATAGGGGAGAGATAGGGAGATAGTGGTTTATGGTTACTTGGGTTTAGGGTTTCTCAGGTTTAGGGTTTAGGATTTATTGTTTAGGGGTTAGGGGTTAGGTTTAGAGGTTTAGGGTTTTGGATTTAGGGTTTATAGAGAGAGAGGAATGATAGGGAGATATAGAGGAGTCTAAGGGGAGAGATAGGGAGAAAAAGAGTGAGGGACATGGCCAGAGACATAGGGAGAGAGATTGAGAGGTAGAGGGACAAAGGTGGTAGGGAAATAGGGGAGAGATAGGGAGCTAGTGGTTTAGGGTTACTTGGGTTTAGGGTTTCTCAGGTTTAGGGGTTAGGGGTTAGGGTTTAGGGGCATTATTTAGGGTTTACGATTTAAATTGTTTAGGGGTTACATTTAGAGGTTTAGGGCTTTGGATTTAGGGTTTATAGAGAGAGAGGAATGATAGGGAGATAGAGAGAGGAGACCGAGGAGAGAGATAAGGAGATAGAGAGTGAGGCACATGGCCAGGGACATAGGGAGAGAGATCAAGAGAGGTAGAGGGATGATAGAGATAGGGAGATAGGGGAGAGATAGGGAGATATAGGTTTAGAGTTGATTGGATTTAGGGTGTACCTGGGTTTAGGGTTTCTCAGTTTTGTAGATAGCTAGATAGAAAGAGAGAGGAGACAGATAGGGAGAGATGGAGGTAACAAAGGGGAGAGATAAGGAGATAGAGAGTGAGCGAGATGTCCAAAGAAATAGGGAGAAGGATTGAGAGGTAGAGCTCGATGATAGAGATAGGGAGATAAGGGAGAGATAGGAGATAGGGTTTAGGGTTTAGGGGTTCGGGGTTAAGGTTTAGGGGCATTATTTAGAGTTTAAGGTTTATGGTTTAGGGGTTAAGGTTTAGAGGTTTAGGGTTTAGTGTTTAGAGAGAGAGGACAATTAGGGAGATATAGAGTGAGGGACATGGCCAAAGCATAGGGAGAGAGATTGAGAGGTAGAGGAATGATAGTGATGGGGAGATAGTGAGATAGGGAGATAGAGAGATAGAGGTTTAGGGTTTCTTGGGTTTAGTGTTTAAGATTTAGGGGTTTATGGTTTCTCAAGTTTAGGGTTTAGGGGTTAGGAAATAGGGGTTAGGGGTTAGGGGTTAGGTTTAGTCATGTGTTAATACAGGTTGTGGAGTGAGAAATGGGTGGTATGGGAGATCAGAAGACTAGTTTAAAGTTGGGCCGATGGATATATGTCACAACGAAAGGTTCAAAGGCTCATCAAAAGTGGAGTGATCGGAGCATCGGTATAAGAATTTTTGAGTTGGCCGATAGTGTTTATCTTGCCGATAGGAAGAATGTATATGATTTGATGTTATTTGGGACTTTGAGAAGGTTTCTTAAAGCTGATTAAGCTTTAATCTATTTGAACTATGGGTTTTGATGGGTATTTCACTGTGTTTTGAGAGCTTCCACTGTGTGCTCTGCATCAGACCAATAGGGAGATATAGAGGAGTCTGAGGGGAGAGATAGGGAGATAAAGAGTGAGGGACATGGCAAGAGACATAGCGAGAGATTGAGAGGTAGAGGGACAAAGGTGATAGGGAGATAGGGGAGAGATAGGGAGATAGTGGTTTATGGTTACTTGGGTTTAGGGTTTAGGGGTTTGGGGTTTACAGTTTAGGGGATTAGGGTTTCTCAGGTTTAGGGGTTAGGGGTTAGGGTTTAGGGGCATTATTTAGGCTTTAGGATTTAAATTGTTTAGGGGTTAGGTTTAGAGGTTTAGGGTTTTGGATTTAGGGTTTATAGAGTGAGAGGAATGATAGGGAGATAGAGAGAGGAGACTGAGGAGAGAGATAAGGAGATAGAGAGTGAGGCACATGGCCAGGGACATAGGGAGAGAGATCAAGAGAGGTAGAGGGATGATAGAGATAGGGAGATATAGGTTTAGAGTTGATTGGATTTAGGGTGTACCTGGGTTTAGGGTTTCTCAGTTTTGGAGATAGCTAGATAGAAAGAGAGAGGAGACAGATAGGGAGAGATAGAGGTGACAAAGGGGAGAGATAAGGAGATAGAGAGTGAGCGAGAGAGATTGAGAGGTAGAGGGACAAAGGTGATAGGGAGATAGGGGAGAGATAGGGAGATAGTGGTTTATGGTTACTTGGGTTTAGGGTTTAGCGGTTTGGGGTTTAGGGTTTCTCAGGTTTAGGGGTTAGGGGTTAGGGTTTAGGGGCATTATAATTTAGGGTTTAGGATTTATTGTTTAGGGGTTAGGGGTTAGGTTTAGAGGTTTAGGGTTTTGGATTTAGGGTTTATAGAGAGAGAGGAATGATAGGGAGATATAGAGGAGTCTGAGGGGACGGATAGGAAGATAGAGAGTGAGGGACATGGCTAGAGACATAGGGAGAGAGATTGAGAGGTAGAGGGACACAGGTGGTAGGGAGATAGGGGAGAGATAGGCAGATAGTGGTTTAGGGTTATTTGGGTTTAGGGTTTAGGGGTTTGGGGTTTAAGGTTTAGGGGTTTAGGGTTTCTCAGGTTTAGGGGTCAGGGGTTAGGGTTTAGGGGCATTATTTAGGGTTTAGGATTTAAATTGTTTAGGGGTTAGGGGTTAGGTTTAGAGGTTTAAGGTTTTGGATTTAGGGTTTATAGAGAGAGGAATTATAGGGAGATAGAGAGAGGAGATAGAGGAGAGAGATAAGGAGATAGAGAGTGAGGCACATGGCCAGGGACATAGGGAGAGAGATCAAGAGAGGTAGAGGGATGATAGAGATAGGGAGATAGGGGAGAGATAGGGAGATATAGGTTTAGAGTTGATTGGATTTAGGGTGTACCTGGGTTTAGGTTTTCTCAGCTTTGGAGATAGCTAGATAGAAAGAGAGAGGAGACAGATAGGGAGAGATAGAGGTGACAAAGGGGAGAGATAAGGAGATAGAGAGTGAGTGAGATAGATTGAGAGGTAGAGGGACAAAGGTCATAGGGAGATAGAGGAGAGATAGGGAGATAGTGGTTTATGGTTACTTGGGTTTAGGGTTTAGGGGCATTATAATTTAGGGTTTAGGATTTATTGTTTAGGGGTTAGGGGTTATGTTTAGAGGTTTAGGGTTTTGGATTTAGGGTTTATAGAGAAAGGAATGATAGGGAGATATAGAGGAGTCTAAGGGGAGGGATAGGGAGATAGAGAGTGAGGGACATGGCTAGAGACATAGGGAGAGAGATTGAGAGGTAGAGGGACACAGGTGGTAGGGAGATAGGGGAGAGATAGGCAGATAGTGGTTTAGGGTTACTTGGGTTTAGGGTTTAGGGGTTTGGGGTTTAAGGTTCAGGGGTTTAGGGTTTCTCAGGTTTAGGGGTCAAGGGTTAGGGTTTAGGGGCATTATTTAGGGGTTAGGGGTTAGGTTTAGAGGTTTAGGGTTTTGGATTTAGGGTTTATAGAGAGAGGAATTATAGGGAGATAGAGAGAGGAGATGGAGGAGAGAGATAAGGAGATAGAGAGTGAGGCACATGGCCAGGGACACAAGGAGAGAGATCAAGAGAGGTAGAGGGATGATAGAGATAGCGAGATAGGGGAGAGATAGGGAGATATAGGTTTAGAGTTGATTGGATTTAGGGTGTACCTGGGTTTAGGGTTTCTCAGTTTTGGAGATAGCTATATAGAAAGAGAGAGGAGACAGATAGGGAGAGATAGAGGTGACAAAGGGGAGAGATAGGGAGATAGAGAGTGAGCGATATGTCTAGAGAAATAGGGAGAAGGATTGAGATGTAGAAGGACGATAGAGATAGGGAGATAAGGGAGAGATAGGAGATAGAGTTTAGGGTTGCTCATGTTTAGGGTTTAGGGGTTAAGGTTTAGAGGTTTAGGGTTTAGTGTTTAGAGAGAGAGGACCAATAGGGAGATATAGAGTGAGGGACATGGCTAAAGCATAGGGAGAGAGATTGAGAGGTAGAGGAATGATAGTGATGGGCAGATAGTGAGATAGGGAGATAGAGCTCGATAGAGGTTTAGGGTTTCTTGGGTTTAGTGTTTAGGATTTAGGGGTTTATGGTTTCTCAACTTTAGGGTTTAGGAGTTAGGAAATAGGGGTTAGGGGTTAGGGGTTAGGTTTAATCATGCATCCCAGTCATTCCCCTATCATTCCTATATATCCTATCTCTCCCCTCTATCTTTCCCTCTCCCTTATCGACGAAGCAAATGGAAACAAGAAAACTAGGACTCCCTTTCTCAGGTTTAGGGTTTAGGGCTTAGGGGAATTATTTAGGGTTTATGGTTTAGGGGTTAGGGTTTAGTATTTGGAAGAATTATTTAGGGTTACTTGGGTTTAGGGTTTAGGGGCATTATTTAGGGTTTACGGTTGCATGTCAAAAGTAGTCTCTCTCTCTCTCTAAATCTGTAAACCCTAAATAATGGCCCTAATCCCTAACCCCTATCCTGCATCTACCTCTCTCCTGTATCTACCTCTCTCCTGTATCTATTCAAAAGTGCCTTTAAAATACTATGAGATACCTTAGTATAAGTAAATCATATAAAAATCAAATAAATATATCATCATAATCCTATATAAATTTTGATAGTATTTTATAGCTAAAATGCCTAAATATCATCATAATCCTTTATAAATTTGCTTGTATTTTATAGCTAAAATGCCTAAATACTTAAAATGTATGCAATGCTAAAATAATAAAATAAAAAAAATGAATACAATAAGGAAGAGGAAAACGGATATCCGTTTTGGAGATCATAAAAAGCAAAAAAGACTGCATTTTTGCAAACCCGCGGCTTGCAAAAACGCAGTCTCACCTTCAAAAAAATGGATATCAGAGCTGAGGAACGGATATCCGATCCAAAGAGGTAAGATTTAATGCATTTTTTTTGTTTATTTTGTATTTTCAAGCAATTTTTTTGGTTTTTATGCTAAGTGGGTATGTTTTATAATTTAATTAGGTAAAATGGATGCACAAAATGAAAACCCAAACCCTCCACCACCAAACCCTCCCCCTCCAACAGTAGAAGAGAATATTCAAAGAAATATTGATCATATAAGCAGGATCATAGAAATGTATCGCCGCCACCCTCGATTGTCTATAATGACATCAAATTTAGAGGGAATCATTAATCATATTCAAACCTTGTCCACCCAACAAGAATCATTTCGGCAATGGCGACAAGCCAAGAAGGCTGAATATGCTGACGGTTTGTCATATGAGGAAGTCAAAGATTTAGAGATTACAAAAACTATGTTGGCCCAACACTTTGTCAATCCTAAAACTGAATTGCATGTTGATGTCCGTAAGCCCAAATTTTTAATCAAATGGTGTATTCATGAGGGCATTAGTCAAAACTTTTGGGATCGTTGATGGATGGTTTTTGATAAACCACCCAACAACAATTTAGATGTGCCTTTGTATTTCCTCCGTAAACTCTATGCAGAGTTCGTCATGGGTCAACATGTTAATTATTTTGATTTTAGAGAGTTTCAAGGAGTGGGCAGAGGAATGCCTCAAGATAGACCTGGGGCAATTAGACAAGTACAAGGTCCCTATATTCCCCCTCCTGCTATCCCTTCTCCACCCCCAATGCAACACCCAGACGTTGTTGCAAGTGCAACACAACAGGACCTTAGTGCCATACACTCTTTGACTGAGCATTTGATTATACAGACATCTCAGTTTGCACAAGCACATGATGAAGGTGATGATATTGGATCACCTGGTACCACTAGACCGTCGTTGTCCAGACATATATGTGTGCCCCATCATTGCATTTCTTGCAATCATTTATGCTTGGGTCCTATTATGGAGAGTAGTGAGCCACCGTTGAACACATCAGAGTATGATCTCCATTCACGAGATGAGGCAATGGGGTCCAGAACTCAAGCTGAGGGGTCAGGGACAAGAGTAGAAGCTACCGGATCAGTAAACATTAGAGAAGGAGAAATGCATGAGCAATCTTTTGTGCAGGTAAAATTTAAAGTTAAATGTTATGGTCTATTCCATTTGAATATATAAACAACTTTATTAGTACTAATGTATCTAAGTGGGATAACAGTTGATGATAGAGGAGGAGTTGACAGAAGTTCATCATGCAACTTTGTCTGCCATCCAATTTGGCTTGGACTTGCCGGTATAATTTGTTGTACACATTAACCTTTTTTTATGCATTTATTTCTTTGTGAGTAATTATATATTAATTTATATCTTGATGTTAATTTTATTTTATAGCCAATTGAAAATGTGAATGATGTGGCATCTTTGCCAATAGTCTTTTCTCGAACTCTTGATCGACCCAAGGGACTATCATTTGCAGAACGGCTTTCTCAACGCCAACAAAGGGTGGAGGTAATTTGATTGAATTGTACTTTAATTGATAATTTAGAAAACTTAAATATTTGATTATAGTCATTTAGAGTCTTACATTCTTGTCCTTTTTAATTGATGCAGGAGGCCTCGATGGTGGTATGTGCTTGTTTTCTAGTAGATAAGTTTTTGTGTAGTGCATTTCCTATTTTAAATGTATGCATTTCCTATTTTGTTTAATAATTATATATTAATTTATTTCAATGTTACTTTGCTTTTATGTAGTCTGTTGAGAATGTGAGTGATGTGCCACCTTTGCCATCATGCTTCACTAGGACACTTGATCATCTTAAGAGAAAATCATTTGCAGAACGATTGTCCGAACAACAACATAGAGTCGAGGTAATTGAATTGATTTTTTTTAAATAATTGATAGTTTATCTAGCGGTCTTATAGTTGATTGTAGTGATTTAGATGTATGTTAATAAATGAAAGTTCTTAATTGTAGTAGATAAGAATCTATTTACTAACTTTAACTTGTGTCATGACTTGTTAATGCAGGAAACTTCACCTCCATCAATTACTAGACATTTTGGTACAAAGAGGACACTTTTTCAGGATCCATCACAGATTGTGGATCCATCACAGATTGAGGGTCAAGTGGACTTGTAGTATTTGATGTAGCTATTTGGCATGTAGATTGTATATAGATTTTGAGACATGGCATATGCCACATTTTGTAAAAAATATTTTGAGTTGGCATATTTACCAAATTTTTGTATATGTCTACCATTATGGACTAGATTTTAATGTATATACACCTTGATATACAATATAATTTAAATTCCTTATGTGCAAGTCATGATACTTCCCATGATGCCATACATTATGATGATAGTTCTTTAGTCCATTGATGATATGTTTAGCATTGAGAATGGTTTTAGATCAAGAGAATGGTTTTAGATCAATAGAATCAATATGAAAAAATTTCTTATATATGCCCTAATCAAATAAGGTCATGATAAACCATTTCATCATGTATTTAGTCTTCATCTTGTCAAATTTTGTAAATATGTCAAAGTTGTCATATGAAAAATGTAAAAAAAATGCAAAAGTATGGAAGATGAATAGTCAAGTACTCAAGAGTCAGTTGGACACTATTGGTTTCCCTCAAATCATGTATAAATATGCATAAACCTTCATGGAAAAGGCATTAGAGATGTATTGAAAACATTTTGAAGATGAATTGAAGACATGTTTGAATGAAATTAATGTCAAGAAACTCTATGTCAAGGACACTGGGGGCACATTACAAACATAAAAAACTTACATCTTGGGGGGCCGTGCCAGTAAGGCCAATAAGGATACTATTTTAGTTGGGTGTGTGTGTGTATGTAAATCCCATTTATGGCCGAGAAGCTCTCTATTTACTATTATTTACACATTAGAGTATGACTATCCTAAAACAACATCGTGTATATGCTCATAAAAGCCATCAAACTCTGAGAATAAACTCGTCATTAGATAAGGAGTGGAAGGCTAAAGTCACATTCCCAAAAACCTCTTAAAATCACATGTCTCCTCTTGTGAAAACTAGGGTCTTTGCCGATACATTGTTCTCTAAGAGCAAAGTCCCTTAAGATCCTAAGAGTAAAAACCTTGCTAGTGCCATATTTTTTGTTCTGCTCATCGTGGGGTCGAACGGACTATGCCAACGCGTCGGGGTGGGGGGATAAATGCTAACATAGGTCTCATTTCATGTGCCAAGCGTCCCAGTCATTCCGGGCAAGAGGCTACCGGCAAAGTCCCTTAAGATCCCTGAGACCAAAAAACTGCCAAAATTTGACCGGGCAGTTCTCAGAATTCGTGATAGTTGGGAATGCTTTGTTTGGACCTACAGGTGCACGTGACATCCTTCTACAATAACCTCTCTCGTTTTTGGTCAACTCCATTTCGTTTGACCGTGTCAAAATCAAACGCATTGGCACAAAATGCTTCAATTTGATGTAGTGGAAAGGTGCTAGGTGCGACATTTTTCATTCCATAGCTCGTACGATCGAACGGACTGTGCCAACACGTCGGGGTGGGGGGGTAAATGCTAGGGGAGGTCTCGTTTCATGCGCCACACATCCCAGTCATTCCGGGCAAGAGGCTACCGGCAAAGTCCTTTAAGATCCCTGAGACCAAAAAACTGCCAAACTTTGACCGGACAGTTCTTGGAATTTGTGAAAGTTGGAAATGTTCTATTTGGACCTACAGGTGCACGTGGCATCCTTCCACAATAACCTCTCTCATTTTTGGTCAACTCCATTCCGTTTGACCGTGCCGAAATCAAACGCATTGGCGCAAAATGCTTCAATTTGATGTAGTGGAAAGGTGCTAGGTGCGACATTTTTCATTCCATAGCTCGTGAGGTCAAATGGACTGCGCCAATACGTCGGGGTGGGGGGGTAAATGCTAGGGGAGGTCTCGTTTCATGCGCCAAGCATCCCAGTCATTCCAGGCAAGAGGCTGCCGGCAAAGTCCTTTAAGATCCCTGAGACCAAAAAATTACCAAACTTTGACCGGTTAGTTCTTGGAATTCGTGAAAGTTGGAAATGTTCTGTTTGGACCTACAGGTGCATGTGGCATCCTTCCATAATAACCTCTCTCATTTTTGGTCAACTCCATTCTGTTTGACCGTGTTGAAATCAAACGCATTGGCGCAAAATGCTTCAATTTGATGTAGTGGAAAGGTGCTAGGTGCGACATTTTTCATTCCATAGCTCGTGCGGTCGAACAAACTACGCCAACGCGTCGGGGTGGGGGGGCAAATACTAGGGGAGGTCTCATTTCGTGCGCCAAGCGTCCCAGTCATTCCGGGCAAGAGGCTACTGGCAAAGTCCTTTAAGATCCCTGAGACCAAAAAATTGCCAAACTTTGACCGGGCAGTTCTTGAAATTTGTGATAGTTGGGAATACTCTGTTTGGACCTACAGGTGCATGTGATATCCTTCCACAATAACCTCTCTCATTTTTGGTCAACTGCATTCCGTTTGACCGTGCCGAAATCAAATGCATTGGCGCAAAATGCTTCAATTTGATGTAGTGGAAAGGTGCTAGGTGCGACATTTTTCATTCCATAGCTCGTGCGGTCGAACGGATTACGCCAACGCATCGAGGTGGGGGGGTAAATGCTAGGGGAGGTCTCATTTCATGCGCCAAGCGTCCCAGTCATTCCGTGCAAGAGGCTACCGGCAAAGTCCTTTAAGATCCCTGAGACCAAAAAACTGCCAAACTTTGACCAGGTAGTTCTTAGAATTTGTGAAAGTTGGGAATGTTCTGTTTGGACCTACAGGTGCACGTGGCATCCTTTCACAATAACCTCTCTCATTTTTGGTCAACTCTATTCCGTTTGACCGTGCTGAAATCAAACGCATTGGCACAAAATGCTTCAATTTGATGCAGTGGAAAGGTGCTAGGTGCGACATTTTTCATTCCATAGCTTGTGGGGTCAAACAGACTCTGCCAATGCATCAGGGTGGGCGAGTAAATGCTAGTGGAGGTCTTGTTTCGTGCGCCAAGCGTCCCAGTCATTCCGGGCAAGAGGCTACCGGCAAAGTCCATTAAGATCCCTGAGACCAAAAAATTGCCAAACTTTGACCGGGCAGTTCTCAGAATTCATAATAGTTGGGAATGCTCTGTTTGGACCTACAGGTGCACATGGCATCCTTCCACAATAACCTCTCTCATTTTTGGTCAACTCCATTCCATTTGACCGTGTTGAAATCAAACGCATTGGCACAAAATGCTTCAATTTGATGCAGTAGAAAGGTGCTAGGTGCGACATTTTTCATTCCATAGCTCGTGGGATCAAACGGACTGCGCCAACGCATCGGGATGGGCGGGTAAATACTAGTGGAGGTCTTGTTTCGTGCGCCAAGCGTCCCAATCGTTCCGAGCTGTAAGCTACCGGCAAAGTCAAAAGTTGCTAGGATTAAAATTTTGCATTCCACAGGTCCTGGGGCCGAACGGTTTGCGCCAACACGTCGGGGTGGGCGAGTAAATGCTAGGGGAGGTCTCGTTTTGTGTGCAAAGCATCCCAGTGTGTGACTTTGCTGGTAGCTTACAGCTCGGAAGGACTGGGATGCTTTGCACACAAAACGAGACCTCCCCTAGCATTTACTCGCCCACCCCGACGTGTTGGCGCAAACAGTTCGGCCCCAGGACTTGTGGAATGCAAAATTTTAATCCTAGCAACTTTTGACTTTGCCGGTAGCTTACAGCTCGGAATGATTGGGACGCTTGGCGCATGAAACAAGACCTCCACTAGCATTTACCCGCCCACCCTGATGCGTTGGCTCAAACCGTTCGGCCCCAGGACCTGTGGAATGCAAAATTTCAATCCTAGCAACTTTTGACTTTGCCAGTAGCTTACAACTCAGAACGACTGGGATGCTTTACACACAAAACGAGACCTCCCCTAGCATTTACTCTCCCACCCTGACATGTTGGCGCAAATCGTTCGGCCCCAAGACTTGTGGAATGCAAAATTTCAATCCTAGCAACTTTTGACTTTGCCGGTAGCTTACAGCTCAGAATGACTGGGACGCTTGGCGCACGAAACAAGACCTCCACTAGCATTTACCCGCCCACCCCGACGCGTTGGCGCAAACCGTTTGGCCCCAAGACCTGTGGAATGCAAAATTTCAATCGTAGCAACTTTTGACTTTGACGATAGCTTACAGCTCGAAACGACTAGGATGCTTTGTACACCAAACAAGACCTCCCCTAGCATTTACTCACCCACCCCGACGTGTTGGCACAAACCGTTCGGCCCCAGGACCTGTGGAATGCAAAATTTCAATCCTAGCAACTTTTGACTTTGCCAGTAGCTTACAACTCGGAACGACTGGGAGGCTTGGTGCACGAAACAAGACCTCCACTAGCATTTACCCACCCACCCCAATATGTTGGCACAGTCCGTTCGACCCCACGAGCTATGAAATGAAAAATGTCGCACCTAGCACCTTTCCACTGCATCAAATTGAAGCATTTTGCTCCAATGCGTTTGATTTCAACACGGTCAAACGGAATGGAGTTGACCAAAAACAAGAGAGGTTATTGTGGAAGGATGCCACATGCACCTGTAGGTCCAAACAGAGCATTCCCAACTATCATAAATTCTGAGAACTGCCCAGTCAAAGTTTAGCAGTTTTTTGGTCTCAGGGATCTTAACGGACTTTGCCGGTAGCCTCTTGCCTGGAATGACTGGGATGCTTGGCGCATGAAATGAGACCTCCACTAGCATTTACTTGCCCACCCCGACGCGTTGGAAAAGTCCGTTCGACCCCACGAGCTATGGAATGAAAAATGTCGCACCTAGCACCTTTCCATTGCATCAAATTGAAGCATTTTGCACCAATGCATTTGATTTCAACACGGTCAAATGGAATGGAGTTGACCAAAAATGAGAGAGGTTATTGTGGAAGGATGCCACCTACACCTGTAGGTCCAAATAGAACATTCCCAACTTTCACGAATTCTGAGAACTACCCAGTCAAAGTTTGGCAGTTTTTTGGTCTCAGGGATCTTAAAGGACTTTGCTGGTAGCCTCTTGCCCGGAATGACTGGGATGCTTGGCGCATGAAACGAGACCTCCCCTAGCATTTGTCCCCCCACCCCGATGTATTGGCGCAGTCTGTTCGACCGCACGAGCTATGGAATGAAAAATGTCGCACCTAGCACCTTTCCACTACATCAAATTGAAGCATTTTGCGCCAATGCGTTTGATTTCGGCATGGTCAAACGGAATGGAGTTGACCAAAAATGAGAGAGGTTATTGTGGAAGGATGTCACGTGCAGCTGTAGGTCCAAACAAAGCATTCCCAACTATCACGAATTTTGAGAACTGCCCGGTCAAAGTTTGGCAGTTTTTTGGTCTCAGGGATCTTAAGGGACTTTGCCGGTAGCCTCTTGCCCGGAATGACTGGGACGCTTGGCGCATGAAACGAGACCTCCCCTAGCATTTACCCCCCCACCCCAACGCGTTGGCGCAGTCCGTTCGACCGCACGAGCTATGGAATGAAAAATGTCTCACCTAGCACCTTTCCACTACATCAAATTGAAGCATTTTGCGCCAATGCTTTTGATTTCGGCACGGTCAAATGGAATGAAGTTAACCAAAAATGAGAGAGGTTATTGTGGAAGGATGTCACGTACACCTATAGGTCCAAACAGAGCATTCCCAACTATCACAAATTCTGAGAACTGCCCGGTCAAAGTTTGGTAGTTTTTTGGTCTCAGGGATCTTAAGGGACTTTGCCGGTAGCCTCTTGCCCAGAATGACTGGGATGCTTGGCGCTCGAAAAGAGACCTCCCCTAGCATTTACCCCCCCACCCCAACGCGTTGGCGCAGTCCGTTTGACCCACGATGAGCAGAGCAAAAAATATTGTTCCATTTGACACATTCTCAATCATTGACATGGATGATATCTCAGTACTATTCCTTTGGGCACAATATGAGCTTCCAATGGAAGGCGCAATTGTGAGGTTAAGATGATGAAAAGTGTACCTCATTCATAGTCATGTTTTAATTGTCTTCAATGATGATTCCTTGATTCAACTTAATCCTTTGATAATACATTTTAACCTCCTTGTGAAAGCGCACTTTCAAGGTTGCTTGAGCAAGAGCTAGCGCCTCAACAGTCGAGGCACACTTTTGGTGTTCTAGAAACATGAACTAGCACCTCAAATAGTAAGGCACTCATTCTAGGTTGTTTATTCAGTAATTGGCACTAGTCACATATGGTGTAGAGAGGTAGATGTGCGCCCAAGTCATCATTTGATGCCTTCAATAACTATAAACTCCTTTGATGATGCATTTTATCCTTCCTATTCACTATCTAGCCTTAGGCACACATTTTAGGTTGATCAATCATAATCTAGTGCCCTAAGTACCAAGGCACACTTTTAGATTAGTTTGATAAAGGATTAGCGCCTTCATTTCTAGGCGGAAGTTTGGAGTTGAAATACATCAAAATAACAAGTTTCTTCATCATTTCAAACATATTTAACACTTTGAAGATCTCCAATGCATGATTGAATATCAAGAAACCAATGTGTCATTTCATGAAGGTCTTAAGTGTTGTAAATATGCATCTTCTTATTTAATCATGTGTTGTAAATGAAGGAATGCAATGATTGCAATATGTGCACAAAACGGAATTTTTGATAAGATTGAAAGGAAATGTTAAGAAAATGCAATTGGCGGGTGTAAATCCAAAGTGTGGAAGCATAGACAAGGCATTTGAATAGTTTGGCATGACACCTCAAAGAGATGCTATCTCATGGAATGCAATGATTGCAAGATATGCACAAAATGGATTTTTTGAAAAGGCTTTAGAAACTTTGAAGCAAATACAATTGGAACGTTTAAAACCAAATTCCATAACCTGTGCAAGCATTCTCCCTACTTGTGCCAAATTAGGATCTTATATATACATATATGCACATAATGTCATGAAAATAATGTATAGTGTATATATCAAGCCATATAGGCATGTACAAATAAAACCATACGGGTATATACAATGATATACATCGATAACTTACAAAAGTATGTTTACAAAGCCAAATACAAATATGTAACAAAATGTCCCAAAATCAAATCTCCTATGGATTGCTATCAAATAATCTATGGCTCTTGCTAGGCCATGAAGATGGTGAACCAGTCAATGACACATCTTCCATCACTCATCGACTAGACCTCCTCGATTAATTTCCACCTATTAATACAATCAAACAACGTGCACATTAATATAGAATTTAATATTCAAAATATATAACATGACATAAGTAATCAATCAATTACCACCAATTGGTGATCCCTTTTGATCATTTGTTGTCTCTCTTCTTCTATAGAGCTGGATGGGTAGGGGAGGTGACGTCCTGTGAGAAGCATGAACAAGCAGATTTAAAAGTAAACATGAATATCATAAATATGTACATTAAATGTTGCGCTTATTATAGGACTATTCTAGTACTATTTTAGGACTGTTGTAGGACTGTTGTAGTTAAAACTATCCTAGTAGACATGTATAGGACTATTATAGGACTGTCATCTCATGGAATACAATGATGGCAAGATTACTATCAAGATTAGTATGAAGATTAATTATGACTGTTATAGGACTTTTATAAGAATGCAAAGTAAGGAAGCATAGGCAAGGCACATGAACTGTTTGGTGGAATACCTCAAAGAAATGAGAATTTTGTCAGATGTTGTAGTTGCAATTGCCATGTGACACATGTATGTAATATGTGAAAGCATAGACAAGGCACATGAACTATGTGGCAAAAGACATCAAATACATGTCACCTCATGGAATGCCTTATGTAGAAAAAGGTACAAATGTGCAGTATTAAGAAATACAAATGAGAACTAAAAATCATACCTCGAGTATAGTCAAAATAACCTACGATGCCATACAAAATAATTTACGATGCCATGCAAAATAATCTACGATGCCATCTAAAATAACTTTATTCGTTGTCCTGTATAGTCAAAAGCATGCATTATAGTTATTAAAGTAACAAGATTTTTAATAAAACAATTCTAAAAAATAGAAAAAACAAGAACAAGTTAAGATAAAAAATGTCATACCTATCCATCTGGAAGTTTAAATGCTAGTCAAGCGTACCTGAGGGGTCATCTCTTACCTTCAAAGTATCCAATATTGCTTCATGATCAGCATTCTAATTGTCCATAGTTCTTTTGATTTTGGTCTTCCACGATGCTTTAGTAACTTGACATTTGTTGCTACAACTAGGTGAGAATACATCAATATGGTTTTATGCTTCTCAAAGTCTTCAAAGGCCGGGATGCCATTCTTTTTAACCATATATGTTTGTAACCAAGTCCCAGCAATAACAACTGATCCTATAGGATATGTGAACCCATCATCATCTGTCATAGGTTGTGTTAGCTTTTGTTTTCCATGTACACATCGTGCCAACCAATAGTCTGACCTCTCTTCATTTCCATGCGGTGCAACAACTGCATAAACATGACCTGGCTGTACAAGGTCTGAAAGATGTTCATAGTCAAATGAGCTCTCCATGTCATTGACGGAAGATGATTGACCTTCATATAAAGGGACTAAATATTTTGGAATCCATGCATCTACCCACTCACTTGACTCACAATTGTTCCAATTACATTTAATACAACTTTGACAAAAACAAACTAATTCTCGTGTCCAAATAGTCCATGTACTTGCATTTGAGCTTTGAAATGAATGCATCTTTGATGATTCACTGATTCTCTGACATTCCAATTTCTCTATCGCTATCCCATCATCAACCAACCAAAAGAACCTGCGCACTTCAGAATCAAGAGCCACTCCTCGTGACAATGCATAGTTACACCACTTAACAATGGAATCTGCATCACTGAATGTAGCACCACCTCTAATCTTTAGTTGTTCTTTAAAAAGAGCTCTCTTCACGCATGCACCTGCTCCATCATGTTCACCTTTTCCGTGCCCGGCTTCAAAAAAATTCCAAATATGAGGTATACCCTTCTCTACATGCATTTTGCTCAACCAATAGAAATTACGAGCATTCTTGAATTGACCAGTGCAATTATCTAACCAAATGAGATGTTGATCTATTCTAATATCTTTTTCTTGCAAGAACCCATAAAATTGTTGAAAACAATATTGTACAAACTCTGTTGAATGAGATCGATCATCACTCATGTAAAAATGGTATTCTCTAACAATCTTCCTGTTCTCTTCTGTACTCTCGGGGCCATGTCTGTATGTGATGTGAACAAAAATAGCAATCTGAATAGAATTGTAGTACTGGGATTGAACTTCATTTTGGGGTTGCAATGTATAGTTTTCTGCAAAATCAACTACAGAGACAATAGTTCCAATTGGGAAAGAGTCTTTACACATCCTGAACTGTTGATCTAACCATCGAAACCTATGGCTATGTCTGACATACTTGTAGAAAAGATTTTTCTTAAAATCATCAATAAAATCAGCAATACTTACCTCTCTTACAATCAACTCACATCTAGAACCTTCACCTCCATTTTTCAAATTGTATTTCACTGTCTCATATCTCTTTTTCTCAACCATTCCCTTTCCAAAATCATGCTCGTTGCCCTCATGAAAACATGATACAAACTTTGATAACCCACCACATTGTAAACACTTTTCATTTAAACAATCATTCTTGTAGAACATACAACCATCATCTCTAATACATAGAAATAAATACAATAAGTCCCTAGATGACTTTGGTAGTTGAATTGCACCACACTCCTGTAACATTTCATTAGTGTGCAAAGTAGAAGAAATATTGCATAATAATTCATGGTACATAGAAAATTCTACATGGTATTTACAACAACATGTATTACGAACTTTAAGAGGAACACAATAAAATGGCTTAAGAGATTCAAATGCTCTTTGTGAGATTGTCATACCTGGGTGAGTTTCACAATATTGTTTGTACAATGTTGTTTGGCTACATTCCAAGTAATGTTTAGGATGTGGTGTGCGGTCTTTATCACCAATTCTTAACTTTACAATATCTTTTGCATTCGGTGATACCCTAGAGTTAGTGTGCCAAAATCGTTCAATTTCTTCCTTTGTGCTATCAATTAGCTTCTTGTCAACTCGTGGAAGCCTACCACTAAAAGCCCAAGTATCATTGGCAACAGGACTATCTAGCCTTGATCTTAATGATAGTGCTTTTGACAATGTTTTACGATTCAATCTTAAGTCAACACAAGTTTGCCTCATTAATCGAGCATTTCTTAATTGTTTGCTTACTATTGAGGTTGTTATTACTCTACGGGCAGCTCTTTTATCTTTCTCCTTGCTAGTCTTTCCAATAGAATTGAGTGCATTGAAAAGGCTTCTTACAATAATTTTATTCCGATCAGACACTTTGTTTAACCGAATCTTTAATTTCTTTAGTAAAGGTCTCATTTTGTACATCTTTAATAATTGCACAAAAAGTTGGCATTGTTCGGTTAATGTTTTCTTCTCAAAGTATTCATTGAAGAGTTTTGTAGCCCACAACCAAACCGTTCGTGATGACCTCTTGCCTTCAAGTTTTTCCATTATGTTCTCATCAATTTCAAGTAACCATTTTGGGGTTTTTGGGTGTTTTCCAATTTCATCATGGTTATTCTCTTCTTGACAAATGTCCTCTCTTCTTATGAAATTTGGAGATACATTGATTGTTCTTGTTTCATCCATGTTTTCAACCTCATCAATTTTATCAACAAATGGATTATGGAGTGCAATTTCAATATCATGATGTTCATATCCACTTTCTTCAAGTGCACGTCTTCATTTTTCTTCTTCTTCTTTGTCCATGGTATTGCTATTATGAATAGGTGTTTCATAACATTTTTCAATATTTTCATTTGCAATATCATGGTGAATTTCATTCTTATCTAACATTTCATTATAGTCAAAATTAACATCTTCAATTTGCATGTCATTAGATGGTAAAGAAGAAGATTCACCTTGATGAGCATCCGCCAAACCCACCCTTCCAATCCTCTTCCTTTCCCTATCTTTTTTCCTAATTGCTTCAATTTCCTCCAATGTAACTTTCCTCCTCCTTTTTGCTTTACGACGACTGTTGCTCCCCATTAGGGGAACAAAAATATCACCCTTATGATTGTAACAAGAAAATTGTGTCTCCAAAAGTGCATAAAAATATTCCTTTCACTGTCATAGCCAGAAATCACGAGTATTTCGACAGCAGAGGGTCTCTGGTTGTGGAAGTCGGGCCCAGAAATATTCCTTTTGTCTTTTTTTTGCTTTTCCAAAATAGATATCCATTTTGGAAAACCCAATTCTTTGCAACAGACACTTGCAACGTCCATATGCCTACTACAAAATAGATATCCGGTTTATTATGTACATTTGGATTCTATACTAGGGATTCATTGTATTATTCAATAAACTTGTGAATTACCATCTAATTTCAATGTTTACACACTAATCCACCTAGGTATCAACTTAATAAAGCTCTAGATATAAGCCATTATTTGATTTTAGGCTATCATTAAATGAGGAGCTTCTAAAGGCAAAAATGTTGTCCCAAAAGAAGACTCAATGTTATTCGTAAAGACATTAGATTGTTAAAATACAAATTCGAGGTTAGATATTCCTTGGGCTATTTTAGTATAGAGAAGCAAAATTGCAATATATGACTATCCTAGGAATTAGAATGGTTGATCATAAGATATTCATGGCATTTTGATATTAATGGATGGATTGATGGATGTTTAGGGAGTTTAAGTTTAAATGTAATGTATGAGAATTCTTATTTATGAAGGATCTAATATGTCTTATGTCTTATTTGCAGGCCATTCAAGAAAGAAATGAAAAGATACCAAGGACTATCATAACACCTATTATAATTAGGTGCATCAAAGGATTGTCATCCAGGACCTTACCAATATGGGAAGTTATCAAAACCATGTCATGTTTAAAATTAAAGGCTTTATCACCTCTTTGTCCCTATAGGCCTATTAGAACAATAGGTCACATTTTATTCATATACCGGGGTTGAGAATAAACACTAAGCATTTGTAGTTATGGCAAGTGTAAATGGAAATAGATCACAACTTTAGACAATCTATCCTCTCCTAGATTGCACTGACTGAGTGGAAATTACAAATTCCCTATTAATGTCCTTTATATACTGAAGGTATGGGTGAGAAAGGTAAACTTTGTATGTTGTAGACAAGTGATGCAGAGCAACAGAGAAAAAGCTTACAAACAAGGTGTAAAATATCCATTAACCCACCAATTGCTCAAATAGCTTTTAAAATATCCTTCCCAAGGTCCAAACGAGACCTAAATACACTCTTTCTTTACTATCGGCAAGACATTTCTAATGTCTCATCGAACTATGCTTCATATGTTCTTCCTTTCTCTATTGTCGGCCAGACTTATCATTATCAGTAACCTTCAAATTTGTTAGCCCGATGTGGGACCTCTCGCCGATGTGTAGAAGCCATCGCTCATGCTTATGCTATCGGTGTGACTCCTCTGTTGTTCTCCAATATGTATAAGAGGACAGATCAAAGTAATTAACATGCTCCCTTCAAAGTAAAGACATGAGAATAGAGCACTTGTGAGATGGTTATTGTAAAGGGACAAATCAATTAGAAACATGCAGTTTCCTAGAGAATTTGGAATGCTTCCGCTCATGCGATTGTAGGACAAACAAAGATGTTCTAACTTCCCTAGACCACCAAATTCTACAAGTATACCCCCCTTCAAGTTGTTGTGTGAAATTCTTTTCTAGTGAAGTTGTGAGTAATTGGCAAGAGATTTGGGAATAGAACCCTTAGTCCATTTCTTCTTAAGTCAAGTATTTTCAACGCTTTCAACTGCTCAAACCAAGGTGGAATCCTTCCCTTGAAAGAACTAAAAGAGAGATTTAAAGTGCATAACAAGGAGAGACCTCCTTCGAATGGAAAAAGGGTACCTTTTAATTCCAATTGAGGGAGAATTATGGCCACCACTCTATTGGTATGTTTCTTGTACCAAACACTGGTCTAGAAGCACACATTTTCTGAATTGGTAGAAGTCTAGTTGGAGAAATGTGGTCTCCTCGACTACTATTATTGTAGGATATGCATAAACGGGTTTGTTGAAAAGGCTTTAGAAATTTTCAAGCAAATGCAATTGGCAAGTGTAAAGCTAGATTCTGCAACCTTTGTCAGCATCCTCTCTACCTCTACCAAAATGGGAGCTTTGGAATAGGGCATGGACATTCATCAAAGCATAATGGAAGTGGGATTTTTGTAGATATTCTAGTTGGAAATGCTCTGGTAGACATGTACAGAAAGTGTGGAAGCATAGACAAGACACATGAACTGTTTGAAAAAATGCCTCAAAGAAATGTGGTCTCATGGAATAAGATGATTGCAGGATATATACACACTCTGATGTGAGATTCACCACCTTGTCTATTGGTAAGACCAATACCCTCGGTGAGACTTTTTACTTGCATTCCGACGTTATAACTCTCCCCGATGTGTTTACCGTTCATTAGTCATCGGTAAGACTTCTACATCGGTCAGACATTCTCTTTGATTTCTGATATCGTATCTCACACCGAAACAATAAACACCGAACTACACCATCGGCCAGACCACCTCTATCGATGACACTTTTCTTCTCACCTCTGAGAGTCCATCTCTTTCCAATGTTCCTTCTATCGGTGTGACTCCCTCTCATTGGTGTAGTTCTCAACCGTTCTTCCAATGTGTCGATAAATAACCCATCGGTGACACTTAATGATTGTCACCCCGATATGACTTGATCTGTGAGATCAATATTGTCGGCTCAATGGAACTTTGTCTCTCCAATAACTATTGTCAGTCTGATGTCTTCAATTTAGCCTATACATAACATGACTTGTTATCACCGGTCAACTAACGTATCTTTTCCCAATTTTCCCGATATGGCCGGTCAACCTTTGTATCCTTTGACATGTACATTCACCATTTACAACCACGATAAATGATAGCAAGATATACACGAAATGTCCACACATACATAAACGATATACCCATGGATTGTATCTTCAGTGAAACAATACCAATGGTACAAAATATGTTGCTTCTCTTCATCCAAAACCAATGGCACAAAATTTTTCATAGATCAACAAAACGGATATCCGTTTCAGAACGGATATCCGTTTCCAGAATGAATATCCATTTCTAGTTGCTTTTACCGAAGCAAAATGGATATCCGTCTTGCTTTGGTACAAAGCAAGGTAGATATCTGTTTTGATTGTTGACTTTTTATGGATTGTAACGTGTTTTAATGTTTCAGTCTCTTCTTCGAACTTAATCCTTCGTGCTGATGACTTTTTTTTATGCAAAATTGATAAAACGAAAAGGGTTTATAGAAAAAATTGTTATCTTTCTAAAAATATAAGATTTATTTGGTTATCATTTTATTAAATAATTATTAATAATTTTCAATATACCGTGTCTCTGAAATCCTGATGGACACACTGATTGAAAAACATCCATAACTTTCAAACCATTTCACCTTTTTGAGATCCAAAACCTACGTCACACTCTATGCTTTTCTGGCTATAGGTTAAAAAAAAAATTCGAATTTTGATTTTTTTTTATCGAGTTAGGTTGGCTGGAAAATTACTTTTTATTTTTAAAAAAAAAGTCACAGTAAAAAAATCATAACTAATTATTTTATTACAAAAAAATTTCAAATAAATATGCATCACATCCCCGGATGAGTCCTCTACTTATTTTGAAAGTTTCAAAAATATATATATATTTTTACTCATAGTTAGGTTGGCTGGACAGACACCCACTTTTTATTTTTTTCTGAAAATTTTAATAGCTGTTTATTGAAATATTCAATTTTCACTAAGTAAATTTAGTTTTTTTTTTTTTAAATAGTAGCCTATAAACTAGATTCAATTCTCTACAAATTTCATTCTTACATCTTTTTCAAATTGTATAGATAATCCATTCAAAATTTCACATGAACTTGATAAAGTCTAATTTTTTGTATTTTCATTGCCACTTAGAGGTATAGTTTGGCCCATCATGATCCTGCACATACCCAGTCATCATAGAGTTCTATTAAGGGTTGTAGGTTCCCATCCACTATGACTGCTTTAACTACATCATCTAAGGAGAGAGTGGGTTTTTCAATAAATTCCTCTTCCTTCTCTTCCTTGTCTTGTCTTGTGGAAGGTTTACTAGATCCTTTCTTCTTTTGTTTCTTTATTTCCTTAACCCCCTCATCTGATTCAGTTTCCTCTTCATCTTTTTTACTTGCATAAGCTCTTGTGGCTTTTATTTTAGACCTTTTCTCTCCTTTTCTGGATGACTGACCTTTCGATTTTGATGTTTTTGAGCTTTTGGTTGTGACAGGTGTAGATCCTTTTGATGATCTGGTCCGGGTTGAGGTTTCCACCAGAGTACTTTTCTTGCTTTTCTTTTCTGCCTCTTTCTTCTCTTCCTCAGCCTTTTGCCTCTTTTCCCGGTTGGCATCAAGTGCCTCCTTTGAGATGCCAAAACCTTATGCAACTTCCTCAACTTCTTTTCTTACCTTTCTTTTGATTTCAGGCTGCCTGAGCTCAGTGTGAGTTTCACACTTAGTTCTTCAAAGGTTCCAAATCTCTCTGCTTTTGGGTCCTTTGGTTGACTGAGCATGTGTTGGACATGCAATTCTACAATTTGTTCATCCACTTCATACCCCATAGGCATGATCCAGATGGTCCTTGGTTCTACTGCCTCCATTAGGCACTGATCAGTATCTACCATAAAGCATACTGTATCTTTATATTTTTCAACAAGAGACTGGGGAATTCTTTCTCTTGCTTGCATCATGCTTTGGAAGTTTTTGAAGTAACCCCATAGGGCTGAATTTCTTGCTTTAGCATCCCCAAGCCCATGCAAATAGTCTCTGATCTAAACTGCTACTGGTTTGTCATTCTCCCATACCCATCCATTTGATCTGGGCAACTCATTCATGAAGTAGAAAAACAAGCATAAAATTAATGCACCATATTTGAAAGAGTTTTTCTTATCCTTTTTGATCTTTTGTATGTTTTCCATTAATTGGCTTAAAATAAGTTCACAGAGATCATATTCTGCATTTTTCCTCAGCATCTCATAGGCTGTATATATTGCAGTTCCGAATACTGAATTCTCCCTACTGGAGTGATATATCTTGTAACCTATTATCATAGATGCAAATTTGATGTCCGGGTCAATAATATCTTCAATAGTCATTGCCCTCTTATCAAACTTTGATCCGGTGGCCTCAGTTACAATGTTGTTTTTGACAAATTTGAGGACAGGTATTCCTCCGGAGGAGTACAAGCCAGTTACTACCCTAATTGCCTCCTTTGTGATCTTGCAAGGTCTGTTCAGCCATAGGAAGTTATCATGCATCCTACTCAACATGTACCGAACCCATTCATCTTCTTCAAAGCAGGGGAAATGAATGAATTGATCAAAATGTTTCTCTTGGATGCCCTTATATTCTGGTTTAAGCTCAAATGAATCATCTAACAGTTGTTTGTGATAGATATCTCTTAGTTTGAATTCCCCAAATTCTTCAATACTCGCATGTATGTAAACCCTAATATCTTCGGTGTGCAACATGCCATGCGGAACACTAGAGAAGGCTCCTAGGGGATCTACCTCCAAGGATTTGTATGGATGTTTCTTGAATGTGGGGCGAGTGTTGATAACTGAGAGGGGGGGGGGTGAATCAGTTATCCTAATTATTTCCCTTTTTGAACTTTCTTATTAATTAATGCAGCATTGAATTAAACACAAAAACATTACCACGAAATAAGAAACACATGACACAGTATTTTGACGTGGAAACCCTGTTAAGGGAGAAAACCACGGGGTGATTAACCCAAAAATTATTCTCTGTTAGAAGAATAGGAAATTACAAAATGGCACTTGCCAATTAGGGCTCACTGCCCGAGCACACTGCTCACAAGAGGCCCACTGCCTACAAGAAGACACACTGTCTACAAAGTGATAAGAATCACAGTCTTGAACTGATTGGAAGCATCTGCATATGCTGGAGTTCAGTTCCGGTTATGCTCAGTACACTGATCTGCTGCACTTCATCTTTCCTCTGTTCTTTATTCTGCTATCCTTTCACATACCAGATCTTTCTTGCTACTTCTGCTCTGTTCTGGACTTATTCGCATATATATTACTTCATTCGCACACTTCACAACTAAATCCATCCTCTATATATATCCGCACAAGTAATTTCATCATCTTTCTAGTCGGCATCCGGAACAGTCTAGTTTCTTACAAACTTTGTTCTGTCGGCTGAATCCTTGCTCACCAAGCAATGCGGATCAAGCATATACTTGTAGATATCATTAATCATGTCGGACAAACATGATTCATGCCTTCACAACCTTTATCATCAACAGTAACACATCTGGAAAGTAGTCTGATACTCTGTCAGTCAGTTCTTCCTCTGTTTTCACTGTCTCTCAGGAATCCGGTACTCAACTATTCATATCTTTTTCTTTGTCCATCACCGGAGGCTAAATCCTTGGAATATACCACTCAAGGTAGTCCTCTTGACTTCCCCAAATCCACACTGCACCAAGACACTTCCTCTGAGAGATCCGGATCAATCTGTCGGACCTTGCCATATGCTCTGTTCTTGTTCACCGGACCACAACAATCTTTATTCTGACTTCCGGTAGAGACACATCATGACTTGCGGATATGTGGGATGACCTTTGTTGCCATCAATGACAACAACCATGAATCCATATAGTGTCTCTTGCCAACAATCTCCCCCTTTGGCATTGATGGCAACACTTAGTGAAAAATGACTAAGTGTTTACACTATGCTCCCCCTTTGCTGATGCTCTGTCTTTATATACAATTTCTGAAACTCCCCCTTAGTTGGATTCCTCATTTTTCACTGCTCCTCACTCCCCCTTTGACATCAATGGCAAAGGATAGGGTCCGCACACCAAAATTTTCAAAAATTTTCTATACATAGCCGCATATTTACATACTCACATATACTGAAGAATGTCTGCAAAGGATGTCTGCAATTGGATCATTTCTGTAGCCCAACTTTGCTTCATTCTATCCAAAATTGAAATGTGACCACTCAACAAAAATGCAAAAGCTTCTGCCCGCTTGAGATCTGTCGGATCATTTGTTTGGGCGGTGGTCTGAGCATCACTAATGGCCTCATGCATAGTTTCCAACTTAGGGATTATAATCCTTCTAAGTTCTCCCATCCGGTTGGTGATATTCTTCCTTTCCTTCTCAAGATTCTTTATTTCATTCAAGACTGCAATAGTCTGACATTCTTGATTTATTATGGAGGAAGAGAGAGGATCAAAACTTTGAGATAAGCTTTGTATCTTGTCCTGTTCTTCTTTTATTTTCTTATCAATTGCTGCTATTGCCTTTGGCCAGGATATACAAAATTTGTAAATGTCACCACCATCCTTAAGAGCATTCTCTAAGCTCTTTATTCCAATACTCACAATCTTCCTATCTTTAGAGATTAATTCTAATACTTCTGAAAATTTTTTATCCAAAAATTCCTTCCGGACCTTTTCTTCAGCAGATTTTTCTAGAGATTCAAAATGTGTACTAACACTGCTGACTAAGCTTTTGAGATTACCGGAAGAGGAGGCTGTGGGATCCTTTTGAAAGGATGGCATGATCTTTTCTAGCACTCCAGATGCTATCTCCATAAGCTCACAGTCTTCCATGTGAGATTTCAGCAGCTTCTCTTTGACCTTCTCATTTGCAAATGAGGCTATTTTCATTGTTTGTACCGGTGACAAAGAGTCAAAATCTAATGGTCCTTTTAGTAGGTCCGGTTCATCAATTTCTACAGTGGCTTTGCTCAAAAATTGTTGAACAGTTTGTGCAGTGTCTCTTGCCGGAGACAGATGTTTCTTTTCTTCTGCAGTCTGGGAACTGTCAACCTCTTTATCTTTCACCCCTGCTTCCTTCTCCTGTAATTTCTCTTCTTCTTTGGATCCGGAGACTGTAGGGGAAACCGGAGGAGAGATGTTTGTCTGTTCAGGGCCCACTTCTTCCGGAACAGATGATTCCAAATCTGCAGCTGTTTCTGCACCTAAGTCCTCTACAACAGGAAGATTGAACCTTTTGAAGGCCTTCCGGAGGATCTCTTCTGTCTCTTGGGCCACTTTGTCAGTCTCACCAAGCATGAGTTGATTCATCCTGGCTTTACTTCTGAACTCATCTTTGCAGTCTTTGAAGATAATGTTCATTGTCTTGGGATCAATTTGAGGATATAGCTGAATAGCTATCTGCTCCCGGATCTCAAGATCTTTTGCATGAGCATTATTCTTTCTTATTTCTAATTCCTTTTCTAGGCTTTTAGGAATAAGAGATATGATCTCAATGAAAGCCTTATTGTATATGTTCAGATATTTGACTGTGGCTTCCTGCAGAATCTTTTGGTCAGCCTCATTGTAGTCATCATAAAATTCAGTCAATGGTTGAAGGTTTCCATCTACCGTGACTGACTTGATTACACTTTCTAGAGACAGAGTGGGTTTTTCAACAGATACCTCTGCCATTTCATCCTTGTCTTGGCCTGTGGAGGGTTTACCGGATCCTTTCTTCTTCTGCTTCTTTATTTCTTTTACTCCCTCATCTGACTCTGTTTCCTCTTCATCCTTTTGGCTTTCATAAGCCCTTGTGGCTTTTGTCTTGGATCTTTTACTGGATGCCTGGACTTCCAGTTTTGAACTTTTGGTTGTGGGAGGTGCAGATCTTTTTGATGATCTGGTCCGGGTGGGAGTTTCAACCAGAACACTTTCTTTACTTTTCTCTTCTTCCTCAGCCTTCCTCCTCTTTTCCCGGCTGGCATCAAGTGCCTCTTTTGAGATGCCTAGGCCTTGAGCAATATGCTCAACTTCTTTTCTTACCTTCCTCTTTATCTCCGGTTCCCTGAGTTCTACATGTAACTTTACACTCAGTTCCTCAAAGGTTCCAAACCTTTCTGCCTTAGGATCTTTGGGCTGGCTTAGCATGTGTTGAACATGCAGCTCTACTATCTGTTCATCCACTTCATACCCCATGGGCATGATCCAGACAGTCCTTAGCTCCACTGCCTCCATCAGACACTGATCTGTTTCTACCATGAAGCATACTGTGTCTTTGTACTTTTCAACAAGGGATTGGGGTATTCTTTCTCTTGCATGCATCATGCTTTGGAAGTTCTTGAAGTATCCCCATAGAGCTGTATTTCTTGCTTTTGCATCCCCAAGTCCATGCAAATAGTCTTTGATTTGGATGGCAACCGGTCTGTCATTCTGCCATATCCATCCACTGGATCCGGGAAGCTCATTCATGTAGTAAAAGAAGAGACAAAGGATCAGATTGCCATACTTGAAGGAGTTTTTCTTGTCCTTCTTAATCTTCTGCAGATTTTCAAAGAGTTGGTTTACTAGAAGCTCACACAAGTCATAGTCTGCATTCTCCTTTAACATCTGATAAGCTATGTAGATTGCAGTTCCCGGTACTGAATTTTCCCTACTGGAGTGATAGATTTTGTAACCAATTATCATAGCTGCAAATTTGACATCCGGTTCAGTGATGTCATCAACTGTCATAGCTCTCTTGTCAAACTTGGATCCGGTTGCATCACTGACTGTCTGATTTTTGACAGATTTGAGAACAGGTAATCCACCGGATGAGTGCAGACCGGTTACAGCCCTAATTGCATCCTTGGTGATCTTGAAGGGCTTGTTCAACCATAGGAAGTTGTCATGTACTCTACTTAGTACATACCGGACCCATTCATCTTCTTCAAAACAGGGGAAATGAATGCACTGTGCAAAGTGTTTGTCCTGGATGGCTTTATACTGAGGTTTTATCTCAAAGGAGTCATCTATCAATTGTTTGTGATAGATATCCATCAGTTTTGATTCTCCAAAGTCTTCAAGATTCGCATGGATGTAAACCCTAATATCTTCCGTATGCAATACACCATGAGGAACACTAGAGAAGGCTCCTAGTGGATCTACCTCCAATGATTTGTAAGGATGTTTCTTGAATGTGGGGCGAGGTCTATCAGAGATCTTAACTATATTTGGAGTAGCCATTCTTCAAAGATTTGCAGTGAGATAATGAAAAACGGAGAATACCTTATGCGCCTTCAGTTTGCACGGAGTGGTTGGATTGATTTCTTTATGCAATGACTTCGGCAGGAGATCCTTGGTGTGCTTGATGAATCTTGTTGCAGAGCTCCACTTTTCGCTTCTTCTTGAGTGCAGAATGAGCAAATGACTTTTGAGAAAGCCCTTATATTGCTCCGCGAACCCTAATATCTGTCTGCAATAAATGCTTCACCTACATTATTCCGGTTTGCCTTGTCTGGATAGCTTGGAGTATCCCGGATTAGTCCTGATCTGTGAATATCATCCGGATCTTTCAATCATGAATAAATCGAGGTAACATATTACAAGAACATCCCAAACACTCTGTCCAATCCTCAGAACAAGATAGTGCACTTCCGGATCTCTCCGGACCTTTTTGTAATCCTTTGTCATACTGGAGCATCTCCCTGAACAGGTCTTACTTGATCGATCACAGCGTCTTCATAACTCCATGCGGACCTCTGAAATCTTATCTGGATCATCTCAAGACTTATATATTTAAACCCTTTACTCTGCATCTTGTGCCACATCCGGCACCACTTGATTGGCTGGGGGAACAGGATTTTCTTTGAGTCTCCCCCTGAGCCAGAGCTCACTTTTTAATTTCCGGAAGAAATATCAGCACCAGAGTCTGGTGCGGATCCAACCTCTACATTCTCTGAACTTTTCTTCACCCAATCTTGCTCATCTGATTCCTAACTTCATCCGCATTCATCTTTTGTTTACCCTTGTCTTGATTCTGATTATACACTGGACCTCTTTTGTCCTGATTCTTGTTTCTGCAGACTTTAGCATTATGACCGGACCTATTGCAGATTTGGCAAATAACATTTCTTTGCATATTTGACTGATATCCTCTTGATCTGCATTGATTAGCCATATGACCTACTCTATTGCATGTAAAGCATCTACCTTTGAATGATTTGTTTACTTGCATAATTCTGCATTCATGGGATTTGTGTCCATACCTTTTGCAGTTGAAGCACTGTCCGGAGAAGGATGAATTAATCTGATTCATTCTCATTCTGCACTGATTAGCTTTGTGACCAAAGTGGTTGCAGCTGTGGCAGTATCCATTGAAAGATGGATATCTTTGAGCATTTGGCTGTCTTACCGGAGGTCTTCTAGGCCTGCTCCTTGGATTTTCTGATCCAAGATTCTTTTGATCGGATCCGGAGCTTTCTCCTTTCTCATATCCCAAACCATACTTATCATCTGTCCTCTTTTGACTTCCAAGAAGAACTTCAAGTTGAGCAGAACTTATCTTGAATTTCTCTTTATATTCATTCGCTGTTTGAAGGTCTCTTTTGAGAGAGGTAATTTGATCCTCAAGTTTTTCTTCATTATCTTTGGCATCTTCAAGATCAGATTCAAGATGTCTGATAATCCTGTCCATCTGGTGGCATTCTTCTAATTTTTCTTTAAGAGATTGTCTTAGATTGTCTTCAGCCTTTCTTTTTTCTTCAATCTCTTGAGTAAACTTTATAGTTCCTGATTCCATTTCATGTCTTAACACAATGACTTCTTTTGATAACTTTTCACATAACTTGGTTTGCTCAGTCAATTCTTCATTTGTATTGCTTTCTTCACTTTGTCTTGCCAACTGTTGGAGCAGCTCCTTTCTCTTTTTCATAGAGAGACTTAATTTGTCTTTTAATTCTCTCATGAATTCATCAGCCTGTTTGAGTCTTTCTTTTAATTCATTGACTTCAGAATTTGACTGTTCAAGATCCTCAAGGGCAGTCTTGAGTTGCTCCCTTAAACCATATGCATCCATTTGAATTCCCAGATCTTCCTCAAGCTGTTAGGCTCTATTAGGAGGAACTTAGCTCTGATACCAATTGTTGATAACTGAGAGGGGGGGGGTGAATCAGTTATCCTAATTATTTCCCTTTTTGAACTTTCTTATTAATTAATGCAGCATTGAATTAAACACAAAAATATTACCACGAAATAAGAAACACATGACACAGTATTTTGACGTGGAAACCCTGTTAAGGGAGAAAACCACGGGGTGATTAACCCAAAAATTATTCTCTGTTAGAAGAATAGGAAATTACAAAATGGCACTTGCCAATTAGGGCTCACTGCCCGAGCACACTGCTCACAAGAGGCCCACTGCCTACAAGAAGACACACTATCTACAAAGTGATAAGAATCACAGTCTTGAACTGATTGGAAGCATCTGCATATGCTGGAGTTCAGTTCCGGTTAGGCTCAGTACACTGATCTGCTGCACTTCATCTTTCCTCTGTTCTTTATTCTGCTATCCTTTCACATACCGGATCTTTCTTGCTACTTCTGCTCTGTTCTGGACTTATTCACATATATATTACTTCATTCGCACACTTCACAACTAAATCCATCCTCTATATATATCCGCACAAGTAATTTCATCATCTTTCTAGTCGGCATCCGGAACAGTCTAGTTTCTTACAAACTTTGTTCTATCGGCTGAATCCTTGCTCACCAAGCAATGCGGATCAAGCATATACTTGTAGATATCATTAATCATGTCGGCCAAACATGATTCATGCCTTCACAACCTTTATCATCAACAGTAACACATCCGGAAAGTAGTCTGATACTCTGTCAGTCAGTTCTTCCTCTGTTTTCACTGTCTCTCAGGAATCCGGTACTCAACTATTCATATCTTTTTCTTTGTCCATCACCGGAGGCTAAATCCTTGGAATATACCACTCAAGGTAGTCCTCTTGACTTCCCCAAATCCACACTGCACCAAGACACTTCCTCTGAGAGATCCGGATCAATCTGTCGGACCTTGCCATATGCTCTGTTCTTGTTCACCGGACCACAACAATCTTTATTCTGACTTCCGGTAGAGACACATCATGACTTGCGGATATGTGGGATGACCTTTGTTGCCATCAATGACAACAACCATGAATCCATATAGTGTCTCTTGCCAATAGCGAGGTCGATCAGAGATCTTAACTATATTCGGAGTAGCCATTTTTCAAAAGATTTGCAGTGAGATATTGAAAATAGAAAATACCTTATGTGCCTTTGGTTACACGGAGTTGGTTGGATTGATTTATGGATGTAATGACTTCTACAAGTGATCTCTGATGAACTTGATGAATTTTGTTGCAGAGCTCCACTTTTTGTTTCTTCTTGAGTGCAGAATGAACAAGTTATTAATGAGAGATCCCTTATATTGCTCTGCAAACCCTAATATCTGATTGCAATAAATGCTTGACCTACATTATTCTGGTTTGCCTTATTCGGATGACTTGAAGAATCAGATCTATCTTGATCTATAAACATCATGCAGATCTTCCGAACCATGAACAAATCAAGATGACACATCACAAGGATATCCCAAAAACTCTGACCAGTCTGCAGAATAGGACAATGCACTTCCGGACCTCACCGAACCTTTTTGTAATCCTCTGTCACTCTGAAGCATATCCCGGAACTGGTTCTACTTGATCAATCACAACTTCTTCACATCTTCATGCGGACCTCTGAAATCTTAACTGGATCATTTCAAGACTCATATCTACAAACCCTTTAATCTGCATCCTCTTCTTATGCCAATTCCGGCACCACTTGACTGGCTGGGGGAACAAGGTTTTCTTTGTGTCTCCCCCTGAGCCAGACCTCATTTCTTAATTTCCGGAAGGAATATCAGCACCAGAGTCTAGTGGAAATCCATCCTCTACATTTTCTATACTCTTCTTCACCCAAATCTTGTTCATCTCTCTTTTAACTTCATTTGCATTCACCTTTTGTTTACCCTTATCTTGATTCTGATTGAGATATACCAGACCTCTTTTGTCCTGATTCTATTTCATGTCTTACCATAATGATTTCTTTTGATAACTTTTCACATAACTTGGTTTTCTCATTTAGCTCTTCATTTGCATCATTTGCTTCACCTTGTCTTGCCAATTGCTGAAGTAGCTCCTTTCTCTTTTTCATAGAGAGACTTAATTTGTCTTTTAGTTCTCTCATGAATTCATCAGCCTGCTTGAGTCTTTCCTTCAATTCATTGACTTCAGAGTTTGACTGTTCAAGATCATCAATGGCAGTCTTGAGTTGTTCCCTTAAACCATATGCATCCATTTGGATTCCCAGATCTTCCTCAAGCTGTTAGACTGTGTTAGGAGGAACTTAGCTCTGATACCAATTGTTGATAACTGAGAGGGGGGGTGAATCAGTTATCCTAATTATTTCTTCTTTCTGAACTTTCTTATTAATCAATGCAACATTAATTCAAATAAGAAAACATTACCATGCAATGAAAAACACATGACACAGTATTTTTGATGTGGAAACCCTGTTAAGGGAGAAAACCACGGGGTGATTAACCCAAAGATTATTCTCTGTTAGAAGAATAAGGAAATACAAAGATGGCACTTGCCAATTAGGGCTCACTACCCGAGCACACTGCTCACAAAGGAGGCACACTGCCTACAAGGAGACACACTATCTACAAAAGAATGTTATACAATACTTGAATTGATTGGAAGCATCCACATATGCTGGAGTTTAGTTCCGGTTAGGCTTAGTACACTGATTTACTGCACTTCATCTTTCCTCTTCTCATATGCTGCTTTCCTTTCACATACCAAACTTTTCTTACTATTTCTCCTCTGCTCTGCTTTTCTTTGCATACCACATAACACCACACACACTTCTCACAACTAAATCCATCCTATATATATATCCGCTCAAGTGATTTCATTATCTTTCTAGTCGGCACCCGGAACAGTCAATCTTCTCACAAACTCTGTTCTATCGGTTGAATCCTTGCACATCAAGTAATGCAGATCAAGTATATGCTTGTAAAAATCATTAATTATGTTGACCAAACATGTTTCATGCCTTTATAACCTTTACCACAATCAGTAACACATCCAGAAAGTAGTCTGATGTTCTGTCAGTCAGTTCTTCCTCTATTCACACTATCACTCTGAAATCTGGTACTCAACTATTCATATCTTTTTCCTCATCCATCACTGGAGGCTAAATCCTTGGAGTATACCACTCAAGGTAGTCTTCTTGACTTCTCCAAATCTGTACTTCACCAAGATACTTCCTCTGAGAGATCTGGACCTGTCTGTCGAACCTTGCCACATGCTCTGTTCTTGTTTACTGGACCACCACATTCTTCATTCTGACTTCCGGTAGAGACACACCATGTCCTGCGGATGTGTGGGATGAACTTTGTTGCCATCAATGACAACAATCATGAATCCATATAGTGTCTCTTGCGAACAGCAATGTCCAAAATGCTTATCCTGGAGGGCCTTGTATTGAGGTTTGAGTTCAAAGGTTTCATCTATTAATTATTTATGGTAGATATCCATCAACTTAGATTCTCTAAATTCCTCAATATTTGCGTGGATGTACACCCTAACATCTTCTACGTGCAAAACCCCATGCGGAATGCTAGAAAAAGCACCTAAGGGATCAACTTCAAGGGATTTGTAGGGGTGTTTTTTGAACTTTGGGTGCGGCCTATCAGTGATCTTGACAACCATTGGAGTAGCCATCTTTGCAAAAGATTTAGAGAGAGATATTCAAAAATGGAAATACCTTTTTATGCTTTTAGGGTTCACAATAAGAGCCGGAACAGGTCACTAGTTGAATCAGATTCTGCGGTTGATCTTTGAGAAAGTTGTAAAAACTTGATGCAAAGCTCTTCCTTTCTTCTTCTCGAATGCAAATGTGCAAATGATGAGTAAAAGAACCCTCTTATCTCTGTGCAAACCCTAATTTCCTTTTGCAATAAATGCACAACTTAAGTCATCCGGTTGCCTTGTTCTGAGAGAGATCTTTTTGAATCAATGAGATGCATTTAGAATCATTTTAGTGATAATTGACAATGTATCTTCTTTCCTCCAATCATGCCATGAATCCACAGATCAAGATATTTCAATTTTGAATCGTACTAGATCTGTCTATGAAGATCCTGCTTTACCGGATGGTTGTCAAAACTGGATCAATCTTGGTTGAATAAATTCTTCAAACCTCCTTGTGGATCGTTCATATTTTTACCGAGGGTTATTTAGATATTCCTCTAAGAACCCTTTAATCTGCAACATTCCATGTGCCAAACTTAGGCACCAAATGACTGGCTGGGGGATTTTATTTTCCTTTGTGACTCCTCTTGAGCTAGAGCTCATCTGTTTAGTTTCTGGAAGAAATATTAGCACCAGATTCTGGTGTGGATCCATCCCCAACATTTTTTGTACTCTTCTTCACCCAAATCTTGTTCATCTCCCTTTGAACTTCATCTGCATTCACTTTGCCTTTTCCTTTATCTTGATTTTGATTATGATGCACCGGACCCTTTTTATCCTGATTCTTACTTCTATAGAATTTGGCAATATGACCAGATCTATTGCAATTGTAGCAAACAACATTTCTTTGCATATTTGACTGATATCCTCTTGATCTGCATTGATTATCCATATGTCCCATTCTATTACATGCAAAGCATCTACCATTGAATGAATTGTTTATTTTCATATTTCTACATTCATGATATTTGTGACCATACCTTTTGTAGTTGAAACACTGTCCAGAGAAGGATGAGTTAGTCTGATTCATTCTTCTTCTGCACTGATTTACTTTATGACCGAAGTTGTTGCAACTGTAGCAATATCCATTAAAGGATGGATATCTTTGAGCATTTGGTTGCCTTACCAGTGGTCTTCTAGGTCTGTTCCTTGAATTTCTTGATCCAGAGTTCTTCTGACTAGATCCAGAGCTTTCACCTTTCTCATATCCCAAGCCACGCTTGTCATCTACCCTCTTTTGGCTTTCAAGAAGAACTTCAAGTTGAGCTGAGCTTATCTTGAATTCCTCTTTGTATTCATTTGTTGTTTGAAGATCTTGTTTAAGAGTGTCTATCTGATTCTCAAGTTGTTCTTCATTATCTCTAGCTTCTTCAAGATCAGATTCCAGATGCATGATTATTCTATCCATTTTGTAGCAGTCCTCTGACTTTTCCTTGAGAGAATGTTTTAGATTATCTTCAATTTTTCTTTTCTCTTCAATTTCTTGGGTGAATCTCATAACCCCTAATTCCATTTCATGCCTTACCATAATGACCTCTTTTGATAGCTTCTCACATAGCTTGTTTTTCTCATTTAGATCTTCATTAGTATCATTGGCTTCACTTTGACTTGCTAATTGTTGAAGTAATTCCTTTCTCTTTTTCACAGAGATACTCAGATTTTCTTTTAGCTCATTTATGAAATCATCAGCTTGTTTGAGTCTTTCTCTCAAGTTATTGACTTCAGAGTGAGATTGCTCAAGATCATCTAGGGCAGACTGAAGTTGTTCCTTCATACCATACATATCCATTGAGATTCCCAGATCTTCCTCAAGCTATTAGGCTCTGTTTAGAGGAACTTAGCTCTGATACCAATTGTTGGAAACAAGGTAGATAACTGAGAGGGGGGGTTAATCCATTATCTCTTATAACTTTATTTTTCCTTTTTATAATTTGAGCAGTATCAAAACACATAAGCATATATAATCATGAGAGCGGAAATGAAATCAACACACATAAGACAACAATTTTAACGTGGAAAACCCTGTTAAGGGAAAAACTACGGGGTGACTAACCCAAGATTGTATTCTTTGTAAAAAGAATAAGAAGTACAAAATGGCACTTGCCAATTAGGGCTCACTGCCCGAGCACACTGCTCACAAGAGGCACACTGCCTATAAGAGACTCACTGTCTACAAAGTTTATGGAAGGTAACCAGGTGTTTGAACTGATGAGAGGCATCCATATATGCTGAGGTTCAGTTCTAGTTAGGCTCAATATACTTATCTAATGCACTTCATTCTTCCTCTGCTTTAGTGTTGTTGTTCTGTCGCATACCAGACTTGTATTGCTGCTTCCACACTTATCTCTGCCTTTCCTCGCACACTATATCTTCACACAAACACACCTTCATACTGAAATCCATCGGGTATATATATCTGCATCAAGGATTTCAACATCTTTCTAGTCGGCAACCGGAATACTCAAGATATTTACAAAACACTAATCTGTCAGCTAAATCCATACTCAATATGTGATGCGTATCAAAAACATAGACATAGAAGTTATCAATCATATCATCCAACCATGTATGATCCCTCAAATAGCTTGATCAACATCAATTACTCATCTAGATTGAAGTCTGAAGCTCTGCCAGTTAGTTATTCCTCAGTCTGCTATATTTGTCAGGAACCCAACACTTAGATGCTCATATCTTTCCAATGTTTTATCATCGTGTTGGTTATTTCCCAGACTGGATGCTTGCTCCCAGTTATCCCTACAAGGTAGCCATCAATGATCAACAGGATATCCAGGCCAAGGGCCAACAGTGTAGGAGATAGACTCTATAAATATCTTCTTTTCTTCTTTAGGCTCTGCAAAACCTAGGGGTGTATTCCCTACTCAACATCTATGAAATGTATCCTTGAATTAGCTGGGATGTTGACACAAAGCAGATAAATCCTCTCTTATGAAGACCAAAACTGTATATTCAGTTGTAGACAGAGGAATTTGGATCCTAAAATTACTTCTAATGTCCTAAAAGGTTTGATTTGAAGTTTGAGTTTTATTTGTATTTGGATACGAAACTAGGACCTGGAGTGTAACCTTAATGCAAGGCTAGATTGGTGCCTAGCTAGAGCTCGAAGTCAGTAGACATACACATGTGAATGGTCAGCATAAAGATATACCAAAGACTAGATATCAAGAGGATTTTATTATATCTGCCTTACAGATATCTCCCAAAACAAAGTGTTTATTCATTCATACTTAAAGGAATCCCTGCTGCAACATATTTTCTTAATGATTAATCTAAAACTTTTAATTTGTCCCTTGAACAAAGGTAGGAGGTTAAACATTCAATATAGAAAACCCATATTCCTAAATCATAAATAACCCTTAGTTATTTAGACTCAAAAGAAAATACAGCCACAACTTGGAGACAAATGATTAAACACATGCACTCAGTGCATTTCTCATATAAAACAACATGAAACCAGTTAATTTATGCATGAAACATACAACATGAGACTCATAAACTCACAGAACTTTGAAGACAGGGCCACCAACTAAGTTGTATTGTATCACAGAACTAGAAGTTTGTCCCGTTTTCAACAACCCCCAACAAGAGTAACATAGCATGGCTGTTATAGCACAAGTATGTACTTTCAGCAATTAATCACAAAGTCTTCTCAAGATTTTGAAATTCTACCAAATACAGAGCAACATGAGAAAGGCGTTCAAAACAATAAATGCAGCAAGCAAAAAGAATAGCCAGGAGTGGTTGAACTTCGAGCCCCACACTGCCACCTGAGGTTTTTCTTCCTCAATCGGGTAGCTATTCAGTCAATCAGGCCATACCTCTGCAAATCCTGTGCCATTTATGGCACACCAACCCGTAGGACGTAGCAACGGTCTGCATCTGAAGATTCCTACCAAGAAAGATACAGCAAGCACAAGAAATCCCATGCCGATGGAAATTTGAACTGTGACCGTCGAAAACCTACCTATTGCTGAGATCTGTGGTGCCAAAAGTCTAAAAAGTCAAGAACCAATGAAAATGTGCCACGTAGACACCCCTGCATCCACTGCTGACCATTCCAAAAATGTAAGATCAATAATCCCACATTCATCCTGCAATGCTTGCTTGACTATCATATAAACCAAACCACGAGCAAACCTAGTGTCGTGCACTTTTGCCTTGCACGACCACTGAACCACCTGCCATCAACCCATCGCCCTGACTCCTGGCGATACCAAGACTTGATCGGTGAGACCACAAACCATCGATGGACCCAAAAATTCTCCCTCTGATACCTCAGTCACTCTGACCTCCACATCCGTCGGCCAGACACCAACTCATCGACGTGCCCAAAATTTCTCCCATCGATAAGCTGATCATACCGACGAAGCCCCTGAATTACCTCGTTGGGCAGACACCAACTATTGGCGAACCACAAACTCCTCACACTGACATCAAAAGTTACGCTGATGACACCACTGGATCAGGGAGACCAACTCCATCGACCAAACTCCAGCCTACTTCTCCGATCCCACAACTCTTGCTGACAGCTACACCCATCGGCAAGACGCAAACTGTCGAAGCCACTGAAAATCCTTCCCCCGATACACCGATCTCACCGATCGCCAATAAAACACACTCCTTCAGCCAAACACCCTCCATTGGCCAAACTCCCTGCCACTTGCCTGAAATGCATTGTCACATCAACAAGCACCTTCATCGGCGTAACCAACCTATCGGAGCAACATTTCCCACCTACGCCGACGGAGAATGTCACACCGAAAACCACAAACCAATTCATCGGCCTGTCAGAAAAACCCATAATTCATTTGCCGATGACGCATGTCACAGTGATGAAAGGAACAAACCACTGCGAGCAACATAATCGCTGAAACAAAAGCCTACTCACACCGATGGACCAAGAAATTTTTAAGGTTTTGAATTAAAAACCCTGCAAACGTCTAAGCTTAAACCCTAGACATAAATGATTACCAACATAGGCTCCGTCTGGGGACGCATGCCTCTTACAGGCATGGCGAGAACCTTAGATCTCTAGGATGCAGACCAGTCCTTATCCATTGGGCAACAGAGTTGAACATTGCACCAACTTGCATCATCAATCACACTTGGTGGCCTAAGGCCACCAAGAAAGAAAAAACCTGTGTCTTCCTTTGTCGAATACCTTGTTTTGATCTGATATCACTAGATCAAGCCTGAAGAAGCTGCCATGATCTGGCCACAAACAAACCTTGTCATTTGCATATTCAAACATCTCATTTAGCTTGCTCTTGTCAACCTTATGCAAACAACCATTAGCATCAAGCAACATGTGAATGCCATATTTATCAAACAATGCATATTCAAATGAAATATAACACATGTTTTCATCTGTATCAGCATTATGCATTGCAAAATAATCTCCTAGCTGGACTGAAAAATGAAAGCACTTAAAGTTCATCATGCAGCTAGGAACATCAGGGCTCATCTTATCACAGGCTGGCATATCAAAGAAAAAGCTTTCAGATTCACAGTTGTGCACATCATGCACACAACCATCATCTACACCAAACTGGAAAAGATCAGGCTCTAGCATCTCTTTGCAGTGGTTTTCATGATGTATGTTGGTTTCTCTTTCATCAGGATTAGAACTAGAATCCATATCAATTGCATTGCTTAGATCCTCACCATACTCAAACAGATCCTCCTCACCATATGTGTCAAAAATGGGTGATCCAGGTGTTTCAACTTCATCATGGTATGCTGTTGGTTCATGGGCAACAGAACATGCATCTTCATTACCAATGGATTCACTCTGTGGAGGAGTATCAGCCTGTATGTTACAAACAAAACCATAATTAAATGAAGAACAATCATGCTCAGCACTAGCACTTGTTTCAATTTCTGACTGCTCTTCATCATCTCCATGTGTTTGAAAAGAAGGCATTGATTCACACATGGAACTGCTGCTCTGTCTACTTATTTCTTCTCTATCCTGAGCACAATATTCACAATCATCTCCACAAATCCATTCAAATAGATGTTCATTTCTATCTATAACCACATCATTATTTTCAGAACCAAACACCTCAACCTTGCAATGGGAGTCATCATTGATCCTTTCAATGGCATCCACAACTGATGTATTTTCATTCTCATTTTTATCTTCACATGATGCCATAATCAATTGGTCATTTGCAACCTTATAACCATTATTCATACCAAAACCTGTGGACAGGGAATTGTGTATGTGCTTATTTCTCATTTTTTCTATATTTTCTACAAACTTGTATGCCATCTGCATACTTGTTATCTTGAATTCCCTCAACAATGCACTAGAGCCCTCCTCAAAAGCTTCAAAATATATGCCAACATAGGATGAAGTATCAGGTCTGAAGCCTTCAGGGATTTGTGAAAGGGCTACTGCAAATCTATGACTGAAATCAACACTAGGCTCTTCATCTTGTCTTCTAATTTCTATCAATCTTACAACAAGATCAGCAGGTTCTCTTGCAAATTCTTTTCTAAAATAGTCAACAATTTCATCCCAACAGGCAAAGGATCTCTTTGGAAAGCTCAAATACCAATCTCTAGCTTTTGCATCAAAGGATCTAATAAAAAACCTCATCCACATATCCTCATCTCTAAATGAATGTTTTTCCATAAAACTGTGAAAATCTTGGATATGTGCACCCCCATCACACACACTGTGTCCACTAAATCTAGGCATCTCATCATAAATTTTAGCAAGCACACTTTCAACTTCATAATCAACCCATGACAAATCTAATTGGTCATACAAAGGATCAAAAGGGCTAACAAGAGTTTTAGCATTTTGACTGGTAGACACAACAGGGTTATTATTTAACTGAGCCTACCTAGCCTCTGAGAGTATCAACCTATTTTTTATCTCTTCAATTTTTTTACTCAATACATCATCCCCCTCTTGACTGAGTATGGGTGAATACATACTTGGATTCATAAAATTTCCAATCTTAGACATCCTTTGTCTGTCTAAGACCTAAGGCTTCCCTTGGCATCTAGCTTATACAATAAAATAACAAATATAAATGGGAAGGGGCTAGGTACCTTTTCTCATCCAGATGTTGAAGCTTTGAACAGAATAGTTTTAGATCTTAATAACGTACATCAACCTTTAATGTGCACTAAAAATTTTTTGCAGAGTCGCCACCTCCCTAGAGAGGATAAAATTTTCACACAGCTGAAAGCTCATCAAATGTTTTTCTAAGTTCATTCCACCAGTAGAGCACCATATTCACATGAAAGATCAGGATATGCAGTAATGATTTCACACTATTTGACTCTCTTCCCCAACAGAGTCCCCAATTTTTGTTGGTTATTTCCCAGACTGGATGCTTGCTCCTAGTTATCCCTACAAGGTAGCCATCAATGATCAACAGGATATCCAGGCCAGGGGCCAACAATGTAGGAGATAAACTCTATAAATATCTCCTCTTCTTCTTTAGGCTCTGCAAAACCTAGGGGGGTATTCCCTACTCAACATCTATGAAATGTATCCTTGAATTAGCTGGGATGCTGACACAAAGCAGATAAATCCTCTCTTATGAAGACCAAAACTGTCAGATAAGTGCAAAGGGGCTAGCTTTGGGCTTATATTCAGTTGTAGACAGAGGATTTTGGATCCTAAAATTACTTCTAATGTCCTAAAAGGTTTGATTTGATGTTTTAGTTTGATTTGTATTTGCATGTGAAACTAGGACATGGAGTGTAACCCCAATGCAAGGCTAGATTGGTGCCTATCCAGAGCTCGGAGTTAGTAGACATACACATGTGAATGGTCAGCATAAAGATATACCAAAGACTAGATATCAAGGGGATTTTATTATATCTGCCTTACAGATATCTCCCAAAACAGAGTGTTTAGTCATTCATACTTAAAGGAATCCCTGCTGCAACATATTTTCTTAATGATTCATCTGAAACTTTTAATTTGTCCCTTGAACAAAGGTAGGAGGTTAAACATTCAATATAGAAAACCCATATTCCTAAATCATAAATAACCCTTAGTTATTTAGACTCAAAAGAAAATATAGCCACAACTTGGAGATAAATGATTAAACACATGCAATCAGTGCATTTCTCATATAAAACAGCATGAAACCAGTTAATTTATGCATGAAACATACAACATGAGACTCATAAACTCACAGAACTTTGAGGACAGGGCCACCAACTAAGTTGTATTGTATCACAGAGCTAGAAGTTTGTCCCGTTTTCAACAACCCCCAACAAGAGTAACATAGCATGGCTGTTATAGCACAAGTATGTACTTTCAGCAATTAATCACAAAGTCTTCTCAAAATTTCAAAATTCTACAAATATAGGGCAACATGAGAAAGGCGTTCAAAACAATAAATGCAGCAAGCAGAAAGAACAGCTGAGAGTGGTTGAACTTTGAGCCCCACGCCGCCACCTGAGGATTTTCTTCCTCAATCGGGTAGCTATCTGATCAATTAGGCCATACCTCTGCAAATCCTGTGCCATTTATGGTGCACCAATCTGTAGGACGTAGCAACGGTCTGCATCTGAAGATTCCTGCCAAGAAAGATACAGCAAGCACGGGAAATCCCATGCTGATGAAAATTTGAACTGTGACCATCGAAAACCTACCTATCGCTGAGATTCGCGGTGCCAAAAGTCTAAAAAGTCAAGAACCAATGAAAACGTGCCACGTAGGCACCCCTGCATCCACTGCTGACCATTCCAAAAATGTAAGATCAATAATCCCACATTCATCCTGCAATGCTTGCTTGACTATCATATAAACCAAACCATGAGCAAACCTAGTGTCGTGCACTTCTGCCCTGCATGACCACTAAACCACCTGCCATCAACCCATCGCCCTAACTCCTGCCAATACCAAGACTTGATCGGCGAGACCACAAACCATCGGCAGACCCAAAAGTTCTCCCGTCGATACCTTAGTCACTCCGACCTCCACATCCGTTGGCCAGACACCAACTCATCGGCACGCCCAAAATTTCTCCCAATAATAAGCCAATCACACTGACGAAGCCCCTGAATTACCTCATCGGCCAGACACCAACTATTGACGAACCACAAACTCTTCGCGCCGATGTCAAAAGTTACACCGATGACACCACTGGATCGGGGAGACCAACTCCATCGGCCAAACTCCAACCTACCTCTCTGATCTCACAACTCTTGCCGACAGCTACACCCATCAGCAAGACGCAAACCGTCGGAGCCACCGAAAATCCTTCCACCAATACACCGATCTCACCGATCACCAATAAAACACACTCCTTCGGCCAGACACCCTCCATTGGCCAAACTCCCTGCCACTTGCCCAAAACGCATTGTCACATCGACAAGCACCTTCATAGGCATAACCAACCCGTCAAAGCAACATTTCCCACCTACGCCGACGGAGAATGTCATGCCGAAAACCACAAACCAATTCATCGGCCTGTTGGAAAAACCCATAATTCATTCGCCGATGACGCATGTCACAGTGATGAAAGGAACAAACCACTGTGAGTAACATAATCGCTGAAACAAAAGCCAACTCACACCGATGGACCAAGAAATTTTTAAGGTTTTGAATGAAAAACCCTGCAAATGTCTAAGCTTAAACCCTAGACATAAATGATTACCAACACACTAGAGGCTCAATCTCTAGAATATAGTAGTAATGATACTCCTCTTGACTTGTCCAAGTCCACAACTTGCTGAGTTACACCATCTGAGAGATCCAGATCTGATTGTCGGACCTTGCTGCATGCTCTGTTCTTGTTCACTTGACCAAAACACTCTTCAATCTGACTTCCGGTATAGGCATACTATGTGCTGCGGATGTGTGGGATAGACTTTGTTGCCATCAATGACAACACTCATGAAGCCACACAGTGTCTCTTGCCAACACATTCTACATGTATTTTAAAAAAAATAGATTTTTGATTAGTTTTCAAAAATTGTATGGGGGAGCATGCTCAATTTTCTAGTTTTCAAGATGTGTCCACTTTGAAAATTAGTAAAAAATCAATTATTCATGAAAAAATTATCAGAAAAATCGAGGATAAACTACATGGTGTTAGCTAATTTCTCACCAAAATGATTTTTGAAATACTAAAAAAAAGTTAACATTTTAGGGGAGCCACACCAGATGCTATGTTATGTTTTTTTGAAAAAAAAATAGACCAATTTGTGTGGTCCCCCTTTTTTAACCCCTTAATCTCAACCATTTTTGAAAAAAATTAGTATTTTAGAAACTAGATTCAAAGCACTACGACTCTTGTTTTTGTTGCATCTTCAAAATTTGAGTGTAACTATCTTCAATTTCTCATCCAACATCAGTCTTTTCTGATTTCAGAAAAAAAAAGTGGCATCTTAAGACTCCCTTTAGGTCCCCCATATTTGTGCACTTACCCCTTATGCTTGTGAATTTTTTATTCTTGAGATTGATTCTTTAAGGGACAAGGACCTGTCATTTTAAAATTTAGTCCCTAAAATTTGAAAGATGGTTTTTTGTGCATTAAACCTTGGTCCCCAACTTCCACTCCTCGAACAAAGCCTTTTTCATCTTCTTTTATTCAGGTAAGACTTCCTTAATTAGCCTTGCAATATTAGGAAGATTTAACACTAATAGCAAGAGGGAATGCTCTTGTAAAGTTTTATTATTATATTTTATAATGATACTGCTAACAAAACCTATATTACCTTTGTCTGACTTTGTTTGGATATGGGCATCTCTAAAGGGTTTCCAGATGAAATTTCTCTTGAAATTAGAGATAGAAGCTATAGAGAAATAGGTGATTATGAAAATTTTTCTTTAAGATGTAGGTGGTGCTTTTCCCTTGTGCATTCAACCTCCTAGTGCAATAAAATAAATTCCAAGCGGGTTGTTCTTGACCAAGGAGGGAAAGGCTTGATGACACCTTTGAAGCCCATGTGTTAAGTTAGTACATCCCTATACCATCATCTAATTATTCCAAATTAGTAGGTTAAGGATGATTCTCAAGAGGGGTCTCCCACCGAATTTAATCCACCTCCTCCTAGAAAACTACTCCTGATGAGTCTGAGTTGGATTGGTAGTTTCAATTAAAAAAATGGTAGATTATTAATAAAAAAAATGATGGTCCTAAGCTATCTAAGGGGTTGGATCTATAATTGGATTTAAAAGTTGTGAAGTGTGAGAGGGATGGAGTATTGGGCGGTTGGATGTCAATTTGGGTAATAAGTTAATGTCTCCACTTGAGATAGATCAGATTGAAGTTAAATCTTGGAAGAGAAACTAAGCTATAAAGTTAGACACCTCTTCAGATGACTTAGATCTTTTTAATTATATGAATATGGATTCTCCCATGTGTGGATGGATGGATTCTCTTAAACAATATTCATGAAATATGGGTGGATGTAAAATTAAATCCAAACTGGAAAATCATATCATGTAATTTATAATTTAAAACTTAATAGTTTTAGATAATTTGGTATGGTGGCATTTAATTAGTCGATAGGCTTCTTAGTGGGATCTTTTTGCTCCCAGAAAATCATCATCCTTCCTGCCTACCTACTGTCCCCGGATAATTTCGTCGTTTTTCTCCTTTTCGCCGTTTTTTAGGTGTTTTATTTTTGCTCCTCGGTAATTTCTATTTTCATTGTTTTCTTGCTCCGTGGCAATTTCTATTTTCGTTGTTTTCTCATTAATTAAAAATATGGGATACCGCCAAATGTTTCATCATTTTTATTTCCTGTAACGTTTAATGTGTTTGAGTAAATGTAGTTAATATATTGTTATAGTATTTAATTTGAATCCTGTTTGTAGTAGCTAAATATATTTTAATAAACGTGTTAATGATCTCCTCTTTATAGTTTAGACTAAAAAATCAACTTCACTTTTAAAAACCCAAAAAACTAAAATTTCACTGAGATTTATTAGATGCCACGCTGATTGGTCACTTTAAACAAAAATTTAAAAACAATATTATATTACTATAAATATTTAATATATTATATAATATAATAATTTAATCTCTTAAGTAAATAAAAAGAGTTTTTCAATTGTAAATAAAATACATTATGTATTTACGATAATTGAAGTATTATTATAATTTATAACATCAATCTCTCATTTCACTCAGAACTATAACTCCTCAAAATGGAATTGGTTCATCTTGCCCTCACTAATTCTAAATCGATTGCTATATTCATGTGGGCGTGGGCAGGGACCATAAGAGATACAATTGTGAAGTTTAATAAAACATTAGTGTCTTAACTGATGCAAGTAGTTTTAAAATCAAAGCATTATGTCAATAGTGTTTATAGTCTTCTGATGCAAGTAGTTTTAAAAAAGAAAGAAACAATTTAAATCAAATTATGGACATATCAAACTGATATACAACATAAAAATATTAAAAAAATATCATAATCAACACCTAACTATAAAATTGTATGAATTGAGGCAATGTTCTTCTCTATCTTTTCCTGCTTCTTTGCCTAGCTTTATGTTTCTAATGAATTTTCCTTAGCTGTTTGAATGTGGATCGTTGACCAGAAAGAAACCAAAATCCCATTATAGTAGCATGATCATACTTTTATTCTTATTTAAAATAAACTTATGTAACATTTCACCCTATCAACTATTTCATCTAAACTCATTCAAGTAGAAAGAAACTGTATTATGAGGCCTGATTATGATGTTAACAGACCCTACAAGATGTGTTTTGAATAATTCATAGTGTAATAACATTTTATATTTTCTATTCGTTTATCATCATTCATTGTTTACAATATTTCTTTTTATAAATGGATCTTTCATCTAAGCATTTGGGCATTCATGTACTATTGTCTGGTGTGTGGCATTAACATTGTATTTAATAGGTAAGATCAACTCTCTTTTTTTTTGGTATGTTTCAATGTTTTTATCAAAATATTATGACACATAATTGTTAATATTTGTTAACTATTAGTATAACCTTTATTAATAACTTAAACTCTTTACTGATACATTTGATTGGTTTTGGACTTGTTGATTTTGAGAGAATATCTTATGTATTATTGAACCTATCTTGACTTCTAATCAAAATATGTATAAATGTTATGAAAGTTTAAATAATTTTTGTTTTTGCATTGTATCTATATATCGTTAGAGAAAAAAGAATCCTTATAAACTATCATAGATATTTTAAATACATCTATCTAAATGACACCAACATATGTTTAAAATACTAAAATAATCTATTAGTATTTTATAAAATTTAATGCATTGAAATTTAATATTTTAAAATATTTAATTTAGAGCTTTAATTATTAATATATTTAATATATAAAATTTAATATATTTACTAATGTTTATTTATTTTATAATTTTATAGATTTATCTTTATATTTACAAAATTTACAAATTTATATTAGTTGAATCATGATTTTTTTATTTTTTATTTTTTTCTGAACTTAATCTAGGTTTTATCATTGCCGCACTCGAACACGAACTCAAACCTTGTGACATAGGTAAAAACAATGCGGATTTTTTTTATTTTTTTCTGAACTTAATCTAGGTTTTATCATTGCCGCACTCGAACATGAACTCAAACCTTGTGACATAGGTAAAAACAATAAGGATTTTTTTTAAAGAGCAACGACAGCTGGAACCAGCGACCACTGCTTACCACCTATAATTTCATTTATCTTTTTTAAAGTTGGTATCAACTTAATGCAAGAAACTCATTAAAAAAGACACTAGAAGCCATGCCAATCAAACCTCAAACATCCTATTACAAAGTTAGTAATCACCATACCCTTTCCAATAGTTTCTTTAAAATGTAGAAGACTTCATCCATTTGTTCATGTATGCTTGAAATTCAATTTTAGATGCACCAAAATCTTCAAGTTGTACGTTACAATGCAATTCCTAAATATGGTACTAAAATTAAGAAAATAATTAGATCAATGAGAATAATTCCTGCTGCTTGACCCTCATTTTGTCTTATAAAGCTTGTAAAATCATCATAACGTGCACACTAAAAAAATTAAAAACCAATGCAATCAATGAAAGTGACATGTCAAATCCATATCCACAATGCTCAACCTTAACTCAAACTCAAAATGGAATTGGCTCATCTTGCCCTCACTAATTTTAAATTGATTGTTATAGTCATCCTGACGTGGGCAGGGACTGATAAGAGATACATCCATGAAGTTTAATAAAGCTTTGGTGTTTTAACTGATGCAATTAGTTTTAAAATCAAAGCATTTTGTCAATAGTGTTTATAGTCTTATGATGCAAGTAGTTTTAAAAAAGAAACAAACAAAATTACGTATATATCAAACTAATATACAACATAAAAATATTAAAAAATCTCATAATCAATACCTAGCTATAAAATTGTATGAACTAATGTAATGCTCTGCTCTATATTTTCTTGCTTATGTGTTTGACTTTATGTTTCTAATGAATTTTCTTTAGGTATTTGAATGTGGACCGTTGAATAGAAAAAACCAAAACCCCATTACTGTAGCATGATCATACTCTTATTCTTATTTGAAATAAACTTATGTAACATTTCACCCTATCGGCTATTTCGTTGTGCATAAATTCGTGCAACTACTAGTGAAATTCAAAGTTATCCTAACTGATTTTGAGCACCTTAAAAGATGATTCAATACTGGGGATTAAACTTTAAATTTATCACAATATTCTGGGAATGCTAGTGACATTATTCTGATCCTATCATTCAATCTATTATCCATTTGCTTCGAGAGGCCAAGATTCTTAAGGTTTGTAGATAGTCCTATCTCTAAAATTATAGTTGCTGCCTAATATGCAACGTTGGTACCCTTGAAATATTCCAAGAGACCACTTTTCAGAGAAACTGCTAAATTTAATCAGTAGCAATGGGAGAGAAATTTGACGAAGCTCCCTGCGCATTAAATTAGACTATTTCAAATCCACCCAAGACTTTTCGCACTGCCTCAACACTCTCCACCTAAATATATACTCAATGGGCATCATATAAATTAAATTAGACTGTCTGAACATGGTTAATAATAGATAGTTGTAGATATAGAGATAACTTGTATCACAACTTAAAGGAAATTTTGCCTCGTCTATAAATATCCATTGGGGTTGGTATGATATGGTACAAGACATCAGTGCAGTATTAACTTTGTAGGTGAAAATATTCAAACATTGAGATTTATACAAAATCTAGAATCTTACATATGGCCTGATAGCCTATTTAACAAATATGTTCTCACTGAAATTGGATGAAATTCATCAGAACTTCTAATCCCCTTTAGATAATTACAACCTCTATCTCAAAGCCAAAATGTTACATGGTAGAGAGTATCTATCTCTTAGTGAATAGAGAAAACTGAACTCCCTTCATAAATGATAACTTGGGAAATCTTCATAGTAGGCTAACCTTAAATCCAACTCAAGACAATATTGATAATGATAAATTATCCTCTTTATCGAGCGTGTTGCATAATGGCATGTAGATTTCTATTACATCACAATAAAGACAGCTCTTCAATACTGCTATGGAAGATCCAAAAGATAATATTTTGGAAATATTGTGCAAGCTCATGGTAGCTACAAAACTTTGATGCAATGGATATAATGTAAGACTTATTTTGTTAGATTTTGAATGCTCAATTAAAGGGTATATGCAATTATACTGTATCTGATTATTGGTCTAAAATTTGAATGAATTATGTAAGCAGCTCCATGATCCATTGTTTATTTAACTGTTCCAAATTATTCAGACAACTTCAAAAATTGATGACCTTTAAATTCTTTTTCATGCTTTATCTTATCTGGACATGAATTTGTCACCCTTGATATGGCATCCAGATTGATCTCATGTTTTTGAGCTCAAAAAATAATGAATATCAAGGCAGGCAAGGGAAAAAATTCTTTAACTTCTGCATAGTATGAGAGGTATTGCTTTAAAAAAGGCAATATGTTAGACATTTGCATCATTTCTCTAATTATATATAGACAACGATATACTTTCTCAAACTAGTATAATGAATACACATGAATGTGATCAACTTACAAGTTCCAAGAGCTAGAATTTAACCTAGAGAATTTTACATGAAAGAAGACTAACCTGTGATGGAAGACAAACTTGAAACTAGCAAACATAAAGGACAAAAACTTCTTAATGGAACTTATAAACATCTAAAATGTAGAACTTTGACTATCAGAGGCTAATGTTTCTATGGGATTGGTATTGTGTAGGAGGTCTGATATGGTAGATGTTAAATTGAAAGCAACTATACCTTCCATGAAAGATGTCTTGAGCCTCTCCAAGACCTTGGCTACATCCCTCATGGAAGGTCATTTTGTTGATGTGTTTTCCTTGCACATGCAACGTAGAATAAAATACTCACGTACTCTATCCTCTCTTAAATAAAATCACTCAAATGCTAAACCAAGTGATCAAATGAGTAAATTCCAAGGTTCTCTTGTATTAGTTCTTTGACTTTGCAATTTTAGATAGTTTAGTGGTAATGATGTGATGTTTGTTGTTCTCACAAAGGGACTTACATAAATGCTCAACAATTAGGAAATTTGTTCTTTCAGGCACAAGGTGACATTGCTCCTTCAAAGGCTCTACAACTTGATAGCTTATGATATGGCAATGAAACTCTTGATCCTAATCCTAACAAAGTTTATGAAAAAAAAAGTGCAAAAGAGAAAGGGTTCAGGAAACCCTAATCTAAATGCAAGCAGTTATCATCAATCCATTGAAATCCCAACCACATTTTGCTTCGCCATGAAACAACAACTACGCAAAGGTGATGCAATCTTCTGAGGAAAGCGAAAGGTTTTCAAATTACTTATGCGCATGAACTTCCACAAGCATGAAAGGTGAATGATATAAGATAATCGAAGTTAGGCTTTGATTAAGTTTAGACTAACCATGCACTACAACTTGCCATCAACAAATCATAAATGGTGTGAACACATAAGGGTTTCAATCATGAATTAATAATGACAACTTCCATGAACATAAACAAGCTGGCTGAAAATAAACTAAGTTAAATTTATACCATGAGTGAACACTTAGAAACCATGCAACAATCTAAAACAACACAAGATCACCATGAAGAGCTCAATAGTGAACTTTTATTTATTCCAGCAGAGTTTTGACAACAATTTCTCAAAGTCCTCCCTCGCAAATGAGAGGAGAGGGGGGATTTTCTGGCCTCCAAATTACAATCAAGGGCCATGATTCACTTGAGGGATCAATGGCTCACAATTAGACAACAATGCAAGGTAGGTACAACAACCGCCCATAATAAATGCTAAATATATGAGAAGAGGACATTGTACAATAGCCCAAGAAAGTCAAGGATAATGCCAACTAGACTCCCACTAAGGAGCCTCTAGAAGATGCTTCTCTTTTCCTCCCCTTTTAGAGAAGATACATTAAATCTGGACACTATTTGAACAATCTCCTGCATTGGTACACTTGGCAAACTTTGGATGGTGCCTTCAATGATTACCAACTCACTTGTGCTTGTGGCAAAAGTCTCTTCCCAATTTTCCATCAATGATTGAAACGCGCCCATGGAAGTGGAAAGTGCATGTGTGTCATCTAGGCGCTCCTCCAAAACGGCGCTAGTACTCCTAAAGTAGCGGGCATGCATCTTTTCTCTTAACTCTGCCGCATTCACATTCCCTTTATGATCAAATATCTTCTCAATTGACAAGAATGTTAGGAATTTGCAAGTCTAATTAAACCAATTCCACATAACCCAATAGGAGAAACAAGATGCATAAACAACCAAAATGCAAAAGATCAATGAACAAGCAACAAGGGAATACAAGATATACCCTGGGAAAACCCTTTCCAGGGAAAACCCCAGCCTCTAAAAGAATCCATGCTCACATGTATTATTCAACAATGAAAATATTACAATACAATCTTTGAGCCTCCATGAATACCTCTGAACCATCAAGAAGCTCTAATGCAACCTCCATGTGTACAACCAAGAATCCACACATCACCTGCCATGCTTCACAATCTACACTTAAGGAGAGAGCTCAATACAATGACACCCTCTCACAAAACCTCTTGTAGAGGAAAACTAATGCATTGTAGACTTAAATAAAATTTAGGGATAAACCTATCTGAACAGTCCACTCTATCATTGCATTCCTACATTGAATTATCGACCAAGGAGCGTAAGCTTATGATGATGCCCGCACTATATATGCATTCAAGACTCATTGCTATCCTAAACTAAATCATACATACTTATTCTAATTAACTTAATTTACCAAAGTTTAGAGAAATGAAAGAACAACAAAAACAGTTAAAAATCTAGTTGCTACAGGTACCCTCAGCATAAGCTGAAGATAACTATACTCAACATTGAATTATAGAATTAACTCAAATTACACAAAATGATAAAAGAATTGACACTAACATCCGGAGGAATTTAATTATGTATTATATTCATGAATCACAACTATTAGGAATAGTAATCATGATTTCTTACTTATTTCACAATGCAATGTATAAGATAACGTGAAACAGTTTAACTAGAAATGCATGAATAAATAAGCAAATGTATGAAGTGAGAGTTAGTACCTTGAGTGGCGAGCTCAGGAACTATCTCACTTCTTCTGGAAACTAAATCTACTTCATATCTTCACACATTTCCCATTACACGCAGTTGAATTCAATTCATATCAAAGACAGAATATTCTTTAGATTTTATTCAAAATCAAAACATGTCTGGAATAACTGATAATTGTAAAAACAAAGTAACGGCTATGTAGATAGAAAGTAAAAAAAAAATAACAACTCCCTAATCAACGAACTCATCCCCTAACTTATGCAAATGTGGGAGAGTTTTATGTGATCTTCCAGCTAACTGTGATCATCAATTCATCCCTGGATATCAAGATATAGTTTTGATATCAACATATTAATTATCTAGAACAAAGGAAGCAGAGTCCTATTCAAATAGAAATCCCACACAATGTCTCATGAATGAAAGCACATAAGTTGCGGTTAGACTTCTAGAACAAGTCTTCTTCTTCTCTTGCATTTATTTTTCCATGATGACCATGTTCATCTCCACCGATCTTCACTTCTGGCACTTGGACTGCACTTTAATTAATTCCCCTATTCTGCAACTTGCTAAAATTACTCCTTCCTAGATGCCAGGTCTTTACTGCACAGGGTTAATTATCCAAACATATATACACAAAATAACCTTTCATATTAAACGTATGAAATCCTATCTATATTACATGTATATCGATAATTTAAATCATCCACTTGATAATATAACCACCATATTCCATTTACCAGCATAGGTTTAAAGTCTCTGAGAAGTATATGTGAAACAACATATAATAAAGGTAATGTCTGTAAAGTTCTTGCAAGTTCATATGAAAAGGTCTTAAAAACATATAAAAACATTGTAAAAGGAAGTCAATATTTCAACCCATCATCTCTCCCCAACTTAAACTTTTGCTTGTCCCTAAGCAAAACCAAGGAACTAACATCTAGGGCAAGAGATTATAATATAGAGTGATTTTTCTGAGGTCCATGTTTTCTTTGACTCCTCCTTGTTTGAGATAAAATCCATTGTAACATGCAAGTCTCTCCATCCTATTTAGCTCAACACGCCTATACTTATCACCTCTCCCTCCTGTCCAGTGTGGCACTAGATAGAGAAAGATGGGAGGTAGGTAAGTAAGAGGAAACCATGCTACTCCCTTTTGGTCTGAGATCTAGATGTACCTACATAACCTCTCAAACATATTCATGAAGTTGTGGAAAGAGTGGGGTTCCTTCTTTTGCAATTCTGGAGTTAGGCTATCCCACTTGTTATGCGCATACCTTTGGCAATTTTGAATGATGGACACTGCTAATCTGTCTATCCTTCTATAATCCCTGAGTCTTAAATCCATGATTACCTTACCTAGACCCTTATGAGAAAGTAATGTTAGCCATTGGGTCAGGATCACTTCAGGGTTTAAGGCTTCTTTCCTAATTGGCAGTGGCTCCTTCTTTTCCTGTTCCTCATACTGGTCCATCAATTCTCCCCTAAGTTGTTCATTTTTAAAGTATGACATTAGTGCTCTGATCTATAGGTCTCCAACATAGATGCAGGGGTTCCATTATGTGTCCTCATCCATCAAGTAATTATGCAAATAGTATTCACACAACTGGTCCTGTTCTTCTAAACTGAGCTCTTTGAAATATTTGCAAAAAATGTGCCTTGAATGCAAGTCAGGTTGATTATTAATAAATCTATTGAACTAAAAACTAAGAAACTTCTCTTTTAAAAACAATGCATAAATTTTTGGTGGAGGTCTGCATTCAATGATTTGTTTAACCCTATTAATGACCTCTGTCAGACAATTCTCCAACCTTTTGATTGTCAAATCCTTTTCTTCAACTGATGCATTGAGATTGTGTTTCTCTTTTTTCTGAATGGTTTTATCAGTCAATTTGATTAGTTCAAAGCCTAGAGATAGAGTAGTATGGTACTTTGGGGTTTTTGTCACTGGAGGTTGGAGAGTGAGTACTTCTTCCTCCTCAATTTTTTTTTTATTTTCAACCAATTGTGCCAATAAATCTAAGTTAGAACCATGGCCATAAGTCTTAATTTTCTCTTCCAACTCCTGAATCTTTTTTCTCTTTTTCTTTATCTTTTTATTCATACCCCTTTACCTGTTCCTCCAGCTGTCTTATTCTGTCCAAGGCTTCTTGAAGTTCCTTCCTGATATCTCTGTCCTCCAATAATTCTTTTTCTTTTTAAACATTTAAATTTTCATCATCTCCCTCTTTAGGAACATCAAAAATTTCTTTAGCAGAATCATCAGGCATAGACTTACCCATTTTTCTTGCAGTAAACAAATCTTCTAACTCAGAATCAGAAGAAGAAATTACCTTCTTTTCTTTGCAGATATGTTAACATTTTCACAGGCATCAGCAGAGACATCCTCAAGAGGGTTTTCTCCTTTATATGAATCTATATTCAGTGGAATTGGATCATTTTCCTGATGGCCTTTACTTTTGTCCTTTCTTTCATGTTCCTCAACAAATTTTTCTTTGGCACTTTGCCTCTTTAGCCTACCTGAGCATCTAGGAGTGGCAGTCTCCTGATTATCTCCCTTTTTCCTCCTATTATTGTCCCTCTTCTTCCTTATCTCCCCTACAATTTCTTCTTTTATTGTACTCTTATGCTTCCTCACACACTTCCTACTCTTCTTTTCTTTACCACATGTTGAAGGAGTGCTTCTTTTAAATTTAGGGGTGGATGTTGAGGGTCCTTCAGCTACTACAGGTCTAGATTCTGGAGGATTTTCATCTTGTGGCTCTTCATGCTCAGTTTCATGTGGAGGCTCAGGTTCATATGGAATCTCATCTTCTGGTTTTGGTGCCTCTAATAGTGTTGAAATATCCACACATTGTTTAAAGGCTTCACACTCAACCTATGGGTACTGAATTCTCAAACTCCTCTTTATTAACAGAGCTATTAAACAATGGTGGGAAAGAGTGGTGTCTGCCTATTGTCTCTGATATTCTGAAGACATCCTTTTCAACATACTATACAGATAATTTGGAACATTGATAAGTTTTTCATGTCGTAAATGATTGAGCAATTTAAGATGTGCAGTATATAACATATTGTATCTACCATCACAGGTAATATACTTGATAATATATAAGGCACATTTCCCCCAAAAGAAGGGAAGAGATAGTCGTTTGGTACCTTGTGTGGTAGAATCCAGGTGTTCACCTCTTTCACAGAACTCCTCCCTAGTTGCTGCTACATCAGCTCTAGCTGGGTACTTGGACCATGTTCGTGACAACCCTGTGACCTGAGCAATAGATAACTTGGAAGCATCTATAGTCAACCCTTTCACCATTGCTTCATCATATTGTAGAGTAAATGCAAATTCTTTCACCATATCATCATCATACTCTATCAATTTTAGGAAGTAATCTAACCAACCTACTCTAGTAAAGAGCGGGAGAACCATCGCATCCTCCAGTATTTCCTTATGTGCCAAAGGTTCTCTTTTGATTATGTCCCCTCCCATTACTGTTGTGAATTGCAAACTCTACAGTGTCAATTTTCTACACAATGTCAATTTTTGTTGCTCAATTCCTGCTGCTTCAGCTCGCCACCCCAAAAGAACCAATCTTACAATCTGCCGCTTCTTTCCTTTTCACTATAACTTCCTTAGGGTACTAATTCACTTGTTGACAGAATAAGGTAAGTTCATGGCACATAATATTTATCTAGTTTTCTTGAAAGGCAAAATGATGTTCAAATGGAAAAAATTGAAAATAAACCCCTCCCCCCAACTTAATTGTGAAGTGACCACACTTCATGTGGTAGGTATTATGGAATGAGGAGTAGTGATTAAAAGAAATGGTGGTAATATTCTTCACATGCATGAAATAAACTATGGCAAATCATGAATATAAAAAGAAATCTAGTTGTAATAAGTGAAAGTTATTAAATGTACATATGAAGTGGAAATGAATAATTAACATACCTTGGAAGTTGTGAAATGTTGGAGTATGCAAGACACTGAGAAGGTGGGGTGAATCAGTGTCTTATAAAATAGACTTTTTTTGGCAACACTCAATTAACTTTTACCAACTGTGAACTACAACCTTAAATGGTGAAAGCAAGACATTCATTTAATAACCAAGATGAACTATCAAACCAACTTGTGAGCATGAAAAGATAGAACAACTATTTGTGAACTATGAAGAATCATTAGAACAATTCATCAAGACAAACAATAGAGGCAGATTGTTACTTCATTGGACAAAGATAAGTATCAAAGTATTATGCATTTGTGTTGGTTTACTATGAGCATCATATAACAGTTAAATTATGAAATAATGAACAAAAACTCATGACCAGAACAAGTAATCATAACACAGAGATTGTCCTGAGTGGAAAACCCACTGGGGCATAAAAACCACTTGAAAAATGCCTCACTGGCTTATTTAATGAATCTCATTAATTACAAGCCTCACTGGCTACAAAATACCTCACTGGCAAAGCCTCACTGGCTACACAAAATGCCTCACTGGAAGAGCCTCACTGGCTACACAAAATACCTCACTGGCAAAGGTCATTTCTTGGTTTACTAACTTGACCTTACAATATATGCTCTAATCATAGATAAAAACAAATGCAGAGGGACACTCTGTTCTCTTAGTTCCAGACTGACATAACCTCAACAATGCATGCACATTTTTTTTGTATTTTCATCATCAATATTATCTTTGTTTTTATACAACAAAACTATATATCATCTGTTCAAAGTTCTTCTTCCTTTCATTAAACAGTTCGAGAAATGTAACTGTCTTTTCTTAACTGTCTAAAACTGATTCATAAAGTTTTCTTAACTGTCAGAATAGTTAGGTCGAATGATCACATGATGTTTTATTTGAGATACCATAGTTCTGTAATTTCATCAACTGTATAAAGAAATAAACATGATACTTGTTAAACACTTAACCAGGGTTACAAACCCAAAACTATTTCATGAAACCATATGAAAAAAATTTAACCTGAATGTTCATTTCAGGACAGTTATAACTGTTTGAAGTCATCCATAACTAACAATGGAGTTATAACCAATAACCCTTATTAACTGTCTTAACCAAGACAAAAGAAATAAACTTCAAACTGTGTATAGGGTTAAAGAACACTCTTCTTTAACTATCAAAATCTACCTGTGCAATAACTGAATGTTCTTGTTGTAATACAATAGAAAACATATTCTTAATTTGTTTTGAAACCAAAGTGAATCATTTACTAGACCAAGAGTAACTATTTGATACTTAAGTGAAACCCTAGGGCTCAAAACCCTAGTTAAATAACTTCCAAGATGCTTCACAGAAAAATCCCAAAACACTGATACGAAGCAATAGTTCAAACTGTTCAAGAGTATACAAGATCATAGAGAGCCTTTCCAAAATTTTACTTCAAACCAAAAAGATTTCATTTCTTCAAAACCCTTGTCATAGCCATTTTGAAACAATTTTAACAAATAATAAACACAACCCAAAACAAATGTAATCTCTGCATCAAAAATATGAAACAAATTTCAAACCCAACTTACTATATCCAACAGCCAACAAGTGAAACTGAAGATACATAGTGTACTCACAGTCAACAAGATTAAATCTAGCTTTGTCACCTCTGGAGATACCTTAGACAGTCAAACATCAAAGATTCAAGCAGCTTCTTCCTTATTTTTTCATGATTACGGCCAAGTAAAAATGAAACCCTTCTCCATATTCATAACACAGACTTTGCAAAATGAATACCAAGACCAATCTTTTTGTCCAATGCAACTGGTGCCACAAGTAAACCCTAGCACAACCGGTGGCAAAAAAACACATTACCTTATTAAAAACTGCATTGACCTCTTCAGCAGGTAAGTTGCTAAAAGCAGCCGATGAGAAACACTTTTGTAATGTTTGCAATAGAGTCCAAACAAAACAATATCGAGGTCAACACTTTAAACATTTTAACCCCTTAGTGCCTTTAAAACATTAAGTGTCTTTATCATAAAATGACATTAAATATCTAGCCAAGAGATAGAACAAGCTTGTCAAATGAGCTTATCATTATATGCCATGTCAAACATGAACCCTCATAAGGTGCAAAACTGAACATGTGCCAACCAATCACAAGAGTAATTACAAAGTCAATATCAATACATATGCCTGTTACCATAATGCCAAAGACCAATCTGCCTGTCACTTAAAAAGACAACAAACCTAGTACATTGACAACAAATTGCATCATACTATAGCAAACTGTAAACATCGTGATGAAAACTGTAAACAACATGATCAAGTTATGGTCAACTAAATATGTTTCACAAGCCAACTGAAAGAGCCAAAGTACCATATCCAACCATATCCAATCCACACTATCAAGAGAGATTGTGTCTTTGACATCAAGGACAACAAACTCCCCCTCTGTCCATGATGGCAAAACACAACTCTCTCTCCCCCTTTTTGACATCAAGACAAAGAGAGAAAGAAAAGTGTGCCAATGCCTCCAGAAGATGAGCAATATAAGCCTGAAATAAGAAACAAAGTCAGAAATATACATCATACCAAACATATCATGATTGTTCCATGAAAAAGATCCATCCAGAATATCTGAAACAGAATTGAGATGTCAGCACCATAATAAAATGTCAGTAGCATAATAAGCATAAAGAGCATGTAGCAAAGATGGACAAAAACTGAGGAGACTATCACCACTATCCAAAACATTAGAATTACTAAAGCATAATCATAAATAACTCAACAGGGGCTATAAAGTATGTAAAACACTCCTCCTATAATAGATCTCCATTGACAAAACTATTCCAATTGTAAAGCGAAGATTACTATGTTAGCTCTCTATTCATGCAAGCATGAGGTCAGTAAAACCATTTTGGCTATCAAGATCTACAGAGACAACATTCACCACTTTCAAAAGAATCTAGGAAAGTGCATTTGAAACCAAGCAAAGTGTATTTCAGTGGACATCTTCACTATCCACTTGTGAATCTTTTGCCTTTAGTTCGGTCCTCTGTGATAACCAAGTTCACCTCCTAACACCTTCAAAGACAACTACATATCGTTGATGCATTAGAATGACAAACAAGTATCTTTGTAGCCCCATTATCATAGCTTACACATAGTATCCACTGTTCTCAAGCATTTCAGGCATTACAATAAAGAAAACTACTACACTTCCACTGTGTATTGTCATAGCAAATGCCACTGTAACCAATATGCTATGATATCAAATATGTTGTGTCATACCAAGACTGTCAATATACCTGCACAAACAACTGCTAATAAATCATTAAGCATTAGGCAAAGCAATGTTATTTCATTGTCAGAGTTTGTAGAGTAGACTACTGTCCACTGTCAGAGGAGCATCACTATCACCAACTGCTATTATCAACACTATTAGGGACACATGATAGTACTTAACACTAAAATGAGATTTATTACTATCACAAGATCACTGTCAGTAGAGAAACATCAGATCAGAGATACGACTTATTTCATTGAGGCGAGCAATCAAATAATTCATGTTGCATACATGTCTACCAAAATACATGCAATTGCAACTGCAAAAGGCTGACAGATAATACAGAGAGTATCTTGAATAAATGTTTACATCTTAGAATACCTCTACAAAAAATAAGATCATTACTGTCTAATTTCACTGTTAAGCCTACTGTGAAGGTAAACACTATCACCTTATAACAGCAGTATCAACTACCATCATTTGTCCAAGATGTTGTCCTTAAAAGTCAGCTTATCAAGGGCATTTTGTTTTATCAAGGAGCACTTTAAAACTATCCCAACAATTGTAACCATTGTCATCATCCTTTGGCTGAGAAAGTAGACATGAAAAGCATTGTTTTCACTTGAGAGAAATACTAATATCCAAGCAACATATCACTGTCAAAGAGCCAAAAGACACACTTCATTGACTATCTAGCATTCAAGCAAGAGATCCATTTCACTGACCATTGTCACACTATGAACTAGCACTATATCATGATTGAGGCAAGTATACACAGCACTGACTATCACAAAACAATAATATTGCCATATTTCTTAAATCTATGCATGAGTCATAACACACTATCCACCACATCAAAGACATCAAGGTGAGGCTATGAGCAAACTCAAGCATGCAACTTTTAAGCATGAAGTTATAAACTATGATATCCTGATGTTCAGACATAAATCATGATGAACACATGAACATCCTAAATTAAGATGATAAGAACTTTGATTTTTCTCTTCTCTTGATCTCAACACAACCCTTAGTTAACTCACCAAACACAACATGTATGAATCCAATGAAAAACCAATAGAAATCTTCACATCTATCATCATAATGAACATCAAAACAATCCATGCAACATGATAAGAGCACACCTTTGACTTTATGAACCTTTGTAGCTCATGGAGATATCAATACTACAGACCATAATCAGAAGTAACAATATCTCATGTAAATCAAATATGAAGATCCAATCACAGAATCAGACATGAACCACCCATATTCAGTTAACTTTGGTATTTATGTAACAACAACAACCCTTTACTATGAATGAGCATCATGGGTAGCACAACATGGAATCAATAAATCACTTCTTGATCTTCTCTAGGGGATGTAGTGTAAAACACTAATCTGCTCCCCCTATCTCCAAGCTCCTACTTATTTAGCATTTTGTGAGCTATGCACTGGTTCAGGACTTGCATTTTCTACATTTTGTTTTCTCCTCCAAACTAATATAGGTTCTTTCTTTTGCTTGTCCAAAGCACTTAACTTTTCGTTATATCTAACTGATTTTACAGGATTACTCTAGCAATATTGTGATGTATGTCCAACCCTGTTGCACCTATAACATATGATATCGCCAAAAGAATAATAATGTCTATTTCTTGAGTTTCTATAATCATATCTTGCATGCATCCAACAGTCTCTTCTCATATGCCCAATCTTATTGCAGTTATAGCAAACAACATTGTAGGTCTGATTTGACAAACCATAATAGCTACAATTCCTAGCTCTATGACCATACTTATGACAGACATAGCAATAACCATGAAACTGAGTTTAGTTATACCTGATCGAATGATATTGCCTGATAGATGAAGGTCTTGAAAAACTGTTAGTTCTTCTTCTCCTAATATCAGCAGTTTTATCCTTTGCTTTCTTCTTGTCATCATCAGAAATAGCTGAATGATAATTTAGATCTATCTTCTACCTAGGAGTCTGTCTAACCTTGAAACTCTTCCTATCTGATGTTGCAAAAACTATTTCCCTTTTAACTTCATCTTTAACACTAGAGCTTTCCCCTTTTTCATATCCTAAGCCAAAATGATCCTTGTAGTTTTTCTGACTACTCAATATTTCATTCAAACATTCAGTACTCTTGTCAAATTGAATATTCTTGTGAAGTTTAGAAGAAGCCTTTTCCAAATCCTTTTTTAAAGAGACTATTTCTGCCTCTAACTTTAGACATTCTATTCTTTTTACTTCAAAATCAGATTTAGTCATATCTATTATTCTTTTGGCTTCCTCTATTTCAGTTTTTAAACTCATAATCAATTTATCAGATTCATTAACATGACTTTTTAATTCTGCAATATGATTTCTGGCATTTTCAAACTCTAAAGAAGATTTTCAAAAGTTGAACGAACCTTGTCCTTGGATTCTTTTTCTTTTTGAAGCTGGTCTTTTAAACTCCTATTTTCTTTACTAAGTTGATTGATTGTATCTAGGGAACATAGAAGTTCTCCTTCAACATCAACTTCACAATCATCTTCGTTAAACTCCTAACCATTTTCATCCTCAAAGAAATCTTCTTCTGCATCATCAATTTCAACTACAAAATCATCAAGTTTTTGTCTACTAATATTCACATTATCAAGACACTTAACTTCAGGACTGATCTATTTATGACACTTTGTATCTGCATTCATGGTTGACTCATGCAACAACTCATTGTTGGACTTAACTAAGGCTTGCTTTTCAACTTTTTGATCAGCATTCTTCTTTTCTCTATTTGAGGCCTTAATTCTTCTACCCTTTCCCATGGTACTCCACTATTAGGACCTACCCAAGTCAGTTAGACTTCAAATAGGGAACCTACGCTTTGATACCACTTGTTGGAGTACGCAAGACACTGAGAGGGGTGGTGAATCAGTGTCTTATAAAACAAACTTGTATTTGGTAACACTCAATTAACTTTTACCAACTATGAACTGCAACCTTAAATGGTGAATGCAAGACATTCATTTAAGAACCAAGATGAACTATCAAACCAACTTGTGAGCATGAAAAGGCAGAACAACTATTTGTGAACTATAAAGAATCATTAGAACAATTCATAAAGACAAACAATAGAGGTAGATTGTTACTTCATTAGACATAGATAAGTATCAAAGTATTATGCATTTGTGCTGGTTTACTATGAGCATCATATAACAGTTAAATTATGAATTAATGAACAAAAACTCATAAGAAGAACAAGTAATCATAACACAGAGATTGTCCTAAGTGGAAAACCCTCCGGGGCATAAAAACCACTCGAAAAATGCCTCACTCACTTATTTAATGAATCTCACTGATTACAGGCCTCACTGGCAAAGCCTCACTGGATACACAAAATGCCTCACTAGCAGATCCTCACTGGCTACACAAAATGCCTCACTGGAAAAGCCTCACTGGCTACACAAAATGCCTCACTGGCAAAGGTCATTTCTTGTCTCACTAACTTGACCTTACAATATATGTTCCAATCATAGATAAAAACAAATATAGAGGGACACTCTGTTTCTCTTAGTTCCAGACTGACATAACCTCAACAATGCATGCACATTTTTTCTGTATTTTCATCATCAATATTATCTCAATTTGTATACAACAAAATTGTATATCATCTGTTCAAAGTTCTTCTTCCTTTCATTAAACAGTTCAAGAAATGTAACTGCCTTTTTTTAACTATCTAAAACTAATTCAGAAAGATTTCTTAACTGTCAGAATAGTTAGGTTGAATGACCACATGAGGTTTTATTTGAGATACCATAGTACTGCAACTTCATCAACTGTATAAAGAAATAAATAGGATACTTGCTAAACCCTTAACCAGCGTTACAGACCCAAAACTGTTTCATGAAACCATATGAAAAAATTTTGACCTGAATGTTCATTTCGGGACAATTATAACTATTTGAAGTCATCCATAACTGACAATGGAGTTATAACCAATAAACCTTATTAACTATCTTAGCCAAGACAAAAGAAATAAACTTCAAACTGTGTATAGGGTTAAAGAAGACTCTTCTTTAACTATCAAAATATACCCGTGCAATAACTGAGTGTTCTTGTTGTAATACAACAGAAAACATATTCTAAATTTGTTTTGAAACCAAAGTGAATCATTTACCAGACCAAGAGTAACTATCTGATACTCAAGTGAAACCCTAGGGCTCAAAACCCTAGTTAAATAACTTCCAAGATGCTTCACAGAAACATCCCACATCACTGATAAGAAGCAATAGTTCAAACCGTACAAGAATATACAAGACTGGAGAGAGCCTTTCCAAAATTTTACTGCAAACCAAAAAGATTTCATTTCTTCAAAACCCTTGTCATAACCATTTTGAAACAATTTTGACAAATAATAAACACAACCCAAAACAAATGTAATCTCTGCATCAAAAATATGAAACAAATTTCAAACCCAGCTTACTATATCCGATAGCTGACAAGTGAAACTGAAGATACTTAGTGTACTCACAGTCAACAAGATTAAATCCAACTTTATCACCTCTGGAGATACCTTGGACAGTCAAACATCAAATATTCAAGCAGCTTCTTCCTTATTTTCTCATGATTATGGCCAAGTAAAAATGAAACCCTTCTCCATATTCATAACACAAACTTTGCAAAATGAATACCAAGACCAATCTTTTTGCCTGATGCAACCGGTGCCACAAGTAAACCCTAGCACAACTGGTGGCAACAAAAGCATATTACCTTATGAAAAACTGCATTGACCTTTTTCGGCAGGTAAGTTGCTAAAAGCAGCTGATGAGAAACACTTTTGTAATGTTTAAAATAAAGTCCAAACAAAACAATATCAGGGTCAACACTTTAAACATTTTAACCCCTTAGTGCCTTTAAAACATTAAGTGTCTTTATCGTAAAATGATATTAAATATCTATGCCAAGAGATAGAACAAGCTTGTCAAATGAGCTTATCATTATATGCCATATCAAACAGGAACCATCATAAGGTGCAAAACTGAACATGTGCCAGCCAATCACAAGAGTAATTACAAAGTCAATATCAATACATATGCCTATTACCATAATGCCGCTGTAATATCATAATGCCAAAGGCCAATCTGCCTATCACTTAAAAAGACAACAAACCCACTGCATTGACAACAAATTGCATCATACTATAGCAAACTGAAAACATCGTGAGCAAAAATGTAAACAACATGATCAAGTTATGGTCAACTAAATATGTTTCACAATCCAACTAAAAGAGCCAAAGTGCCATATCCAACCATAGCCAATCCACACTATCAAGAGAGATTGTGTCTTTGACATCAAGGACAACAACTTAGGACAACAAATTCCCCCTTTGTCCATGATGGCAAAACACAACTCTCTCTCCCCCTTTTTGACATCAAGATAAAGAGAGAAAGAAAAGTGTGCCAATGCCTCCAAAATATAAGTCATATAAGCCTGAAATGAGAAACAAAGTTAGAAATATAAATCATACCAAACATATCATGACTATCCCATGAAGAAGATTTGTCCAGAATATCTAAAATAGAATTGGGATGTTAGCACCATAATAAAATGTCAGCAGCATAATAAGCATAAAGAGCATGTAGCAAAGATGGACAACAATTGAGGAGACTATCACCACTGTCTAAAACATCAGAATTATTGAAGCATAATCATAAATAACTCAACAGGGGCTATAAAGTATGTAAAACACTCCCCCTGTAATAGAGCTCCATTGACAAAACTGTTCCAATTGTAAAGCGAAGATTACTATGTTAGCTCTCTGTTCATGCAATAACGAGGTCAGTAAAACCATTTTAGCTATCAATATTTATAGAGACAACATTCACCACTTTCAAAAGAATCCAAGAAAGTGCATTTGAAACCAAGCAAAGTGTATTTCAGTGGACATCTTCACTATCCACTTGTGAATCTTTTGCCTTTAGTTCGGTCCTCTGTGATAACCAAGTTCACCTCCTAACACCTTCAAAGACAACTACATATTGTTGATGCATTAGAATGAAAAACAAGCATCTTTGTAGCCCCATTATCATAGGTTACACATAGTATCCATTGTTCTCAAGCATTTCAGGCATTACAATGAAGCAAACTACTACACTCCCACTGTTTATTGTCACATGCAAACACCACTGTAACCAATATGCTATGATATCAAATATGTTGTGCCATACCAAGACTATCAAATACCTGCACAAACAACTACCAATTAATCATTAAGTATTAGGCAAAGCAATGTTATTTCATTGTTAGAGTTTGCAGAGTAGACTATTGTCCACTATCAGAGGAGCATCACTATCACCAACTGCTATTATCAACACTGTTAAGGGGACATGAGAGTACTTAGCACTGAAATGAGCTTTATTACTGTCACAGGATCACTGTCATTAGAGAAATATCAGATCAGAGATACGACTTATTTCATTGAGGTGAGCAATCAAATAATTCATGTTGCATACATGTCTACTAGAATACATGCAATTGCAACTGCAGAAAGCTGACAGATAATACAGAGAGTATCTTGAAGAAATGATTACATCTTAGAAAACCTCTCCAACAAATAAAATCATTACTGTCTGATTTCACTGTTAAGCCTACTATGAAGGTAAACATTGTCACCTTATAACAGAAGTATCAACTACCATCATTTGTCCAAGATGCTATCCTTAAAAGTTAGCTTATCAAGGGCATTTTGTTTTATCAAGGAGCACTTTAAAATTGTCCCAACTGCTACAACCATTGTCATCATCCTTTGGTTGAGAAAGTAGACATGAAAAGCATTGTTTTCACTTGAGAGAAAGACTAATATCCAAGCAACATATCACTGTCAAAGAGCTAGAAGACACACTTCATTGACTATCTAGCATTCAAGCATGAGATCCATTTCACTGACCATTGTCACACTATGAACTGTCACTATCTCATGATTGAGGCAAGTATACAGAGCACTAACTATCACAAAACAATAATATTGCCATATTTCTTAAATCTATGCATGAGTCATAACACACTGTCAACTCCATCAAAGACATCAAGGCGAGGCTATGAGCAAACTCAAGCATGCATCTTTTAAGCATGAAGTTCTAAACTATGATATCCAGATGTTCATACATAAATCATGATGAACACATGAACATCCTGAATTAAGATGATAAGAACTATGATTTTTCTCTTCTCCTGATCTCAACACAACCCTTAGTTAACTCACCAAACACAACATGTATGAATCCAATGAAAAACCAATGGAAATCTTTATATCTATCATCATAATGAACATCAAAACAATCCATGCAACATGATAAGAGCACACCTTTGACTTTATGAACCTTTGTAGCTCATGGAGATATCAATACTGCAGACCATAATCAGAAGTAACAATATCTCATGTAAATCAAATATAAAGATCCAATCATATAATCAGACATGAACCACCCATATTCAGTTAACTTTGGTATTTATGTAACAACAACACCCCTTTACTATGAATGAGAATCATGGGTAGCACAACATGGAATCAATAAATCACTTCTTGATCTTCTCTAGGGGACGTAGGGTAAAACACTAATCTGCTCCCCCTATCTCCAAGCTCCTACTTATTTAGCATTTTGTGAGCTATGCACTGGTTCAGGACTTGCATTTTCTACATTTTTTTTTCTCCTCCAAACTAATATAGGTTCTTTTTTTTGCTTGTCCAAAGTGCTTACCTTTTCGTTATATCTAACTGATCTTACAAGATTACTCCAGCAATATTGTGATGTTTGTCCAACCCTGTTGTACCTATAACATATCATATTACCAGAAGAATAATAATGTCTATTTCTTGAGTTTCTATAATCATATCTTGCTTGCATCCAGCAATCTCTTCTCATATATGTCCAATCTTATTGTAGTTATAGCAAACAACATTGTAGTCTTGATTTGATAAACCATAATAACTACAATTCCTAGCTCTATGACCTTATTTATGATAGACATAGCAATAACCATGAAACTAAGAATAGTTATACCTAACCGAATGATATTGCCTGATAGATGAAGGTCTTGAAAAATTGTCAGTTCTTCTTCTCCTAATATCAGCAGTTTTATCCTTTGCTTTCTTCTTGTTGTCATCAGAAATAGTAGAATGATAATTCAGATCTATCTTTTGCCTAGGAGTCTACCCAACCTTGAAACTCATCCTATCTACTGTTGCAAAAACTATTTCCCTTTTAACTTCATCTTTAACACCAAAGCTTTCCCCTTTTTCTTATCCTAAGCCAAAATGATCCTTGTATTTTTTCTAACTACTCAATATTTCATTCAAACTTTTAGTACTCTTGTCAAATTGAATATTCTTGTGAAGTTTAGAAGAAGCCTTTTCCAAATCCTTGCTTAAAGAAACTATTTCTGCCTCTAACTTCAGACATTCTATTCTTTTTACTTCAAAATTAGATTTAGTCATATCTATTATTCTTTTGTCTTCCTCTATTCCAATTTTTAAACTAATAATCAATTTATCAGATTCATTAACATAACTTTTTAATTCTGTAATCTGATTTCTGGCATTTTCAAACTCTAAAGAAGCTTTTTCAAAAGCTGAACATACCTTGTCCTTGGATTCTTTTTCTTGTTGAAGCTGGTCTTTTAAACTACTATTTTCTTTACTAAGTTGATTGATTGTATCTAGGGCACATAGAAGTTCTCCTTCAACATCAACTTCATAATCATCTTTGTCAAACTCCTAACCATTTTCATCCTCAAAGAAATCTTCTTCTGCATCATCAATTTCAACTACAAAATCATCAAGTTTTTGTCTACTAATATTCACATTGTCAAGACTCTTAACTTCGAGACTGATCTCTTTATGACACTTTGTATCTGCATTCATGGTTGACTCATGCAACAACTCATTTCTGGACTTAACTAAGGCTTATTTTTCAACTTTTTGATCAGCATTCTTCTTTTCTCTATTTGAGGCCTTAATTCTTCTACCCTTTCCCATGCTACTCCGCTATCAGGACCTACCCAAGTCGGTTAAACTTCAAATAGGGAACCTACGCTCTGATACCACTTGTTGGAGTATGCAAGACACTGAGAGGGGGGGTGAATCAATGTCCTATAAAACAGACTTGTTTTTGGCGACACTCAATTAACTTTTACCAACTGTGAACTACAACCTTAAATAGTGAAAGCAAGACATTCATTTAAGAACCAAGATGAACTATCAAACCAACTTGTGATCATGAAAAGACAGAACAATTGTTTGTGAACTATGAAGAATCATTAGAACAATTCATCAAGACAAACAATAGAGGCAGATTGTTCCTTCATTAGACAAAGATAAGTATCAAACTATTATGCATTTGTGTTGGTTTACTATGAGCATTATATAACAGTTAAATTATGAAATAATGAGAAAAAACTCATAAGAAGAACAAGTAATCATAACATAGAGATTGTCCTGAGTGGAAAACCCTCTGGGGCATAAAAACCACTCAAAAAATGCCTCACTGGCTTATTTAGTAGATCTCATTGATTACAGGCCTCACTAGCTACAAAATGCCTCACTGGCTACACAAAATGCCCAACTGGCAGAGCCTCACTGGCTACACAAAATGCCTCACTAGCAAAGGTCATTTCTTGTCTCATTGACTTGACCTTACAATATATGTTCCAATCATAGATAAAAACAAATATAGAGGGACACTCTGTTTCTCTTAGTTCCAGACTGACATAACCTCAACAATGCATGCACATTTTTCTGTATTTTCATCATCAATATTATCTTAGTTTTTATACAATAAAACTGTATATCATCTGTTCAAAGTTCTTCTTCCTTTCATTAAACAGTTCGAGAAATTTAACTGCCTTTTTTAACTGTCTAAAACTAATTCAGAAATTTTTCTTAACTATCAGAATAGTTAGGTCGAATGACCACATGAGGTTTTATTTGAGATACCATAGTGCTGTAATTTCATCAACTATATAAAGAAATAAACAAGATACTTGTTAAACCCTTAACTAGGGTTACAAACCCAAAACTATTTCATGAAACCATATTAAAATTTTTTAACCTGAATGTTCATTTTGGGACAGTTATAATTGTTTGAAGTCATCCATAACTGACAATGGAGTTATAACCAATAACCCTTATTAATTGTCTTAACCAAGAAAAAAGAAATAAACTTCAAACTGTGTATAGGGTTAAAGAAGACTCTTCTTTAACTATCAAAATATACCCGTGCAATAACTGAATGTTCTTGTTGTAATACAATAGAAAACATATTCTAAATTTGTTTTGAAACCAAAGTGAATCATTTACCAGACCAAGAGTAACTATCTAATACTCAAGTGAAACCCTAGGGCTCAAAACCCTAGTTAAATAACTTCCAAGATGCTTAACAGAAAAATCCCACATCACTGATAAGAAGCAATAGTTCAAACCGTGCAAGAATATACAAGACTATAGAGAGCCTTTCCAAAATTTTACTTCAAACCAAAAAGATTTCATTTCTTCAAAACCATTGTCATAGCCATTTTGAAATAGTTTTAACAAATAAACACAACCTAAAACAAATGTAATCTCTGCATCAAAAATATGAAACAAATTTCAAACCCAACTTACTGTATCCGACAGCTGACAAGTGAAACTGAAGATACTTGGTGTACTCACAGTCAACAAGATTAAATCCAGCTTTGTCACCTCTAGAGATACCTCAGACAGTCAAACATCAAAGATTCAAGAAGCTTCTTCCTTATTTTCTCATGATTACGGCCAAGTAAAAATGAAACCCTTCTCCATATTCATAACACAGACTTTGCAAAATGAATACCAAGACCAATCTTTTTTCCCAATGCAACCAGTGGCACAAGTAAACCCTAGCACAACCGGTGGCAACAAAAGCACATTACCTTATGAAAAATTGCATTGACCTATTCGGCAGGTAAGTTTATAAAAGTAGCCGATGAGAAACACTTTTGTAATGTTTGCAATAGAGTCCAAACAAAACAATATCGGGGTCAACACTTTAAACATTTTAACCCCTTAGTGCCTTTAAAACATTAAGTGTCTTAATCATAAAATGACATTAAATCTGTGCCAAGAGATAGAACAAGCTTGTCAAATGAGCTTATCATTATATGCCATGTCAAACATGAACCCTCATAAGGTGCAAAACTGAACATGTGCCAACCAATCACAAGAGTAATTACAAAGTCAATATCAATACATATGCCTGTTACCATAATGCCAAAGACCAATCTGCCTGTCACTTAAAAAGACAACAAACCTAGTACATTGACAACAAATTGCATCATACTGTAGCAAACTGTAAACATCGTGATTAAAACTGTAAACAACATGATCAAGTTATGGTCAACTGAATATGTTTCACAAGCCAACTGAAAGAGCCAAAGTACCATATCCAACCATATCCAATCCACACTATCAAAAGAGATTGTGTCTTTGACATCAAGGACAACAACTGAGGACAACATGAACAACTATGATGATTGGATATGATATGCATGCGGCGAACGAGAAGGTAGCGGGTACGGCTGCAGAGATATAATGTGATAGCTTAAAATGGTGGAGAAAAGTACCAACTCATAAATGTGAATTGATACATGTAGAAATAAAATGAAGTAGTTTAAAATAGATAGGGGCATGTGGAATGGGCAGGAGAATTTAGGTATTGTTCACCAAGTGATGGAAGAGAGTTGCATACAGATGTTGCTACGGGTGCCTCCAGCACAGGTCCCGACTGTGTAATTGTAAACACAATATATCAGGACCCAGTTGAGTTAGGTCCTAACTAGATCAGTGAAAAATAGGTCCCAGTGGAAATAACTTGTTTTAACCATGGAAATTGTGTTGTGTGTGCATGTGATTTTTAAAACAAAGAAATTTAATTTTCAGCAACAGGGGTTGAGTATTGTAACTTAACCTCCACCTCACTGGACAGTGTTGGTAGATCAACATCTGAAGGTGTATCAAATGGTGTCATAGCATCATCATCAGGAGTGTTAGGAGGGTCATACTAAGCATCCAGGGATACAAGAAAGTCATCCTTCTAAAGTGGCTTTTTATACAATTTTAGCCAGTGCCCATTTACCAGTAGTGAAAACCGAACTTCAACAATAGTCTACAATTGAATTGCACCATTAGGAAAGACTTGCTGGATCTCATATGGGCCCAACCAATGGGATTGAAGCTTGCCCTTGAAGTCCTTGTATCTTGAATCATAAAGAAGTGTCCAGTCACCAGCAGTGAATTCTTTTGTTTTAATGTACTTGTCATGCCATTTGGCTCTTTGTTTCTGTATGACCTTTGTGTGATGGATAGCCTCCAAATGGATTTCATCTAGGGCATTCAAATGTTGTAGCCTATCCTGTTGGGCTGGTCAAATCCATTCCTAGTTCCATTGTTGTCCTCAGGGTTTTATGTTCAAATTCAATAGGTAGGACTGATGTCTTGCCATAGACCAGCTCATAAGGTGTAAACCCTGTAGCTGTCCTCCAGGTTGTTCTATATGCCCAAACAGCTTTGGGGAGCCTAGAAACCCAATCTCTTATGTGAAGTTGCACTGTCTTTGTCAAGATGTTTTCAATCTCCCTATTTGTGACTTCCACCTGACCATTGGCTTGAGGATGATAGGGAGTAGATTTCTTATGTCTGATCTGATATTCCTCAACCAATTTAGTGATTAAATTAGATGTAAATTGTGGTCCTTGGTCAGTTACTATTTCTCTTAGAACACCATACCTAGTGAAGATGTCTTCATATGGGGATTTTGCCACATTGCCATCTCTGGCAAATTGTAATACCTTGACTTCAACTCATTTAGTTAAGTAATCAGTACATACCAGGATATATTCTTTGTTGTTGGATGTAGGAGATATAGGACCCACAAAATCCAAACCATTCTCTAGCATCTACCATAGCTCCTAGTGTACTTGACAACATCTTTATGAAGTGTTGGCCAGTAATATCCAGTTGTTAGTATCTTAAAGGTTGTCCTCTTAGCTGCAAAATGTACCCCACAAGGCTCATCATGACAAGCCTTCATTATATCAAATACTTCATCCTCCCTAATACATCTTTGCATAATATTGTCTAGGCCAGTATAAAATAGGAATCCAAAAATCCAAGAGTAAGAGAAACATTTGTGAACTAGCTGCCTCTTCTCCCTTAGGGAGAAGTATCCTAGAATTTGCCCTGTAACCAAATAATTTGCTATATCTGCATACCATGGAGTGTGTATGGTGAGAAAAAAATAGGTGCTCATCAGGAAAAGAATCATCAACCACTCTTTCTGAAGACTGTGTAGGTAGTTTGGATAGAAAATCAACAACAACATTGGCCTTGCCTGGTTTGTCAACAATTGTAATATCAAACTCTTGCAACAACAATAACCACCTTACAAGTCTGCCACCCACTATGGGTTTATTCATCAAATATCAGATGGTTGCATGATCCGTATGGATGAAAACTTTGCAACCAGTTATGTAGTGCCTAAATTTATTAATGGCATAAACAACTACCAACATCTCTTTCTATGTCATAGTATAGTTTAACTCAGCTCCTTGTAGATTCTTACCTACATAGTATATGGCATACTCCTTGTTTCCTTCTTGTTGACCCATGACTGCCCCAATGGCAAAATTGGATACATCTGTATGGATGTGAAAAGGTAGTGACCAATTCGGACCTTTGAGAACAGGGGCTTGTGTCAAGGATGTTTTTAGCTTTCCAAAAGAGATTTGACAATCTAATGTCCATTCAAATTCACTATCCTTGGTCAGTAGAGTAAACAGAGGGGCGGCAATCTTGTTAAAATCTTGAATGAACCTCCTGTAATATCCTTCATGGCCTAGGAAGCTCCTTACATCCTTCTATTTTTTTGGAATAGGCAGGGTAGCTATGATCTCAATCTTCTTTGGGTCAACTTGGATGCCTACACTTGAGATGAAATTTCCCAAGACTATTCCCTGTGTCATCATCAAAAAACACTTTTCATTACTCAAAGAGAGGTTGTGCTCTGTACATCTCTTCAATACCTTCTCCAAGTTGTGTAATGCTTCATCATATGTGTCACCATATGTGGTGAAGTCATCCATATAAATCTCCATACTGTCATGTGCAAAATTAGAGAAAATACTAAGGACTGCTCGTTGAAATATAGCTGGAGCATTGCACAAACCAAAGGGTAGGACATAATATGCATATGTCCCTGTTGAGTTGTTTGTAGCTTCGATCAGATAACATATTTATTATGATCATAATAAATATGAATATATAAGTAATATTAAATATTACTTATATATTCATACTTAATATATAAGGTATGTTAAGATAAATATCAATATAGCATGATCAAATGGTATATTACCAAAGCATAAACATCTTCTGCATTCTAAACAGTGATTAGTAACTGTTAAAATCGGTGAAACCGATTACAATACAAATGGTGACAAAGTCACTCTTGTGATAGGCGTGACTCCTTGAGGAGTCACGTCTATCACAGATGTGACTCCTACCGTTACTCACATATTTATATCAATGTCTTTGCCCTACAATACCATGGATCGACACAAAAATCAGAAGTGTATGAGAAGTGGAAATTACATCTGAAATACAAAAGAAAGTAATAAGTTAAGTCTGCAATTTAAATATTCAACTTTCAAAAAATATCCAAGTCAGAGATTATAAGTTCGATTTGATTTTACATGGTATCAGAGCCAAGTTAAGCAAAATCTGAGCAGAAAATCAAACTTGAGAAATTCAGATTTAATACATCTCATTTCTCAAATGACAGCAACAATCTGATTTGAAGACAGATTGGAAGGAGGAAATAACTTCTCATCATGGAAATTTAGAATTATGATGATACTAAAAGAAAATAAAGTTGATTCATTTGTGAGAGAAAACAAAAGGGAAATAGAGAATGATCCTGATAAAACGACATGGATTGAAGGAAATGACAAAGCCATGAAAATCATAGTTGATGGAGTTAGAGATCATATCGTGCCGATTCTGACAAAACATGAGACTGCATATCATATGTTTAAGTCACTTGAAGGCAATTATGAAATTAATAACTCTAGCAGAACCTTAGCCCTAAAGAGAGAAATAAATCATATAAGTATGAACAAAGGAGAATCTATCAATGCATACTTTATGAGAATATCTGCACTAAGGGATCAACTATCAACACTTGGGTACCAAATTGAAAGCAAGGAACTAACACTTATTGCTCTAGATGTTCTCCCAAATTCCTAGGAGACATTTGTTCAAGGCATTAGTGCAAGGTCCAAATTTCCAAAATTTGACCGCCTAAGATCAGACTATCTTCAAGAAAAATCTAGACAGACAAAGAAAGGGTCAAAAAAGAAAAATATAGATGAAGACCTTCATGTTCTAAATACAAACTCTCAAAAGAAAGAGAAGAAGAAACACTTCAAGAAGAGGAAAAATTATCACAGGAAAGGTTCATTCAAGAAATACATTTCTCGCATCCAATGTTTCAGATGCGACCAATATGGACACTATGCAATCAGATGTCCTGACAGAACCAAACAACAAGCATCTTATGCCAAAATAAAGGAGCATGAATCTAAGAAATATGTATTCTACTCTACACTTTCAAACCAAGTATCAAATAAATCCAACACCTGGGTTATAGATAGTGGTTCATCAAGACACGTCATAGGGTTCAGGGAACTACTAGACACCATGGTAGAAGAGAGTGACAAAGAAGTAACAATTGGAGATAACTCTGTAAATCTAGTCAAGGGTGTTGGCACATGCACCCTCAAATTAAAGACTGGCATCTCCATCCAACTTACTAGAGTATTGTTTGTCTCAGGCATCAAAAGAAACCTAGTCTCCATATCTGCACTTGAAGATAATGGATATAGGGTGACCTTTATGGATAGCAAAGTATTGGCATGGCCAAAGAATCTACTATTAAGAAAGCCAAAACCATAGGTCATAGACAAGGGTACTTGTACGAGTTATGTATGGAACCAAATCGAGCCCTAATTCATGAAATTGCAGACTCTAATGAAATATGGCATAGAAGACTAGGACACCTAAATTTTCGTGACCTATCTTCCATGGAAAGACTAGTTACAGGGTTACCCAAACTCAAACAATGTAATTCAGGGGTATGCAAGGGGTGTGCCTTAGGGAAAAATACAAAGGGGTCCTTTCAAAATAGTTCTAGCAAAACAAATAATGTATTAGAACTAGTCCACTCAGATTTATGCAGACCCATGTCTGTACCCTCCTTAGGTGGGTTTCTATACTATGTAATCTTCGTTGATGACTTCTCCAGAAAGACATGGATCTATTTTCTTAAATGTAAAGAATCACAGGAAATCCTTAAAAGATTTAAGGAATTCAAATCCATTACTGAAAACTCTTCCGGGAGAAAAATCAAAATCTTAAGAATAGATAATGGGAATGAATACACTTCAGACATTTTTAAAGACTTTTGTAAAAACACTGGGATTAAGAGGGAGTTCACTGTACCTTATAATCCTGGAGTTGCAGAAAGAAAAAATAGAACCATTGTAGAAGCTTTTAGGGCTATGTTACTTGATCAGAATATAGACACTTCACTTTGGGCAGAAGCATCTAGTACTACTGTCTATACACAGAACAGATGTCCTCACTCTCATATTGATGACAAAAATCCTAAAGAAGCCTTCACTAGCACAAAATCAGACATTAGTCATTTAAGGATATTTGGTTGTCATGTTTATATTCATGTGCCCAAAGAGAAAAGAACTAAGCTAGAACCTTCTGGGAGAAAAGGCATCTTTGTAGGCTATAGTGAAACATCAAAAGCTTATAGAATATATATACATGGTCAAAGACAGATTGAACTAAGCAGAGATGTGATTTTTGAGGAAGACATAGCTTTCAAAAGAGCCAGAAATTATATTGAGTTAGAAATTCAAACTTCCAACTCAAGCATAGAAGAGGATCCTACACCTGAGTTTCAGAGGGAGTATCCTGAGGAAGAGGTAAACCATGAACAAATCACATCACTAGAAAATCCCAAGAAAAGACCACTCTGGGCCACCAAAACAATGGAAGAAGCCAAAAATTATGCCGCTCCATCAGGGACTTTTAGGGAAAGCACAAGACCTAAGAGATTCTCTAGTTATGTAGCTTTAATGAGTGAATTGATTAAATCAGAACCTTCTAGTGCTATAGAAGCTCTTAAGCACCAAGTATGGAAGGATACCATGACAGAGGAGTATCAATCCATCCTGAAGAATGATGTGTGGGATATAGTACCTAGACCAAAAGTGAAATCTGTTGTTTCTTCAAAATGGCTATTTAAAATCAAACATGCTGCAGATGGCAGTATAGGGAAATACAAAGCAAGATTTGTAGCCAGAGGATTTTCACAAAAGGAAGGAATTGATTACGACGAAACCTTTGCTCCAGTTGCTCAATATACAGCAGTCAGGGTAGTTCTAGCTATTGTAGTAGCCAAAGGGTGGAAAGTCCATCAAATAGACGTAAAAACTGCTTTCTTAAATGGAACCATTGAAGAAGAGGTTTACTTAGAGCAACCTGAAGGATTTGAGATTCACAATGCAGGATCCCATGTATGTAAATTAAAGAAAGCTCTATATGGACTTAAATAGGCCCCCAGAGCCTGGTATGAAAGAATTGACAGTTATCTCTTGAGATTAGGCTTCTCAAAGAATGATGCAGATCCAAATCTCTACTTCAAACAAAGCAAAGGTGATATGTTAATATTGATATTATACGTTGATCATCAATTGATTACAGAAGAAGATCACCTTATTGATCAGTGTAAGAAAGATCTAGCTTCAGAATTTGACATGAAGGACTTAGGTCTATTACACTACTTCCTTGGACTAGAAGTATGGCAGAAATCAGACTGTATTATTCTAAACCAAGGGAAGTACACAATTGATATATTAAAAAGGTTTGGTATGATGGAATGTAGACCTATGTCTTCCCCCATGGAAACAAATCTTCATAAATTGAAGGAAGCAGCAGCAGATTCTCTGTTAGCAGATCCCACTCTGTACAGACAGATAATTGGATCCTTGATGTATTTGGTCAATACAGACCTGATATCTGCTATGTTGTAAATGCCTTAAGTCAATTTATGTGTGAGCCCAAGGAGATACATCTTGTGGCTGTGAAGCATATAATGAGATACCTTCAAGGTACTCTAAATTATGGCTTAAAATATGAAAAGGTTGACTTAGATCTACATGGATTCACAGATTCAGATTGGGCTAGAAGTGTAACAGACCAGAAGAGCACCTCCAAATGTTGTTTCAGTTTAGGGTCAGCAATGATATCGTGGATCAGCAGAAAATAGTCTTCAGTTGCTCAGAGCTCTACAGAAGCTGAATATATTGCAGCTTCTATGGCTTCTAGAGAGGCAGTATGGCTTAGAAAACTGCTTGTGGGATTATTTGGTAAACCTCTAAAACCAACTATCATCCACTGCAACAATCAAAGCTGTATTAAGCTATCCATGAATCCAGTATTCCATGATAGATCTAAACATATTGAGATTCCTCATCACTATGTGCGTGATATGGTGGAAAGGAATGTGATTCAGTTAGAGTATATCAGTACAGGAGATCAAACTGTAGATATTCTTACTAAACCACTCCTCAAGGTGAAAGTTGAATACTTCAGAAAAAATCTTGGTATGATTGAAATGTAAAATTCTAATTGATTTGTACTAATATATTAAAGATGCTTAATGTGTAAACATCTTGTGTCATATGTGTGACTCTGACATTATGGGCCTACCCATTCTGTGTTTATTTCCAAAAAGTGATGATTTTTTGGATAATCTACACTTATACCTAACATTATAAGGTGACGATCTTATAATGTTCATTAGACTGATATCATGTGACTTGATATTGGTATGAATCATGGAGTTATCATGATTAAGTTATGGTAGACATTATGTGACTTAATGTCAGTGCACATACCATAACTAGGATATATATAAGGAGAATGTAATGTTCTCAAGTATAGTATATCCCTTAGTATCACGAGGTAGGTGATGCTACGTATCACGAGATAGGTGATTCTATATATCATGAGTTATGTGATATTAAATTACTTTGAGTAATTCATTACAAATCAGATAATTGATATTCATAGAGATTATTGTGATATTGTTATCTTCCCGAGCTAAGAGGGAGTGTTGAGTTGTTTGTAGCTTCGATTAGATAACATATTTATTATGATCATAATAAATATGAAAATATAAGTAATATTAAATATTACTTATATATTCATACTTAATATATAAGGTATGTTAAGATAAATATCAATATAGCATGATCGAATGGTATATTACCAAAGCATAAACATCTTCTGCATTCTAAACGGTGATTAGTAACTGTTAAAAATAGTGAAACTGATTACAATACAAACGGTGACAAAGTCACACCTGTGATAGGCATGACTCCTTGAGGAGACACGTCTATCACAGATGTGACTCCTACCATTACTCACATATTTATATCAATGTCTTTGCCCTGTAATACCATGGATCGACACAAATATCAGAAGTGTATGAGAAGTGGAAATTGCATCTGAAATACAAAAGAAAGTAATAAGTTAAGTCTGCAATATAAATATTCAACTTTCAGAAAATATCCAAGTCAGAGATTATAAGTTTGATTTGATTTTACAGTCCCCCAAGGGCAAATAAACGTTGTCTCATCCTGATCCTCTGGAGCGATCTTAATCTGGTTATAACCTCTAAAACCATCAAGAAAGGAAAAATATTTCTTACCTACTAAAGAGTCAAGAACTTGGTCAATAAAAGGCAATGGAAAGTGATCCTTCTTGGTAGCAGTATTCAATTCTCTGTAATCAACACAAACCCTCCATTTGCCACATTTCTTGGGGACTATAACTAATGGTGAAACCCATTCACTATCTGAAATGGGGTATATAAAGCCTGCATCCAAAAGCTTTTGAATCTTAGCTTTAATAATTTCTCTAAGGGCTGGATTCATGTGCCTCTGCTGCTGCTTGATTGGTCTATATCCATCATCTATGTATATCTTGTGCATGCACAAGGCAGGATCAATGCCTTTTATATCATTATAATCCCAAGCAAATGTTGTTGAGTGTGTATGCAATATGTCATGCAGGGATTGTTGTTGTTCATCAGTCAATGTGTTATTAATATTCAACATCTTTCCTAGCTTGACTTCTAGTTGTTTGGACAGTTCTTGCACAAAAGACAAATCAAGGCTGGGTAATACGGGTAAGCATTGCTAGGGTAATAAAGAATGTAATATTTGAGACACCTCTTCTGAGGAACTACTTGGTATTATGGTGCTCAAAGGGTCGTGTAAGCAGGATAGACAGTCTTGCTGATGTGGGTGTCTCCCACATTTATTTTGTATAACGTGAACAATTAATTCATCTTCAACTAGAATATTCAATAAAGGGTTGCGTTCAATAGTCATCAGGGTTTGCAGGGAATAGGTGTCCTCATCCTCCAGGCTAGGCCAAATAGTCTGCTCAAGCTCGTGGTATGGCTAGGCTGGTGGATATAAGACTAATTTCTTGGTCGTTGTCCCATTGGATATGATCATGTTGCTAGACCTGCAACCTATAAATGCATCAGCAGTGGCAAGCCATGGTCTACCTAGTATAAGAGGATATCTGGCAAGATTAACGTTAGGTTGCAAAACTATGAAATCAACAGGGTATTCCCAAGAATCTAATGCAATGACCAAATCTTCTATGACTCCTTCAGGTTTGATTGTAGACCTATCATCTAATTGAAGGACTATCTAAGTAGGCCTACGGTTGTTCAATTGGAGTGTCTGCATTGTCTCCTTGGTCATGAAATTAATTGTAGCTCCAAGATCTATCAAAGTATTCTTAATCATAGTCCCATTGATGTTTACATCCACCACTGGGCTACCTAGATCTGTGTATTTGGGAACAGTTATATTACCCAACATGATGTCAGCAAGATTACCTAAAACAAGCACTATCTGAGGGTCTATTCTCTTCCTTTCTGGCTTCCTTATGCAAAGATCCCTAATAGTTTTGGTGTAGATAGGAATGTTCTTAATGGCTTGGATTAAGGGAATCTTGATGCTTTTATCTTTTAGCTGGCTGAGAAGGACAGTATCAGTTTGGGCTGTTTGCTTTTGCATGGCCAAGCGCTTAGGAAAAGGAGGAGACTTCTGTTGTAAGGTAGTTTGGGCATCTTGGGTTGATTCAAGTTCCAAGGGTGGCTTATTGGAGGCTTCTTCAATGGGTTCTTCATCTTCAAGCTCTATAATTTGGGGAGATGAAGGCCCTGCAAGTTGCTTTCCTGATCTAAGATGAACATTACTCACTTCCACCCCATAGGTGGGATATTGCATAACCTCATTAGTATAAGCCTGCTGGACAGGCTTACTGTTAGGGTTAGGTGCAAGTTGGGCAGGGATTTGGGTAGGTCTAGGAGGTGGATTTTGAGGTGGTGGCATTATGGCTGGCTATTGTGGCTAAGATGGAATCATAGGTTGCTAAAATTGTGCATTTTGCTACCATTGTTGGCCCTTGTTCCACTGAGGCTGCCATTGTTGCTGCTGAGTAGGCCACTGAGGGTTATAGTTGGGACCTTGGAAATTTTATTGAGGCCATGAGTTAGGCTATTGTTGGTTCCAACCAGCTTGTGGAGCAGGCCATTGGGGAGTAGGCCACTGGGGGTTTTGCCATGCATTTGGGTTACCAAGCCATTGTTGAGCATTCCAAGTAGAGAAGTTTGGATTTGCAACAAGAAAGGGAGAATTAAAACTAAGTGGATCAAAGGGCATACCTTGGCTTTTCTGCCAAGGTCTCCTCTGAGCTATAAAGAATAGTTGCCCATCTTCTCCTTCAAATGGTTGTAATTTTGGCTTCTCAATCTTTTCTTGCTGGATGGTGGCCACCCTTTTGCATTTACAATTGGCCTTCCTCTATCTATAGCTAGGGTAGTACTCAATAAGCATTGCATCTACCTCTTCTTATTTCTTCTTGATATGGAGTGTCCAGCTGTGTAACCATATGGCTAATAATGTCCTCCTTCATGTTGGTCAGCAAGTTACTAATCTCCACTCTTGAAACTCCATTAGTTGCCTTGCCTATGATGGTTTGCTCTTTCTCCCCTTGGTTTTCTAGAAAATGTTCTAGAATAATTTCTGTAGGCTGTACATATATCTTTAAAGGGAGGTTGAGATATATCCCCTATTCCAATGAGATTGAGGGCATCCATGCAGTCATCATTAACTCCTCTCAAAAAGACCAGCTTTAGTGATTCTTCAGACAATCTATTCTGAGGGTTTTTCTTCAAGGAAAATTGGAATCTTTCCACATAGTCTTCTAGTGGTTCATCCTCTTTCTGTGACATCTCAAAAATGTCATCTCTTCTCCTATCATGTCCTATGCAGTAGTCTTTATATTTTGCCAGGAACTTTAACTTCATGGTATCCCAGTCTGGAATGACATCTTTCCCCAACCCCATAAACCACCTTAAAGTAGCATCTTTTAGTGTGGCAGGGAATAGCTTGAGTCTATAAGGATCAGTGTTGTAGTCACAACTCCTACACAAGACATCAAACTTGAACGTGAAAGTGTCAGGATCTTCGGTCACCAAGCTGTAGAAAATAGGTAATGCAGAAGGTGGTATATTTTTTAGAGTAGCAGCCCGTGCTTCGTCTAGGATAGGGAATTCAAACATTGCTTGTCCTAGAGGATCATTTACTGCAGCATCTCCCATGGTTCTAAAAGTCCCTTTTGTGGCAGTGGAGGAAGCTAATGGAGATGTAGGAGGTGTTGATGAAGATGTAAAAGGAAACTTTCCTCTAGCACTTTCTACTGTGTAGTTGATAAAATCAATTGTGCCCTCATTATTCTGAGAAGTTGAAGGGAGGAATCTACCTTGGTGATCTCTCTGCCTCCGCATACAGTGGTTTTAGCTTGATATTTTCATGGTCCTACACAATGTTAGTATAATGTCTGGTGTTTCCTGAAAAAAATGAATTCATTAACTCTAATGCTGGAATCAAAATTTAATCTATGAAAGCACATAAAACTAATGAGACTATGAAGATAGCACCATCCCCAGCAATGGCGCCAAAAATGTAGAGGAAAACTAATGTGTTGTAGACTTAAATAAAATTCAGGGGTAAACCTATTTGAATAGTCCACTCTATCATTGCATTCCTACATTGAATTATCAACCAAGAAGCGTAAGCTTATGATGATGCCCACACTATATATGCCTTCAAGACTCATTTCTATCCTAAAGTAACTCATACAGACTTATTCTAATTAACTTAATTTACTGAAGTTTACAGAAATGAAAGAACAACAAAATTAGTTAAAAAATCTAGTTGCTACAGGTACCCTCAGCATAAGTTGAAGATAACTATACTCAATAGTGAATTATAGAATTAACTCCAAATACACAGAATGATAAAAAAATTAACACTAACCTCCAGAGGACTTCAATTATGTATTCTATTCATGAATCACAACTATTAGGAATAGCAATCATGATTTCTTACTTATTTCACAATGCAACATATAAGATAACATGAAACAGTTTAACTAGAAATGCATGAATAAATAAGTGAATGTATGAAGTGAGAGTTAGTACCTTGAGTGGCCAGCTCAGGAACTATCTCACTTCTTCTGGAAACTAAATCTACTTTAGAACTTCACACATTTCCCATGACACACAGTTGAATTCAACTCATATTAAAGACATAATCTTCTTCAGATTTTATTCAAAATCAAAACATGTTTGGAATAATTGATAACTATAAAAATAGAGTAACAGCTATTTAGATAGAAAGTAAAAAATTGTAAAAACAAAGTAACAGCTATTTAGATAGAAAGTAAAAAAAATAACTCCCTAATCAACGAACTCATCCCCTAACTTATACAAAACTGGGAGAGTTTTATGTGATCTTCCAGCTAACTGTGATCATCAATTCATCCCTAGATATCAGGATATAGTTTTAAGATCAACTTATTAATTATCTAGAACAAAGGAAGTAGAGTCATATTCAAACAAAAATCCCACACAATGGCTCATGAATGAAAGCACATAAGCTGCGGTTAGACTTCTAGAAGAAGTCTTCTTCTTCGCTTGCATTTATTTTTCCATGATGACGATGTTCATCTCCATCGATCTTCACTTCTAGCACTTGGATTGCACATTAATTAATTCTCCTATTCTGTAACTTGCTAAAATTACTCCTTCCTGGATGTCACGTCTTTACTGCATAGGGTTAATTATCCAAACATATATACACAAAATAAACTTTCATATTAAACTTATGAAATCCTATCTATATTACATGTATATCGATAATTTAAATCATCCACTTGATAATATAACCACCATATTCCATTTATCAGCATAGGTTTAAAGTCTCTGAAAAGTATATGAAACAACATATAATAAAGGTAATGTCTATAAAGTTCTTGCAAGATCATATGAAAAGGTCTTAAAAACATTATAAAAGGAAGTCAATATTTCAACACATCACCTCCATTCACCTACAATGAAATATCTAGCCAACCTCAAATAATAACCTTGCGCTTGCTTTTATAATATAAGCTCACACATTACATTGAGAAAACCATGGGTAACAAAAAACCACTTGACCCCACATTTGACTATTGGTACTAATTTTCCCAATAAATCAAATAATACAAATAAATAGTTAATCACTCTATGTGTCCCACACACATAAAATAATTAACCCAATGTTACAATACAATTTTTACAAGTGGTCCCCAAATAATTACATAGTGTGATTAACCACACCACCTAGGTGCATCACAACTAAATAATTATTTAATTACAACATTATAAAATATATCAAATTATGCAATGGTGTACAACACCATATCCCAACATTCTCCCACTTGTTGTATACATTGCATAAGGGTCAATCAATGAAATACATCATCATAGGCAAACATGAAATCACATGAATCTCTAGAATGCTCTTGTGCTCCATCAAGATACCTGCAATAAAATCAAAGTGACTACCATCTCAAGAAAGAGCTCTTGTCATCCTCCAACATGCCACCTATGGAAGAAAAGGAACATGCCAAGGTGAAGATGCACAAATCCAAGGAACACAAGTATCAAATCCAAATGATAACATAAGGCTCCAAGCTGCTGTCAAAGGTTAAAAAAACCCACATGACTGGAAATAGCACCCACAACATATGCTAATACATCCAACCATCCATACCTCATAGGTATCAACAACATCAATAAATTCATGCCAATAACATATCCAACCCATATACTACAATAACAAGCTCCATGAATAAAACTTGTCAATGAAGAACACATACATCTAGGAACTCCCACTGCATGGGTAATGTCAAATCTAAAAATAGAACCAAGGCATACCAAGTCTATCAATCAACACTCAAACAAAAGTGTGACTAATCAACAAGCCAATGTAGTATCAAGAACAATCACAATGGTCCACACATCCATGATAAATCGTTGCATACTCTCTCACAACATGTCACCATAACTATCTGAAGTCCAACCATATCAACATGATCCTCCAGGAAGTAGCCATAAGACAAATCTAGAGAAAACCTATAAATCATATTGTCCTTCTACAAACACCTCAAAGTGCTAAGCTGTGTCAAGTATGATCTCCCCTACAACCCCAAATGAAAAGCCTCAACACCACCCAACCATTCAATCTCATAAGATCAAATGAACATATATAACATGTAACCAACATGGATGTAAGCCTCTCCAATCAAGGTACACCAAACTTATATAACCATTCCATAACTAGGAATAAGCCCAATCACATCTCCTAAAATCCTCATAATGAACATGATAAATCAAACCATACGAACAAGGAGATAACCATGCTAACATCCTTCAAATGAACCCTCTAGAACCAATAACTGTAGCTCAAGATCCATATCTATGAGAAGATGAAACATAAAGTAAAATGCATCTAGAAGGATGGGCAATACCTCATAGATGATAAATTGCCGAGTAGACCAAGAGTGGGGAATGAGAACACTCCTCCAGGATACACCAAGCCACAATGACTCTCTCCAAGAACAATCTCCTCTAGGTCCATATCCAGGTCTAAGACTCCTCGATCTATCTGCTGAAACCTCCAAAGAGTAACCATCTCAACAAATATCTCTAATCACAAGAGAACTCCAGCCTCACCTAAGTCTCCAAGTATCCAAGAGTACCTCCATGATCAATCCATGCTGAAACTCCAAATGCAACAATGCACTGTCATGAAGCTATAAAGAAAATGACCAAAGTACTCAATACCAAGAGAACCAACAAGATCACTGTCAATGCTCCTACTGCACATCTGCATAATCAAGAAGCCCATCATGACATCATGATCTAACCATCTCCTCGTAAGAAGATCACATGCAACAAAGTGTACAATGATGCATACATCTTGTCTCAAGAGAACCTGCATCATGATGAAACTCTAAACTGGTATCAAGAATCAAGACATAACATCAACATCTCTAAATCAAGGATAACCATGTCAAACTAACAAATCATAAACTGACACCTCAACCAAAGACTCAAATAAGTCCTCCATGGTAAACTAAGATGTCAACATCTCCAATCATATGAAGATAACCATCTCCTGACAACGTAACTAAAAATGTCAAAGAACTCTCAAAACCAAGAGCTCCTCCATGACACTCACAACCACTGCAGAAGATCATCCATCATGTATGATGAATCCAACATGCTGTCTGTTGGGACCGAAATTTTCACACCAATTTTTGAAAAAATTTTAGTCCCCGTAATGTAAGATCAGCTTCAGCACTCATAAATACACCTCAAAGATATGTCGTCCCATGAATAATAATGATCATGGAAGAAAGCCTTCAGTGACCATCACGAATAAGACTCATCAGCAAAGATAGCATTTTAATTATACCATTATCTGAGGAACATTCACAGGAAAAATAGTATCGGCATAAGACTGACGGTCGGTGAGAAAATATTGAGAATCATCGATGAGTAAATTCACACCGATGGCCTTTCATCGGAAGGAGATGGCGAGGTCATACCGATTAAATCTATCAGCGTGAGAGTAAAGATCGGAGAGAGATTTGTAGAAGTTGCCGATGGAAGAAGTAATACTGATGGCTTTTATCGGTAAGAAAATCAAGCAGTCACACCGATCGATATGACTAATAGTCATCGGGTGGTGCTTTGAAAATTACCCCGACGGTATATATCATACTGATGAAGCATTTCGGCAAAAGTCTCACTGAACATCCTATGGGGACAGAGGAAATGATAGCCATCGGCAAGAAATGAACATCGGGATGAAAAATAATGAGTCTCTGATACTCCAGTGTCTTAGCGAAACAATAAAAAGCGCTTTCGGTGTGAGTCACACTGATACACATATCCATTGGCATGACTCAACATATCGGAATGAAGTACTTATGTCTTGCCATCTCACAAGTCACAACGATAAAAAGGTGTCGGTGACACTTTGAAAGGTTCTCTCCGATAAGGAATATAAAGTGGCCATCGGGGAGATAATTGTGATCGGGTGATTTGAAAAGGATTACCCCGATGGTTTATCTTACTCCAATGGAAATAAAGTTACACCTCTTGATAAGAAGTTTTAACCATATCGGTGAGATATTAAGATAGTCATTCCGATCCAGAGTATAGAAGGTTATCGGGAAGACGACGAAGCTCAGGGAAACATAAATATGTTATCCCGATGGTATTGATCACCCCGATGACAAATGGTTGTCACACATGTCGGTGAGACTCTCACCAATAGTCATATTGGTAAGACTCACTATATCAGAGGGAAATCTAAATCACATGGTGATGAAAGAAGTCATGTCGATGGTCACGCCCACTTAGATATGATTCAACATAGCATCGGGAATACAATTGAGGAGTTACGCCGATTAATTATTTGCGCCAAAAGACTTATTGAAGGGTTATGTCTCTTCACAAAAATATCTATATTAGTTCAAACAATTGGTGCTGAAAGGGGGGGAGAGGGGTAGATTAGAAGACATCAGTAGATTAGGAAAAACAGCAGTTAGATAACTGGATGGATTGACCAGTTGCCAAAATAAAATATTATGTTGTACATTGTAAAATCTTTTGAAATTGTATAATGGAGAAAATGCATAAATTAGTGATTTAATACTAGTGTCTATTGTTTGTTGAGCTGAGCAATTATTTAGCTGTCTCCACATTATTATTTCTCTATTATTTGAACCTGAGTTTCCAAGTTGATATTTCAGTTTCATCGAGACACACTTGTTGTTTTCGTGTAATCAAATTAATTGGTTTCCATCAAAGATATAAAATCCTTTTGATTGATTACAGTAACTTGGAAGTAACATTTGGATAGGTAAGAGCAACCCTATAATTGACAAGATTACCATATTGTCTCCAACTCGATATTGTCTTGTTATTCAAATTGAGCATCAACTCCATTTGTCAATACACATTTTCTCTCATTGTGTGATTCTATTGATTGGTTCCTTAAAGAAAGGATTAAAATCCTTTCAATAAGTCACAGTAACCTAGTAGGATTTGAGTGGATCAATAAGTAGAGTCTGTCAATCACATTCTTGCACGTTTATACAAGGTATAAACAAACACAAGTGCCAAATAATCAGAATTGTAACCAGTAAGTAAATCATATATCATTACACTTTGACTCCATTAGCCCAATAGAAATAGGCACTGGTCATACCAATTCCACTCTAGGATTCCATAAAACCTTATTCAAACAATTACATCTCAGATCTTAGTATTAGGAGTAGAAGTAGTGTACAAGCTTTTATCTATTCCACACTTTATGCCATCGTGAGTAGATACCTAAATTCATTTTAGTCATACATTCCTTTTATCTGCTTTAGTTACAAAGGTACACCCGCCTAGGTTTGCAGAACCTAAAGTGTAGGGAGCTAATAGCTCTGTCAATTGGTCCAAAAACGTTGCAAATCCAAACATAGAGTCTGGCATCCTCTTAGGGTTAGCAACCTGCATTTTTGGGAACCAACAAAATGGTGACTCCACTAGGAAGTCAGTCCTGAAATTTTGGTTAAAGATCATTTTAGAGTCATTGAATTTTTTGTAACTCTGCTGGCAGTAAGAACTGAGAAAGATGAAATTTTCCTCTTCTCACAAGAGGTGGCGACTCTGAAAATAAAATTGATGAAACATGAAAAAATATAACATACCCCCTTTAGATGCATTCTTTGAACTAAGGAGACATGAAAAAGAATCTGGATATGATTTGTTCATCAAGTTGGGGGATATCTATGAACAGATACCTTTTCAACTCAAACCTAGTGTATCCTTATTTATTAAAATGTTCATGCTTGCTTATGTGCCTCTGTCAACTAATTGGCCTAAATCATTAAAGCCAGTTACTATAGACCAAGTGGTTAAATTGATTCGTAGCATAGAAAGGACAAGGCCTGAGGATACTATCAATATTGAATCCAATGATAATGAATATGAAGAAACTAATATAACAATACAGCCAGATATGGATGGACTAGCAACATACCAAGAAAATGAATACTATCCACCACCTGGACAACAATATGCTCCACAATATCATCATCTACATATGTCACATCAGAATCTGCACTCTCATCAACCCACCCAACAAAATATTTATTATCAGCCTCCATATCAAACAAATTTTATCCCAGCCCACCCACTGCAATATATGAATCAGCAATGTTGGGGGGAAGAAGAGCATTGTTTTCAAAAGATGGGTATACTAGAACATGAACTCCAAGTGTTTCCAAACCCATGTTATCCTGAGGATGAAATCTTTTCAGATAACCAGGGTGAATATTTTCAAAATCTTGATCAAAAGGAAGTGCACATGGCAGAAAATAATCTTCAAGCCTATTCAGAGCCATTGTATGATGATATATCACAAGAAGATGAAGAGGATGAAAGGTATTCAGATAGTCAAGGAGGTGGATATTCTGATGAAGAATCTATAAATGATCATGTTGATGAAGTATGTACATCGAATGTTCAGCATTATAGTAGTGATGAAAAGAATGATGAAAATTCTAGTGAGAGGGTTGATGAAGAAACATGCTCACTTGACAGTGAGCATATTTCAGAATTGCTCACCAAAGAATACCAAAGATACGTACATAAAGATGACACCCAAATACTGTATCCAACACATATATCTTTTGACAGTGAATCCATTCAACATGGTAAGAGTGATGAAATATATGAGGCCATATTTCCCAAGTCACATTTTTGCAAAGAAGAAACAGACAGTGGTCATGAGTTCTCTTGTGACACTGATCCTAAGATAAAGATGTCCGTTGAACCAGAGGAGGTTGATGATTCTAGTATGTATGATACGCAGATTATTGACTCTCAAGCGTGTGGGGAAGATGGATGTGCTAAGGAAAAAGATATGGTGTTTTATGTTGTAGCCAGCATTGATGATAGTATGTGTCAGAAGCAGCTTGATCTATTCCATTTTCCAATTCAGTTAAAACACCAGCATTTGGTGAGTGACAATAGATATGATAAAGTAAGACATCCTACAAGGTCTGACAATCATGACTTCCTTATGTCATACAATGATGAAGGTGTTTAGATTTTGCCTGACTTCTAGTTACCGAATAATACAGAACACAGTTACAGCATAAACTATGATGCATTAATGAACTATACGAACAGATGCGGTCAAGCAGATGGGATATCATTATAACATGATCAAAATAAGGTTTTTCACAGGGGAAAGACGTGGATTTTCTTTTCTGATATGGTCTTCTGACCATATCAGTTTTGGGGCAAAGAGTAGACTCTATTACCCAATGAAGAAGGCATTGGTCTGCTCCCCAGAGATTTGGGATCTTGCTATGCCCATAGGGGGCATACATCCCCAGACAGAGCCACTGTTGGGACCTAAAATTTCACACCAATTTTTGAAAAAAATTTAGTCCTCGTAATGTAAAATCAGCTTCAGCACTCATAAATACACCTCAAAGATATGTCATCCCATGAATAATAATGATCATGGAAGAAAGCCTTCAGTGACCATCGCGAGTAAGACTCATCAGCAAAGATAGCGTTTTAATTATACCATTATCAAAGGAACATTCACAGGAAAAATAGTATCAGTGTAAGACTGACGGTCGGTGAGAAAATATTGAGAATCATCGATGAGTAAATTCACACCGATGGCCTTTCGTCGAAAGGAGATGGCGAGGTCATACCGATTAAATCTATCGGCGTGAGAGTAAAGATCAGAGAGAGATTTGTAGAAGTTGCCGATGGAAGAAATAATACCGATGGCTTTTATCGGTAAGAAAATCAAGCAGTCACACCGATTGGTATGACTAATAGTCATTGGGTGGTGCTTTGAAAATTACCCCGACGGTATATATCATACCAATGAAGCATTTTTTGGCAAAAGTCTCACCGAACATCCTATGGGGACAGAGGAAATGATAGCCATCGGCAAGAAATGAACATCGGGATGAAAAATTAATGAGTCTTCGATACTCCAGTGTCTTGGTGAAACAATAAAAAGTGCTTTCGGTGTGAGTCACACCAATACACATATCCATCGGCATGACTCAACATCTTGGAATGAAGTACTTATGTCTTGCCGTCTCACAAGTCATAGCGATAAAAAGGTGTCGGTGACACTTTGAAAGGTTCTCTCCGATAAGGAATATAAAGTGGCCATCGGGGAGATAATTGTGATCGGGTGATTTGAAAAGGATTACCCCGATGGTATATCTCACTCCGATGGAAATAAAGTCACACCCCTTGATAAGAAGTTTTAACTATATCGATGAGATATTAAGATAGTCATTCCGATCCAGAGTATAGAAGGTTATCGGGAAGACGACGAAGCTCAGGGAAACATAAATATGTTATCCCGATGGTATTGATCACCCCGATGACAAATGGTTGTCACACATGTCAGTGAGACTCTCACCGATAGTCATATCGGTAAGACTCACTATATCGGAGGGAAATCTAAATCACATGGCGATGAAAGAAGTCATGCCGATGGTCACGCCCACTTAGATATGATTCAACATAGCATCGGGAATACAATTGAAGGGTTACACCAAGTAATTATTCGCGCCAAAAGACTTATTGAAGGGTTATGTCTCTTCACAAAAATATCTATATTAGTTCAAAAAATTGGTGCTGAAAGGGGGGGAGAGGGATAGATTAGAAGACATCAGTAGATTAGAAAAAACAGCAGTTAGATAACTGGATGGATTGACCAGTTGCCAAAATAAAATATTATGTTGTACATTGTAAAATCTTTTGAAATTGTATAATGGAGAAAATGCATAAATTAGTGATTTAATACTGGTGTCTATTGTTTGTTGAGCTAAGTAATTATTTAGCTGTCTCCACATTGTTATTTCTTTGTTATTTGAACCTAAGTTTCCAAGTTGATATTTCAATTTCATCGAGACACACTTGTTGTTTTCGTGTAATCAAATTAATTGGTTTCCATCAAAGATATAAAATCCTTTTGATTGATTACAGTAACTTGGAAGTAACATTTGGATAGGTAAGAGCAGCCCTATAATTGACAAGATTGCCATATTGTCTCCAACTCGATATTGTCTTGTTATTCAAATTGAGCATCAACTCCATTTGTCAATACACATTTGCTGTCATTGTGTGATTTTGTTGATTGGTTCCTTAAAGAAAGGATTAAAATCCTTTCAATAAGTCATAGTAACCTGGTAGGATTCAAGTGGATCAATAAGTAGAGTCTGTCAGTCACATTCTTGCACATTTATACAAGGTATAAACAAACACAAGTGCCAAATAATTAGAATTGTAACCAGTAAGTAAATCATATATCATTACACTTTGACTCCATTAGCCCAATAGAAATAGGCACTGGTCATACCAATTCCACTCTAGGATTCCATAAAACCTTATTCAAACAATTACATCTCAGATCTTAGTATTAGGAGTAGGAGTAGTTTACAAGCTTTTATCTATTCCACACTTTATGCCATCATGAGTAGATACCTAAATTCATTTCAGTCATACATTCCTTTTATCTGCTTTAGTTACAAAGGTACACCCGCCTAGGTTTGCAAGACCCGAAGTGTAGGGAGCTACTAGCTCTGTCAATTGGTCCAAAAATATTACAAATCTAAACATAGAGTCTGGCATCCTCTTAGGGTTAGCAACCTACATTTTTGGGAACCAACACTGTCAAAGCTCCCACTGAACCATGATACTAAGCTATCCATGACAAAAAAGTAACCATCTCCTAAATGAAGATTATCCATGGCCCCAAACCAATCAAGGAATCCCACTGTAACATCAACAGCTCCTAAAAGATCTAGTGAACCAAAATCTCCAAACAAGAAGATAAAATCATCACTGTCAAAAGCTCACATAAGAACATGCATCCAATCTCTCCATGACATCATGATAAACATGCTACAAGTCCCAACAACTAACTATACAGGCACTCTAATTATCCATCCTCTTATCCCAAAGCAATCATACCAATGCACAAATGACCACAGACAAGGCCAACTGACAAACTTTGCATAAACACTTAATCAATCTGGTGGATATAGACAGTCCACATTCGAGTCATCCCACTGTAGTCAAGGGGTAGCTAATCCACAAAACTACATAACTCGTAGATCCAAACCAAATGTAACAGGCAAACTCATCATCGCACTAGTACACTACAAACTGAGATATCAAAGAAGATAACCTATAGACTCCAAGACTCAAACACCAAATCAACTCTAGATTCGATTTGCCAATAGGTCCACAAACGAGTAACCATAGTCAAGGAGCTAATTAAGCATCCAGGAGATAAGAACAATCCCCTAAAACAATACCACAACACCACTTGTAATCATGAATCAAACATCATAGCCCATACATGATCATGTCGTGCCAATGCAAAAAAATATAGCTGCATATCCATGACACCATAATCATCATCATCATTGTACCTGTACTCAACTCCCACTGAAACGAGACTCAAAGTCTCACACGAGTATCAACCATGTCCTCAAATCAAGAGACAACCTGTACCTATCTCTATCAAAGTTATAACTCTGAAAAAAACACCTGTAAACCTATATCTAGAAGCACAAATCTGAAAACCTGCTATACCATGTTAATGGTCTCATAGAAACATGCACTCCCACAAGTCTGTGCCAAAAAATCCATCCGAATGCACTCGTAAATGCACTCTAAACCTTAGGCTCCCACAAGTGATCAAACAAGTACAATTCCCTCTCTACACCCCAAACTAAAAATCTACACAATCCAAACTGTAGTAAACTGTAAGAGATCTCCAACGCCTATCCGAAATTGAAAATCTGACTCCGTATGCAAACATTTTGAGCATAAAACTGTATCAGAGAAAATCAGGCTTCAAACACCAAATTCTAACACAAACAACAAAATCTAGCTATCAAACCTATACCACTGCGTAGTTCTCAGAGAGACCTTTCCGACACCTATAAGAAGTTGAAAAACTGATACCCTATGTGAAAGTTATGCCCCCCAGAAGAAAAAGCACTCTTAGGGCTAGAACTAGACCCCTTGTGGGCCCTGGTACTGCTGACGTCATTGCTGACGCAAGCATGACTATGCAAGTGACTAGGCATAGGTGGTGCTGATGTGGCATCAGGTTGACTATATCATGTCTTTGACAGGTAGATTTCAAAATGTTTTCCAATTTTGTTTTGTCATCGGACTACACAATGCATATAAGGAGGTTTTAAATGTTTTAAAGTCCGAATTAAAAGATTAAAAATCATTGACATAAAATAAAAATTTCCACTGCCCACCTTTGTTTTAAAGGTTTTTAAATATTAATTTTTTTTTGTTTTAAAGCCCATAGGGCTACCTACAGGCGCTGGGCCAAAGGCCGACAGAGGAGGTACGAGGGGACTGGCGGGGGCCGACTGGCGTACGTCAGTGGTACCCTGTTGGTACCTCTCTGCACATATGCAGAGTACAGGCAGCGCAGGGGGGGTACAGGGGTACCTGCCCCCCCTTTACATTTTTTTTCAATTTTTTTTTTCAATATCTTGTAACTTTTCGCCTATAGTTTTAAAAAAAAAAATTAATCAAAAATTTTCATTTCAAAACTATAGAAAATAAAAAAAATTCATGTGCAGGATAATTAAAAAATTTTAATCTGCAACTACGTACCTTTGACGGCCGTACGGTCATATCGGCGACTTGGGGGCTAAAAAACTATGCATTTTTGTCCAATAACCAAACATAGGCAAATTTTATATGAATCTTCGTCTCTCGGGCCTCCTGGACTCAATGGTGAGGTATGTTTTGTCCCAGGAGGTCATCTGTGAAATTTTCTCCTCAAAACCCTCATGAAGCCAAACCAAAAAAACCCTCTTCAACCATGGTTTTTCAAACATCAGATCTGCAACATGCACAACAAATCTCCAATACCCAGAACCCCCATTCTACAATATAGCCTACACAAAACCTTGTAATGCCTTCAATCCTTCCATGCATTGTCATGGCTTCCATTTTGCACTTGATCTACACACACATGGGTTATACACATCCAGGGAGCTCACACCTCCCTCAACCATAAACATGGCTCTGATACCAACTGTTAGGAATTTGTAGGTCTAATTAAACCAATTCCACATAACCTAATAGGAGAAACAAGATGCAGAAACAACCAAAATGTAAAAGATCAATGAACAAGCAACAAGGGAACACAAGATATCCCCTGGGAAAACCCTTTTCAGGGAAAAACCTAGCCTCCAAAAGCATCCATACTCACATGTATTATTCAGTAATGACAATATTACAATACAATCTCTGAGCCTCCATTAATACCTTTGAACCATTAATCACCTCCAATGCAACCTCCATGTGTACAAGCATGAATCCACACATCACCTGCCATGCTTCACAATCTACACTTAAGGAGAGAGCTCAATACAATGACAGCCTCTCACAAAACCTCCATTCACCTACAATGAAATATCCATCTAACCTCAAATAATAACCTTGTGCTTGCTTTTATAATATAAGCTCGCACATTACAGTGAGAAAACCATGTGCCCCAAAACCATAGGTAACACAAAACCACTTGACCCCACATTTGACTATTGGTTCTAATTTTCCCAGTAAATCAAATAATACAAATAAATAGTTAATCACTTTATGTGTGATTACCCCAAAATAATTAACCCAATGTTACAATACAATTTTTACAAGTGGTCCCCAAATAATTACATAGTGTGATTAACCACACCACCTAGGTGCATCACAACTAAATAATTATTTAATTACAACATTATAAAAGATATCAAATTATGCAATGGTGTACAACACCATATCCCAACAAAGAAGACCCTGTCATAGATATCATGGAGCACACCCTTTACGTGAATAGCTTCACTTTCAGTTCCTTCTAAAAGGTGATCCGTTGCATTCAAAGTGAAATACCAAAGGGAGAAATCATATACAGAACCAGGTTCAATCACTTGGCCATCCTCTAAATCTTTCTGTGGAGTTTCCATCAAAATCTTCAATTGTGGCATGGTCTCATCCTTCACAACTTTGAACTCGGAGCATGTACCGCAAATGGCTTGGACTCTATCAAGGAGTGAGGCGACCCTCCCATATGCTTGTACTACTTCCTCAATGAACTCATTTGCCTTGTCTTTATAGCCTTCTATCCACACCTTTATTCCTTGAAACGTTGTTCTCATATCCTCCAGGCTTGCACCTGACTCGCTTGGAAGTAAGACATACGATGGAGGAGTTCTTTCTTTTTGACGAATAGGATCCATTAAATGCTGAATGTAACTCTTCAGTTTCTTATTTTCCCTTTTTAATAGATCCTTCTTTTCTTGTTCTCTATCCATCCTCTCCTTTATGACTTTGACTAAACCCTCAAGATCTTCTACTTCTTGTTTCTTGGTGGTTTGCCCCAAGTCGTATGTCATCACGTCATAATCTTTAGAACCAATTTCATCTACTGTCTTATCCACCTTTGGAATTGCAACTTGCACCTTTCTTGAGCCGGAATCTTCCCTAGTGATCTTGGATAGCTTATTTGGCTTCTTCTTTTCTTCCTTTGTCTCAATCTTCTTCAAGAAGTCCTCTGAACTATACATAGGCTTGCTTTCAACTACGGGTTTCTTCTGTATGGCTTCTCTCAACCATTCAGGCAATGAGGATAGGTCTTCACTAGGCTCTCCATGTTCTTGTACCTCTTGTTGCATGGGCAACATTTCTTTGCCAATTTCTTCCTATGGGGGCTCCATGCCTTGGTCCTCTAAGTTGTCCTCAATTGTGATCATCTCCGGCTCCCTCGGAGCACTAGAAGGAACTACTTCAATTTGTTGCGTATGGTAAGCAGACTCCAAAGACTCATTGATACTCTTCTGATGATGTGCCTTGGGAGTTACTTGGTCATCCTTTCTTATTTCATCTTCCACAATTGATGTCACATTTTGACCCGTGAAGAGATTCACTTCATGTACGGAAGAAGTACCGGCTGAAGGTGTGCTAGTCTTGCTCTTTTTTCATGTTGGCATGTCCTGTGAACTTTCTTGTTGCCTTTTCCTCTTTGATTGTGAATCTTTCATGGAGATATTATTATGGCTTCCTTTCTCACTTTCTTCATCTTCCGACTCATCCGTGGTCTCATCCTCAGACTGTTGTGAGCTTACACCTCCCATCAAGTTGTATGACAAGGGTTTATTCTGCTCTTTCAATTTCCTTGTATGAAAATCTGCCCACTTCCTTGTATTGAAGATGACCCTTCCAATTATATCATCATGATTTGTGACTTCGGGCTCGGACCAATTGAGTGGAGGAAGAGGCTTGTGTTCTATTTCATGGTATGGTGGGAGGACACAATCTCCATCATCTTCAAGCTGATCAGGAATACTAAATATTTCACATAATCTCACCATTTCCAAAGAGAACCTTAAAAATCTTCTTTTCCTTATATCAAAATCATCTACTGCATTCGCCCAATGATCTTCTATGTCCACCCTGTGCTTATATCTTTTGCCACAAACCTTCATAATTGCATGGAATGGGTCAAAATTAGCCCTTGTTGAATTATGAAGTACAAGGTTGTATGTTTGCAATTCCTCTAATGACTTCTCCACGGCTTGTAATGATGCACATGACTCTTTCTTTCCTAATGTGACCAGAAAAGTAACTGCCACCTTTTTCTTCTCTTGGATCTTGTCATATGCCAACAATTGTCTTGTGACCTCCAATAACACCATCTTATCAGTTGAGTACCTTGGTAGCTAAAAAGTATATGATGAAAAACCTTGCACTCGAAGGTAGGTGAACTTTAGAAACTGCATGAACCATGAACCATATTTGCCTACCAAGTTCATCGCTTCCTGTGACAACCTTTTGTGAGTGCCTCCTTGAAGTGTTTGCACAATATGCATAGAAAAGGCATCGTTGAACCTCCTGAAGTGTGCAATACTTTCCAAATGTAGCTATGGGCAGCACTCGTAGACCTTGACTTGCCCTTCCTTTTTGCCGACTATTCCTCGACAAGTCAATCCTTGATATCTCTCATTCCTTGCCAACATGTAGATGAGGTATGAAGTCATATAGAATGGCTTGGTTGATTGCACATTCCTCAATTGCTTGTCGATGTTGTCGCTAATCAATCTTGGCCAATCTATCATCTTGGTTCCAGAGGCAATCTCTTCCATGAAATAGAACATCCAATATTCAAAGGTTGTAGCTTGAGGTGAACCCATGATTCTATTTAGAAATGCAACCATATCCCCATATTCTGGAAAGAAGTCAGATTTGAGAAGTTGCTTCAATAACTTGGTGGAATGATACTTAGGCTTTACCATCCAACCATTGTTGATAATCTTCATGAAGTCTTTGGTCTTGGATTCATAATACTCTACTCCCTTTTCCTTGGTGGCATGTATGGTGGGCTTGTACATCAGGATGCTAAAAGTGTCCGCAATTGCTTCCTTTCTAAGATGTGCTAACACCTTGCCCTCGGATGTTTTCACTTGTCTTTCTTTGGGATCATAGTTCTTGGTACATTCCAACACTAGCTCAGAGAAATGTATTGTAGGCGAGAAACATGCAACTTGCACAATGCCATTTCAGACCATTCTCTTGGCTAACGCTGAAGCATCGGGTGCATACAATCTCCTCTTGACCTCCTCTAAGTCGATGTGGCCAAAGTTTGTGTCAGTTAGATTCCTCCACTTTGAAGTGATCTTCATTTCAGGTAGCAATCCTTTGAATTCCCTCCTCATTTGAGCTCTCCTTGTGTTGCCGCTACCTTTAGCCTTCGTCTCCTCTGTTGACATTTACCTAGCACGTGAAAACACTCCAAGTTAGACAATAAAATAGTAATTTCTCCTTAAACAAATGTCACATGTTATGATAGCTTCCTATACCCTAGTGCATGTGGGAAATTAGCAAAAGGAACAATGCACTCATGTACCATATCTTTCACCTTGATTTGCAAGAGTAAATCCTTCAAATTGGACTCAAAAAAATGAAAGAGAAAACAATAAAGAGCACCACTTGCAGCACTATGTCTTGAAAATTTGACTCCAAGCTTAAAGAATTTTAATGCAAATTTTATTTTCTGCTATAGGTCACCTCATTTCTACTGGAATTCTCCGTGACTGCTATAATTTACTTTGCTTATTTGTTTTTGAAGTGTTGTCTTTGAAGTGATCATTGATTTGTCTCTTATACCAACTCCCAGCACCACCTTTACCTAGGTCGGCCTACTTGGCAACCTTTCTTTTTGTTCTAAATTTTAATTTTAATATATTCTAGTTAGAACTCCTTTCCATTTTGGCCGACCTGACCCAGGTCTGAGCGCATTTTAGGCATGCTAAAGAAATTTCATCTTTGGGAGTACGATTTCAAGTGTGAAAGGAAATTTTCCTGAGGTTAGGGCGCATATAAGACATGTTGAAGAAACTTCTCTTAGGGGCGCATATGATGGATGTTAAAGAAATTTTGCTTTGGTTGAGTGCATATAAGGAAGGTTAAGAGATTTTCTGGTGCATTTCATGATGTATGAAGAAGTTTTTTATGAAGGTGCATGTGATGGGTGTTAGAGAAGTTTGCAATAGGGTGGTGCATATGAATGATGTTAAGGAAATTTCTTCCAAAGGTCAAGCGCATTTCAGGCATGATGAAAAATTCTTCTTTCTTTTTGCCAGGTGCATACAAGAGGTTATAAGGAATTCTTCCTTGCTGAGCGCATTTGAGGAGTGCTAAGGAAATTTTTCAAAGACATGGCGCTTATGAATGATGTAAAGGAAATTTCTTCCAAAGGTGGAGCACATTTCAGGCACGATGAAGAAATTCTTCTTTCTCTGCTAAGTGTACATTTTCTTAAGTCATTTCACAATTCTTTGCGGGCATTTTTTGATGTCTTGGGCAAAGTTGAGCGTAAATTACTTGTATTCATTCACAATGCTGGCACATTTTTCCTGGGTGTTTGCACAAAATAAAGTCATTTTTCATTAAGTCTTTCACAACCCTAGTCGCACTTTTGAGGTAGTCATTCACAAAGAAAGTGGGGATTTCTAACAAGTCATTCACCATTTCCTAGGCAGATTTCACATGCATTACTTCACAAATCAGGCAGAATCTCCATTGTTCCTTCCACAACGTTGAGTGCAGACTGCACAAGCTTGAGCACATATTAGGCCTATTAAATAAATTTCATGATGGGGGCGCATTCGGCTAGGCAAAGAGAAATTTCATGCTAGAGGGCGCATTCAACTAGGCAAGTTTAAATTTTCTTCAATGAGGGCGCATGCCTAGAGTGCCAAAGAAATTTCTTATACTTAGCCAAATTTTCAACTTTTCTCCCATTTACACAATGTCTTAGGTCACACTTTATGAATTTTACAAATGATCACTCCATGTTTTCTCCTGAAAAGGGTCCAAGTTGTAGCTTCACTCCTCAAATTGCCTCAAACTAGATCAAGATTGCCAAGACTCTGCAAGCTCAAAATTTGAAAGAGGGGGCCCCCATTTGCAATGGGGTGATGTGTGATGAGGTCACAACATCTGGTGACACCACGAGAGAATGTTCCTGAACATTTTAAGAATAAAGATCCATTCAAAACCCAAAATCATCAAATAACTTCTTCAAACTCATCAACTAGTTAAGAAATGTACTCAAAAGGAGAAAAGAGTCATAAATTGTATCAAGACACTTCATCTTTGTTGTTTCATAAGATAAGCATTTTGTTTAAAGTTCTTCAAGCATTCCAAAGATAAACAAGAATCAAAATTTCAAAATCCCTGTGCACACCCACACGTTATGCCAAACAAACATGAATACTTGATCAAGGAAGCAAAATCAACGGTTTAGCACAACCATCCATATCTCGAAGATCCAAGTGTGTGCATTTGAGTTCATTCCCATCCATCGGCAACTAAGGTCATCTAAGTTCATTTACATTAAGCTACATGATTAGTACACACCTCATGAACTACCTAGGCATTGCCCTGCTGCCAGCGAGCGTCTATAGCCCCGATGGGTTTGTCTCGAAATTCCACTCAAGTAGAGCCCACCTGTCGGTTAGGCATCCATAGCCCTGGTAGAGATTACTCGATCGTCCATCTAACTGAGTTATAGTGTGTGAACGTGTGATTTTTCTTTTCTTTACTTTTCTCTTTTTTTTTTTTTCAACTAAGCTTGAAATTTGGTAGAGTACAATGCAGTACTGCTACCCTTGCAACACATGCTTTTTGACGGCATGGGTTACGTTGATAACTCAGCTAGCTGGATGTGGAATTCTGATGGCAGCAAAGGTGGACCTTAGATTTTTCACTTAATGCAAGCTCACAGAGACTCCCTTTGGTACTTCAAGATTATTAAAAGTGTAAGGTATAAGATCTTAAAATACTTCAAGTCATTCTAAATAGTCAATTTATCCTCCAAGAACAAGCAACATGTTATCTAGACACTAACAATGGAGTGTACAATGAATCCATCCATCTGATGCAGGTTTCTCAAAGGAAAACAAGAAGTGTTCATTCCAAGATTAAGCATTTTAAACGTATAATCAAAGATATCCATGTCAAGATAAGCAATGTATGGTTCCATTTCTAGGATATTTTGTAATTTGGAGAGTGAATCTGGTATTGGACCTTCAAAGGTATTGTGGGATAGATTTAGGTGCTCTAATTCTGTGCAGTCTCCTAGAGAATTTGGAATCACCCTAGTAAGTCGATTTCCAGAGATGTCTATGGCTTGAGCCATTACAATTTTACTCATCTCCTGAGGCAAGGACCCTTGCAGAGAATTCCATGAAAGATTGAGGTAGAATTGCAGGTTTTCTAGGCTGGCAATGACTTCATGAGGTATCCTTCCCCCTAGTCTATTGTAAGGCAAGTCAAGAAGTTCCAACTTCTGGCATCCTTCTAAACTAACAGGGACCTCTTCTAATAACTTGTTGTGCTGAAGATGAAGACACCTTAGCTCTAGGAGGCTACCAACAGAATCTGGTATTTTTCCAGATAACTGGTTGTGACTGAGATTTAAGAGTCCGAGATGTTGCATTTGACATATCTCACTTGGAATGCTTCCTTCTAATTTGTTCTCACCCAAATATAATCTTTCCAACTTACAGAGTCTTTTCATTCCAGATGGAATATTGCTGCTGAAAAGATTATTGCCTAAATCTAAGTATGTTAAGTTTGTCAGATTGGTAATCTGTTGTGGTATGCTTCCGCTTATCATGTTGTCTGATAAACTCAAGTAATAGAGATTGGAGAACAGTTGGCCTATGGATGGAAGCAAAACACCAGTAAGATGATTTTGTGACAATATTACTACTTCTAAATGAGAGTAATTTGTGAGAGTGGTGAGAAAAGCCCGTGTATTACTGCCGTCACTAACAAGTTGATTTTTTTTTAGGTTAAGCTGAGTAAGGAGGTTCAACTTACCCAGCTCCAATGGAACTATTCCACTGAGCTTGTTAATGGCTAACCGAAGTTCTGTGAGACTAGAACAATTTCCAAGGGAGTTCGGTATGTTTCTGGTCAGCTGATTTCCCCATAAACTGAGGAAATGCAAGTTGGAGAGCTTGGTACCAATTTCCCATGGAATATGTCCACTCAGGTCGTTTTCATCTATAACTAATTCATTCAATTTTGAGAAATTTCCTAAAGAGCTAGGTATGGGCCTGACAACAAATTTGCATCAAGGTAGAGCACCTTTAGTTGAGACAGGGCTCCCAATTTAGGAGGTATGGTACCTGTGAGATCATTTTTTGTCAAATCCACTACAACTAAGGTAGACAGATTTTTGAAAGAGAGGGGAATGGTACCGGTGAGATTATTTTCTCCCAAGTAAAGGAACATCAAACTTGTGAGGAGATATCCAGGTAATTCAAATTGCAGCAAGAGGAGAGAGTGGGTAGAATGGTGCCAATGAGGGCATTGCCCCAGAGATCTAGGGATTGAAGAAATGGTGCCGTCTAAACTCATGAAGGATAAATTAAGGGCGAGGACGGAATGAGAAGAGTGATCACAAGTAAGGGCAGTCCAATTGCAGAGGGGGAGAGAGGGAGTCCATTCGGGTAGCAAAGTGGTGTTAGTAGAAATGCGAGCTTTGAATTGCAAGAGCAAATATTGTTGTTGTTGATGATGAGAGTGAGGAAGAGCAGAGATTGAAAAGAAGTTTAAAGCATGAAAGGGAAGAAGAAAAGAGGAGCCATGGTAGAGCAAACAGAGAAGGCAAAACAATATTGTATGTGTGACCTCCTACAAATGGTAGAGCAAACAGAGAAGGCAAAACAATATTGTATGTGTGACCTCCTACAAATGGTAGAGCAAACAGAGAAGGCAAATAGAGAAGAAAAGAGGAGCCATGGTAGAGCAAACAGGGATGGAGGAATAAATAAAGGAGTGGAGGTCCTCAAAGCATTTAGTTGTCATTATTATTGTATGTGTGACCTCTCTAATATATAATTTTTTTAGAAGCATTTAGTTGCGATTATGTGGGAAATATGTTTTAAGAAATAATGTATGTGTACAAATGGTATGAATGGTCAGTCCTATCTAAGCTTTTTTTTAACGTGTGATTTCCATTTCTTATAAATTATTGGTCAACAAAAACTTTTCTCTTTTAACTTCAAAGTTTTGAGGTGTGTAATAAATTACAAATTATATTTTTTCAATGGAAAAATAAATTGAACTTTCATGTTAATTTTATGTTAATATATATATATATATATATATATATATATATATATATATATATATATATATATATATATATATATATATTAACATAAAATTAAAAGAAAATAATTATTTTCAAATATACTTATTCATTTTTTTAGTGTAGTGTTTTATTAGGCGAAAAAAAAGTATATTACATTAGTATAAATATTTTAAATACATTTATTTAATATCTCTCTACATCTTTTAAATAGATGTACTTAAAATATCTATGTTAATCTCTTAAATACATAACTATATATTTTTTAAATAAAGATTTATTTATTTAAGAGTTATTTTATATTACTTTACACAGTTTTTTAATTTTAATTTAAGATTTATTTTATTTGATTTATTTTATTAATAGTGGCCAGAGGGGTCACTCCCATTGTATTAATTTCAAAAATAAGTTGTATAGAGGTCAAGAAGAGCAAATGTCCCCAATACAAACAAAGAGTGTAGAGTGCACAAATAGTAAACTGAAAACATATCTTCAGCCTATTAGTTACTAGATCACTAGAGCTGGACACTCCTATCTCCCAGGGGGTGGCTCCTTATTTTATTTTATCTACATTATTTACCTTTTTTTCTTGAACATTATTGTTTTGTACTACATTTCTTTTACTTTTGTTTTGAAAAGAACAATATATATTTTATATTTATATATAACTTTTGATCCTACTTTTAGAAAAGTCACCATTTGTTATTTCCATAATTTTTGTTTTTGAAAAGTGTAGTACATGTTATATATTTATGTAATTTTAAAATAATTTTATTTGTGGGCCTTAATATATATTTTAAAAATAGCTACTATCAATTACTTCAAAGCCTTCTCTTAATCTTTCAATGTCTGACTCACTTTAGATAAGAAATTTATTCTTCAAAGAGATGTGTATCCACTATATAATTTTGTAAAGGTGAAAATTCCATACCCATGACCTTTTCCCTTATGCTTTGGGCCCACTTTCACTAGAGTATTGTAACTACAATAACTACTTTACAAGTGGCATAATCTTGTGTAAAACTAGCTCATTACATATGTATCTTGATCACCCTTTATCATTAGTCCTTAGATTTTCATTCTTTATCCCTAGAATTATTTTTCATCACCCTAGATTATACCCATAGATGCAGAATTGACCCAAGTCACTTTTGTAGTCTTGGACATGAACCCCACAAGTTTTAAAATTAAAATTTCAAATTTATCAATTGTTTGTCACTTTACTAGCCATTGTGAGTTAACCTAGCACACGATCTGTTGATTTTTGTGCTTAATTGTTGTATCTAAAAACATTAACTAATTCATTTAGAAATCACATAGTAATCTATAAAGCACATATATAGTTTGATCGAAGAAGAGAATAAAAGGAATTTAGGACATGCTAAGAGCATCAGATTAGAGTACTTCATTCTAGGCTCATAGTTTGTTTGCCTATTGTCCTCAATCTTGTCACTCAAATTTTTAAGTCAATCTACTAGGAGTTTAGACAACTAAGAAGTGCATGACCCTCACAATTTAGTAGATTCCTTAAAGGTGTTTATAAACATTGACCATGTAATGAGCCAAACTAAGATTTTATCATGAGATCAAATATGAAAATAAATTTTAATAATCTCCACTAAAAATTGCAACAAAATCAACAAGACTAGCTAACTAGTCAAATAAGAAATTACACCAATAATACCGGAAACACCACAAACTGATTTTATTTGATTTTTCTAATGTAAATTACATAAGATCGGGTGTGAAACACTAATCACAATAGTACAAACATCTGCAACACAAATCACTCAAAATCCACTGTAAACTACACAAACTATGCAAACCACAAATTGCCAAATACATCACCAGATCAAACCCTACTGACAAGAACAACTCCTGGATGCTTGGAATGGATTCCAAATGATCATGCAACAACAACACACTCCACAACACTACAAAAACACTACACAACATACTGGAATCACCAAAAATTACAACAAAATGACCTGCAAACACAATACTGCCAAACTACTGAAACTGATTAATCCATTGAAGCCCAATGCAATCCCTGAATGGAATTACTCACCATGACCAAAGGATTTTTGTACTTTGATCATCTAAAACTCATGGGTTTTTGTCCACTAAAGTTTGAAGATGCAAATCTACAAATATGAGAAAAATGTGAAATTGTCAACAATCCCAAATGAAATGTTTTGCAAATTAAATATCCCACAGCCATGAAAATGGGTACCCAAGATTCCCAATGCCTCTTTGGAGATGCTCATGCTAAAAATAGTTTATGACAGTTGTCATAGCTGTCATAGATGTGTCATAACTGTCATCGATGCTCTAGGCCCAAAATAGGAGTCAAATATGCCCAAATCCTTCTTGAGATTAATGCCCGTGATGCTCCAGAATCCCATGCCCCTCTTTTTCTCTTAATTCATTTAATTTAATAGTTATTTGTTAGAAAATATAAAATATGCCATGAGAAAATAAGTATTAATTGAATATTTTCCTTAATTTTCCCAATTAATCCATAGGAAAATGTGATGGGTTAACAGTGCTCCTATTTACTATTTTTGGAATGGGGACATGACATGTCCTCCCTCCCAAAAATTGTGTGTCCTCAAGATGTAGATTTGGATGCTCAAGTATCTTAGGCCCTTCCCATGTTGCATCCTCAACTGGTAAATTTTTCCACTTGATCAAATACTTTTTAATGCTCTTGTTCCTCAATCCTTTCTCCCTTGTTTCCAAAATATTTTTAGGAATTAGAATCAATTTCTCTTCATCATCTAAGGGTGGTAAATCTATTGAAGGCACAATTTGTTTTCCAAGAACCTTCTTCAAACAAGAAACATGAAATACATTATGTATTCTATTGTTTGGAGGAAGCTCCAACTCATAAGCTACCTCACCAATTATCTTAATGATCCTGTAAGGCCCAAAGAACTTAGGCTTTATCTTTTCAGCCCTACTCTTCTTCAAGGAACTTTGTTTATATTGAATCAATTTGGTGCAGGAGCATCCCAAGTTGCAAAGCAATCTTGCATCAACCAAAAAAATATTTGCATTCTTTTCATTTCTTTCATTTCTATTGCAGTTCAGTAATTTACAGTTCAGAATTTTCTACTGCATTTTACCGCGCCTTCTTATCAAATCTCACAAAGTAGGACTTAGCATCTACATAGTGTCATATACATCATATCAAGATTTCAAGTGATTTGTACTTGTTTCTTGAGAGTTATCACTATCAGAAGATCATCAGTTTTCCTAAAGCAGAGCATTCAGGTAGACAGTTGAGAGGAGAAGGTTTGTGGAGCACTTTTGTGACTTGTGGAGCCTAATGGAACATCATACATGACACATAAGGACTAGATAGACTTTCCTTGAGGTCCGCACCATATTTTATTCACTTGTGGAGTAATACCATATGTTGGAGGCTGACCTGCATGTTTTTACACATTTCATCATTCATTGGAGTTTGTAACCTCTTATGGCTGACACAGAGGATTTTATGAGCTTGAAGATGATATATATACATATATTAGAGGCTCTAGGAAGGTAGTTCATTAGATTTGACAAGATAGAGTGTAAAATTATTTCTGGAAGGCACTTCAATGCCATATCTTTCATTTATGTTGTAACCCGGAAAGCAAGCCTGTGAGCCCTTTGATTGTAGCTTGCATGTTGCTGGCATATAGGTATTTTGATCATCTAATATATTGAGTTTTTGAATCTTCCTTTGCATTCTATATTTGTGTTGTTTCTGTTGTATTTACTCTAGTTGCATGGTTTGGGCAGTCCCTTCTTAGGACCCTCCATCCTTGACTACACCAAGTGGTATCAGAGCAAAGTTTTAAATCCTTTGGGAAGTGAAGGCATTCTATAAGATCTTGTGGTGAGCAGATCACAAACCTGAGGTATTCTACTTGTGTTTTTCAACAGAGCGTTGATTATGAGGTAGTTGCTACCTTGTAGTCAGATCGCTGAATTGAGGTAGTTACACTAGATCCTAGGAAGAGATGCTGCCAAGGAGGATGCCTACTATGGCCAATGTTGCTAGAAGAATGGAAGAAATGATAGAGATGATGAGAACAATGAAGGTTAGATTGGATGATGTAGAAGAAGATAGAAGAAGAGGACTAAACCCTAGACATGAAGATGAAAGTGACGATGATGAATTTCAAGCTACTGACCAAAATGAAGAAGCCCTAGAAGAAGAAGAATCATATTAGGTGAAGATGTTGAAATTTATTTCTAAGATGGGAAAGAGACCTAGAGTGGAAGTATCAAACTATACCAAAAATTTGAACCTTGAGGAATTGATTGACTGGATAAATGTCTTGGAGGAATTCTTTGAATATGAGGAAATTAAAGATCCGGACAGAGTGAGATTTACAAAAACTAATTTGAAAGGACACACTGCTATTTGGTGGAAATAAGTTCAATTGGATAGAAATAGGAGGGGAAAAGAGAAGATCAATGGGATAGAATGGTGACAAAGTTGAAGAATCAGTTCATACCTATTGACTATGGGTTGGAATTGTTGAAGAGATTACAAAACCTAAGACAAAAGGAGAAATATGTGAAGGAGTACACTGAAGAATTTCATAAGATGATCATAAGGATAGGACATAGTGAAGCAAGCAAGGATAAAGTGGCAAGATACATGAATGGATTGAGGATGAATATTCAAGAAGAACTAAGTTTGGTGAGGATGACAATAGTAGAAGAAGCATATCAGTTTGCATTGAAAGTTGAAGACAAGTTGAATAAGAGGCATGAGAAAAGGTAGAGAGGTAGAGGAGGTAAATTTTAGAGAGGTAGAACATATTCTGGAAGAGAAAGACCTTACATGGAGCAAAATAAGGAAAGTAATCCATACAAGAAGGAAGATAGAGATAACAATTTATACCAGAGGGATGATAGGAGTTTCTACCACAATAGCAAAGGGAATCATAATTCTTACCGCAATGAAGGATACAAGAGAGATGAAAGAGGGTTTGACAAAAGAACATTCAAAGGAACTTGTTTTAAGTGTGGAAGTGGACATAGAGCATTTGAATGTCATCAAGGGAGTACAAGAAGAAGGACAGAGAACAATGCAAGAGTAGCTTATGCGGAGGAAGAACCTATTGGATCACTTAGTTTAGTTGGAAAGACAAAGAAAGGAGAGCATTATTTCAAGCAGAGACAACTGAGGAACCACCGCAAAGGAAAAGTTTGTTCTAAACACGATGTAAATCAGGAGGTAAATATTGTAAGGTTATCATTGATAGTGATAATACTGATAATTTGGTTTTAGAGGAGATGGTGACTAAGCTGAACTTGGAGAGATTGAAGCATCTGAAGCCCTACAAGATAGAATGGATTCATGATGAGCACAAGGTACTGGTGAGTGAACAATATTTGGTGAAATTTCATATAAGATCTTATAATGATGAGGTATTGTGTGATATTATTCTAATGGATGTATGTCATATATTGTTGGGGAGTGTTGTGACCTAATCACACATCACCCCATTGCAAATGGGGACCCCCTATTTTTTCAGCTCCAATGCCTTGCCTTGAGTTTTAGATGATGTCTAGGGTTTGTTTCATGATGAAGTCGGTAATAATGGAAAGATAAGTTGCATCTCAAGAAATTGAATGACAATCTCATGCTCTGGACTTGGATGAAAGATGAAGTTCTTGACTTAGAAAGTTTTGAAAATCACCCAGAAAGTCTAGGCACCAATATGCTCCTGTAGAATCACTTTCTAGTGCCTTGACATGAAATGAGTGTATAACCTTATATAAGATAGCGCCTTGATGAAAATGACTCTCCTAGAGATCCCAAGGTTGATTCAAGTCCACAAGTGCACATCATAAGTCTAGGCGCATCTTATCACCTGAGCAATCTCAAATATGTGCCTTGGTAAAGAGAAGCTTGAGATCATCATAAATGCCTAAGAACAAGCCAAAGAGGTCTAGGCACATTTTAACCTTTGAAGAGTCCATTTTAGCACCTAGGGAGAAAGCATGCTTGAATCTATAAACCTTGAGGGTATTGAGTTTGACAAGCTCACAAGAGCACATACAAGTCCTAAAGTTCATGAAATTCTGAAGTGAACACCAATTCAATGTTAGGCACAATTTCATACCTTGATCATAATTAAAGGGTACCTTGCAAAAGAGGCTTGTGAGCATCATCAAGATAGGGAGCAATTCCTTGCTTCTATAATCACCTTTGAGCGCCTAGGAGATAGAGTGTTTGTAAAGATAAGCATGAGCGCCTAACACTCAAATGACATTCATCAGCTAATTTGAAGGAAGTATAAGTCTCAAGACACATTTGTTGAACCTCCACAATGGTTTGGATCCAAGAAAATTGGAGTAAGTATCCATTCAAGACAAGGCGCACTTTCTTGTCTCTACTGTCCACTTTTGGCGCCTTGAATGTAAAGAGTTTGAAACTATGAAATTTATCATCTAAGTGATGGGAGGATCTCTTGGAAGTTTGGATAAGTGATTGAAGGTGTTAGAAGGTGAAGAAACAAGTTAAGTGTAGCTAGGCGCACATTTTCACCTATGTAACCTAGTTCTAGCGGCTAGCCTTGAAAGGCATGATTCATTGACACCTAAATGAGCGCCTCATTAGAAAGAACATCAAATTTGACATAAGGATGGCACCTAAGATGAAGAAGAGTTTCTTAAACATTTAAGCATGAAGTGGAATCATTGAATGTCAAACAACTAGTTAAGTGTAAAGTGTATCAAGACGCAATTTTCAGCTCCTCCAACCTCAAATATGCACCTAAATTGAAGAAAGCACTCATCCAATTCAAGGCACTAATTCAAATTTGTAAAACTCCCTCAAGTTGCACCTAATAATGAGGAATCCTTAGAGGATTTAAACAAGTGCTTAAAATCATTAAAATGTCAAGAAATAGCTTATAAAGCTAGGCGCACTTTCATGCATCCACAACTCCATTTTGGCGCCTAAGGAAAAAGAATGTTTAGATCCACAAATTTGGGGAGTATTGAGTTTGGTAAGTCTTCAAGAACATGCACAATGACTTGAATGCATAAGAAGTGAAGTAAACACCTATTTGAAACCATCAAGTTGAACATGTTTAGCATCTCCATGTCTTAGGTGCAATTTCACACCTCTACAATCATCTTATGGAACCTTCAAGGCAAAGTGTTTGAAACCATGTCATGATTAGCACCTTGATGAAGTGTCCTCCTGAAAGTGAAAACAAGAGTTTAAAATCAATAAGATCTCAAAAGGCAAGCCTCGATACGCTAGGCACACTTTTCCTCTTCCTCAAACCAAGGCACCAATTTCCCTTTGTTCAACCTCATTTTTGCACCTAGGTAAAGGGAGGTTTAAAACATTGCAAGTTGATATCACATTGAAGTAAGAAGTTCTTTGGAGCCAATACACTTGCTTGAAATTATTTAACTGAGTTTGCAACCATTAAAATCAACTAAGTGTTCTAGGTGCACTTTCCCGCCTCTAGAGATCAATTTTGGCACTTAAGTGATGTCAAACAACAAACTAAGTATCAAGGTGCCAATTTCTATTTGTACAACCCCAGATGTGTGCCTTAGGAAGAATGCATGAATTTACATTAGGTAGTGAGCGCTTGAAAGGTAGAAGCCTTCTAAGTAGTTTTCAGCTGTTTGAGATCATAAAAATGATGAATATAAGGCCAGTAAATCTAGGTGCACTTTTGCCTATCTACACACCTGAATGTGTGCCTAGATTGAGAAAGGATTAATAAATGTTCAAGATGATCCTTATGTGTTATGAAATCAAGTATTATCAAAAGGATTGATATTGTTTCTTTGTTTGTATTATAGGAAGATTGAAGGAACTGAGATGACATTGGAGCAAGGTGCTTAGAGTCACCTTCAAGTGAGGAGTGAAGTTGAAAGGAAGTCATTGAAACATCATGCTACCACTTCAAGTTCATCGTGCCAGTACACTTCATCATATGCATCGAAGAAGACATCCATCCATTAAACCTTCAAGTTCTTTCAACTTCAAGTCTCTGAGAGGTCTCCTATTCCATGAAGCATCATCATCTACACTACTCTCTACAAAGAAGCATTCAAACAAGATCTACATCCTGCCAAAGAAGAAAGAATCACAATGTTAAGCAAATGAGCAACATGTATCATACACATTCAACTTACAACGAACAAGGCAAAGTTAGCAAGGATATCTTCCCAAACATTCAAGTTCAAAGCAATCATGTTCAAAGACATCACACAGATGATGCAATTTGGGAATATGCTAAAAACAAATTGAATAAACTGATGAAATCCATAAGGCTTGCGAAGATGGCACCTACATGGTAGATATACATATTATTCACCAATCACAATTCGCCACATCATTCAACAAGAAAGGACCCAAAGATGACGCCCATGTAGAAGATGCTCTGAAGATTCCATTTCATCCTTATCTTCTTGGAAAGCGTGCCTTCATTGCCTCTCTTATGTACTAAAAATAGCAAGTTGTTGTAACTAATTGCTAAGATGGCATGATCTAGACCCTTGGCTATTTGAATTGATCTATGCCATTCATTGTAATTTTGGAACTCTATATAAAGGCCTTGTTGCCTCATTTGTAAATATAATAGTTAGTGCAGTATAGTAGTGGAGTAGAGTAGGAAGAGACTCTCAAAATTCTCTGAGAGTACTTAGAGATTGTTGTAAATATTTTTCAAGATTAATGCCATGACATTGGAGTTCGCTTGGTGTTAAGTGTTGTCTTGTGGAATGACATGGTTTCTTGTATCTTGATGAAATGGAGAGATGTTTCTAAGTAGATTAAAAGTAGAATAGTAGCTCATTGATGTAATGCATGTATGTATTGAATATTTGATCAACTCCTAGCTCATGCTTTTGACATTCATCGTTGGTGAAGTGTTACGTAAAGCTAGTCTGAGCTTCATCATCATTTGCTTAAGTTCAATTGTGGATGCTTGTTTGAGCTACATCGTTTAATGGGTGCTTATATAAGCTTTCATGATTTGAAAACCTTTTGCTATCCTTAGGAGATTGCACCTACTCCATGTAGTTGTAGGCATTCTTGGCAAAGTGGAGTTAGGTTTATTAAGGAGTTTGTCTATTTATGCATCATCATTGCTTCATTGACCTTAGATTAGTTTCTTTAAACCCTCATCTTTTTCCTTTTCTTTATCATTGAGACATAGCACATTGCATCATCCACACTGAAAGGAGAAGTAAGCTAAATGAAGTAAGAAGTCTACGTAAGTCCCTTTGTGATTACCAGCAAGATCACATCAAATCATTGGGTCTATCCAATGCAAATCACGAATAAGGAACCTTGAAGTTGTCTCACTGGATCACATAGTTTGGCCTTTGAGAGACTTTATTAAAAAGAGGAGAAGATACTTGGCATTTTATTCTATTGTTGTTGGCACAAAAACATCATCAACAGGGAGACCATGGCAATATGATAGAAAGGTTATACATGATGGGAGAAAGAATACTTATACTATAACATCTAATGGAAAAAACATATCTTGATACCTTTGGAAGATGAGCCTAAAAGTGAAGTATGTAGGAATGCTAGAATCTGTTTGGTTGATGGAAGGAAATTTTTGGGTAGATTGAGAGATGAGAATATGTGTTTTTCTTTGATTCTAAAGAAGTGTGGAACCCTAAATGCAGAGACTGTTACTGGAAAAGAAGAAGAACCACCGCCAGATGAAATAACTAAATTGTTGACAGAGTACCAAGATATCATATCAAATAATGTGCTTGAAGGATTGCCACCAATATGGAGTATCAGTCATCATATAGACCTTGTACATGGAACAAGTTTGCCTAACAAATAAGCACACCAAATGACACCAGCAGAGAATGTGTACATGAACTGTTGAGGAAAGGATTGATTAGAGAAAGTTTAAGCCCATGTGCAGTACCTGCAGTACTAGCACCGAAGAAAGATAGAGAATGGAGGATGTGTATAGACTTTAGAGAAATCAATAAGATCAGTTAAGTATAGAATTCCATTGGCAAGGATGGATGACATCATGGACTATTTGAGTGGAGCAAAGTATTTTACAAATTTCTTAGCCAATTGTTGTTTTAACTTGTTAACTACAACCATGCTAGTTTCTATCACTAGCATATCGTCAACATATAATAATAGTTTAGTACAAATTCACCATTATCTAAAATCTTATAATGAACACAATGGTCAGATTCACATCTAGAGAAATTTTGTGCAACCATAAATGAATCAAATTTTAAATACCATTACCTTGGAGCTTGTTTCAACCCATACAAACTTCAATTCAATCTGTAAACTAGAGCCTCTTTACCTTCTTCCTAAAATCCTTCTAGTTGCTTCATGTACAACTCTTCCTCCATGTCACCATGTAGAAAGGTTGTCTTGACATTAAGCTATTTCAATTTTAGATCATAAACATCTACTAAACCCAATACTACTCTGATAGAAGTCATTTTCACATCTGGTGAAAAAATCTCTGTGCAATCAATGTCATTTTGTTGATCATAACCTTTGACCACCAATCTGGCCATGTATCTCTTAGATTACACCGTGTTTGTTTTTGTCTCAAAGTTTTGGATCACACTCAGTGATCCATCATCAGGAAGAGGATACAATTGAATAGGATTGCGGATCTTTGCCCTATAAAAAGGAGAGAGTGGGGGGATTGAAGGGACATCAACTCATAATTACCAGTCAAGAATTACTACAAGTTAAAAATAGGAGATTAAAAAACAAGGTAGTAAATATTATAAAAAGAATAGTATCCTTAAACCAATAAATCTAAAAAATAACACTCAATATGATAACACAATAAATTATAGTAAAAATATAAGAACTGTAGAGCAAAAAAGGTCAAAAGAAAAATTAAGAATACAAAGGAAAAAGAAAAATATATAATAATTATAATATATTTTTCTTTTTCCTTTCTATGCTTAATTTGTCTTTTGACCTTTTTTGCTCTACAGTTCTTATACATTTTACTATAATTTATTGTGTTATCATATTGAGTGTTATTTTTTAGATTTATTGGTTTAAGGATACTATTCTTTTTGTAATATTTACTACCTTGTTTTTTAATCTCCTATTTTTAACTTGTAGTAATTCTTGACTGGTAATTATGAGTTGTTGTCCTTTCAACCATCCAACCCTAATCCCCCCACTCTCTTCTTTTTATAGGGCAAAGATCTGCAATCCTATACCTCTTCCTGATGATGGATCACTAAGTGCGATCCAAAACGTTGAGACAAAAATACACACAATGTAATCCAAAAGCAAATTTCTCTATCACTATGGAATGTGGAAAGCTCATGCCTACCATGTATCTCTTGTTCCCACCTTCTTCTTTCTTCAAAATATATACCCATCTATTTTTCAACTCTTTCCTGTTGGGTGGAAGAGAAACTAAATCCCATGTGTGATTGGCCATCAAAGATCCCATCTCACCTCTCATAGCCTCCATTCACTGTTTCTTGTCTTTATCTACACATGCTTCTTCAAACATAGTAGGTTTAGATTCATCAAAAATTAATAAATGTTGAAGGAAATATTTATATCTTGTTGAAGGCCTACACTCTCTAGTAGATCTTCTAACCTGAGGAATCAGTTCTTGTGGAGTACCCTCCTTAGAAGTACTAGTGGGATGATCATGCTCTTCATTATCGTGGAAATTCAGAGGTAGAACTTGTGGTAGTATTTGTGGATGAACTTGCTCCTGCAGTTGGTTTACAATCACCTTTTATTTAAACACATCACTCTCATTTGTGATGTCTTCTAATGGAACATACTCCTTAGCTAATATGCCTTGTTCTTGTAAATTTTATGTTACCCTTTCATTAAAGATCACGTCTCAGCTTCATGTGACTTGCTTGGAAACTAGATCCCGTAACCTGTAACCATATTTTTAGTCTCCATATCCAATGATGATACACCTTTTAAAAACTTCATGTCAAGCTTTGTTCTTTTTTCTAGTGGAACATGAATGAAAGCTTCACACCGAAATACTCATAGATGATCATATGAAATCCTCTTTCCCAACCACTTCTCTTCTGGGACTTTAAAATCTAATCAAGAGGATGGTCCTCTATTGATTAGGTACACTATTGTACTTACGGCCTCCACCCAGAACTATTTTTCTAATCCTGCATTTGAGAGCATGCTACACGCTCTTTCCAAAATGTTAATGTTTAATATTCATGTTGCACCATTCTCTTGTGGTGTAAGAGGAACAATCTTGATTCTCTGAATGTCATTTTCTACATAATATTGGTTGAATTTTTTCTAACAATATTCACCCCCATTGTTAGTTTTTAAACACTCAATCTTGCTAGTGGTTTGATTTTCTACAAGTGCCTTGAAAGTTTTAAAAATACCAAAAACTTCAGACTTCTTTTTCATCATGTAAACCCGAACCTTCCTAATGCAATCGTCCAAAAAAGTAACAAAATAAGTCAACCCACCAATAGATGCTACCTCTGAGGGGCCAAAAATATCCAAATGTACTAGCTTCAATGGTCGTGACTTCTTCTCATGTTCCTTGGTAGAAAATCTTGTCCTCTTCTACTTTTCATATATGCAATGCTCGCATAACTCCAAATCTACTACTTTCAGACTTGGAAGATGATTCTTCTTCTAGAAGATCTCAAGACATTTCTTGCTTATGTGACTAAGCCTTTTATGCCACAGCTTTGTTCTGCTATTTGTGATTACCATTGTAACTCCCACTTCTATCTGACCTTCTAACACATACAATGTACTCGATTTGCGTGCTCTAGCAATCACCAATGCTCCTTTTGTCACCTTCCATGCACTTGCCTCAAATGTAATACTGCATCTGTGAGCATCCAACTACCTAGCTGAGATCAGGTTTCTCATGAGTTGAGGAACATGTCTAACATCCTTTAGCAGCCAATTGTTGCCATTTTCCATCATTAGTAGAACATCTCCATTGTCAATGATACTACAAGGCTCATCATCACCAAGGTAAACCTTGCCAAAATTACCAGCTTGATAATTTTTGAAATAATCTCTGCATGATGTTGCATGAAATGATGCTCCTGAGTCAAGTACCCAAACATTTGCAATGGATTATCCTATAGACAAAACAAGAGCACTTGTGTCTTCTTCATAAGTTGTATTAGCCTCATTTTCTTTTGACTTGTTCTCAGCTTTCTTGTTCTTCAGTGACCAACAATTTTCTTCATGTGGCCTTCCTTACCACAATGCCAACAACTAACTTTTTTGCCTCTTGATTTTGATCTTTTATTGGACTTATGATCTTCCCCTCTGATTATCCTTCCCTCATTACCAAAGTGTCTCCCGATGAAGTACCTTTGTTTTTCCTTCTCACATCCTCACTGAGAAGAAGCCTAACAACATCATTGAATTTTAGCATGCTTCCCTTCTTACTAGAACCAGAACTTGAGCTAGATACCAAATTGCTAACAACCATAACAATTCCTTCCCAACTATCAGGTAATGAACACAACAACAAGAGGGTAACTGTTGATCGAAAAGTCCTTTTGGATTAATAGAGTTTCGAGTTGCAACTTCCACATTCCAAGATTATGTCGTGAGAATTTCTCGATTCTCCATTTGTCTGACTCCTCCATTTCTCCTTCTATGCAAGTGGCTTTCCCAATTCTCTTCGGCTTTGATACCAATTGTTAAATAAAAGGTAGATAATTGAACATATAAAACTTGTAGAGAAATAAACACAAAATTGCACGCATACATCCAGAGAAAAAGTGGGTTTTTCTTTCGCTTAATTAATCGCAGCATTACATGAAAAATTCTCATTGTAGAGTAATGTTTCTTCCCACCAATTTATACGGAGCTCGTTAGAGAAGACGAAGTGTTCAAAAGAAAAGTCTTTTTTGTCATTTGTTTCACATCCCCAGAACAGGGGAGATGAAACATTAGCTGGAACTGAAGCGTAGGACTTCACATCCGAACAGCTTTAACCCTTATCTGTGTTGTTTTTGGCCAAAAGCAAGGTCTGGAAATTTGTATTATGCCATGATATCCAGAGGGTAACTGTTTTTTTTAACTGCTGCTCCAAATGTAATACTTGATTGTGCAGTTGCACATGCTGAAAGAGTTCTGTGTTGTTTTTAACTTCAGAAATTGTATTGGGTTTTGGTCTTTGTCATGTGAATAAGTTCAATAGTCAGGCTTACATCTCTTTGTCTGCTTGCTTGTTTGTAATTATGTGATTGGGTGTTTTTGTGTGAGCTACCTGTGGGTTTGCCTGTTCAGTTGGGTCACCCACCAGGTCTTGCATCATTAACTCAGATCAGACAGACAAGCAAAACTGGATGCAGCATACAGAAAGATTTACGGCAGAAAATAATACACATGCAACATCCATAATCTTCTCTAGGTATATAGGAGGAAAATTTCTGAACTGTCTAACTCCTCCTCATTTTACAATTATGCATTCTATTTACAGCCCCAAACGCCTCCTAAGTAAAAGACTCCTAGTTTGACTCTTAACTCTACAAATAGTTGTAAATAACAGCTGTTTCTCTAATCCCATTATCCCACAAAGACTCGGCAGTTACAAACAACTGCTAAAATTAGTAAACAAAATTTCGCTAAATTCTCAACAAAGTCAGCAATATGGGAAGAAACATTCAGTTAGCCCCTTACTCAATGATGAATCGGTTTACTCAATGGTGAATGATGAATCGGTTTACATCAGCTTCTGAATTCCAAAATCATATCACATACTTTATATTTTAAAATTTTATAGTTTGAAATAATTTGGTATGGTGATGTTTAATGAAATTCAAAGCTATCCTGACTGATTTGCAGTGCCTTAAAAAGACTATTCAATACTGGGGATTAAACTTTAAATTCACCACAATATTCTCGGAAGGCCAGTGACAATCTTCTGATGATGGGAGACAAAGATCCTATCATTCAATGTATTCCCCCTTCGCTTCCAGAAGCCAATATTCTTAAGGTACAGAGATAGTCCTGTCTCTGAATTTTCAGTGGCTGGTCAATATGTAACCCTGGTACTTTTCTTGGACATATTAATATGTAGGAGAAGTTATAATGTCTAGCGGGATCATATTGTAGTTATAAAAAATGTCCCTTGGCTGATGAAATATTCCATGGAATCATCTTTCGGAGAAACTGCTAAATTTGATCAGTAGCAATGAGAGAAATTTGAGGAAATCCCCTGCGCATTAAATTGGGCTGTGTCTAATCTACCCAAGACTTTTGGCACTGCCTCTATAGTCTCAACCTAAATATATACACAATGGGCATCCTGTGCCTTAAATTAGACTGTGTCAGAAGACCCAGAACATATAAACCGTTAATAAATAGATAGTTGCAGATATGGACAAATCTTATATCACAATTTAAAAGAAATTTCGCCTACTTCAAAAATGTTTATTGGGGCTGGGATGATATTTTAGAGGACACCAGTGCAGTAATAACTTTGTAGGTGAAAATATTCGAACATTGAGATTTATACAAAATCCAGAATCTTACACATGGTCTGATAGCCTATTTAACAAATCTGTTCTCACTGAGATTGGATGAAATTCATCAGAACTTATAATCCATTTTAGAAAATCACAACCTTAATCTCAAAGCCAAAATACTACATGATAGTGAGTCTCTGCCGCCAAGTAGCTAGAGAAAACTGAACTCTCTAGATGACTTAAGAAATCATCATAGTAGGCTGACCTGAAATTATACTCTTTATAATGCCAAACTATCCTCTTTATTAAGCGCTTTGCAGAGTGACATGGAGATGTTAAAGATTCAAGACAGCTCTTCAATACTACTATAGAAGGTCCAAAGGCTAATATTTAGGAAAGGTTGTGCAAGATCCTAGTAGCTACATAACTTCGATGCAATTGATGTAATTTAAGACAAATTGTCAGATTTCTAATGCTCAATTAAAGGGTATATACAATTATACTATATCTGATTATAGGTTCAATATTTGAATGAATTCTGCAAGCAGCTCCATGATCCATCGTTTTTTCAACTGTTTCAAATTATTCAGACAACTTTAAAAATGGATGATCTTAAAATTCTTATTCATGCTTTATCCTCTTTGGACATGAATATACCACCCCTGATATGGCAACCAGATTGATCTCATGTTTTTGAGCTTGGAGAATAATGAATGTCAAGGAAGGAAAGGAAAAAAATTCTTAAAACTTCCACATATTATGAAGAGAAAGTGCTATAAATAGGACAATATGATACACTTTTGCATTATTTGAGTAAGTATATAGAGACAGCATTCTCATAATAGTATAATGCATACACATGAATTGGAACAACTTACAAGCTCAAAGAACTAGAGTTTAACCCAAGGAGGATTTTACATTAAAGAAGACTAGCCTGTGATGGAAGGCAAACTTGAAACTAGCAAACATAAAAGACTTAAACTTCTTAATGGAACTTATAAACATCTAAAATGTAGAACTTTGACTGTCACATGCCATTTCTGTGGGATTGGTATTGTGGAGGAGGTCTGATATGGTAGATGTTAAATTGGAAGCAGCTACAGCTCCCATGAAAGATGTCTTGAGGCTCTCCAAGACCTTGGCTATATCTGTCATGGAAGGTCGTTCTCTTGGTGATTCAATGGTACAAAGCAAACCAACATGAATGAAAGAAAGAAGACATCTATTGTCTTCCATGTTTTCATTCACATCTCTCAATAGCTCACTATCAACGATATCTGCCAGTTTATTTGGAAAAGCTGAGCTCACCCACTTTTGCAAGTTCATGTCTCCCACAAACATGTCATCACTTGGCCTCTTCCTTGTAACCATCTCTAATATCAGAATTCCATAACTATAAACATCTCCCTTTATTGAGACACTCCCATCCAATCCATACTCTGCAATTAATTTTATTCATGAAAATTTTAAAAAGCTATTAAAGGAAATGATAATGCCAATATAAAGAAAACTCAAAAAAATTACCTGGAGCGATATAACCAATAGATCCTTTGAGTGCAAATGTTGTTGTACTCATGGAATCTATGGAGTTTGTAGTAGTTAAACGGGATATACCAAAATCAGTCACAAGGGCTGTCATGTTTGCATCCAAGAGCACATTGCTAGGTTTTAAATCACAATGCACAATTTGCAAAGGACAATCATGATGTAAATATTTCATGGCATGGGCTACATCTACAGCAATGCTCAAACACTCACTCAATCCCAATTTACAAAAGTCTTGATCATCTCTGGCAGGGTGCAAATGCTTTTCCAAACTCCCATTAGGTGCAAATTGAAGAACCAAACCTTTCAAGCTAGGGTAGTAAAATGCACTTATGATTCTGATGAGGTTACGGTGCCTAATCCTCCCTAACACTTTGCATTCTGTGTTAAAGCTCTTATGAGCGTCTTCATTAGGCAAATTAAGAGCCTTGATGGCAACTATCTTACCATCCCTCAAAATGCCTTTGTAGACTGATCCAAAGTTACCCACTCCAAGCAAGTTTGACTCATCAAATCCAGATGTTGCAATGACAAGATCTTGATAAGAAAATTTTGGATAGCTGAGCCTTTGAAAAATAATGTTGGGACGGAATAGTTGTCTTAAAAGTTTACGCCTCCATAACATTCCTATAATGAAGGAGCATAATATAAATGCAATGGTTCCAAAAACTGATAAGACTATTTTTTTGAGCAGTGAATATTTTTCTTGGGTTTGTTTTGGGCATGGAGGCAATGAATAGTTTGTTGGACCACACAGGCCAGGGTTTCCCACAAACAATGTTATAACAGTTCTATTTGGAAACAACCCTCCCTCTGGAATCTGCCCTGACAAATTATTGAAAGAAACATCCATGTAGTGAAGTACTTTTATTTTTCAAGGGACATTGGTATTGAACCTGATAAAATATTGACAGAAAGATCCATTTCTTGGAGATTTTGTAATTTGGAGAGTGAATCTGGTATTGGACCTTCAAAGGCATTGTGGGACAGATTTAGATGCTCTAATGCTGTGCAGTCTCCTAGAGATTTTGGAATCACCCCAGTAAGTTGATTTCCAGAGATGTCTATGGCTTGAGCCATTACAATTTTACTCATCTCCCCTGGCAAGGATCCTTGCAGAGAATTCCATGAAAGATTGAGGTAGAATTGCAGATTTTTAAGGCTGGCAATGACTTCACGAGGTATCCTTCCTCCTAGTTTATTGTAAGACAAGTCGAGGAGCTCCAACTTCTGACACTCCTCTAAACTAACAGGGATCTCTCTTGAGAGGTTGTTGTGCTGAAGTAAAAGACGTCTTAGCTGTTGGGAGCTACAAAGAGAACCTGGTATTTTTCCAGATAACTGGTTGTGCTAAGATCTAAGAGTCCAAGATGTTGCATTTGACCTATCTCACTTGGAATGCTTCCTTCTAATTTGTTCCCAGCCAAATCCATTCTCTCCAACTTACGAAATCTTTTCATTCCAGATGGAATATTGCCGCTGAAAAGATTATTGCTTAAATCTAAAAAGGTTAAGTTTATCAGATTGACAATCTGTTGTGGTATGCTTCCGTTTATCATGTTGTCTGATAAACCCAAGAAATGGAGATTGGAGGACAGTTGGCCTATGGATGGGGACAAAACACCAGTCAGATGATTACGTGACACTCTTAATTCTTTCAAGTAGGAGCAGTTTGTGAGAGCAGTGAGAAAAGACAATGTGTTACTGCTGTCACTAACAAGTTGATTGTCGTTTAGGAAAACCCGGGTAAGAAGGTTCAATTTACCCAGTTCCATTGGCACCATTCCACTGAGTTGGTTGCGGTGTAAAGCAAGTATTGTGAGATTGGAAAGATTTCCAAGGGAGTTTGGTATGTTTCCACTAAGCTGATTTCCCCATAAACTGAGTAATTGCAAATTGAGGAGCTTGGTACCAATTTCCCATGGAATATGTCCACTAAGCTGGTTTTCAGATAAATCTAATTGAGTCAATCTTGACAAATTTGTTAAAGAGCTGGGAATGGGGCCTGATAAGGTATTTATATAAAGGAAAAGATACGGTAGGTGAGTGAGCATGCCGAATTCAGGAGGAATGGGGCCTTGGAGATTGTTTTTTGACAAATCTAAAACAGTCGAACCGGACAGATTTCCTAAAGAACTGGGAATGGGGCCTGATAACCAATTCTTAAAAAGAGAGAGCTTCTGTAGATGAGGCAGGGCTCCTAATTCAGGAGGAATGGTACCTGTGAGATCATTTTCTCCCAGATACAATTGAACTAATGAGGTCAGATTTTTGAAAGAGCGGGGAATGGTACCGGTGAGATTGTTTACTCCCAAATAAATGATCTTCAAACTTGCGAGGAGACTCAGCTCGGGCGGAATGCTACCATGCAGTTGGTTAAAGGAGAGATCCAGGAAATTCAAAGTGCGGCAAGAGGAGAGAGCGGGCGGAATGGTACCAGTGAGGGCATTGCCCCAGAGATCTAGGGATCCAAGAGAGGACAGATTCCCGATCACAGGAGAAATGGTGCCGTCTAAAGTCATCAAGGATAAATTGAGGGCGACGACAGAGTGAGAAGAGGGATGGCAGGTAACGCCGGTCCAATTGCAGAGGGGAAGAAGGGGAGTCCAATCTGGCAGCGAACTGTTGTTATTGTTGGAAATGGCAGCCTTAAATTGCGAGAGCAATTGTTGTTGTTGAGAGAGATTATTATTGAGAGTGTGAGAAAGAGCAGAGAGTGAAAGATGGAAAGCATCACAGCGAAAAACAAAAGAGGGGCCATGGTGGAGCAAAACAAGGGAAGCGGGAAACACAGAAGGCAATAGAATAGAATAAAGGACGATGGAGGAATAAATAGATTAAGAAGTCATACTTTTGACCCTTCGGGATGAATGGTAAAGGAGAGGACGTCGTGAAAGCATTAGTTTACGTCATTATGTATGTGCGAAATATGTTTTAAAATTTTTGGTCGTGTAATAAATTTAAATTATAATGAAAGTGAGAGTATATAAGTATAAATATTATAAAAACATCTATTTAAAAAATGTTTGGTTTATTTTATTTTAGAATTATTTTATTTAACATCCATTTATACATTTTTAATAATAAACTCTTAATGGTAGAGTGTAATGGTGTGAGCATGTTAACAAAAACTCTTACCTTTTATTTGAAATTTGACATCCATTTACACATCAAAGTATTAATATTTTATAATAAACATAATATTTAATAAACATAAATATAAATATACCAAATACAAATGAAATAAGTTTTTTTGTTTTTGTCCATTAAAATATTTTGCTTTTTGATCTAATGATTTTAAATTGTATTGAAAAAACAAGTTTTCAAAACTAAATTAGTTCCAAAGTAAAATAAAATAGGGTTGTAAATATCTATTTATGTATTTGTAATGGTTTAAATAGTAAATCTCTTATTTTAAAAAATAGCTAAACATATGAAGTAAATAATTTGTTGTTTTTCATTTAACATTTTGAAAACTATAGAAAAAAAAAACTCTTCAATAAAAAATAAAGCAATGCTGGAATTTGGCTCTACTAGAATTTCTTCTCTTTGCTTGCATCTGTGTCATACTATTGTAGACAACAGGAGTTTTTTGTGTTATCTTCCATGCATTACAACATGTTTTACATTACTATGCCCGCAGATGACTTATGCCCCCTTTAAATGGCCTCGACCTTTCATTCCTCCATAGTTGTTGCTATTGGAGTTGAAGGTTCAACATCAACAATCAATGGCATCCCCTCTCAAGTGAGCCAATAAGTTTGTTCTCAAGATGTTCCATGAGGTACATCCCCTAAAACATCATTGAATGTTGTTCTTTTATTCTTGAATTTGATAATGCATGTCGTTGGTTAGAAAATTTTACCTTAATAGGATATTTTGTTGGTAAGGTCCCCCTCTAAAAGCATGCTCAAAGATTGGGTCAACGAGGCATGGAACTTGCATGGGATCTACCTTGATGCCATATAAAACCTCACCAAGGGGTTTTTGTTGTTTCACTGTGTTGAAGCCAACCACATTGAGAATATCCTCATATGTGGCCCTTGGCTTATCTATTCCTTACTATTTGTCTTCAAACCCTTGACTCGAGACTTTATCGTCTTTGATGAAAAGTCTTTTCGAGTTCCCTAGGTTACCCTTGCCATGCTGGAACCATTTGAGCTAGATAGCCTCTTCCATAGGCTCTGTGGTTTGTGTTGAACTTGAACAATTCTATTCATCTCATCCTTAGTGGTAGGTATGTGTTGAGGTGGACCTATCCAAGGACCTCAAAGAGTTTTTTGACATCCAAGTTGGCCAAACTAGATATATGTAACATGTGCAATATATCAACCTTCTAAATACTTGTTATCAGTGTCAACCCTTAAAGCATAAGATTCAGGACTGCCCTTTAGCATCCCTGCAACCAAAGCCTTCTATACAACCCTCTTCTAGGTCGCCACCTCCTACAAAAGAAGAGGAAGGTTGGTCTATAGTTAATCACAAAGCCAAGAACTCTGGCAACCTATAACATACACCCCTGGTATATGTTTTGCTCTATATGTTTTTTGTGTTTTTCAGGCTGTTTGATGTTTAGGGTTTCATGGGTTTTGCTTGCATGTTTGTTTTTGCATTAAATAGATAGAATATATAGCATATACTGAAAACCCAGAAAAACTAGAAGGAAAATCAATGAAATAACAATGACCCAGATAATAATGAGCCCAAATATGAATTATAATGACATACCCATTTTGAGTTTTACAACTTCGTGTCGGTCCTGTCGCCTGGCCAGCACTATGAACCTCAAAGAACAACTTCTACAATCAACAAAGGCATAGATTTTTGCATACAATGGATGGAGGATGATATAACTACCCTAGACACCTAGAATGATCCTTTTTGCAGCCATGAACAAGGACGAAATACCATTAATTAATGTTTTTGTCCTTCTAGACTATATGACCTCAATTATACCTTCAAATCAACGACCAAACCAAATGCCACCCCAAAACCCTCTATTGTGAACTGATATTGATCTCAACTAATAGGCGATCAGATTGAAGGTGTTTCACAACCAAAATTATATACCAATACTCCTCTAAATTTGCCTCACAACTGGTACGGCCCTATTGTACATGTACAACTAGGAATGGGAAGTACGACCCAGCAATAAGAAGGGATTAATAGTCAGCAACCCTACTAAAACTTACTCAAAATCTCTATCTAAGATGGTCTCACAAGTCTGCAATGAGAAAGTCTTTGAAACCCTATCCAACTCTATCAAATGAACCAGATGAAAGCTTAGGTGAAGCTCCGATATGAAGCCTCCAACTATCCTCTCATGATGCAATCTTTCATGAACGAAGAAAGGGACTAATGCAAGGGTTTCCGTCCCAACACAGCCAAGAATAAACCCTAGAGCCAACCTCCAAAGCCAAAGCACAAGAAACTCACAAAGAGAGCAATTTTCATAAACTTCGCATATGCAAATGAGCTCACTTTTCCCCTTTTTGTTTCCTCTCCTTCCCCAACGTGCAAGAATGAATTCTTTTTATAATTTTATTTCATAACTTAAAGTCCCTTATGACTCCCCATGGGCGCCCATCTCCTAGGTAGTCACTTTAAGTTACAACTTTATTTTATAAAGTGACTTTACCTTATAACATAAAGTTATATTATGTCTATTAAAAATAACGTAAGTTAAATCTTTAATTTAACTTATATTATGTCCAATGAAGCTCTAGACATCTTAAGACCATTAACTCTCATTGTAGTACCCCTCAGCTTATCGTCTTTTGGACTGATGGTTGCTTAGTAGTATTGGACATTTTGACAGTATTTTTAGATCGTTGATGATGGATTTCTAGTTATTTTGCCTATTTCAGTATGAACTTAATTGTTATGATAACAGATATTGATGTTGGATTATGTCATTATGCTTTACAATTTGATAAACGAACTGATGTTTTAGATGCTTTGATGTTATTCATTATATGGGATCGGAAGTTAGCTAATCATTTTATGTCGTAGATTAGTAATCTGATATCTTGTTCAATGTAGTGATTATTATTTTAAAACGTGAATGGAACAGTGTTGTATTACTCGTTCACGAGTACCCTACCTCACTGCGATTTCCATTCACGATAGGACTGCATGTGATGTATATGTATATCTTGTTACGGTTAACTGTGCGTTGCTGCAGGATGCAGGTACTTGGCATCGACTCCACCTGATTACAGGTCTGAGCGTGCCTTCGCCAATGGATTAGTTGGTTGGAGTTAACAGGAGGTCCCTAGTCAGTGTTCCTTCGTCGTCAGTTCACCCTTGTGGTTATTGGTTGTCATTCGCCCATGTCTCACTGTCAGGTAACATTGTATTTTGGAGTCAAACCAAGTTCAAAGGTGTTTAAGTATGTGCGGTAATATTGTGCTTTAATTAGAAATATTCTACGGAAGAGTCTAGTGTTGTTAAATAGACATATTGTCGTTAGTTGTCGATTTAAGTTATAAATAAATTATTATTTTAATAGAGGTGTTGTTGATAAATAAGTTCTAAGAAGTTGTATTATTCGATATAATATTATTTATAATAAATATTTAAATAAATAAATAATTATAGCCATGCTTGTAAATTGTGTTTCACAACTAGACTAATAAAATAGATTATAGGATAGTACAAAAATATGGATAGTTGAAATAGTACTATTCTATTAATAATAATATTTTGGGGTCGGTTATAAAGAAAATAATAATAATAAAATAAAGTACCTAATTATTGGGAATCATTAAATTAAATTAAAAAAAATATACTTTTTCTTAAAAAAAAGAAGCTTCTCGGAATCTTGTGGGAAACCCTAGGAGAAGAGAAAGGGACTGAGTTATAAAAGAATTGTCGGTGCAACAAGGAGATGAACACAGGGGTAAGAAAGAAGCAGCTGGGAACTGCAACAATTGGAGCGGGTTCGTCACGGTGGTTGCGAAATCAGGTTCCGTCGATTGCCTTACCTCTGAACTTCCTTTCAATCTGCAAAATGTGTTTTTAGTTTGTTTGATTCCGCATTGTTCGGCAGTCTGTCCTTTCTGTGTGTGAACAGCAACCTCTCTTAGGGTTTAAATACATAGGTACTGCCCAAGGATTCTGGAAGTCAAATGTTTTTCTTTCCTTTCAATGGTTGCCGAATTATTCTGCATACATTCTCAGACCGGCGAGATCTTGGTAGGGTTTGTAGGACACCTCGATAGAGTTGCCGTGAACCGCTGTTGGTTTCAGCTAGTCGTCACTGTAAAATCTGATCAAGGTTATTAGTGTTTTCTCCCTGTGGTGGCTGGAAACTGTCAGGGAAACCCGCTGTATGTCTCTTGTACCCAACGATCTGCTTAGGCTGCGTGCTTGCTCCCACATCTGCAATTTCATTTCCGTAGGATGGATGGTTTTGCGAGGGTTGACAGGAAACTTTAATTGGTAGATTTGCAATAGAAGAAGGGAATTTAACTTCAATATCTCTGTAGTCACAGATTTAAGCAAACAAGGGCGTCTCTAGAATCTTATTGCGTGGTAAGGGGATCTATACCATTTTGTCTTTGCAATATATGTTTTTTGTAAATAGATTGAAGCGTCTAGGTTGTGACGGTAAATGTTAGATATTAGGGATGAATGTCGCCTTTGGCTCAGATATGGCTCTCCATACTACGTCATCCCTATTTTAGATTGGTTACTAGCGAATTCTGGCTAACGAGAGGATCAAAAATCTTTCTCCTGTTCTTTATAGCTGAGCGGCCAGGTGGTGTTGTCCTTGGGGTTAAACCCACGGGTTCATTTCTCCATTGTCTAGCGCATTCCTTAGCTGGAGTTCTTTTTTGTTTGATACCTTTCTGCACACGCCTCAGTGTTATCTGGTCATGGATCTCCATGAAAGTGTAAGAGGAGTCTCTCAGGGTCAATGCGTTCTAACAGCCAGATCGATCTTATCACCTGGAGCAAATCGAAACCTACAGAAATGCCTAGACTTGCGTAAATTCCCAAGCGTGTAAAATGCAGATTCGTTCTAGAGAGGTTGAATGCTTATTTTGGCAGGCTGTTCGTTGCTGTTTAACCCTAGTGTAGCGATCTGGCCGGCACCCCATTCGTCATGCCTTTTAGCGTCTGATAAGGTTTTGTGGGAGACGCTGCATATTGTTAAGTCTGGGCGCGATGGGAGGGGATGAGTCGAGTGGTTGTCTCACCATTCGCTCTCATTTGAAGTTCTGCTTGTTAAAAGAAAACGGGTGAGCCAACTTGTCTGAGAGTCTATGTTTTTTAGCTGCAGTTGATATTGGCTATTAGTGGATCGGGATATCAGGTCACGCTGCAAGGTTGAAATGCTCGCTGCCGTGGCCTTATTGCCGATCGCTCTTGTTGCAGTCACAGAAGTCTTTTCAACGTGACCATTTTATGGCCACCGTCAGTCATTGTCAGTTTTGCGACGATGATTCGTTGTACACCAGCCACCTTATAGATTGGGATAGCACGTTATCACTGGCTTTCAAACACGCTGAGCAAACACCGTTAACCCTGGAAGATAGTGGAGGCTGTAGCATGCAACATCGAAGTGATTAGGGTATTCGTCATACAGCAATCTCTGTCCGCACTCATAGTTTATATAGCAGTAATAATGTCTTAAGAGTTTATGCTTACTGCAGTTGTTAGAGGTGAAAGTCTAAACTTAGTCAGGTTTAATCTGTAGGCTGCCGTTGTTTTAGCTGGTGCACGTCTGAAAAGTTTGGGGTGACCTCAAGATAGCCAGTGAACGCAAGATGGTCAATAACCAACTGTTGGTATAATGTAGTAATAGTTCCAAGTGTAATTTGAGCAGCTGTCTGTTTCCAATAGCTACTGTCTCGTTTTGGCTAATCCTCACATCTGAATATCTCAGAAATCTGATAACAGATTCGGCAGCAGCAGTGTGATAGAAGAATTATCAATATAGCTCTTCTTACAGGCAGAAAGCCATTCTAGTATACTAACGAATGCAGTTCGCTTACTGAGTTGAAAAGAGATTGCTGTGAGGGCAAAACCGTGGTCTTCTTTATCACATCATAAACACTCTCCAGTTCTTTCTGATTTACGTGGATACTGTAAACGCAGTAAAATTTGCAAGTTCAGAGAACATAGCCGGAAGTCATCAGACCAGATGCATATCATTCACGTCAGTGATTAAACAGTCAATAGCAGTTTTACACCTCAGTAGTAAAATATCCCAAGCTGTTCGCATAGGGCATAATTACGATCATTCTCTTGAAAAAGTAAATCACTATGGATAAGATCAGTATCGGAGATAACTTCAAATCATCATAAAAGAATTCTTTTGGATTTCGTGTTTGAATTTCGCCTCGTGTGATTGCCGTTCAGCCATGAGACATCTCTCTTAGCGTTATTATCCTTAATAGAATAAACTAGTTAGATAAGATTGAAGGATGGTATATAAGATTGTACCTGGAATTAAGTGGTTCCTACATCAATTACTGTAATGATTCAGTTAATCAATTTACTGATCTTTTGAAACAAAATAAGGATTTGTTAGAAATGTAGTTGCAAGTGTTAAGATATAATGTTGATTTTATTTCAGAAGTTGTTTGCATTAAAACTGAGAATGAATTGTAGTATTTCATCTCTTGAATTTTGAATTGAATTTGTTTGAGTGTTGTAATGAGTCGTATTGAGGTTGTTCAAACTTGTATTCCAGAGGCTGAGTTGTCATTGTTAAGTATTGGCAACTGGTGTATTGCTGTTTTATGATTGTGATGTAATAGCATTCATATGTATCAAACAAAGTGTGTAGTATAATGAGGTACTGTCACGATTGAATGTTGTGTCTTGTAAAGTAATAATCTCGGGATGAGATATTAATCCTCTTGTGACCTTATTGTACTGTTTTGTCGTAAGGAGAGACCTGAAATCTATAAAAGAATAAAGTTATGTAATGTTAAAAGTATTGGATCACAATTGATGTTATGATTTTATTTTGATGCAAGAGGGTCTATGCTTTGCAGTGTTCATTTGCGTGTATGGTTATAAGTCCTGCATGATGTTTTAAGGTTGACTAGGTGTTAGGAAGGAGAGTGGCTTTCAACGTGGGGCCGGCGCCCAAAGTGGCAGTCAGGATAACCCGTTGGAAGTAGATTAATCAAGTGATAACCTAAAAATTAACTAGGGGGTTAAGGGTAGATCTCACACTAATAAGATTAATGGATTCCTCTCCCATGGCCTGTAGTGCTTGTTTAGACTAAGGATGGGTAGAGAAGGCCTGGTCGGCATCATTGACTTCCTTGTCCTCATGAAAGGAAGGTCGATTCCGCATGTGTCACCCTATGGGGCCGGCGCCTAGTGAGAGGCTGTCAGGATAACCATAGATGGGGGCCGGCGCCTAGTGAGAGGCTGTCAGGATAACCCATGTTAGGACCATGCGATGACACTCTCCCTACTACAACCTAGCATCCCTTGTTCGGTCTCTCCTCGTTTGTTTTGTGTCGCCTCTGGAAATGAAGTGAAAGTTAAGTTATGTTGTGCTGCATTGTTATAGCCATGTGTTGTATTGGCATTGGCCGTCCTTTGTTCTTGTTTGTCTTTCGTCTACCTGACTGTCAGTGTTTGGGACCTCATGTTAACTCCTAGCTCGGGGGGTGGACCTTAGGGTTCCACATGGTCGGGTGGAAGAGCTACTTTATCCATTGGTTCTCTTGTCAGGACCTTATGCAGAAAAGGATTTGTTTCAGTTGTACTTGTTTCAATGATGAAGATGTAAGTGTGCAACCTTGTACCAGATTTATGTAACAGAATATACTTTATGTATGTGACTTTAAAAGTAAACTAAAAGTGGCATTGTAATGATGTTTTGATGTACTTATATAAAAGCATTTCAGTGACGTATCTTATCATGCTGAATTCTGTTATCTGATGTTTGCAATGAATGTGAATGAGTTATTTATTGAAAAAGAATTTGGATCAATTACTGATGTATGTTAATTTTATGTTAGTTGATTGGCTAAGTGATGCAGCCTTGGTCCCTTAGAGAATATGTTGTAATTAGTTGTGTAACTTACTTTATCAGTTTTTAAAAAAAAAAAAAAAAATTTCCTGTTTTATATTGCATACATGTGTATTCTTTAAGGTGTTCAAGGCGGGCGTTACATCTGGTATCAGAGCCAAGTTACTAACACTGGGTACTCTGGTTTTATAATTAGCCCTTTAAGCTATGCTAGTTGCTTAAACTCTGAAGGACATATTCATTCATAGTCCTTGCCTAACAACCTGAAGTTGTTCTTGGATGTGTTGTCCAGGAAGATGCCTAGGGTACGAGGCCGAGGACGTGGTCGAGGTAGGGGTCGTGGGAGAGGTGTTGAAATCAGCCCTCCTCCTAGCTCCCCTCATAGAAGTACACAAGAAGGAGGAAGCGAGAATCAGGAGAATCAGGTTCAGCCTGAGGGTGCTCAACTACGCCAGCTCCTTGAGGAGGTGCTTGCTCGTCTTGGTCCGAGGCAGGAGGTGGTGCAACCGGAAGAAAGAGAAAGAGAAAGATCTCCTAGAAGGAGAGAGGTCACAGCTGAACAAGAAGCCATTCTTGCAGGCCACATGAGAGACCTAATGAGAGCCCGTCCTCCTACTTTCGATGGCTCCGGTAGCGGGTTGGAAGCAGAAACATGGCTAATCGATTTGGAGAGATGCTTTGCTATGCATCCATATGGCAGCAACACTAAGGCAAGATGCGCCATCATGCATCTAAGAGGATTCGCCTCTACTTGGTGGCGTCTTGAGGAACAAAAGTTGCATCTAGATATTGCGACAGTTTCATGGGAACTATTTCTGGATAGGTTCAGAGCTCGATTTTTATCTGATCACTGGAGGCAACGACGAGCGGATGAATTCCATGGGTTGAGACAGATGGCCATGACAGTGGAACAGTATGAGCGCAGGTTTTATGAACTCAAGCAATATGCAGGGATTGGAAACGACGAGGCCATGTTAGTTCAGCATTTTATCAGAGGTCTGAATGCACGCATCAGCGGAGGAGTTCGTGTGTTCGAGCCGAAGACCATGGAGGTAGCAGTGGAGAAGGCTAGATTGGTGGAAGAGAACTTGACCATGGCCCTAGGAGGTCATACAGGTGTGCAGATTGGTAGCTCATCTCGAGCAGGTTCAGGGTTCCGAGGTGGTCAGTCTCATGCAGCAGGTAACTCGAGGGGTCATCAGGTACCTTCTAAGAGTGGACAGCAACAACAACAGTTTTCTCAGACGAAATCAAGAAACTCTCAGTATCAGCAAAGCAACAGATTTCATTCCAAAAAGGATCGAAGTTGGCAGAGAGTTAAACGTGATCGTGCCAGTCAACCAGCGCAAAGCACACAATCTGCAGCAAGCAGAGGTAGTTTTCAGCAGTCAAATGCTCCTGTAGGCGGTGGAGGTTTTGGCAGGGGAACAGGATGCTTTTCTTGCGGTCAGCAGGGCCACATTGCTAGACAGTGCCCGCATAAGAATACTTCAGGATTTGGTCAGAGACCCGCAGCTTCAGAGCCCACTGTTGGTGATGCAGGCAGATCACATAGAGTGTTTGCGGCGGTGGATAATCGCCAAGCGGAGCACCAAGGTACCGTTGTGGAGACTACAGGTGTCTTGCGAGGTATTACCATTTCTGTTCTTTTTGACTCTGGTGCTTCAGATTCTTTTATTTCCCCTTCTATAGTGGAACGTTGCAAATTAGTGGCAGCAAAGCAAGATGTCAAGTGGCAGGTAGAATTGGCCTCGGGATCTAGAGTATCAGTAGACTCTCTTGTGCATGGTTGCGAGTTGAGGATAGGACCTTTATCTTCCACAGCGGATCTTCGCATTATACCATTAGGATCCTATGACATAGTGCTGGGAATGGATTGGTTGGATGCTCATCAAGCGGTGATAGACTGTCGCCGCAAATTAGTAAGGTGTGTTGATGATTCGGGCAAAGAAGTAGAAGTGGTTGGGATTCAGAGACCCATCTCCTTGCGCATGATTTCTGCTATGCAATTGAAGAGATGTCTGCGTCAAGGATGCAAGTTGTTTGCTGTAACAGTTAATGACTCAGATTTTGGGGAAAATAGGGAGGCATCCCTTGATGATTATCCTATTCTCAAGGAGTATGAGGATGTCTTTCCTAGCGAAATTCCAGGTATGCCACCGAAGCGGGATATTGATTTCAAGATAGACCTTGTTCCTGGAGCAGAGCCTATTTCACGAGCTCCATATCGAATGACTACTCAGGAACTTAAGGAGCTTCGCTTGCAGCTAGAAGAGTTATTAGCGAAGGGATTCATTCGTCCGAGTGTCTCTCCATGGGGAGCACCTGTGATTTTTGTGAAGAAGAAGGATGGATCTCTGCGTTTGTGCATCGACTATCGGCAGCTTAATAAGGTGACTGTGAAGAATAGGTACCCATTGCCGCGAATTGATGACCTTTTTGATCAGATCAAGGGAGCTAAGGTATTTTCGAAGATAGACCTAAAATCGGGATATCATCAGTTGCGCATTTTTGAGGCTGACATCCACAAGACAGCATTTCGCACTCGCTATGGGCATTATGAGTTCACTGTTGTACCGTTTGGATTGACAAATGCGCCATCAGTATTCATGAGCCTGATGAATGGTGTGTTCCGTACCTATCTGGATAGATTTGTTCTTGTCTTCTTAGATGATATATTGATTTATTCAAGGTCTATGGAGGAGCATGAAGAGCATTTGCGGCAGGTTTTGCAGTGTTTAAGAGAAAATCAGTTGTATGCAAATTTGGCTAAATGTGATTTCTTTCAAACTGAAGTAAAATATTTGGGACATGTTATTTCGGCCAAGGGTATTGCAGTGGATCCTTCAAAGATTCAAGCGATCATGGATTGGCCTGCTCCTACCAATGTTTCGGAGGTTCGTAGTTTCATGGGTTTAGCAGGCTATTATTGGCGATTTGTGGAAGGATTTTCAAAGATAGCTCACCCTATAACTTCACTTCAGAGAAAAGGAAAGAAGTTCATTTGGTCAGATCAGTGTCAAGCAGCCTTTCAGAGTCTTAAGGAGCGGTTAACCAGTGCACCTATTCTAGCAGTGCCGGATCCTGCCAGAGATTTTGTGGTTTGTACTGATGCATCTTTGGAAGGTTTAGGAGCAGTTTTAATGCAGGAGGGTCGTGTGATAGCTTACGAGTCCCGTAAACTCAAAGATCATGAGTTGAATTATCCTACACATGACCTAGAGTTAGCTGCAGTTGTTCATGCATTGGTAAGATGGAGACACTTCTTGCTGGGGCATCGGTTTGAGCTGCACAGTGATCACCGAAGTTTACAGTATATCTTTACTCAGCCAAACCTGAATGCGAGACAGAGGCGGTGGATGGAGTTTCTATGTGAGTATGATTTTGAGGTAAAATATATCCAAGGTAAGGAGAATGTGGTGGCGGATGCCCTTAGTCGTCGAAGACATGAACTTTTATCTATTACTCTTGGAGTGGATTTGAGAGGGCAGGTTCTTGCAGCTCTCCCTGCAGATAGATGGTATCAGGAAGTGAAAGCTGAAGTGGAGTCTGGTAGAGCCTTGGAGGGTAGATATGCTGGGTATTCTATCGAGTCGGATGGTCTCTTGCGACATTTAGATCGCATTTATGTGCCTTCTACAGAGGGTCTCCGCACCCTAATCATGACTGAGGCTCATCGGGCACCTTATTCTGCGCATCCAGGTGTCAAGAAGATGTATGCAGACCTTCGTCAGATATATTTTTGGGCTGGAATGAAGAGGGATATTGCTGATTTTGTTTCGAGATGCTTAGAATGTCAGAGGGTTAAGGCGGAACATCAGCATCCCGCAGGTCTTCTTCAGCCACATCTTATTCCGGAATGGAAATGGGACATCATTTCAATAGACTTCATAGTTGGTTTACCCATGTCTTCTCGTCGCCATGATGCGATAATGGTCACTGTAGACAGGCTTACGAAAGTAGCACACTTTTCTCCTGTCCGATCTTCATATAATGCTTCTTCTGTGGCCAAAATTTTCATGGAGGATATCGTCAGATTGCACGGGATTCCTCGCAAGATTATCTCCGATCGTGATCCAGTTTTTACTTCAGCTCTTTGGACGTCTCTTCAACATGCTTTGGGGACTCAATTGAACTTCAGTTCAGCTTATCATCCAGAGACTGATGGGCAAACTGAGAGGGTCAATCAGGTCCTCGAGGATATGCTCCGTATGTATGTGATGGATCAGCAAAACCGATGGGAAGATTATTTGTATTTGGTGGAGTTTGCGTACAATAATGGGTACCACAGTTCCATTGGCATGTCTCCTTTTCAGGCCCTGTATGGTCGTCCTTGTCGTACCCCATTGAGTTGGGATCGCCTTGAGGATAGAGTTCTCCTAGGTCCTCAGATGCTCCAAGAGATGGAGCAGCAGGTTGATCGCATCAGAGAGCATCTGGTAGCAGCTCAGGATAGACAGAAGAAATATGCAGATGCTCACAGACTTGATCGTCAGTTTTCAGTTGGTGATCGGGTGTTCTTGCGGGTGCGTCCGCGAAAGAGTCCGATCCGTTACGGAAAAGGCTCTAAGCTCGCGCCACGCTTTGTGGGGCCATTCGAGGTTTTGGAGAGGATCGGTCCTGTTGCATACCGTCTTGCTTTGCCGCCTAGCTTGTCACGCGTCCATGATGTATTTCATGTTTCTGTTCTTAGACCTTATCACCCAGATATTTCTCATGTCCTTGACTGGAATGCTTTACAGGTAGAGGACGGGCAGCTAGCTTTGGAGCCCGTGGGCATTTTAGAGCACAGGCGACTCGCTCTCAGGGGCAGAGCCATAGAGCAGGTAAGGGTCCGATGGGATCCTAATGATGAGACTTCAGCGACCTGGGAAGATACTTCCCGTATGCGAGAGCTATATCCATATTTGTTCGCAGGCTTCCAGGAGTAAGCCTGATCCTAGGGGGGGAGGATGTAGTACCCCTCAGCTTATCGTCTTTTGGACTGATGGTTGCTTAGTAGTATTGGACATTTTGACAGTATTTTTAGATCGTTGATGATGGATTTCTAGTTATTTTGCCTATTTCAGTATGAACTTAATTGTTATGATAACAGATATTGATGTTGGATTATGTCATTATGCTTTACAATTTGATAAACGAACTGATGTTTTAGATGCTTTGATGTTATTCATTATATGGGATCGGAAGTTAGCTAATCATTTTATGTCGTAGATTAGTAATCTGATATCTTGTTCAATGTAGTGATTATTATTTTAAAACGTGAATGGAACAGTGTTGTATTACTCGTTCACGAGTACCCTACCTCACTGCGATTTCCATTCACGATAGGACTGCATGTGATGTATATGTATATCTTGTTACGGTTAACTGTGCGTTGCTGCAGGATGCAGGTACTTGGCATCGACTCCACCTGATTACAGGTCTGAGCGTGCCTTCGCCAATGGATTAGTTGGTTGGAGTTAACAGGAGGTCCCTAGTCAGTGTTCCTTCGTCGTCAGTTCACCCTTGTGGTTATTGGTTGTCATTCGCCCATGTCTCACTGTCAGGTAACATTGTATTTTGGAGTCAAACCAAGTTCAAAGGTGTTTAAGTATGTGCGGTAATATTGTGCTTTAATTAGAAATATTCTACGGAAGAGTCTAGTGTTGTTAAATAGACATATTGTCGTTAGTTGTCGATTTAAGTTATAAATAAATTATTATTTTAATAGAGGTGTTGTTGATAAATAAGTTCTAAGAAGTTGTATTATTCGATATAATATTATTTATAATAAATATTTAAATAAATAAATAATTATAGCCATGCTTGTAAATTGTGTTTCACAACTAGACTAATAAAATAGATTATAGGATAGTACAAAAATATGGATAGTTGAAATAGTACTATTCTATTAATAATAATATTTTGGGGTCGGTTATAAAGAAAATAATAATAATAAAATAAAGTACCTAATTATTGGGAATCATTAAATTAAATTAAAAAAAATATACTTTTTCTTAAAAAAAAGAAGCTTCTCGGAATCTTGTGGGAAACCCTAGGAGAAGAGAAAGGGACTGAGTTATAAAAGAATTGTCGGTGCAACAAGGAGATGAACACAGGGGTAAGAAAGAAGCAGCTGGGAACTGCAACAATTGGAGCGGGTTCGTCACGGTGGTTGCGAAATCAGGTTCCGTCGATTGCCTTACCTCTGAACTTCCTTTCAATCTGCAAAATGTGTTTTTAGTTTGTTTGATTCCGCATTGTTCGGCAGTCTGTCCTTTCTGTGTGTGAACAGCAACCTCTCTTAGGGTTTAAATACATAGGTACTGCCCAAGGATTCTGGAAGTCAAATGTTTTTCTTTCCTTTCAATGGTTGCCGAATTATTCTGCATACATTCTCAGACCGGCGAGATCTTGGTAGGGTTTGTAGGACACCTCGATAGAGTTGCCGTGAACCGCTGTTGGTTTCAGCTAGTCGTCACTGTAAAATCTGATCAAGGTTATTAGTGTTTTCTCCCTGTGGTGGCTGGAAACTGTCAGGGAAACCCGCTGTATGTCTCTTGTACCCAACGATCTGCTTAGGCTGCGTGCTTGCTCCCACATCTGCAATTTCATTTCCGTAGGATGGATGGTTTTGCGAGGGTTGACAGGAAACTTTAATTGGTAGATTTGCAATAGAAGAAGGGAATTTAACTTCAATATCTCTGTAGTCACAGATTTAAGCAAACAAGGGCGTCTCTAGAATCTTATTGCGTGGTAAGGGGATCTATACCATTTTGTCTTTGCAATATATGTTTTTTGTAAATAGATTGAAGCGTCTAGGTTGTGACGGTAAATGTTAGATATTAGGGATGAATGTCGCCTTTGGCTCAGATATGGCTCTCCATACTACGTCATCCCTATTTTAGATTGGTTACTAGCGAATTCTGGCTAACGAGAGGATCAAAAATCTTTCTCCTGTTCTTTATAGCTGAGCGGCCAGGTGGTGTTGTCCTTGGGGTTAAACCCACGGGTTCATTTCTCCATTGTCTAGCGCATTCCTTAGCTGGAGTTCTTTTTTGTTTGATACCTTTCTGCACACGCCTCAGTGTTATCTGGTCATGGATCTCCATGAAAGTGTAAGAGGAGTCTCTCAGGGTCAATGCGTTCTAACAGCCAGATCGATCTTATCACCTGGAGCAAATCGAAACCTACAGAAATGCCTAGACTTGCGTAAATTCCCAAGCGTGTAAAATGCAGATTCGTTCTAGAGAGGTTGAATGCTTATTTTGGCAGGCTGTTCGTTGCTGTTTAACCCTAGTGTAGCGATCTGGCCGGCACCCCATTCGTCATGCCTTTTAGCGTCTGATAAGGTTTTGTGGGAGACGCTGCATATTGTTAAGTCTGGGCGCGATGGGAGGGGATGAGTCGAGTGGTTGTCTCACCATTCGCTCTCATTTGAAGTTCTGCTTGTTAAAAGAAAACGGGTGAGCCAACTTGTCTGAGAGTCTATGTTTTTTAGCTGCAGTTGATATTGGCTATTAGTGGATCGGGATATCAGGTCACGCTGCAAGGTTGAAATGCTCGCTGCCGTGGCCTTATTGCCGATCGCTCTTGTTGCAGTCACAGAAGTCTTTTCAACGTGACCATTTTATGGCCACCGTCAGTCATTGTCAGTTTTGCGACGATGATTCGTTGTACACCAGCCACCTTATAGATTGGGATAGCACGTTATCACTGGCTTTCAAACACGCTGAGCAAACACCGTTAACCCTGGAAGATAGTGGAGGCTGTAGCATGCAACATCGAAGTGATTAGGGTATTCGTCATACAGCAATCTCTGTCCGCACTCATAGTTTATATAGCAGTAATAATGTCTTAAGAGTTTATGCTTACTGCAGTTGTTAGAGGTGAAAGTCTAAACTTAGTCAGGTTTAATCTGTAGGCTGCCGTTGTTTTAGCTGGTGCACGTCTGAAAAGTTTGGGGTGACCTCAAGATAGCCAGTGAACGCAAGATGGTCAATAACCAACTGTTGGTATAATGTAGTAATAGTTCCAAGTGTAATTTGAGCAGCTGTCTGTTTCCAATAGCTACTGTCTCGTTTTGGCTAATCCTCACATCTGAATATCTCAGAAATCTGATAACAGATTCGGCAGCAGCAGTGTGATAGAAGAATTATCAATATAGCTCTTCTTACAGGCAGAAAGCCATTCTAGTATACTAACGAATGCAGTTCGCTTACTGAGTTGAAAAGAGATTGCTGTGAGGGCAAAACCGTGGTCTTCTTTATCACATCATAAACACTCTCCAGTTCTTTCTGATTTACGTGGATACTGTAAACGCAGTAAAATTTGCAAGTTCAGAGAACATAGCCGGAAGTCATCAGACCAGATGCATATCATTCACGTCAGTGATTAAACAGTCAATAGCAGTTTTACACCTCAGTAGTAAAATATCCCAAGCTGTTCGCATAGGGCATAATTACGATCATTCTCTTGAAAAAGTAAATCACTATGGATAAGATCAGTATCGGAGATAACTTCAAATCATCATAAAAGAATTCTTTTGGATTTCGTGTTTGAATTTCGCCTCGTGTGATTGCCGTTCAGCCATGAGACATCTCTCTTAGCGTTATTATCCTTAATAGAATAAACTAGTTAGATAAGATTGAAGGATGGTATATAAGATTGTACCTGGAATTAAGTGGTTCCTACATCAATTACTGTAATGATTCAGTTAATCAATTTACTGATCTTTTGAAACAAAATAAGGATTTGTTAGAAATGTAGTTGCAAGTGTTAAGATATAATGTTGATTTTATTTCAGAAGTTGTTTGCATTAAAACTGAGAATGAATTGTAGTATTTCATCTCTTGAATTTTGAATTGAATTTGTTTGAGTGTTGTAATGAGTCGTATTGAGGTTGTTCAAACTTGTATTCCAGAGGCTGAGTTGTCATTGTTAAGTATTGGCAACTGGTGTATTGCTGTTTTATGATTGTGATGTAATAGCATTCATATGTATCAAACAAAGTGTGTAGTATAATGAGGTACTGTCACGATTGAATGTTGTGTCTTGTAAAGTAATAATCTCGGGATGAGATATTAATCCTCTTGTGACCTTATTGTACTGTTTTGTCGTAAGGAGAGACCTGAAATCTATAAAAGAATAAAGTTATGTAATGTTAAAAGTATTGGATCACAATTGATGTTATGATTTTATTTTGATGCAAGAGGGTCTATGCTTTGCAGTGTTCATTTGCGTGTATGGTTATAAGTCCTGCATGATGTTTTAAGGTTGACTAGGTGTTAGGAAGGAGAGTGGCTTTCAACGTGGGGCCGGCGCCCAAAGTGGCAGTCAGGATAACCCGTTGGAAGTAGATTAATCAAGTGATAACCTAAAAATTAACTAGGGGGTTAAGGGTAGATCTCACACTAATAAGATTAATGGATTCCTCTCCCATGGCCTGTAGTGCTTGTTTAGACTAAGGATGGGTAGAGAAGGCCTGGTCGGCATCATTGACTTCCTTGTCCTCATGAAAGGAAGGTCGATTCCGCATGTGTCACCCTATGGGGCCGGCGCCTAGTGAGAGGCTGTCAGGATAACCATAGATGGGGGCCGGCGCCTAGTGAGAGGCTGTCAGGATAACCCATGTTAGGACCATGCGATGACACTCTCCCTACTACAACCTAGCATCCCTTGTTCGGTCTCTCCTCGTTTGTTTTGTGTCGCCTCTGGAAATGAAGTGAAAGTTAAGTTATGTTGTGCTGCATTGTTATAGCCATGTGTTGTATTGGCATTGGCCGTCCTTTGTTCTTGTTTGTCTTTCGTCTACCTGACTGTCAGTGTTTGGGACCTCATGTTAACTCCTAGCTCGGGGGGTGGACCTTAGGGTTCCACATGGTCGGGTGGAAGAGCTACTTTATCCATTGGTTCTCTTGTCAGGACCTTATGCAGAAAAGGATTTGTTTCAGTTGTACTTGTTTCAATGATGAAGATGTAAGTGTGCAACCTTGTACCAGATTTATGTAACAGAATATACTTTATGTATGTGACTTTAAAAGTAAACTAAAAGTGGCATTGTAATGATGTTTTGATGTACTTATATAAAAGCATTTCAGTGACGTATCTTATCATGCTGAATTCTGTTATCTGATGTTTGCAATGAATGTGAATGAGTTATTTATTGAAAAAGAATTTGGATCAATTACTGATGTATGTTAATTTTATGTTAGTTGATTGGCTAAGTGATGCAGCCTTGGTCCCTTAGAGAATATGTTGTAATTAGTTGTGTAACTTACTTTATCAGTTTTTAAAAAAAAAAAAAAAAATTTCCTGTTTTATATTGCATACATGTGTATTCTTTAAGGTGTTCAAGGCGGGCGTTACACTCATGCTATGACCATCCGCAATTGCCCTGCCAAAAATAACCAGTGCTCAGCTCCAACTTACTATAAATAGTAAGTTACCCAAACTGACCCCCTAATCACTTCCATTAGCCTATGGGAGTCTAATCATAGGCTAATCTCTATCCACTAATCCAATGGGCTAGATGGGGGACATTACACAACCCCAAGCCTACTCCCAAACCTTTTGGTTGTGGGATTCATGCTTCACGTGATTGTTTCAATACCTCTAGATGTGAACAAAGCTACAATTTTCTCCCATGAGGAGACTTTTGGTGAGGTGAAAGTTGTAAGAACCTCACTTGCGGCATTAGCCTTGGCTTAGTTACTAATTGTCAATGCTCAACATGCTTCCCCTCCTACTAGGAAAAGGAGGTCTCATAGCCCACTAAGGCGATTGGAAGAGGGAGAGTTTGTGCCAAAGAAATGGAAACAAGCCTAGTTAAGCTTCCAGAATGGAATCTTTAATTCTAATGAAGTCATGTTCCATACTAATTATTCCACTCTAGATGAGATGGATAATGAGGAGATGACTCTCAACACTCGTTTAGGAATTATATTTCTTAGAATGTCTAAGGTCTAATGGACCTCCCATGGAAATATTTCGTTCCTAATGCTCAACTTTAATATCTAGGTTTATAAATTCTTTGTTTACAAGAGGTCAAAGTTTCTATTTTTTTGCTTTCTATTGTTTGTCATGTTATAAACGGTCATCAAGCCATTTTATGTGTAGCAACCATGAAGCAAGTCGGGGTGGTGTCATCACCTTTCTCTCTCCCATGTGGCACCAGCACTTGGTTGATCAGGGATGTGCTCCTACTAATCATGCATTGTGGGCTCTTTTCAAAATTAATAATCATTCCTTTAGAGTTAAAAATTTCTTCATAAGCATGATGGTGTCACCATAAGAAGTTGATAGAACATGAGACCGGGGATTAAGAATCTGGAAGGATTAGTGACCAAAGATGAAAGGGGTCAGGTTGGGAAAAAGTTTTGTCCCAGACCGTCTGCGTATCCCTTACAAATCCAAAAACCCAAAAGGCTAAAAAATGAAGAAAACACTTCCCAGACATAGAAACTTTGGATTTTATGCAACTTTAGGACTCAACTAAGGCATGGAAAATGAGAAAAACACAAAGGGGCACATGACTTAGGAATTTTGTAGATTTTAATAGGAGTTCCATATCAATTAAAAAGGGGTCCCAACAATTTACATGTCAAAATATTAATGTGATAATAAACATACTATAAATCCAAAAAACAAAAATATGAGAACTTTGGATAATCATCATTCTTCTCCTTTTCAAAATGTAACAAGAAAGAGAAAATAAAATTCAAGAGGCCACAACATGGGGGACCTCATCCCCTAGCATGAATGCCTGCATCAACGCTAGAGGTTCAAACCTGTGAACTAATTGGCCTAGCAAAGGCGCAAAGCCTGTGAGCTCTTTGGCCCAGCAGCAGTTTGAATCCTGATGGCCACCACTGCAACCGAGAGATTTAACCACTGAACCATGCCCTTAATGACATTATTTTATATTATATTAAATGATAGGAAAGGGTGTATTTTTTTGGGTAGTGGTAGAAATAATTTACATTTAAAGCAGCCCAAAATTTTATATGAAGATTTAAGTTTAAAGGTTAATCATTTTTTAAAAAATGTTTAAATGTTAAAAAAGAAAATATTTTGATTTTTTAATTAGAGATTTTTTAATTTGTTAATTATAACTGAAAATTGGATAGACATAAGGTTGAGTGAAGATATAGACCTTAAACAAGTAAATAACTAATACAAAAACAAAACACATAAAATTTTATAATTGAACTATAATTTTTTTAGTATATCACATTCAATACACATAAACTAAACAATTTTAAATAAGAAATTTATGTGTCAAAAAAATCTATAATAAAATAATTCAAATTGACATCTCCCAATAATTTTTAGATAAATTTGTTTAAAATATCTATACTAATATTATAACATTATTACTTTTAACACCTTGTGAGAGACTTCCCCTTGCTAGGTATATAGATTTGATAAAACATCTAACTAAAAAAGTTTGTGTTCACTATCCCTTGTGTTCATAAAAGCCTCACTCACAATGACGTAGGTCATAATGACGTGAAAGATATAAAAAAGGTTGCTCTTGTCTCAAAATGAGTGGTGCCAAATCTAACGCTTTAAGGAAAATGACTTTGGGCTAGTTGAATACAAATTTACAAGTCTTTTAATAGTTGACTCACTTTCTGGCCTCCCTCAAGTTTGAGATTGTGCGGATTCATTAGAAATGTCATAGGGGAAAAGACCCAATTCATGAGATAGTTCCAATGGCTGAGAGAGTCTATGTGCATTTAAGGCCTAATATTTTTTAAGTTTAGTACTAGTAGTTGTGATTTTAAGGTTGCTAGTGTTACTATAAGTACTAATAATTGAATGAAATGTGCCCTTTAAATTTAAAAAGCAACCAATCATGTGATGCCACATCAGCCCACCAATAAAACATGACTTAATGCACACCTATTGGTCCAACCTTTTTTGGGAACTATTTGACACCTCAACAAAAAGCATGCTAATGTGGCATCATATTTGATGATGTAGCCCTAAAACCTTAGTTATAAGCAGGGGCGTTGCCAAGTAAGCTACTGTAAAATTTTTGGAGTGATTCGAAATTGCCACGTATGATTTTGAGAGGCGCGAAGTTAGGGTGCACCATTACTGGGTCCTCTCCCCTACCTAGTTTGGAAAGAATCTAACGGCGTTCACTTAAAATAAACAAAGGCGAGACAATAGACAATGAAAGGGGTATGTTCATTCCAATAGCTTGAATTGCATGTACATTATTAACAATTATTTTTGCTTTTTAAGGGAATTTCTTTATTAAAAAAATTAGGGGTTTAAGTTTTTCAAACGTAGTTCTAAAGCAATTAAAGAAGGTTACCAAAGATTTAAAATACTTAGGGTGGTTTTTATATCCTACAATTTTAGGATTTTAAGTTTAGTATTTGAATTGTGTCATATTATTTTAGTGAATCATTTTAAGGTATGTTTAGTTTTTTTCGTTATTGATTCTATTATTAGGGTTGATTAAAGTTTTAAATGTGGTTCTTGTTTGGTTTTTTGTAATTTTGGAATAACACCTACATTGATCATTAAGGATGAAAATCGAACCACTATTAGAGGTAAAAAGGCTCTCATTGACTTTAAAACTATAGGTGACCCAAAACCCATTATTTAAACCAATCAGTATGTCTATAGGTAAAATGGACCAATTTCCTCGACCTTCAAAGTTAATCCATCAAATTTTTTTAATCTTGAAGCCATATTTCAAATGTTGGGACATCCACAATGATTAATCAAACCTCCAAGTAATTACATAGACTACCTCATAGTGATGACAATTTTAAATGTGGATATAGTGGATCCTAATGGTAGTTTAAATTCATTTTTTAATATTTGTTTTTATTTTTGTTGGTTTTAGAAAGAAGGATCTTAAAGGCCATGTAAGTGTTATTGAGTTCACCAAAATGAAATGTAAAAATAGAGCTCTATTTTTTATTACTTGTCTTCTTTTTCTTTAGAATCTAAATCTCAACATAATCAGATACCAAAATTACTTTTCAAACTCTAAAGTAAAGAATGTCAAGAAGAGGATGAGATTGAACTATGATGAGAAATGTGGTAAAAGAAAGAGGGTACAAAAGAGAGCATATTTGTTTTCAATAGCTAATGATATTCTTAGCAACTAAAGATAAGAGGGATGGCACTGCTAGAATTAAGTTATGTTCTCTACATTCTAGCTTTGTGTCATTTGGGATAGGACCATGCAAGGTGTTCTCCTATAAAGTGTGGACGTGTTTGTATGATTGCAATATATATTCCATGTGTCAATGTCTTGTATGGTCATACTCATGTATGACTAGAGTATTGGTGTCTTGTATGGCCACATCAACATCCTCTACAACTTCTAAGAATAAGTTTTGCAACCTCTGACAACTTCCTTTTTTTATTTTTGGATAATTTGGTACCTATGGCACATTTGGAGATTTTCCTCAATCAAATCGCTAGGGTGATTCATTAGTGGTATTGAAAACACAGGGTGAGCACACTACTACAACAATGTATGTCTAGCAATGAGGTACTTATTGTATGAAATGGTTGCTTCTTGGGTATGTGCAGGATCATGATGGACCAAACTATACCTCTAAGTGGCAATGAAAATATAAAAAATTGGACTTTATCAAGTTCATGTGAAATTTGAATGGATTATCTACACAATTTGAAAAAGATGTAAGAACAAAATTTGTAGAGAATTGAATCTAGTTTATAGGCTACTATTTTTTTTAACCTAAATTTACTTAGTGAAAATTGAATATTTCAATGAACAGCTATTAATTTTTTTAGAAAAAAGTAAAAAGTGGGTGTCTGTCCAGCCAACCTAACTATGAGTAAAAATATATATATTTTTTTGAAACTTTCAAAATAAGTAGAGGACTCATGTCCAGATGTGACGCATATTTATTTGAAATTTTTTTCCAATAAAATAATTAGTTATGATTTTTTTATTGTGGCTTTTTTTAAAAACTAAAAAGTAATTTTCCAGCCAACCTAACTCGATAAAAAAAATAGAAATTCAATTTTTTTTTAACCTATAGCCAGAAAATCATAAAGTGTGACGCATGTTTTGGATCTAAAAAAGGTGAAATGGTTTGAAAGTTATGGATGTTTTTCAATCAGTGTGTCCATCAGGATTTCAGAGACACGGTATATAGAAAATTATTAATAATTATTTAATAAAATGATAACCAAACAAATCTTATATTTTAAGAAACCTAACAATTTTTTCTATAAACCCTTTTCGTTTTATCAATTTTGCATTAAAAAAAAGTCGTCAGCACGAAGGGTGAAGTTCGAAGAAGAGACTGAAACATGAAAACATGTTAGAATCCATGAAAAGTCAACAAACCAAAATGGATATCCATCTTGCTTTGTACCAAAGCAAGACGGATATCCATTTTGCTTCGGTAAAAGCAACTCAAAATGGATATCCGTTTCCTTGATCTATGAAAAATTTTGTACCATTGGTTTTGGATAAAGAGAAGCAACATATTTGAAACATCGAGGCAATAATACCAGAAGTTAAAGTTAGTTGGTCATTTATAGGTGTATCTATTGTTTCATATCACATTACACATAGAATTCTAATTAACAATCTAGTTTCCTCATTTGGGGGAACATTTTTTTATCCGTTTCTAATGGAAATATTTAGTTAAAAATTGGTGGCTCCTTATGAAAAGTATGGGCTCTTATCAAGCACGCATAACCAAGAAGGTTGATATCTATTTTTCTTACATGTTTGTTGATCACATCTTATGAAACAGATGTTGCTTGGTGATAGTTCTAGGTTTAGTGAACAATATTCTCAAGCTTATTGCAATTTTTACACTTGTGACCAAATTTGGTACCAAACCCTTTCACCTTTTCAATTAATCCTGATAGTGTCATCTCACTCCATGCAAATCAAACCAACATTAGGACCATGTGAATGAGATTAAGGATAGCCTTGAAATGTGAATCTTTGTACTATTGACTATCCTTTTAGCATGACAATCCTTTAGGATCATTGTACCCAAGTGCAACAATCCTTCAATCTTCTTTTATTTATATTTCTTTCCTCTTCATACACAAGATTCTTGTGCCTTGTAGTCATGACAATCCACAAATCGCCTAACTATCCTTAGTGAGACTATATCTTATTTTGACAGTGATAGTCATCGTCCATTCACAACTCTCCTCTTTAACATAGATACCCTTTGCACATGTTTTGACTTCATGATTTTCCTTTTGTATGTTGTATTATGGTATGAAAATACTATGGCCCCTTCTTCATCCTCTTGTATAATGAAATTGAAGGTCGACACTTACGGTTACTCTTCTTTATTACTTGGTGATAATGAATCCCTAAGCTCATTTTTTATTGTCTTGAAGCCAAATTTACCACTGTTGAGACAGTCAGAGTTGATTCTTGATCATGAATATTGCGAATTACTTCAAATATCCATGGACAATTTCAATTGTGTTTCTTAAGACACCCATGCCTTGACTATCCCTTGATGTTGGTCATGATTGTGCTTGGATGGCACAATAGTTCATAGTTAGATTTTTGCCACAAAAGTTTTCCTTTGACAAAGTCATATTTGTAGTCCACCTTTTGATGATTTTCAAACTTGATATAAATACTTATTCTTAACATAAGCAATACATTTCTCACAAATACCAATGCATTCTACTCATAAGGTTCATGGCACCATGCCTAAAGGTATGATAGTCAGCAGTGTACTATTATGGCAGCCTATGGTTGGTTTGACAATCTATAATAGTGATAGCATTCATGCCTAACAGTCCTTATCGTTATTGTCATAATATATTTTACATTTGAGGCCTTGTCTACAACATACAAAGTTTACCTTTCTCACCCATACCTTCAGTATATAAAGGAGATTGATAGGGAATTTTTAATTTTCACTCAGTCAGTGCAATCTAGGAGAGGATAGATTGTCTAAAGTTGTAATCTATTTCCATTTACACTTGCCATAACTACAAATGCTTAGTGTTTATTCTCAACCCCGGTATATGAATAAAATGTGACCTATTGTTCTAATAGGCCTATAGGGACAAAGAGGTGATAAAGCTTTTAATTTGAACATGACATGGTTTTGATAACTTCCCATATTGGTAAGGGCTGGATGACAATCCTTTGATGCACCTAATTGTAATAGGTGTTATGATAGTCCCTGGTATCTTTTCATTTCTTTCTTGAATGGCCTGCAAATAAGACATAAGAGCTATTAGATCCTTCATAAATAAGAATTTTCATACATTACATTTAAACTTAAACTCCCTAAACATCCATCAATCCATCCATTAATATCAAAATGTCATGAATATCCTATGATCAACCATTCTAATTCCTAGGATAGTCATATATTGCAATTTTGCTTCTCTATACTAAAATAGCCCAAGGAATATCTACCCTTGAATTTGTATTTTAACAATCTAATGTCTTTACGAATAACATTGAGCCTTCTTTTGGGACAACATTTTTGCCTTTAGAAGCTCCTCATTTGATGATAGCCTAAAATAGAATAAGTGGATAGTCATAACATTTTAGCATATAATGGGAAAACCCTAAAGTGTGATAAAGTCTATACATTATCTATTCCCATCCATGTCACGAAGCAACTATTCAAATGCTAGGCCAACATGATTTAAACAATCATAAGGGCCAACAATCCACTCCAAATGCATGGGAAAAGGACAACTCTTGGATCCCATATTAATCATGTTCACATGGTTGCTAGCATCTTCAAGTGAGTCAATACAAAAATTGAAAGCCTCAAACTCATACACTTCAGAAAAATATACCTAATTATAAATTTGATATGCATGAATAAGGAAGTCATCATGCAATACAAACTAAAATGTGTCATATTTAGACATGTCATCAAGTTGAACTACATCATGTTGAGACTCGTGTTTACTTAAGCATTACAAGTCACTTGCCTCTTTGCATGCTTCAAAGTTCCAAACAAAGGACTCAACTTTAGGTGTAGCAGAGTCCTCATCAATGATTGATTTACATGGCCTTCAACAAACTAAAATTATATATCATCTTTATGCTTATATGGAGGGTATATCATCTTTCCAATTGTAAGTCCAGGCTATTTAGGAGTCTTCATAAATGTGTCCAAAGTAAGATTACTCAAATCAAATAATGGCTTATATCCAGAGCTTTATTAAGTTGATACCTAGGGGGATTAGTGTGTAAACATTGAAATTAGATGGTAATTCACAAGTTTATAGAATAATGAAATGAATCCCTAGTCTAGAATCCAAATGTACATAATAAAACAGATATCTGTTTTGTAGTAGCGATATGGACGTTGCAGAGTGTCTGTTGGCAAAGAATTGGGATTTAAGAAACAGATATCTGTTTCCAAAATGGATATCCATTTTGTAAATGCAGAAAAAAGATAAAAGGAATATTGTTGGGCCCAACATCCGCAACCAGTGACCCTCTGCTATCGAAATACTCGTGATTTCTGGCTATGACAGTGAAAGGAATATTTAAGGGTGATATTTTTGTTCCCCTAATGGGGAGCAACAATCGTCGTAAAGCAAAAAGGAGGAGGAAAGTTACATTGGAGGAAATTGAAGCAATTAGGGAAAAAGATAGGGAAAGGAAGAGGATTGGAAGAGTGGGTTTGGCAGATGCTCATCAAGGTGAATCTTCTTCTTTACCATCTAATGACATGCAAAATGAAGATGTTAATTTTGATTATAATGAAATGTTAGATAAGAATGAAATTCACCATGATATTGCAAATGAAAATATTGAAAAATGTTATGAAACACCTATTCATAATAGCAATACCATGGACAAAGAAGAAGAAGAAAAACAAAGACGTGCACTTGAAGAAAGTGGATATGAACATCATGATGTTGAAATTGCACTCCATAATCCATTTGTTGATAAAATTGATGAGGTTGATAACATGGATGAAACAAGAACAATCAATGTATCTCCAAATTTCATAAGAAGAGAGGACATTTGTCAAGAAGAGAATAACCATGATGAAATTGGAAAACACCCAAGAACCCCAAAATGGTTACTTGAAATTGATGAGAACATAATGGAAAAACTTGAAGGCAAGAGGTCATCACGAACGGTTCGGTTGTGGGCTACAAAACTCTTCAATGAATACTTTGAGAAGAAAACATTAACCGAACAATGCCAACTTTTTGTGCAATTATTAAAGATGTACAAAATGAGACCTTTACTAAAGAAATTAAAGATTCGGTTAAACAAAGTGTCCGATCGGAATAAAATTATTGTTAGAAGCCTTTTCAATGCACTCAATTCTATTGGAAAGACTAGCAAGGAGAAAGATAAAAGAGCTACCCGTAGAGTAATAACAACCTCAATAGTAAGCAAACAATTAAGAAATGCTTGATTATTGAGGAAAACTTGTGTTGACTTAAGATTGAATCATAAAACATTGTCAAAAGCACTAGCATTAAAATCAAGGCTAGATAGTCCTGTTGCCAATGATACTTGGGCTTTCAGTGGTAGGCTTCCACGAGTTGACAAGAAGCTAATTGATAGCACAAAGGAAGAAATTGAATGATTTTGGCACACTAACTCTAGGGTATCACTGAATGCAAAAGATGTTGTAAAGTTACGAATTGGTGATAAAGACCGTACACCACATCCTAAACATTACTTGGAATGTAGCCAAACAACATTGTACAAACAATATTGTGAAACTCACCCAGGTATGACAATCTCACAAAGAGAATTTGAATCTCTTAAGCCATTTTATTGTGTTCCGCTTAAAGTTCGTAATACATGTTGCAAATACCATGTAGAATTGTCTATGTACCATGAATTATTATGCAATATTCGTTCTACTTTGCACACTAACGAAATGTTATAGGAGTGTGGTGCAATTCAACTACCAAAGTCATCTAAGGACTTATTGGATTTATTTCTATGTATTAGAGATGATGGTTGCATGTTCTACAAGAATGATTGTTTAAATGAAAAGTGTTTACAATGTGGTGGGTTATCAAAGTTTGTATCATGTTTTCATGAGGGCAACGAGCATGATTTTGGAAAGAGAATGGTTGAGAAAAAAAGATATGAGAGTGAAATACAATTTGAAAAGTGGAGGTGAAGGTTCTAGATGTGAGTTCATTATAAGAGAGGTAAGTATTGTTGATTTTATTGATGATTTTAAGAAAAATCTTTTCTACAAGTATGTCAGACATAGCCACAGGTCTTGATGGTTAGATCAACAGTTTAGGATGTGTAAAGACTCTTTCCCGATTGGAACTATTATCTCTGTAGTTGATTTTGCATAAAACTATACATTGCAACCCCAAAATAAAGTTCAATCCCAGTACTACAATTCTATTCAAATTGCTATTTTTGTTCACATCACATACAGACATGCCCCCAAGAGTACAAAAGAGAATAGGAAGATTGTCAGAGAATACCATTTTTACATGAGTGATGATTGATCTCATTCAGCAGAGTTTGTACAATATTGTTTTCAACAATTTTATGGGTTCTTGCAAGAAAAAGATATTAGAATGGATCAACATCTCATTTGGTCAGATAATTGCACTGGTCAATTCAAGAATGCTCATAATTTCTATTGGTTGAGCAAAATGCATGTAGAGAAGGGTATACCTCATATTTGGAATTTTTTTGAAGTTGAGCACGGAAAAGGTGAACATGATGGAGCAGGTGCATGTATGAAGAGAGCTCTTTTTAAAGAACAACTAAAGATTAGAGGTGGTGCTACATTCAGTGATGTAGATTCCATTGTTAAGTGGTGTAACTATGCATTGTCATGAGAAGTGGCTCTTGATTCTGAAGTGCGCAGGTTCTTTTGGTTGGTTGATGATGGGATAGCGATAGAGAAATTGGAATGTCAGAGAATCAGTGAATCATCAAAGATGCATTCATTTCAAAGCTCATATGCAAGTACATGGACTATTTGGACACAAGAATTAGCTTGTTTTTGTCAGAGTTGTATTAAATGTGATTGGAACAATTGTGAGTCAAGTGAGTGGGTAGATGCATGGATTCCACAATATTTAATCCCTTTATATGAAGGTCAATCATCTTCCGTCAATGACATGGAGAGCTCATTTGACTATGAACATCTTTCAGACCTTGTACAGCCAGGTCATGTTTATGTAGTTGTTGCACCGCATGGAAATGAAGAGAGGTCAGACTATTGGTTAGCACGATGTGTACAGGGAAAACAAAAGATAACACAACCTATGACAGATGATGATAGGTTCACATATCCTACAGGATCAGTTGTTATTGCTGGGACTTGGTTACGAACATATATGATTAAAAAGAATGGCATCCCGGCCTTTGAAGACTTTGAGAAGCATAAAACCATATTGATGTATTCTCACCTAGTTGTAGGAACAAATGTCAAGTTACTAAAGCATCGTGGAAAACCAAAATCAAAAGAACTATGGACAATTAGTAATGCTGATCATGAAACAATATTGGATACTTTGAAGGTAAGAGATGACCCCTCAGGTATGCTTGACTAGCATTTAAACTTCCAGATGGACAAGTATGACATTTTTTTATCTTAACTTGTTCTTGTTTTTTCTATTTTTTAGAATTGTTTTATTAAAAATCTTGTTACTTTAACTATAATGCATGCTTTTGACTATACAGGACTGCGAATAAAGTTATTTTACATGGCATCGTAGATTATTTTGCATGGCATCGTAAATTATTTTGTATGGCTGTAGACACCTAAAATTGGCTTGCTTCGCAAACTAATTTTCCATGTCTCTACATCCTCATTATCCCTCCTATTAATTAAATAAATTTATTTTATTTAATTAATTTATCCCTCATTGACTACCTTGACCATTTACCCATTCCTTGTGATAAATTAATTCATTTAATTTATCACTTAGACCTTACAACACTATCCCTCATTAATCAAATAAATATTCCCAATATTTATTTGGTTCAATTCTCCTTTTCCCTAATCCTCATCAATTAGATAAACCATGGTTATCTAATTGATCTAGCCTACTAATTGACCTACCCTAACCTACCCTAGCCTACCTATCCCCTAGACCTAGGTTAATTAAGCTAAACACTCAATTAACCTTGCTTATCCCCTTCTTCCATGCACCTTTGAATAAAAATCAATCTTTTATTCAAATGGTCAAATCCTCCTTACACCTCATTTATCATTCTCTTACACATGTAAGAGTACCATCTTCACATCTCCACATAAAGGTGAATTAAAAATTCACTTGTCATGTCCCCTCTTCCCAAAATGAATCTTTTATTCATTTTAATCCTTCACACCTTTCCCCATGTGAATTTAAAATTCACTTTTAATGAGAGCCCTCCAATCCCATTGACCAAGATTCAACCCTTGATCTCCCTCATCCACTCTCCTTGTGACACTTGTCACAAGGCTATGAACTCAATCCTAACCCTAACTCTCATTGATTCCTAGCCCTTGATCTCACCTTCTAATCCTGACCCTCCATCCTCATTCCCAAAACTCTATAAATAAAACCCTCTCTAAGCCATTTGGGAGAGACTCCTTCATGCATCAAACATCTGCCAAAATCTCTCCAAAATCCTCTTATCATACCATCATAATCCTCATCTCAATCTCAAATCTATCATCCAATCCTCATCCTATTGTGTTGAAAAGCATTGAGCAATCTACATACATTCTAATCATGGGAACAATCTGAGGAGACTCTTGGGTGCATCTCCTTCCCGCATGGATTTGTGAGGTCTTCATGAAGGTATAATCATTCTATTTTTGCATTAGATTAGTTTTAATCTTCATTCTGATTTCACTTATCACATTTGGCACGCCCGGTGGGACCCACAAGGTCTAAATCTAATCTTTGTTTGTGAGTTTTTGTGTTAGTATGTGATTTTTGCAGGTTCAGTACTATCCAAACGTCGCAGCGACGCTATATCAACCTTCTTTCAGCGCTATTACTGTATTAGCACTATCTCTACGTGAATTTTTTTTTAATACTAACCCTACTCATGTGTTGTTTATTTGCTTTTCCTGTTGTTTTCTGTGGTATTTGCTCTCTGTTTTGCAGGAAAACCAGGAATTACAGGGGGAGGTTATGGCAAATTTTTGAAAGAACAAAAAACCAGCATCAGTTTCCCATTTTGACGCCATCCTTCAGATTAGCGCCATCTACACTTCTCCATTATTCTTTGAAACATCACACAGTGGCGCCTTCACTGACACAAATCATCGATATCTTCTGTATTAACGCCTTACGTAGGACCTATTAGCGCGAAAATATGTATCAACGCTATTCTGTTTATTAGCGCTATAGTAGGATTTAATTGGCGCCATAAATTATTTTAGCGCCTTCTTTCGTAAGTCAGGTTGTTCTGCCCGCAGTGGCGCCTGTGTATGGATTTTGTAGCGTTATTCTTGAAAATCGCTTTGCCGTCTATTGTAGGTACTACAGATACTAACACAGCTTTTCTTTGCAGGGTGGTTTGATGTTAGTTAGCTAAAACACTTTGATTTGGGGAACTAAAATGAACCCCTTTGCATGTTAGGTCTTAAACAACATTTCAATTTGGTGTTTTAAAAATCAATCCAAACAACTCCTTGTATGAAGTGTGTGTGTGCTCATAACATTTATTTTGGTGCTCTAAAATTTACTCTTTTGTGTGCCAACAAACAAACAATCAAACACTTCAATTTGGGCTATAAAAAGAACCACAAATTGCATACATCATTGGTTAAAAAGAACAACAACTTGCATCTCTCACGCATATAATCAAGAAAAACATCCTTTAAATTGTGTGTGAAGTGTTTTGTGCTCTTTTTGCTTGTGGCGTGAAAGCGTATGCTCTTCCCTCGCACCATTTTGTTGACCTTGGGAATCAAAAGCTTATCACAAAACTTGCATTAATCACACCCCATTTAATCCAAAGATCTGAAATTGAACCATGTTTAGTGTGATATAATCATAGGGAACACGTATGCTCTCCCCTTGCATCTTTGTATGAACTTGGGGATCAAAAGTGTTTTCATGATTGTATTGCTTTTGTAATCCTTAGAGGACCTACCACCCCGCTTCGAAAGGTGGGAACGACCCAAGCGGCAACAAGCTAAAGCCAAGCTCTTTCAAGCCACTATATAAATTAATGTGTTTGTGATGAAAGTCATAGGCAACAGGTGTTGTTGTGTTATACCGACAGCCAACTTCCCCCAAAACCCTCCAAGGCGCAACCCTTGGAGGCTGGGAGACTCCATAACGGAGACTAGCGCTGTCGCATGTATAACCACTTGAACGAAAGCACTCACTACGAACCTTTGTTTTAGTGGACCAAATCCCTAAGGTTGTACATGCTTGATTATCACATTTTTCATAAATCAAACCTTTGGCCATTGTGTTTTCTTGCTTGATTATTTGTCTACTTGCCAAGAAAAAATCAAATTCATCCATCAATCTAACCATTCACATCCTTAGCGCCATTTCCTCTCTATTTTAGCGCCATTTTCCATCTATTTTAGCACCTTCTTCATCCATGTCCAAAGATCAAAATTTCCCATCAAAAACATCAATTTTATAAGCCCATTTTCAAAAAAAATTCGGTCAGGAGGCTACGCCCCCGAACCCCTATCAGCGGGGGGTCACGTCTGTCCCCCCGCACCCCCCTCACGTCAAGCTGGGTTTTCCTCCCAATACCGCTAAACCACCCCCCATTTATCAAACCCCATAAGTTGAGCTTATCCAAATCCCTTTATTTGAGCTTGATCAAATTCTAATCCACTTCCTCTCGAGTCATAATCTATCTTCATCATCCTAATCATTCTTATCCACTTCATCTTAATCCAATCACCCATCTATCCTAATCATCCTAACCACCTATCTTATCCACATCATCATCCAAATCATCCTCATCATCCTTAATCCAATTCATCAACATCATTCTAAACCCATCTCATCCATATCAAATCTAAAAACCAACCAACATTAATCCATAATCTTCCAAATCCATAGTCCAAATCCAACCCAAAATCAACATCAATCCCAATCATTAATCAAATCCCCCAACATCATTATCAAACTCTAAATCCAAATCAACCCAATCAAAAGTCAAGACCTTAATTGATCACCTAATCAAATCAACCCAATCAACCCTCTTGCTTAAGATCATTAGTCTATCTTAAGCATAGAGAATCATCCAACAAAAACAAATCAAATCAAATCATCTTAAGGACTTGAAATTTTGATCCCAACATCACAATCATCCATTATCCCCCATCATCCCATACCATCTCCAACGAAATGGATCTTTATGAAACAATACAATAATTACAAAGACGTAGAAAAGTCTATGAGAACATGGATCCTAATGCTAAGGAACAATTCAAAAGTGCAATTAAAGATATGCCCTTAGCGCACCTCATCATTGGAGAATCCCAATCCCCTATCCAACCTTCATCATATCAACAAACATCTTACACATCATCCCCATCCACATCATATCAATCGTCATTCTTTCAACCTTCATACCAACCTACATCTGACATATCCACACCATCAACCTCCCATCAACCTTCATCATATCAACTTCCATCATATCAACCTCCATCATCCTCATATCAACCTTCAACATCCTACATATCCACACCATCAACCTCATATCAACCTTCAACCTCATACCAACTTCCATCATATCAACCTCCATCATATCAACCTTTACCCTCATATCATTCACCATCCCCTTACCCATCCATGCCATCATACTTATCCAACCAATCAATACATCCACCTTATCCATCCCCCAACCTTTGTCATGCTAATTTTGATCAAGGGAACACCAATCTCGCACACCTTATATCCGAAATCCAAACCTCATATCAACAACCAAATCCCCCATCTCCTAATCCCCATCCTCCAACCCTCCCATCACAATATCCCTCCAACCTTATCAACCTTAATCCATCACCTTATGTATCTCCCAATCCACCAATCCCTATCACCCATCCACCATCTAATCCACCATCAAATCCAACACCTATCCTTGAACCTACCCACGAACCATCACTACCTAATCCTATCACCCACCTATCCAATCCCAATCCCATTTCTACACCATCCACCATCATTATCCATCCATTATATTGTTCTTCCACCCATACACTCATGAAGGATGTCATCCATTGGCTATTAGCAAGGAATCAAATACCCTCATGCAATCCTACATCCACCAAATATCTTGAACAATCTCCTATCATAACTCAAGAACCATCATGCAGCCATGTTCAAGAATACATAAGTCAAACACCTATTGCATCCATCCAAGCACCTATCACATACATCCAAGTCACTCCCACTTCTATCCAAACACATGAGCCATGTCAAGAATCAAATCCAAAGCATGTTGAAACATCAACCCCTTCTCTTGATCAAGATCTCACCATCCCATCTAATAAGATCTCCAATCCCCTACCATCCATTGATCAACTTATTGATCTCACACCATCTTTTACCACCCCTTCACCATCCCCCATGAATCCTTCACATCCATCTACCAATCCCATCCAAAATCCATCCCCTTATCCACTTGGCACAAGCACTTTCATCCGTGGTGACTTCCTTGTAGGAGGTGAACAACTTCCTCCCACCACCTATCTATCTCCAACAAATAATGGATTTGTGTCTTGTTTCCAAAGCAACAAACATCCCATTGCATGTCGCATACTCCAACATATGAGCTATCAAGGCAAAGGCTTAGGCCTTCATGAACAAGGCATCTTGGAGCCCATCCACACCACATTCCATCCATCCTCTCATGGCCTTGGCTATACATCCCAAGGCAAACAATCTAAACATGTTGATACCATCCACCTGCCTTCCAAAATCCATTCATCCAATCCCAAACATGGTGCATCTCATCGCACCCCCAAAACATATGTTGCCATCCCTCCTCCATCATCCTATCATTTGCAAAAGCATGTGACCATCCATCTCCCTCCATCAAAATTACCACCACTACTTCCAACTCCAAACATTCCTATTAAATCCACTTTACCTCCCATCCTACCAACTCCTAATATCCCCATCCTCAAATCTCCTCATCCATTTATCCATAAATCCACTTTTTACTCCACCCATAAATCTCCTAAAATCCTCAATCAAGACCAACAAAAGCACACACCTTTCAAACATGAAGCTTCCCCCAAATCCATGGGATTCAAAAATTTGAATGCCTTAATGCATAAAGCACAAAAGCCTAAAGATGTTACTCCTTCCAAGCAAAATCAAAAATCCAAAAAGCTATCAAAGCCCACACCATCACAAGAAAAAGCAAAAACAAAAATGGTGTGGGTCCCTAAAAAAAGATCAATCAAAACAAATGAGGCATCCACATCCCAATCTACCCCAAAATCCCAAACATCCCCCTCCCTAGCTAAAAATCCCATAAATCCTAAATCTATTTGGGTCCCTAAAACCCCAAATCGACCATCCAAAAATCCTCCATCCCGATCCCCATTACTCCCAACTCCACATCCAAAATACAAGCTTCCAACTACATCACGGTGTGTGCAGCCATTGGTCTTGGTTCCCCTCCACCACTTAACATTCCCACATACCCCCATATCTCCATCTTTCATTCACTACCCTACATATCTTACCCATCACATTCCTATGGTCCATGCTTTTGCATAATTCACATCATAATCCATTAACCACCATCCATTCCATCTTCTCCTATCTACCAACAATCCATGCAATCATCATCCATAATGCTATCCAACATGGTACCATCTTCTCCTTGCTATGGAAACAGACGCTAGAGTCCCCATCCCATCAAAAAAGCAAAAAAATCAAAAAATAAAGAAAATAGTAAAGAGAAAAACCCGTCCAATGGTGAAAACCACTCCTTGTGGCGCCTTGGGCAAGTACCTTGATGAAAACCCCTTGTGGGCATCATGCGTAATCCTTTCTCCATCCATTTTGTATCCCTACACTTGGGGGCAAAACCATCTAATCATCCAAATCCATAACATCCTTTTGCATATCCTATCCACTATCCCCTATTTATCTTATCATGTTCCTATCTACCATCCCTCTATTTATCCTACCATTTCCCATCCATCCTATCCATTATATCTTTTTTCTACCATCTCCCACCTTAGATCTTGATAAAGACAAGAGTCAAAATATCAATAACATGCTTTGGAGACCTCTTGCCATACTCCCTTTGTAAGTATATCTTCCATCCATCTATTGCAAAGTCCATCCATTCAAACATGAACCCATCATGCAAAATCCTAAGCATTGGGGCATATGATTCCTTGCAACCTAGCCCTTGGAGAAAATCCTCATCCCTATCTTCCATCTATCTAACATGCATCCCTATCGCTTGTCCATTCATCTACCACAAATCAATTATCCATTATCCTTTCATCGCCAACCCCCCTATCCAACCCCATCACCCTCACCTCTAGACTTGGTGTTCCCTTGTCATTGCTATCTAGCATAAAGGTCATCCACATGAAAGCCAATGCAACCATCTCATAATAAACCATTCCTTTTCCAAAATCAAAAAATCCAAAAAAATTAAAAAATCCATAAAATCCCAAAAATATCCATCATGAAATCAACATTGCTCCATCACATCATTCAATCATTCATCACATCATCACATCATCACATCTATCATCATCTCACATCATCATCGCAAATCAGAACTACATATCATCATCACCTGCATCTTAATGTGCCTTGATCCCGTGGATACAGGGTATGTAGGCAGTTTGGAATACGAAGGAAGTTTCCAGTACTCAGGTATCTAAGATGCACCCATCCAACCCGCTGAGCTTACACTAGATCCAAGCATCACATCACTTATCAAAGCATCATCCCTTATCAAAAAGTCATCAACTATCAAATCAACATCAACCACAACTTGTCACCATCATATCTTGAGCCAATCTTACATCAACTAATCATGATCCAATCATCAATTGATTCCTGCCTTAGGATATATCCTTCCTATGATAGGCAGAATCTATCCAATCATTATCCATCTTGGCAAGAGATACAACGGTTACTTATTTGGTTCGTTGGTCTTTTTGTTTTTGATTTTTATCTTTTGTCCTATTCAAAGATCACATCAAAGCTACCTTGATCTCATTATATCATGGTATGTGGCGAAAACATCTAGAATGGGGCATAGTCTTGCTTTTTGTATGCTGTGCTTGTGGGCTGATTTCATTACTCCAAGCTAGTATTCATATCTTGTTGATCATAGGGTCAGTTCTAGCATATTGGTCTCCTTATGCATCTAAGGTTCATCATACCTTTTGTGTACTAAGGACTTATGCTATGAGTCCCCTTCCCTCGTCAGAACAAGGTTGTACTATCTTAGGCATGCATGAGATCATCCCTTTGTTTGCGTGTCTAGTCCATGCAAATGTTGGATAAACATCATCACCCTGGTCTTCTATACCTTGGTGAACATATCCACTTTGCTATATCAAACCTAGGATTGCTCTAAATCATTTTTCAACACAATGATCATCCACCAATCAATCTCCTAACATCAGCATCCTTTCATCTCACCCCTTATCCTCCAACCACTTCGACCAATCTCCTCCATCCATTTCGAGAGCACAACCATGTTCTTACAACCCGCCTATCCTCTCGAGGGGGCATCATCCTTACCAATTATCCCCAAACCTTACCCTATTCTTCTAAGCCAAAATCTTTTTCTATCCAATCTAACTCTATGTTTTTACTTCTTTGAAATGATGTTACTTAGCCGCAACACCATGTCAAAGAGGGGCAAATGTAGACACCTAAACTTGGCTTTCTTTGCAAACTAATTTTCCATGTCTCTACACCCTCATTATCCCTCCTATTAATTAAATAAATTCATTTTATTTAATTAATTTATCCCTCATTGACTACCTTGACCATTTACCCATTCCTTGTGATAAATTAATTCATTTAATTTATCACTTAGACCTTACAACACTATCCCTCATTAATCAAATAAATATTCCCAATATTTATTTGGTTCAATTCTCCTTTTCGCTAATCCTCATCAATTAGATAAACCATGGTTATCTAATTGATCTAGCCTACTAATTCACCTACCCTAACCTACCCTAGCCTACCTATCCCCTAGACCTAGGTTAATTAAGCTAAACACTCAATTAACCTTGCTTATCCCCTTCTTCCATGCACCTTTGAATAAAAATCAATCTTTTATTCAAATGGTCAAATCCTCCTTACACCTCATTTATCATTCTCTTACACATGTAAGAGTACCATCTTCACATCTCCACATAAAGGTGAATTAAAAATTCACTTGTCATGTCCCCTCTTCCCAAAATGAATCTTTTATTCATTTTAATCCTTCACACCTTTCCCCATGTGAATTTAAAATTCACTTTTAATGAGAGCCCTCCAATCCCATTGACCAAGATTCAACCCTTGATCTCCCTCATCCACTCTCCTTGTGACACTTGTCACAAGGCTATGAACCCAATCCTAACCCTAACTCTCATTGATTCCTAGCCCTTGATCTCACCTTCTAATCCTGACCCTCCATCCTCATTCCCAAAACTCTATAAATAAAACCCTCTCCAAGCCATTTGGGAGAGACTCCTTCATGCATCAAACCTCTACCAAAATCTCTCCAAAATCCTCTTATCATACCATCATAATCCTCATCTCAATCTCAAATCTATCATCCAATCCTCATCCTATTGTGTTGAAAAGCATTGAGCAATCCACATACATTCTAATCACAGGAACAATCTGAGGAGACTCCTGGGTGCATCTCCTTCCCGCATGGATTTGTGAGGTCTTCATGAAGGTATAATCATTCTATTTTTGCATTAGATTAGTTTTAATCTTCATTCTGATTTCACTTATCATAATGGCATCATAGGTTATTTTGACTATACTCGAGGTATGATTTTTAGTTCTCATTTGTATTTCTTAATATTGCACGTTTGTACCTTTTTCTACATAAGGCATTCCATGAGATGACATGTATTTGATGTCTTTTGCCGAATAGTTTATGTGCCTTGTCTATGCTTTCACATATTACATACATGTGTCACATGGCAATTGCAACTACAACATCTGACAAAATTCTAATTTCTTTGAGGTATTCCACCAAACAATTCATGTGCCTTGCCTATGCTTCCTTATTTGTATTCTTATAAAAGTCCTATAACAATCATAATTAATCTTCGTACTAATATTGATAGTAATCTTGCCATCATTGTATTCCATGAGATGACAGTCCTATAACAGTCCTATACATGTCTACTAGGATAGTTTTAACTACAACAGTCCTAAAATAGTCCTAGAACAGTCCTATAATAAGCGCATCATTTAATGTACATATTTATGATATTCATGTTTACTTAAATTTGCTTGTTCATGCTTCTCATAGGACGTCACCTCCCCTACCCATCCAGCTCTACAGAAGAAGAGAGACAACAAATGATCAAGAGGGATCACCAGTTGGCGGTAAGTGATTGATTACTTATGTCATGTTATATATTTTGAATATTAAATTCTATATTAATGTGCACGTTGTTTGATTGTATTAATAGGTAGAAATTCAAAAATCTCTATCGAGGAGGTCTAGTCGATGAGCGATAAAGGATGAGTCATTGACTGGTTCACCATCTTCATGGCCTAGCAAGAGCCATAGATTATTTGATAGCAATCCATAGGAGATTTGATTTTGGGACATTTTGTTACATATGCCTATTTGGCTTTGTAAACATACTTTTGTATATTATCGATGTATATCATTGTATATACCCATATGGTTTTATTTGTACATGCCTATATGGCTTGATATATACACTATACATTTTTTTCATGACATTATGTGCATATATGTATATATAAGATCCTAATTTGGCACAAGTAGGGAGAATGCTTGCACAAGTTATGGAATTTGGTTTTAAATGTTCCAATTGTATTTTCTTCAAAGTTTCTAAATCCTTTTCAAAAAATCCATTTTGTGCATATCTTGCAATCATTGCATTCCATGAGATAGCATCTCTTTGAGGTGCCATGCCAAACTGTTCACATGCCTTGTCTATGCTTCCACACTTTGGATTTACACCCACCAATTGCATTTTCTTAACATTTCCTTTCAATCCTTATCAAAAATTTTGTTTTGTGCACATATTGCAATCATTGCATTCCTTCATTTACAACACATGATTAAATAAGAAGATGCATATTTACAACACTTAAGACCTTCATGAAATGATACATTGGTTTCTTGATATTCAATCATGCATTGGAGATCTTCAAAGTGTTAAAGATGTTTGAAGTGATGAAGAGACTTGTTATTTTGATGTATTTCAACTCCAAACTTCTGCCTAGAAGTGAGGCACTAATCCTTGATCAAACTAACCTAAAAGTGCGCCTTGATACTTAGGGCACTAGATTATGATTGATCAACCTAAAATGTGTGCCTAAGGCTAGATAGTGAATTGGAAGGATATAATGCATCATCAAAGGAGTCTATAGTTATTGAAGGCATCAAATGATGACTTGGGTGCACATCTACCTCTCTACACCATCAAATGTGCACCTAGATTAGTGAGGTGCCACTTCATATCTCTATGACTTTGGATATGCGCCTTGATAATGAATACAAGGCGCCAATTATTGAATAAACAACCTAGAATCAGTGCCTTACTATTTGAGGTGCTATTTCATGCTTCTAGAACACCAAAAGTGTGCCTAGATGTTGAGGCACTAGCTATTGCTCAAGCAAACTTGAAAGTGCGCTTTCACAAGGAGGTTAAAATGTATTATCAAAGGATTAAGTTGAATCAAGGAATCATCATTGAAGACAAGTAAAACATGACTGTGAATGAGGTACACTTTTCATCATCTCTAACCTCACAATTGTGCCTTCCATTGGAAGCTCATATTGTGCCTAAAGGAATGGTACTAAGATATCATCCATGTCAATGATTGAGAATGTGTCAACTAGAACAATATTTTTTGTTTTGCTCATTGTGGGGCCGAATGGACTACGCCAACACATTGGGGTGGGTGGGTAAATGCCAGGGGAGGTCTCTTTTTGTGCGCCAAGCATCCCAGTCATTTCGGGCAAGAGCCTACTGACAAAGTCCCTTAAGATCCCTGAGACCAAAAAATTGCCACACTTTGGCAGACCAGTTCTCAGAATTCGTGATAGCTGGGAATGTTTTGTTTGGACCTACAGGTGTACGTGGGATCCATCCACAATAACCTCTCTCATTTTTGGTCAACTCCATTCCGTTTGATCGTGCCAAAATCAAACGCATTGTTGCAAAATGCTTCAATTTGATGCAGTGGAAAGGTGCTAGGTGTGACATTTTTCATTCCATAGCTTGTGGGGTCAAACGAACTGCGCCAATGCATCAGGGTGGGTAGGTAAATGCTAGTGAAGGTCTCGTTTGTGCACCAAGCGTCCCAGTCACTCCGGGCAAGAGGCTACTGGCAAAGTCCCTTAAGATCCCTGAGACCAAAAAACTGCCAAACTTTGACATTGTAGTTCTTGGAATTCATGACAGCTGGGAATGTTCTGTTTGGACCTACAGGTGTACATGGGGTCCGTCCACAATAACCTCTCTCATTTTTTGTCAACTCCATTCCATTTGACCGTGCCGAAATCAAACGCATTGTTGCAAAATGCTTCAATTTGATGCAGTGGAAAGGTGCTAAGTGTGACATTTTTCATTCCATAGCCCGTTGGGTCGAACGGACTGCGCCAACGCGTCAGGGTGGATGGGTAAATGCCATTGGATGTCTCGTTTCGTGCGCCAAGCATCCCAGTCATTCCGAGCTGTAAGCTACCGACAAAGTCAAAAGTTGCTAGGATTGAAATTTTGCATTCCACAGGTCCTGGGACCGAATAGATTATGCCAACACGTCGAGGTGGGCAGGTAAATGCTAGTGGAGGTCTCATTTTGTGTGCCAAGCATCCCAGTCATTCTGGGCAAGAGGCTACCAGCAAAGTCCCTTAAGATCCCTGAGACCAAAAAACTACCAAATTTTGACGGAGTAGTTCTCAGAATTTGTGACAGCTGGGAATGTTCTGTTTGATTTTGGCATGGTCAAACGGAATGGAGTTGACCAAAAATGAGAGAGGTTATTGTGGAAGGACCCCACATGCACCTGTAGGTCCAAATAGAACATTCTGAGCTGTCACGAATTCTGAGAACTGTAATGTCGAAGTTTGGCAGTTTTTTGGTCTCAGGGATCTTAAGGGACTTTGCTGGTAGCCTCTTGCCCGGAATGACTAGGACACTTGGTGCACAAAAAGAGACCTCTAATGGCATTTACCCACCCACCCCGACACGTTGGCATAGTCCGTTCGACCCCACGAGCTATGGAATGAAAAATGTCACACCTAGCACCTTTCCATTGTATCAAATTGAAGCATTTTGCACAATGTGTTTGATTTCGGCATGGTCAAATGGAATGGAGTTGACCAAAAATGAGAGAGATTATTGTGGACGGACCCCACGTGCACCTGTAGGTCCAAACAGAACATTCCCAGTTATCACCAATTCTGAGAACTGCTCCGTCAAAGTTTGGCAGTTTTTTGGTCTCAAGGATCTTAAGAGACTTTGTCGGTAGCCTCTTGCCCGAAATGACTGGGATGCTTGGTGCACAAAATGAGACCTCCACTAGCATTTACCCGCCCACCCCGACACTTTGGCGTGGTCCGTTCGACCCAACGAGCTATGGAATGAAAAATATTAGACCTAGCACCTTTCCACTACATCAAATTGAAGCATTTTGCAACAATGCGTTTGATTTCGGCACGGTCAAATGGAATGGAGTTGACCAAAAATGAGAGAGGTTATTGTGGATGGACCCCACATACACCTATAGATCCAAACAAAACATTCCCATCTATCACAAATTCTGAGAACTGCTCCGTCAAAGTTTGGCAGTTTTTTGGTCTCAGGGATCTTAAGGGACTTTGCCGGTAGCCTCTTGCCCAGAATGACTGGGACGCTTGGCACACAAAACAAGACCTCCCCTTCCATTTACCCACCCACCCCGACATGTTCGCGCAGTCCGTTTGGCCCCACGATGAGAAGAACAAAAAATATGGCACCTGGCAAGATTTTTGCTCTTAGGATCTTAAGTGACTTTGCTCTTATGAAACAATGTATCGACAAAGACCCTAGTTTTCATAAGAGGAGACATGTGATTTTAAGAGGTTTTTGGGAATGTGACTTTAGCCTTCCACTCCTTTTCCAATGACAAGTTTATTCTCAGAGTTTGATGGCTTTTATGAGCATATACACGATGTTGTTTTAGGATAGTCATAAAGGGCAGTTTTTGGACAGCCATGTGTATCTTTTTAACAATCATAAATGGCAAGTTGTACATGGACTGTGACAGTCCCAAAACTCATATAAATCATCCATTTTGGTGTTTGACAACCTTATAAATCCATTAGATCATTTATACAAACCCTAATGCAACTTATAAACCCTCTTTGCATAGTAATTTCATGACTGACTATCTTGTAGGATTTACATACATACATACATACATATATATATATATATATGATCTCGTAGGCATCTAGGTTTCATACACAAATTGCAATAGTTGTAGAGCCAACCTCCTATCAACGAGAGTTGAATAATAGTAAATAGAGAGCTTCTCGGCCATAAATGGGATTTGCATACACACACACACCCAAGTGAAATAGTATCCTTATTGGCCTTATTCGCACCTCCCCCCAAGATGTAATTTTTTTATGTTTATAATGTGCCCCCAGTGTCCTTATTGGCCTTATTGGCACCTAAAACACAAGAAAGTAGATTCCACCAGCTTTCAATTACAATTGCTCTCAGGCCCTAACACATCCATACAGGGCTATACTAAACAAAGAAATAGTAGGAAAATAGTAAAATCTGCAAAAATAGAGTTTCTTGACATTAATTTCATTCAAACTTGTCTTCAATTCATCTTCAAAATATTTTCAATACATCTCCAATGCCTTTTCCACGAAGGTTTATGCTTATTTATACATGATTTGAGGGAAACCAATAGTCTCCAACTAACTCTTGAGTACTTGACTGTTCATCTTCCATACTTTTGCATTTTTTTTACATTTTTCATATGACAACTTCGACATATTTACAAAATTTGACAAGATGAAGATTAAATACATGATGAAATGGTTTATCATGACCTTATTAGATTTCAAGCTACTATGCTTGATTAGGGCATATAAGGAATTTTGTCATATTGATTCTATTGATTCTATTGATCTAAAATCATTCTCTTGATCTAAAACCATTCTCAATGCTAAACACATCATCAATGGACTAAAGAACTATCATCATAATGTATGGCATCATGGGAAGTATCATGACATGCACATAAGGAATTTAAATTATATTGTATATCAAGGTGTATATATATTAAAATCTAGTCCATAATGGTAGACATATACAAAAATTTGGCAAATATGCCAACTCAAAACATTTTTTACAAAATGTGGCATATGCCATGTCTCAAAATCTATATACAATCTACATGCCAAATAGCTACATCAAATACTACAAGTCCACTTGACCCTCAATCTGTGATGGATCCTAAAAAAGTGTCCTCTTTGTAACAAAATGTCTAGTAATTGATGGAGGTGAAGTTTCCTGCATTAACAAGTCAAAACACAAATTTGATTAATCTCTTCAATGGTAAATAAAAATAAGTTAAAGTTAGTAAATAGATTCTTATCTACTACAATTAAGAACTTTCATTTATTAACATACATCTAAATCACTACAATCAACTATAAGACCGCTAGATAAACTATCAATTATTTAGAAAAATTCAATTCAATTACCTCGACTCTATGTTGTTGTTTGGACAATCGTTCTGCAAATGATTTCTCTTAAGATGATCAAGTGTCCTAGTGAAGCATGATGGCAAAGGTGGCACATCACTCACATTCTCAAGAGACTACATAAAAGCAAAGTAACATTGAAATAAATTAATATATAATTATTAAACAAAATAGGAAATGCATACATTTAAAATAGGAAATGCACTACACAAAAACTTATCTACTAGAAAACAAGCACATACCACCATCGAGGCCTCTTGCATCAATTAAGGACTCTGAATTATCAAAATGACAAGAATGTAAGACTCTAAATGACTATAATCAAATATTTAAGTTTTCTAAATTATCAATTAAAGTACAATTCAATCAAATTAGCTCCACCCTTTGTTGGCGTTAAGAAAGTCGTTCTACAAATGATAGTCCCTTGGGTCGATCAGGAGTTCGAGAAAAGACTATTGGCAAAGATGCCACATCATTCACATTTTCAATTGACTAAAAATAAAATTAACATCAAGATATAAATTAATATATAATTACTCACAAAGAAATAAATGCATAAAAAAAAAGTTGATGTGTAGAACAAATTATACCGGCAAGTCCAAGCCAAATTGGATGGTAGACAAAGTTCCATGATGAACTTCTGTCAACTCCTCCTTTGTCATCAACTGTTATCCCACTTAGATACATTAGTACTAATAAATTTGTTTATATATTCAAATGGAATAGACCATAAAATTTAACTTTAAATTTTATCTGCATAAAAGATTGCTCATGCATTTCTCCTTCTCTATGGTTCACTGATCTGGTAGCTTGTACTCTTGTCCCTGACCCCTCAGCTTGAGTTCTAGACCCCATTGCCTCATGTCGTGAATGGAGATCATACTATGATGTGTTCAACGGTGGCTCACTACTCTCCATAATAGGACCTAAGCATAAATGATTGCAAGAAATGCAATGATGGGGCACACATAGATGTGTGGATGATGACGGTCTAGTAGAACCAAGTGATCCAATATCATCACCTTCATCATGTGCTTGTGTAAACTGAGATGTTTGTATAATCAAATGCTCGGTCAAAGAGTGTATGGCACTAAGGCCTTGTTGTGTTGCATTTGCAACAACGTCTGGGTGCTGCATTGGGGGTGGAGAAGGGATAGCAGGAGGGGGAATATAGGGACCTTGTACTTGTCTAATTGCCCCAGGTCTATCTTGAGGCATTCCCTTGCCCACTCCTTGAAACTCTCTAAAATCAAAATAATTAACATGTTGACCCATGACAAAATCTGCATAGAGTTTACGAAGGAAATACAAAGGCACATCTAAATTGTTGTTGGGTGGTTTATCAAAAACCATCCACCAACGATCCCAAAAGTTTTGACTAATGCCCTCATGAATACACCATTTGATTAAAAACTTGGGCTTACACATCAACATGCAATCTAGTTTTAGGATTGATAAAGTGTTGGGCTAACATAGTTTTTGTAATCTCTAATTCTTTGACTTCATCATATGACAAACCATTAGCATATTCGGCCTTCTTGGCTTCTGGCCATTGCCTAAATGATTCGTGTTGGGTTGACAAGGTTTGAACATGATTAATGATTCCCTCTCAATTTGATGTCATTGTAGACAATCGAGGGTGGTGGCAATACATTTATATGATCCTACTTATATGATCAATATTTCTTTGAATATTCTCTTCTATTGTTGCAGAGGGAGGGTTTGGTGGTGGAGGGTTTGGGTTTTCATTTTGTGCATCCATTTTACCTAATTAAAATATAAAGCATACCCACTTAGCATAAAAAACCAAAAAAATTGCTTGAATATACAAAACAAACCAAAAAATGCAAAAGATCTTACCTTTTTGGATCGGATGTCCGTTCTTCACCTCTGATATCCATTCTTCAAAGATGACACTGCGTTTTGCAAGCCGCAGGTTTGCAAAAACGCAGTGTCTTTTTCGCTTTTTATGTTTTCCAAAATGGATATCCGTTTTCTTTTTCTCTATTGTTTTCATTGTTTTTTATTTTAGTATTTTAGCATTTTAGTATTTAGGCATTTTAGCTATAAAATACAATCCAAATTTTAGAAAGACTGTATCATATGAAAGGAGAGATTTTGGACAAACTATCAAAATTTATATAGGATTATGATGATATATATATTTGATTTTTATATGATTTACTTATACTAAGGTATCTCATAGTATTTTAAAGGCACTTTTGAATAGATAATTGTCATAAAAAAATTGCAAAAGGAAGTAGTTTTGACCTGTAAATTCTAACAAATCATTTCATGTTTAAATTACATATTAGATGATATCTGTGTCAACAATTGAGATCAAACTTGTGACACTCGGGATTGACCTCTCATTTTTCTATACCTATTCAAATTCCAAGACAATCATTAGATTGATGTCATTTATTTTTTAAAGGTGACAAATCAATTTAGCACATCCTCAACATCATTGGATTAATGTCGATAGAGAGAGCAAGATAGAGAGAGGGAGATATCTATAGAGAGGTAGATACAGGAGAGAGGTAGATACGAGTTAGGGGTTAGGGATTAGGGCCATTATTTAGGGTTTACAGATTTAGAGAGAGAGACTACTTTTGACATGCAACCATAAACCCTAAATAATGCCCCTAAACCCTAAACCCAAGTAACCCTAAATAATTCCCCCAAATCCTAAACCCTAACCCCTAAACCATAAACTCTAAATAATTCCCCTAAGCCCTAAACCCTAAACCTAAGAAAGGGAGTCCTAGTTTTCTTGTTTCCATTTCCTTTGTCGATAAGGGAGAGGGAAAGATAGAGGGGAGAGATAGGATATATAGGAATGATAGGGGGAGAGAGGCAAGAGATAGAGAAGTTGGGAGAGATGGCTAGGTATAGAGAGATAGAGAGGAGACGGATAGGAAGAGATAGAGGAGATGAAGGGGAGAGATAGGGAGATTGAGAGTTAGAGAGATGTCCAGAGAGACAAGGAGATAGAGGAATGATAGGGGAGAGAGAGGCGAGAGATAGGGAGAGATAGATATAGGTAGAGAGAGAGAGGAGATAGATTGGGAGAGATAGAGGAGACAAAGGGAGAGATAGGGAGATAAAGAGTGAGTGAGATGTCTAGAGAGATAGGGATAGAGATTGAGACATGTGGAGGGATGATAGAGAGAGGGAGATAAGGGAGAGATAGGGATATAGAGGTGGAGGGATATTAATTTTAATGACCTCCAAATTTTCCATAAATTCTTCTCCACTAAACCCTAGACCATCACCCAAATCCTTACTTTCCTAATAAAAGCCCTTCCCCAAACATCATTTGATCATGTGACTCCTTCCATCACTAGACAGGTGCCCATGTACTTTCCATTATTCATCTAATACTGTAATCCCAATGTCATAGCTCACATTCCCACACCTACATTCATAGACTCCATTTCCCCTATTGACACCATCGTTGATAATCATTATATAAGGACACTCCATTGAATAATAATTAAACCATGGATTATCCCATATCCCCATCTTACACTTTCCTCACCTTTGAACCCTTAGAAGATGACATTTAGCTATCCCTACCATTACCAATCACACTTTCTAGCAATCCCACATAAGACACCTTACCTATCACTTCACCTAGGTCATCACCAATTAAATCACCTCATTACTCCATTCAACCATACCCATACCACCCCTTTCTCACTCCACAACCTGTATTAATGCATGATTAAACCTAACCCCTATTTCCTAACCCCTAAACCCTAAACTTGAGAAACCATAAACCCCTAAATCCTAAACACTAAACCCAAGAAACCCTAAACCTCTATCTCTCTATCTCCCTATCTCACTATCTCCCCATCACTATCATTCCTCTACCTCTCAATCTCTCTCCCTATGCTTTGGCCATGTCCCTCACTCTATATCTCTCTATTGGTCCTCTCTCTCGAAACACTAAACCCTAAACCTCTAAACCCTAACCCCTAAACCCTAAACCCTATCTCTTATCTCTCCCTTATCTCCCTATCTCTATCATTCCTCTACCTCTCAATCCTTCTCCCTATTTCTCTGGACATCTCGCTCACTCTCTATCTCTCTATCTCTCCCCTTTGTCACCTCTATCTCTCCCTATCTATCTCCTCTCTCTTTCTATCTAGCTATCTCCAAAACTGAGAAACCCTAAACCCAGGTACACCCTAAATCCAATCAACTCTAAACCTATATCTCCCTATCTCTCCCCTATCTCCCTATCTCTATCATCCCTCTACCTCTCTTGATCTCTCTCCCTATGTCCCTGGCCACGTGCCTCACTCTCTATCTCCTTATCTCTCTCCTCGGTCTCCTCTCTCTTTCTCCCTATCATTCCTCTCTCTCTATAAACCTTAAATCCAAAACCCTAAACCTCTAAACCTAACCCCTAACACATAAACAATTTAAATCCTAAACCCTAAATAATGCCCCTAAACCGTAACCCCTAACCCATAAACCTGAGAAACCCTAAACCCCTAAACCCTAAACCCAAGTAACCCTAAACCACTATCTCCCTATCTCTCCCCTATCTCCCTACCACCTTTGTCCCTCTACCTCTCAATGTCTCTCCCTATGTCTCTGGCCATGTCCCTCACTCTTTATCTCCCTATCTCTCCCCTCAAACTCCTCTATATCTCCCTATCATTCCTCTCTCTCTATAAACCGTAAATCCAAAACCCTAAACCTCTAAACCTAACCCCTAACCCCTAAACAATAAATCCTAAACCCTAAATTATAATGCCCCTAAACCCTAACCCCTAACCCCTAAACCTAAGAAACCCTAAACCCCAAACCCTTAAACCCTAAACCCAAGTAACCATAAACCACTATCTCCCTATCTCTCCCCTATCTCCCTATCACCTTTGTCCCTCTACCTCTCAATCTCTCTCACTATTTCTCTTGCCATGTCCCTCACTCTTTATCTCCCTATCTCTCCCCTCAGACTCCTCTATATCTCCCTATTGGTCCTTTATCTCTCTCTAAACCCTAAACCCTAAACCTCTAAACCTTAACCCCTAACCCCAAAACCATAAACCCTAAACCCTAAATAATGCCCCTAAACCCAAGCAACCCTAAACCTCTATCTCCCTATCTCTATCATCCCTGTACCTCTCAATCTCTCTCTCTCTCTCTCTCTCTATGTCTCTAGACATGTCTCTCACTCTCTATCTCCCTAGCTCTCCCCTCTGTCTCCTCTATCTCTCCCAAACTCTATCAGTCCCCTCTCTCTATCTCTCTTTAAACTGTAAACCCTAAACCCAAGCAACCCTAAACCTCTAAACCACTTCTCTATATAGGTGCAACTAATACCACTTTTTCATTGTTTTCCACATTTAATTATATTCTTTTCCATTTTCCAAGTCCTTCATGTGTCCAAGTTGTATTGTTTGTCAAGTTTTTAGTCTAATTGTTAGTCCCAGCTCTCATGGTTATTAAAATGTTAGTATAGTTAGATTTATGCTTCGGTAACATTAATTTACACATTGTTGCACAAACAACCACACTGAAACATAACCTTACCTAATTAAGGTTAACCTTTTAAAAGGTTCTTTCATAAATGGTGAGCTTAACAGATCCAACTAGTTCAATGTTCTTATAGTCCATGCTTACCCTTCCAAGAGAGTTCATGCCATGTTAACTTTGCATTATGTCCTAACATATCACATGAAGGACATCATCATCACAAGGAATAACAATGTCATGAAGGATTAATGAAGGTGTAGCTTCACCACATAAAGTATCATTCATAATTTTATCACTAGAGGGTAAGGGTATATCATGTGTATCCTTCTCAAACCATGTATCATGAATCATATTATATGAAGGATTGGGTAAAGCAATTTAGGGCATGAAATCCAAAACACGCCAAAACACATCCCCTGCTGCCCCACCATTCCTATCCCCGAAATATTGAAACATAGTCTAAAAGTGATTATTTCACCTGATGAACAAAACTGAATATTTTATTATTGATTATTTGAATAATTCATTAGTGATGATTCTTAGTGTTTAACAAATCCTTATGGATCAATGTGTAAAGAAGCTACCAATGTTAATTTGCCCTCCTCCTTCACTAGAAACGGTCTTTAAGGAGGTTCATATATTGATGGGAGATCCAAGATTTAAGAGGTATATTTTTAAAAAGAGATAAAAGCCTTTTTCCCAATTTTTTTTAGAAAATGGATATCCGTTTTGGTTTGGTATCCAAACCAAAACAGATATCTGTTTCAAAGTCAAACTTTGCCAAGTCGCGAATTTGGCTAAGTAAAAATGCGATTTTTTTCCTATTGCCATTGTTTGGCCCGCGATGATCCTGCACATACCCTCTTGTGTGTGGGTGTGTATGTATGTGTGTGTGTTCTCTTGGATGCCCCAAGTGCTCATGTGCGCACTAAATTCTCATTATTGTCCTTTCTCGTTGTTATGTCGTAAAATGTCCCCCTAGGACTTTTACCTCCTAAGTTTAGCTCCCGGGTCCCTTATTTTGCATCTTACATGTTCATTTTAACTCTCAGAAGAAAATGGCCTGAAACCCATATCACATGGGACTTAAAGGACATTGTGACATTTGACCCTGCCCTTAAATAGGACTTGTGAACTTGGGAGCTTGCGCCCTCATCTTGCCCTATTTTAGGCGAGTCCCAAATTTGAATGTCAGTTATGTGACCATTAGATAGGTCCCATGCTGAAATCTTAAGTTTGAATTATGAAATTTGTAGTGGGAATGAATATATAAGCATGTTTAGGTATTCATTTGTAAACTAGAAGATGATTATGAACTTTTAGTGCACTTATGATTTTGGAGCATTCAAGATATTCATTGTTGCAGAGCAGAGCATTGTTATTGTGTTTGTAATTACAGATTTAGCTTCATCTTCTCATGTGTTGAAGGATTTTCATCTACATGCGAGATACACCTCTGTGGTGATATCTATTTGTGTTTGAATCATTTATCAATGTGTTTTGCCTCTATCCCGCATGGATACACACTCTTTATCTAAAAAGGATGTTTGGAAGACTTGAATGCCCTTCTGGGGATTGATTGAGGCAAGCTCCTAAACACCACAACCCCCAACCAAACTCCTTGTGAGTGCAAGTTACAGGTATCGGATTTCACAGAGTGGAGTTATAGAGGAAAGTTGTAGAAGATAAAGATTCTGAATCTGATGGAAAGAAGCAGTCTGGTGCACTTTTGAGACAAGTGTGCTGGGGGTAGTGTCCTCTGAGGTTGCAAACACAAAAATCTCTGTGACAGTGATAATTAGCATATGAAGAAGTCCCAACATCCTGAGGAACATCCTGCCTCGGACTACGGGGTAAGCTCTAATGTCCTCCACATCTTTCGTGACAGAAACAGACAAAACAGTGATCATCAGTGCCATAAGGAGTTCGGAAGCCCCTGAAGAAAATTGTACCTTGGACTTGGGTGTCTTACACCAATGTCTTGAATATTCCAAATCACGAACTTCGAAAAGTGGTTAGTAACTAATCTCTGTCTACTGTCTTGGTCTGCGAGCATGTGTTGTAGTTTATTAGTTTGCTTACAGATTTGCATAATTAGGGTTTTGAGCATACTTGAACATTAAATTAATACATTAATTGATAATTTCTAAATTTCCACATCATTCCAAGTGACACCCAACCTGTAGGTGAATCCTCTTGCAAAAGGTGTGATTCAACTCGGTTGAAATGTCCTTGAATGTTTGTAGTGAAAGGAGGATCTAGTCTATTTACCCATTTCCCCTTTTTCCTATAAAACACTACTTAAGTCCCATTTTATAAGTAGAATATATGAAATGAAATATGCCATGCATGAACTACTGGTACCTTTAGCTTCTAGACAAAACTCTAATACAAGAGCAAAAGAAACTATGCCCATAAAGTAGAAACAATACACATACATTTCCTAGATTAACCCTATGAGGAAAGGCTTGAAGATATGTGATCTAAGATAATTTTAGCAGCATATATCAACACTTAGAAATGAACAAGAATGAGAAAGAGAAATATAGAAAGAAATGGCATAAATATACCCTAGGAAAAACCTTTTGATAAAAACACAACCTCTAAAACACTAACCAACATATTTTTAGAAACAACACAGTCAGAATACAACATCAGACTCAAAGCCGTAACATGGAGATTAACACTCCTACAATCATGGATAATAAACCAACAAGAAAACCCCTACCATACATGTGTATAATGCCTCCACCTCAGTCTCTTAATTTATAAACTTTAGTAGGCCTAAAACACCACCAAAAGGTACTACCATGGGCCTAAACAAGGTCCAAATATACCATGGTAAGAATTTTCACAACCCACACTCCATTTTTGACTCACTATCTTCATTCAAAGATGCTCTATAATGTGTCATTGTCCATTAATGTCAAGGTCAACACTCCATAATTTACTTTGTTCCAAATTTCTATACCATCATTTTTCAATCACTTTCTTACAAATAGATTGTGTGACTTGGAGGTGAACATATTTGAGAATCTAAAGGTTTTGAGATTGTCTGTTAATGTCAAGGTCAACACTCCAAATTTTACTTTGTTCCAAATTTCTATACCATCATTTTTCAATCACTTTCTTACAATTAGAGTGTGTGAAGGAATTGAAAATATTTGAGAATCCAAAGGTTTTGATATTGTCCATTAATGTCAAGGTCAACACTCCATAATTTACTTTGTTCCAAATTTCTATACCATCATTTTTCAATCACTTTCTTACAATTAGATTGTCTGAAGGAGGTGAACATATTTAAGAATCCAAAGGTTTTGAGATTGTCCATTAATGTCAAGGTCAACACTCCATAATTTACTTTGTTCCAAATTTCTATACCATCATTTTTCAATCACTTTCTTACAATTAGATTGTGTGAAGGAGGTGAACACATTTGAGAATCCAAAGGTTTTGAGATTGTTTGTTAATGGCAAGGTCAACACTCCATAATTTACTTTGTTCCAAATTTCTATACCATCATTTTTCAATCACTTTCTTACAATTAGATTATGTGACTTGGAGGTGAACATATTTGAGAATTCAAAGGTTTTGAGATTGTTCGTTAATGTCAAGGTCAACACTCAATAATTTACTTTGTTCCAAATTTCTATACCATCATTTTTCAATCACTTTCTTACAAATAGATTGTGTGAAGGAGGTGAACATATTTGAGAATCCAAAGGTTTTGAGACTGTTCATTAATGTCAAGGTCAACACTTCATAATTTACTTTGTTCCAAATTTCTATACCATCATTTGTCAATCGCTTTCTTACAATTAGATTGTGTGAAGGAGGTGAACATATTTGAGAACCCAAAGGTTTTGATATTGTCCATTAATGCCAAGGTCAACACTCCATAATTTACTTTGTTCCAAATTTCTATACCATCATTTTTCAATCACTTTCTTACAATTAGATTGTGTGAAGGAGGTGAACATATTTGAGAATCCAAAGGTTTTGATATTGTCCATTAATGCCAAGGTCAACACTCCATAATTTACTTTGTTCCAAATTTCTATACCATCATTTTTCAATCACTTTCTTACAATTAGATTGTGTGAAGGAGGTGAACATATTTGAGAATTCAAAGGTTTTGATATTGTCCATTAATGCCAAGGTTAACACTCCATAATTTACTTTGTTCCAACTTTCTATACCATCATTTTTTAATTACTTTCTTACAAATAGATTGTGTGAAGGAGGTGAACATATTTGAGAATCCAAAGGTTTTGAGTTTGTCTGTGAGTGTCAAGGTCAACTCTCCATAATTTACTTTGTTCCAAATTTCTATACTAGAATTAGATGCTTTCCTATAATTAGACGCTTCAAGATTGTAGTCTTGTTGATGGGATGGGATGAATGTCAAGCAAGATATTGGTAGATATCTTACTAATCATCGGCGGCCCCACCGGTCGTTTCTTTCCTATCTTCCACTGTCCCCACACTACACATATCGTTCTTAACCTCAACTCGCTATTCCCTCCACTCACTTTTGATTGTCACAAGACATTAAAATAACGGTGAAAATACCCTCTCTTCAAAATATTAAAAATTCATCTAATTAATAACTCCTTAAGCTACATTTTATTCAATAAAAAAAACATAACACGAAAATCACAACTCCCTCTGCAATTTATCAATACGTCCTTATAATGTCTTTGACTATTCTCACATAGTCCTTCACCAATTGAGATTTTAATGCTTTTCACCGCCTTGAGCAATTTGAGTTTAAACTAAACCAGAAACTGTACATACAAACAGAATGGCAGGACATGACGCGTGTCAAATGCTGTGTAGTTTTAATATTGACAATTGTAGAGATTATACCTAGGCTTCCAAACATCTAAAGGAGTGCGTGTAGATGTTCGAACTGCTTCCGTTACAGATAATTCCCTGTCAAATAATTGTACGGACGGTGTACATGCAGTGCGAGCTCTGTGGATGGAATCTCCACCTTTCCTCATGTCCCCATGCTGCGGCTGGATTTAAACAGCACACTCTAAGCTTTGACTTAGACGTGTGCTAGTGGGCCCTCTCCAAAGCTCCGTTCCTGTCCCAAAAAAATCCGTTAAACATCAACCGCCCTGGTCCGCGCGTTTCCACAAACCGTGACTGTCCCGACTCCCAGTTGCTGCCGCGCGGTTAGTTTTAAATTAGGATAACTTTAATTTGAATGTTCCCTCCCGCTCAATTAATCCGGGCTCTGTTTATTGGATGCTTTTTGATGTAGACAGTTGCATTGTTTCACCATATACAACAAACAGATCTCCAACATCAGTGAACATTTGCCAGCGTACTACCAGCCTGCTGCAAAAATGGGAGCTTTGAAACTATTTAACCCAATGCCACAAGGAAATGTGGTCTCACGAAATACCATGACTGCAGGATATCCATAAAATGGATTTGTTGAAAAGGCTTTAGAAACTTTCAAGCAAATGCAATTGGCAGGGGTAAAGCCAAACTCCGCAACCTTTGCCAGCATCCTCCCTGCCTGTGCCAAAATGGGAGCTTTGGAACAGGGTATGAACATCCATCAAAGCATAATGGAAGGGGGATTTTTGTCAGATATTATAGTTGGAAATGCTTTGGTAGACATGTATGGAAAATGTGGAAGCATAGACAAGGAACGTGAACTGTTTGACAAAATGCCTCAAAGAAATGTGGTCTCATGGAATGCAATGATTTTGGGATATGTACAAAATGGATTTTGCAAGGATGTTCCCAAAATCATTGAATTAACGAAGCACTTTGGAAAATATCCCGACATTACAAGCTTTGCTTGTGTTCTATGTGCATGCAGCCATGCAAGTTTAGTGGATGAGGGCTGCACATGCTTCAATCATATGAGTAACCTTTTTTGCATTACACCTACAATTGATCAATATGTGTGCATGGTTGACCTTCTTGCCCATGTTGGCTATCTTGAGGATACCCTAAACTTTATCATTAAGATGCTAGTTAAACCTGTGTTGTTTTTATGCATGTGTTTTCTTGGTGCTACAAATCACATATGAATATAGGCTTGGGAGTATTTATGATGATGTTGCTTTTTTATTTGGAACCTAAAAATATACCGTGACTTATGTTCTCTCAAACATCCATGAAGAAGTGGGCAAGTGCTGTGAGGTTCAAATGGGAAGGAGATTCATGAAAGATAAAGGAATTACAAAATTGTGCATGATGAGATTTATAAATAACTATTAATGAGATGAGGATTTGAAGGTGGTTAGGAGATAGCTAAATAGGGCATTTCATAAGTGTTTGGAGTGACAATACGATTTAAAACAAGAGGAAATCAAAGGGATGAGGGGAATTTTAGAGAAACACAATGGAAGACATCATAGGTTTGAAAGGAATATTATAATTATATTCATAATATGGTCAAATTGACTACTTTATTCACTTGTGCAAACCTAATAAATGGTAGTAAAGTTAAATTTCATTTGGTAACATAGGAATTGAATAATTTTGCACTAGTCACATATCTAGCAAATGCTAGTGAAGACTAAATTCCATATGTCACATCTAATGTTTGTTTACAATCCTTAATCACAACTGCATTAAGAATCTTGAATTCTTGTACTTGATTCATGCCAATTTAATAATGAGGGATTCATTTCATAATGTTGAAAGACTTATGATATGTGGCTAACATTTTTTGTTTAGTTGATTTAAAAATGGAGTGTTATCATAAGCATACATGTTTATATACAATGGAAGCAAGAAAAATAGACTTTTTTGGAAAGAATCTAGAATGATGAACTTTAATTCTTCATCTCATGCAAATGCATTTGACAACTTTTTTATTATAAGAAAACATACATTTCTAAGTTATTATAAGTCTTTATACTTGTTAGCTCTCAGATTTGCACCCTCATCGAGTTGTGAAATTGGGCAATCTGGAGAAACATGGGATCTTTCCTAGGTCTGTGGGTGGCCTGTGTTGGAAAGAACCTCCGGAGAAGGTCGGCTTCCTCTTGGTACTCCACCTAAACTACCTAGACTAAAAACCTTGCAGAAAGCTCTCCCTGATTGAGCTAGTAGTGGAATCTAGGTAACAATACTAAGTGTATTCTTAATGTTTACAATAGAAGGGGATTTGTTATGAAGCACCTTCTATTCTTATAAAAGCTAGATCGCTTTGTAACTATCACTGATAGTATTACACAAGAGGTCCCCAAGGACGTCTAAAATTATAAATGAATATTTTTGTGTATGCATTATAATAGTAGGTGACATTTGAATGGAAGCAACTCCATTGTCATTAAAATATATATATATATATATATATATATATATATATATATATATATATATATATATATATATATATATATATATATATATATATATATATATATATATATATATATATAAAATAATCCCATAGATCACATTACAAAAGTGGGAAATATGGTAGTGGTTCTTGAAATCATGTGTCATAAAATGATCCCATAGATTGGATCTTGCATCACAAGGGACATGTTCAATAATTATTTTTGCATGATGACATGAAGCACATTGACTAAGAGCTTTGTTGGATAGGTTGGATTGAGCTCTTAGCAGCGGATTTTAGGACACTATAATGTCTTATCGCTATGGCTCTCCATTTTTGTATTGTGTCTATGCTCTATCTAGAATGGTGAAATTTTCCCTCTTCATTATTGGTGAGTGCTTTGGTCTCAGTGCAATGGCCTTTGGAAGTAGCTTAAGGATGAGGAAATGCTAGGATTGTAGGGTGGAGACATCAAAACAAAAGGGTAGTGATGAGGTATAAATAACCTCATTTTTATCATTAACCAAATGACCCTTTCTATGCCATTAGACTACCTTGAGCCATGCCAATTTATTAGTCTTATATGCAATAATTGTTTACTTTTGAAAGAATCTTGTACAAATCTTTGTTCTTGAATTGACTAGATTTCGTCACTAATGTTGACATGATTTTGTGAAAAGATCTGTGTATTGATACAAGTGTTTGAGTATGGCTTAGTGGGAGGAATAAACATGAATGTTGACTAGCGTCTGCAACACCAAAATAATAGGGCGCTAAAATCTCAGGAGATACATGATCGTGGACTTCAGTCTTTTATTATCATCCGACCACCTAGTTGATTCTATCACTTTTTTTTGTTTAAGAGCACTTAAGACATTTTATAGCTCCACTTAGAGCCTTTGATATGTTGTATTTAAAAGATAGCTAGTTCAGTTAAATTCTATTTTTTATCTTGTTGAAGACTTTTTTAGTGGCATTAATGACCCTCCCTAGTATCTAGGATTTCGGTAGTGATATCTAGATTATCTTGTTATTTTTAAAGCGATGATGCTATGGATGAATAGAATCAGATTTTGCTCTGCGAAAAGATAAGTGTTATTGAGTAAAGAATGTGGAATGAAATTTGAGCTGTGAATGGTAAATGTGATTTGAATCAAGAAGAAATCTCCAGAGAGCTAGCCACTCGAAGGAATTAGGGATAGATAAGTATTTTAATGTTTTGTGAATGTGTTGTTTATGTTATGTTCTGTGATTGCTTTGTTCAGAACTTTATAACTTTCTGTTTCATGGTAATATGGTAGAGTAATTATTGATGTTGACCTGTAGGATATTGTGTTCAGTTATTTTTAGCATAGTAAAATCTTCAATTGTAGTTTCCAAAGTTATGTGTGTTGTTTGTGATTTCCAGAGCTCTTACTTAAGTACAGAAGTTCAATACTAATTGATAGTGCAAGTTTGGATTTAAAGAATTTCCTTCTTTCTTAGATTAGAATGTTTCTTTCAAATTTTTAGTTAAGAGTTTATGTGTTGATTCATAGTTTAGAGTTCATATGCTTTATAGGTTAAGTTCAAATGCTTTGTAGACTAAGTTTGTATGCTTTCTAGTTTAGATTTACATTGTCAAAATCTTTCTTAAAAATTCAGAAAACCATTACTAAGTTGAGATGTCCAAACCAATCCCCTATTGCATACAACTTTGGACACTACCCGGTTGACAAAAATGATACATTTTCAACTAAAATGTTAGGACTTAACAACAGCTTGTAAGGTAGGAGGTAAAAGGAGAGGGTGGAGAGCACCAAGATGGTGGAGAATTTCATCTATGTCTAGAAAGGGAGATTACAAATCTTGATATCTGCTCCTAGTTCTATGTATCATAGTTGAATAATAGCTTTGACAGAGCATTTGGTCACATAACTTTTCGACTAGTACAACCACATGAAATAGATGATCGTAGTGGATCATTTGATATTAGTGGACCCTCCTCATCCACACATGTTTGTGTGCCTCATCTTTGCATTATGTATAATAATTTATGCTTAGGTCCTCTTGGAGTGATGACTGAGCCAACCCTGAACACATTAGAATATTCAATGTCCCTCATATTTCAACTACACAAACCAAGGCATTAGGGACTAGAACAAAAGACAAGGCATAACAAATTAGTGCAAAAGAGGAGCAAGGCTAATCTTTCTTTGAGGTAAAATTTAAAATTATTTCGTGATATTCTCATTTAAATTTAATATAAACAAAGAGTCTAGTACTAATATATCTAAGTGGGATAACAATTGATGATAAACAAGGAGCTTATAGAAGTTCATTAGGGTATTCTTTCTACCATTTAATTTGGCTAAGACTTGATGGTATAAACTTTTCTACACATCTAACCTTTTCTTATTATATACATTTCTTTTTTTCTAATAATTAAATATATTAATTTATACTTTTACAACCTATTCCAAATGTGAGTGATGTGCCACCTTTCTCAGCATGCTTTAGTAGGACTTTTGATCATCCAATAAGACCATTTTTCACCAAATGACTCTTTGACATCAGCAACAAGTCAAAGTAATTGAATTGGATTTTTCTTTAATTGATAGTTTAGATTTTATAGTTGAATATAGTGATTTAGATGTTAATAATTTTTTCTACACATCTAACCTTTTTTTATTCTGTGCATTTCCTTTTTTGTCAGTAATTATACATTAATTTATATCAATGTTATTTTACTTTTATAGTCTATTCCAAATGTGAGAGATGTGCTAACTTTCCTGGCGTGATTTAGTAGGACTCCTGATCATATAATAAGACCATCATTCATCGAACGCGACTTTGAATGTTAGAAAAGAGTCAAAATAATTAAATTGAATTTTTCTTTAATTGATAGTTTATAGTTTATATTTGATTATAGTGATTTAGAGGTTAATTGAATTTATTATGATTATGTACATGCAATCTTACTTTGGACTTGTCATTTTTCATATAAGAACTCTTAGTTGGTCCACCCATGATGATTCCTTCTTAGTTGATGCCAGAGGCCTCATTAGTGGTATATGTTTGTTTTGTCATGAAATAAAATGAGTTAAAGGGACTAACCTATCAACTAAACCAAGAAACATGTCACTAAATATTTTAATCACTAAAAGAACCGTTAGTCATACCATGCCAACAAGGATGTTACCTTGCAAGAAAGTGGTTGTCTTGTAGCATTAAGATAGTCTTATTATCTTTTATATATATTAAATTTAGTGTAAGGGTGTTGAAATAGTCATATTTTTAATTTTGTACATTGTGGGACTAAATTGATGGTGCCAACATTTCAATCGACGTAAGGGTGAATGCTAGTGGAGGCCTCATGTTTCATTCTCTAGGTGTCCCAATCCTTTTGAGCTACATTAGATTGAGAAAGTCTCTTAAGAGCTCTAAGAGAGAAAATGTGTCAACTTTGGTGCAATAGTTTTCAAAATCTATAGCACCTAGGAATATTCTATTTGCACCTATAGGTGGATGTCAGGTCTATCTACAAGAACCTATCTCAAGTTCCAACAACTCCAAACCATTTGACCATGTTGACGATAAATTCATTCTTGTAAAATGTTGGAATTACGTTCAGTGTAAGGGTGCCAATAGTCATGTTTTCTATTGCACACCTTGTGGGACTAAATCGATGGTTCCAACATGTTGGTGATAGTAGAATTATTCGAGTGCTATCCTAAGGATACTTTGTTAATCTTGTGACTTTATGATAGTCTTGCTAATCATTTATTACTTTTTTTGTGGGACATACATGTGAATGTTTTGGCATTCAACATACTTTTTTAAAAAGATCACTTTTGTACATCCTATACAAAACCAACTTTTATCATCTAGGTGTTAAATTAAATTTACATATTTGCAAACTAGAAATAAAATCCTAGATGTCATATTTTTAGACGATGTTAATATTCTATGTATAAGTGCTTCAAATTTTTACCCCAACTATGACAAAATTTGATTTTCAAGAAAAAAATTGCCACTTTTTGGCCAAAAAGTAGACCCATTATCTTGCATTGACCCATTGATCCTAGTATTAAAATGGTTTGTACTAAGATTTAGATCCTTAAATTGAGAAGTTAGTGTTAACAACTCCTCAAATCCATCTACTATTTTGAATTTTAGATAAAACAAGTTAGAATCATCTTTCACAACTAGTCCTTGAGTTAATAATATAACCTCTAGTTGTGCCTCCCTACTCCTAAGTTCTCTCTTCGCTACCACTATAGTGCCTCTCCTCCATGACTCCAACTCATCCATACTTACTAATGCCTCATATTCTCTTAACTATTCCATCATTCTTTTTATACTTTTCTTGTCGATTCTCATGAGGGTAATTGACCTTTTAGGTTCATTTAGGTTTGTAAGTGGTGTGTCATTTGATAATCTAACTAACTCAAAAATTCGTGGAGATTTTACTATAGCCTCTAGTATGATACTTAGATGCCTCTTGCACCTTGTCAATTCTTTTCTCATACCTTTCCTCTTGTTTGATGCAGGAGCATCCAGGTTCACTGGCAATCCTGTCACACCAAAAATATATTTTATTTTCTAAGTTAGTTTTTGGCTTTGTTTTCTTTGCAGTTTTGTTTTTGGAGAAAATGTAGATTTATTTTGGCCAAGTAAGAGCATCATCTTGTAGAAGAGCATAATGGGTACCCCCAGTTCCAATTTGGTGAAATTTGGATGAAAATTGACAAAGTTATGGCTAGTCAAAAAAATCTCTAGTTCGCGAACTTTTTAGTTCGTCAGTTCTGTAGTTTGCCAATTTCCTGATTTCTCGATGGCCCCCGCATTTTCCTCGACTAAAGCCTTCAAGGAAAATTTGAAATTTCTCTAGGTCTTTCTTCTTCTGTTAGCCATTTGAATTTGGATGAAGTTCCTTCGTTGTTGGTGAAGTTCTAGGATTTTGAACTTGGTTAGTAAAATCACTAGTTTGCGAACCTGTAGGTTCACTGACGCATCACTTCACCGATAAGAGCTTTGAAGGCTAAAGCCAAGGCTTCTGTAGTTTGTGGGATTGAAATATTGCCACTAGAAGAACATTTCCTAAGTCTTCAGCTAGTTTGCGGATTCATAAAATTGTTGATATGTCGACAAGGTTTTGGAAAGGCCAATTTTACCGATAAGAGGAAAATGTGAAGTCTTTGTCAGTTTAGGATCTGGAGAATTCGTTGATAGAAAATTAAAACCGAGGTTCCAAATAATCACATTTTGCCGATAGAGTGGATAGAGAACAAGTTTGAACAATGACCAAATCGCCGATAGAAGCAAAGGCATAAGAGATAAAGTATAAGTTTCAAAAAGTGAGTTTTCACCAATTATGACTAAGGTTCAAAAACATGAACATTTGCTAATGGGCAATTATCACTAAGGTTAGTGAAACAACACTTTTACTGATAGGCATTTGTGATTAGATTGGTCGAAGTTCAGAAAAAGGCAACATTTGTTGATAGCTTGAGAAGGCAAACTTTTAAAGTTCACAAAGTACACCTTTTGTTGATAATTGTTGGAGTTTTGAAACATAAAGGAATGTCGATAATAAACACAGTGATTGTGGAAAGGCATTTTTGCCGACAAACTGTTATAAGGCTGAGTGTGTATTGATTGTCAAATATACACGGTGGTGACTATCATATATTAATAAGAATGTTTTGCAGTGATGATTCTATTTTATAATTGTTCAACTACTTGACGATTCATTTCTGGTTGTGGCCATTGGAAGTAAAATGCCTATTCAGTTCCTTAACCAATGGAGGACGGTTAAACTTCCTTTTTTTTTCTGGAGAGTATAAATGTCCTTTTTCTGGCCGAATTGGGATTCGATTTTACTCACATAACATAAGTGGATAATTGATTGGGGAGCGATCTAGATATCCTCTAGAAAGTGGTTTGGTGTTGTAAACACATGGTAGATTGTATTGCAGTGTAATGCTGAAAGGCCAATAAATTTGTCAATGCTGATGTTTTTGAAATTAATAAAATAATTTTAGATTTGTGAATGCATTTGTATTTCTGTTGTGTGTTATGGTTGCACATGACTGGGTAGTTTGACAAAACCCGTGGTCATGACTGCATCATTGTTCTTATCTTTGTTTCAATTTCCTCCCTTCTTCATTTTCCTTCTCAATCAAATCCATTATCTTGCTCTCTTCAACCCCCATCTCATTCTCTGCAATGATCTCTCTTAGGTTGTTGTTATCTCCTTTGGCCATACTAATTTAATTTATCTTTTCTTAATCTCTTTTATATATCTCAACTAGTTAGACATGTTTTGACGTAGTGGTCACATCTTTTCAAGCTCACCTCCTATTCCATAGCCATCTTATAGGTGTCTAACCCCCTTTAAAGGCTAGAATTTAATGTGCATTACTACACATCTTCAACATGGCTAAATTCTCTCTATATAAATAAAATTGTCAAATGTCCTTATCTTTGTCTATGTTATCATAAATTCTTTCCTTAAATTTGTTCTTCCTCCCTTTGCACCAACAATTGAAACCTATGGATTAGATTTGTATTATGTTGTGGTGTACTTTAGTGTGATACAATAAGGAAGAAGAACATGCATTTGTGGTAAGATATGGACCAAATCAAAAGAAATAATAGACACATGCATCCATAGACATCATAAGATGGAACCATATATACGATTCCTTTGATATTGGATACAACATTTATTATATAGTCATTATGCTCTTACATTCATATCTCTCTCATACATGCTTATAATCTTCTCTATTTTGTACAATATTACATGTTATCCATTACATTCATATCATATCCCTATATATTTTACATGCTCCTTTTACATATATGTAGTAAGTGCTTCTTACTATATAGCTTTCTGAGATGTGGGGGCATGCTTGTAGCACTGTTCTCATACAGTTGTCACCTTCTATGGATACCATAAAGCATTTGCTTCTATAATACAATTGGTTCTTGGGGTCTACATCATCTCTTGTGTGTCCTTGCAACATAATGTTGGGTATGGGATTTTTGGTATAAACTTTTCTTATGGTACCCTTGTAGGTTTTCACCATAAGCCTCTATTGGGATCCCCTTTAGGTTTTCAACCTATCAGGGGGTGAGATTAGTCCATCTAAAGGGTTCTCAACTTGATCCATCAAAGTCTTCAATTTGGTTATGGTCTTATTGGTAGTTAGGAAGCACAAATGTGTTAATAATTGTTTGATCTATATGTGATAATGTATCTCACAATCTCTAAAGTGTGTAATCTTTTTAGATGAAAATTTTAAAAATTATAAAGTTTAAACACTTTAATAAATGAAATTTAAATTAGGTACAAATTTAAAAATTAAATAAATTTTAAAAAAATAATTTTAGAAATTTAACTTTACATTTTTAAATATATCAAATATATCATTTAAATATCAACTGATTTATATAAAATTTGTAATCTTATACTATATATATTTTAGAACAAATTTTATATAAAATTTGGATCAATTTTAAATAAAATTTAGTTTTTTTAAAAAATAATAAAATTGATATAAATTTTATACAAAATTTGATGTAAATTGATATTTTTTTGTTTATATACTTGGGTTAGACACCAAAAGACACAAAAAATGAGCATTAAAAGCCTAGGTTCATTGTATAAATGAGCTCACTAGATCTATCCAAATTTGAAATTATTCATCCTAATCTTATCATTTAAAGATCTAGCTAACTAAAATAAAATCTTCAATCTAGAGCTAACCTCACACAATAGAACACATGATGCCCCTCCTCACCAACTTCAAGTGCCATCAAATCTAGACAAAAGAAAAGACTTACACTAATTACACTAATACCTAGCCAAGAGTTGAATTAGGTTATAACATGATAAATCATTTCCATACAATCACTTGAGACCTACATAGAAAATGATAATCCATCATGCAACAGTACCCTCTAAGACCTTTTATGCCCACACAAGAAGCCTCATCCATCTCCTTGGCCAATTCTGATACATAGAACTAGGAGTAGAGATCAAGATTTGTAATCTCCCTTTCTAGACATAGATGAAATTCTCCACCATCTTGGTGCTCTCCACCCTCTCCTTTTACCTCTTACCCTTCTGTTTTGATGCCTCCACCCTACAATCCTAGCATTTCTTCTTCCCTAAGCCACTTCCAAAAGCCATTGCACCAAGACCAAAGCGCTCACCAATAATAAAGAGGGAAAAAATTCACCATTCTAGATAGAGCATAGCCACAAAACAAAAATGGTGAGCCATAGCGAGAAGATATTATTGTGTCCTAAAATATGCTGCTAAGAGCTTAATCCAACCTATGAAGCAAGGCTCTTAGTCAATGTGCTTCATGTTATCATGCAAAAACAATTATTGTTGTCCCTTGTGATGCAAGATCCAATCTATGGGACCATTTTATGTCACATGATTTAAAGAACCACTACCATATTGCTCACTTCTATAATATGATCTATGGGATTATTTTATAATTATTTTTATTTTTAATGACAATGGAGTTGCTTCCATTCAAATGTTGCCTACTATTATAATGCATACACAAAAATATTCATTTATAATTTTAGATGTCCCTTAGGACCTCTAGTGTGATACCATTAGTGATAGTTACAAAGTGATTTAGCTTTTATAAGAATAAAAGGTGCTTCATAACAAATTCCCTTCTTCTATTGTAAACATTAAAAATATAGTCATTATAAAGACTTAAATTAACTTATAAATGTGTGTTTTCTTATAATCATGAAGTTATCAAATGCACATGAGATGAAGAATTAAAGTTAATCATTCTAGATTCTTTCCAAAAAACTATTTTTCTTGCTTTCATTTTATACAAACATGTATATTTATGATAACATTCCATTTTAAATCAACTAAACAAAAATTGTTAGCTATGACTCATAAGTCTTTGGACATTATGAAATAAATCCCTCATTATTAAATTGACATGAATCAAGTACAATAATTCAAGATTCTTAATGGAGTTGTGATTAAGGATTGTAAACAAACATTAGATGTGGCATATGGAATTTAGTCTTCACTAGCATTTGCTAGATATGCAACTGGTACAAAATTATTCAATTCCTATCTTACCAAATAGAATTTAACTTTACTACCATTTGTTAGGTTTGCACAAGTGAATAAAGTAGTCAGGTTGACCATATTATGAATATAATTATAATATTCCTTTAAAACCTATGATGTCTTCTATTGTGTTTCTCTAAAATTCCCCTCATCCCTTTGAGTTCTTCTTGTTTTAAATCCTATTGTCACTCCAAACACTTATGAAATGCCCTATTTAGCCTCTCCTAACTACCTTCAAACCCTTGTCTCATTATTATTAATTTATAAATCTCATCATGCACAATTTTGTAATGCTGTGAATGTGCAATTACAATGCAATATAAATCGTTATTTTATTTTTACATATACAAATGTTATTCTTTTCTCTCTAACATCAATCTATACACCTCTCTATGAGAGTTTTTCAAGTGCCATGCATAACCACTAATTACAACATAAACACACTTGTAATTTTTCTTTTTACTTCATTATAAATTATAGTGGTTTCTTTCTAATTGAAACCAAACAAATTGAAATCAAACTAAATTAAAAAATATCTATGAATTCACAAATCTATTAGATATCTCATCAAGCAAAGGGATGTAAAACAACGTTATAAATATCTAACCATAAATGACATACACTTATTAAAAAACTTACATATTGAATCTAAAATGTGTAATTAAATGCTTAACCTAACATAGGCAAAAGGCAATATGATTAATCGAAACAAAAGAACTATACAAAATGGCAAGGATAATTGTGAGCACTCCTCTCCCATGTCCTGTTTCTCAAGCATTTTTCATTTACTTGAAATGTTCCTCACCTTTTATATTCACTCTTTCTCCACCACCTCCTCCATCTTTTCATTTCATACATATGTAGGTTTGAAAACAATTCAATTAAATGTCCATGCTATTATAAATTAAGTCTTTGACAAATACCCCAATAGTGTAGATAAGTAATGATCTCCATTGCACTCTATGCATCTAATTTTATGAAGGCAACATCATAGTCTAGATTGCCAAATACTCAAAACAAAAAACAAAATCATTTTTTCCCTAGTAACTGAAAATACAACCTTGTTCCTTCATTATTAGTGGAGGTCTGACATGGTGCATATTATTATAGTGTGAGCCTATTTTTTAGATCACTTCATTTAGCGTCACCAATAGTCTCCACAAGAACATTCTCCTAGCCTTAAATGATGCAAACAATTTGCATCTCTCACAACAATTTCTCTTGCAACAATCTTGGAGATAAACTTCATTGCATTGTGACAATCAACATATACTTGAAGATTCTTAATAACTCTAATAGTTGTTCAAGGGGGGTGTCTAACAAACCAAAAGCAATTTCCATTTTTCACTATGGTGTTAGATAAATAATTATTTTTCCTCCTTTTCCAGATCACTAAGTAAATGTCTTGAATATGGAAAATACCTTGCTGCCTTCATCTCCCAAGCTAATTTCTCCAACTTTGCATAGATCTCCTATGTCTATGTATGTGATATGTCTCCAACACAAAAAGCATGTACCATTTTATGGCCTTCAATCCAACTACATCGAGGGATCTCTATAATTCCTTTATCTTTCATGAATCTCCTTCCCATTTGAACCTCACAGCACCTACCCACTTCTTCATGGATGTTTGAGAGAACATAAGTCACGGTATGTTTTTAGGATCCAAATAAAAAAGCAATGTCACCATAAATACTCCCAAGCCTATATTCATATGTGATTTGTAGCATCAAGAAAACACATCCATAAAAACAACACAGGTTTAATTGGCATCTTAATGATAAAGTTTAGGGTGTCCTCAAGATAGCCAACATGGGCAAGAAGGTCAACCATGCACACATACTGATCAATTGTAGGTGTAATGTAATAAGGGTTACTCGTATGATTGAAGCATGTGCAGCCCTCATCCACTAAACCTGCATGGCTGCATGCACATAGAACACAAGCAAAGCTTGTAATGTCAGGATATGTTCCAAGGTGCTTTGTTAATTCAATGATTTTGGGAACATCCTTGCAAAATCCATTTTGTACATATCCCCAAATCTTTGCATTCCATGAGACCACATTTCTTTGAGGCATTTTGTCAAATAGTCCACATTCCTTGTCTATGCTTCCACATTTTCCATACATGTCTACCAAAGCATTTCCAACTATAATATCTGACAAAAATCCCCCTTCCATTATGCTTTGATGGATGTTCATACCCTATTCCAAAGCTCCCATTTTGGCACAGGCAGGGAGGATGCTGGCAAAGGTTGTGGAGTTTGTCTTTACCCTTGCCAATTGCATTTGCTTGAAAGTTTCTAAAGCCTTTTCAACAAATCCATTTTATGGATATCCTGCAGTCATGGTATTTCGTGAGACCACATTTCTTTGTGGCATTGGGTTAAATAGTTTCAAAGCTCCCATTTTGGCAGCAGGCTGGTAGTACGCTGGCAAATGTTCATTGATGTTGGAGATTTGTTTGTTGTATATGGTGAAACAATGCAACAGCCTACACCAAAAAAACATCCAATAAACAGAGCCTGGATTAATTGAGCCGGAGGGAACATTCAAATTAAAGTTATCCTAATTTAAAACTAACCACGCTGTAGCAACCGGGAGTCAGGACAGTCATGGTTTGTGGAAACACGCAGACCAGGGCGGTTGATGTTTAACGGATTTTTTTGGGACAGGAACGGAGCTTTGGAGAAGGCCCACTAGCACACGTCTAAGTCAAAGCTTAGAGTGTGTTGTTTAAGCCTAATCCCATGCTGCTCCTTAAGCTATTTTTCTACTTAAATTTAAGTAAATTTAAGCAGTTGGAACTTGGCCCCATTGGAAATTTAAATTATGAGAAAATGATAATATAGAATCTTTCCCTATTTTCGTGAAGAGCTACTGCTTAGGAATTGCAAATAAGGTGTAGAAAAAAAAAGGGGCTGGAAATAAGCAGCCACTCAATAATGAAAAATATGCCATGTGGCTACATATATTTCCTTCTCCCCCCCTTTTTTAATTTTCTTCTGAATTAAGATAATTAAAATAACTTATTTTTATTTTTTAATATAATAAAAACTAAAAATTAAGATAACTGCTTAAGATGAGCAAAAAAAAAAATATTCATGGGGTCACCAGTTCCACAAATATCTCCTAAAAAAATTGAGCAGTGGCTACTAGCCAAAAAAAGCTAAGCAGCAGCATGGGGACATGCCCTTGCACATTTGGTAATGTGCGCAACATTACGAATGCCGCTACTTGTGAATGCCACGTGTTGTACCACTACCAATTACAAGAATTATTTTAAAAGGGACATTTATTAGTACTTTCCTGCCTTGCTCAGTATTATTGTAATTGAGTTTTTAATATAATATTGTAAAATAAATCAATCGGAAGCAATAATTTTTTTTATACTAATCTTGTACAAAAGTGTATATGAAAATTTTAAATGTGGATTTTTTTTTAAAGATATTATATTTCCATTTTTAAGGACTCGAACACCCAAATTTAGAGGCAGACAAAAAACTAAAATAAAATATTTCTGAACGATTTGGGCTTCTAGCCAATTGTAGTGCACGATGTGAAACCACTTTAGAATACCACTTGAAAGCTTAGGAAACAAGGGCTGTAGTGCAGCTACAGTCCCTGCCAAGGGCTGCCAGGATAGGTGCAAAGCAATTGTATAAAACAACATTTTTGCTATGTTTATTTTCTCTCTGGCTAGGCTAGTTTCATTGTCAAGGGCTTTCACAGGGCGGTTGTACAATTCAGGCAAGGAGGATATAAGCAAGGGGCATTGAAACACTACAAATGTGAAACACATCCGTTATGAATGTAATGTTGTCAATACTTGTTAGGAGAGAATGTGGCCGCATGATTTTACAAACTTCAACGATCATGAGCCAAAGATGACAAATAGGAGATGTTGATGAAACTACAGAGATGCTGCAATAAATGTGCATTTTGAATTACATGTGTTATAGATTGATGTCTAAAAACTGATAAAAGTAGAAAATTTATAGAAATGTTACTTTGCTTTGGCTTTACAGTTGGACATATAAAATATGAAATACTAAACAATAGAATAAATATGATGGGAACCACAACTATCCCAATATCTTCAACATCAATTCATATTGCATTTCATCCAAATGCTTTTCCAGCATCTTGAATCCTAATATCAAGTTGGGAGAGCATATTTGAGGCACTAGCAAATTAATGTCTGTAATTAAAGAATGATTCCATATGAGTAGTTTAGACAAGTATGACGAGTAAGGATGGAATCTCATCTTAGAGTTGAGTTGTGTGTATATAATTAATGTCCCATCACCCACAAAACAAGGGGGACATAAGTCAACACGGATTGACAGGATCAAAAGTTTTCTCGGCATGGTAAGCATGCAAAGTCATTTAAGTATTGACACTGGCCTCTACTCCCTGGTTACAATTTGAAAAAGAACCTGTCTGTTCCTGTGACAAGCTATGAGTACACCACTATGATTCAGATTTGTCCTTCCTGAAGATATGCCCTAACAATTAACTGTGATGCCATGATCCTTTCAGTTATAACTTATAAAATATTGGTACACATAAACAAGCCATTTTTTACCAGGTGAGGTGTTCCCAGCATGAAAACAAGGTCTTAATCGCTTGCATAACATGTACTCCTAGTTCACAGATTACCCAGGTGGAAGAACAGATATTACAGACAAGGTTCGGTGGTACCCTATACATGGCTGATTCAAACTAATGTGATTGTATGTACATAAATTGGCTGTCTGTTAAGATGGCATGTAATAAATAGCCAATTACACAATTTAGAGCCATGCATCAACCAAGAAAACTTTGACCTTTGCTAAACTAGATAAAAAGGTGCCTTTTCTCCGAACAGTTAAAAAACTAGTAGCTATTGAGGCATACTGCTAAATCCCAATTCCATACAGGAACAGTGTTTAAAGTTCACCAGGTTTAACTATTCCTTGAAAACAAACATGCCTTTCTCGTTATCAGAATTATGTAATCATTTGAACGTTTGTGGTTTAATTTGTTATTCCATGGAAACAAGCTATACATGGTATTTCACAAGACTAGAGTTATTGACTTGACCATTCTTCTCACTGAAGAAATATGTTCTCTCAGGTGATTTAGAGTTATGATCATATACTTTTGACAGAGTTGCATGCATTCTATCTCATATGGAAAAAAGTAAACCTCCATGGGTTTAATTGTATGAGATGACAGTGCTAGATTAACTAGAAATTTTTACTTAAGGCTGAACTAAAACAAACTTTACATAGAGAGTTCTAAGACCTATCCATCTCTAGAAGCAATAAAAAGTAATGGGTGCTAGCCAAAAGAACTTTAAGTTAATCTTCAAGGATGGTTTCTCTTTAATACGGTCCAGACAAAGCATTTTTTGAAATATGTGAATGCATTCAAAGTTGTGTGAAAAAAACATTAACCTTCCATGGACTCAATACCATGAGATAGAAATGCCAGAATAATGATTTTTTTAAACTTGGAGTTGAAGTAAAACTAGCTTTGCAGAAGTAGTTCTCTAAACTATCCAAATCTAGCAGCAATAAAAATTAATGGGTACAAGGTAAAACATCTCTAGATCATCTTCAAGGATAGTTGATCTTATTTGAAACTAAATTTTGATTACTCTTAGCCTTTAGAAAAGCTACAGTTTAAAGAAGCCTAAAACACTTTAGTTAAACAAAAAGTGTATGAAGAAATCCAATGAGAAAGCCATCCAGTTATTGACACCAGCCTTGCTTCCCAACTATAGTTTGAATGAGATCCTATTTGTTTCTTTGAGTACAGCTACTAACATTTGAATCTGTCCTTCCTGAAGATAGCCCCTCACAATCAGCTACAACATCAAATACTTTCACTAATAACATTTTGGGATAGACAAACAAGCCAAATTTCATTAAGTTCTTAACTGGCCAATAGAGACTTATGTTATTGTAAAACCAAGAAGAGAGTAGTTGTTAAGAATTGGACTGGCTAAGAGGAAAAGGAAATTAGATGACAAAGCAATCTAGGGGCCTTCCTTATTCTTACTAATCCAATTGAAAAGATGATTAAACTCTCAAAATATTTAAAAATAGTTAGTCAGATGTCTAGACACCAAGAGTTTGTAGTGACATAAGTTATAGTGTAAGCAATCTGAAGTAAATTTGGTTATACATACATAGATACAGTTTTGGTACATTCACTGAGATTACATGTTATAATCAAATGAGATTATATGTTATAAAGAAATAATTTGTTGTTCGCTTAGTAGCACACACAAAGGAAGTATTTGATATTTGATATACTAGTCTCTAATTTCTAATACAATGATAGATGAAAGTATTAGTTTTTGCTTGCTATCAAGTCCACTAAAGGTTTCTAACTCATGGCTATAAAACAAAAGGAATTGCAAACAAAACTACAGGCCGACCAGTACGATACGTTTGCTAGAGGCCCAATCTGTCCAAAAGGAGACAAAAGACAGCCATAGGAATAGCCCAACCAACCGTTTCTTTTGCCTCCGTTTTCTTCAAACACAGGTAGAAGATCATTCCTGCACTACAGCATGATGAATATGTAATCAACAACAATATGCATTGTCCACATATAATAACATGAGGCTATCTCAACACTTAAAAATATGTATGAATATCAATACATAGCATATGAGGCAAACAAGATAATTCCAGAATGATAAGGATAATTAAGGTAAAGTTTGTTATGAAACAATATAGTAGTGTGTTTCTATTGGGCAATGCCATCAAAAACAAGAATATACGATCATCTTCTGTTGCATATAAGCAATGAAAAAGAAGACCATTCCATACGGTGAACAAGAAAGAAAAACTATTATATTATATGTTCCATATGAGGAACAAATCAAAGTATAGCAATCAAAGTAGAGTAAGATGTTGGCTTGTAGCTCCATTACCCTAGTACAAGGGGGCCCTTATGTAACTACTAGGACACTGTGCAGGCCCTGTATTTAAAGGTTGTTCATAAATATTATCCACTTCAATAGTCAATGATCAATTTTGGCCAATTTTATAAAAAATTCGAACATGTTATGCGAGTAACACCATCACTCACAAGTCACAACAATACATTTGGGATTTGAAGAAAAGAGTTATATAGCCGTGTACCCAAACCAATGAAATGTGAAATGTGAAACTTTGTCAGTCATTAATATATGATTGAAAAATAAATTTCACTTTATTTTAGAACATATGAAAAATGCAACACCAATTTGACTGATGGCAACTTACAAACCTTGCCAATGTTAGTAAACTAACCACTATGCCATGTTTTGAATGTAAACTCTAAAAATCATTTTCACATGGAAGTTCATTCCCACATGTTTTATGGTAACATTAATAATAGCTGTGATTTTGGAGAAATTTTCATGGCATTGAATATGTCAACTTATTGTCATCACATTTGAGAAAGCAAACATAATGCAATGGTGTTATGGTCACTTATGCCTAAACAACTTGAAAACACCCATAATCTAACCAACTAACAATGTTCATGATATAAATATATGTTGTTTTCCTTTGAATTTAGTCACAAACGTCCTGTGAGAAGAGGACTGAAAAAAAGAAAATTGGTAAAATGTTAATGAAAACACTTGTTTTTAAACATAGGAATTATTTAGAACAAAGATTTTAGCAGGGAAACATTTTCTTCATTTCTTATAGTCTATAGATAGTATACAAGTTATTTATCAGAAAACATCTATACAGGTTCTCCCGAAGAGATTTGACAAAAGATATGAATTTTGCAAAGGCAAATATTTTAAAATCTTGATTCATGAAATCTAGCCCAAATATGTTGCGATTCCAACAGAAAATGTGACAATCAACGTGCCAAAAGAAACAAAGATTGTAGTGCAAACTGCAGAGGGGAATCTTTATTGATGAGATTACAAGACTAGTTCACCAGTTGCCAGATACAGTCACTTGACATGCAGGCATATTTACAGTTTAACATCTGGAGTACACAATACATTTGCATTGAGAATAGAAACTCAGTACACGATACCGCACTACTGGAGTGCCCAATAGTTTTGATAGAAGTAAGTTTCTCATGAAGGCCCTACTCAGGCCTTTTGGTGTGGAGACTAAATCACAAATAAAAGGACCAATGTTCTAGAATTGGTTAATACAACAGGAAAACGAAGTTTATTTTCTTAACTTGAGCTAGAACACTTTAAATTATTTCCCTTTCTTCATGTATTTTTTCTGTGTTACTTATTTTCGTCATCAAAAGTGAGAAATAGAAAACTCGCAGGCTAAAAAAATAAGTCAAGCTTTCAAATGTATAGTAAAAAAACAAATAAGACATGTTTTTAAACTCACTGTCAGGACCGCCCAATTGAGTAACTGCATCAACAAAACGCTCATGAAGCTCTGCAGTCCATTGGAAATGTGGCTTGGGATTTGTGGTTAAAACCAGGAAGGCATCTACATGAAGACTTGTTCCTTCGAGAGATCTTCCCTGTGAGTCCTCAAAAGATTGGGGCTTCTCATGGGAAAATATGCTTGAATTGCTTACCTGATACTTTTTCTACAAAAATCCCAAAACTACACAAGATGGTAAGAGCACATCACCGGATAACGCCAAATTTGTTTTAGGAATTTCCACAAACAATGTCGACTCTCACTTGCACGTCTTCTACTCACGTAGGCTGAGCAGAAGGGCTTTTCCTGAAACCTCACCTTAGGTTTTCTTTTCTGTGACAATCTTCTAGTTCTAGCTACACCTATTGGCAAAATAGTTTTCAGTTATGCTCATTGAGAGGATCTAGAGCTTATTATTGCAACTTTTGTCAAATGTTAATAAAAATTTCCAAGGGTTTCAGTAAACTTAGCGTTTAGGATTACTATTCCTCTGACCCTGTTATTTGAAAGTTTGGGGAAAGTCTCAGCGCAGATATATTTTCTTATTTTTGGATTCAAAGGTTAAGTTTGCAACTCTCATTTCTAAAGAAGACAAAAGCCTGTGTTAGAAAACTACTGCCACTTTTAAATGTTATCAAATGTACAAGCACAAAATGAGAAAGTAGTGATTGACCTGAAAAGCAACTGTAGCCAGAGGGAGACCCATGCCCTTATAGAGAAAAGAAAAGCCTTCTTTGCTGACAATATTCTACACCAATTGCAAAGCAGAAGGCCTTGTTGAATTCATGGGTTGCTGCAAATGAATTCTAAGAGTATCAAGTGGGTGCCCTAGAAGAACACTCGCCATCCCTCCAAACCCACCAGCAACAAACTCTCTTCCCTAGGTGCCTGCAAGAAACTCTGGCCAAAACTCCATTTTGAGTTATAAGTGACAAGTCATACTATTGTTATTGCTCTCCTCCACCCACCTGAACTTTTCGTCACCATTCTCCACTCTTTCCACCCAGTTTGTTCTACCATTAATCCTTCCATTACAAAGCCATTTTTTCCTCTGTGCCCTAAATCAGAAACCCTGGCTTATTTTACCATCAATAGATGGAATTAAAAACAAGAGACGCAATGCGTCATGTTCCTGCCTCTATGTGTTGAATGTTGTTGTAGTATATCGTCAAAAAGGAAAACCCAATGAGATGAGAATAGGTCATGTAAGTAATGATTTCATATGTCCAATTTAGTCTGCAAAGCATCAAATAGAAGATTGCGAACAAAGGAAAAAAGATAAGATGGAAAATGTGCAATAGAATCTTGGATACAAGATAGTCTGAACAGATTATTTCATTATGTATTAAGAACTAGATTAGTTGCCAAACATAAATTGTACTCATGGCCATTAAATAAGAACTAAAATGAATCACATGTCAAGCAAAGTTTGACAATGCAATAATTCCTATGGATAGAAAATGCCTAAAAGCTATTTCAAAGGAGGTAAATTCTATTCCTCTAGATCACCATGTTCTCTGTTCTATGGAGTTTGTTTACAATTCATAGGAAGATGGTTGTTTTGAGACAAAGTTATGTTTGTTCTTAATAAAAGAATCTAAATTCTAGGTAGCCCTATTGTACCCCTATTTGCCCAATAGACCAAATAGACCAATGTATGATGTTGTGTCTTGCATGACATTGTAGTACTGTGTTTTTTGTATCTATACATGCATAGCAGTGTCATAGATTTATGACAATGAATAATAAAATAAATTCATGAGATGCACTCAGTATTATTGTGCATCTTCTTGCAGTTAGTGAAAAAATCTATAGTGAAAGTTATCCAATGCGGATGATAGAGATTGAAATAGTGGGAATGTTATTTAATCATATCACAGTTCTAATAACATCAATATTGAAACGCATTTGAAGCTATGACAATTTGAGATGTAGTGATTAGTCTTGTGAAATTAGATGAGGATTCAAGGAAATAACAATTTCAGTATGGCATATGAAATGCAAGTCTAGATTCAATACAATGCTACAAGTCATACATTACATTCATTAGATTCCTTGACATCCCAGGTACTAAGGACCTATCATCATTATTTTGTAATGCATTCTAACCATTTGACACTGATTACTTCATAAACCAGGTACACCTTTGATGACTCTACAGGATACCAACTGCGACAGTCAACAGAATCTCTTGTAACACCATTCATAAATGTAATATACTAATATTATGGTAGATATGTGTGCTAACTATGGAAGCACAGAAAAGGCATGTGAACTATTTGACATAATGCCACCATGAGATGTCAATGTCTTCCCTACCCGTGCCATAATGGGAGCTTAGGAACAAGGTATGGACAATAAAAGTAGAGAGATTTTATCAAAAATTATAGTTGGAAATGTTCTAGTGGTCATGCATGCAAAATGAGAAAGCATAGAAATCTCTAGACTTGCATTTCATATGCCATACTGAAATTGTTGGTGGTTGGAGATACATATGCATCATGCTTATAAATCAATAAGCCTCCATTCGTTAGAACATGCAAAATCTACAACATGATTTGTCAATGTTTTAAGAGATGGAAAACTTGAGGCATGTATTGGAATTGTTTTGCAGTAGTAAGCTGATATTGTAAATAAATACACTCACTTGAGAGAAACTGAAGTAGGGTTAAAAAAATTAATTGATATTTGTGGTTTGCTTCTAGTTTTAGAATGTCATGGTCCTATTTATAGTTTTGTTTTCCTTCTGGATTTAGTTACAAATTCATGAATATGGAATCAATAAGCATGCAGATGTTAGAGCATCCATTTTGTACAAATTTGATTTGTTAATGAATTTATAAATGAAAAACATGAGATCTGGATGGGACTTATTTTGCAGCAGAAGTAAGCGGGTATTGTAGATAGTTTCACCCACTTGAGAAAACTAGATTGGGGAAAGAACACACTCTTGATATATGTGTATGGCTTGCTTGTAGTGATGTATTCCATTTGGGCAACTCAATCGATGGGACTAGGTGAAGATAGGCAGTGGGGAGAAGTTGCAGATGATACCTTCGGGGTTTACATATGGCATGCACTTGCAATTGTGCTTGACCTGGTCTTTATTGTTTCTCTTATCCTTTCCTATTGTTGGGGGAGGTGTAGAATTTGCACACCTAGGCCTGAATCTTCTGTTTTGAAACATGCATCTTGACAGTTATTTCTTGGTACAATTTATTTAGCGAGGGGACTGTTGAAAAGTTGGGGGAGCTCATCATCACCTTCAATAGGAAAAGGATTGAAATGTAAAAGACAAAAATGACAAGGCCGATTGTCCCATAGACTATTTTTAGCCTTGTGAACATTAAAAGTTAATCATTCATTCATTCATAAAGGAGCCTTCCTGCATGACCTCCTTACTGGCCAAAGTGGAGTTTGGCAAGGATCTCTCGATAATTAATGGTCTTGTTCAACATGCTTATAATTCCTCTAATCTCTTTTCATAATCCCCAAACATAACCATTCCATATAGTCATTGGCATAGGTCAGTTGAGGAGAATAATAAGGCATCTACAGATCTACGTAAATGATCTTTAACTAAATGTAACCAACTGATATCATTGTCAATTGATATCAACCTTTTTAATTACTAAGAAAAGACTACATAGAGGGAACAAGGGACGAATTATGTGGCAGTGCAAGTGCTAAAAAGCTAACCAATAAACTCATTAAAAAAATCAATTTAGTCTTTCTAATTTAAGCCATAATTTTTCCTTCTAGGTGTTCTTTTCCATAACGAAAATTTTGGCATTTTATTTGTTTTAGATAATTCTAAACAAAATGTGGAGAAACATACCTTGCATGCCAGGGAAAAAAATGGAGATTTCAAGAGATGTCAAGAGTTGGTCCATCAGGGTATCGGAAGGAGAGGAAAAGATCCCGCTGATGATCTAAGTCTTACCAAAAAGTGAGTTCAAAGGTTCATCGGAGTGACAAAACCATCGGATTGATAAGAGTTGGCTCCACCGATAGGCACATGTCTTGCCGAAAGGGTGAAGAGGTAAAACTTAGATGGACTCTGTGATACTAAAATCAACTGTTTTATTTTCTAAAACTCCATATGATATCCCTACCTGCTTATTTAATTAGTTTTCTCTGTGATACTAAAATTACAATTCGTCTAAACTTTGTAAACAACTAACAGCTAATGGAAGAAACCCCATATCAATAAAACAAGTATAACAAAAATCAAAATAGCATGAGAAAATCAATCTCCTGAAAAAATAGTGCAAAAGATTATGAATGCTCTGATGAAAAAACTTTGGACAAAATATTTTTGGGAAATCAGGAATGTATCTGAGGACAAACAGATTATCATCTATCCCCTTGCACAGAACATTGGACAGATTTCTCTAACCATTCTGCCCATTTTGTCTACTCTATTCTATGTGACAGAATTGGGAAAGAACGTACCAAAAATCGTTAGCAGAGAATCAAAAAATTGGACTACAAACATTGATGGGGAATGCAGAAATTCAACCGACACATTTTGCCCTTTGTTATTGTATTCATACACCAAAAATAACTTGAAAATAAAAAATCAAAGCATAATACTAAAGAACCCAAGTGAATGAGGGTGGAAACCGTTGTGGATTTGTTATAACCAGTTGAAATTGGAAACTCAATGCACAGTAGTAAAGAATCCCAAGATAATGATGGATGGAACCTGTTGTATCTTTGTTGCTATAAGCTGTTTATCAATCATTTTGGCTAAGATGAATTTCTAACGCACAATTATAATAATGTTTGTTAATGAACATAATATGATACATATTGAAGCTTTCTTGAGAACAAATTATGAGAGAAGCAACCACACATCAACAATAAACCTAGCTGTTAAATGAACTAAAGGACCAAATTATTGAAACCACTGGTGTCTAACTAGCAACATATGTTCATCAGAATATACACCTCTAGAACCAAAGATTTGTCACAATAATGGCATTTAATAAACAACACAAATAGAACCAGTTGCTTCTCCAAAAATATGGTTCATGAGAATCAGGTTTCTTCCCCATTCAAGACTTGCAAAATAAATTCCTCCATAAATTATAACAAATGTCATAAACAAAATTTATGTGTGCGCTCTTAAAAAAATCACAGCTCATACAAATAAACATGAAAGATCAATGAAGTTGCTATCGTAATCCAACTGAACTTTACATTCTTATCAAACTATTGAGTCAATAACGTTGATAGAACATAGAAATGAAACAACTTCAATTTTTTTTTTAATAAATGTGGGTGGACTATTCATACAATAAGCACATGCCGCAATCCAAGGGCTGGTTGCCAATCTTTCTTCAGAGTGTTTACACATATTTCTCCATTACTTGCAATGTTAGGATGAAAAATCTTTGTCATAAAATAGCCTGCAATTCAAGGAGAAAGATGGTAAACATGGGGAGTTTATAAGAATAAACCATCTAAAACAGGGAAATAAGACTGTACAGGAGTTTCGTCCCTCTAAAACAGGAAATAAGAATGTACAGGTGTCTTTTCCCAATACAGGAAGCAAAGAATCCATGCAGGACCTACCCATTTGACCAACTACCTAAAATATAGAAGAAAATTAAACATGAAAACTGCAAAAGCTTGTCTGCAGGGAAGAAAAACATTTGTTTAATTTTGTATTTGGTGAGAAAAGAGAATCATTGGCTAGCTATGATGCAACTCGGCTCTAAAAGATTAAATTCAATCAGTTATGACATAAGTCATGGATTACCTTTTGGAGGACTGGATGGAAAATCATGAGGCAGGACCAATTTGATGTGGAAAAGACCACCTTCATATGGAGTGTCAGCTGTAAGAAAATAACCAGTGAAAATGTTAGGTTCTCCCTGATTTTCCTTCCTATCTATCAGTGAAAATATAAGGTGCTCCCTGATTTTCCTTCTATTTCAGCACAAACCCTCTAATATCAATAAAGCAACTTAATCAAACAAAATCCATAAACTTGAACTTCGTTGAAGTGATACTTAGAGACTCCAGCACATGCATAGCTGCCATATGAATTAACACTTAATACACCAATAAAGGTCAATTGCTTTCGGGGGTTTGTCACATAATTTACAGAGAAAATTCTGCCAGGTTTGCAAGTACAAGCTCCAAAGTTAAAAGCAAAAATTTTAATTGTAGTTTTCCTTTAAAGAACAAAAATCTGGAGGTTATACATAAAAAAGTGCTGAAATTTATTTGGCGTGTAACAGTAAAAAAAGTGCTGAAATTTATTTGGCGTGTAACAGGAAATTTGAGCCAATTTAGGCAATTCTTTAATGTTTCAACCAGTGACTGGCGATCCGTGCTTACAGCTCATCCCTGTATCTACTGTACTAGGACAAAGCTGGATAGATTATGCGGGGAAGGGTTTATCGATGAGGCGGTTACTTTTCAACTGGTTTGCAGTCTAGCTGTACCTGAAAGCCTTGTTTCCATTTATGGTGAGCAAAAATAGTACCAACATGGTACTTTTGAATATTACAAGCACATATTATATATGCATTGAATAATGTAATTTAAAAAAAAAAAATCTATTTTTCACCATTACTGTGTACTGAATTGACCAATAGAAGGATAGATAAATTGTATTTATTAAATTAGTAAATTAAAAAATTAAATTTTAACTTTAGGGATTTTGCCAAATCAATTTAATACTTAATGCTGATTGGTTAATGAACTAAAAATAATTGCATCCAAAGGATGCATTAGTAATCCTGCCAAAGGCAGGAACTAATAATAATTACTCAATTCGACAGATATCGAGAGTCGATGTGAGAAATGTGACTGTAGATAAAGGACAAAGAAAAAATACACGAAAAATACATAAAGGGCATCAAATGATGAAAAATTTAAGTGTCAAATGATGGGAATTAAATGGTTAGTCAGAGGTGTTAAGGGATTAAATTTGCCTTGGTTGGATTCAAAACGAGGGCCAGGCTATCACTTGTCTGAGCTTCTAATTCGTAAGTTAGAATATTAAAAAAACAAATTTAAATGATATGAGATGCCCAATTGACATGTTCAGAAAATATGATTTTTTGAGCCAGAGGCAAAACCACAGATGCCATGAAGAGAAGCCTTAAGAGCCACCATCTCCATGAGAGCCTGAATAGTAAGTGTAACCACCATTAAAACACTCTTGCCCCGTGTAATTATGAATGGCTGTATAGCTAATTAGAAAATGTAAACCAAACTCTGCAAATTTTATCCACACCCTGCAAATGAGAGCTCTGGAACAAGGCATGGACTTCTATCAAAGCGTAAACCAATTTACATGCAAATTTTTACCCCGTGTTCAAGCATGCAAACACGTGTTTATTTGGAAGAAAAGGAAACAGACATCAGCAAAAACGCCATACCCCCGCAATTTTTTATTCTCTTGCAAATAAAAAAACCCAGGTTTATATGGCGGCCAATCATCATACAGGAAAGTGCTAATTGTTTATTCTTTTTTATTTTCTTGCAAATAAAAAAGCCCAAGTTTATATGGCCGCCAATCATAATACAAGAAAGTGCTATTTGTTTAATCATCATACAAGAAAGTGCTAATTGTTTATTCTCTTGCAAATAAAAAACCCTAGGTTTCTATGGGCATCAATCATCATATAGGAAAGTGCTGCAACCGAGAGGAAAAACAAAGTAGACTATAGTTAACTGTTTAATTTTTGTCCCCGACTCCCAAGGGAAAGAAATACAATTTTAGTGACATGAAAACTAGTCTCTTGCTTATGGCAGGGACTAATAAGTGGGGTTGGAGAGTGGGCTGGAGGAGTTAATTTATTTTAACGATTCGAGATAAAAGAAATGTTTTCCGGTAGGCATGGTGAAACACAAGCCATTAACAATTTTGTTGCTAGTCAGGTAAAGCTAAACCCAAAAAAACAAAGTCAGGTCGAGTCTGAGATTTTCTTTTATCATCTTGCAATTCCACTTGGTGAATACCTGAAACCAAAAATATATCAATTTGTTTGCGATCAGATCGGTGTTGGATTTCTTCTCTGAGTTAATGGTTGCAACAGAGGTTGGAGAAGAAAGGGGTTTTGTGTGTGTAGAAGCTTGGAAAAGACTAGGTTTTGGAGTAGTTGATGCACACCCCATTAAAACTCTCTACAAACATTCTTTAAAGAGGGGGTTGAGTTGAGCTTGGAAAGCCCATTCATTCACTCTTTTGTTTTCTTTTAAAAATTTGGCTTATTTTTGAAAAATAACCAATAGAATATTACTTGTTCAGGCCCTAGCTAAGCATGTATTTATTATACTAATATATGGGAACTAGCACTTATTATTCTAACATATTTGAAGGGGGAAGAGGGGCTTACCCAAAATTTTAGACCCAGTCAGTATGGTCATATTAGCTCATAGAAATGATGGCTTGACAAAGTTGTTTCTAGTAATTTTTTTGAACTTGTAACACTTATCTCTAGGACATTTTTTTTTGAGCTAGTGACACTTCCATTTTAAAAGTCATGTCTATAGACTGTGGGTATCTATGCCATCAAAATAATCTATACTAATTGTGTTTGAATCGAGATCATCATCATGGCAATTGCTCTCCCTTACCAATACGCCATAGCTCTATGAATTGTCTATTCAAATGTTTGAAATCCTTGGCACAAAATGGAAGAACTAACTTGATGCCTTGACGTAGCTTTGAGCATTTTCTCTTTGAATGATTTTACATTGTGTTTCATTTGGATAACTTTTTCAGTCTTCATCTTCCTTTATCCATCTATGGATTTCTCTGGCCCATTACTTTGTTCTCGCTCTTGTTTTGCATCTCCTATACGTTCTATTTTCTACTGTGACATAAATGTACCAAGTACTTCCTAGCTTTCTTGGATCTTTTTAGTTAAGGTAAATTAAATTATCATTGTATGGATGCCAGGTTGATCATCTTCATCTTTTTTCTTACTAATTGTCCACCTAGACTTAGGTTTATTGGATTTTATTAGTGGATTACAACTTAATTCATTTATAATGATGTCTTATTGTCAAGGATCTCTAACATTAAATTCCCTAGTTCATTGATCTTGACTTTTAGTTGTTGAACAAAAGCATTTATTGGTTATTGTGTTACTTGTATTTGGTTTCATTTGTTTTTGCATACATGTTGTATGGACGCTATATTTTGAGACTCACTATGTGTGCATTGTGTAGTCTACCAAAATATATAAAAATGTGTTACCTTATGATTTTGAACTTTTAATTTTTCCCTTTATGTGTTGTTTGCATTTTCCTTTTTATCTAAAAAATTCTATACATGCTTCATTCCATTTTCCTAAACAAAGCATGTAATTGTTAATGGTGGCCATTTATGACCATGTTTCTAATTCTATTTTGCAGCTAGGTTCAGTGAAAGAGAAAAGGGTGAGTGTAAGAAGTTGGGTCCACCTTTTAGTTAAAAAGTGTATGTGTTTTTCCTATTTTTTAAATTTTTTCATAGTTGGAGCAAAAATTTGAAGCATTTACACAGAATATTAATATGCTATAAAAATATGAAATGCAGGATTTTGTTTCTAATTTTCAAATATATATTTTTTTCTAATACCCAGATGATAAAGGTTGGTTTTGTATAGGATATACAAAAAGTGGCTTTTAAAAAGTCCCCTGTTTTGGGCTAAAGCATGCATGTGTACGTCCAACATAATTTGACCTAAATGAAGGTATTTTTCTAATTTCTTTTTTGGAAATATTCATATGATGAATTTTGGTCAGGATTTTTTTTCTAATTTTTTGATAAATATTTTTTTATTAATTTTCTCTAGTTTGTGTTTTTTAAAACCCCTCATGTATGACCAACATAATTTGAACTAAACTAATCATAACATTAATGTTTTTTCATCATATAGAGAATGATGTATTGGTTAGACATTTTTTTTTTAAATTTCAAAATCAAAAAATTATAAAAAAATAGTAATGCATGTCATTTTCAACTTTATGAGTCTCTTTGTTTAAAAATTATGTCCAATTGTAAAAAAAAATTGCATATTTAAAAATTAGACATTATGATCTGAGATGGATTTTAATATGGTCAAATTTTTTTGAAAAAAGTCATCAGCTGTATTGGTGAAATCAATTTTTTCTCAAGTGCTATTAACATGAGCTTGTACTTGTAGGTCCAAGGCTTAGGGTTGGGTTTCTAAGTCTTTTCCAAGCTTAAAAATAATGCAAACTCAAGAGTTTCAAAATTCAAATTTGAAGTAACGGGCACCTACTTAGAAATGGGTGCCCGTTCTTAAATAAAATGGGCACCCATTCTAAAATGATATGGGTACCCGTTCTATAATGAAATAAGCGCTCATTATAAATTCCTATCATTAGAAAAAGGAAAGAGCACCCATTTCTTATTTATCCATTATGTTTTTTAAATAAAAACATAGTACGACTAAATTCTATAACTTTTCTTTTTGTATGTACGACCCAACAATGACTATTTTTATGATTTTTTTGTATGCAAGTGTCATTACAATCTCTCAAGAAGTCATATTATATTCAATTTTTGTAGGAATTAAATCACAAAGAACATTTTAAAATGGAATGAAGTACAAGAGCTATTTTAAAGAGATCAAACATAGGAATTATTTTTTAGAGAAATCAAGCACATGTGATATATGAAACAATTTATGTCTAGTGTTGCTAATGTTATTGATTCTATTGGAAAAATGAGTCGATCTAAAGATAGGAATGTAGCACGATGAGAAATAACAACTGCTTTAGTCAATAAATTAGTTGTGAGCAAAAGAATGATAAGTAAGACAAGTGGATATTTAAATGTGTATGCTAAAACTTTGAGAAGAGTGGCAAACAGAAGAGTAAATATTGAAGATGATCCAATTAACCAATGTTGGACTTTTAGTGGTAGATTCTCAAGGTCTAACATGAAATTAAATAATGAAACTAGGTTTTTGATTGAAAAATATTGGCATGATAATACAAGGGTTTCATCAAATGCTAGACATGTTTTACAATTAAAGGTGAGGTCAAAAAATCACGATCCTCATCTAAAACATCTTTTAGACATGACTCAAACATAATTATATAGAAAATTTTTAGATGATTCAGCTATAGAAAATTTTAGCATAAGTCAAAGATTGTTTGAGAAATGTAAACCTTGGTATGTTAAGATTAATAAGCAACAAATCTCTTATTGCAAAACTCATGTGCAATTACATTATTATTATTATTATTATATTTTTCAATATATATGTTGTGCTTTGCATACTAACCAAATAATGTAGGAATTTGGTATTATATGTCACTTACAACAATTAAGGAGTTTATAACAAGTTTACTTTGTGAAACACCTAATGAACAATTATTTTTTTCAAAACTATGCATTTATGGACATGTAATAGATGTGGTAACCTTTCATTATTAGGAAAATGCATGCATGAAAGTAGTTCACATGATTTTGGACAAAAATTAGTAGATGTGAAAAGGTTCAACAATGTTCAATATTCATTAAAGGATGGAAAAACTAGAAAGCATTGTGATTTATTCATAGAAAAAAGTAGTGTTATACATTCATCACAAAGTTCAAGAATAAGATTGTGTATAAATATATGAAACACTCTCAATATACAAAGTGGTTTGATGGACAATTTTATAGATGTAAAAACACATTTCCAATTGGAACTATACTTTCAATGGCCGACTTTGTAAAAAACTATACCCTTGCTCCACAAGAGGATATTCAATCTCAATACTATAACTCAATACAAGTGGCCATCTTTTTTCATATTGTATACAGATATATAGTTAATAGTAAATAAGATAATAGGAATTTTTTGAGAGAGTACCATCTCTATGTGAGTGATAACTGGTTACATTAATTAAATTTTGTGTAATATTGTTTCAAAGTATTTTATGACAATTTAAAAGAAAGAGAAATCCAAATGACACATCTCATATGGTTAGACAAATGTACATGATAATTAAAAATGCTTGAATGTTTTATTGGTTATGTAGGACCCATCAAGAAAACAATATCCAACATATGTGGAGTTTCTTTGAACTTGAACATGGTAAAGCATAACATGATAGAGATGGAACATGTATGAAAAGAGCTCTTTCTAGGGAGCAACTAAAATTTGTGGATGCAACAAAGTTTAAGATGCATGTGCAATTGTGGATTAGTGTAATGAAAAATTAACTAGATGATCAAGTGAAAACTCTAAAGTTCAACGGTTCTTTTGGTTAGGTGAACAAGAAAACATTCTTCCTCGATATGATTGTGAGACAATTAGTGGATCAACAAAATGACATTCATTTAAGAGTTCAAATGCAAACACATGGACTATATGGACTAGGGAGCTTGCCTATTTTTGTCATTTTTGTATCTAAGGTGAGTGGGAAGCATATAAAAATGTAGAATGGGTTGAAAGATGGAAACAAAGATCCCTAACACCTATACAAACACATGATTGACATGAGACAATGTTTGAAGAGGATAATAAATTGTTTGCATCAGATGACTATGATCATATTTCAAACCTTGTATAGAAAGGTACATTAATTCAATATTTAGTTTCATTACATTGTTTTGTAATATATAATTCTATACATGCATGTACTTTTGTGACTTATATATCATGTCCTACTTTATTGAATTTGTAAGTTTTTTCACAAGACATGTGTATGCTGTTGTTTCACCTGAGGGAAATGAAGAGAACAAAGTATTGGTTGGCTCGATGTGTTGAGGCAAAACATAAGTTGTTATAGCCTAAATTAGATGATGATAACTTCAAGTATTCAATAGGTTCTATGGTTGTTGTTAGCACTTGGCTACGCAAATAATTGATAAGAAAGAATGGTATACCTACATTTGAAGAATATGAAAGACATAAGAAAATTATGCACTACTTGCATTTGGTTGTGGCAACAAATATAAACTTAGTGAGATATCAAGGGAAACTTGTCACAAAAGAGTTATGGACACTTTCTATGGAAGAGCATGAGGCAATCATATATGCATTGCAAAAAATAGAGGATGTAGATGGCACAATGGAGTAAATTATTTTTTAAATGGTTTTTATGTACGTAGAAAATTTTAAACTTTTAATCTTTATTTTTTGACTAATGTATAATTATATATATTTACTTGATATAACTAATTGATTTATTATCATTGATAAGATGTAAGTTTAGGATTAAGAAGATTAATAGTTAATTGATTGCATCTCCCCTTAAGCCATCCTCTTAACTCCCCTTAAGACATCCCCTAGCTATGTTCCATAAGTTAGGTAACTACGATTTAGTTTAATAACTTCAATGAATTGGGTTTAGGATGTGAGTTTATGATTAAGTATATTTATAGTTAATTGATTTACTAGCACACAATTACCAAAATAGTAAATGATTGTATCTCCCCTTAAGCCATCCTCTTAACTCCCCTTAAGCCATCCCCTAACTAAGTTTAAAAGATTAAGTAGGATTTAGTTTAATAACTTCAAAATTTGGTCAAAAATGCGAGTTTAGGATTAAGAAGATTGATAGTTAACTTATCAAGCATCTCCCCTTAAGCCATTCCCTAGCTATGTTCCATAAGTTAGGTAACTACAATTTAGTTTAATAACTTCAACGAATTGAGTTTAGGATGTGAGTTTAGAATAATTGATTTACTAGCACACCCTTATCAAAATATTAATTGATTGCATCCCCCCTTAAGCCATCCTCTAACTAAGTTTAAAAAATTAAGTATGATTTAGTTTAATAACTTTAGAATTTGGTCTAGGATGTGAGTTTAGGATTAAGAAGTTTGATGGTTAATTGATTTCATCTCCCCGTAAGTCATCCTCTTAACTCCCCTTAAGCCATCCCCTAACTAAGTTTAAAAAATTAGGTAAGTTTAATTTACTTTAATAACTTTGGGATTTGGTTTAGTAATGTATTTAAGATTAAGTAAATTGATAGTGGAATTTTAATCCAAGTCTCCTACAACTAGTTGGCATGACTATCACTACTAGTGCATTCAACGTGTGACATTTTCCTATGCTATGCATCACTTGAATGTAAGGAATTTCCATTATAATTTTCCAACATGATTTATTATAATTTTCTCACCTGATTTATAGTTATGACTCATGTATTTATAGTTAATTTATTTACTTACACTAATTGTACGCATACTCATTTGTTCATTATATTTTTTATCATTTTTGTTTCAAGTCTCCTACAACTAGATGACATGATTGCCATTACTTGTACATTCTATGTGTGATGCCATCACTTGAAATCAAAGAATTTTTTTATATTTTACAATTTACTATAATCTAGAAATCTAAAACCTTGAATTAGGAGTCATGTAATTGTAATTTTGACTATGTATTTTGACTTAGAATTGTTGGATCTAGGGCATACAACTGAGAGGGGGGGGTGAATCAGTTGTATAGAACTTGTTCTCTTTCAAACACTTAATTCTCTGTTGTTAGTTAGCAGCATATCAAATAATCATTCATGGAAGCACAATACATAAACACAAGAACAGATAAGCATCAACACATTGAACACCAAGATTTTGACGTGGAAAACCCGGTTAAGGGAAAAACCACGGGGTGATTAACCCAAGAATTATTCTCTGTTAGAAGAATAAGGAAAAATGAATGGCACATGCCAATAAGGGCTCACTGCCCGAGCACACTGCTCACAAAGAGGCCCACTGCCTACAAGGAGACACACTGTCTACAGAGTGATAAAAATCACAGTCTTGAACTGGAGAATGACATCTCTACCATGTCCGGATCAGTTCCAATTAAGCCCAACAATCTCTGCTCTGCCTTTCGCACCTTTCTTCGCTACACCTTACACATCCACATACTCCTCCACTGAAATGAATTCACAAATCATTATTTATACAAGACATCGACTTAGGAACAAGCATCTAAGTCGGCAAACAACCATAGGAGTATCCGCAAGATGAATAACACATCCGGTCGGCTATCACAAGAACATTCGCAGGATGAACAACTCATCCGGTCGGCTAAACAGAGCAATAACTTCATCCGGAAGAATAACTTCAATTCCGGGCTCTACCATCAATGCGGACCAACAACACAACCTAAACATGATTCAGGAACCTTCACAAGTCTGTCTGAATGTCCGGATACATCCGCACTTTCTCTGCTTACTGGGATCTCTTGTCTTCCTCATCCGGAACTTCAAGAACACAGTCTGTCGCCACTGTCATAATGCAGGAGGTACATCCGGACCTCCAAATTACACACAAATCAGGATGAAACATCACAAGGACATATAAAACACTCCTTCCAATCCGCAGATTATGATAATACAATTCCGGACCTCACCGGACCTTTTTGTGATCCTCTGTCACCTCCGGATACTTGCCGGACCCGGTTCTATACCGGCAGCCATAACTCCTTCAGATCTTCATGCGGACCTCTGAAATCTTAACTGTAGTATCTCAAGACTCATATCTACTAACCCTTTAATCCGCATCCTCCGGTTCTCATCCTATACAGTATATTTACCTTCTTCTCATCACTGTTCTTCACTGTTCCTGACTGAGGCTAATTTTCTCAATATCCTCAGCACAAAGCTCATCAAATCCTTCTTGTCAATGCAGTATGAGTATGTTGACATCAATGACAACAATGGCTCACCTCATACTTGCAACAATCTCCCCCTTTGTCATTGATGGCAACATATGATGTGAAAAACCATCAAGACAAGAACTTCTCTTTTCTGTCACAGCTCCCCCTATCAACAACAACTCCTCACATGTCTTCCTTTGCTGCTCCCCCTTTGATTATCAACCACTTGTTTTTCACATGTCTTCTCTCCCCCTTTGACATCAATGGCAAAGGGCTCATACTTGCAACTCTCATGCATCAGAATAATACCAGCTGCTCCCCCTTAGTTGCAGCTCCCCATTAGTCCGGATTACAAGATATGACTGTGATTGCCACCGGACTGATGCACATCAGTGCATCTTAGTTCATCACCGGAGGGGCCATGACCCCTAACTTCTCCCGGAGATATTCAAAAGAGTCCTTGGGAAGAGGTTTTGTAAAGATATCTGCAATCTGATCCTTGGAGGGAACATACTCCAATCTGACTTCTTCCTTGTTTACTTGTTCTCTCAAAAAGTGAAATTTGATAGATATGTGCTTAGTCTTAGAATGCAATACCGGATTCTTGGAAATATTAATTGCACTTGAATTATCACAGAAAATTGTGATAGGCTCCTCATATTCAACTTGGATGTCTCTTAGCATCTGCTTCATCCACAAGATTTGAGTGCAACTACCTGCTGCTGCAATGTATTCTGCTTCAGTTGTAGACAGAGATATTGCATCTTGTTTCTTGCTTAGCCAAGAAACCAATCTCTTCCCCAAAAAGAATGCTCCACCACTAGTGCTCTTCCGGTCATCCACATCTCCTGCCCAATCTGCATCTGTGTAAGCATGAAGAGAAAAATCCGGATCTCTAGGATACCATAGACCATACTCAACTGTCCCTTTCAAGTATCTAAAAATTCTTTTGATTGCCATAACATGAGATTCTCTAGGATCAGCCTGGAATCTTGCCACAAGACCAACAGCTTGCATTATATCTGGTCTAGTTTGAGTGAGATACAACAATCCACCAATCATTGATCTATACTTTGTCTGATCTGCCTTTGGAGAATCATCATCTTTGCTTAACTTACATCCGGTTGCCATAGGAGTGTTCATAGGCTTTGAGTCTTCCATACCAAATTTCTTTAACAATTCTTTCACATATTTGGTCTGAGAAATGAAGATCCCTTCTTTTGTTTGAGTAATTTGCAGACCCAAGAAGAAATTCATTTCACCAAGCATAGACATTTCAAACTCACTTTTCATCTGATTTGCAAAAGTTTTACACATACTATCTCTTCCTCCAAAAATGATATCATCCACAAACACTTCAACAATCAGAATGTTTTCATGATCAATTTTGAAATATAAGTTGCTGTCAGCAGTACCTTTGTTGAATCCAATCTGCACAAGATGCTTATCCAACCTTTCATACCATGCTCTTGGGGCTTGCTTCAATCCATACAAAGCTTTCTTCAACTTGCAGACCATATCATTATTATCAGACAATTGAAATCCATCCGGTTGTTCAATGTAGACTTCTTCTTCCAGATCACCATTTAAGAAGGCAGACTTGACATCCATCTGATATACCTTGAAATCTTTGAAGGCAGCAAATGCAAGAAGTAATCTGACTGCTTCAATTCTTGCTACCGGAGCAAAAGTCTCTTCAAAGTCAATTCCTTCTATTTGAGAGTAGCCTTTGCAGACCAATCTAGCTTTGTTTCTGATTACTTCACCAGCTTCATTTAGTTTGTTCCGGAAGACCCACTTGGTTCCAATTACATTCCTGTCTCTAGGTCTGGGAACAAGATCCCAAGTATGATTTTTCTCAATTTGCATCAGTTCATCTTCCATTGCTTTGGTCCAATTTTCATCATTGCAGGCTTCATTTATTGTTTTAGGTTCAATCCTTGAAATCAGACAACATTCATTCTGATCTTGAGCAATATTCCTTCTAGTTTGTACACCTTTGCTTCTGTCACCTATGATCTGATCTTCAGAGTGATTTAGTTTTACATACCTTGGAATTTTGGGAGTATCCAGTACTGCTGTTTCTTGATCAGGCTCATTTAAACCTAACTCTTCTTCCTGATTTACCGGATCAGGCTGACTCTGTTTCACCGGAGAGGATTGAGTTCCTTGAACACTATCTTGGTCATCTTCATCAAATTCATAAAATCTTGAAGGCTTCTCAATTCCTTCATCAACCTTTACATTGGTACTTTCTATCATCTTCCTCAATCTCTTATTGTAACACCGATATGCTTTGCTTTGAGTGGAGTAGCCCAAGAAAATTCCTTCATCACTTCTAGCATCAAACTTTCCTAGATCTTCATCTCTTTTAATATAACACTTGCTACCAAATACCCTGAAATATTTCACAGTAGGAGTGATGCCAAACCAAAGTTCATAGGGGGTCTTACCGGTGTTGTTTCTGATTTGAACTCGATTGAGAGTGTAGACTGCAGTGCTGATAGCTTCTTTCCAAAACATTTGAGGAACATTTGCTTCCAACATCATTGTCCTAGCAGCTTCCTGGATGGTCCGGTTCTTTCTCTCAACTACTCCATTCTGCTGTGGAGTCCTAGGAGCAGACAACTGTCTCCTTATACCCTGTTTCTCACAAAAGTCAATGAATTCACCAGATGTAAATTCACCACCTCTATCAGACCTTAGACACTTTAGTTTCAATCCGGTTTGATTCTCCACCATAGCTTTGAAGATTTTGAATTTCTCAAAAGCTTCTGATTTTTCTTTCAGAAAGGTAACCCACATCATCCGGGAATGATCATCAATTAACAACATGAAATATCTATCACCTTGCAGACTCTTGATTCTTGTCGGACCACATAGATCAGTATGTACTAATTCCAACAATCCGGTAGAAGACTGATCTTTGCTTTTAAAAGAGACTCTGCTTTGTTTGCCTAACTGACATTCTTTACACACACTGTTTGTAGGTTTTATCAACTTTGGAAGATCTCTCACAGCCTGAGTATTGCTTATTTTGATGATGTTATCAAAATTTACATGACACATTCTTCTATGCCATAACCAACTCTGATCAATTTGAACAAACAAACAACTTTTATTTGAACCAACCAGATGAAAGATGTTACCTCTTGTCTGAGTACCGGATGCAATTTCAGTTCCGGAGCTTGTAAAGATTCTGCATTTTCCATTCTTGAACCGGAGATCATAGCCTTTGTCCACTAACTGACCAACACTGAGAAGATTGTGCTTCAATCCTTCAACATATAGTACATTACCTGTTTTGCTCTTACCATCAAAGGAAATAGTTCCCCTACCTCTGATTCTGCCAGCAGAATTGTCACCAAACTTTACCATTCCTCCTTCATATCTTTCCAAATCTAAGAACTTATTCTTGTCACCAGTCATATGGTGAGAGCATCCACTGTCAATAACCCAATCATCCTTTTCTTCCACTTGAGCAGCCAAGGCTTTTTCAACAACTTTGTGATTGACAGATTCAGAGAGCAAGGAATCTTCTTCCTTGATGGCTATAAACACCCACTCATTTCCGGATTTGCTTCCTGGATCTGATTCATCATCTGTTACTCCTTCATTGTCATCTTCTTCATGAACATAATAGCAATTCTTTTGAAACCTTTGTCTGTGAGTATTAGATCTTGCAGATCTCTCCGGACATCTTGAGGCAAAATGACCAATCTTATTGCAGTTAAAACACTTAAAGGGTAGTTTTCCTTCATACTTACCGGATCCTCTTGGCAGTCTCTTTGCAATGAGGGCTTCAAGTTGAGCTGTTTCTGCTTCTTCTTCTTCCATGTCTCTTCTTGCTTGATCATACCATGACATTTTCCTTGATGAGTTTTCACCCGGATCAAATCTCTGTTTGCCTTTCACATAGGCACTGGCTTTAAAAGCAGACTCAGTCTTGGGTGGATCATCTCCAAACTCGGTCATTTCAAATGCAGCTAGTTTGCCAGCCAATTGTTCTCTTGTGACAGTTGTGTGGGCTCTGAATTCATCAATGGCAGCAACTTTGATTTTGTAGGCAGCAGGAAGGGATCTTAGGATTTTGCAGACAATCTCATTTTCATCTAGAGTTCCACCAGCATTTCTGATTCCACATACCAGCTCATTTACTCTTGGCATAAAGGTAGTAATGTTTTCATCATCTCTCATTTTCAATCTTTCAAATTTCCCTTTCAGACTTTGCAACCTTGCACTTTTGACAAACTCATCTCCTTCATACAGAAGTTCCAGTTTAGTTAGGATCTCATATGCAGTTGGTAGGTCAATGACATTCGAGAGATCTGAGTCATTCAATGCGCTTAGAAGAGCTTCCTTGGTCCGCAGATTGTTTTCAGCTTCTGTGGTTTCATCAGGAGTTGTCGGACCACCTTGTGGGGGTATATATGGTTTTGAAATCATAGCCAAGTATGCTTTTCCCATACATTCCAAATGACACTTCATGCGACCTTTCCAGAGAGTGAAGTTGGTTCCATCGAACTTCGGACTATCCTTCTTGTATGACGACATCCTGGATCACCTCAAGCGGTTAAGCTCCTATCAGAGGAACTCGGCTCTGATACCAATTGTTGGATCTAGGGCATACAACTGAGAGGGGGGGGTGAATCAGTTGTATAGAACTTGTTCTCTTTCAAACACTTAATTCTCTGTTGTTAGTTAGCAGCATATCAAATAATCATTCATGGAAGCACAATACATAAACACAAGAACAGATAAGCATCAACACATTGAACACCAAGATTTTGACGTGGAAAACCCGGTTAAGGGAAAAACCACGGGGTGATTAACCCAAGAATTATTCTCTGTTAGAAGAATAAGGAAAAATGAATGGCACATGCCAATAAGGGCTCACTGCCCGAGCACACTGCTCACAAAGAGGCCCACTGCCTACAAGGAGACACACTGTCTACAGAGTGATAAAAATCACAGTCTTGAACTGGAGAATGACATCTCTACCATGTCCGGATCAGTTCCAATTAAGCCCAACAATCTCTGCTCTGCCTTTCGCACCTTTCTTCGCTACACCTTACACATCCACATACTCCTCCACTGAAATGAATTCACAAATCATTATTTATACAAGACATCGACTTAGGAACAAGCATCTAAGTCGGCAAACAACCATAGGAGTATCTGCAAGATGAATAACACATCCGGTCGGCTATCACAAGAACATTCGCAGGATGAACAACTCATCCGGTCGGCTAAACAGAGCAATAACTTCATCCGGAAGAATAACTTCAATTCCGGGCTCTACCATCAATGCGGACCAACAACACAACCTAAACATGATTCAGGAACCTTCACAAGTCTGTCTGAATGTCCGGATACATCCGCACTTTCTCTGCTTACTGGGATCTCTTGTCTTCCTCATCCGGAACTTCAAGAACACAGTCTGTCGCCACTGTCATAATGCAGGAGGTACATCCGGACCTCCAAATTACACACAAATCAGGATGAAACATCACAAGGACATATAAAACACTCCTTCCAATCCGCAGATTATGATAATACAATTCCGGACCTCACCGGACCTTTTTGTGATCCTCTGTCACCTCCGGATACTTGCCGGACCCGGTTCTATACCGGCAGCCATAACTCCTTCAGATCTTCATGCGGACCTCTGAAATCTTAACTGTAGTATCTCAAGACTCATATCTACTAACCCTTTAATCCGCATCCTCCGGTTCTCATCCTATACAGTATATTTACCTTCTTCTCATCACTGTTCTTCACTGTTCCTGACTGAGGCTAATTTTCTCAATATCCTCAGCACAAAGCTCATCAAATCCTTCTTGTCAATGCAGTATGAGTATGTTGACATCAATGACAACAATGGCTCACCTCATACTTGCAACAAGAATTATGTCTCCTATAATTGTAATTTTCATTCTTGTAGAATGTTATAATAGTAGTGTTGGTACTTTGATAACATATATTTTTTGCCCATTCATATTTCTTTCTTAATTAACTTGTTCAAGGACTTGAAATTAGTACATTAGTTAAGAGATGAAATTAGGACTTTATTTAAGACTTGCAATTAGGAGATGAAATTAGGGCTTTAATCAAGGTTTATAATCATGAGATGAAATTAGCACTTTAATTAAGACATTAGATTAGGACTTGCATTTATAGACTTGCAAATAGGAGATGAAAATAGGATATTAATTAAGAGATGAAATTAGAAGTTTAATTAAGACTTCCAATTAGGACATGAATATATAGGACTTGCAATTAGGAGATGAAAATAGGACATTAATTAAGAGACGAAATTAGGATTTTAATTAAGACATAAATTAGGACTTGCATTTATAGGACTTGCAATTAGGAGATGAAAATAGGACAAATTAAGAGATGAAATTAGGACTTGCATTTACAAGATGAAAATAAGACATTAATTAAGAGATGAAATTAGGATTTTAATTAAGACATGAAATTAGGACTTTAATTAAGAGATGAAATTAGGACTTCAATTAAGACTCAAGCAATGAGGAGATGAAATTAGCACTTTAATTAAGACATGAAATTAGGACTTGCAATTAGGAGATGAAATTAGGACAAGTTAATTAAAACATGAAATTAGGACTTTAATTAAGACTTGTAATTACGACTTGCAAGGACATGAAATTAGGACATTAGTTAAGAGATGAAATTAGGACTTTATTTAAGACATGCGATTAGGAGATGAAATTAGGACTTTAATTAAGATTTGCAATTATGAGATAAAATTAGCACTTTAATTAAGACATGAGATTAGGACTTTAATTATGACTTGTAATTACGACTTGCAAGGACATGAAATTAGGACCTTAGTTAAAAAATGAAATTAAGACTTTATTTAAGACTTGCAATTAGGACTTTATTTAAAACTTGCAATTAGGAGATGAAATTAGGACTTTAACTAAGATTTGCAATTATGAGATGCAATTAACACAATTAATTAAGACATGAGATTAGGACTTGCATTTATAGGACTTACAAGTAGGAGATAAAAATAGAACATTAATTAAGAGATGAAATTAGGACTTTCATTAATACATGAAATTAAGACTTGCATTTATAGGACTTGCAATTAGGAGATGAAAATATGACATTAATTAAGTGATGAAATTAGGACTTTAATTAAGATATGAAATTAGGACTGGCTTATAGGACTTGTAATTAGGAGATGAAAATAATACATTAATTAAGAGATGAAAATAAGAATTTAATTAAGACATGAAATTAGGACTTGCATTTATAGGACTTGCAATTAGGAGATGAAAATAGAACATTAATTAAGAAATGAAATTAGGAATTTAATTAAGAGATAAAATTAGAACTTTAATTAAGAGATGAAATTAGGACTTTAATTAAGACGCAATAGATTAGCAAATGAAATTAGCACTTTAATTGAGAGATGAAATTAGGACTTTATTTAAGATTTGCAATTAGGAGATGAAATTAGGACTTTAATTAAAATTTGCAATTATGAGATGAAATTAGCACTTTAATTAAGACATGAGATTAGGACTTTAATTAAGACTTGCAATTATGACTTGCAAGGACATGAAATTAGGACATTAGTTAAGAGATGAAATTAGGACTTTATTTAAGACTTGCAATTAGGAGATGAAATTAGGACTTTATTTAAGATTTGCAATTAGGAAGTGAAATTAGGACTTTAATTACGAGTTACAATTATGAGATGAAATTAACACAATTAATTTAAGACATGAGATTAGGACTTTCATTTATAGGACTTGCAATTGGGAGATGAAAATATAACATTAATTAAGAGATTAAATTAGGACTTGCATTTTTAGGACTTGTAATTAGGAGATGAAAATAGGACATTAATTAAGAGATGAAATTAGGACTATAATTAAGATATGAAATTAGGACTTGCATTTATAGGACTTGCAATTAGGAGATGAAAATATGACATTAATTAAGAGATGAAATTAGGACTTTAATTAAGACATGAAATTGGGACTTTAATTAAGAGATAAAAGTAAGACTTTAATTAAGACTCAAGCAATGAGGAGATGAAATTAGCACTTTAATTAAGACATGAAATTAGGACATGCAATTAGGAGATGAAATTAGGACAAGTTAATTAAGACATGAAATTAGGACTTTAATTGAGACTTGAAATTACGACTTGCAAGGACATGAAATTAGGAAATTAGTTAAGAGATGAAATTATGACTTTATTTAAGACTTGAAATTAGGAGATGACATTAGGACTTTAATTAAGATTTGCAATTTTGAGATGAAATTAGCACTTTAATTAAGACATGAGATTAGGACTTTAATTAAGACTTGCAATTATGACTTGCAAGGACATGAAATTAGGACATTAGTTAAGAGACAAAATTAGGACTTTATTTAAGACTTGCAATTAGGAGATGGAATTAGGACTTTATTTAATATTTACAATTATGAGTTGAAATTAACACAATTAATTAAGACATGAGATTAGGACTTGCAATTAGGAGGTGAAAATAGAACATTAATTAAGAGATGAAATTAGGACTTTAATTAAGACATGAAATTAGGAATTGCAATTAGGAGATGAAAATAGGACATTAATTAAGAGATGAAATTAGGACTTTACTTAAGATATGAAATTAGGACTTGCATTTATAGGAATTGCAATTAGGAGATGAAAATAGGACATTAATTAAGAGATGAAAATAGGAACTTAATTAAGACATGAAATTAGGACATGCATTTATAGGAGTTGCTATTAGAAGATGAAAATAGGACATTAATTAAGAGATGAAATTAGGACTTTAATTAAGACATGAAATTAGGACTTTAATTAAGAGATGAAATTAGGAATTTAATTAAGACTCAAGTGATGAGGAGATGAAATTAGTACTTTAATTAAGACATGAAATTAGGACTTTAATTAAGACTTGCAATTACGACTTGCAAGGACATGAAACTAGGACATTAGTTAAGAGATGGAATTAGGACTTTATTTAAGACTTGCAATTAGGAGATGAAATTAGGACTTTAATTAAGATTTGTAATTATGAGAGGAAATTAGCACTTTAAAATTAAGACATGAGATTATGAATTTAATTAAGACTTGCAATTACGACTTGCAAGTACATGAAATTAGGACATTAGTTAAGAGATGAAATTTTGACTTTATTTAAGACTTGCAATTAGGAGATGAAATTAGGACTTTATTTAAGACTTGCAATTAGAAGATGAAATTAGGACTTTAATTAAGATTTGCAATTATGAGATGAAATTAACACAATTATTTAAGACATGAGATTAGGACTTGCATTTATAAGACTTTTAATTAAGAGATGAAAATAGAACATTAATTAAAGAAGAAAATAGAACATTAATTAAGTGATAAAATTAGGACTTTAATTAATACATGAAATTAGGACTTTAATTAATACATGAAATTAGGACTTGCAATTAGGAGAAGAAAATAGGACATTAATTAAGAGATGAAATTAGGATTTGCATTTCTAGGTAATATTAGGCAATTCATTTACTCTATAACTTTTGCTTAAATGAACAAAGTTGTGTTTGTTAGGAATATTAAACAAATTGTGCCAACATGTATTGCAGTAGATGTTTAAACCCTATCAAACATCTCCTTCCAATATACATTACTCAAGTGGCATCTTTTAAGAGCCTTAGGACCTAAAATGAGACAAACTTTGTGCAAGAGGTATGCACAAACCTTGGCATGTATGAACGTATTATTTTCCCTTGTTGGTGCAACCTACATTTGTTATAAAATATTATGAATGTTTTGGCCAAATTGGACTTCACTACTCACATTGTAAGTATTTGACCAAATTCCTTCTATTTGTTTTCTCTCTTGATATACTACCTCTTTCGGTATTTTAAGTTATCTTTCCTCTTCATAAGACACCTATTTGTATGATTTTTCTATTTCAACTTATCTCACAAAACTTTGAGTGTTTATTGCCATACACATATCTCTTTAATCCTTTCAAGTTTGTTCATTGATTTAAATTTGGAATATCATCTTTTTTCCATTATTATCAGGCATATAGTCACTTATATGCATATTTACTCACATATTGTTGCTCCTGGTTATAAGCCTAGATCCCCTTAGCTTCATTATCTCATTTTCTAGGTCTAAAACTTTTTATCTACATCACTCTTACTCTCATTAATAAGATGTTGTTTCCAATCATATTACATGTTTTAGATATCCCTCTTACACTTGTTGTTTGACCAATTTTACAATAATTTTGTGAACTTTGGAAACCTTAGGGAAACCATTTCAACCATCAATATTGTTATATATAACATAATTTCTTAAGCCTTATTAAATTGTAACCACTAAAACCATTTTAAAACTTCAATGTTAGATATTATTGAACACGAACATATTCAACCCATTTACAAAGAGATATTGGAGGTGAATTTAACCATTCCAAAGTCACAAAAATAAGTTGTCATAAGAACATGTGCATGGATTAGAGTTGTTACCTTGGGACTCTATGGAAAAACACAATTAGTATAGAATAGTAAATAGTACATCATTTTTGCATTAATTAATGTTAATTAGGATGATAAGTTCATTCTTATATATTAGTATTATGACCTTATACTTAAACATGTAATTGTATGTTCGTCTTACAATTAGAATTTTAACTTACAATTAGAATTAGGGCTTAGACCAATTAGGACATCGATATTTAATTATATTTAGGACTTGTAAATTTTAGAATTATGACTTGCAATTAGGACATGTAATTGTATTTTCCTCTTATCTAATTAGAATTAGTACTTTGAATATTACAATTAAAAGCATGGGTTTAAGTAAATACTCTATGAAATAAAAGTTCATATAGATGCATAGTTCATTCAATAAATACTAAAATAGTCTATGAAATAGTCTATGGGATAAATACTTAAATAATAATAGTCCATGAAAAAATATTAAAATTTAGTCATAATCGATGAAATCATCATCAATTTGAAGAGGCCTTTCGGTTCCACATGACACAGAGAGTGGCTCATGTCGTGTACAAGAAAACAAAAGCTTCAAATAAATTAATGTCAAATTTGCATGCATATTATTTAAACTAAATATTTACAACCAAACAGTGAAATTAAATTTTTAAATCTAGACTTGAAAGTGTGTAAGCATACCATAATGTGCTCATCATCTCTTGCATCTTGTTGGCCTACCATAGATATCGATTTTGTAGCACCAAAAGTCTCTATTTCCAAATCTTATATGTAAATAAAACATGAATTAGGCTAGTGTATTTACAAAATGCAACCATCATAAAAGACCTAGAAATTGCATAGGATTTAACTATAGGACCTAAAATCTAGTAGATGACTCATGAATCTATGTAGGCTCATCAATGGTAGGATTTGTTGAGCCTGCACCAATATTTATCTCATCTTGCACATATATGCACATGAATATATATAAACTCAACTCAAGATGAATTTAAAAATTGTGAAGTTATACTTCAAGTGAATTTCAAGTAAAAATGTATAAATTTAAGCTACACACCAAGTAATATGACTCAGGCACAACAGATGATGCTAGGGACCAAATATCACGACACCTTCTGGTTGATTCAACACAGAAGTACCAGGACCTCCCAGTTGATATTAAAAGCAACCACATTTTTAAATTATTAAAATCTATCTAATTTTAATCTAGATCAATTTTTAAAAACACATTATATTTAATGAACGAGCTAGATCCAGTTAAGGGCAATATATTTGTCTAACATATAAGGTGTGTTGAAATGTATAGCTGTCAACACCAATTGGTCTAACCAAGATGTAGTGGCCGAGCCAGTCATCTATATCAAACAACACATTATATAAAATTTATTGAATAAATTGATAATTGATATTTTAAAATAGATCTATATTTATTAAATTTAATATGTACAAATTAACACATACATAAAATGTGGCATGTAACTCTATAGGAGAAAATAATGTGGCTAATAAAGACTCATCCTCTGCAGATGCAGGAATAGGACCAAAACATGGCTGATTACAATTTTGACAAAAATGTGTAGACCGCAATGGTGTCGATGATCGTGAGGTGCTAAGACCAACACCATCTCCTCTAGGCTCTCGAGGATTGACTACATCTACCAAGCGGGTAGTTTGGTCAGTTAAGTTTCCTAAGAGTGTACATAAAGCTCCAAATGCCGAGACCACCGTATGCTAGTGAATGGGTACATGAATAGAGGGAGATGACGGAACAATGCGTAGAGGGGCATATGTTGATTTGGATTGATACTTGCCTCTAGATTTTGTTGTGGCATGCCACCACCCACACCCTGGAATGTTCTCATGTCAAAATATTTGGGCTTTAATCCCATTTCAAACTCAGCTCATAATTTTTCAAAAAATATAAAGGAACCTTAAAATTGGCATGTGATGGATGGTCAAAGACCATCCACCATTGCTCCCAAAAGTTAGCTACTATATGAGGATATGTACACCCTTTAATTGAAATTCTTTTTTTATTTGGTGCTATTCACTAGTTTGTTGAGGGATCAATAAAATATGGGGTTAAAGTATGTGGGTCAATGCACAAATATGGGGGACCAAAAAGTGGCCACAACCACTTTTTGGTCCCATAGGAGCTATAACGGGAGCATGTTATAATGTGCTCCCATTTTAGGTTAGGCAAACTTACAAATATAAGATGTAAAAGTGAAACCTATGGCTCATTTGCAAAATTTGGCTGCAAGTTTCACATCTACTATCATGGGCACGTTATAAAAAAGGGGGAATCAACAATTTCACCATGCCAGCTCACCAATCCCGCTCCTGGGGATGTCATGTACAAGGTGTAGAGAGTGTAGTAGCCGATCAAGGTAGGGTTTTCTAGTTTTTTGTGAATTTTTTTAAAAAAATTTAATTTTGTAATGTTTTGATTGCATTTTTATCTTGAATTTTCAGCCAATGAGGCACTACAAAAACCTAATCTAGTAGAGGAGGCTCAAAACAACCCCTCTCAAACTGAGGAGAACCCTCAAAACCCCCCACCTTCATGTCCTCACCATCAAAGAGACACACAAGAAAACTATTTAAGGTGAATTGAAGAAAAGAAAAAACAACTTGAAACCCTAATTGAAACATTAAATACTCCAAATGCAAGCACCGACCATAGGAGAGCCCTTACCAAGTCATTAGAGGTCATTGTTTCTCATATTGAATTAGTGATAAACCAAATCACCAAATGAAATAACTATAGAGAGAGGAGTAAACAATACTATGCTAACAAATTATCTTACAAACAAGTTAAGGACAAAAAATTATGAAATATCAATTATGTGCATATTTTATGAATCCTAAAACTGGTCAAAAACTAGAAGAGTGTTACAAATGGTTCTCGATTCTTTGGTGTGTGCACAATGGTATATCCCAAATCTTTTGGGATAGATGGTACATGGTCTTTGATGAGCGTCCTTATAATAACAATGAGGTGCCACAATATTTCTTGAGGAAAGTCTATCATGAGTTCATTGTCAACCAAATTCCTAGTTACTTTGACATTTGGGAGTTCCAAAGTAGAGGTGGTGGCTCTATCCAAGATAGATAGGGGGCACATTGAGACAAAAACTACATACCTAGATCCCTCATGAGGCCAACACATATCTCACTCCCTTCAAATTTGAAGGAGAGTGTTGAGGTGGAAGCACTGTATTCATTGAGTTCTCTCACCTAGTCTGTAGCACATAATGACGATGATCTTACCCAAGCCGATGAGGGTGACAGTAGTAGGCATTGTTGGTCCCCACATCTTTGTAGTTCATGTGGTAATTTTTGTGATTATGGGACCTAGGACTCTCACCATGTGGGCAATCCAGATGATGCTTCAGAGTATCAAGACACTGCGACGCAGGGGCAACAACTAGTTATGGACACATCCATATTGGATGATATTGCCCTCATAGATGTCGTCTTACAGGAAATGTTTGGTATTGACTCCCACCTATAATTTTTTACAAGGTTGAGCTTGATTTAATATATTTGTATTTGAAATTTCTAATTAATTATATGAGTATCTATAGTCAAAATTAATTTATGTAATTGTCTGCACTATAAAATTCCAGGGTCAAAGTATTCATCCTGCATCTGTTAGCCATCTAGTATAGGGTTGTGAGAGGAGGTCTAGTCAACATGTATGTAATTTATCACAAGATCATAAATATAGTACATATATCAATGATAATCTTATTTAGTGACAATTTGATGATGAACAGGGAGCTTCACCACCACCACCATGATTTCCTTGGTCCCCTCCACACAGAAGCACTTTCACTGAGGTAAATTTTACCATTTGTAATCATTATGCATTTAAATAATGTTATGTATCTATTTTGGTCAAATAACCTTGAACTCTATTTTTAGATGTTGAATATGGAGACTCCTCATCTTCATCAATTAGCGAAGGTGGGCATTGATGCAGTTATTTTGTCTGTAGATCCTTTGACCGAGGTATGAGCTAGTAACATGTAAATGCCATTTTGTATTTCTTGTTTTATCTCATGTCATTTAATGTACATAAATGATATCCATGTTTACTCAATTTCACTTTTTCATCCTTCTCACAGGAGGTCACAACTCCAACCCATCCAGCTATGGATGAAGAGAGACAAAAATTATCGAGATGGATCACTAGCTAGCGGTAAGTGATTGATTACATATGCCATGTTATATATTTCATGTTTTCTATATTAATGTGGATATTATTTGATTGTATTAATAGGTGGAGCTTCAAAAATATTTGTCGAGGATGTCTAGTCAATGACAGAGAGGATGAGTCACTGATTGACTCTCCATCTTCATGGCCAAGCAAGGGCCGTCGATTATTTCATAGAAGTTCATAGGAAATTTTATTTTGGGCATTTTTTTGTATACCTATATGGCTTTGTATACATACTTTTGTATTTTACCAATGTATATCTTTGTATATGCTTGTATGGCTTTGTTTGTACATGCCTATATGGGTTTATATATACACTATATGTTATTTTCATGACATTATGTATATGACATTTTACATTAAATATAATATGATGATCAATTACAATTAGAGGATAGATATTGTATCATGCTTAAAAGTTTTGATATTGGGTACATGTTCTTCAATGCTTCCATGAAATGATATTATGTTCAATTATAGTTCAATATATGTGTCAAGTATGGTTTTATTAATTCAAATTTTTGACAGTATCCTTGCAAAATACATTTGGTGGATATATTGTAATCATTGCATTCCATGAGACTACATTTCTTTGAGGCATCATGTCAAACAATTCACATGCCTTGTTTATGCTTCCACACTTTGCATACATGTTTACAAGGGCAGTTGCAAATACATGTGACAAAACTCCTATATCATTTATGCTTTGATGGATGTCCACACATTATTTTGAAGATCCCATTTTGGCATAGGGAAGGAGTATGTTGGATAAGGTTGTGGATTTGGCTTGACACCTACCAATTCCATTTTCTTGAAATTTTCTTTAAAGCCCTATCAAAACCAATCAGTGCATTCCATGAGACAACATTTCTTTGAAGCATCATGTCAAACTGTTGACATGCCTTGTCTATGATTCCACACTTTGCATACATGTCTACATGGGTAGTTGTAAATACAACATCTCACAAAATTCCTATATCCTTTATTATTTTATGGTTGTCCATACCCTATTCCAAAGATCCTAATTTGGCACACACAGGGAGGATGATTGCAAAGGTTATGGAATTTGGTTTTACACGTGCCAATTGCATTTGCTTGAAACTTTATAAATATTTTTCAAAAAATCCATTTTGTGCATATCTTGCAATCATTGCATTCCATGAGAATGTGCATTTCCTTGAGGCATCATGTCAGATAGTTCATGTGCCTTGTCTATGCTTCCACACTTTGCATACATGTCTACAAGGGTAGCTACAAATACAACATGTGACAAAATTCCTATATCCTTTATGCTTTGATGGTTGTCCATACCTTGTTTCAAAGATCCCATTTTGCCATAGGCAAGGAGGATGCTTGCAAAGGTTATGGAATTTGGTTTTACACATGCCAATTGCATTTGATTGAAAGTTTCTAAAGCCTTTTTGAAAAAATCCATTTTGTGCATATCTTGCAATCATTGCATTTCGTGAGACAACATTTCCTTGAGGCATCACGTCAAATAGTTCATGTGTGTTGTCTATGCTTCCACACTTTGCATACAAGTCTCCTATGGCAGTTGCAACTACAACATCTATCGAAATTCCCATATCCTTTATGCTTTGATGGATGTCCATACCCATTTTTGAAGACCCCATTTTGGCATAGGCAAGGAGGATGTTGGCTAAGGTTGTGGACTTTGGCTTTACACCCACCAATTGTATTTTCTTGAAAGTTTCTAAAGCCTTATCAAAAAATCAATTTTATGCATATCTTGAAATAATTACATTCCATGAGATAGCATTTATTTGAGGCTTTTGCAAGTATGTACTATCGGTGTTGTCATTGATATCAACAAGCTTGTGTTGTCATTGGTGTCAACTGATTGAGCAGAGATGAGGTTGTTGCAGTGGTATGAGTTTTTTCGTTAAGATGCTTTGCTAATTATGATTTGGTTTCTTTGTAGAGGTGCTGAAGATGTTGAGAATATGGCTTTGTTGGTTGGTTTCCAAGTGCTTTTGAGGAAATTTAATTAATAAAGGAAACAATGTGTTGATGTAGCATTTTGGCTTACAAAGTAGTGTTCTGGTTTTGCTCCGCATTTCCTCTATGTTGAAGACCTATCTTTGTGGTTTGGATATATTTTTTAGAGGTGGTAAGAGATGTTATATTCCAAATTTGGTGCTCTAGTTTGTTGTGCATAAAAAGTTGTGTTCACCAATGTGTGGACTATGTTTCTGAGTTGTGTAGAGGTGTTTGGGAGAAACTATTTTTCTCCACGTTTCTCCACAAATTTGTTTCAAGCTTTGCAGTTTTGGACTTGTGCTTATAATGCTTATATATTACTTCAATTCAAGTTGTTCATATTTTGGTGCTTCGTAAGTTGATTTCCTGAGTTATAGTGTATGACAGAGTTGTTTGAATGCTCCGGTGTGAACTTCAATTAGGTGAAATTCATTGTAGAGGAATTTGTTGGATTTGAGGATGTCTCAAGATGTTTGTGGAATACTCTAGATTGTTTTGAAGCCTTGCATGTGATCTAGAAGTCATATTTGGGTTTGAGGAATCATGTACTTAAAAGTTTATTGTGTTAACACAGGTTTGGCCAACCTTGGGTGTTTACACTAATTGCAGAGTTTCTTTGGTGATTGTAGTAGCATGGAGTAGCAAGCTTGGATGAATTTAGATCTGAGCTAAGGTGTGTTGTGGTCCACCTTCATTCCTTTCCACCACAAGAATGTTTAGGTCCAGACCTAATTTGAATCTTCTAAGTTGAGGTGATTTCCTGACCTTGGAGAGTGCTCTCAAGGTTGAAGACAATATAAATAAGTTTCAAGGGATCATGATCAGTGGTGCACATGATGAATATGATGTGAATAATAGAGTAGTTGAATGTTTTGTGCAGTACAAACTTTCATGTGTTAGACTATTGGATGCAGTGAACAGAAGGTGTCTACTATTCTTCAGTAATGCTTCAGAGATGATGTTGATGTTGTGGTGAATATTGAGCTTCATTGGAACTGTACTCCATGCATATGTTAGATGCAATTATAATAGTTCAACTCTGGTAGTGAGCCATCTCTTCTATCTCTTTCATTCTGGGCAGAGAGCCCTTTGGCAATGAGCCTTTCTTCTAGGCAGTGAGCCTTTCTTTTGGGCAGTGACCCCTCTAGGCAGTTACCCCTCTGAGCAGTGAGCCCTCTGGCAGTGAGCCTTTTGTAATTTGGTGTTGATACTAATTTATATTGTGAGATAATCCTCACCGTGGTTTTTCCCTTCTTGGGTTTTCCACATAAAATCTTGTGTTCTCTTGTGTATGGTGTTGTTGTGATTAAGTTTCTGTTATTTGATTTTCATGCTTAATCATCATAACAGTTTAAAGGTTAAGTGAATTAATGTGGATTTGAATGTGTGAGAGGGTTTTGGAATTTTAAGCTACAACTAATTCACCCCCTCCCTCTCAGTTGTCTTGTGCATTCAACAATTAGTATCAGAGCAAGGAAGAGAGCTTAACTACTTAAGGTAGATTTGGAATGGCGCACGAGAAGGATGTTCCCCAATTTGATGGATCCGACTATGCTTTATGGAAAACAAGGATGGAAGGTTATCAGATTTCTCTTGGATATGACATCTAGAGGTCTGCAATGAATGTATATACAATACTTGAAAATGGTCCGAGTACTACAAATGAGGTCAAGGCCTATGATATCGATGGTAAAGCAAGGTATGCTCTTTTAAGTGGTCTTTCTATTTTTGAATTGGTGAAAGTCATGGATTTGAAAACTACTAATGAAATCTAGAAAAAATTAGAAAGTATTCGTGAAGGAGATGATAAGGTCAAGCAAGCTAAAATGCAGAATAGAATGCAAAATTTAAAGCTCATGTTTGAGACCATGCAAATGACTGAAGATGAAAATATTAGAAGCTACTTACAGAGGGTGGATGAAGTTGTCAATGGCATCAAAGGACTTGGTGGAAAAGTGGATAAAAAATAAGTGGTATTGAAGGTACTCAGAACTCTTCCTAAAGCTTATACTCATTAAGGTTCTGCTATTGAAGAATTACAAAATCTGAATGAATTTACCAAAGATCGGTTGCTTGGCACCTTAACTGCTTTTGAAATAAGAGAATTTGGTTCAAGTAGTGCAAAGACTGAGACTGCCTTCAAGGCTGGCAAATTTGAGAAGACTGTGGAATTAGATCAGGAGGATTCAAATGATTTGGAAGCTAATTTTTCCAAGAGAATGAAATTGGGTATTGGTAAGTATAGTGGTAAGTTTTCTTTCATGTGTTTCAGTTATGGCAAGATAGGTCATTATGCTTCAAGATGTCCAAAAAGAATTTTGATGATCAAGAATAGGGAGAACAAAAGTAGAGTGCCTAAGAAAAGCTACTATGTTAGAGAAGATGCAAGCATATCTAATAACGAATCTGATTATGATAATGATGAGAATAGTGAATGTATGTTCCTAGCTTTAAGAGGTGATACTATTTCTACTAACTCTGGGAAATGTGTGAAGGAAAAGGCTTCAGAGGTAAGTCTTAATGCTGGAAGCACTTTGATATATGCTTTTCATATGGTACATTTGGAATGGCGCATGAGAAGGATGTTCCCCAATTTGATGGATCTGACTATGCTTTATGGAAAATAAGGATGGAAGGTTATCAGATTTCTCTTGGATATGACATCTGGAGGTCCACAATGAATGCATATACAATACTTGAAAATGGTTCGAGTACTACAAATGAGGTCAAGGCCTATTAAATCGATGGTAAAGCAAGGTATGCTCTTTTAAGTGGTCTTTCTATTTCTGAATTGGCGAAAGTCATGGATTTGGAAACTGCTAATGAAATCTAGAAAAAAATAGAAAGTATTCATGAAGGAGATGATAAGGTCAAGCAAGCTAAAATGTAGAATAGAATGCAAACTTTAAAGCTCATGTTTGAGACCATGCAAATGACTGAAGATGAAAATATTACAAGCTACTTATAGAGGGTGGATGAAGTTGTCAATGGCATCAAAGGACTTGGTGGAAAAGTGGATAAAAAATAAGTGGTATTGAAGGTACTCAGAACTCTTCCTAAAGCTTATACTCATTAAGTTTCTGCTATTGAAGAATTATAAAATATGAATCAATTTACCAAAGATCAGTTTCTTAGCACCTTAACTACTTTTGAAATAAGAGAATTTGGTACAAGTAGTGCAAAGACTGGGACTGCCTTCAAGGCTGGCAAATTTGAGAAGACTGTGGAATCAGATCACGAGGATTCAAATGATTTGGAAGCTAATTTTTCCAAGAGAATGAAATTGGGTACTGGTAAGTATAGTGGTAAGTTTCCTTTCATGTGTTTCAGTTATGGCAAGATAGGTCATTATGCTTCAAGATGTCCAAAAAGAATTTTGAGGAGCAAGAATAGGGAGAACAAAATTAGAGTGCCTAAGAAAAGATACTATGCTAGAGAAAATGCAAGCATATCTAATGACAAATCTGATTATGAGAATGATGAGGATAATGAATGTATGTTCCTAGCTTTAAGAGATGATACTATTTCTACTAACTCTGGGAAATGTGTGAAGGAAAAGGCTTCAAAGGTAAGTCTTAATGCTGAAAGCACTTTGATATCTGCTTTTCATAAGGTAGATTTGGAATGGCACACGAGAAGGATGTTCCCCAATTTGATGGATCTAACTATGCTTTATGGAAAATAAGGATGGAAGGTTATCAGATTTCTCTTGGATATGACATCTAGAGGTCTGCAATGAATGCATATACAATACTTGAAAATGGTCTGAGTACTACAAATGAGTTCAAGGCCTATTAAATCGATGGTAAAGCAAGGTATGCTCTTTTAAGTGGTCTTTCTATTTTCGAATTGGTGAAAGTCATGGATTTGAAAACTGCTAATGAAATCTAGAAAAAATTAGAAAGTATTCATGAAGGAGATGATAAGGTCAAGCAAGCTAAAATGCAGAATAGAATGCAAAATTTAAAGCTCATGTTTGAGACCATGCAAATGACTGAAGATGAAAATATTACAAACTACTTATAGAGGGTGGATGAAGTTGTCAATGGCATCAAAGGACTTGGTGGAAAAGTGGATAAAAAATAAGTGGTATTGAAGGTACTCAAAACTCTTCCTAAAGCTTATACTCATTAAGTTTTTGCTATTGAGGAATTACAAAATCTGAATCAATTTACCAAAGATCGGTTTCTTGGCACCTTAATTGCTTTTGAAATAAGAGAATTTGGTACAAGTAGTGCAAAGACTGAGACTGCCTTCAAGGCTGGCAAATTTGAGAAGACTGTAGAATCAGATCAGGAGGATTCAAATGATTTGGAAGCTAATTTTTCCAAGAGAATGAAATTGGGTACTGGTAAGTATAGTGGTAAGTTTCCTTTCATGTGTTTCAATTATGGCAATATAGGTCATTATGCTTCAAGATGTCCAAAAAGAATTTTGAGGAGAAAGAATAGGGATAACAAAAGTAGAGTGCCTAAGAAAAGCTACTATGCTAGAGAAGATGCAAGCATATCTAATGACAAATCTGATTATGAGAATGATGAGGATAATGAATGTATGTTCCTAGCTTTAAGAGATGATACTATTTCTACCAACTCTGGGAAATGTGTGAAGGAAAAGGCTTCGGAGGTAAGTCTTAATGCTGAAAGCACTTTGATATCTATTTTTCATACTACATAGGAAAAGAACTATTGGGTCATTGATAGTGGATGTTCAAATCATATGACCGGTGATAAAAGTAAGTTTTTTAAACTTGAAAAATATGATGGAGGACTAGTTAGATTTGGTGATGATATAGATGCTAAGATATGTGGAAGAGGCTCAATTAGTTTTGATGACAAGCATAATACTGATGATGTTCACTATGTTAAGGGTTTAAAGCATAACATCTTGAGTGTTGGACAAATGTGTAGCGAAGGATACAATCTTGTGTTTTAGGATGGTGGTTGTGAGATCAGAAAAGATAATGGAACTGTGATAGCTATTGGAAAGAGGATAGATGGAAATGTTTATCAACTCAAAGGTGGTGATGGTTATTGCTTCATGACTTAGATTAGTAAGAGTTGGCTATGGCATAGGAGATTGTGTCACATCAATTTTGATATCTTGGTAAGAATTAGTTCTGCTCAAGCTATGAGAGACTTGACAAAGATTAGAAAGCCTATCAATGTTGTTTGTAAAGAATGTCAAATTGGAAAGCAAGCAAGAAGTAGTTTCAAAGTCAAGGATCAATCTTCTATTGGACTATTGGAATTGGTGCATACAAATCTTAGTGGTCCTACCAAGATAAGGAGTCTTCAAGGCGACATGTATTTCATGCTATTGATTGATGATTATTCTAGGATGACATGGGTTACTTTTCTCAAAGAAAAATATGAAGCCCTAGATAAGTTCAAATCATTCAAAGTCATGGTTGAAAATGAAATGGATATGCCAATCAAATGTCTGAGGTTTGACAGATGTGGAGAGTTCACCTCCAATGAGTTTACAATGTTTTGTGAGAGTCATGGAATAAAGAGGCACTTATCTACCCCTCCTCAGTAGAATGGAGTGGTTGAAAGAAAGAATAAGACTGTTCAAGAAGCTACAAGAACAATGATAAAAGAAGCAAACCTATCAGAGGTATACTAGAGAGAAGCAATTCATACTATTGTTTACATACTGAACAGAGTACAAGCAAAGGTAAACAGTATTAAGACTCCTTATGAGCTATGGTATGGAAGGATTCCTACTGCTAAGTACTTCAGAGTGTTTGGAAGAAAATGTTATATCAGAAGGGATGAAGAAAACCTAGGAAAGATTGATGCAAGGTCTAATGAAGGTATCTTCCTTGGGTATTCTACTAAAAGCAAAGCTTACCGGTGCTACAACAAGAGGTTAAGAAGGATTATTGAGAGTGCAAATGCCAAATTTGATGAAGATCTACAAAAGAGCCCAGAAGTTAATGGATATGAATTAGATTCAGATGAGTCCTCTTGTAGAGAAGAAGAAAATGCTAATGAAAAGGAAGTATAGATTGAAGAAGAAGAAGCTCTGGAAAAGACTCCTAAAACTCCCAAGTATATGTAGAAGCATCATTCTGAAGATCAAATCTTTAGTGACAAGAACAAAGGTGTGCTAACAAGAAGGAAAGTTGTTGAAGAATAGGTAAATCTATGTTTACTCTCTAAATTTGAACCTAAAACAATGACTAAAACATGCAAGGATGAGTGTTGGATCAAGGCTATGGAAGAAGAACTGATGCAAATTGAAAAGAATCAGACTTGGGAACTTGTCCCAAGACCAGGAAGCAAAAATGTTATTGGAACTAAGTGGGTATTCCATAACAAACTAAATGAGAATGGAGAAGTGGTAAGAAACAAGGAAATACTTGTGTGCAAAGGTTACTCACAAGTAGAAGGAATAGACTATGAGGAAACTTATGCTCTGATGGCACGAATGGAGGCCATTAAGATGTTTTTGGCTTTTGCAGTACGTAAGAATTTCAAAGTATATCAAATGGATGTGAAGTCTGCTTTCCTAAATGGTGAACTAGAAGAAGAAGTCTACATAGAACAAACAGATGGATTTCAATTGTTACATAAACTGGATATGATTTGCATATTAAAGAAGGAACTGTATGGATTGAAGCAAGCCCCCAGAGTTTGGTATGCAAGGTTAATCAAGTATTTATTACAACAAGGTTTAAGTAAAGGTTTTGCAGACAATAATCTGTACATCAAAGAAGGTAAATATCAAATTCTGATTGTTGAAGTATATGTGGATGATATAATCTTTGGAGGAAATGAAGGTATGTGTAAGAGCTTTAAAAATGAGATGCAAAAAGAATATGAGATGTCAATGTGTGTAGAAATGAACTTATTCCTTGGGCTATAGATCAATTAGACAGATAAAGGTATTTTCATTTTGCAATCAAAGTATGTCAAGGAAATGTTAAAGAAGTTTGGAATGGAAGATTCTAAACCAATATGTACCCTGATGACAACTGGTTGCAAGCTAAGGAAGAATGATGAATCACCTAAGGCTGATTAGAGCAACTATAGGTCAATGATTAGAGGATTGTGATACTTAATTGCTACTAGACTAGATATTATGCATGCAATTTGTCTTGTGGCTAGATTTCAAGAAGATCCTAGAGAGTCACACGTTGCAGCAGTGAAGAGGATATTCAGATACTTAAAGGGCACTCCAGATCGTGGCTTGTGGTATCCAAAGGATAATGACTTTACTCTAAGTGCTTATAAAGATGTAGATTGGGCTAGATGTGTAGATGACAGGAAAAGTACAAGTGGTGGTGTATTTTTTCTTGGAGACAGAGTGGTGTCATGTCTAAGTAAGAAGAAATATTCAATATCTTTATTTACTACAGAGGCAAAATATATTGCAACAGCATCTTGTTGCACACCAGTGTTGTGGATAAAACAAACTTTGAAGGCTATTAGTGTTTTATATGATGAGCCAATTCCTATCTTCTATGATAATACCAGTACTATTAACATTTCAAAGAATCTGGTAATGCACTCAAGGACAAACATATCTCAATCTGATATCACTTTCTAAGAGAGAAGGTTGCAGAGAATGAAGTGAAGCTTGAGTATGTGCCTACAAAGGATCAGGTTGATGACATAAATTCACCAAGGCTCTTCCTAAGGATACATTTGAGTATCCACGGGAGAAGTTAGGGGTTATTGCCCCTCCTTCTTTGAACTAGATTTATAAGGAGATGCATCAGTCTAGTGGATTTCAAGATTCATTCCATATTTTGGACTAATGTTGGAGGCTACCTCTTAGGGGGAGTAGGTAGCGGTCATGATGATTGTTGTAGTAAGGGGGAGTAAGTCCTAATGTTTGGTTGCTTCTAAGGCAGAGTATGATAAATAGTGAAAGAAATGATGTTGCAGAGAAATAGTGAGTGGATACAAGTTTGAATAGTTGAGAGAAGTATATCCCTTTGCCATTGATGTCAAAGGGGGAGAGAGAGAAATGTGAAAAAGGAAAGAGTCAATTGCTAAGAAGAGAATAGCAAGCTGAGGGGGAGAAAGAAGGAAAAAGGAAAAGAGCTGACCTATGGAGCATAATATTGAGAATGATGATGGACTGATGTTTTTTCACATTATGTGTTTCCATCAATGACAAAGGGGGAGATTGTTGCAAGTATGTGCTATCGGTGTTGTCATTGATGTCAACAAGCTTGTGTTGTCATTAGTGTCAACTGTGTCAACTGGTTGAGTAGAGATGAGGTTGTTGTAGTGATATGAGTTGTTTGGTTAAGATGCTTTCCTGATGATTATTTGTTTGCTTTGTAGGGGTGTTGAAGATGTTGAGAATATGGATTTGTTGGTTGGTTTCTAGGTGCTTTTGAGAAAATTTGATTAATAACAGAAATAATGTGTTGAAGTATCATTTTGGTTTACAGAGTAGTGTTCTAGTTTTGCTCTGAATTTCCTCTATGTTGAATATGTATCTTTACAGTTTGGATATGTTGTTCAAGGTGATAAGAGATGTTATATTCCAAATTTGGTGGTCCGGTTCGTTGTGCAGAAAAAGTTGTGTTTACCAATGTGTGGACTATGTTTCTGAGTTGTGTAGAGGTGTCTGGGAGAAACTATTTTACACCGCATTTCTCTATAGATTTGTTTCAAGCTTTACAATTCTAGATTTGTGCTTATAATGCATATATATTACTTTAGTTCAAGTTGTTCATGGTTTGGTGCTTCACAAGTTGATTTCTTGAGTTATAGTGTATGATAGAGTTATTTGAATGCTCTGGTGTGAACTCCAGTCAAGTGAAAGTCATTGCAAATGAATTTGTTGGATTTGAGGATGTCTAAGGATATTTTTGGAATACTCTAGATAGTGTTGAAACCTTGCATGTGATCCAAAAGTCATCTTTGGGTTTGAGGAAGCGTGTACTTAAAAGTTTATTATGTTAACACAAGTTTGGCTGACCTTGGGTGTTTACACTAATTGCGGAGTTGCTTCGGTGATTGTAGTAGCATGGAGTGGCGTACTTGGATGAATTTAGATATGAGCTAATGTGTGTTGTGTTCCACCTTCATTCCTTTCCACTGCGGGAATGTTTAGGTCTAGACCTAATTTGAATCTTCTAAGTTGAGGTAATTTGCTGACCTTGGAGAATGCTCTCAAAGTTGAAGACAATATAAATAAGTGTCAAGGGATCATGATCAGTGGTGCGTGTGATGAATATTATGTGAATAATGGAGTAGTTGAATGTGTGGTGTATTACAATATTTCATGTGTTAGACTACTGGATGCAGTGAGGAGGTGTCTAATATTCTTCAGTAATGCCATGGAGATGATGTTGATGTTGTGGTGAATATTGAGCTTCATTGGAAATGTACTCCATGCATATGTTAAATGCAATTATAATAGTTCAACTTTGGCAGTGAGCCATCTCTTCTATCTCTTTCATTCTGGGCTGTGAGCCCTTTGGCAGTGAGCCTTTCTTCTGGGCAGTGAGCCCTTTAGGCAATGAGCCCTCTAGCAGTGAGCCTTTCTTCTAGGCAATGATCCCTCTAGGTAGTGAGCCCCCTTGAAGTGAGCCTTTTGTTATTCGGTGTTGATACTACTTTATATTGTGAGCTAATCCTCATCGTGGTTTTTCCCTTCTTAGGTTTTCCATGTAAAATCTGGTGTTCTCTTATGTATGGTGTTGTTCTGATTAAGTTTTTGTTATTTGCTTTTCATGCTTAATCATCATAATAGTTTAAAGGTTAAGTGAATTAATGTGGATTTGAATGTGTGTGAGGGTTTTTGAATTTTAAGCTACAACTGATTCACCCCCCCTCTTAGTTGTCTTATGCATTCAATAGAAGCATCATGCCAAATGGTTCATATACCTTCTCTATGCTTCCACACTTTGCATACATGTCTCATAGGACAGTTGCAACTACAACATCTAACAAAATTCCTTTATCCTTTATGCTTTGATGGATGTCCATACCATGTTCTGAAGATCCCATTTGGGCATAGACAAGGAGGATTCTGGCTAAGGTTGTGGAATTTGGCTTTACATCTACCAATTGCATTTTCTTGAAAGTTTCTAAAGCCTTATCAAAAAACCATTTTGTACATATCTTGCAATCATTACACTCCATGAGACAAAATTTATTTGAGGCACCATGTCAAATAATTCATGTGCCTTGTCTATGCTTCCATACTTCACATACATGTCTCATAGGGTAGTTGCAACTACAACATTTGACAAAATCCCCATATCCTTTATGCTTTGATGGATGTTTATACCCTATTCTGAAGATCCCGTTTGGGCATAAACAAGGAAGATGTTGGCTAAGGTTGTGGAATTTGGCTTTACAGTAGCTGATTGCATTTTCTTGAAAGTTTCTAAAGCCTTATTAAAAAAACCATTTTGTGCATATCTTGTAATCATTGCATTCCATGAGACAACATTTCTTTGAGGTATCATGTCAAATAGTTCATGTGCCTTATCTATGCTTCCACACTTTACATAGATGTCTCATAGGGTAGTTACAACTACATGAACATCTGACGAAATTCCCATATCCTTTATGCTTTGATGGATGTCCATACCTTGTTCTGAAGATCCCATTTGGGCATAGACAAGGAGGATGTTGGATAAGGGTGTGGAATTTGGGTTTACACCTGCCAATTGCATTTGCTTGAAAGTTTCTAAAGCCTTATAAAAAAAAACATTTTGTACATATCTTGCAATCATTGCATTCCATGAGACAACATTTATTTGAGGCATCATGTAAAACAATTCATATGCCTTGTCTATGCTTCCACACTTTGCATACATGTCTCATAGGGCAGTTGCAACTACAACATCTGACGAAATTCCCATATCCTTTATGCTTTGATGGATGTCCATACCCTATTCTGAAGATCCCATTTGGGCATAGACAAGGAGGATGTTGGCTAAGGTTGTGGAATTTGGCTTTACTCCTGCCAATTGCATTTTTTTGAAAGTTTCTAAAGCCTTATTAAAAACCATTTTGTGCATATCTTGTGATCATTGCATTCCATGAGACAACTTTTCTTTGAAGCATCATGTCAAACAATTCACATGCCTTGTCTATGCTTCCACACTTTGCATACATGTCTTATAGGGTAGTTGTAACTACAACATCAGACAAAATTCCCATATCCTTTATGCTTTGATGGATGTCCATACCCTGTTATGAAGACCCTGTTTGGGCATAGACAAGGAAGATGTTGGATAAGGTTGTGGAATTTGGCTTTACACCAGCCAATTATGTTTTCTTGAAAGTTTCTAAGCGTTATAAAAAAACTAGTTTTTGCATATCTTGCAATCATTGCATTCCATGAGATGACATTTCTTTGAGCCATCATATCAAAATGTTCATGTGACTTGTTTATGCTTCCACACTTTGCATACATGTCTCATAGGGCAGTTGCAACTACAATATTTGATGAAATTGCCATATCCTTTATGCTTTGATGGATATCCATACCATGTTCTAAAGATCCCATTTGAGCATAGACAAGGAGGATGCTGGCTAAGGTTGTGGAATTTGGCTTTACACCCACCAATTATATTTGCTTAAAAGTTTCTAAAGCCTTATAAAAAAACCATTTTCTGCATATCTTGCAATCATTGCATTCCATGAGACAACATTTCTTTGAGGCATCATGTCAGCAGTTCATGTGCCTTGTCTATGCTTCCACACTTTGCATACATGTCTCATAGGGCAGTTGCAACTACAACATATGATGAAATTCCCATATCCTTTATGCTTTGATGGATGTCCATACCCTATTTTGAAGATACCATTTGGGCATAGATAAGGAGGATGTTGGCTAAGGTTGTGGAATTTGGCTTTACAACTGCCAATTGGATTTCATTGAAAGTTTCTCAAGCCTTATCAAAAAATCCATTTTGTACATATCTTGCAATCATTACATTCCATGAGACAACATTTCTTTGATCCATCATGTCAAATAGTTCATGTGCTTGTTCTATGCTTCCACACTTTGCATACATGTCTCATAGGGCAGTTGCAACTACAACATTTGATGAAATTCCCATATCCTTTATGCTTTGATGGATGTCCATACGTTGTTCCAAAGACCCCATTTGGACATAGACAAGGAGGATGCTAGCTAAGGTTGTAGAATTTGTCTTTAGACTCTCTAATTACCTTTGCTTGAAAGTTTCTAAAGCATTATCAAAAAATCCATTTTGTTCATATCTTGCAATCTTTGCATTCCATGAGACAACGTTTCTTTGAGGAATCATGTCAAACAGTTCATGTACCTTGTCTATGCTTCCACGCTTTGCATACATGTATCCTAGGGTAGTTGCAACTACAACATCCAATGAAATTCCCATATCCTTTATGCTTTGATGGATGCCCATATCCTATTCCAAAGGTCCCATTCTGGCATAGGCAAGGAGGATGCTAGCTAAGGTTGTGGAATTTGGATTTACACCCTTATAGACTTGGTATACTTTAAAGGAAGATGACATGAAAAGTGACAGGTTCTCGAAGATATATATAGTTAGTTAGTGAGGAATTAAATAAATCTACTCATTATAGAGTTAGTTTTAATACAAGCCTATGTTTTATTTGTTAAACTAATAAATTGAACACTGCCAAGGGAAATGGACATACACAAAATCTGAATGGGTTAAAGATTCATATTGATTAAAACTAGTCTATAGATAAATTATAAGGATTTTAATCATGAACCTAATAATATTATTAGTAGTATTTTAATCATGAACCTAATAACAAGAAATGGATGAAGTATAAAGTGACAAACTCAAGCATTAATGATTTTAATCATGAACCTATCCTATAAGTTTGGCTCTTGGTTCCAATTTATTACGTATGAGAATACTCCCTTTGTTTACTTCTAATGTCATAAATCTAGCCATTTTACTAAAAACTACCCTACCAAAAGTCTTAGTAAAAAGGAAGTTATTCTAATAATCAATCAAAACAAGTAAGAAAAAATCAAATAGTCAATCAAAACAAGTAAAAAAAAGAACTCCTTCAAGTCACGTTTATCCTAGGGTTTGGTGAGTTGCCATTACCAACCAAGCCCTAGGTCTTCATGACACCATATTATCTTGATATTGGCAAGAAAACTTAATATACATCCTTGAATTCACTCATAATTCATAAATTTATCATGTCAACCTTTCTAAATGTCTAATATGAAGTCTAAAACAAGAAGATCCATGATACATTTAAGCTCTACCATGCATGAAGACTGTTATGATAGTCAAAACAACACTTTCACCCTTTTTCCCTTTCGTAAATCATAATTGAAAAGTTAATATAAATCATAAAAAGTAAATATTATATAGCTTTATGCACCCTCCCACATGTGTGGGCCCAAGGTAAGGATTTTGGGCATGAAAAAGGGCTTTATAATAGTTTATAAGAAAAGGCATTCTTATAGTGATAAACCCAACAAAGTTTAACATATTTTCATATAATTTAACACTTTTGAGGCTTAAGGACCTCTTTTCCATATAGTTACCTATGTGGGCCCCATTAGTGATCTCATAAAATTAGTGAAAGGTAATGGCCAAGTAGGTAATGGCCTCAAGTAGCATCCACCTGCCCACCCTGACGTGGTGGCATAGTCGGTTTGACCCCACGAGGTGGGAAGAAGAAAATATGCTTGTTGGCACCTTTTCACCACTCTCAAATGACACATTTTCCAAGAATACATACGTTGTTGGCACTGTCAAACAATGTGGAGTTGACCAAAACTAAGACAGGGTAATGTAAACGGACCCAACATCCACCTGTAGGTCTAAATAGAACATTCGTAGGTGCCATAGATTGAGAGAAAAGGTAGACAAATTTTTTTCAACTTTTTGCTCTTTGGGCTCCTTAGAGACTCCTGGTGCAATGTAGCCTGAAAAGACCAAGAGACATGGGAAACAAACCGAAGCCTCTAGTATCATCCACCCGCCCACCCTAACATGTTGGTGCAATCGGTTCAATCCCACGAGGTGGGAAGAAGAAAATATGCCTATTGGTACCTTTTCACTACTCTCAAATGACACATTTTGCAAGAATGCATACATTGTTGGCACGGTCAAACGGTCTGGAGTTGACCAAAACTGAGACAAGGTATTGTAGAGGGACCCAACATCCACCTGTAGGTCCAGACAAAACATTCGTAGGTGCCATAGATCAAGAGAAAAGCTAGGTGAAATTGTTTCAACTTTTTGCTCTTTGGGCTCTTCAGAGACTCCTAGTGCAACACAATCTAGAAAGATTGAGTGACCTAGGAAATGAATTGATGCCTCTAGTAGCATCCACTCACCCACCCTAATGTGCTGGCACAGTCGGTTCGGCCTCATGAGGTGGGAAGAAGAAAATATACCTGTTGGCACCTTTTCACTGCTCTTAAATGATGCATTTTATAGGAATACATATGTTGTTGGCATGGTCAAACGGTCTAGAGTTGACCAAAACTGAGACAAGGTACTGTAGAGGGACCCGATTTCCACCTATAGATCTAGACAAAACATTCATAGGTGCCATAGATTGAGAGAAAAGGTAGACAAAAGTTTTCAACTTTTTACTCTTTGGGTTCTTTAGAGACTCCTGGTGCAACATAGCCTGGAAAGATCAGGAGACCTGGGAAATGAACTGAGGCCTCTAGTAGCATCCACCCACCCACCCTGACATGTTGGTACAATCGGTTTGGCCCGACGAGGTGGGAAGAAAAAAATATGTCTGTTGGCACCTTTTCACTACTCTCAAATGATGCATTTTGCAAGAATGCATACATTGTTGGCATGGTCAAATAGTCTAGAGTTGACCAAAAATGAGATAGGGTACTATATAGGGACCCAACGTCCACCTGTAGGTCTATATAGAACATTTGTAGGTGTCATAGATTAAGAGAAAAGGCAAGCAAAAGTTTTTCAACTTTTTAATCTTTAGGCTCTTTAGAGAATACTAGTGCAACGTAACCTGTAAGGATCGAGAGACCAAGGAAATGAACTGAGGCCTCTAGTAGCATCTACCCACCCACCTTGATGTGTTGGCATAGTTAGTTTAGTCCCACGAGGTGGGAAGAAGAAAATATGCTTGTTGGCACCTTTTCACAGCTCTCAAATGACGCATTTTGACAGAATGCATACATTGTTGGCACGGTCAAATGATCTGGAGTTGACCAAAATTGAGATAGGGTACTATAGAGGGACCCAACATCCACCTATAGGTCTAGACATAACATTTATAGGTGCCATAGAACAAGAGAAAAGGTAGGTGAATGTTTTTCAACTTTTTGCTCTTTGGGCTCCTCAAAGACTCCTGGTGCAATGTAGCTTGGAAGGACCAAGAGACTTGGGGAATGAACCAAGGCCTCCCCTAGTGTTTACCTACCCACCCAAATGTTTTGGTGTAGTCAGTTCGGTCCCATGAGACAAAGAATGAAAAATATGGCTCCTAGCAAGTTTCTATTGAATGTTAATGACACTTTTTGCAACATTTCATACATTGTCGCCATGGTCAAATGGTCAGTTGGCGAATATCGTAGATTGGCCAAGTTGGAATTGGTGAATAAATTGCATCCAACAGGGTGGTCAAATCACCTAGATTTTACGTATTATTGATTGAATACATATCCATTCGCCATCGATTTATTTTATGAGAATCAATGAAGTAAGATTTTTGCCATAACAAACTACACGTTTCAAATGGGCTGACTAATATTTTTGCCTAGAATTTCAGAAGCAAGTACTAAATCACCTATATATTCACTAATTCTATTAAAACAACATTCTGTATTAGGACACGTTTCGCCAACTCCATTAAATGGTCGCTGCGCGTGAGGACCCATTTTGCCAACCCCATTACATGGGCACTACGTGTGAGGACCCATTTCACCACTTAAAATTTACAAGTAGTTGATTATGATGGGCCATTTTGCCAATTTCCATTACACCTCCGTGCTAATCGTAGGGCCATAGTCGCCTTCAAAATTACAATGTATGTAGTCCGTTGAGATTTGATTCACCGACACTTAAACGTATTCCTTATATAATCATGCAAGATTCGCCAAATCTTTTTAATATACCATATAGAATTCCCACAGAATTCACCAAATATGGATTGATATAAATACAATCGAAACTCTAATTTATTCTTACACATTTTGTTCAGTCCTGAACTTGTGAGCTCTCGATTTAGATTTCGAAAGTTGGAGTTGGCACCTTGAAGTTGATCGTAGGCAAAGTTACAAACTTATAACACATGCATTCTTGCATTAACGAATAACAAGTCAGTGAAAACCTAAACTTAAAGGTGAGTAATCATTTCTTCATAGTATTAGTTTTAAGATTTCTTTATCTCTCTTCCATTCTTGATTCAATCTTAAAGAAGATATTTAGTAGGGAATGGGATCTATATTCTATGAGTATGTCCTTAAACAAGAAGACATTTTTTCCAGCTTTTATTCGAAGTGGGAGATCAAGATGTCGAGACGCAAGTGTGACAAGGGTAAGACTCCTCAGGGTGGTGAAGGGATTGGGAGGCCATCAAAATGCTAAAAAGGTGGAGGTAGTATACAGTCTTACTTTGGAACTCGCAATGTTTCTGAGCCATCAAATCAAGATGGAGCTACAGTATCAACTCTTGCACCAAATAATAATGAAGAAGCCATTCACAATACCTCACCACCACCAGAAGGTGGGATTGCCATTGAGTCAAATGAGGATGACAATACCGTAGAAGATGTTCCAAGGGATACCCTGGTTAGCTAGAATGAGGATGGCAATACCATAGAAGATGTTCCAAGGGATACCCTGATTAGCCAGAATGAGGATGGCAATACTGCAGAAGATGTTCCAAGGGATACCCTGGTTAGCCAGAATGAGGATGGCAATACCGCAAAAGATGTTCCAAGGGATACCCTAGTTAGCCAGACTGAGGATGGCAATACCATAGAAGATGTTCCAAGGGAAACCCTAGTTAGCCAGAATGAGGATGGCAATACCGCAAAAGATGTTCCAAGGGATACCCTGGTTAGCCAGATTGAGATAATTGACTTGGATGAAAAAGAAAATGCTGGTGCTGTAGATGATGTTGGCAAGAAGAAAACAAAAGGCAAATCAAAAGATTCAAAAGGCAAATCAAAAGATTCAATAGGCAAATCAAAAGATTCAAAAGAAAAATCAAAAGATTCAAATTTGGGGCAAGAGTGGGAAATGTCAAGGAATTTTCAGCTTGATTGGGTGTCAAAGTACCCATTCATTGAACCAGTAGAGAAAGTAAACAAAGATGAACAACCAACAAAATGCAAGTGTGTGATTTGTAGTTGGAAATGTAAAAGAGACAAGAAATTGCAGCAAAAGCTTGACACTATAGAAAAGCATATAGGTAAAGTTTATGAAAAATAAATCATAGATGGAAAGGAAACATCAGTAGCAAGATGGAAATCAAAGGAAGAATGTCTTCATGTGAAGTATGTAACGAAATATGATGAGCATAAGAAAAGAATGATGAAGCTTGCTGCAAGTAGAGGTATAATCAAGGATCAATTTGGAAAAGCAATAGAAGGAGCACAACTGGCAAAAACTATTTAGATGAGTGTTGTTTTTCATATTTTGTCCAGAAGGTGTCCTATGACAGACTACCCAGACTATAGTAATTTATTATCTTTTTTGAGTGTTCCTCACTATCCTAGCACACATTGGTTAATAAACATTGGATGGGAATGGGCAAACTATCTCGCTACGGTGGAAAAGCAAGATTTAAAGGAGAAAGTAAAAGAGTCAAACTTCATTGCATTATCTTTAGATGAAGTTATTGCGGTTGATAATACTTCTTGGGTCTATATACATGTGTATACTATAAAAGAACATGTCCGCTGAGCTCATCTACTCTATGTTCATAAAATGAAGGACAGTTCAACATCACAAAATCTATTTGAACTAGTTAAGAAGTCTTTGAATGAAATTGCAGGTATGGATGACTTGATAATTGCCAAAAAGTTGGTGTGTGTAGGAGCTGATGGAGTTGTAGTAATGCAAGGTCAGAGGACCGGTCTTTGCACAAAATTACAAACTACTTGTGCACCATACATGCTTTCCATTCACTGGATGGACCACATAATGAATTTAGCATTTAAAATTGTAAGCAAGTTTCCTACAGTATCAAAAGTTGAAAATCTAGTCCGCGAGCTCCACGCATACTTTTGCCGAAGTCCTAAACGTTTTGTAGAATTTCAAAATTTTACTGAGGGAATAACAATAGGAAACAAGCTTCTTAAGGATGTTGATACTAGATGGATCTCCTTACATGGACTAGTGCAACACGTTCTTTCAGAATAACCATCCTTGATTGGAATAATGTATGAGCATCGCAACACAGTAGACAAAGCTCTTGACCTCTTACATAGGTTAAGCGATATAGAGACACTCTTAACTTTAGCTAGTCTTCTCCCCATGCTGCATGAAATGAATAATCTTGTGAAGAAAGCCCAAGATAGAACTATGTATATCTATGAGTATATCAAACTACGTAGAATGACATGCATGGCCCTCGATAATCTATATTTAGATCTAACTTCTCAAAGCCCAAATTTTTATAGGTGGCAGATAATTACATATTTGAATCATCCTAAAAATTATTTAGAGTTTAATGCAAGCGGGGAGCTATGTGTCTTTATACATGGATTTGAGATACCAATGCACCATTGTAAGATAGTCAAGCTCTCTATCAGAGAAGTACCTGTTAGAAAGGAAGATTTTGATGGCATTTTTGAATCTGTTAGTAGTAATTTGAAAGAAATTGCAAGCAATCTTTCAACAGAGATTTATAATAGATTCCCTCGAGATGAAATACTTGATGCCATGTCTATTGTGTATCCTCAATTTTGGGTTCAAGGCCACCAAGATAGCCCAAGCTTTTTTCATCAAAAAGTAACTACCTTGACCGTATACTTTTCGAAAAGTGCAGAATGCAATGGATAGAAAATAGAAGGAATTATAGATGGAAATAAGCTTAAAGGACAATGTAGTCGGTTTGCAATAAGTATGATAGAACAGTTTAATGCCATAGAGAATCCCTTCGAAGCGGGATCAATAACAAAGGCCTAGGAAAACTTGGGTTAGAGTGAAATATTGTGTGATTCGATATCAGAATATTTCAAACTTGCTGATATATGTCAAATAATGATATTAGGTTCGGTGGAAGATGAGAGAGTTTTCAGTGCAATGGGGTTTTTGAAATCAAAGATAAGAAACAAACTAGACAAGAATTTGGAAAATTGCTTGAGGGTGTTAGGAAATAAGTATAATGTCAAAAAATTTCCTTATGAAAGGGCACTTACAATCTGGAAGTCCATATGCGAAAGAAGAGGGTTGTGCAATACTTCAAGTTCAAACGCTGGTAGTGGTGGGATAAATGACAGTGACACAATGACTGACGAATTTGACTTTGAGACTTAGTATCAAGACGAAGAAAATGAAGACGAGACTCAGAATCAAGATGACTCTTTTTCTTTATTTGAACGTCAGTTTGAGGATCCTAACTTGATTTGGGAAATGGAAGTGAATTAGCAATTTTTTAGGTATTTATACTGCATTTCATGAATTATATTCCAAAACTGTAGTTGATATTTTATATTGTATTCCTTGAAATTGTGAATCAAATTGAATACATTAACATATTATTAATTATTTCATATTTTAATTGTGTCATACTGATAAGTTTTACATGTACTCAGTGATTCATCATTCAACTCAATGCTTAATATTTCCTTGCTAAAGTTGATTTGTGCATAAAACATAAAATTTATAGTAAAGTAGAATTTTGGTTTTTGATTTGATATGTGATTCTGCATCATTTTTCATAGTTTATGAATTATTTTGATCAGTGCTTTATCCGCAACTGAGTCATTCAAGTTCACACTTAAGCCATCAAACCCGTCAGTATTACTGGCCCCCTTGCCTTGTCTCATCGGCCACCGCTTGGTTGGGAACATTATGCCAGAAAAAAGTTAAGCTCTAAACACTAGTGAACCCAGAGGGATAGCGGGCGGTCTCAATGGCATGTGAATAAAACATTTGAAATGGTAAATAACATTAGCTTAACATATTAACAGTAGTAGGATATAGAACAATGAACATCAGCAATCGTTGAATGTGTATTTAGTAGTTGAAACCAGAGTTTATATTCAATTGATAAAATAAATAATACAGATAATTGAACATCAACACATTACTGAATTTGAATTTTCTATTGATTTTCAAATGAAGGAATACATAGAGGCAATGTAAAATCTTGCTCAAAGACAACTCTGCATAGAGATGAGTTGGAACTTGGAAACTCATATTATCAATATCAAATCATTCTAATAGCTTTTTTAGCAAATTCCACTGTTCAAGTGGTGGAATTGTCATTTCTTCTAGCTGATGTTGTCTGACTTGAATTTTTGTTAACAATGTATGATCAAATTCCAATTTGGATCTTGGTCTGATTTGAATGTTTCAGCCAAAGATACATTCAAGATTATCAGTTGTTTGATGAAATCCAAAAAGTTTGCCTCATCTGGGTTCTTAAGAAACCGGTCCAAATCAATCTTCCTTGCATCCTCCATCTTCTTTCTAAAATTATCCTTTCCAATGAATCGGTCATTTGTGTCAAAACCCTGTGGCAAACCAAGCTTTGTCAAGTTCCTTACCTTTTCATCCTCCTTAATCTTTGTTGCAGCCTCAATCACAAATTCTGTTGTTTCATGCATTTTTGAACACTTTTGAATGATAGATGTCACCTTCATTGAGGCTTCAATCCGATTAGTAATGCCTTTCGAAATCAATTCATTGTCACTGGCTTTGTAGACTGTTTCTAGAACTTGATTTGTAGTTGTCTCTTCTGCCTGCAGTTGCACATTTGTGTTGTCCATTAAATAATTGCTCAACTTATTATGATGTAGTCTCATGGCATCAATCAATTGAAGGAATTCACACAAATGATCAATCCTCTGCATTATTTCCTCCCAGATCTTTTGTTTCATGTGCCTCATTGTTTGTCTACAAAATTTAGTTAACTTTTTTTGAGAAGATTTTAGTTCATTTTTGCTTCCATAAGCTCTGTGGCCAATGTTTTATTTTTTTGCCTCTCTTTCTCCAATTTTTGTTCCCACTGTTCATTTGCTTTCCCAATGCTTTGTCTTAATTTCTCTGAAGTGGATTTTTCCTCATCATATTTCTTTTTGATCTCATCTAACCTTTGCTTCAGTCCATTCAATTCCACCTTTGTTTGTTTATCCTCTTTGCTTGTTGATGTAGAGGCAGATTTTTTATTCTTTTTTCTAATTCATTGCTCTTGTTATCTGCTACTTTCCTCTTTGCTTTCTCATTTGCTAAGTCTACCTGTAATTTTTCTATTTTATTCTGAAACTTTTTTTTTTCTCTCTATCTTGCTTTAAGAATGATGTGTACACCAATTCATTGTTCTTCTTTGATATATGAATTTTGTCAGTATTTTTTAATCCAGAAAAATCAAATTGCAAACTGCTCACCAGAAATTCAGATCGATCCATCTAATTTTCTGGTTTATTTTGAACTATGGGAACAACAATTGTGTACTCCATGATTTTTGTATTTGTGTCAAATGTGGGTAATATCATGGTTGTTGTAGGATCTGAAGTTACAACAGACATACTCTCCATCAATTGTTTCTTTTCCTTTTTATACAATTTTGATTTCTTTTTAAACTTTTGAATGTAATCAAAACTCGGGGACGCAAGAATAAGGGTATGCTTGAATGGTGAAGGAATATGATTACTTGCAATTTCTGTTACAGCCACACTAACTGGGGGAGTGCCTAGAAATAATTCCTTTGTAGTGGAATTAGTAGTTGGACTTGGACCTGTCATAATCCTTTGTCTCTTCTATGTCCCTTGATCACTAAGTGTTTGTGTGGTATCTTGTATTGGTGTTCTCTTGTGTGTAATTTGTTGTTGGACCTATTGTTGTAGCACATGTCGACTAAGTTCTCCACCAGTGGTAGTGCCAGTCTCACCAGGCTCTCGACCATGGGCATGCCCAAGTTGTGATTGCATCTGACCATGGGGATTAGGATTTGAAGTTGTAACATATTCAATTCTTTCAGTTCTACTTGTATGACCTTGGCGTATTTTATCAATTGATTTAGCTCCAATGTCTCATTTATCAAATGGTTTTATGGCAGTGGTGACTACATCTATTGGGGTCCAAATGCCTTGTCCTTGGACCCCAAACCACCACCTCGATAACCCAACTTTTCAGCTATGACTTCTCCTAAAGTATATGATTTTTTTGTGCCCTAACTTAGACCAGGGTTGAAATTGCTTTGTTCATCCCTATCATCATCAGGTTCATCATCACTATCAGTTTCAATTTCTTCATCTTCACATTCATTGGGATGCTCCATATTCCATAATTTGCTAAACTCTTCATCTTCATCAATTTCTCCATAGTCTGCATCAGTTCTTGGTTCACCTAGCTCCTTCCTCATAGATAAAAATGCAGTAATTTTTTATCATGACCAATATTTTTTTTAAAAGACTCATTTAGAGAATCTGGCATTTTTTCTCTAATAGATGGTTTATCACTTTTTCTATAAAAATTATTGTATCTCCTGATTTCATTCTCTGTTGGTGCTCCTGTAATTTGGACTTGGTTCAATGCCATAATTTATGCTGACAACTGTTCAAAAGAAATACCTTTCTTAGCCACAATTTTCTCCATTGCCATTTTGACCTCATCCCAGGAATCCTTGTTTTTAAATTTTTAAAGCAAGGGTTTAGTTTGATGTTGAATTCTACTTGCAGCATTCCTATTGGCCACAATCATTGTTTTAATGGTGTCACATGGATCATACTGCCAGTGATAGACGACATCAAAATTAAAAAATTTTAAAAGATCTTGTGCCACCTTAAATTCTTTTCTCTCAAATGTGAACCCTCCACATGAAAAAGGTAAAGAAGGAAATAAGGTCTTCTTTTGCTGACCAGCAAAGTGTAGTTCATCAGTATTCTGCATCTACCTTACATATTCCAATGCAAAAACCCTTTTTGTCACATGTATTGGGAGTTTGTATGGCTCTACTCGTGATCCATAAAATCTTAGCACAATATATTCTTCCAATAAGTACCAATCAACCAATTGTATTTCTTTTCCTAGTTGAATGAAATCTCTACATGATATAGGCAATCTAGGCATTGGACTATTTGTAATTGCTTGAGGCAATGGAGCCAAAAAGTAGTCTACAAAATGATTGTAGTTCCTTCGAGAATCATGCATCCTTATCTTAGTGATCCAATCATATACTAGAGCCATTTTATTTTCCTCAGCATTACTATAGGGCTGAACCTGAAGCTTGTTGGTTTGAAACATTCCACTAAATTTGAATAGAAAAAAATAGCACAAGTAGGTTGTGAACCTAAATGTCTTGGTGGAACCTGCTTTAATCATTAAAAATTGTTTATGCATGGATTCTACAATGTGCTCAATAAATTTATATTTGACATGTACACGAATACCATAATGAATATTATATACCATTTCAAGGAGGCTTGCATCCACTTCCCAATTGCTATCCAGTCCGAGGCAAAATGCTAGCATGGAAATAGTATCCTGAGCCCATGATTTAAAAAATTTCAAAGGATAAGGAGGCTTATGGTTATCTTTCAAGTTATTTTTTTCTTGAACTATTTTATTTAGGAAATCTTCTTTGCCCTTTTCATCCGCTGCTTCATAATCACTAGCAAGCTTTTCTAGGTTAACGTGGACGTCTCCAAATTCTTCAGTTGTAAACCCCAACACTTTTTCAAATTCTTCTGCATTAATGGATAAAATTTCTTCTTTGGTATCCTTATTTACAATTGCTCTTTTGTTACGATCATAATTGTGGGCACAGACCATGATAAATTCTGGGCAAGGGAAAACCTCATGTAACATCATGCACCCTAATCCAGTTACCCACGGTGCATTGATACTATCAACTTTCTTTTTATTTTTCTTGGCAACCTTATTCTCACATGAAAATCTAAGTTCTAAGGTAAATTTACCAAACATGTTAGGATCATAAATATCATGGTATTCATCAGTCAAACCTGAGGTTTTAAGAAATTTAGAATAATCTATTGTTCTGTCCGTACTTGCTCTGCCTTTCCCAAAAACTTTGTCTGGTCTGCTAGTGGTGGTAGACATGCTTATATAGTGTGAAATTGTGAATTCCCTCTTAACTCCTCCTTAATTTTTCTTAAGTCTTTCAACCCTAAACACAAAGTTTGACAAAATAAGTTTTTAAGAAAAAAGTTTGACAAAATAAGATTTTAAGAAACGATGAAATGTAGCCTAGGGATTCTATGTTTTGACTTACCGGCTATGTTGGAAATGGCATTGCAATGAGCAATATGAAATCTCCCCATGTTCTGACCCTCTTGACTCACTTAAAAATAAAATCACTTAGCAGTAAAAAGTAGAAACTAGAAAGTTTACTTTTTTTATAAAGTGATTTTTTTAGTGAATGAAACATCAAGTCAACGTGTTGCTTCCGAACTACGCAATTAGTACATGTTTGACAGTTGTCCTGCATTGACAGCTCATAGGAATTTCTAAATCATTGATCTTTGTAAATCTAACGGTTATAGGGTGATTTCGGAGATTTAAGTTCGCAAGCCTAGCGTTCTGTGCATTTCATTCCAGAATGCAACTGCAACCATCTATCAAATTGTTCATCCAATGGTTTGGGTCAAGTAATTTATGATATAAACAATAAACATAATTTACATAAGCAAAATGAGTATTCACACTCATCATTTAATTACAGTCACACTTATCATTTAATTACATTCTATTTAATATTAATAAAAAATTTATTCACAGTTTTTGGTCTCGTGGACGTCAATAAAAACTTTCATTCATTCATTCATCGATATTAATTCAAAAAATTGTTACAGCTGGGGGATAGCTATGCCCATGGCATATCATTATGTTACAAAAAATTCCCATACATATTCTTTCCCATGATAATATAATATATTACATCAATATTACATAGCAAAAATCAAAAGTTCAAAACACTTGGCGACTGGCTAAGGGAAACCATAAAAATTCCTATTTCCACTAGGTCTGCGAAGCACAACACCCATTCCGCATTCAGCTCCATGTTGACACCTCGAGAGCGCCTTAAAAAATTTAGATCGATGGTGGCCCAGTGACGGTGGCGAGCGAGAGCCCCATCTGTCATGTTGAGTAGAAAGGGAAACTGTTGAATCCCCACACCCATCTCTCCCCCAAATAACACCATTGATAGGTCAGAAGATTGCGGAATCCCCACACCCATCTTTGACCCAATAGCCACCTCAAAATCATTACCCAGAAAAACTACCTTGAAAATATCTCGCAACAGAATGAGAATATCTATCTTCACAACTCTAAGGTCTAGCAATGACGCCAAGAACCAAGAGGCTATATCGAAATTCACTCTGTATCTTTTCCTATCTATTAAAAAGTTCCTCCCAAGCACTATTTTAACGGCTTCCAACTCCAAGAAGTGCAAACGGACAATTCTATGAGCTCGTTCGTTATAGCTCTAAGCCTCGAGTCTGTGATGTAACCCAAGAAAGCAATTTGCCTTCGCAATGCTATAAGTCAAATTGGCGTATCCATTTTCTTTGTTAAGCAACAAGCTAGCTTTAAACTTTGGTATGACTATGAGGCATTGTTGGGCTCCATTAAATAGAGCCAGGCTTCATTAATGGCGCTTGGCTTCAAAGCTTTGGGATATCTTTCCAAGCGTGCCAATATTTAAGTGATATGATATATCTTTTCAAGTGAATTTAATCTGCATGCAAATATGTATACTTGATTTGACGTAAGTAATAAGTATATAGATAATACTTAATAGTGTTTCCAAACTATGTTCCACGTAGTCATACGTCGTATGCAATCCATGACACATGTCACCAATTTTGAATTAACAGGAGCACAATATTTGTAAATTGATGTGTAAGATCCGACCAAATTTATATACAATAAAGTTTAAACTTTTAACTAATAATAAATACTATAAAAAGAGGGAGTAATTCTTTTTGTTCTAATTTCAACAAAAGTTATCTCAAATCAAATATATTCAATAAATGAATAATACAATAATCATCAAAACATTATGAGCCTTTCCATACAAAATAACTCTATCTAATTTTGAGGTATGTTGAAATATGGCCAAATGGGTATCCTAAACATGTTTCCTTTCCTAGAGATTAGGTATACATCAGGAGTTATGCCAATTTTGCCTTTTTGAAAGGCTACAAGGAAGACCAAGGGTTTGTGAAGAAAAACCCACATTTTGATGACCAAAGACATTTGTTTAAGGTTGTTTTGAGTTTGATTACCCCTGCTCTGCATCAAATTGGTTCTAAAACTACTCCTAAATCCTAAAAGTTTATGAATAAGATTTTGATTTTTGTTTTGTATTTGGATGCAAGACTAGGATCTTGGGTCATAACCTCAATACTAGAATAGACCAGTGGTTATCTTGGGGTTTGGAGTCAACAGACATATATATGTGAATGCTTACCATAAACTTTAAATCAATAATTAGATTTCAAGGAGATTTTCTAGTATCTTCCTTACAAATACTTCTCAAGACTGAGTATTTAGTCACCTGTGCTTACAGAGATCCTTGTTTTAATATATTTTTTCCCAATGCTTAACCCAGAACATTTAATTTGTTCCTTGAACAAAAGTTTTAAGTAGAAGATTAAACATTCAACACAAAGAGCCCATGTTCCAGAATCCTAAATAACCCTTAGCTATTTAGATTCAGAAGAAGAACACACACAACTTGGAGACAGACAACCAAATACATGCAACAAAGCATTACTCATTTAAAAATAACATGAAACTAGTAAATTTATGCCACCCATCAAGATTGTATCTTATTATTCCTCCAAAATTTGCCAAGTCTTCAACAACCAACCCTATGAAATGAGCAAGATAGTTCCTTTATAGATCAAGAATGTGCTCTCAGCATTGAATACATTGTACCTCAAATTGTTACAGATATAGAGAACAAAATCTTGTCAATCCTTAGATCCATATCTGTCCTTCCACTCACCGTATGTCTCCTCTGCCAGCCAAGGGAATGAAAGTATTTTTGCAATCTTGCCATTATGGCTGACATACGTGGCATCTGGGATACTTTTTACTTGGTTACAGAACATATCAAAACTCCTTTCAAGAGTGTGCAGTTTGTCCAACGATAAGCTCAGTACTTGCATAGTTGGATCACTTACAGTTGCATCACAACAAGTGGGAATTAATTGATAAATATTGTCTACCATCTCCTTTCTCCACTTGTCCAAGTCTTTTGTTTTGCCATCACCCTCCAAGATGGGAGGTGACCACTTAGTGTCCAACCTTTCAAAACCCTGTAACTTCTCTTTCACAACTAAATTAAATTTCAACTGGAAACTTGCCACATCCTGAAAATACTTCAACATGTTAAACACTGGCTGTAGTTCAGGAGGTGCATTGGTATCATACCTGGGACACCTCAGAAATTCTTTGACTTGTCTAGTTCTATGTAACCACTTTGTTTTTAAGCTCAATAGTCTCTGTTTGTTAGACTCATGCTTTTCATAGGCTGGTCTCAACTGTGAGTAGGATTTCCAAGTCTCCTCAACTCTGGTCAAAATGTTTGTGACCCTATTCTTGATCAAGTTGGTGACCACCTCTTTAACCTTGTTATCCTTTTCCTCCTTCAATCTCCTATTATCCTCCTTCAACTCTCTAATCTCTGCAAGGAGAGGCTCTATATCTACTAGAAAAGATTCTTTAGTTGGGATCACAGGAGGAGGGGTTGAAGTACTGGCTCCCAATGATAGTTGCTGCTTCAACTTGTTTATCTCTACAACTGCCTGAGAATAATCAAGTTGTAGCTGATTGTAATCCTTTTGCAATTTGTTAGCAGTTGCTTCTACAAATTGTGCAGTCTATACATTTAGGCTTGCAGCCTGAGGAGTGGGGGTATCAGATACTCTTTTTATTATTACATCCCCTATTAGCTCTCCTAATTCAACCCTAGGCTTTTTGTTGTTTGGGGCTAGAGCCCATATTGCCAATGTTTCAAATTTAGGGTTGAAGGCTGCACTAGAGACGGTCTTTTCAATCTGTTGCCATGTCACATCTGAATCATCTCTGGTGATTTATTAAATGCAATGGCATCTGATAGAGTTCAGTGAGGGAGAAGCAGAATATTACTTTTTGCTACCAGTGCTCTCCCTTCCTATGGAGTCATTGCACTTATAGACTGATGTACTTCTTTTAGGACCCTCTAAGTAATAGCATCATACTCATTTGGGTTTGCTCCAGCCTTGGCGTCTTAAATTTTCTTTTGAAATTCCTCACTCCTCACTTTCAAAACATAGCTCCTAAATTTAGGAGTGTTGACAGATTCATCATCCTCCATAAACTTGTCACATGCCATCACGCTAACATCTTCAATATCAACAGTAGGGTTCCTCATTACTCTCACTGTCCTATTCTCTGGGGATGAATAAGGTCTCAGTCTATCGGGTGAATGAGGGCCAGTTTCTTTGCATATTCCTCCTCCCCCTCTAGGTCAACCACCTCTATCTACTATGGGTTCTCCAAATCAATAATCTTGGCCCTTTTGGTAGGGGAGGGGCTAATTGATTCCCTCTTTACATCATACTCTCCACTTGAGCTGCTAGGCTCATAAGCATATCTTTGTTCTCCTGTAGGGGCATGGGCAATCAAATGTTCTGCATTATCCAGCAACATTTTCTCAATTCTCTTGATTGGGTCTTGCACTTCTGCAAATGCACCCAGATATGCAAGATTCATGTTTATCTTCATCTTTTCACTAGCCATGATAATATCCCACTTGATCCTCAAGTGGTGGACATCATTCATTGTAAAACAACTCCTAGCAATGTCCTCATTGTAATCCACTTGATGAAAGTACTTGAGCCTTCCCTTGCTGACTGTGGTTTTGTTGATGAAGTCCTCAGGGTCAAAATACCTTGGTTGTTCCAAATACATTCCAAAACATTGCATAACTGAATAAATTTGGTCCAACCCACTCTTATCAGGGATCAATAAATCACAAAATTTGATGGAAGAAGGAAAGAATGAACCTTTCTTGCAATTCCTAAAGTGCTCCTTGTCAGAATCATTTAACTGCCTTATAACTTCTAAAAATGCCACCCTCTTTGGCACATATTTGGGCAATATGTGAGGTGCAGTCTGGCATCCATCGACCCTTATGCAAGTAGTATGCTCATGATAGAACCAATCACCCCAATTGTGATAAATTCCAAAGTGGAGAGTCCTGTCCAAAGGTCATAAGAAATCCAATACATCAGGATGCAACCTTTCACCCTCTAGCTCCAAAAATCTAAGGATTCTCCTCACAAAATATTCTTCAAAGATGACATAATCTGTTGTGACACAATGCATATCCAACATACATGTCCATACTTGCACTAGCAGCTTGTTCCCTTGAGCATCTGAAACCTTGACATGCCACTAGTAGAAAAACATAAATAAATGACTAAAAAAACTACCAAAAATTGGTCATGTGATCAGTAGTTTGGTCACGTGACCATTGGTAGTTTATTGCTGGTCATTTACTCTCGTGACCAAATTTATGACTAAACAAATTTTAGTCATCAATTTGGTAGTATATTTAGTCATTGATTGTAATTAACTGGTCATTTATTTAGTCATTGTAATCATTAATTTGGTAGTATATTTAGTCATTAATTTGGTAGTATATATAGTCAATTTGGTAGTATATTTAGTCATCAATTTGGTAGTATATTTAGTCATCAATTTGGTAATATATTTAGTAATTAATTTAGTCATTGATTGTTGTTAACTGATCATTTATTTAGTCATGATATGAATAATTTATTAAATACCCTAAATTTTATAATGCAGAAAAAACATATTATTAAATTTGAATTAAAACATAAAAGCAAATAAAAAAAATTACATATACGAACAAGCTACAACATGCTAGAATTAAAAGATTGATTCAACATCATGATAAAGAAAGGTAATCTGCAATAAAAAATATAATGCAAGGGGTATGTTACTTGTGACCTTTAAAATATTTACATTTGCATCTCCTATTCCTTTCAAGTTGACTCCATGTACAATAGATAGTGAGCGAATCTGCGCAATGCCCACAGGTACACCATCAAACGGATCCAACACCCTAACTTTATCCCCTTCTTGGAGTTTATTAGTACATTTCTAGAAAAACAAAAAAATACACATTATATTGAAATACATAATAATTATTACATAGGTAATTATTACCCTTATTTACATAATAAAACAACCATTACTTACTTGAATAGTACTTACTTGCATGTGTGTTAAAACAACAATGACTACCGTGAAAGACACAAAAACAATAAATAGCATTCACCTCAATTACAGCACCAGTACTACTACTCTGAATATCATGCAGATTCTTGTCAAGATGTTCAACATAATCACTATCATCATTGTCCTCAAGTTGTGCAGCTTTGTAGAGAGCTCTATTGACAGGGCCTTTTTCTTTTCATTTTGCTTTCATATAATTTCTTTGCATGAGGTTTAATCATCATGCAAAAATTAATATAAGTCAAGTAAAGAATGCAAAAACTATAAATTTTTGTTCAAAATAACATTTTTCTTCCACTCTTAAATGACTAAATCAAGGTATGTTGTGAGATTCTTCCTTTATTGTAAGCAATAGATTCTAGTTTATAGGAGGATTGTTATAGTCATGAGCATGAGTATAAGTCTTTCCACTACCTGGAAACTTGACAACCCAATACATTTGCATTGAAAAACTAGCCAAAGAGCACAACAAAAAGAACCTGATATTTAGGAAAAACCAACTCAATCACAAGTACAATTTCCCTGTAGTTAAATACCAACTCAAGTAAGGCTACAACACTTTCCTACCCAAATAGAAACATAATAGTCAAACTGGAACTTGCTTGTTTGACCATATGCAAAGCAAGTAGCGTTTCTTTGCTGAAAAATAGTTGGAACAATTGGCTCCACAGTAACTTGATAAACCTGGCCATGACAATCATTAAGAAACCCAAAAATACACGTCTACATAAAACACAGGATCTCCATAGTCTCCAAGGCAACACTGTTTTCAAACTCTTAAAACCAGAAAAATAAGTTATTAGTCTATCAAAAATGTAAACACAGGAGACAATTATGAACATGCTAAAAGAAATACAATAATGCTACAGTTTTCTTTTGGAATGTCTAGGTACCAGTGTAACTAAAAGTTGTTATATTGATGCAAAACTTTAAATATTATAGCAGTTAAAACAAAAAACTTACTTCATCATTTGTGACATGATCATCTAAAATAGCATCAAACACGAAGTCATGTTTCTCCACATATACTGTCAAATCCACCTACATATCAAAACATCTGTCAGTAGACTTAAAGGATCTTCTCATTTACAATTTAGAATGATTTCCTAAACCAGACAATTTCGACAAATATCTTAATATGTTCTCAACCAAACAACATTCCTCTATTTACCCAGTAACTGGATTGGAAGTACTATACATATCTAAAACCATGATATCATTTACGTAAGGACAGTAGTCTGACAAATCCCATTTATCAAATATCTACTATCAGCTTAGTCCCATTTATCTTCATTAAAGCAAATCAAACCATTTATCCAATTTTAAAATAGATAACATATGTAAGGAAATAGGAAGTATAATGGGACTAAGTCCGCTCTAAAAATTGACAATAGCAGCGAGTAGGAAGTTCGATGTGACTCAAGCTATTGCTATCAAGGTGTGATCCGTGGGGAGAGCCACATACTTTTCACTTTCAGAACACTTCCCATAAATATCTTATTAGCTTGGACATCAAACTACACTAGTAGACAACTTGAAAAGTGTTGTTAAATTTGACAAACAAAAAATTGTTGGGTGGAGCTCCCAAAGACATTGAAATAATTGAGTATTTAATAAAAATTAGGATGTGGAAAGACTATTCTGGCCCCCCTAAGATAGGGCACAAAATCACAGATGCGACAATACCGTCAATCCGATACTATTGGGATAGGAACAATTCAGTATAGTTTCTTGGTACATAAGGCTTCGCCATCCCTTTCGTTGTATGTATTTATAGGACTGCTCTTTTCTACAACAATATTGAAACAATCTGCAACTTGGACTTTGATGTTAACAATGACAATATAAGTTTTACCATCTCTATTTAATTCCTAATTGCCATATAAAGGAGAAAATATATATAACTCTTATACACTGACATTCAAAACAAAAAAGATACCAGATAATATAAATGATATAATAGGCACTAGCCTTACAAATGCTATTTCTAATGAGTTGAAGCACAAGTTATAAGTTATAAAAAACAAAGAGCCTACTAAGAGAAGTCTTTCCCATAATATGCTATACATATGTTAAAACCATCGCATAAAACAAATGGTTGTTTCTAAAACCAAACAATTTTTTTTGTATAATAATATAATGCATACCATAAAAGTCATGCAATAGAAACATCCTAGGAATGATGAGCTAAACCTTTAATTTGGGCTTGTGAACAGTCAAACATGAAGTATCATTAACAGTGACAATATCTTCTTCTTTCTTAGCTATCTCCTTTTTATTCAGAGGCCTCTTCCGAACTTGCAGACACATGGCCAAAGTCAAGGAACACATTTTCATTAAGTTCAGGTAAAATATGATTTTGAGAAAATGGTGATCAGCCTAAGCCTCTCAGGGAGAATTTCTATCCAATCAGAAAGTTTTGAAACATAACAAGCATTAAGCAAAGACAAATGATAGTAAAATTTAGACCTTTTTGCACAACCTATCTGAAATAAAATATTCTGAAATAAGTGTACTAAAATGTTATGGAATTTATTATAAATAAATTTCTTTATGTTTGAACATATTATTATAGAAAATTTTGGATCGTAGAAAATCACAATATAATAGACAACAATTGATGTAGGCTGTAGCAGAAACAATGTAATGTGGAAGTCAAAAACAAAAATTAACGATACCCTTTCAAGAGTGACAGACTTGACAAGTATCAGATAGATTTTATTTTTCTTTCATTTTACTATTTTTAGGGCATATGGAACGTGCATAAGATCCTTGGCTAGCCCAGGAAATATTATAGTCAAAGAATGACATTTTCACAGTGCATATATCCAAGGCAGAACAACAAAAACCATATTCCAGTTGCTTATAGAGAGTGGCAAGAGCCACTTGGTTATCTTGCCCTATTTTTTAAAGTTCCTGGACCATACTACAATATGTTTTGCAGCTTATAATTGAAAAAACTCTAAATAACAACTAAAATCTTAAAGAAATGTACATCACACACATGGTTCTTCTGCCTAAGAAGGCAATAGCATATGTACATGCATTGGCATATCAAAGATTACTTTTCAATTCATTGAATTTAAATGCTTCTGGCAAAAAATGTGTTCACACAGTTTTCTGCCATAAGCATTCAAATTCAGCTATTATGGACTTTGGGAATATCTTGACTATTATTCTAAATTTGTTGTTAAAGGATTGACAGAATCTTCACAGCACACTCATCACCATTGCATTAATACTCAAGACAGATAAAACACAAATTACGGCTATTAAATTAGATATGGCTAAAGCATTAAATCAATGTGAATGGATGTTAAAAATACAAACATTACTACAATTTGGATTTGACTGCCAATTAATAGAATGTGTCTTTAGGAGCAATTCCATAGACACATTCTCCACTTTGGCTAATGTCTCTTGTAAAAGTGTATTTCATTCATTAGAGAGCAATATTATGATATCATTGATTTGTAATGATTTTCTATGTCCAGTTGCACTAATATAAACCACTTTGACTTATCTTTAATATTTGACAATAGATAATGAATTATCAATTGTCAGTTGTGTTCTGAATTCGATTGTGTACCAGTACATTTTATGCAAATTATGGCTATTTTATATATAATTTGTAACTATATATATATCACCATAACCAGATGAAATTTTTCACTAAAATAATAAAATACTTGCAATAGAAACATATCTTTAGATAGCAATGCTTCTTCCTGTGTGAGGCAATTGCACTCCAACTTTATAACCTCCAAAAACTGCATGCACATGCAAGCCAACAAAAAAAATAATTGAGTCAACTTGTAGGAGTATTTATATATATCATAACCACAAAATTGTTCATTAAAATTAAACAATAACACAAGCAATCAATATTCATTTACCTCTTCATGTTCCATGTTATGGGCTAAGGGAAGGATGACAGGGGACCACCTCCAAAACCACCTATTCACAAAGTAGGAACACCACAAGGACTTGCCTTCAAAGAAGCTGCAGAATAGGCATCAATATTACTATCTGCCCATTCTGATCGATGCTCTCGCAAGAATCGAACAAGTAATGGAGGCACATTCTGCAAATCCAAGGTGAGCAATCGAGACATGATTATAGTTGATCTCTTGAGCATAAATAGTGAAAAGGAAACAATGGTTATTGGATTGAACCTGTAGTAGCATGGATGCCTTGGCACTAAGGACACAACCTCCAAAAGCAGGAAGCCCATCAGGGGAAGCAAGATGTGAACCCAAAAGTTTGCTTGGAGAATAATTGATGAGAATGGTTACATCATCTACCTCATCACTTCCCATCAAAGACCAACCATCATCTGCAAAGGCATTAACAACCTCATTGAAGCCCCTGTCATCCAAGAAACAGTTAATCAAACAGTTTTATATATGGTCTCCACGTTCAGTAGTAAATCCATTACCCAGGCTGAAAATAGATGTTCTTTATTGTGGCCAATCAATGCATTCTTTGTAATCCAATTGGGTCCCACTAAGAAGCGAACTAGCAAGAAGACTGGTCAAAGATCACCATGTTGAAGGGATAGTGTTTCAGCTTCCACCGATAAGGTTAAGTCATGCCGAACTGAGGACATCGAGGAATCAAAGAGACCCCAAATTTAGTCATTCCGAAGTTGCATGGTCCCGCTGATAAGATGGACCCACCACAACTTCACTGCCAAGGGTTCAAACAAGCTAGCAGTTAGGAGACAACTGGTATCGGCAAGTCGAAGAGACTTCCAACCTAGTCACAACGACATCACCAAGTCCCATTGATAAGGGTTTAACACTCTTATCGCTATGTCGAAGAGACCACGTTTGGAGTCAGGCCGATATGGCAAGGTCCCACCGATGGAGGATATTGGGATATCAAGGGGACACCAAATGGACTCCCACTGATATGCAGATCTCCTACCGACGTTGTTTCCTTCCCGCCATTGAACTTCAAAGCACATCCATTAATGTTTTAAGTTAATGCAATTGGCAGGTGCTGAGCCAGACTCTAGGATCTTGGCTAGCATCTCCCATCTCAAGCTTTGGTGCCTTGGAACAGGTTTTTAATCCATAGAATAATATAAAATAAATCAATTCATAAAATAAATTCAAATATAAATTCATAAAATAAATTTATAAAAAATTCATAATAAAATGATTGCAGGATATGCATACAATGGATTTGTTGAAAGGCTTTAGAAATTTTAAAGTAAATGCAATTAGCTGGTGTAAAGCCAAATTCCACAACCTTTGCCAGCATCCTCCTTGCCTTTGTCAAAATGGGAGCTTTGGAATAGGGTATGGACATCCATCAAAACATAAAGGATAGAGGAATTTTGTCAGATGTTGTAGTTGCAACTGCCCTGTTAGACATGTATGCAAAATGTGGAAGCATACTACAACTGCCCTGTTAGACATGTATGCAAAATGTGGAAGCATAGACAAGGCACGTGAACGATTTGACATAATGCCTCAAAGAAATGTGGTCTCATGGACTGCAATGATTGCAGGATATGCACAAAATGGATTTGTTGAAAAGGCTTTAGAAATTTTAAAGCAAATGCAATTGGTTGGTCTAAAGCCAAATTCCACAACCTTTTCCAGCATCCTCCCTGCCTGTGTCAAAATGGGAGCTTTGGAATAGGTATGGACATCCATCAAAACATAAAGGATAGAGGAATTTTGTCAGATGCTGTCCACAATTAGATAGTTGCATCATGAGAATAAAATAGTTTATACATTTTAACAAAGTGGCATATTGACAACACAACAGTACACATGCACACCATACGAGGAAATTAACCAAATTGAAAAAGAGCACAAATCTGAACAACATACATACAAGTCTGATTGGAGGTTCTGAAAAAGAAGCAAGGACATTCCCATCTGCAATATGCCCAAATAGAATAGGATGTCCCAGTCCCATAACTGTAGACACATGACTATAATGCATCATCTCAGAAGTCCCTACAGAGAGAAGCCAGCCACACGCCTCAAAACATTTTAAAATAAAAGAGTTCAAAAGGTTAAAAATAAAAAGGTATGACCTAAATTCATTAAAACTATCCCTAAGCAAGGGGAAAAAAATGCTCACCATGGATTCATAATTTCATTGGAAGGTGACTTCTTTCAATCTTTTGGATTGTGGATGAGCAAATTTTCATTTTGTTAATTCAGGAGTTAGGACTCTATATCTGTTTCAGAGAGATGTAATTGTGAACTTTGTTTTGGTTCATGACAATAACAAAAACTAGAGAGAAAGGGGAAGAAAATTCTTAGAGTAACCGAGAATAAGTTTCTTTCTTTCCCTTACTCAAAATTTCATAATCAAAGCACATTCCAAAATCAATTTTGCCCTCCTGATAAAATCTTTTCACCACCTAGCACCTTGTGGATGATTCTCAAGGGACATTTTGTTGAAAATGACTTGCCATGCCTAAAAATTCACCACAGCAAGTACTAACTTCAAAAAATTTCAACTGCCTCAGTTTACAATTTCTTACAAGTTGAATATGTAGATTTTTCCCATTTAAGAAAGGAAACAAATAGTAATAGTAATACATTATACACCTAATTAAAATGGAACAAAAGAAAATCATGCATCAACTGTTTGACTTATTGGTCTTACTACAAGTAATTAAAATGGTACTACACAAATGCATGCATCACCTGCAAAGATTTTAATAGCCTTACAAGAGGGAATTTATATCACTATGACTTATTTGCATTACCTCTTGTAGGAATGGCCTAGAATTGTTTCTCAAAAAAGAATGCTTTGGTGGAACTTGAGGAATTCTTTTCTTTGGTTAGGGTTATGGTTAAAATAATAGTCAGAATTATGATTAAGGTAAGGGTTACAATTAGGATTATTGTTAGATTTAAAATTAGGGTTATTGTAGAGTAGAATCAGAGTTATGATTAGAAATAATTATTATAATTTAAATTAATTATTCTGATTTAAAGCATAAAATAATAAACATTTATAGTAATATAATAATAATATAAATAAATTATTACAATATTTACTAATATTCTACTACTTTATTATGATTTAAAATTATTAAAGTATACAATAATTACAATTATATTTTAAAATAAATTGATTAAAAGAGGAGATGGATACTTGTGGGCCTACTTTAGATATATTTTTTAAATATAGCTATACTAGTATCACTATGACTTATTTGCATTACCTCTTGTAGGAATGGCCTAGAATTGTTTCTCAAAAAAGAATGCTTTGGTGGAACTTGAGGAATTCTTTTCTTTGGAAATAAACGCTTGATCTGCAATTATCAGTGGAAAGAAACAAAATTAAGTTTTTAAGGAGTAAAATACTTTTCTAAATTGATCAAAAGAATTACTGATCCAAATATTCATTGTCAATTTGAAAAAATGTCCATGTTTTACGGTTTTACTAAATTTAACTCTAGTGAACAGAATGTGATTACTGAAGCACAGCAATAGATTCTTGACATTACTACAAGCAATTAAAGACAGAATAGCTTGAAACAATTCTATCCCTCATTAATCCTAAACACAGTAAACACAAAAAAATTGTTGTCCAACAATAGTAAGGCACTTAGGAAGGAACGAAAACCACCTTTTTTTTGCTTGTTAACAGAAACAAGCATATTAGCAACAGTCAATTTTTTCTTTGGAAAATTACTTAACAAAAGAAGAGAAGCATGTCTCATATAAAATGTGGTTTAGTTTCAAGAGGAGGGTACAAGGTATGCATCCTTTCATTGAAGGAGATTATCTTGTGGCTTGAATGATCCCAAGTTAAAGTAGATTAGATTAGGTATTTCCTCCCCCTAATCAACAAAACAGCAAATTTAAGAATCCGGTATATGGGTTGGAAGTAACATAGAAAACAGTTATCATTAAAAACAGTCCCTTGGTTCAAATAATTGTAGGAGAAATAAATTTTGAGAGAAAACACAAAGACTAGCCGCACACAACAAAAGCAAAAGAAAAAATGAAAGAAATTATACAATTGTCCGGCTCCATGGATCACAAAAGTTAGCGAGTGAGTCTCGAAAGTAAGGCAAGTACAGACTGATAAATAAGACGCCTGAAATGAAATCCAACTAACGAAATGAAGTATTTACTAAAAATGAAGGAGACTAAACAGAAATGGGCAAACCTACAAAATTCTGTCTATACTATAAGTATATACTATATAGTATGCACATGATCCTATACAAAATTCTGTCTATACTATAAGTATATACTATATAGTATGCACATGATCCTATATACAACCCATATAATAAGAAATTACCTGCAAAAAGAGTAATAAATAGAGGAGCAAGTTAACCAATCCTGGGATGAGGTAAATTCCTCCTCCCGGTAGCTCCTCTGACAACCAAGGCTCGCATAGAAAAAAACTCGTGAACTGTTTGACAGAATGCATCAAAGAGATGTAATCTCATGGAATGCAATAATTTTAGGATATTCACAAAATGGATCTGTTGAAAACGCTCTAGAAAATTTAAAGCAAATGCAATTGGCTGGTGTAAAGCCAAATTCCACAACCTTTGCCAGCATCCTCCCTGCCTGTGTCAAAATGGGAACTTTGGAATAGGATGGACATCCATCAAAACATAAAGGATAGAGGAATTTTGTCATGTTGTAGTTGAAATTGCCTTGTTAGACATGTATGCAAAATGTGGAAGCATAAACAAGGCACATGAACTGTTTGACAGAATGCCTCAAAGAAATGTGGTCTCATGGACTGCAATAATTGCAGGATATGCACAAAATGGATTTGTTGAAAAGGCTTTAGAAATTTTAAAACAAATGCAATTGGCTGGTGTAAAGCCAAATTCCACAACCTTTGCCAGCATTCCCCCTGCCTGTGTCAAAATAGGAGCTTTGGAATAGGGTATGGACATCCATCAAAACATAAAGGATAGAGGAATTTTATCAGATGTTGTAGTTGCAACTGCCTTGTTAGACATGTATGCAAAATGTGCAAGCATAAACAGGGCACATGAACTGTTTGACAGAATGACTCAAAGAAATGTGGTCTCATGGACTGCAATAATTGCAGGATATACACAAAATGGATTTGTTGAAAAGGCTTTAGAAATTTTAAAGCAAATGCAATTCGCTGGTGTAAAGCCAAATTCCACAACCTTTGCCAGCATCCTCCCTGCCTGTGTAAAAATGGGAGCTTTGGAATAGGGTATGGAAATCCATCAAAACATAAAGGATAGAGGAATTTTGTCAGCTGTTGTAGTTGCAACTGCCCTGTTAGATATGTATGCAAAATGTGGAAGCATAGACAAGGCACGTGAACTGTTTGACAGAATGCCTCAACGAAATGTGGTCTCATGGACTGCAATGATTGCAGGATATGCACAAAATGGATTTGTTGAAAAGGCTTTAGAATTTTTAAAGCAAATGCAATTGGCTGGTGTAAAGCCAAATTCCACAGCCTTTGCCAGCATCCTCCCTGCCTGTGTCAAAATGGGAGCTTTGGAATAGGGTACGGACATCCATCAAAACATAAAGGATAGAGGAATTTTGTCAGATGTTGCAGTTCCAACTGCCCTGTAAGACATGTATGCAAAATGTAGAAGCATAGACAAGGCACGTGAACTGTTTGACAGAATGCCTCAAAGAAATGTGGTCTCATGGACTGCAGTGACTACAGGATATGCACAAAATGGATTTGTTGAAAAGGCTTTAGAAATTTTAAAGAAAATGCAATTGGCTAGTGTAAAGCCAAATTCCACAACCTTCGCCAGCATCCTCCTTGCCTGTGTCAAAATGGGAGCTTTGGAATAGGGTATGGACATCCATCAAAACATAAACGATAGAGGAATTTTGTCAGATGTTGTAGTTACAATTGCCCTGTTAGACATGTATGCAAAATGTGGAAGCATAGACAAGGCACGTGAACTATTTGACAGAATGCCTCAAAGAAATGTGGTCTCATTGACTGCAATAATTGCAGGATATGCACAAAATGGATTTGTTGAAAAGGCTTTAGAAATCTTAAAGCAAATGCAATTGGCTAATGTAAAGCCAAATTCCACAACCTTTGCCAGCATCCTCCCTACCTAGGGTATGGATGTCCATCAAAACATAAAGGATAGAGGAATTTTGTCAGATGTTGTAGTTCCAACTGCCCTGTTAGACATGTATGCAAAATACAGAAGCATAGACAAGGCACATGAACTGTTTAACAGAATGCCTCAAAGAAATGTGGTCTCATGGATTGCAATGACTGCAAGATATGCACAAAATGGATTTGTTGAAAAGGCTTTAGAAATTTTAAAGCAAATGCAATTGGCTGAGGTAAAGCCAAATTCCACAACCTTTGCCAGCATCCTCCTTGCCTGTGTCAAAATGGGAGCTTTGGAATAGGGTATGGACATCCATCAAAACATAAAGGATAGAGGAATTTTGTCAGATGTTGTAGTTGCAATTGCCCTGTTAGACATGTATGCAAAATGTGGAAGCATAGACAAGGAACGTGAATTGTTTGACAGAATGCCTTAAAGAAATGTGGTCTCATAGACTGCAATAATTGCAGCATATGCACAAAATGGATTTGTTGAAAAGGCTTTAGAAATTTTAAAGCAAATGCAATTGGCTGGTGTAAAGCCAAATTCCACAACCTTTGCCAGCATCCTCCCTGCCTGTGCCAAAATGGGAGCTTTGGAATAGGGTATGGACATCCATCAAAACATAAAGGATAGAGGAATTTTGTCAGATCTTGTAGTTCCAACTGCCCTGTTAGACATGTATGCAAAATGTGGAAGCATAGACAAGGCACGTGAACTGTTTGATAGAATGCCTCAAAGAAATGTGGTCTCATGGACTGCAATGACTGCAGGATATGCACAAAATGGATTTGTTGAAAAGGCTTTAGAAATTTTAAAGCAAATGCAATTGGCTGGTGTAAAGCCAAATTCCACAACCTTTGCCAGCATCCCCCTTGCCTGTGTCAAAATGGGAGCTTTGGAATAGGGTATGGACACCCATCAAAACATGAAGGATAGAAGAATTTTGTCATGTTGTAGTTGCACTTGCCCTGTTAGACATGTATGCAAAATGTCGAAGCATAGACAAGGCATGTGAATTGTTTGACAGAATGCCTCAAAGAAATGTGGTCTCATGGACTGCAATAATTGCAGGATATGCACAAAATGGATTTGTTGAAAAGGCTTTAGAAATTTTAAAGCAAATGCAATTTGCTGGTGTAAAGCCAAATTCCACAACCTTTGCCAGCATTCTCCCTGCCTGTTTCAAAATGGGAGCTTTGGAATAGCATATGGACATCCATCAAAACATAAAGGATAGAGGAATTTTGTCAGATGTTGTAGTTGCAACTTCTTTGTTAGACATGTATGCAAAATGTGGAAGCATAGACAAGGCACGTGAATTGTTTGACAGAATGCCTCAAAGAAATGTTGTCTCATGGACTACAATGATTGCAGGATATGCACAAAATGGATTTGTTGAAAAGGCTTTAGAAATTTTAAAGCAAATGCAATTGGCTGGTGTAATTCCAAATTCCACAACCTTTGCCAGCATCCTCCCTGCCTGTGTCAAAATGGGAACTTTGGAATAGGGTATGGACATCCATCAAAACATAAAGGATAGAGGAATTTTGTCAGATGTTGTAGTTGCAACTGCCCTGTTAGACATGTATGCAAAATGTCGAAGCATAGACAAGGCACGTGAACTGTTTGACAGAATGCCTCAAAGAAATGTGGTCTCATGGACTAGAATGACTGCAGGAAATGCACAAAATGGATTTGTTGAAAAGGCTTTAGAAATTTTAAAGCAAATGCAATTCGCTGGTGTAAAGTCAAATTCCACAACCTTTGCCAGCATCCTCCCTGACTGTGTCAAAATGGGAGCTTTGGAATAGGGTATGGAAATCCATCAAAACATAAAGGATAGAGGAATTTTGTCATGTTGTAGTTGAAATTGCCTTGTTAGACATGTATGCAAAATGTGGAAGCATAGACAAGGCACATGAACTGTTTGACAGAATGCCTCAAAGAAATGTGGTCTCATGGACTGCAATAATTGCAGGATATGCACAAAATGGATTTGTTGAAAAGCCTTTAGAAATTTTAAAGCAAATGCAATTGGCTGGTGTAAAGCCAAATTCCACAACCTTTGCCAGCATCCTCCCTACCTATGTCAAAATGGGAGCTTTGGAATAGGGTATGGACATCCATCAAAACATAAAGGATAGAGGAATTTTGTCAAATGTTGTAGTTGCAACTGCCTTGTTAGACATGTATGCAAAATGTGGAAGCATAGACAGGGCACATGAACTGTTTGACACAATGCCTCAAAGAAATGTGGTCTCATGGACTGCAATAATTGCAGGATATGCACAAAATGGATTTGTTGAAAAGGCTTTAGAAATTTTAAAGCAAATGCAATTCACTGGTGTAAAGCCAAATTCCACAACCTTTGCCAGCATCCTCCCTGCCTATGTCAAAATGGGAGCTTTGGAATAGGGTATGGAAATCCATCAAAACATAAAGGATAGAGGAATTTTGTCCGCTGTTGTAGTTGCAACTGCCCTGTTAGACATGTATGCAAAATGTGGAAGCATAGACAAGGCACGTGAACTGTTTGACAGAATGCCTCAAAGAAATGTGGTCTCATGGACTGCAATGATTGCAGGATATGCACAAAATGGATTTGTTGAAAAGGCTTTAGAATTTTTAAAGCAAATGCAATTGGTTGGTGTAAAGCCAAATTCCACAGCCTTTGCCAGCATCCTCCCTGCCTGTGTCAAAATGGGAGCTTTGGAATAGGGTACGGACATCCATCAAAACATAAAGGATAGAGGAATTTTGACAGATGTTGTAGTTCAAATTGCCCTGTAAGACATGTATGCAAAATGTAGAAGCATAGACAAGGCACGTGAACTGTTTAACAGAATGCCTCAAAGAAATGTGGTCTCATGGACTGCAATGACTATAGGATATGCACAAAATGGATATGTTGAAAAGGCTTTAGAAATTTTAAAGCAAATGCAATTGGCTAGTGTAAAGCCAAATTCCACAACCTTCACCAGCATCCTCCTTGCCTGTGTCAAAATGGGAGCTTTGGAATAGGGTATGGACATCCATCAAAACATAAAGGATAGAGGAATTTTGTCAGATGTAGTTGCAATTGCCCTGTTAGACATGTATGCAAAATGTGGAAGCATAGACAAGGCACGTGAACTATTTGACAGAATGCCTCAAAGAAATGTGGTCTCATGGACTGCAATAATTGCAGGATATGCACAAAATGGATTTGTTGAAAAGGCTTTAGAAATTTTAAAGCAAATGCAATTGGATAGTATAAAGCCAAATTCCACAACCTTTGCCAGCATCCTCCCTGCCTAGGGTATGGACATCCATCAAAACATAAAGGATAGAGGAATTTTGTCAGATGTTGTAGTTCCAACTGCCCTGTTAGACATGTATGCAAAATATGGAAGCATAGACAAGGCACGTGAACTGTTTGACAGAATGCCTCAAAGAAATGTGGTCTCATGGACTGCAATGATTGCAGGATATGCACAAAATGGATTTGTTGAAAAGGCTTTAGAAATTTTAAAGCAAATGCAATTGGCTGAGGTAAAGCCAAATTCCACAACCTTTGCCAGCATCCTCCTTGCCTGTGTCAAAATGGGAGCTTTGGAATAGGGTATGGTCATCCATCAAAACATAAAGGATAGAGGAATTTTGTCAGATGTTGTAGTTGCAATTTCCCTGTTAGACATGTATGCAAAATGTGGAAGCATAGACCAGGCACGTGAATTGTTTGACAGAATGCCTCAAAGAAATGTGGTCTCATAGACTGCAATAATTGTAGGATATGCAAAAAATGGATTTGTTGAAAAGGTTTTAGAAATTTTAAAGCAAATGCAATTGGCTGGTGTAAAGCAAATTCCGCAACCTTTGCCAGCATCCTCCCTGCCTGTGCCAAAATGGGAGCTTTGGAATAGGGTATGGATATCCATCAAAACATAACGGATAGAGGAATTTTGTCAGATGTTGTAGTTCCAACTGCCCTGTTAGACATGTATGCAAAATGTGGAAGCATAGACAAGGCACGTGAACTGTTTGATAGAATGCCTCAAAGAAATGTGGTCTCATGGACTGCAATGACTGAAGGATATGCACAAAATGGATTTGTTGAAAAGGCTTTAGAAATTTTAAAGCAAATGCAATTGGCTGGTGTAAAGCCAAATTCCACAACATTTGCCAGCATCCTCCTTGCCTGTGTCAAAATGGGAGCTTTGGAATAGGGTATGGACATCCATCAAAACACAAGGGTTAGAGGAATTTTGTCATGTTGTAGTTGCAATTGCCCTGTTAGACATGTATGCAAAATGTGGAAGCATAGACAAGGCATGTGGACTTTTTGACAGAATGCCTCAAAGAAATGTGGTCTCATGGACTGCAATAATTGCAGGATATGCACAAAATGGATTTGTTGAAAAGGCTTTAGAAATTTTAAAGCAAATGCAATTGGCTGGTGTAAAGCCAAATACCACAACCTTTGCCAGCATCCTCCCTGCCTGTTTCAAAATGGGAGCTTTGGAATAGCATATGGACATCCATCAAAACATAAAGGATAGAGGAATTTTGTCAGATGTTGTAGTTGCAACTTCCCTGTTAGACATGTATGCAAAATGTGGAAGCATAGACAAGGCACCTGAATTGTTTGACAGAATGCCTCAAAGAAATGTTGTCTCATGGACTGCAATGATTGCAGGATATGCACAAAATGGATTTGTTGAAAAGGCTTTAGAAATTTTAAAGCAAATGCAATTGGCTGGTGTAAAGCCAAATTCCACAACCTTTGCCAGCATCCTCCCTGCATGTGTCAAAATGAGAGCTTTGGAATAGGGTATGGACATCCATCAAAACATAAAGGATAGAGGAATTTTTTCAGATGTTGTAGTTGCAACTGCCCTGTTAGACATGTATGCAAAATGTCGAAGCATAGACAAGGCACGTGAACTGTTTGACAGAATGTCTCAAAGAAATGTGGTCTCATGGACTGCAATGACTGCAGGAAATGCACAAAATGGATTTGTTGAAAAGGCTTTAGAAATTTTAAAGCAAATGCAATTGGCTGGTGTAAAGCCAAATTCCGCAACCTTTGCCAGCATCTTCCCTGCCTGTGTCAAAATGGGAGCTTTGGAATAGGGTATGGACATCCATCAAAACATAAAGGATAGAGGAATTTTGTCAGATGTTGTAGTTCCAACTGCCCTGTTAGACATGTATGCAAAATGTCGAAGCATAGACAAGGCACATGAACTGTTTGATAGAATGCCTCAAAGAAATGTGGTCTCATGGACTGCAATGACTGCAGGATATGCACAAAATGGATTTGTTGAAAAGGCTTTAGAAATTTTAAAGCAAATGCAATTGGCTGGTGTAAAGCCAAATTCCACAACCTTTTCCAGCATTCCTCCTTGCCTGTGTCAAAATGGGAGCTTTGGAATAGGGTATGGACATCCATCAAAACATAAAGGATAGAGGAATTTTGTCAAAGGTTGTAGTTGCAATTGCCCTGTTAGACATGTATGCAAAATCTCGAAGCATTGACAAGGCACGTGAACTGTTTGACAGAATGCCTCAAAGATATGTGGTCTCATGGACTGCAATGACTGTAGGATATGCACAAAATGGATTTGTTGAAAAGGCTTTAGAAATTTTAAAGTACATGCAATTGGCTGGTGTAAAGCCAAATTCCACAATCTTTGCCAGCATCCTCCCTGCCTCTGTCAAAATGGGAGCTTTGGAATAGGGTATGGACATCCATCAAAATATAAAGGATAGAGGAATTTTGTCAGATGTTGTAGTTGCAACTAACCTGTTAGACATGTATGCAAAATGTGGAAGCATAGACAAGGCACGTGAACTGTTTGACAGAATGCCTGAAAGAAATGTGGTCTCATGGACTGCAATGACTGCAGGATATGCATAAAATGGATTTGTTGAAAAGGCTTTAGAATTTTTAAAGCAAATGCAATTGGCTGGTGTAAAGCCAAATCCCACAACCTTTGCCAGCATGTCTGTGTGAAAATGGGAGCTTTGGAATACGGTATGGACATCCATCAAAACATAAAGGATAGAGGAATTTTATCAGATGTTGTAGTTGCAACTGCCCTGTTAGACATGTATTGAAAATGTGGAAGCATAGACAAGGCATGTGAATTGTTTGACAGAATGCCTCAAAGAAATGTGGTCTCATGGACTGCAATGATTGCAGGATATGCACAAAATGGATTTGTTGAAAAGGTTTTAGAATTTTTAAAGCAAATGCAATTGGTTGGTGTAAAACCAAATTCAACAACCTTTGCCAGCATCCTCCTTGCCTGTGTCAAAATGGGAGCTTTGGAATAGGGTATGGACATCCATCAAAACATAAAGGATAGAGGAATTTTGTCAGATGTTATAGTTCCAACTACCCTGTTAGACATGTATACAAAATGTGGAAGCATAGGTAAGGCACATGAACTATTTGACAGAATGCCTCAAAGAAATGTGGTCTCATGGACTGCAATGATTGAAGTTTATGCACAAAATGGATTTGTTGAAAAGCCTTTAGAAATTTTAAAGCAAATGCAATTGGCTGGTGTAAAGCCAAATTCCACGACGTCTGGCAGCATCCTCCTTGCCTGTGTCAAAATGGGAGCTTTGGAATAGGGTATGGACATCCATCAAAACATAAAGGATAGAGGAATTTTATCAGATGTTGTGGTTGTAACAGCCCTGTTAGACATGTATGAAAGATGTGGAAGCATAGACAAGGCACGTGAACTGTTTGACAGAATGGCTCAAAGAAATGTGGTCTCATGGACTACAATAATTGTAGGATATGCACAAAATGGATTTGTTGAAAAGGCTTTAGAAATTTTAAAGTAAATGCAATTGGTTGGTGTAAAGATGAAAACATGAAAGAAAATAAATGCATGTTTCCAGCTTTTGTGTGAATAAATGTAACATCTAGAAAAGTTAAGGTGGGTATCCATGGAACAAACGCTAATCCTAAATCTTAGGAATTTAGATCCTCTGTAACATTTAAAGAAATACTAGACATGCAATCATCTAGTTCAAAGATAAGAACTAAAAGCAAGGTTATTAGCAGTGAGATCAATTAGAATAAACTGAATAAAACCAAAACAATAAGCACCACATGTAAATGTCTAAGATCATTTGGCTGAAGGTATTGCTTGATCATTAACAGTGATTTCTGAAACATCAAAATACAGTGGCAGACTACAGCTCCAATATAGACACTATGTTTAGTTGGAACATAACTAAACTAGCATGCCTGTACACATAAATGCAACATGGCCTCCTCTGTGGATTTGAACTCAAACCAAAAAATACCATACTTACTTGGCTGTGGATCAAAGTGTGTGACTCTAAATTTAGGGAATCTAAATGAAAGGTTTAACATAAATATTATATTACCCTAAACATTTGGCAAACACGAATGAAATACAGAGTTTTTACATAGTGGAAATCTTTAAATCCAAAGATATAGTACTACCTTACAAACCCTAACATCGTTAGATGCCAAAATCCAATTTAAACCAAGTCAAAGAAACCTAAATCTGTACATAGCATTGATTGATCCATGCTAGGATCTCAGAATTTGAGACTGGGGACATTATAGCCATTGCCATAACTACAATTTGTTATCCAGACAAAATACAACCGACAAACAAACTAATATTTATCTATAGTTACGTCATCGATAGAAAATAGATAAAACTCATGTCGAAAGCATGAGTTGAACTAAAGCCAAGGATGCCAATGCAAATACAAGTGAAAAGAAACTAAGACTTAAGCATGCCAAAGCAAATACAAATCTGCAAGTAAAAAGAAAGTAAAGATTTGTACTTTTACATGTTTGATGAAAACATATTGTGAAAGAAATCATGCAATTATTAAGTTAATGTGTCTATTATGGTGGTGTCTTACATTTCTTCTCTGTGAATAGAAAAATAATTTGTCTTTAGTTTCTTCTAATTATGTTAATTTTTGTATTAAATGAGGTTAACACTTTAATGGGGGGTGGCTCGCATTAGTTATAATATATGAATTGACATGGTCTCTTCATTATCTAAAAAACTGACATACCTCTTATCTCATGTTGCACACTGTTAAATGATTATGACAGTTTCATTGTTTTCCTTGGCAATCACTACTCTTTTACTAACTTTAGTCATTGTGTACAGGTTTAACACTATGTTGACTATCGCACATCTTTGCACACTATCTAACCTTTGGACTTGAGCACAACATCCTCATCAAGCCTTCATTTGACATGTCTGCTAGGGCTTTGAAGGGTTTAGGGTTTTAGGCTCTAAAATTATGTGCTCAGACCTTTGTATACAGTATCACTGTCTCTTGCACCATTGCATTGTCTTCTATAGCATCTCTGTGACACCTATGCAGGCTTGTTTATTGTTTTCTTCATGCTCTTGATAGTTTTCTCTAATAGCGATGTCATTGTCTTCTTTGTTGCATTGTCACAGTGTCCCTTACTGTCTCTCATACTGTAGGGTCTTTAAAGAAAGGATGGAGTCCAAAACTAAGACATAGACCTTATAACACTATCCACTGTCCCTTTTTGCATGGTCTAAAACCTCTATCTCAGTGATCTTTGTCACTGTCCTCTTATGATATTTCTACAGGTTTGCCTAGAATGATTGTGAAAGACAAACAAATGACAAGACTTTAACATTTAGCAGTCCTTCAAATGGTTCAAGTAGTCATAATTACTAGACCTAACAATGCCTTCATCCTGCTCTGCATCTTCATTTTTGTTCATCTTATAGGGATCTCTGGTTCTTTATTCTCATTCCAAAACTTGTAAGGCTCTTCCATTCCTCTTGACAAGTACTCTATTTTAGCAATTTTTTTATGATAATGTTGTGCATGAAAGGGAAGACCTTCTTGAAATGAATGTGCAAAAAATATATGAGTAAATTCATTTGAGATGCAAGACTGCACAAAGAATAGAAGCAAATTCATTTGAATGCATGACTGTAGAGAGAATAAATGTAAATTCGTTTGAGATGCAAGACTGAAGAACACCAAAGGTATAACTCACCTATCATTGATCTTGCTCTGTCTCTGCTGCTCAGTTGTAGAGTGCTTGGACTTGGGAGTGTTGGCTCTCTGATCATTGCTTTTTCCATCTACTTTTGATGGTGCTTCACCTGAAATTAAATATTATCATTTTAGATGTAAAACCTTTGTGAAATGCACTTACATAATACTTGTCTTTGGAGATATTGAATCTAGCAATGGAAGCAGCTTGATTTGCAAGCTCTCCTGGTTCTCCTATTTTAGATGAGGGAGAAATCAACACAGCTGTTGCAAGAGTCCGTAGATGTCTACCTTATTTAGCATCCACTATCTCAAACAACATTTGGTCATCTTGAAGATTGAAAATTAATTTTTCTATTGGAGCATCTTCACTGCCTTCCCAAACAATCCTATCTACCCAAGAACCATCCAACAAATAAGGCCCCAAACCCTATAGCAAAAAATAGTGTTCCAGAAGAGCAAAGACGAAGGGAAAAAGTGATAATAGAGAAAAAAATATTTATGAAAAGAGAGATTACATAGGTTTTGAGGAGGGTGATGTCATCATCATCCAAAGGGCGAGGGTTGCTATTGTCATTGATAATGTCTTCTAGATCAGTAGAGCCATGGCTGTACCAAACCCTTTGTGAAAACCAACTGACCGGCCCCTTGCCATCTTCTTTCGTCAATTTGATCAATCTGGAGCAGGCTAAACTTCTTTGGAAATTTGAATACAGTTTACTATTTTGCCCGTGCTTGTGAATTGAAATTTAATTATTTTATGTCAAATTATACACAGGCATGATTGATTAACTTACCCAAAATTGGATTTGATTTAAAGTCATCTCAATGGGTTTTAAGTGACAAATCAATTTGAATGTATATTCCATAAGGTGCCTCATGTTGTTTTCATATTTTAATCTTATTGAGAACTTATAGACTTCTTAATTGTATTGGGAACTTATAAGGTTCTTAGGTAAGACACACAACCAAAACCCTCAAGATGGGAAAATTTGCCTACGGCAATGCCCAAAATATGTAATGGAGCGTCATTGGTGAAGAACTATGAATATCATTTTTATTGTCGAGAGGAAAGTCCATGTATGCACTGTAGAATGATGCCATGTACCAATCACAGGGCCATGGGGAGAAGCTTTGACATGTGCCAATGAAGAGACTAGCGATCGAACATGTAGTATTAGATCTATAATTTGTGTGAGGAGATTGATGGATTAGTTGACCAACACATGGCAACTAATCAAAAACTAAATGATGTAAGTTTAGCTACCAAATCTTTTGGTTCACCACTATATATTCATTAATGACCACACAACTTAGGTGGGGTAGCGGATGTCAATTATTAATGATTTAGGTTGTCAAAGTTAAGATGAAGGGTAATGTCAAATCAAAACATAAGTTCCATGTAATTGAAGTCATGTCTAATTGTTGTGATGTTAGGATCAATATCTAATGGATTGCGCTTAGTAGCCAATCCCAAAGCTGATCACACATGGTTTGGCCACTATGCATTGGCTAACCATAGAGTGCCACATGTCTAGGACTTTCTTGCCAAATTCAAATATGAACTTTGCATGCCACTAAGGCTTTTTTAAAACTTCCAAAGTCTTTAACCATATTTTTTAATCATTCTAAAGGTATTTAGACTATATAGCATACCAATATAAAGGCTTGGAACAATGTCAATAGCCTCCCTAATAATGTTTATGAATCTGCATTGGTTGTCAAAGGCAATATTTATGAATGCCTTTAGTAACCTACTATGCTTGGGTGTGAAAGTATACTTTGCATCTTCTATTATATAATATAATATATATTATATATATAATAATAATATATATTATATAATAATATAATAGGGTAAGTGCAAGAAGATGGGGGGCCAAAAGGGGTCTTAAGTGGCCACTTTTTTTCTGAAATCAGGAAATGCTGGCCTTGGATGAGAAATTGAGCATAGTTACACTCAAAATTTGTAGATGCAACCAAAACAATGTTCGTAGTGCTCCGAGTCTACTTTCTAAACTACTATTTTTTTTTGAAAATGGCATAGATTAAGGGGTTCAAAAGAGGGAGCCACAGAAATTGGTGTTGTTTCTGTCAAAAAACATAACATAGCATGTTTTGTGGCTCCCTCAAAAGGTCAACTTTTTTTTGGTATTTTTAAAATTGCTTCAACGAGAAAGCTAATAGCACGTAATTTATGCCCAATTTTTCTGATAAATTTTTGATGAATATTTGATTTTTTACTAATTTTCAAAGTGGACACATCCTAAAAAGCAGAATTTTGGCCGTGCTACCCCTATAAATTTTGAAAACTAATTGAAAATCATTTTTTTCTTTTTTTAATATGTGTAGAATGGAGTCTAGTTTCTAAATATGTAATTTTTTTGAAATTTCAATGAATAGTTAATTTACAATGAAAAAAAGACCAAACAGTGGTTTTTGCCCAAAAACAAACACACAAACAAAAGAAATTAAAGATGAAAGGCTTAACATTGTTAAAATGTGAAAAAAATCACATCGTCAAATAGCTAAGAGAAAGCCTAACATTACCTAGGTGTTCGATTTGTTTGACCTTGAAACACGTGCAAATCTGAGGGTTAGCACGAACGAAATTATGTGAAATCTTGAAAAATATGGAAAAATACGTCTGTGGATGTTGAAAAGGCACTCCAAGCCTTTGGGTTGGAAATCCAAAGCAAATCCCAAGCCCAAGGCTTGGGATTCCCAAAGCAAAACATAACGCGAGTGCGTTATAAGGTGCTCGCATTATGGTTTGCTTTGCATTTTCCCCTTTCTGAAAAAGTTTGTGTTGTTTGTCATGTTTTACATAACGTGAGCGCGTTATAACGCGCTCGTGTTATGTTCCCCTTGAATTTTTTTATGTTCAAGGTTATTAATCATGTATGTATGTATGTATAGTGTCGAGGGTAGAGGAGGGTAGAGATGGGAGTGAGCTAGATAGGGGAGGAGAGGGGTGGATAAGGATTGAGTGATTAAGGTTTAAGGTTGAGGGTTGAGGGTTTAGGGATAGGATTTAGAGTTTAGGGATAAGGGATTAGAGTTTAGGACCTTGAGGGATTAGGGTTTAGGGTTGAGGCTTTAGGGATAGCGTTTAGGGTTAAGGGTCAAGGGATTAGGGTTAAGGTAGAGTGTTGAGGGTAGAGGGATTAGGGATAGGGTTTAGGGTTGAAAGTTTAGGGTTGAGGGATTAGGGTTTAACGTATAGTTTTGAGGGTTGAGGGTTTAGGGATAGGGTTTACGATTTAAGGTTTAAGTGTTGAGGGTTGAGGATTTAGGGATAGGGTTTATGGTTTAGGGATAAGGGATTAGGGTTTAGGGTTAAGGGATAAGGGTACCATAAATTATAATTAGGGATTAGGGTTTATGGTTTAGGGACTAGGGATTAGGGTTTAGGGTTTAGGGATGTACAATTAAGGGGTACCATAAATAAATTGGAATTTAGGAAGGGTTGGGAAAATTTTGTGAATCATCATGGGCTGGAGATTAGAGATTTTGTTGTGTTCAAGTACATATCCAAGTCATAATTTAAGGTTAATATATTTCAAAGAACAGGGTGTGTGAAAAACATCAATGCTCTTTGGCTTATGAATACCAACATTGATACAGATAAAAGATGCCCTTCTTCTAACAGAGTATACAGTTCAAGTGAATTGATGGGCATCAAATTGTCGAATGAGTTGGTTTAATGGGCGTGCCTCCTTCTTTAAGGCCTAGGTGGGCAGGAGTGGGATGTACAATTAAGGGGTACCATAAATAAACTATAATTTAGGCAGGGTTGGGAAAATTTTGTGAATCATCATGGGCTGGAGATTGGAGATTTCATTGTGTTCAAGTACATATCCAAGTCATATTTTAAGGTTAAGATATTTCAAAGAACAGGGTGTGTGAAAAATATCAATGCTCTTCAGCTTATGAATACCAACATTGATACAGATAAAAAATGCCCTTCTTCTAACAGAGGATGCAATTCAAGTCAACCAATAGGCAACAAGTTGCTAATCTTGAATTGGTTTCTGATCAAGAAAACAATGATGGTGTTGAAGCAATGGAAGAAAATTAAAATTGTAAGTCTAATTTAATTTATTTCAACTTTCAAAGCAGGTATTTGAATTGTAGCTTTACCTAGAGGATTGGTATAACAAAAACTTAATTATGTTACAAGCCTTTCTTTGAAGAACCTTGGACATTATGGACCCTATCATCTAGAAAAGCACATGACAGTGAACTCTGCCCCACCTTTCAAATCAGATATTTACCTTTTTATTCAATGAAAATGAAGTCACGGAATGTAAATCGACCATGCATACTAGTAAGATCAAATTCTCTACCTTCTATTCTTATCGCTCTTACTTTATTAAGAGAAGAGTGTCAAAAAGAGTGGGTTTAATTGTAAGCTAACATAAGGCAAAGCAGTTTTTTTATTACATTTTTTTCGGGGATCTCTAATAGTCTAATATAATGCAGTCTTCTCTAATATGAACATCTGCATTTGTGTGAATGCTAAGCTTTAATATAGTAGAGTATTAAATCAATGCAATCAGCTATTTATTGGGTTAAAATAACTTAGTTTTTGTAATGGTTTGGGAATGCAGGAGTTGCCAAAAATAGTTGAATGTCCTCTACAATTACCAAGAGAAAAAAGTTTAGTAGTTCTTGTGGATAGAGCCAGTAAACAATGGGAGATTATTTCCCTGTTTCATAACAATATACCTCCCCTAAGTGCGGGGTGGACAACAAGAAACATAGATGTACCCCAATGCAAAGTTTTTCTCATAATGATCATCCTTCTGATTTCAATTGTTAATTACTCACTGTGGATCTACCATACACAAAGCTTTTCTCATAGTGTGTACACCTATTGGCATAATGAACCCTAGATGGACTAGAAAAACATGCCATATAACATTACTAACATTAAAAAAGTTCATAGCCATTTTTCTGACATATTCTTGCAACTTAGATATCTTTAAGAGAAGAGTGTAAAAAATGATGGGTTTAACAACCTAACATAAGGCAAAGCAGTTTTGTTGGGTTTAGGGATAGGGTTTAGGGTTTAGGGTTGAGGGATTAGGGTTTAGGGTTGAGGGATTATGGTTTAAGGTATAGTGTTGAGGGTTGAGGGTTTAGGGATAGGGTTTAGGGTTGACGGATTAGGGTTTAGGGTTGACGGATTAGGGTTTAATGTTGAGAGTTGAGGGTTGAGGGTTTAGGGATAGGGTTGATGGTCATAGGATTAGGGTTAAAGTAGAGTGTTGAGGGTAGAGGGATTAGGGATAGGGTTTAGGGTTGAAGGTTTAACGATTGAGGGTTGAGGCTTTAGGGCTGAGGGTTAAGGGATTGGGGTTTAAATTATAGTGTTGAGCATCGAGGGTTTATGGATAGGTTTTAGGGTTTAATTTTTAAGGGTTAAGGGTTGAGGGATAGGGTTTAGGGTTTAGGGATAAGGGATTAGGGTTTAAGGTATAGTGTCAAGGGTTGATGGTTTATGGATAGGCTTGATGGTCAAGGGATTAGGGTTAAAGAAAAGTGTCGAGGGTAGAGGGATTAGGGATAGGGTTTAGGGTTGAAGGTTTAAGGATTTAGGGTTGAGGCTTTAGGGATGAGGGTTAAGGGATTAGGGTTTAAGATATAGTGTCAAGTGTCGAGCATGTAGGGATAGGTTTTAGGGTTCAAGTTTTAAGGGTTAAGGGTCGAGGGATCAGAGTTAAGGGTTGAGGGATTAGGGTTTGACGTCGAGGGCATAAGGATTAGGGATAGGGTTGGAGGGTTTAGGGATAAGGGATTAGGGTTTAAGGTATAGTATCGAGCCTGTTGAGGGTTTAGGAATAGGAATAGCATTTAGGGTTTAGGGATAAGAGATTAGAGTTGAGGGCTGACATATTAGGGTTGAGGGTTGAGGGTTGAGGGATTAGGGTTTAGGGATAAGGTTGAGGGTTGAGGGTTGAGGGATTAGGGTTTAAGGTATAGTGTTAAGGGTTTAGGGATAGGGTTTAGGGTTGAGGGATTAGAGTGAAGGGTTGAGGGATTAGGATTTGATGTTGAGGGTTGAGGGTTGAGGGTTGAGGCTTTAGGGTTTAGGGTTTAGGGATAGGGTTGAGGGTCGAGGGATTAGAGTTAAGGGTTGAGGGATTAGGGTTTGACATTGAGGGTTGAGGGTTGAGGTTTTAGGGATAGGGTTGAGGGTCGAGGGATTAGGGTTAAAGTAGAGTGTCGAGGGTATAAGGATTAGGGATAGGGTTTATGGTTTAGGGATAAGGGATTAGGGTTTAGGGATAAGGGATTGGGGTTTAAGGTATAGTATCGAGCCCGTTGAGGGTTTAGGAATAGGGATAGTGTTTAGGGTTTAGGGTTGAGGGATTAGAGTTAAGGGTTGAGGGATTAGGATTTGACGTTGAGGGTTGAGGGTTGAGGCTCTAGGGTTTAGGGTTTAGGGATAGAGTTGAGGGTTGAGGGATCATACTTAAGGGTTGAGGGATTAGGGTTTGATGTTGAGGGTTGAGGACATTGAGGTTCGAGGGTTGAGGGATTAGGGTTAAAGTAGAGTGTCAAGGGTATAAGGATTAGGGATAGGGTTGGAGGGTTTAGGGATAAGGGATTAGGGTTTAAGGTATAGTATTGAGCCCGTTGAGGGTTTAGGAATAGGGATAGTGTTTAGGGTTTAGGGATGATGGATTAGAGTTGAGGGTTGAGGGTTTAGGGTTTAGGAATAAGGTTTAGGGTTGAGGTAGACAAGGAGCGACTGAGAGACATAGAGAGGGGAGAGGTAGAGAGGTGAGGGGGAAGAGATAAGTGAAATATAGAACATGAGCTAATGGAACTAGAGGTGAGATATTGTAAAGGTGCTATTGAAGGTGAGATAAGCACAAATATTTATGGATCAATCTATAGCAAGACAAAACGTGAGCGCATTATAACGTGCTCGTATTTTGTCCTTCAATAGAAATGGTAAAAAACTATTGACCTCCGTGTTCTAGGCCCACATGCTCTATTTTCATGCTAATTATGTGCGTGCGTCGACAAAAAAGAAGTGCTTTCATGCTATTGGGAAGTTCACATGTAGATTTTACACATTCTACCACCTTTGCATGATCTTTCCACCACCTTTTCTGCTTTGCCAACTTGAGAAGGAGGAAATAACATAGTTTTCACACCAAGTTTGATATATATCTATTCAAGTTTCAATTTTTGTAGTGTTGCAATGTTAATTGTGATTCAATTTTAGGAATTTAACATTATAGATTGGTTAATAGTATTGTTATTAGTAATTATATTTGAGTGTTATTCAATTTAACATTGAAAAGGAAGCAAGTGGTGAAAAAATTAAATTGTTGAGGAGTTTGATGCAAGAAGAAAAAAAACACTACATAATTGGGTACTCTCTCCATTCGAATCTTCATTTTTTAGGTATGTCAAGTCTTTACATGCACGTTCTTTACATTTTCCTTAATTCTATTTGAATTACTTTATCATGCTTTATCATACATGTTTAAAATAGACACATTCCCAATCAAGAAAGCAGCCTACAATCTCACATGATGCCATGTATATTTTCTACACTTGGGCTCTTTAATAATAATGTGTAATAAACAAACCTTAATATACCATGATGTCAAACTATACAAGAATAAATCCTTACAACATAATAAAAATACAATCCCACTATTATCTTGTCATATTAACAAGTTAAAATACAAATGAATAGGTGCCAAGATTATACAAGTATGCACATATCTTGGGCTAGGACATTCCTTATGCATCTATTCATGATGATTTGTACATGCACATGCACAACAATTGTTGTCTATTCCTTCACAAGCCACCCAAATCCTAGTATCCCTAGTACCAACAAAACACCTTCTCAATTCCAAATCCTAGTAGCCCTAGTAACAACAAACATGTTAAATTAGGTCTGCCTCAACCTTTTCAAGCATGAAGTCCCTTCTACTCTTTTCATGGCTGCAATAATTTTCTTTGTATGCTTTGTACCTATTTTGGTTGAGTGACATTTACTCTTTTACATGATGATTGTATGTACATTTACTATGAAGGGTTGAATGAGATATATTTTAGTTAATTGTATGGATTCATTTCTTAGGAACTAATATTGGTCTCTTTATCATGCTATAGACAAATTCTCTGTCATGCTGAGGAAATGATCAAGAATTAAACCAACACAGGAAGAGATAGAAGCTAAGAATGCAAAAAAAGCAGTGGCTATGAGGGAACTTCGTGAGAAGAGGAAATTAGACACGATAAATGAAGACATGCCAATTGAAGAGGAACCACAACCATCACAAAGAGATATGGTATTGGCGGCACAAAGAGAACGAATGCAAGAACTTCATGCTACGAGAGATTTGAATACCATAGTTGGAGACACGTCCTCTACCGCAAGTCAACATGTAGGGACACCATCTACCACATCTCAAGTTGAGAGTACATCATCACTCACATGTGATGAAGGAGGTATGCCATCATTCCCATCTCAACCTCAAGGTATGTCATCTATTCCATCTTCGATTGAAGGTATACCATCTAGCCCATCTCATTTAAATATTGATGAAATTCCTAATGTTGAGATGAATTTACCTAACTTAACACCGTCTAGAATTTTGCATAGAAAGACAAAGTATTTGATTGATATTGATGAGAATATTTTGTAGCCAATGGAAGGTAAGATTCCAAAATGCACTTGTAGAAGATATGCTCATAAGATTTAGAGATTGTTCTTTGAAAAGTTAAATGAGACTGCAAGATGTCAACTATTCCTTGAAATGATGTGAAGTATAAAGTATAGGTCCATCATGAAGATTCTTGGGTTGAGAAAATCAGAGACTTCAAGGGAAAAATCTATTATTAAGAATCTAATGAGTGCGTATGAGAGTGTGGGTAACACCTCACGCACAAAAGATAGTAATGCAACACGGCGTGTGATTATAAGTAGTCAAATGAGGAAAGCTTGTCTCATTAGAAAGACGAGTCAAGAATTGAGAATTAATAGGAAAACTTTATCAAGAGCCGTTGGAAGACTCCAAAGAATTGAGGACACTAATGCCAATGAATTATGGGCGTTCTCGGGGAGACTACCATGAAAAGATAAACAAATTGTTGAAGCATTGAGATCACTAATTAAAGACTTTTGGAAGAATTACACAAGGGTATCTCCGAATCAAAGGGATGTGGTAAGAAGGAGAATCAGTAGTCAAAACCGTGAGCCACATCCAAAGCATTTTTTGGATGAGACTCAAACACAGTTTTATGGTAAATTTCTAGAGAAGTATCCTCAAATTAAAATTTGTCAAAGATATTTTGAAATGCTAAAACCTTTCTATGTCAAGATAAATCACACACGCACTACTTGTTGTTGTAGATTATATATTGAATTTTCTAACCATTTTGATGTTTATAGGTCTATATGTTTAGATATGCATACTAACAATGTTTTGCATGGTTGTGCCATACGTGCCCCACCAACATCTTCAAGAGACTTCATATCAAGAATTTTATGTGAAAGAGAGGAAGGTCAAATATTCTACAAGAAATTATGCTTGGATGGCACATGTCATCGTTGCGGTGGCTTGCAACATTTGCCAATATGTGAACATATGGAAAGAACACATGCGGTTGGAAATGAACTAGTAGAGTTTGGCAAGTATAAAATAGTGGCATACAATACAAAAGATGGTAAAGAAGCAAAAAAGGTGTGAATTGGTTATTGAAAAGATTCCAGTGTATTAGTTTATGCCTATATTTCATGACAGCATAGTGTATGCGTATGCAAGACATGCCCATAGAGCTTAATGGTTGGACTTGCAATTCATGTTATGCAAGGACACATTTCTGGTTGGTAGCATTGTTTCAGTCGTCAACTTTGTAGAGAACTACAGTCTACAGCCACAGTGTGAGGTGCAATCACAATATTACAACTCCACACATGTTTCTATATTTGTGCACATCGCATTCATTCATGTGAATGATAGTACAAAGGATGACAGAAAGATCATAATGGAGCATAATTTCTATATTAGTGATGATCGCATGCATTCTATGGAGTTCATGCAAGGTTTCTTTCAGGTGTTCTACAATGATTTGGATAGAAGGGGCATATCATTCAATCAGCATATCATATGGTCAGATAACTGTGCGTCACAATTCAAGAACTTACAGAATTTCTATTGGCTGAGTAGGAGGCATAATTTTACAGGTATTCAACATATGTGGAACTTTTGTGAGGTTGGGCATGGAAAGGGGGAGCATGATGGTGTAGAAGCATGTATCAAAAGAGCCATAGCATGAGAAGAGTTAAAGTATAAAGACAATGCAAAGTTGACAGATGCAAAATTGATTGTCGAGTGGTGTAATGCTTCCATGGGTTCAGGTAATGAAGGTAAGTCTTTAGTTCGTAGATTTTTTTGGTTGATAGATGATACTAACATTGCACCATATGAGGACTGTTGTACACTGACAGATCAAATGAGATGCACTCTTTCAGAAGCTCAATTGTAGGTTCATGGAGTATCCATATGCCAAAGATGTCATGCTTTTGTTCTTCCTATACAATTCAAGCCTGGGATGAGTGTGAGTCAAAGGAGTGGGTTGACGAATGGCAGTTAAGTTATCTTAGCCCACTTGAAACGTATCGACCTGCGACGACACTAGAACTAACACAGATGGAATCATCAGTTGCCTTTGACCACATATCAGATCTAGTTCAACCAGGTAATATATCTATTTGCATAGTTTTTGAAATTCATAATGTCATCTTACTTTGTAGTGTTTTTGTAATGTTGACTAATTTCATCTAATTTGCTACACATATCAATGTAGGGCACGTATATGCAGTTATTGCAGATGAAGATAATGAAGAGAGAACAGATTATTACTTATGTCATTGTGTTGAGGCCAAAAAGAAATTGGAGGCCCCAATTACAGATGGAGAAAACATCAAATACCCTACAAGCTCAGTGGTTATTACTGGAACATGGATCAGAAGGTACCCACATAAGAGTGTTAATGTTTGGCTGTTTCAGGACTTTGACACGCATCAGAAGATTTTTCATTACTCGAACCTTGTCGTGGCATCCAATATTTATTTGATACAGTATCGGGGTAGACCTTTGAACAAAATCTTGTGGAAGGTGCATGAGTTTGACCATGAAGCAATACTTGACACAATAAAGAGTAGAGCAGACCCGGATGGTTCATTGGATTAATTTGTAAGTATTCACATTGATTTTGTAAAGTCATGTTATATTGAGTTGTAAGTATGTACATTAATTTGTAAGGTTTGTCTTTTTTTATTTCCTGATGCACTTTTACACATATACACATTTTTACATCATGTTATGCTTCATGGGGTTAGACCTAAGTGATGAATGAAGTTGATCCTGAGAATAATATGGTTCCTTCTCTATGTCTCTAAACATTACCTAACACATGGTTTTGTTAGGTTTCCTCAAAGAAAACTTCTTCTCCTCAGATTTCTTGCCAAAAATTTATCATAGCATATTAGAACAGACCTACTACAATCCATTCCACTGATGAAAAGTGAATTAAATTAGTGGAATGGCCAAAAAATGCATGATTCTTACCAAAACCCTAGATAAGGGTTTCTTAAACTATTTTCAGGAAAATGAGTCTTACTCTACTCTAGAATTGTTTTAAGATGCCAAACTAGATGCAAATGAATGTCAACTCACTCTAGTTTCATGCCACCACCATAGTCCTTCAGTTGCACTAATGGTGCAGGGGCACCTAGGTTGTCATGCCTCCAAGAGGGGTCAAAAAATGAAATTTTATTTTGATTGAGTCAATTGTATGTAATAAGGTCTTCTAAGACCATTTCATTTCTTTTTAAGTCACTTTGAGTCATTTGGGGTTAGTTTGAGTCTTTGAGTCTTGTTGCAAAAAAGTGTCAATATTGTCAAGTTGCACAAAGCAACTTTTGCATTTTTGGTGTCCTTCTCCTGATGCGACCAAACTGACTATTCCAATGCATCTGGATGGGTACATTTATGCTAGGTATGGTCTTATTTTTCACCCAAACATGTTGAAACAGTCCAAGCTACATTGTACCGATGATATCCCTAAAGAGTCTAAAGTGTAAAAAGGCAGCAATCTTTGATGAGATGTTACTCAAAAACTGTGTCACTTAGAAACATTCCATTTGAGGAAACACGATCATGTAGAGTTCCTCTACAATAACCTCTCTCAATTTTTTATATCTCTGAGGCATTTGTTCGTGGTGAAAGGTTTTCTGCTGCCCCAAAAATCGTCAGAAGGAGGCAGTGTAAAGTTACAAAGGCGTCTAACTTTTGTCTTGCTCCTGATACGACCAAAATGATTGTTCCAACACATTTGGATGTGTACATTTATGCTAGGCATGGTCCTATTTTTCACCCAAACATGTCGAAACAGTCCGAGCTACATTGTACTGACGATATCCCTGAAGAGTCCAAAGTGCAAAAAGGTAGCAATCTTTGACGAGATGTTACTCAAAAATCGTGTCACTTAGAAAAATTCTAAGGCAAGAGGATTATGTAGAGTGTCTCTACAATAACCTCTCTCATTTTTTTATATCTCTGAGGCATTTACCTGTGGCGAAAGGTTTTCTACTACCCCAAAAATCATCAGAAGGAGGTAGTGTAAATTTGCAAAGGGGTGTAACTTTCATCCTGCTCTTAATGCGACCAAAATGACTATTCCAACGCATCTGGATGGGTACATTTACACTAGGCATGGTCCTATTTTTCACCCAAACATGTCGAAATAGTCCAAGCTACATTGTACTGACGATATCCCTAAAGAGTCTAAAGTGCAAAAATGTAGCAATCTTTGACGAGATGTTACTTAAAAACTGTGTCACTTATAAATGTTTTGTCTAAGGAAACACGATCATGTAGAGTGCCTTTACAATAACCTCTCTCAGTTTTTTATATCTCTGAGGCATTTGCCCGTGGTGAAAGGTTTTCTACTGCCCTAAAAATCATCAGAAGGAGGCAATGTAAAGTTGCAAAGAGTTGTAACTTTCGTCTTGCTCCTGATGTGACCAAACTGACTATTCCAATGCATCCGTATGGGTACATTTACACTAGGCATGGTCCTATTTTTCACCCAAACATGTTGAAATAGTTCGAGCTACATTGTACTGACGATATCCCTGAAGAGTCCAAAGTGCAAAAAGGCAGCAATCTTTGATGAGATGTTACTTGAAAACTGTGTCACTTAGAAACATCCTGTATGAGGCAACATGATCACGTAGAGTGCCTCTACAATAACCTTAATTTTTTATATCTCTGAGGCATTTGCCCGTGGTGAAAGGTTTTCTGCTGCCTCAAAAATCGTCAGAAGGAGGCAGTGTAAAGTTGCAAAGGGGTGTAACTTTTGTCCTGCTCCACGGCGCAAGTTTTAAGTTGATTTCCTCCAAGGCGCCAATGTGAGGTTGTTTTGATGGCAAAGGGCACCTTGATTCATGATCTTGAATTTCCTTCCTCCTAGGCGCCAAAATGGATAGTTTAGACAAGAAAAGGTGCCTTAGTATACTTAGCTCATTTCTTGGCAATTTGATGGCTTCAATCACTTGTTCAAACCTGTAGGAGACCATTTTACACTTAAGCACTAGATCTTAGGATTTAGAACATCTTCCTTCAAGGCGCCAAAATGAGGTTATTTAGAAACAAAAGTGCGCCTCCATACAAGATGCTTATTCTCCTTCCACTTAGGCGCTCATTCATGATGATCCAAGTGACAATAGGCACCTAGACTTCCTTTGGTAAGATTTAGTCATTTTGAAGGTTCTAACACTAGGCGCTACAGTTGGAAGTGATTTGAAGTTCATTTTCCTCTAGGCGCCCAAAATGGATGGTGGAGACAAGAAAAGGTGCCTAGGCTTCTTTTGACGATTTTCAAAGTCTTCCTAAGTTATATTATGTTATATTGACCCTTAGGTGCAAATGGATGATCTAGGATGACTCTAGGCGCATATCCAAGGTGCTATCTTTCTAGGCGCAATCTTCACTAAGTTTAGGCTTCACTTTACATCAAGGCACCAAAATGCATAGTTTAGAGAGAGGCAAAAATGTGCCTAGAGGTATGATGCTCAGTTTGATGTGTTTGATCAACTTTGATAATCAAGATGAATTGCCTCCCTTAAAGTGCCCTTCTTTATACTTTGAAACATCCTTTCAATATCAAGGCGTAATTTTGAGGTTGTTTGGATGATGAAAGGTGCCTTGAGTTCTCGGCGGAGTTTTGAGGTTGTGCAACTAGAGAAATGTGCCTAAGGTCTTAAAGCAAATTTGCACCTAAAACTAAAAATCCCTGAGGTATGACTTATGGAAGCCTATAGCCTCAATGTTATGTTGCATACTAAAATTAGGTAAGACTCAATGTAATCTCATAACCTCACCTTATATGCAAGAGGAATTACATTTAATAACCACAATGGTCATTAGGTGCTCATAAGCATATGATTTTGACTATCTTATTCAAAACAACAAACATACTCTTTGCATCCCAATATGGTATAATAACAACAAATTAAGAAATATTTTCAATTGACCAACTTATAAAGAATATGGATCAGCATACTCATTTGAATATTTTCAATTGAGCAACTCAAAGAATATTAATATTTTATGTTCAACATGATGATTCATTTTTTTTTTAAATACAAATTTTATCTTTTAGTTCCAAAATGAGGTTTAGGTGATACTTGAATAACAATAGCTAGCTTATTGGATCAACAAACATCCTATGTAATACAATTGGACTTTAAATATTTGAAGTAGCCATCTACAAATATCCATTCAAACGTGGATTTATAATGCAAGTATTGACACCATCAATAAAAAAGATTTGTATTAACCAAATATCCATATAGGCATACATCAATATCTGTCGATATAAGTATAACATATATACAAAATAGCCATATAGGCTTACAAGAATGCCATATAGGCATACAATGTCAACTATATGCAATACAAAATATATGTCCACAAATGCCATATAGGCATACAACAAAGGAACACAATAAAAAGTCATTCCCCTCTGGTTGGTGAAGAGAATAGATCACGGGCAGCCTTTGATCTTCTAGGGGATGGAGACATGCATGTGGGTGGTCTACTACGAACCCGAGGGTTGCTCCTCCTATTTAGTTCTTCCTGTATCTTTAGCTGTTACAATAAAAAGTATAGACATTAATATATAGAAATTACATGTTATAAAAAATGAAACATTTAATAAAATAATCACTTACCGCTACCATATAATCTGTCTCCTCACTTGCCTTAGTAGTAGGAATAGGCCGTGGTGATGTCATGTCCTATAGAAACCATCCAAATAGAAATTAAACTTCAAATCAATAATCTTTTGATTTTTCAAAAATAAACAACTATAACAATGAATGTAAATTAAAATTTACTAATTTGCCTCATACCCCTGTCAATGCCATGGAGCTATGAATCGCAGAGGTCACACCATGCTCCATTGCCCTATGAACATCGGGAGGTGTCTCCGCAGCCTACATCATCTAGAAATAAAACAACATTATTCAATTACGAAAACTATAATAGTGATGCAAATCATGGCTCCTAACATACACACACGTTCATCTTAACATGGAAGTACACACAATAAAGCACACAAATCACATACAAAAATCTAGTAAGTACAATTCATTCATTAAACTATTTATTTTATTACCTCCATGAAGCTTTGAAGTCCACCACCACTGGCAGGTGTTGCTGTGAAATCTCCAATATTAACCTATTCAACATCCAAAATCAGATATTAGAATACCATTCATATAACGATGCTATTCACATGTAATATTTATAATTGTTTACTAGTTACATACCCCGATAGTAGATGATCTAGTGTAATATGCAGGTGGAGAGCCATTGAAAATTGCATCAACACTATGACCCTGAAATTTCATTAAAATCATCAAACTAAATTAGTTAATCTTGCATTTCAAAAATAAAATTTAATAAATTAAATTCAATAAACTTGCTAATATTTACCTGAGTATCAAGGCCGAAAGTCTCATTCAGGAGGGTATCTATCATCACCATCTGCTCAGTTGCAGATGTAGCCTGTGCAACTGTGTCCTGACTATCCATGGGGTCATAACCACAGGCTGACCCTCAAGTCTGATAAGCATGGGGTGGGACCCTACTCCTCGCACTATCTCCCAACCCACTCTGTGCTGCAGGACTGGCATGCTCTATGATACTCTGGGTCAAGGCACTAATGGACTAAAGTGTATCGACCTCAACACTCTCCTTCACAATGGAAGGGATAGAAACATGCTCATGGGCTAGTCTGCTGATTACTCATCTCACTGCCCGCTGTGGGTCAACACGTGCCCCTGGTCTATCTTGTGCTGACCCCCCACCTCTACTCTGGAAGTCCCACATATCAAAATAGTTTGGCACTTTATTGAGGACAAACTCGCAGTAGAGTTTCCTCAAAAAGTAATGCAAGACCTCATTATTATTGCATGGAGGATGGTCAAAAACCGTCCACCACCTCTGCCCAAAATTGTCCCTTATCACTTGGTTGTTGCACCAATGGATAGGGAACCTCTTGCATGTAATGGCTGGAGGTTGATTTGTTTGTGGGTTTGTGAAAATCGAACACAAGTCTAATTTTGTAATTTGTAATTTTTTCACATCTTGGTATGACAGCTTGTCTGCATAATAGTCTCTAAACTCTCTCCTCTTATCCGTTCAACTAGATATTTGCTTTCTAATTGAATCTATATTTGATAACATAGATTCAAGAGATTCAACAAGCGTGGACCTATGCAAGGTTGAAGTGGAAGGATCTTTCAACCTTGCAATTATATCTTTAATTTCTTTTTTGTTGTTTTCAATTTGCCCCATTATATTTTCTTGTGTTCTAGGGGCATGTCGAGGAATGGATGGAGGAGGTTGTTGTTCTGCAAGATTTTGTAGATTTTGAGGAGGAGGAGGAGGAGGAGGTGCATTAACATTTCCTGACAATTAACAAAATTTATATCAAAAATCAACTCAAACCTACCTATTTAGAAATAAATTCAAACAAAAAAATAAATAAAACTCACTCCTTTGGCGTGCTCGACATCGTGGCGGCATTTTGGTGACGAATTGATATGATTTTGGTGTTGAATTGACCTTTCCAAAATGCAAGTGCGCTTCCTAGGGTTTGCAGGCCGCATGTATAGAGGAGAAAAAATAAATGAAATGAGATGAGATGCTTTTTTATTTATTTATTAGAAGTCATAACACGCTCGTGTTATAACGCGAGCATGTTATGGTTTGGTTTTGATGAATTGTAATATAATATATTATTATATTATATTATATTATAATACAACCCACTCCTTCAATTCAAAATATATTTTTTAATTATCCACTTTAATATCATATTGTCTAATTTTTATTTGTGTGACTAATTATTTAGTCATTCTTAACCATTTGTTTAATCCTTTCTCTCCCTTTGTTCCTTTGGTCTAAGCGGACATTTATTGTCTTGCCTTGTATTGTCTTTGAATTCATGGATTACGATCAAATTGGAAAGAAAAAAGAATAGAGGAGTAATAGTCATTTATTTAGTCATTTTTATTTATTTGACCAATTATTTAGTTGTGTTTTTTGCCCGATGACCAAATTAGTCATTTATTTAGTCATTTATAGCTGTGTTGCAAAAAAAATTTGGTAAGTTTTAGTCACCTGGTCATTTATTTGCCATATTTTTACTAGTGTGCAGATTCTAGTGCCACATCCCTGATAAAGCAAATAAGTACATATGGCACAACAAAGAGTACCATATGAATTCAATATGGACATCCAGTTTAGACAAATTATTTTTGATCTTTGTCATCTGATCATTCATATGGTTAGCTATAAAAGTGGCATAATCATATGGTTCCTTGACATCTGGGTTTTGAATATGAACAACCATCATCATCAAAGAAACAAACATTCTATCTAAAGCATCTCTGCTTAATACTTGACATAGACTGTGATATGTTCTGACAAAATATTCATTAAACATATTGCAATGAAAAGGCTCCTTCTCATCATTTGAAATCTTTACCAATTTCCCACCAACACCCCTTGGTCTGTTCTTTGGTAAGTTATATTCCTTGTAATCTCGTTTCATAATTTGGTATTTTTTCTTGAAAGCCATGAGGTTAATTTGTTTGCTAGTTGCAAGGTCTAAGTTGAATACAATGGCAATGTATTCTTTGGTAAGCTTGATAAATTTTATACCATTTCTAGCTTTCACTGTCTTAGTGGTTGGATCATACCTTAATGTTGTCGACCTAATTAAGTCAAGGTTGGGGAAAACATTGGAACAAATGAGCTTGGCTAAATCATATCTCCAGGCATGACAAATAGGGGCCTTATAGTTCATCCTCTTATGCCAATGCTCAAAGAGGATCCAACCTAGGATAGGTAATTTGGTGTCCTGACAATTATAGTAGTAGTCAAGAAATTTATCCTCGGGTCCGCTTGGGCCATGCAATTTCAAAGGTGTTCTAGCAAAACCAGGGAGTTGGATCATAAGATCCTCATCTAAGCTTCATTTTGAAGTGGAAGGCTGGCTTGACTGACTCATTTTGCTTTTATGAAGGCAGCTTAGGTTTTTTATGGTTGACAACAACCCTAAAAGCTTCAGAATTAACCTACAGTTGGAAAAACTAGGCACAGAAGAGGAACACTTACTTACTAGTTCTTGGCGCTTGCAAAAGATTAAGATCACTTTTTCCTACTCATTCTGATGATTTCTTTGCTCTGAATGCAGTTGCGCTCTTGAGAATACCTTAATTCTTGAATTCCTGCACAATTCTCTATATTAATGAAGGTCGAGGCAGTCATTACTCAGTTTGAACTTCGTACCGCAAGCACTTGGAAATCATTGTCTTTTGAAAGTTTGAATCTGGGCCATTGATCTTTTCCTTACATTCTAAAATCCATGGTCCTGATTGGCTGACTAGATTTGAGAATCTTCATCACCAATCGGAACATGTCACCTTTTGTACAGGTCAGATACGTGGCAGCACCTCGTAGCGTAATAGCCTGTGATGGCCCACCTCATACCTACCTCGCGCCGGCACACCTTATCCTCCATGTGCTCACCTTTTCATTCTCAAACAAGAGAATGCCACAAGTCACCATGTCATGACTGTGCAGTACAGATTCCATCCTGTGAGATTCTCCTTACGACGATGTGCAACCGTTGGATCAAGTCTTTAGTTGACACAAGGTCTTTAGTGGGATAGGATGCCAGCTTAGATTCTTTGACACACGTCATTCTGTCACAGCCATGTAGTGAATATTCTCTCCTGACATATTCCTCATGCGCCCTTGCACGACTATTAGATTTCACCCTTCCTGCAACTGACGATAGCAGGTAACCTCTAGAATCCTATATTAAGGGGCCGGTCAACTTACGAATATTAGGACATGAAGTCATGACTTAACTGACCGACAACCTGCTCGCATATTAACCTCTCAAGCCATCCGCTATCTATTTAAATTCTTCAACATTGGATGGCTAAGATTAAAACATCTTGCCAAGGAATTTCCCATGTGTCTTAATTAAATCTATAATAGCTTGAATACAAAGTGAATTGTTAGTCGAATGAGCTCCTTTTTAACCCTTGTTATGATAACCTAGTCGTCCAAAATGCTTGTTCTCCAAAAGTTGTCAAACTCTTCACTGTACAATACAATCGATTAGGATTGCTCCACAATGCTCTGCATTTGAACCTTTTCTACCAAAATTTCTTTCAATTTAAGATCTTTCATATAAATCTTTTCATCATATCTTCGTACCAGATCCCAGCACTGACTATCTAGCTAGGGGATTAGGATTTTCAATACAGCTCCCCCTGAGCTAGAGCTCCCAATTTACTTCTCGAAGGAAGTATCACCAGAAGCTAGTGCGGACCCCTCCTTGACCTCAATTACATCTTTCTTGATCTAGATCATGCCCATCTCTTTCTTGGTTTCAACCGAATCAACTTTATTCTTTCCTTTATCTCCCCTCTACTCTATTTTCTTCTCTTCTGCATAGTAGTTTCTTTTCACATTCTTGCTTCTACAGAATTTTGCCACATGTCTAGGTTTATTGCAATTGTAACACACAATATTCCTATTTCTTGATTCCTTCCACTAATTGGATTTATCCTTGATCTGCATTGGTTAGCCATATGCCCAAATCTATTTCATGTAAAGCATCTTCCATTGAAGGATTATGTGTTCCTTACACTGTTAAAACCATTCCTTATTGCACTCCTACATTCACTTGTCATGTGACCAATTCTTTTGCAATTGAAACATTGACCAGAGAAAGATGGAACATTTTGATTCATTCTACTCCTACATTGAGTATCCCTATGACCAAACTTATTACACTTAAAACAATAGCCATTGAAATATGGGTACCTTTGAGCATTTGGTTGTCTTACTTGAGTTCTTCTAGGTTTGTTTCTCTAATTCTGGATCTGGTTGCCTTTGTCTTTCTTCTTCTCGGTATTGACTTGTCCTAAATTTGAACTTTCTCCTTTTTCAAATCCCAAGCCTTGCTTGTCATCTGGACTCTTCTAAATTTCAATCAACTCCTCAAGTTTTGCAGAGCTTATTTTGAATTTTTCTTTATAGCTATTAGCTACTTCCAAATCATATTTCAAAAGTAACACATCTTTTCCCAATTTTTCACATTCCTTAGACTTATCCTTCACAAGATGATTCAAATACTCCTCAACTTTTGTTTTTTCATCAACCAGCCTTGATAGACTATCTATGGATTCATGTGCTTATTTTAATTGTTCACTTATCTCTTTTCTTCTTTCTTGGGACTTCTTGACTTGATCCTTTAGTTTCAGAATGCAATCATCAGCTTCTTTGACATTTTCCATCAAATCTTTGATAGCTGCTTCAAACTTGTCAAGTTCTTCAAGAGAAGCTTGTAGTTGTTCATTGTTAACATATATACAATCACCAATTTTAATGGTACCTAGATGACTTGCTTCTGGAGAAGTGAGATATTTTTTTGTTGCCATGTGTACACCTTCCCAGATCTTCCTCAAGCTGTTAAGCTTCTTCCAAGGAACTTGGCTCTGATACCAATTGTTGAGCACAAAGAATACTAAGAGGGGGGGTGAATCAGTTTCTGAAAAACTTTTTTTTCACATATTCATTAATCCATTTACCAAATTAAATAACATGAAAGGAAAGTAAACATAAGAAGAGTAGCCACAAAGTCATAACATGTAGACACCAAGATTTTTATGTGGAAAACTCAAAAAGGGAAAAAACACGATGAGTGTTAACTCACAATATATTATGATATCAAAACTGAATTACATGAAGGCTCACTGCCTTAGGGCTCACTGCCCAAGGACTCACTATCCAAAGAAGTGCTCACTACAATAGGCTCGCTGCCAAGACAATAGAAGAAATATAGAACGATTGTCTCACTACCAAGAGATGACTGCTACAGATGCATATACAAAATGTTGAAGTGCAGTCCCATTAATAGCTCAGTATATAGATTCAAATGTCAAGTCATTATATCTGCCTTGTTTTTTCTACTTAGCCTCACATATACTCTATTTTTCTGCTCTTACTATACTTATCTGATCACAAAATTGCCTTAGATCGCACACACATCAAATTTGTATTCTATTCGCATTTACCTACATCACTAATACTAAAATCCATTGAATATATATATCAACAATCAGATCTAACTTACAACTAGGTTGGCAGGCCATGCATGAGGCATGTACATAGATATTATACCTTGTCGGCTTGATCTTAGGCACAAACAATAATACGAACCCAAACAAACATTCAAGAATCTTCATATAGGTCAGGACTTATAGTAGAGCAACTTAGAATGATAATTCAAACATTATGTCTTCACCACATATTGATTTTACAAGAGAGTCAGCCTCAACTAGCTTGACTGTCATACCATAACTTTCAATGCAAACCATAGGAGACTTTGAAATTCATGAACAAAATTTATTATGGGCCTCTTATCATAACTTCAGAACCGCATAGCATAATAATCTTTCATTCTAAATCTTAGAACTGTTGTTCTTTCACAAAGAACTACTGTCAACTTGAAAGCTGATACTGGAGAACTTGTAAAATGTGACCTGATGAACTTCAAGCTCTACAACTCTAGATTTAGATGCCTATGCCATGTATCTAAATTTCTTCAAAATTGCAAATCAAAATATTCACCAGCAGAGGAATGCAGATCAATTTACTTGGGTTCTCTGCACTATTTTTGACTTAACTCTATTCTCCTGGACTTAGTCAAATCATAGTATGACCTATGAAGGAAGTTAGAACTTGAACACTAGAATATAACATCATCAAATAGCTATGAATAACATACTAGAACCATAGAATGTGATCTTCAACTGCGGAGGCATACCATCACCCACTTTCATTGTCTTAGTATCCTATCAATACTTAGTCAATTCTAGCTAAGTTAGTCCTTCTGGACCAAAAGGCTATACACAACTTTATCATAGAAATTGTTTCCAAAAATGTTAGGTTGTTGCCATCAATGACAACATCATATCAGCAGTGTCTCTTGACTATGTTGCCAACACTAAGGATGTAAAATTGAAAGAAAGTGTTTTGATGAAGTTTTGTCCAAACCTCTCTCGACAAGAGAAAGCTAAAGCCACTCAAAGGCTAAATCAAAAATTTAGGACAAAGAGGAGAACTTATACTCAGGTCATCTCAGTTCAATTATACCTAGATGTTTGTATTAACTTCCTAATTTAAAATCCATGTAAGCAATACTTAGGTCATCTTGGTTTAATTATACCTAGATTCTTGTATTCCCTTACAACATTTTTAAAAGCTCAATGATGAAAAAGCACTTCAAACATATATATAATATGACTAGATCTCATTTGTGCATATTAAGTTTGCATTTCATTTCATTTATAAGCATTTCATAGTTATTCATTTTCCAAGTTATCAATTTCTTCATGGCATAAGATCCAAGTCCTTTCTTTATCTACATCTCTCTATCTACTCACCCTTTTCTCTCACTTTGTTTGATAGAACACCCATTTTCTATGAACCCAACTATCCTCTCAAGGGATCATTATCATCATCATTCATCTTATCAATATACCTCATGCTTTCCATACCAATTTAGCTAATCAATCTAGCCAAATTATCCAATCACATCCTTTGGTCTTGATCCTAATCTTGTCGTAAATCAATCATCAATCCATCATCAGTGGGATATATCATTCCCACATCCTTGTGTTGATCTAGGGATATATCGTTCCCCACAATGATAGCACTATCATTATCAATCATCATCAATTAATCATTGGTTTACAACTTGATAGGGGCAATACCTTGTTTGTCTTCATCATCATCATCATTATCATCATCATCATCATTCATCTTATTCATTAACTTACCATTATCTTTCCTTGTCACCCTCAGTCTTGAGTGACTAGATCTTCACCATCTCTAATCCAATCATTTTCTTCCAATAAATTTTATTCTATCAAATCAAACACTATGTTTTAAATTTCTTTGAAATGATGTTACTTTGCAACACCATCTCAAAGAGGGGAAAAATGTATACACCTAAAAATAGCTCGAGATAAATTAAATAAATATTTTATATTTATTTTATTCGTATTTCCTCTATCAATAAATAAATATAGTAATTTAATTATTTGATTCACATTTATCCTATTCTTCCAATAATTAAATAAAATTTAATTTATTTAATTAAATATATTAATTCTTCTAAAGTTATCTCTAATAAAATAATCCTAATTATTTAATTATTCTTCTAAGACAAAGTCATATTCTTAAAATCCACATAATTCGTCCACATCACCCTACACATCATTTGACATCTCACCTCCATGTTGCACCATAAATTAAATATTAATAATATCTAATTAAACATTTATCCTCAACACGTCATATTTCCTCTCAACCATCCCTACTTTGTAGAAGTTGGTTTCTCCACATATTCATGGTCAAAGTTGACTATGAGAGACATGTCTAATGAGTCCTATATTCCCTCCATCATCCCAACAAGCATAGACTCCTTCCATCTTTCTCTCATGGTCTTTGTGAACATCTCACCATGTGGCTCCTTGTCTCACATATCTCTCCATCTTGTGAATGTAGTAGGAACATCCTCCTTCTATGTCCCCCTTCATCCAACCAATTCAATCTTGACCCTCCATGTAATAAGACCAATTCCTCAACCATTGATCTTTTGCCACTTGGATCTAAGACATCCTTTGCCTATAAAAGGAAGCATCTCATCCTCATTTTGGAGAACACAAGAGAGATCATACATTCATGCTACTAAAATTAATATCAAATATCAAAAGTGTGCCTTTGGATTCCATTTGCATATCATTAGCATTTGGCAATCTCCATTAGCATATCATTAGCATTTAGCCATCTCCATTGTTCCATTGTAGTAGCTTCCTCAAATCATTATCATAATTTAGCATTGTAGAATCATTCACTTTGCATAAAATCCACCACAAGTCCATTCATCTTAGAGTCATCTTGAAACAAAGAAGTGCATTATGAGAGCATAATTACAATCAAGAAAAATCAAGATCTCAAGAAGATAGGATACAATGGGACATGAAGGAGAAATATACATTTTGAAGGTATAAATAATGTTTGTTTCAAGTTCTATGTTTTTTTATTAGTTTCATTGGTGATTTTGGTTTGAGTAGAAATCTAGAGTATTGTGGTAGCTTAATAGTTTTTTACTGTTGTTCTCCAAATTATCATCACAAGAACAATGTTCCAAGACACAACTTAGGAAGATATTATGAAATCTCACATTGAAGACAACAAGTTGATTGAGGAAGCTATGATAATTCCTGAGAAGATTTTGCTAGATGTGGAGAGAGATACCTCTTTGACTCCTACCTTGTAGATGAAAAAGCTTATGGAGTCTGTAAATAATAAGTTTGAATCTTTTGAAATTCCAGCAGAAAAGAAAGTAAGAGAAGAGATAGACAACAAAAGGTTAGAAGAATTGAATGAGAAGTGCTCTAAATTACAAATTTTCTTAGATAATATCATTAAGTATGTGATGATAGTAGTTAATGATGCAAATTCTTTATTTCAATTTTATTTAACCTAGCCTATGATTACAAAGGATATAAAGGATAAGATAGAGAATCTTGAGAATTTGCTTCTAAGACTTTCCAACAAGTTTATGACCCTTGGAAAGATTTGAGTGGAGATCTGAGAGTTGATATAGTAAAGGCTCATGTAGGTATAAAGCAATTGCATAATCCAAAAGAGTCTATAAAAGATCAGACAAGCCAACTAAGAGAAATTGTGAGCTTCAAGATAGCTACCATGATAGTGTTGGCAAGAGACACTATGTGGCTTCATCATTGTTGTCATTGATGGCAACAAAGCTTATCCCACACATCCACAGCACATAGGATGTCTATACTAGAAGTTAGATTGAAGAGTGTTTTGGTCTGGTGAACAAGAACAGAGCATGCAGCAAGGTCTAACAATCAGGTCCGGATCTCTCAGAGGATGTATCTCAGCAAAGTATGGACTTGGGGAAGTCAAGAGGAGTACCATGACTACTACATTCCAGATATTGAGCCTTCGGTGATGAAAGAGTGAAAAGAGATGAGCATCTAGGTGTTGGGTTCCTGACAGGCAGAGCAGACTGAGGAAGAACTGACCGGCAAAGCATCAGACTTTAATTCAGATGAAGAATTGATGGTGGTTAAGCTAATTGAAAGATCATACATGGTTGGCTGATTTGATTGATGACTTCTAACTCTATGTCTTGGATACGCATCACATATTGAGCATGAATCCAGCCGACAGATCAGTGTTTTGTAAATATCTTAAGTATTTCAGTTGCCAACCAGAAAGATGTTGAAATCCTTGGTGCTAATACTTATACCAGATGGATTTTCTTATGAAGGTGTGTGTGTGGTGTGATAATGTGCGAAGAAAGGTAGAGATAAATGTGGAAGCAGTAATACAAGTCCGGTATGTGATAGAACAACAGCACTAAAGTAGAGGAAGAATGAAGTGTAGTAGATCAGTTTATTGAGCCTAACCAGAACTGAACCTCAACATATGTGGATGCCTCTGATCAGTTCAAACACCTGGTTACTTTCTATATACCTTGTAGACAGTGAGTCTCTTGTAGGCAGTAAGCCTCTTGTGAGTAGTGTGCACGGGCAGTGAGCCCTAATTGGCAAGTACCATTTTGTACTTCTATTATTTTAATAGAGAATACAATCTTGGGTTAGTCACCCTGTGGTTTTTCCCTTAATAGGGTTTTCCACATAAAAATCCTTGTGTTATGTGTGTTGATTTCTTTTCTGCTCTCATGTTCATGTATGCTTATATGTTTTGATACTGCACTAATTGTTAAAGAGGAAAAGGAAGTTAAATAATTAAGATAACTGATTCACCCCCCCTCTCAGTTATCCACCTTGTTTCCAACAATTGGTATCAGAGCTAATTTCCTCCAAATAGAGCCTAATAGCTTGAGGAAGATTTGGGAATCTTAATAGATATGTATGGTATAAGGGAACAACTTCAGTCTGCCCTAGATGATCTTGAGCAATCTCACTCTGAAGTCAATAACCTGAGGGAAAGACTCAAACAAGCTGATGATTTCATAAATGAACTCAAAGAAAAACTGAGTATCTCTGTGAAAAAGAGAAAGGAACTACTTCAACAATTAGCAAGTCAAAGTGAAGCCAATCATACTAATGAAGATCTGAATGAGAAAAACAAGTTATGTGAGAAGCTATCAAAAGAGGTCATTATGGTAAGACATGAAATGGAATCAGGGGTTATGAAATTCACCCAAGAAATTGAAGAGAAAAGAAAAATTGAAGATAATCTAAAACAATCTCTCAAGGAGAAGTCCGAAGACTGCCACAAAATGGATAGAATAATCAGATATTTGGAATCTGATCTTGAAGAAGCAAGAGATAATGAAGAACAACTTGAGAATCAGATAGACAATCTTAAAAGGGATCTTCAAACAACAAATGAATACAAAGAGAAATTCAAGATAAGCTCTGCTCAACTTGAATTTCTTCTTGAAAGCCAAAAGAGGGTTGGTGACAAGCATGGTTTGGAGTATGAGAAAGGTGAAAGCTCCAGATCCATTCAGAAGAACTTTGGATCAGGAAATCCAAGGAACAAGCCTAGAAGACCTCTGGTAGGGCAACCAAATGCTCAAAGATATCCATCCTTCAATGGATACTGCTACAATTACAATAACTTCGGTCATAAAGCAAATTAGTGTAGAAGAAGAATGAATCAGACTAATTCATCCTTTTGTGGATAGTGTTTTAACTGCAAAAGGTATGGTCACAAATCTCATGAATGTAGAAATATGCAAATAAACAATTCATTCAATGGTAGATGCTTTGCATGCAATAGAATGGGACATATGGCTAATCAATGCAGATCAAGAGGATATTAGTCAAATATGAAAAGAAATATTATTTTCTACAACTACAATAGATCCAGTCACACTGCCAAATTTTGCAGAAGTAAGAATCAGGATAAAAAGGGTCCGGTGCATCATAATCAAAATCAAGAGAAAGGAAAAGGAAAAGTGAATGCGGATGAAGTTCAAAGAGAGATTAACAAGATTTGGGTGAAGAGAAGTACATAAAATGTCAGGGATGGATCCGCACTAGAATTTGGTATTGATATTCCTTCTGGAAACTAAATAGATGAGCTCTGGCTCAGGGGGAGTCATAAAGGAAAATAAATTCCCCCAGCCAGTCAATTGGTGCCTAAGATTGGCACATGGAGTATTGCGGATAGAAGAGTTCTCAAAGAGATATCTAAATGACCCTCTGTAAAAATGTGAAAGATCAGCAAGAAGATTTGAAGAGTCTAATCATCCAAGATTAATTCAGTTTGACAGCCTTCCGGTAAAAGCAGGATCTTCATGGTTAGATCCGGTATGATTCAAAATTGATATACCTTGATCTATGGATAAATCGGATGATTCAAGGAAGGGAGATACATTGTAAATTATCACTCTAAATGCATCTCAGTGATCTAGAAAGATCTCTCTCAGAACAAGGAGAACAAGGCAACCAGAATGACTTAAGTTGTGCATTTATTGCAATATGAAATTAGGGCTTGCACAGAAATAAAAGGGTTATTTTATTCATCATTTGCTCATTTGCATTCGAGAAGAAAGAAAGAGCTCTGCAATAAGATTACCTCAACCATCTCAAATATCAACCGCAGAATCTGACGCAACCAACAATCTTTTTCGGCTCATATCGTGAACCCTAGAAGCGTAAAAAGGTATTTCCATTCTTGATATCTCTCTTGAATCTTTTGCAATATGGCTACTCCAAATGTTGTTAAGATTACTGATAGGCTATGCCCAAAGTTCAAGAAACATCCTTACAAATCCTTAGAAGTTGATCCCTTAGGCACCTTCTCTAGCATTCCGCATGGAGTTCTACACGTAGAAGATGTTAGGGTATAAATACACGCCAATATTGAGGAATTTGGGGAATCCAAGTTGATGGATACCTACCATAAACAACTAATAGATGAATCCTTTAAACTCAAACCTCAATACAAGGCCATCGGGGATAAGCATTTTGGACATTGCATCCATTTCCCTTATTTTGCAGAAGATGAATGGGTCTGATATGTTCTTAGTAGAATACATGATAACTTCATATGGTTGTTGAAGCCCTTCAAGATAACCAAGGATGCAATCAGGGTAGTAACTGGTTTACACTCATCCAGTGGGTTGCCTACTCTCAAATCGGTCAAGAACCAAATTGTAAGTGAGGCTACTGGATCAAAATTTGACAAAAGAGCAATGATAATAGAGGATATCACAGATCTGGATATCAAATTTGCTTCTATGATAATTGGTTACAAAATATATCATTCCAGCAGGGAGAATTCTGTGTCTGGAACAACAATATACATTGCTTATCAGATGCTAAGAGAAAATGTTGATTATGATCTTTGTGAGCTTCTCCTAAACCAACTATTAGAAAATTTGTAGAAAATAAAGAAGGATAAGAAGAACTCATTTAAGTACGGTGGCTTGATACTATGTCTCTTCTTTTACTATATAAATGAGCTACCCGGATCCAGTGGTTGGGTATGGTAAAATGACAAATTGATTGCCATACAAATCAGAGATTATATGTATGGGCTTGGTGATGCCAAGGCTCAAAGTACAACACTCTAGGGTTACTTCAAAAACTTCTAAAGTATGATATAGGCCAGAGAAATAATTCCTCAGATAATAGTTAAAAAATATAAGGATACAGTGTGCTTCATGGTAGACACTGATCAATGCCTAATGGAGGCAGTAGAGCCCAGAATAGTCTAGATTATGCTAATGGGCTATGAGGTAGATGAGAAAATCCTTGAACTGCATATCCAACACCTATTGAGTCAGCCTAAGGACCTTGAGGCAGAAAGGTTTGGAACCTTTCAAGAACTGAGTGTGAAAATTCATGTTGAGCTAAGACAACTGGAGATGAAAAGAAAAGTGAGAAGAGAAGTAGAGGAAGTTGCCAAAAGATATGGCATTTCAAAAGAGGCAGTTGATGCAAATAGAGAGAAAGTAGAAAGAACAGAGAAAGAGAGACAAGAAGCAGACAAAGAAAGTCATCTGATGCAAGCCCCCTCCTGGACTAGATCCTCCAAGAGATCTGCACCTGCCACTTCTAAGAGCTCAAGATCCTCCAAACTAGAAGCCAAGACATTCAGTAAGGGAGAAAAGAGAACAAAAACCAAGGCCACAAGGTCCTATACAAGTCAGAAGGATGATGAAGAAACAGAGACCAATGAGGAAATTAAGAAAATGAGGAAGAAGAAGAAATCATCAGGTGAATCCTCTGCCAGTGCAAACAAAGAAGAAGAAGCAGAAGAATTTGTTGAAAGGCCTACTCTCTCCATTGATGATGTCATCAAGGTAGTCACTGTGGATGGGAATTTGCAACCAATGACAAAATTCTATGATGAGTATAGTGACATAGACAAAAGGATCTTGGAAGAAGCTACAGTTAAGTACTTAAACATATATAATAAAGCATTCATTGAAATCATCTCTCTAATTCCCAAGAGTTTAGAAAAGGTACTTGAACTCAGAAAAGACAATGCCAAGGCAAAGGATTTGGAGATCTAGGAACAGATAGCTATTCAACTCTATCCTTCCATTACTCCAAAACAAATGAACATGATCTTCAAGGACTGCAAGGATGAGTTCCAGAGCAAAGCAAGAATGAACAAACTTATGCTTGAAGAGACTAATCAGGTGGCAAAAGAGACTAAAGACATCCTCTGGAATGCATTTAAAAAATTCAATCTTCCTGTTATAAAGGACATAAGTGATGAACCTTCTGCAATGGATGTTGAAGGATTAAGTACATCAAAGGAAGATTCTACTAAGAAAATTGCAGAAGAGTCAAAGGAGATAGGTGAGGAGAGGACTAAGAACTTGGATTCCTCTGTTCTGGAAGAGGAAGTCCATGGAGAAGAAAATATCTCTCTTCTGGATCCCCCTGCAGACTTCAGAACTGAAGGAGAAGCAAGAAAAGAGGAGAAAGCAAGTCAAGAAGAGGAGAAAAAGGGAAGAGAAGAATAACAAACAGAGAAGATCTCTAATGATAGCTCTAAGGCTACAAAAGGAAACAAGTCTCTGGCAAGAGACACTGCAGAAGCAGTGAAGAATTTCTTGACCAAGGAATTAATGGAGATAGATGAACCGAAACTGTTCCAAGTACCACTCAATTTTGACTCCCTCTCTCCAGTCCAGACAATGAAGGTAGCATCTTTTGCTCAAGCTAAAGCAAAAGAAAAGCTCCTGAAGTCTCACATGGAAGACTATGAGCTAATAGAGATTGCATCCAGTGTGCTAGAGAAAATCTTGTCATCCTTCCAAAAGGATCTTTCAGCCTCTTCATCCGGTAATCTGAAATCTCTTGTTAATTATGTTAGCACACATTTTGATTCCTTGGAGAAATCAGCAGAAGAGAAAGTTCGGAAAGAGTTTTTGGGAAAGAGATTCGCCAAAGTGTAGGGACTCATAGCAAATGATAGGAGAAATCTAGATATTGGGATAAAGAGCTTAGAAAATGCTCTTAAAGATGGCAGAGAATTATACAAATTTTGTTTATCTTGGTCCACAGTGACAACAGACATTGCAAAGAAGGTGGAAGAACAAGAGGGTAAACTGTCAAGTTTATCTCAAAATTTTGATCCTCTAACCTGATCCATAATGAATCAAGAGTGCCAGACTATTGTCACTATAAATGAGATAAATAGGCTTGAGAAGGAGAAGAAGAATAGAATACGCAAAATGAGTGAACTTAGAGGGATAATTATCCCTAAGTTAGAGGCCATGCATGAGGCCCTAATTGATGCTCAGACCATAGCCTGGACTAGTGATCCGACAAACTTAAAGAGGGCAGAAGCTTTTGCATTTTTGTTAAGTGGTCACATCTTAATTTTGGACAGGATGAAGCAGAGTTGGGCAACAAAATTTGTCTAGTTGAAAACCACCTTTGCGGATATACTGAAGTATATGTAAGTACATGTATATATACTTATGCGGCAATATATAGATTGATTTTTGAAAGTTTTGGTGTGTGGATTTCACTCTTTGCCATTGATGTCAAAGGGCGAGTGAGGAGTAGTGAAAAATGTGGAATCCATCTAAGGGGGAGCTCCAGTAAAAGTGTACATAAGATAGACCATCAGCTAAGGGAGAGTTTGTTACGACACTTAGTCATTTTTCACTAAGTGTTGCCATCAATTCCAAAGGGGGAGATTGTTGGCAAGAGACACTATGTGGCTTCATCATTGTTGTCATTGATGGAAACAAAGCTTATCCCACACATCCATAGCACATAGGATGTCTATACCGAAAGTCAGATTGAAGAGTGTTTTGGTCTGGTGAAAAAGAACAGAGCATGCAGCAAGGTTTTACAATCAGGTCCAGATCTCTCAGAGGATGTATCTCAACAAAGTGCGGACTTGGGGAAGTCAAGAGGGGTACCATGACTACTACATTCTAGAGATTGAGCCTCCGGTGATGAAAGAGTGAAAAGAGATGAGCATCTAGGTGTTTGGTTCCTGACAGGTAAAGCAGACTGAGGAAGAACTGACCGACAGAGCATCAGACTTTAATCAGGATGAAGAATTGATGGTGGTCAAGCTAATTGAAAGATCATACATGGTTGGCTGACTTGATTGATGACTTCTAACTCTATGTCTTGGATACGCATCACATATTGAGCATGAATCCAGCCAACAGATCAGTGTTTTGTAAATATCTTAAGTATTTTGGTTGCCGACTAGAAAGATGTTGAAATCCTTGGTGTGGATATATATACTAGATGGATTTTGGTATGAAGGTGTGTGTGTGGTGTGATAATGTGTGAAGAAAGGCAGAGATAAATGTGGAAGCAGTAATACAAGTCCGATATGTGATAGAACAATAGCACTAAAGCAGAGGAAGAATGAAGTGCAGTAGATCAGTTTATTGAGCCTAACCAGAATTGAACCTTAGCATATGTGGATGCCTTTGATCAATTCAAACACCTGGTTACTTTCTATATACCTTGTAGACAGTGAGTCTCTTGTAGGCAGTGAGCCTCTTGTGAGCAGTGTGCTTGGGCAGTGAGCCCTAATTGACAAGTGCCATTTTGTACTTCTATTCTTTTAACAGAGAATACAATCTTGGGTTAGTCACCCCGTGGTTTTTCCCTTAATAGGGTTTTCCACATAAAAATCCTTGTGTTATGTGTGTTGATTTCTTTTCTGCTCTCATGTTCATGTATGCTTATATGTTTTGATACTGCACTAATTGTTAAAGAGGAAAAGGAAGTTAAATAATTAAGATAACTGATTCACCCCCCCTCTCAGTTATCCACCTTGTTTCCAACAAATAGGTCTAATTAATGAAGCTAATAAAGTCAAGAAAATATGGTGTAGTCATGGTAGGAGGGTTCACAGAATGAACTATCTAGACCGTGCAGCTAGAATAAACACAACGGAAACAACTTAAAGATATGAAGCAAATGTAGATTCAGTCATTCAGTATATCATAGAATTCAAATATAGATTGGTTGGCAACTGCGGGCTTACAAATTAGGGCTCACATGCCTGATTGTAGAATATCAGAATATGTACAAGATATAGCTTTGAATTCCCTTGGCGAAAGAGCCAAATTATGTATCTTCTAAATCATTAGAATTATGCTAACTACTTTCCTAGGGATCTATTACATCATTATATATCATATCCAAAACATATGATTCCTCTGCGTCGGCCCAAGAAGATCACAAACTGCAATGAAGAGTTGTGTCTGTACACGGATAGGTACAAATGAATGGAATGATGTGCAGATCTCAAGGAAGGTTGGCCAAAAACCAAACAACATTGAATGATGTGGCTTTGAACTTCGCAAGTCATGAAATGCTGCATAGGTCTCCTCCTTTAGTTGATTGTTTGAGACTACTAGAATGCTCTGTTCTAAGAGAATAGTCAATCTTCTGATAGAGATAACTTTTTGTTACTTGATCCAAATGCTCTGAATTTTGGATATGTTGTGCATGGGTGAATCTTGATATTAAGTCCAGATCCACGGGATCTAAAATGCAACTACGGTAGAATGTGGACCAAAATACAAAAACTGCTACTGAGTGAACTGCCTGAACTAAACTGGATAATGAAAAGAAACAAACTGAACTGCAAACAAACTGAAATACAAATGTTTTTGGTTGATACAAGATTGCTCTTGAACCAGGGATGTTCCTACATCAAAATGATAGATGCTCCTGATATGGTAAGCAAGACAGAAGATCTATTATCCCAGATTAATGGGCATGTACAATATTTGAAGTATGTTAAGGCCAAATGGGATTCAGATATAGTTCAGCTAAAAATTATCCACAAAGACATCTTGCCTAAAGATTAGTAAGTTTTGATCTATCATGTACATATGTGGAAGGTTATAAGATAAGTTTTTAAAATTTTAGTGTTTATAGAAGTCAGTCACTTAAGGGGAGTAATTTTTCAGTCTATATATACTCATGCTCTGTAGACAAAAGGAGATCTGGTAAGCAATGCATATCCTTTGTCATTGATGTCAAAGGGGGAGAGTAGTAGATGTGAAAAAGTTGTTCTTGTGGGAGAGTTACAGATGTGGAAAATATTTTCCTTAGGGGGAGAAATGAGAACACTCAAACAGGGGGAAAACACTCAATATTTTGGTCTTGTTGATTTTCACATCATGTGTTGCCATCAATGCCAAAGGAGGATATTGTTAGAAATATAAGTGTTAGAGACACTACTGGTTTGTTATCCAAGTAAACTGTGTTGTCATTGATGGCAACAATGTTCAAAGGTTAGTGGTATGCTCAAAGTTCAAAGGTTGTCTTTCTCTGAAAGAAGAAGACTTTGTGAAGAATTAAGTATCAGACTGTCTCTTTGGTGCACAATGTTATAGTGTTTTAGTTCACATTTTCTACATATTGAAGATTGTTGTGTGGTTCTAGTATGTTTTCAAGGACTGTAAGGATCATCTAAAACTAGAAGTTTAGCTTCTCATGTTCTTTGAAAAGTTTAGTTTCTAGTTGAAGAAGTCCGGCCTGACAGGGTAAAGCCTGAACTAGTGCAGAGTACTTGTTTGTTTTGGTCCACTTTTCTCTGTAGTGAAATATCTTGCTTTGTAGACTTGAGGATATGTTTGCAGATGTCTAAAGAGTGTTTGTTCCAAGTTTGAGGTTGTTTGGTGTTTCAAAAGTTGAGTTGTAATCTGACAATTAGTGTATGCCTATGTTTCTCTTGTGATGGAGCCGGCCTGAAGATGTTTGCTTTGTGTGGAGCTTTCCAAAGGATCCAGTGTAATCTTGAGAGGTTCTATAGGTCTTGCTAACCTAGGAGAACATGTTTCATATGCCTGTTCCCTTTGTATTGGATGTTGTGGCTAACCTAATGTTGTGCTACATGCTACACTCAAGTAGGTTGACCTATCTGGTGTTGTAAGTTAAGAAGTTCTAAAGGAAAAGAAGTGTTGAGTTAAGGGAGATCTATTTTAGGTCTATTGCAACCTATTGTCTAGTTTGAATTTTCGTAGAGAGTTTGTAGTTAAGTTCAAGGCATGATTTTGAGATGACCTAGTTGGTGTTGAAGATGACGCAGATATATAAGTTTAGATTTGGCTTTGATGTCATTGATCATGGTGTGCGAATAAAATGACATGTTGTGTGATGTGATGCAAATAGGTGAATTGGGAAAGAATAGAGCAGATTATGTAATTGTAGAGTGAAGCAGAATTGTGTTTCAGAATAGTAGTAGAGAATGTTGTTTGTGCTTCATTGGAACTATAACTCATGCATGTGTAGATACAATTATAGCAGTTCATCTTTGGTAGTGAGCCATTTCTTTTCTCTCCTTCTTTCTCAATGGGAAGTGAGTCAACTTAGACAATGAGTCCTTGGGTAGTGAGCCCTTTGGGTGGTTCGTAACCCTCTAGGTAGTGAGCCTTGTTGCAGTGAGCATTCTTTCTTTTGGGCAGTGAGCCTTTTGTAATCGAGTGTTGATATTATAGTATATATTGTGAGCTAACACTCACATTGGTTTTTCCCTTTTGGGTTCTCTATGTAGAAATCCTGGTGTTCATATGTTATGGTTGATTGCTTTATGTTTTCATGCATAACTTCATTACAGTTGAATATGCTAAATGGTTTGAGATGTTTTATATCTGAATGGTTTTATAGAATATTGATTCACCCCCCTCTCAATATTTCAGGTGTTCAACACTTTTGACCTCCACAATAACCAAATGATAAAGAGAATAAATTACTGTATCTTATGTGTGTCTAAGAAATAAGAACAATAAGAATATACTATGAATGCTAGCACTAAGGTCTACATAGACTAAGCAAACTAGTGTCTGCAAAATGGATAGAAGGAAGGTGAAAGCCCAAAAAGTGCCTACAACACAAAATGGATTCAACACTAAGAAATAAATACCTAAAGAGAGGAAAATAACTCTATCACCTCCAATAGAAGAGATGAAAACTACATAGCCATGAGCAAGGTTTAATAAAAGGCACAACTAGATGTAGTGGTCCCAATCCTCACGAAGATACCAAAATATTTTTGTAGCTATTCACATAAAGAGCTGGAGGATCAAAAAAATGCTACTATATGCTGAAGATTGTAAGATAGTGCTATAGAGATTTCTAGAGATTTCCAAAAGATTGATGGGTTCAAGATAATCAGAGCTCAAAGCATGAAAACTACAAGATAATGCAAGATAGATTAAAAATGCAACTTAGAGGGTAAATAAGGTAGTCCAAGGGTCAAAAGACCCATTCAAACATGTGACAGGCGTTACAAAAACTCAAACATGCAAGTGAAGTTGGCATAAAACACTAAAAAATGGTCACTACATGATAGATAGTCATGGAATTCTAGCACATCATCTAGACATCCATGGGTCACGCTCAAGTCTAGTTCAATTCCTAAAGTTTCCAAACACCTTAGGACAACATGAAAAACAAGGAACTTAAATAGAATTGCATGAAAATAAACATAAGAGATAGAACAAAAGCACAAACTTGACAATTTGGGTGGGAAAAAGGCTAAGGGCTAAAATGAGTCTAACAACATCTTAAGAGTATGGATGCTAAAGTAGGTTCAAAATGTAGCATGAAATTGCAAGGGTGTGTAATTTTTGATGTTACATACACCCACTTGCAACAAATGGGATTTCTTCCCTCGGGCAAACTAAAAAGATCATAGGTGAACCACAACTATCTAAGGTCATTATCTTCTCCTACATGACTTGTTCCAAGACTCACTATCCTTTAGAGAGAGACTCCTTGAATGATCTAGGTTCATCATTAACATTCAAAAAACAAATACACAACAAAAATTTGGTGGGCTATACTTGTCAATTGGATTTTATTTTCTCATGGATCTTCTCAAGGTAGGAGTAAGGAGATCTACCTATTCTTTTGCATGTTCATTCTACACATCCTACTTATAAATCTCATCTAAACCCTCTTCTTTTTCTCCGTATTCTAATCCATCATTCTATTTTTTCACAAATGCATCCTCCCACTTCATGACCTTTGTCTCAAAATGTATTATTTTATTTCCTTCATTTTCCTTTGGTTGTTCAAGACCTGATAATGCTCTAAACCCCCTAAAAACCACATCTCTAGAATAAATCATTCTTTAAGTTAGCAAATTCTAAAGCTCATAACCTTTTACATTCTCACCATATCCTACAAAGATGCATTTGTATGCTTTTCAGATCCAATTTATATCTCTTTTCCTTAGGCACATAAACATAAGCCTCAAAACTGAAGACCTTTAAATGTGAAACAAAAGGCTTTTACCTATCCACAGTTCATAAGGTGTTTTGTCAACAAGATTTGAACAAGGAGATTTCTTAATCAAGTAACAAGTAGTACTTACTACTTCTACCCAAAAGCACTGATCTAGCTATGTACCTCTTAGCATACTTTTGGCCTTTCAATTAAATTTTGGTTCATTCTCTCTTCAACCCCATTTTTTTGAGGTGTGTATGGTGTAGTCTTCTATTTAACAATACCTACATGTGTATAGAACTCATAAAATTTCTTGGAGCAATATTCAATACCATTGTCATATCTCAACATCCTTATTTTATAATCTATTTACTTTTCAACCAAGGCTTTAAATTCCTTAAACTTAGTGAAAATTTTAGATTTAGAACACATAAAATAGATCTAGTTGTATCTAGAGGCATCATTAATGAATGAAACATAATAACAAGATTTTCACATAAAATCAACATCTGCTAGGCCAAACACATCCAAATGAATGATTTCTAATAATCTCTTTGCTCTATAACTTCTGATAGGAAAAGATGATCTATTCTATTTACCAAACATAGTGCTCATAGAAATCAAATTTAACACTAGAGTAATCGGAAAAATAACCAACCATATTTTTATTAGTAAAGGTACTAAGACCTTTTTAACTTATTTCATGACCTTAACATTGGTTCCACAACATACATGCATTTTAAGTATTGCTAGTCACACTGGCAGAGTTACAAAAAGTGGAGGCAGTCAACCTAAACAAAGTCCCTATCTGAGATCCTTTAGCTACCACCAAGTTTCCTCTCATCAACCTACAACCAAACTTGCCAAATGTCACATGCACTCTAGAATCATTAAACTTGGATACAAAAAGCAAGTTTCTCACAAGTCCTGGAATATGGAAAACATTATTAAGGGTTTTAATCCTCCCACCAATGAAACACAACTACACCTTTCCCTTATCAATAATCTTCTTAGTTCCATTGTCACCAATAAAAACCTCTCCATCATAAGCCTTGTATGATGAAAATCACTCCTTGTGGGGAGTCATGGGTGAAAGTTCAAAGTTGTGTCCCACTTTTATAAAGGAAATGACCAACATTGATCTAAATTTTTAATTTGAATCACTAGAAAGTGGCATATATGTTTTGAATTTTGAAATGATGTAAACTAATGAAATGTAGACTTTTTAGTGTATTCTATGTTTGTATTTTTTTAATAAAATAAGAAGAATATTTGAATGTATTTTTTTTGTAAAATTAACACTATAATTTACTTGTTGATAAAATACTAAAAAATGAGGTTAAGAGGGCCTCCACTTTTTATATAGTAAATTTTACTTTTTTCCTAAAATTCTTTTCTTGCATTTATAACTTGAAAAATTAGTGCATGGATTAATTTTTTTCCATTTCAATAAGTATTTATTTTTAAACAAATCTTGAAAGTTGTGTGTATTGAAAACATTATTATTTTGATGAGCCTCCACTTTTTCCCTTAACTATTTATCCAAAATAGAAAATGATTATATCATCTTGACATGGAATCTCTCCTCTAGTGCATAATATATATTTTTTAGTTTTTTAATACAATTTAGTATTTTTTCTTGGGATCAATCTTATATTTTGGTGCTAATGACCTACTTTTAGTAAAAATAAAAAAGAAAATATAAAAACTAATTAAAATATTTTTTTTTTTGAAAACTACAATTATAGATCTATAAAAGGGTATTTTTTTATTTTTTTGAAAATGTTATTTATGTTACTAGGAGTTGTAATCACATTAAGTTTTTCAAATATTTCTATTTTTTTGGAAATTGGCCCCAAAGTGATGTTTTTGGTATTGATAAGCTACAAACAAGGGTGCAGGTTCCTATAACAAGAGCCCAACAGGTAGCAAAACAATCCAGCGACCACGAATAGTAAAATAGCAGCAAACTAACAACTAACTAACATAATAGTATTATAAGAGTACCAATACAAAAAACAAACATAAAACCATAAACTACTTAAGCAGATCATTCCAGTCATCCTTAAGGACCTCCATAAGTTCTTCCTTACCCGCAGTCTTTCCATCCCTGTCATCATGTTCATTATGAGCATCCTATAGAATAGTCAGCATCATAGCCACACAGTGGATCACCTTCAAGCACACGGAAGCAAGCACTTTAACCTTGTTCTCTATAGAGAGAAGTCTCCTCTTGATATCAACTATCTCCTTGTTTAGCTGGTTATTATTGACACCATCCCTAGCGCTATCGGCTTCCTTCTCAGGGGTTTAAAGGATCTCCACTTCTTCTTAATCTATATCATAATAGGAGTTATTTAGAGACTCAAATTGATTGGCCCCCTCTTGCTCATCTAGTTGCTCAGGAGTCAACTTGACCTCTTTGATTTCAACCTCGTCCTCCAGGTCTAAAGTAGAGGAATAACCAACAATTTTAAGAACAAGTGTTTTACCCCTAGCCAATTTGTTGGACCTACGAATACTAGGCCTTCTCACAGTACACCCAATACTCTCAGTAGCCTCCTTATTCACTTCAACCACATAAACACCCTACTCTTGGGGCTCAACATTCCCCTTATCCATAGCCGGGTTAGACACTTTCACACCACCTTCAGCATTCTTACCTTTCTTTTTACCACCCTTCCCAGGAACACGTTGTTCCTCTAGACTACCTTTCCATTTTTTGCCAGCTGAGTGTGAAGGGTTATTCTTCAACCTACACAAGCCCTCTGCAATAGCCTTCTAGGATTGCCCTAGGGACCTAGTTGCCCCCCTGAAGGAGTACTCAAGTTAGTCGGGCCCTGCAGAATAGGGTTAACTTTCTAGGGGACCAGAGGGGTTTTAGTACCATTTTTCTTGTGGGGCCGAGGACCAAGGTTAACAACAGACTGCATCTTAGGGTTAGGGGAGGGTTGGGTAGAGGCCTAAAGATCTTTTCCAGTGGGGCCAGTAGCTTTGTTTTTACTGGGACTACCATACTTGACACTTAAGGGGACATTATCCTCTGAGTCATTGCTTTCCTCAACAAGGCAAGCTTTAATAGGCTTAGCAGGGCATAGGGCAAGGTGGAAATGAAACAAGTGAAGGATTAAGCCTTGATGGAGTGGGACCATGAATTCAACAGGTTACTTTCATGGGTTTTCTTAGCCATTTTAATAGACGACTCTAAGGAGGATAAAAGATAAAAAGGGAAATTCTCAAGAATCTTATGCCTAAAATGATTAAGAAGGGCAAAGTGATAATGGTAATAGCACTTGAAACAACCCTTCAGGGCGAAGTACCTTCATGATGAGGTAGGAGACTCTATCTTAAGAGTTGACAAGGCTTTCTCTCTTGAAGCCTCCCTACAAGTGAACCAACTTCTCCTCTTCTCTAAAGAACTTCTTCATCCCTTCAGGGTCTTGAACTTTATTTTGCTTCTTCAACCTTTCACCATCGCAGTATAGACCTATAGATCTGGCAATGGTTTCTTCTGAAACTTCAAACTGAACTCTACCAATAGGGACTTTCCAATCATCATCCCATGACATCATGAATTGCATAGAGAGATTTTCATCAAAGTCGTTCAGGCATTCCAGAAATGGTGTAATCCCCCCTTCATAACATGTACTCCACAACATGGAGTTAGCTTTGCACTTTGCGCAAGAGGAGGGCTTAGTTCTGACCTTGTCGCCACCCATAGTCGTGAACTTCACAATCTAGTAGGGGAAATCACATAGCATAAACTTAGACACCTAGAAAAAATGTGGCTCTACTTCAAATTGTCTAGAAACTATAATATGTCAATCATTATTAATCCTACTCTCGAGGACTCTCAAACTCCCATACATGTCCTTCACAACACCTTCACAATTAGAATCATAATTACTATCATTATGTAACCTATAGATGCATCATTGGGATATAATATGACCCCTTGTGCCAGCTAAGCAACTACCCAAGGGTCTCGCTGAGCTATCTTTTGCTTATGTGGAATTCCCCAATCTTTATGGGATGAACATATATCATCTCAGCTAAGATGACACTAGCCTTCTCATGTCTTCTTTCATGGCTAAGGTTGATCATGAGAACATAGATAAGAATATACAAATATTCATAACAAATATGCTTAGGAGTAGCCATTAATTGATATAAGGTTGGGCTTCCTTTTGGAGGTAATTTCTAATGTTAGGAGGCAGATTTAGGATACTTCTCCAACATCTTACAAGAAAGAGATTACTCCCAATATTGGCCATAGCATCCGCAACTTGGTTGCCTTCCCTATACACATGTTTAACCTCAAATCCTTCAAAGGTAAGGAGGATTTTTTTAATATCCTGGATTATATCTTCAATCTGCCAGTCCACCCTGGCTCTTTCCTTAACAACATCCACTATAAGTTTGGAGTCCCCTTCAACAAGAAGATTTTTGATTCCAATAGGAAGGGCAACCTTAAGGCCCCAAAGAAGGGTCATTGCCTTAGCAACATTGTTTGAGTTTTCACTACCTATTAGAATACAAGGCTATATCAGCCACTACCTATACCAGAGAAGCCATGGGATGATATTAGTATGGGCTTTGTTCTTGGTTTACCAAGGACATAGAGAGGACATGATTCCATTTTTGTGGTGGTGGACAAATTCTTAAAGATGGCACATTTTATTCCTTGTAAGAAGACTAATGATGTTGTTCATATTGTAGAGTTATTTTTTAGAGAAGTGGTGAGACTACATGGTCTACCTAAGAGCATAGTTTCAAATCGAGATACCAAGTTTGTTGGTTTTTTCTGGAGGACATTGTGGAAGAAGTTGAAGATAAATTTAAAGTTTAGTTCTGCACACCATCCACAAACTGATGGACAGACAGAAGTGGTGAATAGGAGTTTGGGTAACCTGTTATGATGTTTAGTAGGAGATAAGCCCAAGGGATGGGATTTGAGTTTACCACAAGAAGAATTTTCTTATAATAATTATGTCAATAAAAGTATAAGTAAATCACCATTCCAGATTGTATATGGGAGTAATCCAAGAAATGCTTCAGAGTTAAGGAAGATGGACAAGGGAGAAAACACAAATGTCGAAGTTGAAAACTTTGTAGAATGCATGAAGAATTTGCATGAATTGGTGAGAAAGCACATGATCTTAATAACATGAATATTCAGTAAAAGGCTAAGGCAGATCAAAAGAGGATATATAAGGAATTTTAGGTAGGAGATGAAGTCATGGTTCACTTGAGAAAAAAGAGGTTTCCAATTAGAACATATAATAAGTTGAAAATGAAGAAATTTGGACCATGCAGGATTCTAAAGAAGCATGATTCAGGAAATGCATATGAGGTAGAGCTACTGAGTGGGATCAACATTTCCTTTGTATTGAACATTGCTGATTTAATAGAATATCATGAAGCTAGAAAAGAGGATGGACCAACAGAAGAATAGTGGAGTATTCCAGCATCTACTTCAAAGGAGGAGATAGAAGAGATCTTGGATAGTCATGTGGGAAGAAGTACTCAGAATAGGCAATATGAAGAATATATTGTGGAGTGGAAAGGAAGGCTTGTTGAAGATTCTTCTTGGTTGTCTAAGGTAGAAGTTGACCATTTGGGGTTTTCCTAAAAAACCTGAGATGTGACAAGGTCACTTCTCAAAATTACCTTGGTATCTGATGTAGGAGCATCTAGAGGTGTAAGGGAAATCTTGCATCACCCAAAAACAATGTTGATTCAAAATTGATGACTTTGTTTTCATTTCTTTTCAAAATTAGTATTTTTGGTTCTATAATCGCTTGAATAATGATGCAGAACCTTCAGTTTTTCCAAACTACTAAAAATAGCAAATTGCTATTTTTGAAAAATTTGCATTTGGTCACAAATGGAAGTGAAAATTTACAAGAAGCTTCGTAAATAAAAAATAAGACCTTTGGAAAAGGAATCAAGAAAAAATCAGTTATGGGCTGAAAGAAATTAAAGTTTTTGTTTCCTGAAAAACCATTGAAAATTATTCAAAGTCAAGTTTGAGGCCTAAAAGGCCTCGTACGGCCCCAAAAATGGGTGAAATTAGTAGAAAAAATTTAAGTGTGTAGAGCACTCCATGATCTTCCCAACGCTTTAAATAGTTCGTCAATTGGATACCTGGATCAAAATTTATGGCTCCCGAAAGTTAACCTAAATTTGGAGGGAGTTGTAAATTTTGAAATTTTGGCTGGAGGCCACCAAAAGGGTTATATATGACCATTTTTGGGAGGTCTTGGCATTAGTAGAGATAAGGAGGAAAGTGTAGAGTCAAGAAAAGGCAATAAAATAGAAACCCTAGCAAATTTGGGGCTACAGAAGGTAGAAGGTTCTAGAGTCTGGAGAGAGGAAGTTGTAATGTGTTGCAGCCTATGGAGGATTCATCCTCTAATTGTATTTGAACTTCTGTAATGTAATGTGTTGTCCAAATCAATAAAAGAACATTCTTATTTTCTATGTGCAATTTTTATTGTTGTGTTTTATGATTTACCCCCTTCATCAAGAGGCATAGATAACAAAAAATTAAAATCAACAAACCACCATAACATTAGATGTATGTGGAGAAACTCTTATAGGAAAAACTCCACCACCAAAAATAAATTGAGTTTATATTATTCACAATGAAATGTTACATCAATACAATCTACTCTAACGCTCTAATATAAGAAAATTTTGGTAGTGTAATAGTACTCAACTTTTAATACATCAAAATAATCCATCTAATGCCTTCAATGTATAGAGAAATGAGAAGGGTAAAACCACAAATGCTTTCTAAAAACCAAGTATCACCAAAACCATTCTCCAAGTTAAAAACCAATGTACCTATAATACATTTAGTCATGCACTCAAAATATTTAAACACCAATTAAGGCATCTTTGACTCCATAACTCTTTTTAGGCACTAGTCACAAGGCTAGTGCTCCAACATGAAGCCACTATCTCAAGTGGACCACACCCATTATAACAAGATTATCCACTCTCCATATAGTAAATCCCTAGTGCCTAGGAAAGAGGAATTCAATTTGCATTCAAGAATGGCAACTGTAACTCCCACTATTGAGTTGCTAATTGTAACTCCCTTATTGAATGCAATTACAACAATATTTGATGTATCCTAAATAATAATAATAAAATAATATCACACAACTCTTCATGGGCATCCAAGTACTCGTTCCAAGAAAGTTGAAGACATGAACGTTATACATTAGGATTGCAATTTGATCAGACTTTCCTAAGTAATAGAGAATAGGAAGAACCACTCCTAAGGTGGCAATATTGTAAATGTAGGTTAAACTAATCAAACCTCCAATAAAGAAACCCTTGAAGCTCTCATCACCACTGTTGTGAAAGAAAGCAACTAGTAGAATATAGACTTGCATTACTTTTACACCTAGATAGAATGTATAATGTTTTCCATGTATCTCAATTATAAAAACACATGCCTAATTTAACCCATGTGATTAAGTGGTCTTATATGCACATGGATAGTGGTAACAATTTTTAGGTGGAGCCAATCAAAATACTAGATTGATATACACTCAAGTTTCATTAGCATGGCATTGAGTAGGTTAAGATGCTATGGGATTGATATAATCCCAATGGCATACACTCTAGATTTGTTAGTATGGAATTGAATAGGTTAAGATGTAATGAGATCAATACAATCCCAATTCAACGGCATGGGAAGATACCACAACAAATGCATTAGTTATGTCCAAATTTTTTTTGAACCAAACTTCAAGGATGAAGTCTCTTAAAAGGGCGAAGGATGTACACTATTCCCCAATTTTGTAAAGGAAGGATTTTGGTAAACTTGGCAAAGATTTATGAGTATATGTATAAGATGAACTAAATTTTATTTTATTTTATTTTGAAAACTAATAAGTAGTGATGGACAAAATGATAAATTTTGTATATATTAATCCATGGCATAGTCATGAAAAGGTAATATTTGATGCATAATCTAGTTGTTTAGGTGTCAAATGATTTGGATGGGTCAACCAATGTCAAAGGTGGGGTCATGTTGCCTCACAATGTTCTATTGGTGTTGATAGATGGTGTCCAAAAAATCAATAAAGAGAACTAGAAAAGGACCAAATATTGAGTAGGATAAATGAAAATACCAAGTGTTGCAAGGTATGCATAGGAAAAAGGCCAAGTGTTTACTGATGTTGCTAGCTAGGTAATATTGATTGCATGGATAAAAGGATTGAGAAAACGTGATGGATAATGTTTTGAGTAAATAAACCTAGAGAAAAGAGGAATCCCAGTGCTTAGGAAAACTCATGGGACCTTAATTAAAGTGCACTATCATGCATGTAGCTTGTCAAAGAAGGCTAGGAATTGCATGGTTGGAAAACCCAAGGAAATGAATGATTTGGAAAAATAATGGAACCACTAAATTGACCAATGAAATTTGGAAGGGTGGAGTAGGGAAATTCTATAAAAAATCCTAGAGAAACAAATGCTAAAGGTTATTGAAAAGATAACACTCATGCATGAAAGTGGTGTGTAGGAAAAGCAAGTTATAGGAAGGAATTATCAAGAAATTGTGAGGAGGTATAATATGCTACTAGGACTAGTGATAAGATCGATCCCATTTTGTCCATCCATGTGTAGTCTTACACTTATGGATTGATAATGTGTAGGTTGTGACATGTCTTATGGGTATGTTCTAAAGTTGTGGTATTGTCTTATGTGTGTCTACATTGGCCTGATAACATGTGTGTCAAGTTTGTGGCACTGTTTAAATACATGAAATGGGGAATCCACCAATGGTATATCAAGGAAATGTTTCCAATAGTGTATCCAAACAAATTCATCAATAGTGTATCCAAGTGAAGTCATAATGGTGTATCTATGCTGCAAGATGAAAACTTCCCTCTGCTACAACAATACTCACAAACACAAGACACCATATTGGAGACTTTCTGCTCACACAAGTGCACAATCATGTGCTAGGTAAACCAAAGTGATGAAACAAAATATATATTTCTTATTGAATTCACACTAGATTACAACAAATTCAAAAATGTAATAGTACGCAATGCAAATGGTTATTATGCATCAACAATCTCCCTCACTTCACTCTTCTCTTTCACTCTCATCTGCTTCAAATTACTCTTCATGGGATGCTTAATCTCATTCCCATCTAGTGACTCTTCACTCTGCTTCCATCCAGACACCCTTCTCTTGACACTTTCTCTCCCTCTACTAGTGCTTCTGGTTCTCTATTAAATTTGCAATCAGAGTTGATTAGACTTTCCCCACAAGTAGTCATTCTCCTATGTTAGGGTTAGATTAGAGGAAATCAATTAAATGCAAATAAATATTAAACAAAGGGAGACAATTTTAATGTGGTTCACCCAAACTCAAGCTACATCCACCAACAGAGAGTCCAATATTATTATCCAGTAAATCAAACCGATTACAACCAGCAATCCCTGCAACTCAATACCGCTGCAAATGCTACAATACAATATCAACGGAAACCCTAACAACTTAGCCATTTTTATCAAGACTTATGTCGGTTACAAAATAGTGATTTTTTTTATGTCGGCTAATAGAAAAAATAACTTTCAATGCCTTTATAAAATAATAGGCAATTTCTGCCCCCCTGCACTCCCCCATTAAATAATTTGGGGGGAAACCGCACCAATAAAAGTGGGGAAAATTTAACCTCCGAGTCTAATTAGGCTTCATATAACAACATCCTATCCACACCCTATCCTCTCTCTCTCTCTGAGTGTTCTCCTTTTCTTAGATTATGGCTCCTCACAATTCACCCACAATGAATCCCCTTTTGACAACACCATAAGTCTTTGTTTCAAAGGCTACCCTGCATCTCAATATCATACCCATGAGATTTATACTATTGAGTGCACAAGAATATGAAAAGGCGGCATATGAAAAGTCACTCCTGCCTTAAGCGATGCCATGAGAATATGAAATTTTAGTTTCCAACAATATTTTAGTTTGACCCTGCTCCCCCTACCCACGGCCCAAAAGAAACAAAATATGAGATATTACATCATGCACTAGAAGTCGGTTTTGGTTCCATGATTTGGAATGAATAATTCCAACACCTTTACTTTCCATGACCCATTTAAAGGATAAGGATTACATTATTATTCAATGAAGTATTTGTTTATTCCATGGTTTTTAACTTCAACGATTGCTAAAAGATCAACCTCTCCACCAAGATTGACGCCCCTATCATGGATTGAATTGAAAACTAAAATATTGTCTTTTTCTACACTATTAATCAACCTAAATGAAAGTGAATTCTCCCACAAACTCAACTTCCCTGGCCTACAAAAGAATGCTTGAATTCCATCACTATGCTCTCAATTGATTCATCTTATATATGCACTTCATTTGTTGAATCTTTTGTGACATTTTGTCAAACAAATGATAGCAGAATGCTCTACCTCAATCAAATGTTCGCAACTAACTATCTACACAACAAAATAAACTATCAAACTGAAGAAGCATTAGCTGTGAAAACTGATCAATGAAGCTACCGGATGAATGCAACAAAAACCAAATTCCACAAACTACCAAAAGTAAGGCAAAATTGGAGCAAACTGAAGATACTTATTTTTGGGTGATACAAGATTGTTTGTGTGCCCGGGTGCTCCTACATCAGACACGTTGGGTAGAAAGTTTGTGAGCATAGGCTCACAAAGGTGGAGTTGAGTGATAGAATCACCTTTTTAAATTGCAAGCAATCTGCAGCAAACTCCATCATTGTGGGATGTGCACCAAACTACTTCTTCCTTCTCTTCCCGCACGATGCCAGAACAACTATCATCTTCCTCCCACAACTCCATTAACCACTCTTCTCTCCAGTCATGGATTTGCATCTGCCATGTACCATCCTCCTCTACCAAAGTATGTATCCTCTTCTCTCCTTCTTGGGATCTAGTCGACTAGTAACCAGCCTTCTCCACCAAACTCTCCTGTCACTCATATTAAAGCTTGCAATATACAAATCTTCTTCCAATACTTTATGGAAAATAAAGATTTCCATGGGTTCTTCTCCATACTCTTCAACCTTGACTACCTCAAATGGAAGTACAATAGCATCATCACAAAATGCCACAAGGTTTACCTCTTCATTCGTTGCTGCAAATTCACCATCGACTACATCATTAACTTCTACTTTCATTGTTGTGATTCTTGTCTTCTCACTTTCAATCGTTGCAATCCTCTCCAATCATTCATTCTCCATCACCAAAATCTACGATAACAAATAATCTTCTTCCTCATCCTTCACTACAACCTCTTCGCATTCCATCGCTACATCTTCATTTTTCTCCTCTTCGACTACCTCTACTGCAGGCTCTTTGTTGTTCACTCCATCCTCATCCTCTTTTCTCATGTCTTGTGCACTCAACTATGCCTCCAATTTACCCAGCTCATCCTATCTTTTGTTCAACCTATCGAATCTCTTGTTTACATCTATGATCATCCTACATGTCTTACTTTCTTAGTACCATCTCCACGCTTCCCAAATCACGAGCTTCTTCCTTATGACTATACCCATTTTATCTATTATTGTAGTCTCATCTCAATCTGCAATCGACATCACATTCTCAATCTTTTGTGGCTTCAATGTCTTCTCTTGGATCTCACTGTTGTAGGACTCCTCCACACCTACCCCAAGCCTCTCGAGCTCCTCGGACACTCTCATCGCTTCAATCTCCACCTGCAATTCTTGGCGTAGGATACCTCACATTCAACACTCTGCATATGCTTTAGGAACTCCTTCTCTGATACCGTATGATGCAAGATGAAAACTTGCCTTTGCTACAACAACACTCACAAACACAAAACACCACAATAGAGACTTTCTTCTCACACAAATGCACAACCATGCACTAGGTAAACCAAAGTAATGAAACAAAATATATATTTCTTATTGAATTCATACTGGATTACAAAAAATTCAAAAATGCAACAGTACACAATGCAAATGGTTATTGTGCATCAGCAATCTCCCTAACTTCACTCTTCTCTTTCACTCTCATCTGCTTCAAATTACTCTCCATAGGATGCTCAATCTCCTCCCCCATATGGTAGCTCTTCACTCAGCTTCCATTCAGACACGCTTCCCTTGACACCTCTCCCTCTACTGGTGCTTTTGGTTCTCTATTAAATCTGCAATCAAAACTGATTAGAATTTCCCCACATGAGCAATCACTCTCCTATCCATGCCCTATCCCCTCTCTCTGAGCATTATTTTTTCTTGGATTATGGCTCCTCACAATTCACATGCAATGAATCCCCTTTTCATAGAACCATATGTCTTTGTTTTGAAGGCCCCTCCCCCATCTCAGTATCAGACCCTTACAATTTATATTGTTGAGTGCAAGGATACAAAAAGGTAGCATATAAAAATTCACTCCTACCTTAAGCGATGCCATGGGAATATGAAACTTCAGTTTCAAACAATATTTTCTTTCGACCCTACTCCCCTAATCACGACCCACAATTAAAAAAATATGAGATATTACATCATGCGCTGGAAGTTGGTTTTGGTTCCATGATTTGGAAGGAATAATTCCAACACTTTTACTTGCCACAACCCATTTAAAAGACGAGGAAATTACATTATTCAATGTTGTGTTTGTTTATTCCATGGTTTTTAACTTCAACAATTGGTAAAAGATCAACCTCTCCACCAAGATTGACACCCCTATCATGGGTTGAAGTGAAAACTAAAATATTATCTTTTGCTACACTATTAATTAACCCAAATGCAATTGAATTCTCCCATGAACTCAAGTTCCCTAGCCTACAAAAGGATGCTTGAATGCCATCACTATGGACTCAATTGAATCGTCTTATATATTCACTTCATTTGTCGAATCGTTTGTGACATTTTGTCAAACAAATGACAATAGAGTGTTTTGCCTCAATCAAACATTTATGACTAACTATCTACGCACCAAAGTGAACTATCAAACTGAAGAAGCATTAGTTGTGACAACTGATCAATGAAGCTACTAGATGAATGCAACAACAACCAAAATGCCACAAACTACCAAAAGTAAACCAAAATTGGAACAAACTGAAGATACGTGTTTTTGGCTGATGCAAGATTGTGCGTGCACCTGAGTGCTCCTGCATCAATCTAAATAAATTTTTGAATGGTCTATTTGGGCAATGCCATCAATAGTGTGTTTGGGTAATATCATTAATGGCGTATTTAGATGAAACCACCAACATTGTATTTGGGGGAAGTTGGCAATAGTGTATTGAGGTAGAGTTATCAATGGTATAGGGTGATCCCACAATAGTGTGTCCCACTTTTTGCCCAAAGTGAGACATTGAAATCAATATTTTTAACCAAAGTTTCACTTTATGATACCTATAGCAACTAAACTATTAAGAATTTGAAGATGATGTGAAATAGTGATTTTGAGATTTCATGCATAGATTCCAAATATATATATTTTTACATTTAAAAAATCAATTTTTGAATTTTTTTACGTAAATTTTAGTAACTTATTTTTTTATAGTTAACAATATTTTAAAAAGTGACATTTATATCATATAGCATAAACTTTTTTATAGAAAGGATAAAATTATAAATTTTTAAAACATAGATTTGTAACACCAATATCTAGTGTACAAATATTTTTCATAATTTTTTGTTGTGTATTTTATTTTTTTATTAATTTTTGAAATGAGATTAGTTATAATTTAGACAGAGATTTATACCATATAGCATAATTTTTTTTGTATATATCAAAATTAACTTCTTTTTTTCCTTAAACAAGGACAACAATACCTAGTGCATAGATATTTTTTAGAATTTTTATCTCCATTTTACTTTTTTTCCACATGTGTCAAACAAAGAGCTTGATGTTCGGTGAAAAACCTATGTTCACTAGAAAATAGAAAATTATAAATATAACAATTAAATTAAATATATTCAAAAATATACTTTTTGAAAAGCTTATTCTAAGGGATATGATCTTGCAAAATTTCCTTTTTTTATTTTTTTCTTCCTTGGGCTCAATTTTTTGCCCTATCCCACAATTGGGACACACTACTGTGGGAGAAACCTATATTCGAGAAATGTCATTGATGGTGTATTAAGATGATATAATCAATAGTGTCTCCAAATGAAGCCTCCAAAGATGTATCCAAGTATGTTTCCTTGCTCCAACAATAAGGTTCCTTGGTCATGACAACATGGGGTTGTTGATGAGCATAATCTCCTTCAATCTTGAGTGCTCTTGAGTCTATATTTGTGATAATGTGTGCATATGTGTATGTGTGAATGTCACTATGTGCTTGGTAAAATTTTGGCCTAAAGCTTGAGCATATTGCAATTACTACCATGGGTTTGTATGCTAAGAGTAATTGATCAAGCTAATGGTTCTTGGGTTATCTAATTGTTAGACATCTCATCAACACCTTGTGAGGCAAGGATCCTACCATGAGGGTGGCCAAATGCAAAAGAAGCCCTCAAACATGGGGGTAAGTGCAAGAAGTTGGGTCCACTTTTTAGATAAAAAGTGGAGAGGGTTTTTCCTTAAAATTAAAGTTTGTCACAGTTGGAGTCAAAGTTTGAAGCACTTACACATAGAATCTTAAGAAAGTCAAATTGTATGAAATGTAGTATTTTGAGTTTAGTTTTCAAATAAGTAATTTATTATAATACCCAAATGATAACAATTAATTTTGCATGGGCTTGTACAGAAACCATTTTTTAGAAGTTATTTTTTTTAAAACCATACCATGCACGTGTACGACCAGCATAATTTGACCTAAATAAAAGTATTTTTTTAAATTGCTTCAGGAAAAGATGTGTATTATAGTGAAGTTTGATGAGGATTTTTTTTAATAATTTTTTTCCAAATATTTTTTTATTAAGCTTTTATTGGCCCTCATTGTTGTTTTTAAAGACCCCTCATGTACGGCCAACATAATTTGAGCTAAACTAATCATAAAATGATTTTTTTTCATCATGTAAAGAATGATGTGTAGAATGATGACATATAATTTTTAAAAAAAACTTTAAATTTAAAAGTTATTAAAAAAATACTAAAACCTAACATTTCAAGTTTATGGACTAGTTTTCTCATAAATTAATTAATAAATAGAAAAACAAGCCGAATCATAAAAAAATATATATTTGAAAACTACATATCATCATCTATAATAGGTTTTAATTTCGTAAAAAAATAGAAAAAAATATCGTTAGCCATATTGGTAAAGTTAGTCTTTTCTCTTGCTATGAACATAGACTTGTACTTACAGGTCCAAAGCTAAGGGTTGGCTTACCATGTCTTTCCCAAGCCTAAAACCAAACAAAAAATGTGGGTTGTGGTTTCAAACTTTTAGGAACGAGTACCCATTCTAAAATGGGTACCCGTTATATAAAACAAAATGGGAACCCGTTTTAAAACGGTTAGAATGGGTACTCATTTTAAAATGGGTACCCATTCATAATATGTTTGTTATTTCCCATTTTAAATACTTTCACGAAACATGTACTCATTTAGGCTAGTATCCCGTTCTGATTCCAAGCTCGGGCGCCCGTTTCTAAACGGTTATCCTTTTATAAAAACGGGTACCCATTCCTGTCGAGATTTTTTTTGCCTAATGCTGAACCCCTATATGTGGACCCAACTTCGTGCTTTTACCCATGAGTGACCCCTAGAAAAACAACTACAACAGGAGCTAGGTGATATACTAAAACTCCTAACCTTATGGTGATATGCATTGGAGAAATTTGGTCTAGTTTTCATTGTTTAAGTTCATGAGTTGTTAAGTGAATCTCAATTGAATTGATCTTGGGCTAACTTATGTCTTGGTTTCTACAAAAGATGACCTAATGGAAGGTAGAACTAGTCAAGCTCCTCCAAAGGGGTTGAGCCAAGGACTATCACTAAAATAATTAGTGGCAAATACCCTTATTAACATTCCTATGTGCAACTAATTATTGAATTGATTAGTAGGTTAGAGACCAAGTGAATAGAGAGAGGGCAACAACATAGCCCTTGGGACCTTGAATCATAGTTGTAATTGGTGCAAAATTTGATGACAATGCATTTTATGTTTTCCTTAATTAAATCAATTAGAGGCCAAGCTTGAAGGTCTTATCAGACTTCACGTTTAATATTAGCATAGCCAATTCGTGACTTTATAATCGATACCTTATTGTATAAATCCCAATGTTATATTGATCTAAATGTTATTTGCTATGTTAATATGGTCAAAATGGATGTAAGCAACTTGTGTGTAATAGTTGTGTTGATGTTGTAATATGTTTAGACTGCACCTTGTTGCAAATGCTTTGCCTTGTTCTTCTAATGGTCGCCCATGTATAGCCTTAAGATCTTATCAAACCTTAAAGGGGTGTTTCCATGATGATAGTAAGGGCCAAGAGCCGAGCTTGAATCCTACAATGTCATGTGCCTTTGAGTTGGAGTGTGGAGCTATGATCAGGCGTAGCGTTTTTAGCAGCCATGGACGAAACTTGTGGTTGATGGCAGACCTTAGTATTCCTACGTGGCGGGGTCACTATGCCAAATGATTTTGGATCCATCAGAACTATTTTCAATCGGTCGGCTCACGTAATCCTAAAATGGTGTTAGGGCTTTCGTTTGAACAGTTGACACTCCCTAAGTGTTGTCAGAGCTTCAAGCTCTTAAGCGATGCGCTATGGGTCAATCCCTTCATGGTGGTCTCAGGAGAATGAATGAATGAAGAATTTTAATAACTTCCACGAGGCCGTAGCAATCTATGGAATTCAGAAACCGCATGCAGTCTCATCAGAGACAAAACAGTGGAATAAGCACCCCCTAAGACACCTCTAAATCTTTCTTGAGATCCTCCCTTCTACTGTGTAATTTGATCAAGAGGTTCATGTTCTGCACAGCCTTGCCTCTTCAAACAAGGTGCTAAGGTTGGTAATTTTCAAAGTGTCACCATAACTAGAATGCATTGATAATATGAGTAGAGGGGAAACCGACTTGCACACTCTCGTAAGTCCTCAGCAACTATGTTAGTCTGTAAATGCATCATTGGTTAGTTCAGGGTTGTGTCACCAGCGGTGGGTCCCTCTCCCATTTATGAATGCCTCTGTGCTGAAGTGGCATCCACAGATAGTCCAATGGTGTAGAGATTGTGGTAGGCCTCTCAGACTCTCTGCATGATCGTGATGCCATCAGATTTATGAGCTGTACAATCCAAGGGTTTCCGTGAGCTTTTTGTTTCATCTCCACCACTCGTTCACAAGCACTTAATCCTATTCGTCTACCCCTGTGAATAGTTGATGACTAGGTAGTTTAGATGTCAAACCAACAATGAACCCTGCCATGAATGTAGAGAAGCTGAGAATGACTTGCCAAAAGAACTATTGTATCACTCAATCAGCGATATAGTTGCTGTCCAAAAAAGGGTCTATTTTTTGCGAGGTCTTGAGAGGTCTTGATGGAATATTGTAGGTTCATATCCTTTTGAGGCATAGAAGTATCAGTTTAGACTGGTACTCTCATATTAAATTGAAAAAGAATTTAAGTTTGACATAAAACCTTAAAAAAAGTTTCTTATGTTTTAAACGTATAACCTTCACATCCAACAATTGTTAATATTGAAAACTCTTCTTATAATCAACTTTTCTATACATTGTAGATTGAAATCAACGTTGAGTTTTCAGAGTAGAGAAAAATTGTAACGTCGAGTTCAAATAATAAATATGAAAATTTTCTTAGGAACAATCCTCTCTTCTAAGAAACAATTGCCACCTCATCTAATATTTAGACTTCCCTTTTTTAAAATAAAAAATAAAAAATAAAAAATTTAGACTTCTTCCAAAATCAATTGCGCCTTTCAAAAGTAATAATTGTCTCTCTTATATTAAGGATATTAAACTATTGAACCTCCGTGCCAAAGATATATTCCACCTCTACTTCATTAATACTTTTGCAATACTCAAATCACTTTTCCAAACAAATAAAGCGTCGAAACTGGAAAAAAATGGTACCTCAAGATTTAATTAACGGACGGTCAAACTGTTTGTAACATACCCAATTGCTTACCATTAAGTTACTGAATGGAAGGAATGTGATTGGGATTGCACTGCCAAGGGTTTATAATCTCCATGCCTGTTAGGCCCAAATGATCTGCATAACCACCATAACTGTTAACGCTGAATAATTATTTTTAGAAATACTTTTCAACTAGCAATTGACATGCCTCGTTTTGGCCTCAATAGATGCATCATTGCCCCACTTTCTTCTAATCCTTTTTTCACAGAAGCCTATAACTCTTCACCCACCAATATCTGCATCCGACTGTTAAGGCATCACTCTTCGTATCATCTTCACCCGTTATCATTGGGAATCGAACTGTTCTGATATCATATTAAAATTGATAGATCATGAGAAACAAAAATAATTTACAGAATAATATTAAATTTAATAGAAACTCCCAAAATCAAAACAACAATGACAATATTGGGTGGGATTGTGATCTTTTTTGTGCTCACACTCGTTTAGGGAAGGAAAAAACACTCGAGAAAGCACTTACCATAAAGAAAACCACTTAATGGAAAATAATACTGTGAAGATTTTCATGCTCTCATGTATGCACACAATAAAGAGAAAATTAAATTTGAAGAAAAGAAAATTTCCAACCGAATGGATGACACTTTGGCGTTCACTCAATCGTATGGAAAGCAATGGAATAAAATGCATAAAAAATTAGCAGTGAGAAGACATCACATGCCCACAAGCTTTCCTCTTAAGGAAGAACTAAAAGGAAGCCTTCACATTTTTTCATCAACAAAATCCTTCTAGAAGAAGAAAGAAGAGGTGGTGACACTTATCGTGCCATCTTGTGCGACTTGAAGATGTAGGGAGTTTAAAAGCTCTAAAGCCAACAAATGAATACCTTAGATGAACCGTAAGTAGATAACTATATGCCAAGAAAGAACAAATCATCCCCAATACATAAGTTCTTTTTAGAGGAGATACTTGTCTTTAATTAGGGTTTTTGAATTTTAAATTAGTTGTTCCAAACTTCGCATCAACATAAGTTCTAGGCTATCTAGTAGTGATGGTTACAACATGCATTCACATAAGTTCTAGGCTATCTAGTAGTGATGGTTACAACATGCATTCACAGTTTTTAAATACTTGTACTTACTTTAAGTAGTGTTGGTGATAACAAGAGGTAATACAAGTTTTAGATTATCTAGGAATGTCAGATTAAATATTAAATTTTAAAGGCTTTTCAAAACAAAACATAAGATCTATTATTTTAGAACCTAGTCATAAACAAACACCTCACATTGTAAAATATTAGAGTTTATTATATTACTAAATTAAAAGCTACAATGTGTAGAACACAACTACCAAACTATCATAAGAATTACAAAATATGTGCCTTAAAATAGGCATGTGAGCTAGGTGGTCTAACTAAGATAGACTAGCTAAGATGTCAAGGTGAATCCAAGTTAAACTTACAACTCACTAGAGTGGCACATAGTCAACTAATTGATCAATCTTAGTTTAATAATAAATAAATCCTAATCAAAGTAGTAGATATGAGAACTACAACAACAAATCATTCAAATATCAAGTAGTTATTTATGATATTATTATAAATAATCCTAGTAAAAAAAAATAATATAAGATGTATTACTTAAGACTATATATTCCATATTAAGTGAAACTTAACATGAAAAAGGTGTATAATTTCTATACACCCACATCCCCTTTAAGTTGAACTTAGTAAAGTTAGAAAGATTAATAAGATGAGTCTTTAAAACAAAGGTCTAATTAGGTACGTATATACAATATGATTATGTAAATAAATGATATAAAACTTGAATGCCCTTATGAATGGCATTCCATCTTTTTATATTACATGGTAGCTGTTGTAATCACAAAATTAAAATGGAAATGTTGCACTAGATGTGAGGATCACTATGAAATTATAGTGTCTCAAACATTAAAAAAAGGGCTACACCAAGTAACAAGTATGCAATATATCACTATAGTACTAAAATAGGGTGATGTCTAAATAAGTTAAGGATGATGTTCAATAAATCTAACATAAAACTATAGAGAAAATTCTAAAAAATACAATGTTGGTATTTCATCAAAAAAAGAGTTCTTGCATATGTAGGCTAATCCACTACTTGGACAAAATTGTCACATGCAAAAAATGATTAATCACCAATAAGGTGTATATCAAAACTGTTACACCCCTTTTTGGAACAATTAACTATGACATATTTTAATTACTTAATTTTTGATATTGGATGATGCATTTTAAGATATGTTTTTTTTATGAATTTGGAATAGGAAATGGTTTCTATTAAAATAATATTTTATATGCATTTATGTAAATGTGGAATATAAAATATCAGTTCTCAATGATGGATGAAATGAATATGATCTTATTGTTTCATTTTATGATGTCATTAATTATTTTGTTATGAATTGATTATCAATCAAAGATATATGTTTATATACATGTTTATATGTGGATGGACTAACTACCTTGTTGGTGAATGAGGTGGATGAAGAATAGGTTAAGTTCCCCTCCTAGATGAGGAGGGAGAGTATCATTGGGAAGAGGAATGCAAATCAGGTTGAATCGACAACTCATACCATGTATTTGAGAGATTTCACACACATCACTAGGATAGTCATGCTTTTGGTGATGTTAAACATGTCATAAGTCATTGCTTGTCACTCCATGTTTTAGACCTGCATTTGTTATCTACTTTACCGTCAACATCTTTATTTGCAAAAATTGGCATTTAAGCTATTCATTGAGTAGTGTGGTCATCATGGTCATTTTGGTTGTATAATGAATAACAAGTTGGTTTATTGTCGTCATAATTATTTTGATTTCCATAAATTTTACTAGGTTGGTATACTACTATTTTATTGCTACCCGATATCAAAGACGTTAGTCATATTGTCATAATCTTAGTGATAGGAGTGTATTTGTTCTAATTGAAATTATTTTAGAGTGAAGGTTTCTTTTTATAAAATCATGTTTTTGTGTTTGTTTTAAAATTTAAATTCCCTGGTTAAAAGCTCCACATACTGGAAGCATGTGAATTTATTGTGAGATTTAATGGAGAGTTAAGAGATTTCATTAAGCTTGCCACCACTCCATTTCTGAGAGGGCATTTTTATTAGCTTTGCCACGATCTAAAGAGAGTGCTCTTAACTCTAGAAGAGTGTTGTCTAACGTGCAGGATGGTAGGGCATTTTAATTACCATGATTCTAGGGAAAGAGGGGAGTTCGACGACCAAAGAAAAGAGAACGGTGAGAGGGAAGAAAAGAAGGGGAAAGAGCAAAAAGAAGAATGGGAAAAGGAAGATAAGAAAAGAGAATTGTGGGTTAAAGCTATAACCGGGTATGTTTACTGTATAGATAATCTTTTGTTTGAATATTTGAAGTTGAGCGTGAGTGTATGGGTTTAGTCTATTGATATGCATTACTCTGTGTATGAAAATAATAGTATCTTCAAAAACTTTTTTTGTCTGGTAAACAATTTTTATTATAGACAAAACATGTTTTTTTTGTTTTGGAGTGCTATGAGCGTTAACAATGGCAGATATGTAGAGTCATTTTTGTTCTACAGGCGACTAATATATTATGCCTAAAACCTTATTTAAATTATTTCGTGAACAAGTCAATTTATTGCTTGAATCGAGTCGATTGGATTGGGTATTCAGTATTAGATATATACTTGTATACTTATATACAAATGTATGCGTATAAAGATGGTAGCTTTATTTTATAAAAATGGTTGATTCTATGTACGACGTGGGATTCTTAAAATAGCAAGTTACTCTTTTAAAAATAAAATATATGTATAAAATTTGTGCATTTTTGTGAATATCATATTAGGCCAATTCGTTCAAGCCAATGGGTATCCGAACTGCAAGATGGAATTAGTTTTACCAACATATCATTCCATGAACTTTCAGGCTATTGGGTTTTTGAATAGCAAATATAGATAAAATTATAAGTATTATATAATGGGTTTTTGTTTAGAAGTTACCAATCATATTCAGGTTGTGGGTTTTATTACAATAGTTACTTTCTTATAATACAAATTCCTTAGTACATAGAAATTGTGAGTTTATATAAATTTAAATTCAAGTCGAATCCTTGCAGGTCATTGGAATGTCTTTGACTATGCATCAAACCCTAGCAAAGGGGAAATTGTGTATTTATCATTAGAACTAAGCATTCTTTTCATTTATCCTAAAACAGAGTGTTGAAGTTGTGATATAGTTTTAGAATTTCAATTTATATTGACATTGTTTTAATATTAGACGTACTTTGTATCACAGTAAGACTGTGAGCAGTCTCAACTCATAAAGGATAATGTTAGTCTTTTGTATACCTTCAAATGGTCATCGACCACTACAAGATTGAAGGTACTTTTATTTATTTATTAAGCTTCGGTATAGATAGTATTGGCTATGAAAACCTACTAGAAGTATCTTTAAAATGTGATATATATATATATATATATATATATATATATATATATATATATATATATATATATATATATGTTTAAGTAAATATGCGAGGAAAAAAGTAGAAACTCGATTGTTACACTCTTTTGGAATATTTATATATATAGTTTTCATCTTTTATGTATTGTCCCCTTCCTGAGATTGCCCTAAATCTTGCCCTAGAATCACAAGTTTAATGTAGTTAGGGTTATAACGTACCAATTAAATGCTTTAAGCAAGATGAATCCTGGTTTAGGTCCTACAATCATGTTAGATGATATTGGAAATATAATTCATATGATCAAAACATATATAATGAATGTCATATCTACTTAAACCATGTAAATTACATAACTATTTCAAACCTATATATACTACACAATATCTATAGTGCATGATGGAAGATTAGCCATAATAGGACTTGGAGGAGAAACATGATAGGCCGCCTGAAGCTATCCTCATTCTAAGCCCAAGAGCGGATATACCATCCCTCTTGGCCCCAAGTGGCAGACACACATGCATCCAACATGGGGTGGCGTACTTAGTGGATAAACTTGTATCTACCTTCCCTATCCATGTTGTCTCATCCATCCTTCTTATGATTGAGACTCCTTGAATCCATCTCAACAACCAACCCATATAGAGATCGGAGGGAAAGCTACAATGGGGTGCCCGTAGATTCTCCTATCTAAGCCCAAGGGAAGACATTCACCCCCTTGGCCCCAAGTGGTAGGCACGCAGGCATCCAACATGGGGTGGCTACTTGGAAGGAAATCTAGTATTTGCTCCCCCTTCTTGTATTTACCTACTCCACATGGTTGCTTATTGGGAAAGAGTAATTTATATATCTAGATTCATAAGAGATTATACATTAATAAACAAATCATCATCATAATAGTGTATACCACAATACTTGCTAAAATATAAGACTATTTATATTCTAAGATGTAAATATATTAGCCAATGCTGACTTCTGCCCTTGTTTGCTGAGTGTAAATATATTTCTGAATATGATCTGATTCGTTCAATAATAGAACAATAGAATGATAGAATAATAGAACGATAGAATAATTGAATGATAGAATGATAGAATGATAGAAGAGTAAAAGGATAGAATGAAATGATGATATAATAATAAAATGATGGAATAATAAAATGATAGAATGAAAAATAATCGAATGATAGAATGATAGAATAATAGAATGATAGAATGATAGAATAATCGAATGATAGAATGATAGAAGAGTAAAAGGATAGAATGAAAGAATGATATAATAGAATGATGGAATAATAGAATGATATAATGATAGAAGAATAGAATGAAGGATGTGTTGCAAGTATGGCCCTAACCGTGTTGTCATTTATGTCAACCTACTCCTATTGCATTGATGTCAAGGACTGGATGAGTTGTATGCTAAGGATATTGAGAAAATTAGTTCCATCAGAAATAGAGAAGATCAGTAAAGACAGTGAATCTCTATAAAGTAAAGATCCCAGCTAGATGAAGATCAGAGAATGCACATCAAAGGGTTTGTAGATATGTGTCTGAAGATGATCTAGTCAAGATTTGAGAGGTCCGCATGAAAATGTGGAGGAGTTATGGCTATGAGAGTAAAACTAGTTTTGGCAACTATTCAGAGGTAATAAAGTGACACAAATAGGTCCAGTGAGATCCAAAAATACAATATCATGTTTTGCGGATCTGGTGGCATGTTTGGGAGGCTAATGTGAATTGACAACTCAATTGGTTCGTGATTTGGAGGTCCACAAGCAATCCTTCTAATGTGGCAGTGATGGGTGACTATGTTCTTGAGGTTCCGAATGAAGATGCGAATGATTACAATAAGCAGAAGTGGTGCGGATGTTCTTGGTTATTCAAGCAAGCTTGTGGGGGTCTTTAGATTGTGTCCAATTCATGTTGGCAATCCGCATTGAATATTGAGCTCATAATTGAAGACTTACCTTTGAGTGATGGTGTTCTTCCTAGTCTTGGCTAATAGGATGATTTGTGCATGTTGCAAATGATCTTGAAGATGTTTGGCGAAGCATGGCATGTTCCTTGAAGAAGATTGAAGTCCCAGCTATGTGTCATTGACAGTGTAGTGATGTGCATGAAGTTTGTGTAATAAGTCAAGTTGTATTGTTGTAATTACTCTGTAATAAAATAAGTGTATGTTGTGCCGACTTTGATGATCATTCCAAAGTTGATGTCATGTATAAATAAGAGTTGCAAAGTCATTCAAATGTATCCTTGTGGTGATGATGAGAAGGTGGTAGTGAAGAGGAGCGAAAGCAGGTAGAGGTGTTGAGCTTAAATGGAACTGACTCAAGCATAGTGAAGATGCTAATCTCTAATTCAAGTATGTAATATTTATATTCTTCTATAGACAGTGTGTCTCCTGTAGGTAGTGGGCCTCTTGTGAGAAGTGTACTCAAGCAGTGAGCCCTAACTGGCAAGTGCCATTATTCATCTTTATTCTTCTAATAGAGAATACAATCTTGGGTTAGTCACCTCGTAGTTTTTCCCTTAACCGGGTTTTCCACGTCAAAATCTTGGTGTTAAGTGTGTTGAATTTGTTTTTGCTCTTAAATTATTACATTATGCTTCCATGATTGAATCTTTGATATGATGTTGAAATATAAGAAGGCTTAAAATAAACAAGAACGGAATTTTGGTAACAACTGATTCACCCCCCCTCTCAGTTGTCTGTCCTAAATCCAAGAATTGGTATTAGAGCTAAGTTCCTCTAGAAGAAGCTTAACCTCTTGAGGAGATCCAGAATGTTGACCTACAAGAAGGATAGTCCAAGGTTTGATGGAACAAACTTCACTGCCTAGAAAAGTCGCATGGAATGTCACTTACAATGCATGGGAGATCAGTATTGGAGTATAACCTCAACTAAATATGTTCCCCCAAAGAATGGTCCAACCACTATAGATGAAGTCAGAGATGCAAACAATAATCTTCGAGCTAAAGAAGCCCTACTAAGTGCCTTATCTTATTCAGAACTGACAAATGTTATGGGACTGAAGACTACTTATGAAATTTGGACAAAGCTTGAAAATCTATATGAAGGAGACAAATATGTTAAGTGTGCCAAGATGTAAAGTCTGAAAGGAAAGTTTGAAAACTTGAAGATGAGTGAAGATGAGAATATCACTTTATATATGACAAAAGTAAATGAGCTTGTATGTGACATTAGATGTGCTAGTGGAGTATTGGATGAAGATGAAATTGTTGTTAAAGTTCTCAGATCTTTACCTCTTACATATAAACACAAACTTGCTGCTATTGAGGAAATCAGATCTTTAACAACTATCACAAGGGATCAAGTGGTTGGTAAGATATCTACATTTGAGTTGGCTGAGTTTGGAGATGCACTTCCCAAGACTGAATTTGCATTCAAAGCTAGTGCCTCTACTAAGGGAAAGCAGAGACATGATCTAGGAGAAAGTTCCTCAAGGAAATCATCCTGGTATGATAAAGCAAGGAAAGATCTAGAAGAGGATGAATTAGAAGTTGAACAACTTGAAGCTTTCATTGCAAAGAGACTGGCAAGAGGATCCAATAAGTATGAAGGAAAATTACCTTTTAAATGCTTTGCCTACAATAAGATTGGTCATTTTGCCTCAAGATGTCTGGAAAGGTTTTCAAGGCCAAACCCTAATAGATCAAGGTTTCAGAAGAAGTGTTACTATGTTCAATAAGATGATGATGAAGGAGTGACAGATGATGAATTTGAGATAGGAAACAAACCCAAAAGTGAGTGGGTGTTTATTGCCATCAAATAAGAAGATCCAATGCCTATTGGATCTACCAATCATAAGATGATAGAAAGTGCTTTGGCTACTCAGGTTGAAGAAAAGGATGAATGGGTTATTGACAGTGGATGCTCTCACCATATGACTAGTGACAAGAGTAAGTTTCTAAACCTGGAAAGATATGAAGGTGAAGTTGTAAAGTTTGGAGATAATTCTATTGGTAGAATCAAAGGCAGAGGAACCATTTCTTTTGATGGAAAGAACAAAACCAGTGATGTTCTATATGTTGAATGTATGAAGATAATCTTCTCAGTGTTGGACAGTTGGTGGACAAAGGCTATGATCTCCATTTCAAAAATAGGAAATGCAAGATCTTTGAAAGCTCTGGAACTGAGATTGCATCTAGTACACAGACAAAAGGTAATATCTTCCAATTGGTTGGTACTGGCAAAAGTTGCTTATTTGTTCAAATTGATCAGAGTTGGTTGTGGCATAGGAGAATGTGTCATGTGAATTTTGATAATATCATCAAGATTAGCAACACTTAGGCTGTAAGAGATCTTCCAAGACAGATGAAACCTACTAATAGTTTATGCAAAGAATGTCAATTAGGTAAGCATAATAGAGTCACATTCAAAAGTAAGGAACAATCCTCAACTAGATTGTTAGACTTGGTGCACACTGATCTCTGTGGTCCGGCAAGAGTCAGGAGTTTGCAAGGAGATAGGTATTTCATGTTGCTAATTGATGACCACTCTCGAATGATGTGGGTAATTTTCTTAAAAGAGAAATCTGAAGCACTTGAGAAGTTCAAAATATTCAGAGCTATGGTAGAAAATGAAAATGGCATAAACATAAAATGTCTTAGGTCTTATAGAGGTAGAGAATTCACATCTGGTGAGTTCATAACATTTTGTGAGAAACATGGGATAAAGAGATAGTTATCTGCTCCAAGGACTCCACAGTAGAATGGAATAGTGGAGAGAAAGAACCGAACCATCTAGGAAGCTTCTAGGACCATGATGAGGGAAGCAAATGTTCCTCAGATCTATTGGAGAGAAGTTGTGAGCACTACTGTCTACACTCTTAATCAGGTACAAATCAAAGGCAATATTGGTAAGACTCCTTATGAACTTTGGTTTGGTATCACTCCTATTGTGAAGTATTTCAAAGTCTTTGGTAGTAAGTGCTACATCAAAAGAGATGAAGACCTTGGCAATTTTGATGCTAGAAGTGATGAAGGAATATTCTTGGGATATTCTACTCAAAGCAAAGCATATCAGTGTTATAACAAGAGATTGAGAAAGATTGTGGAAAGCACAAATGTGAAGGTTGATGAAGGCATGGAAAATCCCTCAAGGTTTTATGAGTATGAAGAAGATGATTAGAATGATGTCTTAGTCCAAGGAGAACAAGACCCAACTCCAGTTCAAATTCAGATTGATCCAGAGAATCCTAAAATACAAGAAGAAGAGACAAGTTTAGATGAACCTGTCCAAGAATTAGAAGTGCAAGAGAATCCCAAAACTCCTAGGTATGTAAGACTGAATCATTCTAAAGATCAGATCATAGGATATTGAAGCAAAGGTATTCAAACAAGAAGAAAAATTGCTCAAGATTCAGTGAAGTACTATTTGATTTCAAAAATTGAACCAAAAACAATAAGTGAAGCATGCAATGATGAAAGCTGGGTTAAAGCAATGGAGGAAGAATTAATGCATATTGAAAAGAATCACACTTGGGATCTTGTTCCCAAACCTAAGGACAAAAATGTGATTGGGACTAAGTGGGTCTTCCGGAATAAACTGAATGAAGAAGGTGAAGTAGTAAGAAACAAAGCTAGATTGGTCTGTAAGGGGTTATTCTCAAGTAGAAGGAGTTGACTTTCAAGAAACTTTTGCTCTGGTGGCAAGAATTGAAGCAGTTAGATTATTTCTTGCCTTTGCTGTCTTCAGAGATTTCAAGGTATATCAGATGGATGTCAAGTCTGCCTTCCTAAATGGTGATTTGGAAGAAGAGGTATACATTGAGCAATCGGATGGATTACAATTGTCTGATCATGAAGATATGGTTTGCAAGTTGAAGAAGGCATTGTATGGACTCAAACAAGCCCCAAGAGCCTGGTATGAAAGATTGGACAAACATATTTTAAAGATTGGTTTTAACAAAGGTACTACTGACAGTAATCTATATTTTAAGATTGATCATGAAAATATCTTGATTGTTGAAGTATTTGTTGATGATATCATTTTTGGAGGGAAAGATAGTATGTGCAAGACTTTTGCAAATCAAATGCAAATTGAATTTGAGATGTCTATGTTTGGGGAAATGAATTTCTTCTTGGGTCTGCAAATCAATCAAACAAACAAAGGAATCTTCATATCACGGACCAAATATGTGAAAGAATTGTTGAAGAAATTTGGGATGGAAGATTCAAAGGCAATGAATACTCCCCTGGCAACTGGATGTAAGCTGAGTAAAGATGATGAATCCCCTAAGACTGATCAAAAAAAGTACAAGTCAATGATTAGAGGGTTTCTCTACCTTACTCAAACTAGACCTGATATTATGAATGTTGTTGGTCTTGCTACCAGATTCCAAGATGATCCTAGAGAGTCTCATGTCATGGCAATCAAGAGAATTCTCAGATATTTGAAGGCAACAATTGAGTATGGATTATGGTATCCTAAGGATCATGATTTCTCTCTTCATGCATATACAGATGTTGATCAAGGGTAGGAGATGTGGATGACCAGAAGAGTACCAGTGGTGGTGCATTCTTTTTGGAAAAAAGGTTGGTTTCTTGGCTAAGCAAGAAATAAGAGGCAATATCTCTGTCCACTACAGAAGCAGAGTATATTGTAGTAGCAGGCAATTGCACTCAGGTTTTGTGGATGAAGCAAATGCTAAGAGATAACAGAGTAGAGTATGATGAGCCTATCACAATTTTTTGTGATAATTCAAGTGCAATAAACATATCAAAAAATCCAGTGTTGCATTCAAAGACAAAACATATATCCATCAAGTTCCACTTTTTGGGAGAGCAGGTGAACAAGAATGAAGTCAGATTGGAGTTTGTGCCCTCAAAGGATCAGATTGTAGACATTTTTACAAAACCTCTACCTAAGGACTCTTTTGAATATCTCAGGGAGAAGTTAGGGGTTATTACCCCTCCGGTTCTGAATTAAGGTGCACTGATGTGCATTAGTCCAGTGGATCCCATAGTCATATCTTGTAATTCAGATTGATGTTAGGAGGCTGCTACTTAGGGGGAGCAGTCTATATGATTCTAAAGTATGAGAAGTAGTTGCAAGTATGTGCCCTTTCTGGTGCAGGAGCACCTAACACAAGGTGGCCTCCATGAGGCATTTAAATTCATGTTTTGTTAGAAAATCGTGTTTTGGGTTGTAATAAGGTCTATTTGACCAATGCATGTCATTTCTATTTGTATCTAGGTTCTTCAAGACCTAGAACCTATGTTTGTAAGTCCCAAGTAATGAGGTCACATTTGTCAAGTTGTTAGACGGTTGGTCTCCCAGCCGCTTGGAGACGGTTAGTTTTCTCCCAGCTGCTTGGATTAGGGTTGGTGTTCCTCTGGCGAGCTTATAAACCTAGGGAAATGAACCAACTCAGAGAGATGATATTATAACTGAATGCAATTGTGCGAATGTAATCGAGCATTGTGAAGGAGAAATCAAACTATTCTGTGTTGTAAATTTGCTTTCCATTCTTTGTAATTACAAATTGCATAGCTGTAAATTCCTTTTTCTTTCTGTACTTCAGTTGTTGCAAAATGTTGATATGAAGCATTCCACTGATAAGATTTCTATCAAAATTAGTGGAATGGCTTCATTGTACAGATATCTATTTCTGTTTCCTATTTTATTTTCCTGTTTGGCGGCGCAGAGGACCAAATTTGAGTGTGCACAGTAGATCACCTAGCATCTCCATGTGCTAGGGTTTGATTGAAGGAGTTGGAACTGTTATCAGTGAGACAGAGGCCATCAGTAAAGCATTTCGCTCTTAGAGCGATAAGGATAGTCCAGCTGAAGAGAGGTTTGAGCCATTGAATAGTAGTCACGGACTAAGGTTTATAGTAGGTGTCTCGCCGAAGAGAGGTTTGAGCCACGTATCGGCAGAAGGAAGGAAGGCCTGGCTGATAGTAGGTGTCTCACCAATAAGTGAAATTCAAAGATGATGACTAAATGATCGATCTATCGGCATAGTAGAATCTAGAGCCGCCAATAGCAATTGTCTTGCCGATAGGCAAGAAACGTAGATCGCCCATCGGGAGGGGTTATGATATCAGAATGATAAGTTGCAAGGTGGCCGATGGGGTATGTTTGGCCGATAAGAGTAGATCGCTGAGACATAAGTCAAACTCTCACCGATTGATTTTTGATCAGTTGTGTGCTTCCACTGAGCGCTCCCCATCATATTGGTATCAGAGCCAGCGAAAGCTCTGGGCAGAGGTGTTGTGTATTTGATTTCTGTCACTGAGAAGGCAGATGAATCCTATTCCTATAGTGTGTGGGCAGGTGATGATGAGGTCTATCGTGACCATTCACCAATAGAGGTTTGGCTGGAAGAGGGTGCAGAGTGAGGCCACTGTGAGAGAGAGTGGTAATGCATCTCTAGGATCTATTGTTGGACGAGAGGAATGGGTCTATAGCAGCATGTAGAATGGGCATCTGATTGAGCATTGTGTTGTAGTCGAATTGAGGATTTGTAGAAGTGTTGGCGTTGTCTATGAATGTTTATGTCAGACAGAGAAAGAGAAGGAGAGACTAGTGATATGCCTCCAAAGGGGATGACCACCAAAGTGGTCAAGAAATTTCAAGAGATGGAAGAGATGATCAAAACTGGAGTCAAGGAAGCACTCCAAGCAGAATTGAAGGCAATGAAGATAGGCAAACAGATAGAGGAAGATTCAGATGAAGAAGAAGAGAAAGAGGAAGAAGCAGAAGAACAAGAAGAGGCAAAGATACTGGCTGAACAAAAGAAATTCCTAGAAGCCATTAAGGCTATTGGCAAGGACTCTTCAGAGGCTTGGATAGATATTTGCATGTTCAATGGAAAGATGAATGCTAATGAAGTTATGGAGTGGATTGAGGCTCTAAACAACTACTTTGAGTACAAGGAAGTTCCTGATAGTAAGAAAGTTAAGTTTGCAAAAACTAAACTAAAAGGTGCTGCCCTTACATGGTGGAATTACACCCAAGGAGAAAGGGTAAAGAATGGGAAAAGTATGATCTCTTCATGGAGCAAAATGTTGGAGAAGATCAAGTCTCAGTTCCTTCCATCTGACTACGAGGTGCAGGTTTACAAGAAAATGTAGAACCTCAAGCAAAAGGATATGGATGTGGCTACTTACACCAAGGAGTTTCACAAATACACTCTTAGTTGTGGGTACATAGAGGATGAAAAAGCCAAGGTAGAAAGGTATTTAAATGGTCTGAGGTTCAATATTCAAGATGAGATCAGTTTATTTACCCCTAAAACTATGGAAAAATACTTTCAAGTAGCATTAAGAGCTAACGAGAAGCTGAAGAGAAAAGGTGAGCAGTAGAGTAGAGGAAAAGGTGACAGAAATTTTAGAGGCAATTTTAGAGGTAGAAGTCCTAACTAGAGGCCTAGTGGTGATTCTAGCCAAGAAGAGCAAGTTGGAGACTCAAGTAGCGGAGGAAGCTATCGCGGGAGAAGGCCAAATGAAAGAGGTGGGATGAATGGATCAGGTAGGGAATCCAAGTTCTCCAACATGAGATGTTATAACTGCAATCAGATAGGGCATCCGGCTTATAAGTGTCCAAAGAAGGCCTCAACCTCTCATGGTAATGAGAGAAGAACCACATTGACATAAGAGGATGCAAGGAGTGTGACATCTCCTGAAGTGAATTTGACATCAGAAGTGGGAGAAAATCTGATGATCAAGAGGACATTGCTCAAAGCACCAGTGAAGACTGAACCATCACAAAGGAGAGCTCTTTTTAGGATCAATTACAAAAGAAAAGGTAAAATATGCAAGGTAGTCATAGATTCTGGTTCAACAAATAATATGGTGTCTAGGGAAATGATGGATAAATTGAACATAGAAAGGATTCCTCATCAAACTCCTTACAGAGCATCTTGGGTAAGTGATAGTCAATCACTTTTGGTAGATGAGCAAGCATATGTTAATTTTGAAATCAGAGAATATAAGGAGAGAATTTTATGTGACATTTTGCCCATTGAGTGTTGTCACCTACTTTTAGGTAAACCATGGCAATTTGATAGGCAAGCATTATATGATGGTTATGCTAACACATACACCATCAAGAAGGATGGGAAGACTTTTTTGATGCAACCATTGCAGAAGGATGTTGAAGCAAAGAAGGCAGCCAAGGTCATTTTGATTGGTAAGAAAGAGTTTGTGCAGATCAATGAAGAAGAGACAACGACAGTCGAGGATACCTCAAGGAGTGGGGTTGCCAAAGATCAAAGTTTGAAGGTGATTTCAGTTTTGAATGATGGAGATCAGATAGTGATGTCTGAAATGGATCAAATGAAGGTTAAAGAGCAGGTCTGCAAGCAGTCACAAGTTGATTGGAAAGAAAGAGATGCTATCATAGTAGGAACTGTTACCTAGATTTCACTACTAGCTCAATCAGGTAGAGCTTTCCAATTTTAAAAGAGAAAAAGGTACATATATTTCTATTGTGTTAAACTCAAGCACATTTGATACAAATTGAGATAAACTTGTAGTGTTGCATTCAGATGTATTTCAGAACTTAAGAGATTGTACAAATCTTTTAAAAAATCAGCAATATATATTGAAAAAATAAATGTATAAGTTCTCACACAAGCCGTGAGACTAGCTGCTTCATTGCAAAATGAAAAGACAAACTATACATTTATAAAAATTGAAAGACAAATATGCATATAAGGTAGGGTGACTCGTCATTGCCTGAATGACGAGCCTTCATGCTGTTGCCGCATCTTGTGCTATCCTAGATCGTCGGCGTGTCCTACATACAGCTGCTATTTCCTTGCTATCCCGTCATCTGCATAAAATTTTAGAAAAAATGATGTTAGAGCAATGACGAGGCATCATACATCTTATGTTATCATTTATAAACGTACAATTTGTGTTTTCAGATGAAGTAAACCAGTTAGCGTCACAAAAGCTTTTGAGAAGACAAATCAAGAATATCGGCTGCAAGCATGCATTTATTTTCTAACAAGTTTGCTTCATGTGCAGATACAGATGTAATTATGTTTCTGTTTGATTCATCAGTTACATTATGAGTGGAAGAAATGTGGCTCCCACAAGGGTCGAGCCTAGCTCATAGACCTAATAGAAATATTTCAGATGCAGATGTATTATGCAAAAAGCACAACTCTGGGAGCACATTTAGAAAACAGATACAACTGTTAAGAGGTTTCAAACATGGTAGGATAGCAAACAATCAGAGGAACAGTCAAAACAGGACAACAAAGTACGATGTCATCGACAGTGAGAACTTTTAGAAACAATGATGATAGCCAGCAATAAGTACACAATACAAGGAGCATTCATACTAAAAGGGAATAGTATACAATGGAAGAGCTATTGAAAAAATATTTTTATTGTGTCTTTGCAAAGACAGCAAATCAGCTAATAGCAAATAGAGCAACGACTCTTAAAGACAGTCACAAATCATCATGAGGAACAGCCATTGTTTAAGAGCAACTGCAACAAGTCATAAAGAGCAACATTCATGAACTAAAGGGTATTGCTCCTTACTTTGAAAAGATGATGAGTATAATGGTTGAGGCATTCTGCTGCAGTTTTTAGAAAGGTTTATCATACAAGGTACATGGATGACAATGGGTTAAAAGACAAATGGTAAGGTGTAAAAAATTAATGGACAACATACAAATTTTTTTTAAATTCCTGCAGTTACATAAGATAATGACTGATGAAACATGGCCAGCAAGAGTTTTGTTAAAATTTCTAATGACTGTATAGAGTTTCTACAAACTTTGCATCACCTTCATATAAGTCTGAATGTTCATTTTTAATGACGGACAGGAGACCAATAAGAAGAGAATACAGTGTCAATGATGTGGATGTTTTAAAAGGTATGGATTTAAGATGCTGCGAAGGTAGTCATTAAAGAGGCAGTTATCTTGAGGGCAAAGTGATGGTAGCATGATGAGGTCCACTTAACAAAGGAAGAAAGGTCTGCTAGCTAGTAAGATAGTCACAGGTCTCTCAGCCAGTAAGGAAACAACGAATACTTGTCAGAAAATGCAAATTTTTTCTAAGTTCAAATGCTATAGAACCCTCTAAAAATCACTAAAAAATGGAGTTTCAAAATCATGCTACAGTACAACAGAAAATACAGTTTTCAAGAGCAGTAGGGCATACATGTCAGAAAATGAAACTTTTTCAAGTTCAATGTTACAAAACCCTAAGAGAAGGAACAGAAAATGGAGTTTTTGAGCTTAGATCTATAGCCTACAACAGAAAATACAGATATTTTGAGTTTCAACACTTGTAGATGCCTTTTTTTTCAAAGTTTTGTCATAAGCTGGAGTTCGAACAGCAAGAAATAATGCAGATGTGAAAGAAAATTCCAAAGTTTTTTAACCCTTTTAGAATAAACACTCATAGATGCTCAAAATCGTGACCTAAGGCAACAAAAAAAATGTAGCAAATTTAGAAAATGAAAGAATGCAACAACAAATAGCAGGTTATCTCTGTTTTCTGCTGTTTTTGTGGCCAAAATCAATGAGATTTCCCCTCAAATGACTTTCATATGACGGCCTCACACAGCAGAGGGTCGGCCACATAGAAAATGGTAGAAAAATGCATCAAAACCAATCAGAGATAGCAGCCAAATCGGCCCAAATTGATAGTGAAGTTTCAAAATGACATTAAGGAGCAATATACCTTACGAAATCTTCTAAATTTCTGCATCAAAATCCTCACGAAATCGGCAATGATGTAAGTTTCTCCCAAACCCTCCATGGTCGGCAGCCTGGCTTCTTCAGGAAGTATCGAGCAAATGAAATGTTTTGTCATTTGTTTTGTGACTTTTTTTTAGGGTTCTCATAACCCTAAGTCGACATGCCTTAGTGGCATTTTTGTGAAGTCCTATGAAAATGAGGATATAACTTATTAATCGACCTTATGGGCTAAGACTTTAAAGTCTTATGCTTAATTTTTGCCCATTTTCATACACTTTACAAATAGTTAAGACATGCTTTTATAGGTCGAGTGCCTTATGTGTTAGAAGGCATGTCTTGGTATAACCACAGGGTGGATCATGAAGTGATAGCTACAAGGTTGAATGCCTTTTCTTGCCAAGGCATAAAATGCATTGTGAGAAATATAAGGCCGAATAGTATATGTTTTGTGGGCATATTGGCTAGGAGATATAAGGTGATATAGAAGGTAAGTGGTGGATAAACGACAGTTGATGGGAGTCATAAGGGTTGTTTTGAAACATACTCCACGGAACCTCACCCAAATCATGGTAAAGATGTATGCAAAAATGGAATGGCTTGGGGTAATAGGACTTTTGATACAGCTTTGTGACGTGTATATGGTGCAGATGTGAGTCATGTTATTGTGCCAAGGGTCACAAATGTTTTTATGACATTTTTGCATAATATGGAAATCAGGGAATTAATGTCATGAATGCCATTTTCTGCATAGGTTTGTATGATTTTGAATTGTAAAACATTTACTAAGGTGGAATAATTATAAGCCTCTTAGTTAAATGTTAATTAAAATGCAAAAAATATGTCATTATGTCATTTATTGAGATAATATCTGTTATTTATGATGTTGCAGAAGATTATGACACAAATCTGACGTATGTCAGAAGCCTCAGAGAGTATTTAAAGGCATCTATGACATTTTCAGGTGCCTTTGTGATAGCTGATGGCATCCCTTGACTTTTTTTGCATTGTGAGCACACTTTGGAGGACTTTAGAGAGATATTTTGTGGGCATTTATGAGATGCACGGGAATGGAGGTGGTGGATGTCTATCTATTTACATCTATTTAGGAAGTATATAGTCTTCTTCCTTATTCATTTTCAGGAGGTTCCAATTATTCACTATTCTGTACATGTAATTTTCAGAGTTCTTTTGTAGAAGTGAACATTCTTGTAACCCATTTTTTAGAGATAAACAGTGTTGTAACACTCTTTTGGCAGTAATAAGCAGTTCATACCTTCCTATTTCTTCTGATATTGTGTGTCCTTAGTGTTAGTATAGATCTTGGTGATGTTTCTTTGTCCTTGAAGTTGTCTTTCATGTTGGTTCCTTTATGCAAGGGTTACATAAATTTTGCAGGTTGTGAGATGTGCAAGGGATAACAATTAGCTTGTGGGTAGTGAGAAAACCTCTTTCTCCTTAACAAGACTGCTATTATTTAGCCTCCTTACAAAATAATGATGCAAGGGTTATGATTTTTTCTGGGTTGTGTAAGGGTTCTTATTATTACTGGTTCTGAAGTGTGTCATCTCTATGTATTTTCTGATGATCTTTTGGTGCATCACCTTAGACAGTAGGTTTCATTTTCCTGTAATCTTTCTTACCCTTTTCTCTGCAAAGAACTTAGTATAAGTAGTTTAGGTGGAGTGTCAACAGGAAGCCGACCTTCTCCAGAGGTTCTTTCCATCACAGGTGACCCATAGGCCTGGAAAGATCCCATGTTTCTCCAGATTGCCAAGTTCTACAACTCAGCAAGGGTGCAAATCTGAGAGACAACAGTTTTTGGCACGCCCGGTGGGACTGTGAAGTCCATTTGTACATCTTGTTACTGTTGTTTGGTGTGTACAACAGTAGTTTCATCCTTTTAGAGGTATTTTTTTACACATCTGGTGACTCTAGAGAGATTATCTACTGGTTTTAGCAGTTCAAGTGCTGGTATGATTCAGGTTTTAATCAGGAAAATGCATTTTGTTCTAATTTTCTAGCTTTTTGAGTGATAGGCATGTCTATGTTTCATGGGAATATGCCTTATGACCCTCCATTTCATGAAAATGATGTTCATACCACTTTTTATCAGCCATACCAAGCAGAATATGCTGCTGGTTTTGTCCCAAATAACCCACCAACAATAGATTATCATCATGTTTGCCACCCTCCCACCCCTGCTCAGCTTTCCTGGCAACCTATCCACGCCTATAGCCATTTACAGGAAGTTCATTTACTCATGACCAGCATAACTACCCTCTAAATCAGCCTCAAGATGTTAACAACATCAATATCAGGGAGGTAGCTTTAAATTTGCAAAGGGAATTCAAGGCTATAACAACAGAGCAGGAGTATAGTATGCAGCAGGAGGAGCTTGCTTATCAAGCTCATATTCATCAAAGATGGGTGGAGGCACAAATTTATAAAGAGGAATGCTTGAGTAGGCAGATTGCTGCCAAGGAAGAGCAAATAAGGCAATTAATAGCTCAGGTTCAGGAGCCTAAGGTCCAAATCCCTTATCCTCTTCCTAATCTCATGCAAATCCACACTATAGGTCAGGCTCAGCCTACCATTGAGCCTTCTCCAAGGTTTGAAATTCTGAGTTTCAGGCAGCCTTCTACCTTTAAGATTCCAAGTTGGAAAGGGCCATCTTTTCCACTCTGTGAAGACCCTCCACCAAACACACAAACGCAAACATGCTCTAGCATCCAGCTAGCAGAAGAAGAGCAAAAGGGTGTTTTGTTGGCTCCTTTTAAAAAATTAGAAACTCAATCAGCTGTTTGTTTTCCAAATCCATTCTTTGAAGAAGAGGTTTCCAAGTTCAGAATACCAAGCTTCAAGCAAGGTGAGTCTCCTAAGTCTCCTGAATTCAATATTGCAAGTTTTAGAGGGTCTCATCCACTGAAAGAACCTATACCTGAACAAGAACAGCCTATATGTCTGCAAGAGACCAAGCCAATTCCTCAGGTTTCTTTGTTGGATCAGCCTTCCTGTCCTTTTACTATCCGTCTTTGTCCAGGTGGACCTATTGTCTATCAAGATAGTTGGTTTAGTGGACAAAGGAATGAGTTTCCTAAGATAAAAAAAGAATTTGCTATTCATGAACCTATATCTGATAAAAAGGACAAAAAATTAGGCATCTTGCAAGAAGAAAATGAACATGAACAGTCAGGACAGCAGGTTGAGAAGCTTGAAAAAGGTATCAAAAGCAATGATTTCTTGTATTTATTTGATGAACTCCCCTCTTTTATTGAGCTGAATGAGCAAGAAACGGCTAGAAAGTCTGATGAACTACTGATGGAGGACAATCAATGTGATAGTCAAGTCTTGGAGTAGCTGAAAGACCAAGAGGGATCAGATGAAGACTCATTTTGGAATGATCTTGAATCCTTTCTGTCAAATTTAGATGGCAGAAAAGATCAGGTTGCATATGTTTTGGAGAAGGAAATAGATGTTGAATCTCAGGATTTAGCTATTTTGTTTGAGGAATTGCCTGAATATGTAGATGAGAAAAAACAACATATGCATACTAACATCAGTGCCTATTTTCGAGTAGCAGAATGACAAAGCTCATTTAGATTCAATGCAAAGTCATGAGCTAGATGAGAACATATTTTCAGGGATCATTGATGTTTTTTCTCTAACATCAATGATAAACTAGTGTCATATGAGCCAGATGCATACAATCAGCCTGTTCAGATCAAAGAGGCAGGCATTACATCTTTGAAGGAAGGGAATCTTACACTGCAAATGGGGCATTCTAATCAGCAAGATGAGGAATCAACAATACATGAGTTAGAATCTAGCAAAAGGAGATTAAGATTCATCAGTTCAAACAGATGTCCTATCAGACATCTAGCTCAAATCAAGCCTAACAAGCTGTTATCAGTCATGTTCACACCTGAGGAGAAGATTGAACCCAAGGAGCAGCTTGTCCAATCTGCCTATATGCCTCAAAACAACAGCAAGTATGATCCAAATTATGAGGTAGGTGGACTTGTTTTCCTTCTCCAAAGCTCATTTCAGTGACTGGTAATATTTTTGTCAATTATCCACCTCCTGGAGGCTGTTCATGAGCATGTGAGATGTTGTAAGTTGTTGAGGATGGGTAGCTATTTCAAAGAACCAGTGAATGGTCATGTTTGAGCAGCACCTCTGCTGGTTAGACATAGGATAGATTAGGTTTTTTTATGTTTAATAAGTGCTGCTGCACACTAGATCAGAGGTAGTTTTCATTTCCCTAAGTGCGATTGCGCACAGGTTAGTCAGTTTTTCCTGAGTCTGGTTGTGCAAGGTTTGAAACTGTTGCCATGTACTACAGCTTTATAATAGATAGCCATCATATGAAACAGTGAATACATTTACTCACTATCACACATCATGCCTATCTCCCTCATAGAGCTGTAATAAACCAAAGCAGTTTGCTAAGGTGTTCTTGTTGGTTGTCCCTTCTAACTTATCAAGTAGATGCATATCATCAGTAGCAGTGATTTTATTCATCGTCACCAACCATACCCAAGCTCTTGATGGTTCAAAAGAGTTGACAGTCTGAGGTGAGTTGCAGCAAGAAAGGAAGAGGTTGTTCAAGGTTTTGTCAAGCATGTGTGACTCTAGGCCCAATGGCTAAGCTTCAGGCAATTGGTCTGATGTTTAGCAGGCAAACATATAGCAGATGTCGCCAAAGATGTTACCTAGATTTCACTACTAGCTCAATCAGGTAGAGCTTTCCAATTTTAAAAGAGAAAAAGGTACATATATTTTTGCTGTGTTAAAGCCAAGCACATTTGATACAAATTGAGATGAACTTGTAGTGTTGCATTCAGATGTATTTCAGAACTTAAGAGATTGTACAAATCTTTTAAAAAATCAATAATATATATTGAAAAAATAAATGTATAAGTTCTCACACAAGCCGTGAGACTAGCTGCTTCATTGCAAAATGAAAAGACAAACTATACATTTATAAAAACTGAAAGACAAATATGTATATAAGGTAGGGTGACTCGTCATTGCCTGAATGACGAGCCTTCATGTTGTTGCCGCGTCTTGTGCCATCCTAGATCGTCGGCGTGTCCTACATCTAGCTGCTATTTCCTTGCTATCCCGTCATCTCCATAAAATTTTTGAAAAAATGATGTTAGAGCAATGACGAGGCATCATACATCATATGATATCATCTATAAATGTACAATTTGTGTTTTCAAATGAAGTAAACCAGTTAGCGTCACAAAAGCTTTTGAGAAGATAAATCAAAAATATCGACTGCAAGCATGCATTTATTTTCTAACAAGTTTGCTTCATGTGCAGATACAGATGTAATTATGTTTCTATTTGATTCATTAGTTACATTATGAGTGGAAGACATGTGGCTCCCACAAGGGTCGAGCCCAACTCATAGACCTTACAGAAACATTTCAGATGCAGATGTATTATGCAAAAAGCACAACTCCAGGAGCGCATTCAGAAAACAGATACAGCTGTCAAGAGGTTTCAAACATGGTAGGATAGCAAACAATCAGAGGAACAGTCAAAATAGGACAGCAAAGTATGATGTCATTGACAGTGAGAACTTTTAGAAACAACGATGACAGCAAGCAATAAATACACAATACAAGGAGCATTCATACTAAAAGGGAACAGTATACAATGGAAGAGCTATTGAAAAAATATTTTTATTGTGTCTTTGCAAAGACAGTAGATCAGCTAACAGCAAATAGAGTAATGACTCTTAAAGACAGTCACAAATCATCATGAGGAACAACCATTGTTTAAGAGCAACTGTAACAAGTCATAAAGAGAAACATTCATGAACTAAAGGGTATTGCTCCTTACTTTGAAAAGATGATGAGTATAATGGTCAAGGCATTCTGCTTCAGTTTTTAGAAAGGTTTATCATACAAGGTACAGGGATGACAGTGGGTTAAAAGACAAATGGTAAGGTGTAAAAAATTAATGGACAACATACAAAGTTTTTTAGAATTCCTACAGTTACATAAGATAATGACTGATGAAACATGGCCAGCAAGAGTTTTGTTAAAATTTCTAATGACTGTATAGAGTTTCTACAAACTTTGCATCACCTTCATATAAGTCTGAATATTCATTTTTAACGACGGACATGAGACCAATAAGAAGAGAATATAGTGTCAATGATGCAGATGTTTTAAAAGGTATGGATTTAAGATGCTGCGAAGGTAGTCATTGAAGAGGAAGTGATCTTGAGGGCAAAGTGATGGTAGCACGACGAGGTCCACTTAACAAAGGAAGAAAGGTCTTCCAGCTAGTAAGATAGTCACAGGTCTCTCAGCCAGTAAGGAAACAATGAATACATGTTAGAAAATGCAAATTTTTTCTAAGTTCAAATGCTACAGAACCCTCTAAAAATCACTAAAAAATGGAGTTTCAAGATCATGCTACAGTACAACAGAAAATACAGTTTTCAAGAGCAGCAGGGCATACATGTCAGAAAATGAAACTTTTTCAAGTTCAATGTTACAGAACCCTAAGAGAAGCAACAGAAAATGGAGTTTTCGAGCTTAGATCTATAGCCTACAATAGAAAATAACATAGTTTGAGTTTCAACACTCGTAGATGCCTTTTTTTTAAAGTTTTGTCATAAGTTGGAGTTCGAATAGCAAGAAATAATGTAGATGTGAAAGAAAATTCCAAAGTTTTTTAACCCTTTTAGAATAAACACTCATAGATGCTCAAAATCGTGACCTAAGGCAACAAAAAAAATGCAGCAAATTCAAAAAATGAAAGAATGCAACAACAAATAGCAGGTTACCTCTATTTTCTGCCATTTTTGTGGCCAAAATCAAGAGATTTCCCCTCAAATGACTTTCATACGACGGCCTCACATAGCAGAGGGTCAGCCACATAGAAAATGGCAGAAAAATGCATCAAAACCAGTCAAAGATAGCGGCCAAATCGGCCAAAATCAACAGTGAAGTTTCAAAATGACATTAAGGAGCAACATACCTTGCGAAATCTTCTGAATTTCTACATCAAAATCCTCACTAAATCGGCAATGATGTAAGTTTCTCCCAAACCCTCCATGGTCGGCGGCCTGGCTTCTTCAGGAAGCATTGAGCAAATGAAATATTTTGTCATTTGTTTTGTGACTTTTTTTTAGGGTTCTCATAACCCTAAGTCGACATGCCTTAGTGGTATTTTTGTGAAGTCCTATGAAAATGAGGATATAACTTATTATTCGACCTTGTGGGCTAAGACTTTAAAGTCTTATGCTTAATTTTTGCCCCTTTTCATACACTTTACAAATAGTTAAGACATGCTTTTATAGGTCGAGTGCCTTATGTGTTAGAAGGCATGTCTTGGTATAACCACAGGGTGGACCATGAAGTGATAGCTACAAGGTTGAATGCCTTTTCTTGCCAAGGCATAAAATGCATTGTGAGAAATACAAGGCCGAATAGTATATGTTTTGTGGGCATATTGGCTAGGAGATATACGGTGATATAGAAGGTAAGTGGTGGATAAACGACAGTTGATGGGAGTCATAAGGGTTGTTTTGAAACATACTCCATGGAACCTCGCTCAAATCATGGTAAAGATGTATGCAAAAACGGAATGGCTCGGGGTTATAGGACTTTTGATACAGCTTTGTGACATGTATATGGTGCAGATGTGAGTCTTGTTATTGTGCCAAGGGTCACAAACATTTTTATGACATTTTTGCATAATCTGGAAATCAGGGAATTAATGTCATGAATGCCATTTTCTGCATAGGTCTGTATGATTTTGAATTGTAAAACATTTACTAAGGTGGTATAATTATAAGCCTCTTAGTTAAATGTTAATTAAAATGCAGAAAATATGTCATTATGTCATTTATTGAGATAATATCTGTTATTTATGATGCTGCAGAAGATTATGACACAAATCTGACGTATGTCAGAAGCCTCAGAGAGCATTTAAAGGCATTCTATGACATTTTCAAGTGCCTTTATGATAGCTTATGGCATGCCTTGACTTTTTCTGCATTGTGAGCACACTTTGGAGGACTTTAGAGAGATATTTTGTGGGCATTTATGAGATGCACGGGAATGGAGGTGGTGGATGTCTATCTATTTACATCTATTTAGGAAGTATATAGTCTTCTTCCTTATTCATTTTTAGGAGGTTTTGATTATTCACTATTCTGTACATTGTAATTTTAAGAGTTCTTTTGCAGAAGTGAACATTCTTGTAACCCATTTTTCAAAGATAAACAGTGTTGTAACACTCTTTTGGCAGTAATAAGTAGTTCATACCTTCCTATTTCTTCTGATATTGTGTGTCCTCAGTGTTAGTACAGATCTTGGTGATGTTTCTTTGTCCTTGAAGCTGTCTTTCATGTTGGTTCCTTTATGCAGGGGTTACATAATTTTTGCAGGTTGTGAGATGTGCAAGGGATAACAATTAGCTTGTGGGTAGTGAGAAAACCTCTTTCTCCTTAACAAGACTGCTGTTATTTAGCCTCCTTACAAAATAATGATGCAAGGGTTATGATTTTTTCTGGGTTGTGTAAGGGTTCTTATTATTACTGGTTCTAAAGTGTGTCATCTCTGTGTATTTTCTAATGATCTTTTGGTGCATCACCTTAGACAGTAGGTTTCATTTTCATGTAATCTTTCTTACCCTTTTCTCTGCAAAGACCTTAGTATAAGTAGTTTAGGTGGAGTATCAACAGGAAGCTGGCCTTCTCCGGAGGTTCTTTCCATCATAGGTGACCCACAGACCTAGAAAGATCCCATGTTTCTCCAGATTGCCAAGTTCTACAACTCAGCAAGGGTGCAAATCTGAGAGACAACAGGAACCACTGTTTGTCCTCTAGAGCCAACAAGAGTTGGAAGGCAAACATATTCTCCCATAGCAGTAGTACAAGAAGCATCAAACAAGGCTTTGAATGCAGGTGTTCAGGCAATTATGACAGTAAGTAATCATGGCATGCAACATCCAAGTTTGGTTGCAAGCACTCACTCATGGCAAGGTGTGAGTAGAGCCTACAATGCTAGGCATGAGTTTTTGATTCCATGGAAGCAAGTTGCAGTCCAAAGCTCATGGGGAAGGCATGAGTCAACAAAGGATAACGGTGGTGCAAGACCAAGACTCAAATCATGGGACATGAATTCTTTTCAAGGTGGGGTGTATGGTGCAGGAGCACCTAACACAAGGTGGCCTCCATGAGGCATTTAAATTCATGTTTTGTTAGAAAATCGTGTTTTGGGTTGTAATAAGGTCTATTTGACCAATGCATGTCATTTTTGTTTCTATCTGGGTTCTTCAAGACCTAGAACCTATGTTTGTAAGTCCCAAGTAATTAGGTCGCATTTGTCAAGTTGTTAGACGGTTGGTCTCCCAGCTGCTTGGAGACGGTTAGTTTTCTCCCAGCCACTTGGAATCGTTCTCCCAGCCGCTTGGATTAGGGTTGGTGTTCCTCTGGAGAGCTTATAAACCCAGGGACATGAACCAACTCAGAGAGATGATATTGTAATTGAATGCAATTGTGCGAATGTAATCGAGCATTGTGAAGGAGAAATCAAACTATTCTATGTCGTAAATTTGCTTTCCATTCTCTATAATTACAAATTGCATAGCTATAAATTCCCTTTCCTTTCTGTACTTCCATTGTGAAGGAGAAATCGAACTATTCTATGTCGTAAATTTGCTTTCCATTCTCTGTAATTACAAATTGCATAGCTATAAATTCCCTTTCCTTTCTATACTTCCATTGTTGCAAAATGTCAATATGAAGCATTCCACTGATAAGATTTCTGTCGAAATCAGTGGAATGGCTTCGTTGTACAGATATCTATTTTTGTTTCCTATTTTGTTTTCCTGTTCGGTGGCACAGAGGACCAAATTTGAGTGTGCATAGTAGATTGCCTAACATCTCCATGTGCTAGGGTTTGATTGAAGGAGTTGGAGTTGTTATCGGTGAGACAGAGGCCATCGGTAAAGCATTTTGCTCTCAGAGTGATAAAGATAGTCCGGTCGAAGAGAGGTTTGAGCCATTGAACGACAGTCGCGAACCAAGGTTTATATCAAGGTATCGATAGAAGGAAGGAAGGCCTGGCCGATAGCCGGTGTCTCACTGACAAGTGAAAGTCAAAGATGATGACTGAATGATCAGTCTATTGGCATAGTAGAATCTAGAGCCACTGATAGAAATTCTCTTGCCGATAGGCAAGAAACGTAGATCGCTCATCGGGAGGGGTTATGATATCATAATGATAAGTTGCAAGGTGGCCGATGGGGTATGTTTGGCCGATAAGAGTAGATCACTGAGACATAAGTCAAACTCTCAACGATCGATTTTTGATTAGTTGTGTGCTTCCACTGAGCGCTCCCCATCATATTGGTATCAGAGCCAGCGAAAGCTCTGGGCAAAGGTGTTGTGTATTTGATTTCTGTCACTAAGAAGGTAGATGAATCCTATTCTTGTAGTGTGTTGGTAGGTGACGATGAGGTCTGTCATGACCATTCACCAATAGAGTTTTGGTTGGAAGAGGGTACAAAGTGAGGCCACTATGAGAGAGAGTGGTAATGTATCTCCAGGATCTGTTGTTGGATGAGAGGAATGGGTCTGTAGCAGTGTGTAGGATGGACATCTGATTGAGCATTGTGTTGTAGTCGAATTGAGGATTTGTAGAAGTGTCAGAATTATCTGTGAATGTTTATGTCAGACAAAGAAAGTGAAGGAGAGGTTAGCAATATGCCTCCAAAGGGGATGACCACCGAAGTGGTCAGGAAATTTCAAGAGATGGAAGAGATGATCAAAACTAGAGTCAGGGAAACACTCCAAGCAGAATTGAAGGCAATGAAGATAGGCAAACAGATAGAGGAAGATTCAGATGAAGAAGAAGAGAAAGTGGAAGAAGCAGAAGAACAAGAAGAGGCAAAGATACCGGCTAAACAAAAGCAATTCCTGGAAGCTATTAAGGCTATTGGCAAGGACTCTTCAGAGGCTCGGATAGATATTCCCATGTTTAGTGGAAAGATGAATGCTAATGAAGTTATGGAGTGGATTGAGGCTCTAAACAACTACTTTGAGTACAAGGAAGTTCCTGATAGTAAGAAAGTTAAGTTTGCAAAAACTAAACTCAAAGGTACTGCCCTTACATGGTGGAATTACACCCAAGGAGAAAGGGTAAAGAATGGGAAAAGTATGATCTCTTCATGGAGCAGAATGCTAGAGAAGATCAAGTCTCAGTTCCTTCCATCTGACTACGAGGTGCAGGTTTACAAGAAAATGTAGAACCTCAAGAAAAAGGATATGGATGTGGCTACTTACACCGAGGAGTTTCATAAATACACTCTTCATTGTGGGTACATGAAGCATTCCACTGATAAGATTTTTGTTGAAATCAGTGGAATGGCTTCGTTGTACAGATATTTGTTTTTGTTTCCTATTTTATTTTCCTGTTCGGTGGCCCAGAGGACCAAATTTGAGTGTGTACAGTAGATCACCTAGCATCTCCATGTGCTAGGGTTTGATTGAAGGAGTTGGAGCTATTATCGGTGAGACAGAGGCCATCGGTAAAGTGTTTCGCTCTCAGAGCGATAAGGATAGTCCAGCCGAAGAGAGGTTTGAGCCATTGAATGGCAGTCATGGACTAAGGTTTATATCGAGGTATCGGTAGAAGGAAGGAAGGAAGGTCTAGCTGATTACAGGTGTCTCACCGACAAGTGAAAGTCAAAGATGATGACTGAATGATCGGTCTATCGGCGTAGTAGAATCTAAAGCCACTGATAGTAATTGTCTTGCTGATAGGCAAGAAACATAGATCACCCATCGGGAGGTGTTATGATATCAGAATGATAAGTTGCAAGGTGGTCAACGAGGTATGTTTGGCTGATAAGATTAGATCACTGAGACATAAGTCAGACTCTCACCGATCAATTTTTGATCAGTTGTGTGCTTCCACTGAGCGCTCCCCATCAGTTTTCCATTGATGTCAAAGGGGGAGAGAAGACATGTGAAAAACAAAAAGTGGTTGCTAATAAAAGGGGGAGCAATAAAGGAAGAAAAGACATGTGAATGGTTGTTGTTGATAGGGGGAGCTATGTCAGTCAGTGAGGAGAAGTTCTTGTCCTTATGGTTAAAACAATTTTTCACATTATATGTTGCTATCAATGACAAAGGGGGAGATTGTTGCAAGTATGGGCCTAACTATGTTGTCATTGATGTCAACATACTCTTGTTGCATTGATTTCAAGGATTGGATGATTTGTATGCTGAGAATATTGAGAAAATTAGTTCCATCAGAAATAAAGAAGATCAATAAAGACAGTGAAGCTCTATGAAATAAAGATTCCAGCTAGATGAAGATCAGAGAATGCACATCAAAGGTTTGTAGATATGTGTCTAAAGATGATCCAGTCAAGATTTGAGAGGTCTGCATGAAAATGTGGAGTTATGGCTATGAGAGTAAAATTGGTTCTGGCAACTGTTCAAAGGTGACAGAGTGACACAAATAGGTCCGGTGAGATCTAAAAATACAATATCATGTTCTACAGATCTGGTGGCATGTTTGGGAGGCTAATGTGAATTGACAACTCAATTGGTTCATGGTTTGGAGGTCCACAAGCAATCCTTCTAATGTGACAGTGATGGGTGATTATGTTCTTGAGGTTCTGGATGAAGATGTGAATGATTACAGTAAGTAGAAGTGGTGCGGATGTTCTTCATGATTCAAGCAAGCTTGTGGGGGTCTCTAGATTGTGTCCAATTCATGTTGGCAGTCCGCATTGAAGATTGAGCTCATAATTGAAGACTTACCTTTGAGTGATGGTGTTCTTCCTAATCTTGGACAACCAGATGATTTGCGCATGTTGCATATGATCTTGAAGATGTTTTGTAAAGCATGGCGTGTTCTTTGAAGAAGATTGAAGTCCCAGCTATGTGTGGCCGACAGTGTAGTAATGCGCATGAAGTTTGTGTAATAAGTCAAGTTGTATTTTTTTAATTGCTCTATAATAAAATAAGTGTATGTTGTGCTGACTTTGATGATCATTCCAAAGTTGATGTCATGTAAAAATAAGAGTTGTGAAGTAATTCAAATGTATCCTTGTGGTGATGATGAGAAGGTGGTAGTGAAGAGGAGCAAAAAGCAGAGTAGAGGTGTTGAGCTTAAATGGAACTGACTCAAGCATAGTGAAGATGCTAATCTCTAGTTCAAGTATGTAATATTTATATTCTTCTGTAGACAATGTGTCTCCTGTAGGCAGTGGGCCTCTTGTGAGCAGTGTGCTTGGGCAGTGAGCCCTAACTGGAAAGTGCCATTTATTCATTTTTATTCTTCTAACAGAACAATCTTGGGCTAGTCACCCCGTGGTTTTCCCTTAACTACGTTTTCCACATCAAAATCTTGGTGTTATGTGTGTTGAATTTGTTTCTGCTCTTAAATTATTACATTGTGCTTCCGTGATTGAATCTTTGATATGCTGTTGAAATATAAAAAGGCTTAAAGTAAACAATAATAGGATTTTGGTAACAACTGATTCACCCCCCCTCTCAGTTGTTTGTCCTAAATCCAACAGGATGAATAATAGAACGATGGAATAATAGATTAATAGAATTGAGAGGATGATAGAGTTATAGCATATGATAGGATGGCTACAATAAATAATTTTATGTTGTTAGTATATTTATATATATATAGGTGGTGAGTGGAACCCTCCCACATGAAACTATTGTTTCCCACCCACCTGCTAATGCTCCCCGGACTTAACCTCCCTATGCGGGGGGTAGATTAATTGTGGGAGGGTGGTGGTAGCCCCACACATGCTATAATTCCCCCCGGGGTGGGTGGGAGGCTATAGTTGGGTGGAATGGGAGGTAGACTAGTTGTTTCGCCTCCCACCTACCTGGAGAAGGTAGAGAGGGGCTCCCTGGAGATATATATATATATATATATATATATATATATATATATATATATATATATATATATATATATATATATATATATATATATATATATATATATATATATATATATATATCACTATTGTTCTACTCTTGCAGATTTATCTCTGCTACCATATTATATTCTTTCTTATTGCTTGTCTGGCTTCCCTCTCTTTATACCCAAAAAATATCATTCCATGCCCTCACATAAGTTTCTACATATATCCTCTTATATCTTCTCTAATATTCACATGATATTCATTACCTTTCTTCTTTTTTTGGACCACATTTCAACTTCTATATATACTTCCTCATGTGCTTTATCATCCAAGGGATGCAATCCTTAAAAAAAATGTTGTCTTTTAACAATGGACACAACTTTTTATTAATCATACCTCTTCACTTTACTTGCTCTTAAATAATATTTGATTGCTACCTTATGAATATATTCTTCATTTAACTTCACACTTCTTCATAAGCGATGCCTTGCATATACAGATTGTTGTTTCTGAATCGCACCTTTCATATTATGATTGTTTTCCTTTTTATTATCAAATCGCTGCTCTTAACAAGCAGATCGTAGCTTTTAATATTCTTTCTTCATAATCACTTATGTTGTTAACAAATTTTTGCCTCTTCACTAAGTCGCTGCTCCTTTGATTGTTGCTTTGTCTTAGTCAATCAAATAATATTAAGTGCACCTTTTCATTGTTTGTCATATTCACAAAATTGTCTCTTATATATTCTATTAACCGCTCCTTATGATATTGATTATATATTTTGTCTTCCATTCATAGCATGTTATGAACCACTAACAAAAGGATCACAACTCTTTAAATGATGCTTCTTCATCGTATAGTTATTGAGAATAAGACAATTTTGTCTTAGCTAAAACTTGTCTTATATGGACTGTTCCTCCTTGCATTAAGCGCAGCTCCTTATACTTTGTTGATCGCATCTCTTTGTATGATCACACCATACCATGTATTAATGACACCTTCTCTTAATTTGATTAAGACTTTTGTCTTATATATAAGAATTTTATTATTCTTGTCATGTACATATGAATGATGGTGAAGGGATGTGTTTTTAGTATTTTGGAGGCTAGTATATCATTCAACTTATTTGGATTCAAATAGGCCAGAGAATTTGTATGCATTACAGATAGGGCAAACTGAAGTTTACATTGGTTATGAGGGGAAATTATTCACTTGCTCTAAAATGATATTTTTCATTGATATAAAGTTTATAACTGTCAATAGTTATTCTGATGGTTGAATGTTTGTGTTTGATTATTATTGTGATTCTATGGCAGCATGATGTTGTATGGTTAAGTCATCTGCCTATGGTAATGTTTGTGTCTTACTATCACCTACCTGACTAATTTTAATAGTAGGTTAGAAGGATTTTAACTAACTCTAGCCAAGTCTGTGATAGAGAGATTAAATCATGTATAGTTGAGTTGTTTAATGACTTGAGAAAAGTTATTTTCTATAGTGTATATGTGAAGAAGATGTCTTCTATTGACAAGACTAAGATACAAGTGTGTGAAAAATGACTCACATCTCCACATTGGAATGTGATTTTATTTATGAAGTATTTGGCCAAAGTAATGCAAATTTCGCTTGCATTGTCGGTTCATAGTGTTTGATAGGTTCCATGTCAGTCAAAAATTGTCATACTTAGCTAGAGGATTTTTTGGAGTTGTATTCAAGATTGAATGTAGCAGAGTTAGTACACTACACTAGTTCTCAGATGGCATGGTATGATTACAGGTTCCTTTATCTTTTGTCCTTGTGAAGAGTAGGGTCACTTCTAGTTGGAAGGCGTGTGGGGGACTATCGGTCTGTGGATGGTAGGAAAGCACCTAGATTATGCTCTCCCTCCACGCAACTGAAAAGAATGTCAAAGACTTAACCATAGAGACACATTGTTATACTTATGACTATGTTTTTGAAAGTTGTAAAGATGTATATGATACTATTTGTAAACTAGTTTATTGGCAATGAGCCTTGTATAAGTGGTTAAATTGTTTTATTGTATTATGAGAAGAATATATGAAAAATTGTTAAGTTCAATTTAAAGTATTTTTTTCTATTTCTATGCATGAATGTTAAATTTGTTTGTGTACTTATAGAGTAGATGAATTATCATTTAATCTTGGTTTAAGAATATTTATTTGATGGATTATAATTGCTATCATTTGGAACTAATTTGTAAGACCGCTTAGATTATCAAAAAAAATATTTACGAGTTTTTAGTGATTTTTTTTGGATATAAACAGATGTTTGTCACACATGGTATTAGAGCATGGTTCAAACACTCAATCCTATGAGCCTACTTCATAAGAAGTTTACAATGTTAGTAACTTTGTGTTTACCAATCTAACCCTAGTGATTCTATTTTTTGAACACAGAGATGGAGAGGTCTAGGTCGAAGAAATAGGGTGGAAAGAAAAAGAAATCCAAATGGACAAATTCAAAAGGAAAAACTATAGAACCCTAGTTTGGCTCTCTGATACTAAAACCCTAGTGGCATCCTTGGATCGAATTAAGTTAGAAAGGGAGAAGCATATGAATCTTATTAGCCCCATCATGACCAAACCAAAGAAACCCTCGACGATTCATGATATGCCCTTTAGCTATGGATGTAATGTGCCAATCTTGAGTAGTGAGGTGAAAGAGGATTACCTACGTGTACATCCTACCTCAAGTTGGGTATTACTGGACTCTGATGGAGAATAAGAACCCAAGGAGGTTCCATTATATGATTAGTGCTTAAAATCGATGTAACTCAGAGAGACCTTATCTAAATAAGGATGTTTTGTGTCCACTTTCATATGAATAAAAACTAGCTCCATCTTTTGCATTTCTAAAATGTACAATTATATTTGGTGATAAAAAAATTATAATTCCATTCAAAATACTAAATACATGTTGATTTTATTTTGTAAACTATGCAATCTTTCTCAAACTTAGCAAATTTCGCACCAAGCCATAGGCTAACAAAGTAAGATTCTGACTTACTAGGACCAATCATGGTGTGAGATAGAACCAACCTTGGTGGTAGTCAGGATAGGTCGGGACAAGCTATAGGTGATGCCACAACAAATTTAGATCAAATTCTTGTAGCCCTAAATGAGACTAAGGAGAGGTTGGGACCCTTGGAACAAGAAGTCATAGGTCCTCATGATTAGGAAGAAGATGAGTAGAATAAAAAGCAAAGTAATCATGAGGGAAGTAGTGAGTCTTGGGGAAACCAAGAGAATCAATATGAAGCAATGAGGCAAGTAGAGGTGAAGACACGTTTGGCTAATGAACTTGCCCAGGATATGAAAATATTACTCTACCTAAATTTGATAGAACTGTTATAGGAGATGAAGCTGAGGCATAGCTAAAAGATATGGAAAAGTATTTTGAAATCTAAAACTACTCTGAGATAACCAAGGTGATTTGGGGAGCTTATCAACTCACTAGAGAAGCCTCTACTTGGTGGATGAACAAAAAGATGGAACTGGGGATAACTTCTGTGAATGTGACATTGGATTAGTTTGTAGTTATTTTTGAGCAAAGATGGCTACCCCAATTATATTTTGATCAGAAGTTGACTAATTTCCAAAATATGAGACAAGGGGAGATGATTGTAACTAAGTACTAGCAAAAATTTACAAGGCTATTGAAGTATGTACCCCAGTACTAGCAAGATGAATGATTATGTATTCAAAAGTTCATAATGGGATCGAATCCATATATTAGAGGTGAGGCATATGTCCATGGTCCATCAACAATGGACCCGATGTTTGAAAAGGCTATTAAACAAGAGCAGAAGCATAAATCCATATCTACATATAGGGACAATTCTCAAAAGAAGTTTGGATGGTCAAAGTCTACATCCTCTTTCAAACAAAAGAATTAGAACCAAGGTACCAAACAAAAATTCAATGGAAAAAGGTCCAAGAAGAATAATAATACCAATGATTACTAGAATGGTAAAAAGAGCAATGACTTCAAGAAAATAAATGGTAACAAAGGTGACCAAGTAACTGAAAGGAGAGGACCTCTAGGTGGCTACTTCAAATGTGGAGGCAATCTATTATGAGATTTTTTTCCTCGTGAATAAGTAAAGTAAAAGAGAATTAATGTAATAGTTCAAAAATAATAAAAATAAATGTAATAAACAATTATTAGAGTTTTCACAGGATGTTGTAATGTAATTATTTTTTAAAATGGCGTGTCAATTAAAACTACCCTTTAAATGGACACAAGAAAGAGGAAATAATCAAGCACTGTACATTGTGGGAATAGGATTCTAGGTTAGCAAGCTGTGAGCAAGATGGAGAAGGGGGGACATCTTATGTGTGTGTCCAACCTGGGGTACAGAGGTGCACTCAGGATAGTCCTGGCTAGGGCTTGGGTATTGCACGAGTGTTGAGGATTGTTCTAGAGGAACTAGCACTCATGTAGAGCGACAAAGTATGCTTATTCCTCCCAGATTGCTCACAGATGGAAAAGACTAAACTAGGGTCCATTCTAGCAATCTTTAGATTCTTGCTAATTTCATACAAATAAGTATTATTTGCTCAGTTATACCAATTGTTGAGACTAAATTTATATATTTATTTGCATTGTTTAATATATTCATTTGCATTGTAAAATTGAATTAATACAATTATTTGGTAAATCATTTCTTTATAAGTTAGATTATATTTTGTTGTGCATTTTAATAATCTTGATTTGATAAATATATGCTTGTAGTTTAGTTTTAAATACTTTATTTCATTTAGGGCATAATTGAATGTTAATTAATCTACAATATAGTTATCTATTTTAATAAATAGAAAGTGATCTGCTATGTTCTAGGAATTTGAGGAATTACATTTGGTATCAGAGCCTTTGATCCTTATTGCACTGCACATTTATTTGCACATTAGAAATTAAACTATAAGGAAAACAAAACAAAAATAAATAAACAATAAAATAAAATAAATATATAATAATAGTTATTTTGTAATTTAGGGTTTAGCATATGTTAGAGTATTAAGTTTAACATAGGGAAATTAGTTTTTCCCATGAGGTGGTTTTTTTACCTATAGGGTAGTATTCCTGTATTGGGTAGTTGTTCACCCGTCATATATTTTCTTGCCTTTAAATAGGCATTTGTACATTATGTAAATCATCTCATTCTCAATGATTTTCTCTGGTGAAATATTTGTTTCTCTCATTTGTGAAGATTTTCTGCAGTTGACCATCTTGGGTGTATTGAGCACTCTCACATGGTATCAGAGCCACCCAATCCGCAAATTCTTCCTAAGAGCTTTCATCGGAGATTTATGGTGAGATCATCATTCATGGAATACATTCAGAAGAATGTTCATCTTTATCAATTTTTGTTGTTTGTGCTAAGGATGGATTGAAGGATATTTTCGGCAACTTTTTTTGGAACGTTTGGAGTGCTGTACACCGTCTTGTATAATATTTCTGGTTCCTGTTTGGCGTATTCATCCTAAAGGGCCAATTTTGTGCTGGAGTGGAGGCGCAAATTTAATCCAGCATAAGGCATATTGGAGGACATTTTTGTCTCAGGCGTTGAAGGCATTTACCAAGCCACAAATTGGCTGATTTGAATTTTTTTGGAGAGGCACCCTGCGATCATTGAAACTGCTAGCTGCTTAGGCGTAGAGCAAGTGTGGAGGAGACCGCTGGAGGCATTCAACAGGCCATTGATTGGCCGCTCAAACCAATCCTTCTCACATGGTGCTTAGTTATTGAGTTTTCCCACTGGAAGATACATTCGAAGGCAAACCTTAGTATTTTATAAAGTCTTTTGAGAAATATTTGCTATGGTTTGTTACGATGGGCCCGTCAGTGATCCTTTTGAGCATTTTACATGGGACATTTATCCCACATTACTCCCACGGAGAAGCTATTTTCACTTTATATTCACTAACACTTGGATTGCATGGTGAAGTTGTGGAAAGCTTGTGGTGAATGTGCTTGTGACTTGGAAAATTGCTTGGTGGCTTGTTGTTGGCCGTTTGGAAACAAGATTGATTTATCTTGGTGATTTAGAGTCCACTTGGCCTAAAAGGCCCCATTTTTTTTGCCCTTATGCAGCAGGTGGTCATGTGGGTGACCAAGGGCTGAATCCAACCCTTCATTCTTGCTTTGCACACCATATAGGTGACCTTTCTTCCACGAAGCATATCTTCAACATCTGGAGTCTGATTTTCGCATTCCACATATCATCAGAAAGCTGACTTTACCAAGCTCGCAATGGTATAGGTAAATCTGCCTAATTTTTCTAATTTGAAGGCTTCATTTGCAGTATTTGGGAGTTTCAAATTTTATTGTTGAAGGTTAATGTCTTTGTAATCTTGGAGATTTGTCATAGTTCATTATGCAGTTTTCAATTCATCTTGCTGTGATTATGTTGAAAAGGGGAAATTATAAACAATGGAGAGATGGTATCATAAAACATCTTAGATGGCTTCATTTTTTGCCACATTTGTATAATCTGGTTCCCCTTCCTAGTACTAATAGTAAGAAATTTGCATGGAATTGCAAAAGGGATCATGTCCTAGGAGTTATTGCAATGCATATTGATGATGCCACTTTGAATGCTATTGATCATTTTGAGTGTCCTCATATTCTTTGGACTAAAATTTGGGAAATACATGGAGATCTTGATACTTAGTTATTCCCAGATAATCCTATTTCAGATTGTCTTGTGCCTCTTCATTTTCAGATAGGATACCCTATGATCATGCTACTATGCAGGAGTTTGAAGTTTTGGAAAACTTTGAATCTTCAGATGAGGATGATGAGGGTTCTTCAGATGCTCCTTCTTCTCCATCAGGGATAGTTGTTGTACCTTCACCTTCTGTAATTCATTGTGCAGAGTCATTGACTGAGGCTCCTATCATTCCTGTTCAGCAAGACCATTCATCTTTTGGTGATGATTCATTGAGCACATCCAGTGATTCATCACAACTAGTATCTCATTATCTTCTTGATTGGGATTCTTATTTGTCAGACATTGGTTCATTTTTCGTAGAATCTCATATTTCTGACTTGAAAGACACATTTGAGGGTATATCCCTCTTATTTGATGATAGTTGTGGTACAATTGTTGTCACTCCATCTTTGTCTTTGGAGAATGTTCAAGATTAGTTTCCAGTGGTACCTTGCTTGTCACCTTATATTGTGATTGGGCATGTTCCTGATTGGTTCGTAGCATCATTTTCCAAGGTCTTGGTGACACATGAGTAGATTTCAGAGACATCATCATACATTTTCATGCTTCTTTCTTTCAATTCCTATATGGAGTAGGAAGCATACCTGCATTGGTACTTGGTTTTGTTTCTTCCAAAAGGAAGACAAGTTGTTTGTTGACATTGGATTATGTTTTGTCTTCATGCACTTACCATTTTTGAAGGTGATTACACATTGTGGGGGGCCTACATAGTCTCTCTCTTTCCCTCTTATGAGGGGGCCATTGATTATATATACATGATGTATGTAGTACTTGGGGGGATATGACTAAGTCCTCCATACATGCATCATTTTTTGTTTTCTTTCTCTCTTTTGGGGAGGGGTTTTTTCCCACAGGGTTTTTCTCCTTTTCTCTAGTCATGAGAGATTTATTTCTTGTATTGTAAATGGGTACCTAACATGGTTGTGTAGCCGGGACCCATATTGCATCTTGATTTTGTATAATAATTCTCCCTAAGATTGCACTTAAGGGGGGTTGTTAGAGTATTAAGTTTAACATAGGGAAATTAGTTTTTCCCGTGAGGTGGTTTTTTACCTGTAGGGTAGTTTTCCTGTATCGGGTAGTTGTTCACCCATCATATATTTTCTTGCCTTTAAATAGGCATTTGTACATTATGTAAATCATCTCATTCTCAATGATTTTCTCTGGTGAAATATTTTTTTCTCTCATTTGTGAAGGTTTTCTGCAGTTAGCCATCCTGGGTGTATTGCTCTCACAGCATTGAATAATACCATCATAAATATTAATATTATAACATATTAGTATAGTTATTGATATTATTGATAAAATTTTGTGGATATTAATGTTTTGCTATTGGTATTATTGAAAATTATTGTTGCAAGGTGAAAAATAGTTTAATAATTTAATTCTTTCATCTTCTTATTATAGATCACTATAAACACTTTTTACCCAACTTCTACCCCTTCTAATTTTCTTACCAACAAATTCACTCTATAGAGAAAAATAAAATTCCAAATGAAATTAAGTTCATCTGAATTAATATAAATACTTTATTACTTGAAGAACACAAGGAATTTACCTTAACTAGTATACATTAATTTTGATCTGTGATTAAAATTGCTCTCAACTAGGCTAAATCCTCAATTACCAACTCACCTTTTAATCCGGTAAAATTCATTAGGAGGTGAATAGTTTCTCACAAATCCCTTCGAGCCAATTAACAAATACACTGAATTCGTCAATGTGTAATATCCCGAGTGAACCAAAAACAATAAGTTACAGTGGGTTTAGAGTCATCCACAAGCTTCATTTCAATACTTAATAAAGTAGCTAGTCTTAAAGAAAACACCACTAACAAATCTGGAGAGTATTTACAGTATAAACACCTACTCATATCTAAAGTAGGAAGTTCGGATCCCTACCTCCATCAGCATACACACTATAAGCCTGTTATCTTATTTAAACAACACTTCCCACTGCTAGAAATAAATTCATACTAACTAAATTTTATTGAGCCTTTTTCCGTGACTCCACATTTTGGATTAAAAAACATAGGAATTGAAAAAGCAGCAAACCATTGACTAGCAGGTCAAGAGTGTGGAATTGTAGCGGCAAATCCTGAAACCTTTGGCTACTGATGTTATTCAGTGGTACATCCTACATGCATAGTCATCGCCATAGAATCGACACAGGCACGCTAAGTAATTGTGAGCCAACAGATAGTTATTAAATCAATTGTGCCTAGCCCAATACAATGATTTTAAAAACTGAGAAGAGAATGACGTACAAGGTATAAATTGAGGGTGATGTCAATCATTTGTGGCACGGGGGCACTGGTAACTGAGAAGCCAAGATGTTTGTTTGTCAAATGAATCCACTTTGTTGTTAGTTTAGAGAGCACCCAAATATTTGTGCTCCTCCTATCTAGCCTTCTAGAAATCAGATCATTTGTTTGGGTTAGATTTAATTACAAGTGAAACTGCCCCCTAAGCCCTTCTGGCTACTGATATCAATGACCTTACCTTAATGGAACCGTGTGGATTCTTTGTTGCACTTTTAATTTCCCTCCTTATTTTCCTCTTCTCTGTTGAAGTTTCTTCCGCAGAGAAACAATCTGCTTATCAAACACTGGATGTTGCAGCTCGACTGAAGGAAGTGAGCTACCCTACCATGCAGCAATATACTGGAGAGTGGCAAATTTAGTTGTTGAGAATGAGAAGGCAGCGTGAGAAGTCAATACGCATACACTAGAATTTTTTTGATAACAATTTACTAAAAATGACGATTCAGATTTGATCATTGGATCCTTTACAAACAGTCGTGGAAGTCATCCCAACTAAAATTACAGGCAAAAAAAAAGTGTACATTCTTTTGATTTCGTAGCCTCTACAAATTCTACTTTCAAAATAACAATTCTATAAAGAGAACAAAGTCGGAGGATAAAATCTATTTTAAGAGTGAGTTGAGATATTTTCAATTATCAAAATGCTCGCAATTCCCATAAATCATAAGGTCATGCCCCAACTTTTGAACTTAATATCATCTTTTTGTCCTATTTTTATTGGCCAAAGTTGACCTTTCACTATTGAAGTGGATGATATTTAAGAACAACCAGTGTTCTTCAATACCAGCATGTAAAATATAGGAGAAAGAATAAATTTAATGGTATAAGGAATACAAAGGTTGTGGAGCATCTATAGTCTTTGTCAAAGGTTACATGTTTGGAGTGAGATTTTAAGGAGGCAGACAAAAGATGTGATTACAACAAGATATTTGGACAGCCAAGGTTGTAAGCTATTGTGCGTAAGTTGCTACAAAGTCCTGCAACGAAAACAATAAGCAAGAATAAGCTCCTAGTATTTGTGATTCCTTATTTTCGCATTCACAAGATATGGAGACTGTCATCAATTTTAGTGCAGGCACTAGCACTCTTCTAAAGGTGGCCCCTCAATTGGGTCGCCATGCTCCTGAAATTGAGAGCCATCATTCATATTCCCCAAATGTTGTTAGAACCATCCCAATTTATTATACATAAAATATTGTAAAGAAATATACTCTCTTATCCTATGGATTCATAATGTTATGACATTGCCCAAGATCTTTTGCATATATACACTTTCATAAAACTTGATACATTCAGCATACACACATTAGACCATGTGACACTTTTGGAGTGGAACCATAGTGAGCTCAATTGATATTTGCATAATTATCTTAGATGGCCCCATAGCTAATGAAAGCTCTCTTGTTGCTTTACACGCTTGCCTATAGTTTCAAATTCAAAGGGATAATTCAACTTAGCCAAGTTGTTGAAAATTGTTTATATGACTAGTCAATGATGGCTCACCATTTATACAGAAAGAAACAAAGGCACTAGCAATGAGCATCATCTCATATATATATTACTGGAATTGAAAAGAGAAATAAAAAAAAAAAAGAGAGAGGAGGCAAGAGACCGACCCAATACATTCTTATCAAACTTGTTATTCCTCTCGATATACTTGACAGCAACAAGTTATTTTGTGTGTTTGGATTCCATGAGTCTAATCACGTCAAAGTTGTTGGAGGCAATATCCTTAGACCTGTACATACCCACTATTGTTGTGCAGAACAAAAAAAAAAAAGAAATATGACCTTTGTTTCCATTTCCATGGTAACAACTAAACATCTTACTAGAGGACGAAAGTTACAACTGGACAACAATCTAGTCATAGAGATTCTCCTTGGTGTATACTGATGGGATAACATAAGTTATTAACCTACATTTTGATAGATAAGTAACATTTTGATAGATACAAAAGAAACACAGTACAAAATATTTTAATATAGAGATTCTCCTTAGCATGAGTACCAATATTTGGATAGATAAGGTCATACGATGTGGTCAAAAAGCACATCGTAAAGATCCTTAGTGTATATTCTGCTAAGGTCAAAAAGATCGTTCGATATAGAGAGTCTCCTTAGCATGAGTAGCAATATTTTGATAGATAAGGTCATATAATGTGGCATTTTTCGTACTGTGCTTCTTTTGTACCATTCCTTCTATACTTTTCGATGGATAACTTTATGGTAGCGAGACAGCATAAAATGACAAAGTCATTTTGGGCTCATCGCTATTAGGAATTAAGGTGTCTCAACATTTTCAAGTTTCTAGCATTTATTATTTAATTGTATTTATTATTTTTCCTATTATTGTAATTTGGATGCAAATCCTATTTCGTCACTTTGTGGGAGTTGGCACGGTGATGTGTCATCCTACATGGAAGGTGACCACATGTATTTTTGTCCTCATATGAGGAGATAGGCATTCCACCTTGTGGTGGAAGAGTTTTTCCATGTGTCGGCATCTTTCGAGTGTTGTAAGAGGTTTATGACGCGTAAGAGTTATGACAGATTCCTATCACAGAATCTATGACATGTAAGGGCCAGAAATGGAAGATTATATGACAGGTGAAGACAAGTGTCTGCAAGCATCTTGCATGAGGAACTTGGCATCCAAGTTTGACTATGACAAGGTTGTAAGAGAATTTGCTATTAATAGATAGTTATGACAGATTCTCTTACAGTTGTAAGAGTTGTCATATATGACTAATTTTATGACATTGTAAGAGCATCTGTCATACCTGAATTCGGTAAATTTGGGTGCCCAAGTTGGGGGGTTGTAAGGGATGAAAGAGAATCACTTACATGTGTCATATGCATGTTTTATGACCTTGGAAATTGGACCACATGGATTTGGACGAGTTCCTTGTGTGGCTTGCTTTAGAAGCTACCTCCATTCGTACTACTTCTCTTTATATACAGGTGCTTGGAGATGGAGTTTGTATCACAGGTTTACAGGTACTGTTATGCTGCCAAATTGACTCCAAACAGTGTCAAAGACCATTGAATCTTGCAATGAAAGTGTATTGTAAACATTCTTTCAAATTTGATAATACATTTTGCAAGATTCTGAGTGTGGGGTTTTTCACCCGATAAGGGTTTTCCCCACCGTAAATCTTTGTCTCTCCTTCTTCTGTCTACTTTCTGTTTCTTGTGTTTTGCTGCAATATCTCATGTTAATGGTTTAACATTGCTATAATAGTTAGGATAAAGTTGAATTTGGATAGCCCTCTCCTCATTAGATTAGTGTAGGAAGCATTTTCCGCACACCTAGCTTCCCTTCAGTTGGTATCAGAGCTTGATCACCTTTGGTCCTAGTTGTTGGGTAGGCATTTTTTGAGCTAATCTTAGGTTGAGTGGGAGTCTGTGCAGAGCATTCTATATCTTATTGCAGCAAGGAGATGGCAAGCACATTAGGAATGTTTGAAGTAGAGAAGTTTAATGGCAATAATTTCGAGCTGTGGAAGCTCAAGATGGAAGACATGCTAGTTGATCGAGACCTTTGGGATAGTGTGAACTGAACTAAACCAGCTACAATGTCACAAGCTAACTGGGATCTAAAGGATTGGAAGGCTAAGGGTCTCATAAGACTTAGTCTTGCTGATTCTGTGTTGTTAAATGTCCATGAGGAGACTACTGCAAAACTCCTTTGGAAGAAGTTGGGGGATGTGTATCAAGCCAAATTCGTACTTAATAAACTTTTTCTGAGAAAGAAGTTGTATTCTCTTCAAATGGAGGATGGAGGATCCGTTGCTAAGCATATGAATGCATTTAACATGTTGGTTACACAATTGACATCTATTGGTGTAAAGATGGAGGAGGAGGATCAATGTATGACCCTGCTTTGTTCTCTACCGGACTCATGGGATCATCTTGTCATGGAAATTAGAAGCACCACATCCACATTCAAAATGGAAGAAGTGGTTTATTTGCTGTTGTCTTAAGAGATGCAGAGAAAGTCTTCTGAGGCAGCCAAAGAGGCCCTTGTAGTTCGTGGAAGACCTAAGGAGAAAGGGAAGAAGAAGGACAAGAAAGCTGAGAAGGGTAGATCTAAATCTTGTGGGAGATCCAAATCTCCTGGAAAGTCCAAGGCTCTTTGTTGGAACTGTGGCAAAATCGGGCACTTCCGAAAGGAATGCAAGGAGGAGAAGAAGAAAAAGAAGAAAGCTCCCAATTCAGATTCTGACAAATCACAAGATGACGGTGATGCTTTCATCGCAGCCTTGGCAACCCATGCATCTGATGATGTGTGGCTAATCGACTGTGGTACATCATTCCACATGACCTCGCGTCGAGACTAGTTCACTAAGTATGATGAGTTCGATGGTGGAAAGGTGTATCTAGGTGACAACTCTCATCTGACGATTGTTGGTCGTGGAAGAGTCTTTATTCGATTCCCTAATGGTCGAGTGAAGGGGATCTCTGGGGTTATGCACATCCCAGGCTTAGCACGAAACCTGCTTTCTGTAAGTATGTTGAATGATGCATGTGTACAGGTTGTCTTTTCGAAAGATGGATGCAAGATGACTAGAGGAGCTATGGTGCTTGCTAAGGGTACTAGGAGAGTTACTCTGTTTCAGCTGGAGGCATGCATTCCACAATGTAATAGTTCTTCTTACTCAAGGAAGAGAGCAGCAGTCACTTCATCCCCACCATCTAAATGAGCAGTGAAGAAATCTGTTGTTTCTAGTCTTTATGGTTGTAATCATGCATTGGAAGTTAAACTTCTTGCTGAAAAGACAATGTTATGGCATAAGAGATTTGGCCACATTAGTGAGAAGGGTCTGTGTACCCTGAAAAATAAGAACTCGTTGAGGGGTTAGATGATTGTAATCTCGAGTTTAACTTTTGCAAACATTGCATTTATGGAAAACAAAACCGTGTTTAGTTTTACTCAAGTTCTCATAAGTCTTCTAGTGTGTTGGACCTTATTCATTCTGATGTGTTTGGTCCTGTTAATGTTCCTTCGTTATCAAAATCTATATACTTTGTATCTTTTATAGATGATTACAATAGAAGGACATGGATTTATTTTCTCAGAAGCAAATCTGAAGTCTATAGCAAGTTTAAGGAGTTTAAAGCCTTTGCTTGAAATTAGACTGGTAAAAGGATTAAATGTTTGAGAACTGACAATGGTGGTGAGTTCTGTTCTACAGAATTCGATAAGTATTGCAAGGAACTTGGGATTGAAAGGCACAAGACAACTCCATACACCCCGCAGCAAAATGGAGTTGCAGAGAGGATGAACAGGACACTGATGGAGAAGGCTAGGAGTATGCTTAGTGCAGATGGCCTAGAACAAAAGTTTTGGGCTAAAGCTGTTGCCACTACTTGCTATCTGGTAAACAGATCTCCTACATCAGCTCTTGTTGGAAAGACACCCTTGGAGGTGTGGTCTGGTAGAAAGCCTTCAGTAAGGCATTTTCGTGTTTTTGGTTGTGAGGCATATGCACATGTGCCTAGGGAGAAGCGGTCAAAGTTGGAAAACAAAGCTGTTAAGTGTATCTTCATTGGCTATGGTGTTGGTGTGAAAGGATACAAGCTTTGGGACCCTGTGGCTAAAAAAGTGTTGTATAGCAGAAGTGTCATCTTCAGAGAGCTTACACCTTCTTCCACTATTTTGCAGCCAGAAGAAAAAGAAAAGAAAGAGGATGTTGTTCAGTTTCCTCTCACCCTTGAGAAGACTGAACAGAAAGACAATGTTGGACTTGATGATGAGGAGAGCTCCAGCAGCTCTGAAAGCTCAGATGAAGAAGCTGAACCTCAACCTCAGCTCTTGAGGAGGTCTACACGGATAAGAAAGCAACCTGAAAGGTTTGGTTTTACATTGCTTGATTCTAGTTGTGCTTATGCTTTATTCACTAACAGTGATGAACCTAGAACTGTATCAGAGGCTTTGGATATGAAGGATGCAGGTTCCTAGAAGGAGGCCATGGAGAAAGAAATGGCTTCTTTGGAAAAGAATCAAACTTGGGACTTGGTACCTTTGCCTCCTGGACGGAAACCCGTTGGATGCAAATGGGTGTTCAAGAAGAAAATTGGTGCAGATGACAGTGTTGAGAAGTATAAGGCTAGATTGGTTGCGAAGGGGTATTCACAAGTGGAGGATATAGATTATGGTAAGATCTTCTCTCCCGTTGCAAAGTTGACATCCATTCGATTCCTATTGTCACTTGCAGCAACTTTTGACTTAGAGGTAGAACAGATGGATGTGAAGATAACTTTCCTTCATGGTGACTTGGAGGAAGAAATCTACATGTCACAGCCAGAGCATTACATGGTAAAAGGTAAAGAAAATTTGGTTTGCAAACTTAAGAAGTCTTTGTATGGTTTGAAGCAATCCCCTAGGAGATGGTACTTGAAGTTTGATGCCTTTGTGTTGTCAATTAGATTTGTGAGATCGAAATCAAATCACTATGTGTATTATAAATTTGATGGTGATTGTATTTTGATTGTTGCACTATATGTTGATGATATGTTGCTCATTGGGAAGGGTAAGAATATGATTTCTGATTTTAAATCTCAGTTGTCAGCTCAGTTTGAAATGAAAGATTTAGGGGCAGCCAAGTACATTCTAGGAATGGAAATCAGAAGAGACAGAACCAACAGAAAACTTTGGTTAAGCCAGAGTAGGTATGTGAAGACCGTGTTGCATAGATTCAACATGGCAAATTGTAGACCATTGTGTGTTCCTGTTTCTTTGGGGACAAAGTTGTCTGTTCAGGATTGTCCAAAATCTCCTAGTGAGGTGGAGGACATGAGCAGAGTAACTTATGCTAGTGTTGTTGGCAGTTTGATGTATGCTATGATCTGCACAAGACTAGACATTGCCCAAGCAGTGGGAGTCCTTAGTCGATTTATCGATATTCTTGGACGGGTTCATTGGGATGCAATTAAGAGAGTGTTCAAATATTTGAGGGGTACTTCCGAGTATTCCATTTGCTATCATGGTAATATTTTACGACCTCCGCATTCTATTGATATTTGTGGATTTGAGGATTTAGATTGGGTAGGTGACATTGATAGCAGGAGATCCACCAGTGCTTATGTGTTTACACTATTTGGTGGTGCTATTAGTTGGATGAGTAAGCGACAACCTATTGTTGCTTTGTCCATGACAGAAGCTAAGTATATGGTAACAACTCATGCTTGCAACGAAGCCATTTGTCTTAAGAGATTGTGTTCAGATATTGGTGTTGATGCAGGTCAGATCACGATTAGTTGTGACAGTCAGAGTGCAATTTGCTTTGCAAAGAATCCAACTTTTCATGCTAGAACCAAGCACATTGATGTTTAGTTTCACTTCGTGAGAGACATGGTTGAGGATGGAAAGGTAAATTTGGATAAGGTAGATACTTTGAAGAATGTTGCAGATGCATTGATGAAACCAGTGAGCACAGAGAAGTTCAGATGGTTTTCAGAGTCTATCAGCCTTTCGGCCTATAGCAGTTAAATCTTGTTTTTCTATTGGCTCTTACAAGGTGTTCGACAAGTGGGAGAATGTTAGGAATTAAGGTGTCTCAACCTTTGCAAGTTTCTAGCATTTATTATTTAATTGTATTTATTATTTTTCCTATTATTGTAATTTGGATGTAAATCATATTTTGTCACTTTGTGGGAGTTGGCACGGTGATGTGTCATCCTACATGGAAGGTGACCACATGTATTTTTGTTTTCATATGAGGAGATAGGCGTTCCACCTTGTGGTAGAAGAGTTTTTCCATGTGTCGGCATCTTTTAGGTGTTGTAAGAGGTTTATGATGCGTAAGAGTTATGACAAATTCCTATGACAAAATCTATGACATGTAAGGGCCAAAAATGGAAGATTATATGACAGGTGAAGACAAGTGTCTGAAAGCATCTTGCATGGGGAAGTTGGCACCCAAGTTTGACTATGACAAGGTTGTAAGAGAATTTGCTAGTAATAGACAGTTATGACAGATTCTCTTACAACTGTAAGAGTTGTCATAAATGACAGATTTTATGACATTGTAAGAGCATTTGTCATACCTTAATTGGGTAAATTTGGGGTGCCCAAGTTAGGGGGTTGTAAGGGATGAAAGAGAATCACTTACATGTGTCATACGCATGTTTTATGGCCTTGGAAATTGGGCCACATGGATTTGGACAAGTTCATTGTGTGACGTGCTCTAGAAGCTACCTCCATTCGTACTACTTCTCTTTATATACAGGTGCTTGGAGATGGAGTTTGTATCACAGGTTTACAGGTATTGTTATGCTACCAGATTGACTCCAGACACGAGTGTCGAAGACCATTGAAGTTTGCATTGCAAGTGTATTGTAAACATTCTTTCAGATTTGTTAATACATTGTGCAGGTTTCTGAGTGTGGGGTTTTTCACCCGATAAGGGTTTTCCCCACCATAAATCTTTGTCTCTCTTCTTCTGTCTACTTTATGGTTCTTATGTTTTGCTGTAATATCTCATGTTAATGGTTTAACATCGCTGTAATAGTTAGGATAAAGTTGAATTTGCATAGCCCTCTCCTCATTAGATTAGTGTAGGAAGTGTTTTCCGCACATCTAGCTTCCTTTCAATCGCAAGGGTACATGATATAACAACCCTAGAAATTAGAAGATTGCATTACAAAGTTTCCCTCCATTTAAAATTGTTAAATCTCTTAACAATTCAATGAAATGAGGGAAATAAGAGCTGATTACTTTAGTAGCATTAGTGGCATTAAGTTCATACTTTTATTTGGTTAGTATTCTATTATGCTTTAGTAATTGTCATGGTGAAATTTGTTTATCCATGTTAATTTCCATTTAGTTTTGTGGCTAATTTAAGATAGTAATTTCACTATGCTTGTTATGTTTGTTCAAAACCAACACCTTGATTTGTTACATGTGGGCCCATAACTCATAGGTCACATGATCATTTTCACATCTTAAACTTTAGAACATATGGTGTTGTTTAGGTGAAATGAAACAATGCTTTTATAAGATATGAAACCAAAATGATTATCTTACCACCTGTCATGAGGACATGTTGGAAATTACGAGGGCGGGGGGGAGCCAATCCCAAAATCAAGCCATTCTTAGATTAAATAAAATATTTTTTGTGATATGCAAGTTCCTCGAGAAGTTATTTGGAAAAGAGCTTGTTTATGTAATGTTTAAATCTTCAACAAGTTTTATATTTTATAGAAAAAAAAAATTCATGTTGTCAAACTTCTAGAAATACATCAAGGATATTAAAATTCGTATCAAGAATAAAATTCTTGAGCTCATTATTGTGAATAGAAATCTAATCATTTTACACATCATTGGCACATGGATATTTAATTAGAATTCCTATGAGCTTATTATGTAAGATTAAAATATAACCCTAAGGAAAGGCATAAGATGAAAAAAAAATCCATGATCATAGCTACTTTGATTTAAAGAATCCAAGGGAATAGAAATATTGGTAATCCATCTTCTAAAATATTGAGTTTTTAAAACATTGTTTGGGAATTTTGGTTAGGAAAATCAATCAAAAGACCTTAAATTGTGTCTTCAATTATTTTAGGAAGTCATAATTAGATGGTTGTGAGACCAATCAAGATGGAAAAGATGAAGATTCAAGATATTCAATTTACCTAATTACTTAAAGGAAAATACTAGACCTAGTATTTCTCTATGAAGTACTCTATGATGGAAATAGTTGTTGATGTTTTGTTGCTTAAGTTGTAAGATTGTTTTGTAGCTTGTTTTGTTTTATTGTACTTTGTTATTGGACCTGATCAACCCAATAACCTTGTAAATATGTTTTTGTCCATTATTTGTGAACCTATGACAAGGTGAAGTATGTTAGTTCTATGTATGAACTCTGTTTAAAGTTATTGTGTTTGTCTCCATTCAATTGTATTTGGTATATGAAAAGAGGAAATGCATAACTATCATCTTTGAATATATTTTGAGTATATGGTACTTAATGATGAGCAACTACATGTATGGGATATGCATGTCATTCACATAATAATACTTTTGTATATTTAATGTTGAAATGGCAACTAAAAGATTAAAATATTTGTATTAAAGATAAGGTTACATATTAATAACCAAATTTAAAAAATTATTTGATAGGATATTTATTGTATACATTTATATTAGCTTCTCAAGTATAAATTCATGAACTATTTTATACTTATAGTTCTAATCATGTTATTGATTAACAAAGTACTTTTTTTTTGGTTTTAGTTAAAATAGAAGAGTTGTTGAAAAGATCTAAAAATTTAAGAAATATAATTATAGATGAAGTTAAAATGAAATAAGATTCATTGGGATATTGATAGTGTTACATCCACACTTGATTAATTATTTTTGGTGATGTTGCTAATAAACTTGCTTTACCCCCTCAATTACAAATCCACAATATATTTCATGTGAGTTTACTTAAGAAATGTGTATATAATGCAAATCATGTTATTGATTGGAAAATTATTTCTATTGAACCTTCTTGTGAATTTAAGGTTGAACCAGAACAAATAATTGAAAAAAGATCTAGAATATTAAGAAATAAGGTTATAAATGAAGTAAAAATTAAATGGAGTCATTGTGATAATGATAGTGCTACTTGGGAAAACGTTGGTTTTATTAAAGACCAATATCCACATTTGTCTAACTAAAAGTTGTTCTATTTATATGTGTGATACAGAAAATTATCGACCTACTGAGGACAACAGTTAAACAACAGGGGGAGAATTGTTATGAGACTTTTTTCCTTGTGACAAAGTAAAGTAAAAGAGAATTAATGTAATAGTTCAAAAATAATAAAAATAAATCTAATAAACAATTATTAGAGTTTTCATGGGATGTAATGTAATTATTTTTTAAAAGGGTGTGTCAATTAAAACTACCCTTTGCATTGTATAAAAACTCGTGAAAAAAAACTAAATGGACACAAGAAAGAGGAAATAATCAAGCATTTTGCATTGCGGGAATAAGATTCCAGGTTAGTAGGCTGTGAGCAAGATGGAGAAGGGGGCACATCTTATGTGTGTGTCCAACCTGGGGTACAGAGGTGCACTCAGGACAGTCCTGACAAGGCTTGGGTATTGCACAAGTATTGAGCATTGTTCCAGAGGAACCAACACTCATGTAGAGCGGCAAGGTATGCTTATTCCTCTCAGATTGCTCACAGACAGAAGAGGCTGAACCAGGGTCCATTCCAGCAATCTTTGGATTCTTGCTAATTTCATACAGATAAGTATTATCTGCTCGGTTATACCAATTGTTGAGACTGAATTTATATATTTATTTGCATTGTTTAATATATTCATTTGCGTTAAATTGAAATAATACAATTATTTGGTAAATTATTTCTTTATAAGTTAGATTATATTCCACTGTGCATTTTAATAATCCTAATTTGATAAATATATGTTCATCGTTTAGTTTTAAACACTTTATTTCATTTAGGGCATAATTGAATGTTAATTAATCTGTGATATAGTTACCTATTTTAATAAATAGAAAGTGATCTACTATGTTTCAGGAATTTGAGGAATTACACAATCACTACACCAACCAATGCCCAACTAATAATCATGGGAAACAGTACAAGAATCCTCCCTTGTCTTACCAACAAATAGCCTTCCAACAGAGGATTCATGCAGTTGTGGATAACCATCAAGTTGAATACTAGATTACTTCTATTAAGACTACAGGTACTTTATTTGGTATTCCAAGTTCCATTCTTATAGATACCAGTGCCACAAAAATTTTGTAACACCTAATCTTTTAAGTAAGATTCCTAGGAGAGTTGGCTATATGGCCAACTAATGGTCAGTAGAATATGTGAACCAAACAAAAGCTTAGGTAGATAATTGTTTGTTTGAAGTGGAGGTGAATCTACCTTCCTTTTTATTGAGGTCAACCTATATGTAGCACCATTGGGGTCTTATGACTTCATTCTAGGAATGAACTGGCTATGGCTTCATTTTGTGGTGATTTCAACCCTGAAGCTCCTAAAATTGGTTTGCAGTCTATTTTCAGGGTAGAAGATGATCTTGAAGCCACTAAGTTTTGCACTATAGCATCTTTCTGCTTTTGAGATTGCATATCATCCCAAGCTTTATTTACCTATGACTCCAAGAAATCTTGTCTTGTAGGCATCTGTCCAATTTAGGCAAGTTTTCTTTGTTATCTCTTTCTCTCTTATCGAGATCACACTAGTATCAAGTAATTTGGGAAGAACTTTTTGCAAGTAGTAATTGACAGAAGACTGTGCCTTAATCCTAAAATTAAAGATAATGCTTGTATTGTAGTTAAATGTCTCCATTAGATCTTGCAGGAGTTCTCTCACTATCCTTACATCATCTCTCAAAGTTCATACAAAATGTTCCTTGTAATTTATGTCTTTGAACTTGCTAGGATCTTGCCAAATATTGTTAAAATGGAAATTGGAAATCACAAGGATTAGAGTCAGAAGGCCTGCCACTACTACTGCATTGCAGATCGATGTATGTTGTTGATTCAGACCAACCATTTACTCCAATAATTATATAACTAGTAGAACGTGGTAATCAAATAAGGCCTACAGTATAGAGCAAAGGGTAGTTATGACAACCTAAATAAAAATTAATACATATAGTATCAAAGATAAGATATGCATAACAAGATTGATCCTGACCTGAGCCACAGACTCCTCAAATCCATCAGGCTCTGCACCCTTTTCCTTTTGAATTTTCCTCCTAGTAGTATACATGATTGCTAAAGCTTACCTACAAACAAACACAATAAAATTTGTGAAATCATAGACAAGTCTTGTGTTCCCATAAAAATAGAGCAAATGAGGAGTTGTGAATAGTGCCAGCCAAAAATTATAAGTAATAAATAACCTTCAATTCAAGATAGATGTACAGAACTGACCAGAGGCTAAACACCCTATTAGTGCATTCATCTTTAAATTTTGAAGAATATTATGTTTAAAACATTTTATTTCATTCATCACCTCACTCCATAACTAAAAGACGAGAGACAATGCATATCTATGTCACTGAATTCTCCATTTAATAGAAAAAAAAGAACTAGAACTCGTAACCCACAAAATAGCCAACACCAAGCTAGATGCACTCAAAAGTAAATTTTCAACTCTTTTTGATGTTGGGAAAAAGCCATGTGGGGCACTTCTTTACTGGTCTTTTGAACACTTTGCACACAAACCTTAATCAATTATATACGTGATAATGTTGCAACAACACACATGTTAACACACTTTTAGGGCATAGCTAATGATTTATCAATTGATAGTATTGAGCCTTGCTTGAATAGTAGATCCTAGGATCCTGATATTTCTAGCATAACTCAATTTTGCCATAAATGATCTTGAAATCAAGAAACCTGCATAGCAAAATTTTATGAATCTTCATAGAATCACTGGACTCACAGAATTATTCACTAGGCAGGGACTAAAATATACACAACAATTTGTCACAGTACAAACAGATCAGAAAATGTTTTTAATGATATGAAATGTATTTCTTGTGTAATTATATAACTAGTAGAATGTGTGCAAATTTGTGCATCATATTCCCAAAAGTTTGAACTCTCTTGCTTTAACAGAAAGGCCAATGAAGGCATAAAGTTGCATTCCCTTTCAGCCTGCATAAGACATTTTCAAATGTTACATCCCCTTCTAAACAATGAAATGTTAGTTATGTTGTTAGTTGAGTACAACTGCTTTCCTGTGAATATGAAAATTATTCATTGGATAATGTGTATAGTTATGTGAGAATGCTTTTCTCTTATATGCGAATATTTTTTTAATTATATGTGAAAATGGATGTATGGATATAATATAAATTATTGATCGTATCGAGGAAATGATTTAACCTTCATTATTTGTTGAAGTGGATGCAGGACAATCAGGTGACAAGGAAAAAGGGATATCAACAGGGAGAGGGTGATTATAGGAATTGAAAAACAATAATAATGTCTAAGCCTAAGTCATTGTAGCCTTGGCCAAGGCACATGCATATAAGTATAAATATATTTCTAGTTGGTAAGAATTATTTTTCCTTATGTCTATTTAATAAAATATATTATATCTTACCTTTGGTGGAGTGCTTGGAGTGTGTGAGCTGGAATCTTGAATGTAACTCCCCCCACTCCGTTCGAATGCAAGAAGGAATGCTCCTTCTTGCATGTGGTCAGGGTAGGAGGAGTGCTCATATATGTTGGCGTTCATTCTTTCTTGGGATTCATTCTCTACACTATCTTGGATAGAAAATAACATTCACACCATTCTCAAAAGCATTCGCAAGAATGGAAAGCTAGGCATTGTTTAGTATTTTGCTTCCGCTGAAGTGCCATTGTCTCGATAATACTGAAAACCTGAATCGTATAGTCTTGAGCATTGTTATTGCATTCTTCTAAAGTATCATCGACTTAGCAATTCAGTCATTCGAATCATAATTTCCTTGGTGTAACAACTGCATTTCTGCTTACTCTGTCAAGTGGCCATAAGAACTAGTCACTCATTCCAGCTTGATTTGCAACTACACTTTCTTTAGTTTCGATTATTGAAAGATTTTTTTAGGCAAGATCATATTTCCTTTATCATATTCTGATTTATAATGTAATAGAAACACATTATTGGATGATCAAAGTTATCGAATCATTCTATCTTCTATAATCTGGGTTCTGTGTTTCTTGATTGGTCATCTGAAAATCTATATATGTATTCCATTCTTCAAGTCTTTCGAATCTGTAGAATTATTGTCTTTATTGATATAGTTGCACTGAGATATATGACTGCGGTCACTAAATGAAAGGTTACTTTCTGTCTATATGCTCTTATTCTGCATCTATTGTGAATCTGTGAATATGTCAAGTGGATCATGCATGGTATTCTTTCAAACCTGAAATCAAAAAGAAACATATGAAATAATATCAATGTTGAGCAAGGGTGAATGTTGACGACACAGTAGTGTCAGATAAATATTAGAAATCCTTGGCCAAGGTTACGATGCAGTATAGGCATCTGTCAGCTATCAAGTACCAGATATACCACTGATCAGAGTGATCTTTCCAGTAGGAGGTACCTTAGGAAAAGATCGATCAAGAGGTATAGGTTCTTGACACCAGGCTCAGAAGCATATTGTTGTTATTTGATTCCTTTTTAATCACCCTCGTGAAGAGTCAGGTTTCTTCAGTTGAAGAAGCATGGGAGACTAGTTGGTCTTGGTTGGGTGGATAAAGCCCTTGTTGATATTTCTTTTTGTGGAATCCAGAGAAGGATATACAAACAAATCAGTAGGAAACTATTCAAGTAGTACTTTCCTTATCCTCTCTTCCTATTTTAATATTTGAGTTTGTTGAAAAGAAAGATAGTTAATTAAAGTTAGTTAGATTACTTTGGTTTACATGTATGGTGATTAGAAAAGATTATTTCAGCTGAAAATGAAAGATTCTTTAAATTCAAATTTTATTGTATTTGTTACTTCTTTCATAAAAGTTAGTTAACTCTTTCTGCTAAAATTCTGTTATTATGATAAGTTTCTATTCTGTTAAATTAGAGTGGGTGTTACATCAAATCTGAGGAGCAGTTAAACCTGATGGTCTCTAAGCACTCTACTGGCTTTGCTAGACCTCCCTTAGTCTAGTTTTTTGTCTCTTTTGTCAGACGTCTATTGTATTTTTTGTAACATACTCCTGTGATTAAATTAAACCTTTCCTTTTATAAAAAATAAGCTATTAAGACATTGATTTAAGAATGAGAATTAGAAAGTATACCTGTTTCTTTTTCAAACTATATTGTTTTCAACGTAATACAAGTTAGTGACTAGACATATTTGAACTAAAACCTTAGTAGTCTACTTAACAGATTTCATGCACCATATTTTCTGTGTATCAAAGCAAGCTTTAGCTACTTCTTTTAGACAATGCACTACGGTGTCTCCATTGCATATTGCTTCCTATTTGCCTAACAAAAATCAAATAAAAACCTAAGAAAACCTTAGTCTCTCCACTAAGCAATATACAGAGTCGTGGACAAACAAATGCTTATTGACAATTTGAATAAATGGCCAATCTAAACAAAGACAATAAATGGCAAATGTTAAAGTCTCATGGTTTAAACATTGCCAAGAAATCTGCTAAAAAAACTACTACAATGATAATTAAATATGACCATCAATTGCATTGATCTCTAGAAGTTACTCACCATCTCTTTCATATCAAAGCTTCAGGTCCAAATTCTCAACAGAAATTTTAATATCTTATAGGGAATAACTACTACATCTAATTTTGTCTGTGGCATAGCTCAATAGAAATGGTCATGTGCCAGTCTAGGGCAAATTTAAATGATTAGATACCTTTTGGTACTGGCATGCAAGCCAGAGGTAAGACCTCACAGTAGGTAAAAGGAAGCACTTTACCAAACATAAAAAAGATAGCCAAGCTCAAACTATATTATGAAATGTCACAACTTTTCTTTTCTAATCATCAAAATTACGAAAGATTAGTTATAAAGTTTCAAGGCATATGCATCTTAAGTAGACACCTCTGCTCCATGTAAATCCCCAAATCCCTGTAAACATAACTAAGGCAATGCTAGTGCTGACTCCATAAATCTGTGTAAAGGTAGTCATGTCAAGACATGATAAAACTGTCCATGCTAATGCACATTACTACCACAATTGAACAGGAATCAGCTCTAACAATCTGGAGACATAAGGGCAAGTATGCTAAATATTTTAAAACCACTGGATCCGCGCACTAAATGCTTTAAAGAATCAAAGTGTGTGCAGTAAACATTTTAAAGTACACTCCATGCACATCATTCATTTGCATTTGAGCAACAACTTGCCCTCACACATTACAACTTCATAGAGAAAATGGCAGGTAGTAAGCAAATGCAACCGACCAACCATTGTACTAAGCCCACTTTATACTCACATTAAATTGGTCATTTCTCAAATGTAATTACTTATATCCTACCCAAAAGAGCAACTTAAATGGGTCTAATTGTTCCCCCATTCACAAGCATATCAACATCAACTTATCTCTACACTATATAGATAAGTCATACTGCATTTACTAGAAGAAAAAATAATCTGCAATCTCCAAAATCCAATGGAAGACAATGATATTTGTGTTAGCCAAATCCACTGCCTTTTGTAATAAAAACTACCACATAAAATATAGAGAAATCTTGAATAAGCACCATATTGCTTACATTTACTCTACCTCTTCCCCCTTAAATGAGACCATTTTCCATCCTCACTCCTGCATTTCATTTGCTATATTTAAGTATAGTTTGTAATATCATTTTGTTGGGTGAATATTTTGTTATCAGTTAACTAAGAACAAAATGGTTATATCAACGACAGTACAATGAGATTAAATCTCTCCTCTCAGAAAGGGGAGGCTCCTTTCTTATTGCTAACGAAATCAAATAGTAATTAAACTATGCTTATGTACACTACAACTGTCCATAGGGGTGTCTCCATTAGCATATTCTCTTTTTTTAGAATAAGGGAAATGAATTACAATAATGACCTTGATGTTCACATCAAGTATTAAACTAAATAACACTAGTTGGAGAAATAATAGCTGATAGCCAATTTCGTTAGACGTAGGAATAACAAGAACAATACCAGCAAATGATAGTAACTAGAAAATCCACAAAAGCACAAAGTCTTTTGCCACTTTCCACGATAGTTCCAAAGATAACAAAAATAATATGTGTTGTATCCCAAAGTCTCTCAACGCATATCACAACAAGATTGCACGAACAACGACAATAACTTCCAGCTCAAAGACTCCAAGTTATTTCCCAAAGATGATTCCAAAAAGTAACAAGAACGGCAAGTTGTAGCTCAGAGTCTATCAACAAACAACACCACAGATCCACAAGAATATAGTTAACAATTGCGGCACAAAGTCTACAAGTTCTCAACCAAATTCATACACAATACATATAGCTCCAAATGCAATATGATAACACAAAGTTTATCAATATTAAATCTGGTTTTCCCTTCAATAATGAAATAATACGTCACTCATAAACCAACTTCAAGATAATATGATAAGAGAGACATACGAACACTCTTACATACAACAAACGTGTTCCAAAACAAAGGTTGGAAACAATCTGCTTCTTTTATTGATCAATTCTTGATATGCACATTCAACACAAAGATTCAGGTATGCTTCTCAAAATGGGCAACATTTTGGTTCAAAAGATTAAAGGTCTTTGTATAAAAGAACTCCCTCATATATATAGAGGAGAGTTGAGAGCTAATCTGGGAAAAGTAAACCTAAATTTGACTTATTCAACAAAAGAGTCCACAATGATTTAGGACTTCTTTGTTTTTACATGTAATTACATTTTTGAAAATGACATGTAAAATGTCAAGCACTAATTACATAAAGCATGCAAATACAGAAAATTTAAACAAGGCACATTTAATATTCTCCACCATCCTCCATAAAATCTTCATACTTCTTCATGATTGCTTGAACTTCATCATTATTTGGTCCTAAAGTATGCTTGGAGATAGGAAGGACTCTTGTGATTGAATCTTTGACAGTGTTACAAGCTTTCTCGTGCCTCCCTAAAAACACCTTAAGGTTCTCCAAGGTTAACTGAATATCCAGCAACTTGTCCATCGAAGCCAATGAAAAGGCTTGATCTTCAAACTCTCTCTGGATCATGTTGGTAAATTCTTGGACCATTACATCTGAAGAAAGAAATTTTTGATTATCATCAAGTAAGTTACAAAGAAGCTCTTCTACCTTGTTGACAAGATTCAAATCATTGTCTTCGCTGACTTCTCGAGCACTTTGCAAGTCTTTGATCAATTCCTTGATGATGCTTACTTTGTGTATCATGATTTCTTTAACCTCTACAAACATTTCTCTATTGGGAATGATCCCATTTTCCACCAATGTGCACAATTTGAGCTTCTTCATCTTGGTCCAAGATTGTAAACTATTTTCCATATCTTGTTCTTGAGAGAAAGTGTCAACAACTTTGTCTAATTCTGATCTAACGCTTTCCATATTTTCCATTCTCTCCACAGAGGTTCTTAAGAGCTGTGAACCTTGTTCAATCAATCAGTCTAGGAACTCACCAACTACCCTATCCCTTATATGCACTTTTTCTACCTTCTGAATAACTAGATCCTCAATGCTCATGGCCACAAGCTCAACTGTCTCTGAAGATAATCTTCCAAAGTACAGAAGTTAACTGTTTTGCCTTGGCTTTATATTGATCCTTCACCTTTTTTACTTCATCAAATTTCTAAATGAGAGAATTCAATGTAGATTGAGCATCTGCCTTAGCACTTTCATGAGTTCCCTAACTCAACTCTTGTGATGGAATAATCAGAGATATCCACTTCTATAGTTTTATCAGGAGGAGGCTGAGCAACTTCTGCATACCTGTAACCTTCTTTATCAAACAACCTGGAAAGAGTCTTTGGCTTTTTATTAGTTTTTACCTTTGCAGGTGTGAAATGCTCAAAATCAAAGTCATCTGGAGAGAAAGCTTGCTTCTTCCTCTTAGGTGTCTGAGATGAAATCCAAGGGGCAAGTGTAGATGAACTTCTTTCTGGACCGGCAGCCATGGTTTGAGTAGAAGGGGCTGCAGTCAAAAAAGTTTATGTCACAATGGGTGGAGTGTTAGTCAAAACAACACCAGGAACATTCACACTTGAAACTTGCAAAGACTCAATCATAAGTTGCTATAAATCTGATTGAGAATGTATGTCAAAAGACGGTGATGACAAACTTGGCAAAGATGGGGAAGAACCAAAATTAGTTTCCAATTCATGTTTAGGGATATCAAAAATTGACCCAGAGCACGGGGATGAATGAATGGATTGAATTGACCCGTTGGGAGGAATATGAATTGTGTCAATAGAAATGACCATGATGGTAGGAGTGACAGTAGAAGAAGAAATAGGTGGTTCCTCTAAAATGTTCTCATGAGGCGTTATTTCCGATTCCTCATGTTGTCCTTCCTCTTCTTGCCTTTCATCCTAAACAGATTCCTCTTGCCCTTCAATAGATGGCCCTGTTATAGTTGCATTAGGCTTTCCGCCTTTTGTAACAAACTTGAACTTTGGCTTGGCAATTTTACTTGAACTACGCACATCACTCTTGTTCTTTGTTCTTATCTCAGATTTCTTACCTGTAGGATCTTGAGACTCCTCTTCTAATCCAGTTACAAAGTGTTTCAAATGAATCCCTTTTTCCTCTAACCATAAATTTGTGTTAGCTAGGATTGGTTCAAACCTTTCTCTGATGGAAGTTACCTCTTTCTTTGACCATTGGATTGCTGATAGAGGAGAGTCTGCAACATTGTTCCTCACATAAGTAGGATCTAGGATGTCACCATCGTCTTCCATGTCTTCAGGAATATCTGCTAAATCAAGTTTTTCAATCTACTTTAAGGTCAACTAGCAGTAATCCAACTTTTTTATCTCCTCCTTTGTTCTACAATCTACCCACACATCTTCAATCATGTAGTCATGGGTTAGGGTTCTCTTGATTCTGTCTTTCACTCCCCGATAATCAAAATTAGGTCTCCTCTTGTAGGTCTCCATGGTGACCCATTGCATCTCAGATTCTACAGCCTTGGCTTTTGGGGATGTCGAGATAGAATACTGGCCAATTGTGAGGGGAAACTTGAAACCTGTCTTATGATATTCCAATTGTTTGATATGAACTGCTATTATATGTCTACATAGCTCCATTAACACAATTTTGTCACTAGGGTACCTCGGGAGCATGTATGGATATCCCATGAAACAACCAACTCTCAAATAGGTGAATGTGGGAAACTGTAGATATAAACAACCATATTTGTTTACCATGGACCATGCTTCATCAGAAGCCCTTTTCTTTTCTAATTCAGGATCAAACATACACAAGAAAGGAGCAAAGAAAGCATCATTAACTCTTCTACAATGATTAATACCTCCATCAAGAGTTATCTGGGAATAGTATTTGTATACTGGGATTAACCTCCTATCTCCTTCCGATGTTAACTCAGGAAAATTCCTCATTGCAGCAACAGCATATACAAGATATGATGTCATGTAGAACTTTGGTGAATTATGTACCTTTGTCAGTTGATCGTGAAGTGTGTCACTGATATGTAGTTCCCAAAAGATTTGTTGTTTCTTCCTCATTATGATTTTGATGTATAAATACATCCAATCATGAAAGGTAGATGAAGTAGGCAAACCTCTCACTCTACTGAGAAGGGTCATCAAATCACTTACTTCTTCAATGAAGTCACTGCATGGAAAGTTCTTAGGCCATCTTGAAATATTTGGCCTAGGGATTTTTAACCACTTACTGTTAATCACCTTCTTAGCAGTATCTGGATCTTTCTCATATTCTTCTTATGCATAGTCAAAAGTGATATCTGCATATGTTTCAATATGAGGACACAAGAAAGCTTTGTCAATAAATTTTGCATCTAGCCTCATAACCACATTTCCATTAGAGTCCCTGACACTTCGATCATCTCTATTATAATGTGCTGCAACTTGGAGGAAAAACTTGGGATTATGTGCAGCCACAGGAAATCCAACTACCATTTGAATGTTGCTCTCAACTATACACTTCATGTCATTACTTAGTGGTTGCTGCTGGGTTCTTTCCACAAATTCGGAAATATCAACATGCCCAATTTCAATATCGTTTATCTCATCAATGTTTGAGGTCACTGAGGTCACTGGAAAAACTCCCTGATATTTGTACTTCATTGCTTTGGCTTTGCCCAGAGAAAGATCTAACATCTGAAGAACAATAGACAAGTGATTGTATCCTTGTTGGAATGCGGATGTGAACATCTCGAAATACGTGTGCAAGAAACTACAATACAAAGTTCAAGGTTTTGCAGTGTTAGAAAAACTTGCATGATTGGAAATTGTAGTGTGGGAATTCTGAGCAATTGAATGAGCTTGGAGGGCTTAAGCGCGATGAAGGCAAAAAATGGAGTGAAAGCAAGCAATTGGGCAAAATGAAAAAAATTTCCAGTGTTAGCGAAATTTTTGCATAGTGGGTGTAGGGTCGCTAAATTTTGGTGCTTCTGCATGGTGAAATGTTGGTACTATAACGGAGTCAAAAAATAACGCTTTTGCATTGTAAAGCAATGTAATGAGTTGCAAAGTCGACAAACGGCAAGTGGAACAAACTTGCTAAGTGTCGTAAGGTCAGCAAAATTTACTGACTCTGCAAAGAAGGTAAGTCTCATAAAGTGCAAGGTCATTGAAAAATCCCAACCTTGCAAAGCGGGGGGGGGGGGGGGGGCAAATTCCTAAGTGTAAGCCCTTCAAAGGCTTCCACCTTTACATAAGACATTGGGTGTAAGGTCAGTGAATTTCACTGACCCTACATAGGTAAGTTTAACCGAAGTTTTATGCGGGGTCAGGGAAAAACCCCGACCTTGCTTTGTCCTAAATCGTTTCATATGCAAAGGCAGCAAAATATGCCGCTATTGCATATATGGGGACGGGCTTACTTTGTATCAGACTCTAACATATCGGCGGTGAAAACTGCCAATCGATGGATAGACTTGGTCGATTCGAGGATGATCGAACAGCGATAACCACTGATCGACTGGTAGAAGGTCGACACAAGTTTAAAAACTCAAAGGATCCTCTGTACGACAAGGGATTAACACACATAACAACAAATAATGAAATGGGGGCTTACGAAACTAGGTTTACAAAATTAGGGTTTTTCGAGACAAAAACACATAGATTTGCAAGTTTTAAACAAATGAAAACCTAGTTGGAATCAAACAAAAATGTTCCCAAATGAGGATCGAAAACAACACAATCACTAAACATTAAAACGTAAGTAAACAAAGAAAAGTGAAGAACATACCTGGCAACAATGGCGAACAATGGCACAAACCCTGAAATACTTGACAAATCCGCTCAAAGGCCGCACATCAACAAACTCAAAAGCCATTCGAATGCACAGAGGAATGGAAGGGCATCAAGCGAAATTATAATAAAAATGAAATGGAATAGAAACGGATTAAAAATCCCCCAAATCTTAATTAGATCTGCATTTATTGTCAACTCGTGTGAACTGGGAGTTACTTTACTAAAATTAAGAGTATATATATTCTAAAGTGAAGTACATAACTAAGCATACCAGCATCAAGAGGGAATAAGATATATATATATATATTTTTTTTTTCTTGAGTTTAGAATATATATATTTATATTATGAAATTAAAGACAATAATTGCAGCATATTCATATGAGACGTAAGAAATTGATGATGTGTTCATCAAGGCTCAGGTGAGATTCCTCACTCAGTCCTAGCATCTAGTTCCCTCTATTCAACAATAATATTATTTCATATGCTTTGTCTTTCTTATTTAAAATGCATAAACCTATCCCTGACATGGTTTAATTCATTCCACTATGAGGAAATCAGGACTAGGAAATAAGGGAACTGTGTCATGGCAATTGTGACTTTCATTAGGATAATAATTGTAGATCATTATGATATGTCTAGGTACTAATTTCCATCTGCAGGTGTATATAAATGATGGCTGTTATATTGTATAGTAGTTTGTATCAGAACTGAGCCATAAAACTAGAAAACTATAAGAAGGATGACTATGAATAAATATCACTTCTCTGATTATTGTTTTTGTCCTGTCATCTACATTTCTGTTTGAATCTCTTATAGCATAATGAAAGAACAATGAAAATAGATAAAAGAATAACTGCATATTTGAAATTGGTTAGAAACTATTTACACTCTAATATATCGTATGTTGCATCATATACTACTATATGATTCATTTCGTAGTGATTGTATATTTTGGAACTGTGTGGAAAGTGCATATATTTTGTTTGTGATTCAGCCAGGAGGGGTGAATGCATAAGTCTTAGTAGATTGTCTATAAACCCCATCTAGGTTCCGTCCCCATAGGCCCGAGACCAGGATTGGGCGTTATGCCCCTTTGGCCTGAGTCAAGGGATTGGATCATGGAGGGATGGGGGTCCCACATTGTATCATGCCCCTTAGGCCCGAGACGAGGGATTCGGCAAAAGGACCAGCCACCATAGGCCCGAGTCAAGGGATTGGGCAATAGGACTGTGGTAGGCCTTTGGCTACTAAGGATTTATGACTTCTCCTCCCTGGCATGCTGAGTGACTCTTCTTTCTTATGTGTTTTCATTTGTAAGTTGATTATATTGAATTGTTGGGTAATTGATATTAGAACTGACGTATGGCAATATGGATTTGTAAATATATATATGTTGTTACAGGTACTATACCAAGAGAATATTTAAAGAGAACAAACCCTAAATCTAATCCACAAGCGAATTCTAGGGCAAACCAGGTAAGGGACATTACAGAATGGTTCCAGCCATCCCCTAGCTGCCTCATTTATTAGGGAGTTACCAGTGTAACTTGAACATTTGACCGAGAATGTGTCAACCATCTTTGCCTACCGTTGAACCGCAGTCCTCAGGCCATTGTTTTTCTCTTTATTAAATTGTTGTTGGAAGTAGGAGTTGCGGAGAAAATAAACTCTGAAAATAGATTTGCCAAACTGGGTAATTTTATTTCTTAGGCCTATATAATATGGTGGGTGTAACAATGCAGTTGGTAGGACTTACATGATTGAAAACTGTGGTGTTTGTGAGTTAGGGGCAAATTTTGTGATGAGGAGCAGGGATGTGTGATGGAACAAATTCATTCTGGTGTGAGCATGGGGGTGTCTGTGAAGAAATCATCCAGGGAGAGAATTACACTTGCAAGTGTCCACCAGGTTATATTGGAGAGCACTATGAACACAGTGGGGGTCCTTGTGGAAGTATGTTTTGCTTTCACCAGGCAGAATGTATCATAGAAGACAGTGAGTGTCCTTGTCCTTATCATTGGAAAGGAAGTGTTGATTGCGCCTTTCCAACTAAAATGGGTAAGTGATCTCTTTCCATGTGTATCAAGGACTATCATTAACAATGGCTAACTAACTATTAAAAATGAAACTGTAGAGTGAGAAAAGCACGTAGGTGCTCAGAACGTTCAAACACTAATCTAGTCTTTTTCTATTCAGGATGTTTTAGGCTGCTTTTCCCAGAAATTTCACCTAAGAAGTTTTCCCACGAATTTTCTGTACCATGCACCATTTCTATATGAACTCATAAACTTTACTTGTTTTTCTATTATTAGGTGTCATAGATAGATATTTAATACAGTGATGCCCTGCAACGGTGTGTGGTTCTGTTTATTCTATCCAAGTCAATAGTTAACACTTAACAGTCAGTATGTTTACCATATATTGCTACTTCAGTTGATCCTAGGCAAAGTCTGCAAAGAGAAGTTGATCCTCGGCAAAGAGTGGAAAGAGTTTCTACCACCATTTTTGTGTTAATGACCTTGATGTACATGTATATCTTTTAGTTTTACCAATAAAAACATGATAGAAATTGCAGTAAATCTTTTTTGTGTCAATCCTTTATTTCTTGTGCCTACCACCAACAGCCAGCAATATAATGTTATAAATAGCAGTTGCACCAAGGGGTGAAAAGTATTCGCCAAGATGAGATTAGTTATAACTTACAAATACAACCTGAAGATTCAGTACTGTATAGTGATATAAGTTAAAACTCTAGATAATAAGCCCCTGGATGCAGGGCAATTGGTTTCCGGGTGCACCTTGTATAGGTGAACCGTGAGACCCAAGTTCCAATTAGACATAATTAATTTTAAAGTCAATCATGATGATTAAGACAGATTCTACTAGTAATCCCTCTGCAGTGTACCTCCTAAATAGGGATTTTCAAAATGGGAATTGATTATCATATGTAGGGCAGTGCCAAGATTTGATATTTCACCTAGAGGACTAACATTTCAAAAGTCCTTATAAAATAATTGAGGCCAGTCTGTAAATTCAACCACTAATTGCATGGATGGTACGGTATTTTGGCAGCAATCAATTTTTCTGCACCCTAACCATTTTTAACTTCCCTACATTATTAACCCAATCAAAGTTTCTGGCTGCCTTTGCCCTATTTGTATCAATGAAACCAATTCAACCCCCACTCCATTGATCCCCAATACGATGATGTAAAAGTATTTCTTTAGTATTTGGACAAACATATTTTAGATTCATATTTTTCCCACTACCCAAAGTATATCATTTTTAAAAGCTACTAGTAGTTTGTGGTGATTGATTTACGATGCTAAGGTTTTAAACAGAATTGTTCTTGAATTCTCAAAACTTGTGTGAGAAGGAATAGAGAAACATGATAGGTCAAATCTGATATCACCAAAAATATTGTCAACACTTGAAAAAATAGTCAAGAGAAGGGGAAGGGGATCACAGTGCTGCTAGAATAATTTTATTTAACTGTGTTCGCCAGCTTATTACCCAAGAGCTATATCAAATTAGTATCACAATGACTTTATGATAGAAGGGTTTCTATTTTTTCTGTCCTCCTTTGGACATTATTGAATTGTAAAAGCAAACTGTCCATAGCTTTTGCAAACCGTCTTTCCAGCCGTTGGCACAACTTTTTGACATAAGCTTATTAACATGTATGTCCAGTGCAGAAGTAGGCAGCCACATGTTTCACCAAATGCAACGAACAGGCCTCCAACCCCATCAGTCCACATTTGCCAGCATGCTCCCAGCTTGTGCTAAAATGGGAGCTTTAGAACAAGGTATGGACTTCCATCAAACTATAAAGGATAGAGGAATTTCATCAGATGTCATAGTTGCCACTGCCCTGGTAGACATGTATGCAAAATGTAGAAACATGCACAAGGCACATTAGCTGTTTTGCAACTTTCACATTTGGAAGTTTGTGCAACTTTGAGTTCTCAAGAAATGTGCTCTCATGGAATGTAATGATTGAACAGGATACACACAAAATGGATTTGTTGAAAAGGCTTTAGAAACTTTGAAGCAAATGCAATTGGCAGGTGTAAAACCAGACTCTGCAACGTTTGCCAGCATCCTTGCAGCCTGTGTGAAAATGGGTTCTTTGGAACATGGTATAGACATCCATCAAAACATAATGGAAGGGGGATTTTTGTCAGATGATGTCATTGCAAGTGCCCTGGACATGTATGCAAAATGTAGAAGCATAGACAAAGCATGTGATCAATTTGACAAAATGCCTCAAAGAAATGCAGTGTCATGGAATGCCATGATTGCAGGAAATGTTTAACATGGGTTTGCTGAAAAGGCCTTAGAAACTTTTAAGTAGGGTAAGAACATCCATCAAAGCATAATTGAAAGTGGATATTTGTAAGATGTGATAGTTGCAAGTGCCACTTCTAATCACCGCAGCCTTTACAAGAATTTAATGCATAAAATTCAATAAAGAAGAATTTATGCAAAAAATTTCTCTTGAATAATTAAAATTTAAAAATTGCGATTAATTTTCTTTCTGGCTTGTATTGTGTGGATGAGATTTGAAGTTCCTTATAGTTTCCTATGGCTTTAGAAACTTTAAAGAAAATGCAATTGGCAGGTTTGAAACCAGACTTTGCAAACTTTGCCAGCATCCTCCAGCCTGTGCAAAAATGGGAGCGTTAGAACAGGGTATGGACATCCATAAAAGCAAGGGTTTTTTTTGTCAGATGTTGTAGTTGTTGTTGCCGTGGTAGACATGCATGCAAAATCTAGAAGCACAGACAAGGCGTGTGAATAGTTTGACAAAATGCTTGAAAGAAATGTCATGTCATGGAATGCCATGATTGTATATATGTTCAACATGGGTTTTCTGACCAGGCCTTAGGAAACTTTTAAGCGGGGTATGACTATGAACATCCATCAAAGCATAATTCAAAGTGGTTTTTTTCTTAATATCCTAAGTTGGATATTATTATGAATATTTGTTCATTCACTGCTTAGTTAATATTATTTAATAATAATCACTCCTTTATTAGAGTGTCTACTCTCGTATTCGCTGCTTGTAAGGAATATTAATAGTTACTTAACAATTACTACTTTATTCTCTTATATGAGATATTTGCTGCCAAAAGTCAAGTCTTATATTATATATATAAATATGTTTATTTATATATATTTATAATGTTATAATAATATTTATTTATATAAGATTATATATATATTTAAATTATAATATTGGATATTTAATATTTATGCTTATTTATATATTTATAATATAAAATAGTCATAATGATGTTATATTTATATATTATAAATTATATAATAGTATTATTATATTATATAATAATACTTAAATCAATAACACAATAAATATATTGTATTTTCATAATATTAATTAATATTATTATATATGTTGATTAAATATATTTGACCAAAGCGATTTCTCTATCCATGTAATCTTTAATTTAAACAATGCCCTAATATGGGGACATGACACATTCATTCACCAATAAAATCAAATCAAATAAAAAGAAGAACAATGGGTTCCTACCCAAAAAATGGACAATCTCCATCAAGTATAGTGGAAGGACGAGGCAGTTTGCAAATGCATTGTCCATCCTCGTCACATTCTCCACTCTTGCAGAGTCTCTCATCACACTCCACTGAACTGCTACATGAAATCTGCATAGCTACTAGCACCGCTAATCCTAACAAGCCAGTCGCACAACAAGAGGAAAACAATTCATTAGTGCAGAACAAAATATATCTTAAATTTTCCAAAAACTACCCGAAATTTTCTTAATTGAATTAATCCATCCAAATCTAAAACTGGGAGGCCATAAATTCAGAAATCTCCCCAAAGCCTCTATTCACTGTCTAGGCGCATATATTAACCCTAATTATACCATGAAAATTCGTATAAATAGACCCAATGCCTGAACCAATTCTCCGCCAACAAACCCCCAAATGTTCTATCAAAAATCAAATTAAAATTGCAGTCCAATAGCATTTAGACAAAGGCACCCAAGATTAGAGCTCACCGTGTCAAAAATAACTGTAAAAGTCTGAGGTGGGGTTTAAATTCCAATCTCCCATAATACTGAGCATCTAAATAATTCTTCAAAGATACGTAATCACTAGCATCGGACTCTAACTTGGGATTCTCTTGCAAGCCAAACTTACATGTAAGCGCATCAGCAAAATCACCGTTACATTCAGCAATTTTACTACAAACCTTTAAAAACAAAAAAAAAAAAACACGCAATTAAAACAGAGATATGCAGAGACGAAGAACATAGACAAGGCACGTGAGCTGCTTTATACCACCACATCTTCTACCAGTGCACACGTCTGTCCTTGCAAACATACCAAATCTTCATCCCGTCTTAATTTTTGTTCGGGTTAAAATTTACTAAGATTTAAACAAATTCCAAAAATCAATGCTAATGGGTTAAAATAGCCACCCGGATCATAAAATCAAATTTTGTGACAAAATTCATTGAAAAACTAAACTTTTGAGAAAGTATAAATTTTCTTCTTTGCATGAATATCCAGACATTAAAATATTTAGAGGTGAAAACAACGTCCCTTGTGTAGGTAGGGACTACAAATGTTTACATTTAAAATAACATTGGGAAGTAATTTTTTATCAAGATTCTTGAGTCCCATTCTCACTTTACAATGTTTTTGGACAATGCATAATCTAAATTGGAGTCCTTTATTCACATTTATTGTTTTGACAATCACCCTTAGGATTAGCCGATATTATCCTTTTTCCTTGATAAGACCATCCTCATCTATAACTCTATTAATCCCATTATATCCCATAGCTTCACTCTACATTATATCTTCCCTTGATTTCTATGAAAGTGATATTTTCTTTTGGACTTGGGACTTTGCTTGTGCAAACTTTTTGATGGAGATTATCCACAAGATCATTTTGGCAACTCGATATGGGAGCACAAGCCTTAGGTTGAACCTTTTCGGCTGAGAGCCAAGGACTGAGGGTTATCCATTCTGCCAAATTCGTCCAGGGCACGATCTCAACCTCATCCCTTGTGGTGTCAGGGGCCTTACACTCATCAAGACTTGATCCCTAGTGGGCTCATTCAAAACCTTTCAACTTCACCAACAAACCAAGGGCCCTTTGACATGCAAACTTTTTGAATGTGTCATCTTATTGAATCCTTGCACACATCCATTCATCTAAATAGTTTTTCACAGGTATTTTCATAGTATCGATTTGTGTTTCTCATTTCCTGGGTGTTCGGTATATTTTTCTCGTATGTTTTCCTCCATTTTTCTATGTCATTTATTTATTTTCTAGGATTGTATTTGTTTCTTTGTTCTTTCTATATGTTGTCCACATCTAGTCTAGATCAAATATTTATCCATCACCTTCTACCTTCATTGGACTTCAAAGAATTGGAAAGAATGAAAATTTGTGGGGCTTACAGTGGGTAAAAAATAAAAGTCTAAAGAATATCATGACGAAATCCTATCAAGGGATTCAAGTACGACATTCCACTCTTAAGTACATGGGCAAAGGGAACCACTTTAGGATGGCAAGGCTCGTCAATAGATTGGTACAAGTGTTGTATGGTAGGCTTTGCAACTGAGATGTTGTAGAGTTGAGATCCACTTCTGGAAGTCCATCAATAAAATGATGATTTGAAGAAACTCTCTCGTCATTAGAGTAGCAAGGAAGCTCTACAACACTAATTGATCATTCATTTTCTCAGTGAACACCAACTAGTAGTGTCCATGGCCATAAGCAATCCATCCAATACCTAGGAAGTGGGAAGGCCTTTATCAATCGATATCTCTATTAATGTGTTAATCATCAAGGTTAACACAATATAATTTTGTTTTTAGTTTTTAGTTTTTACTTTATTTGGCAGTTCTAACTATTTTTTCCTACCTATAAATAAGATTGTAATCTTCTTTTTTAATAAATATATTTTGTCATTCTTTCCATCCTATCAATCCTAGCGTGACAATGGTATCAAAGCACAAGAAAATCAAATTGTATAATTGTTCAAAACTGAAGCATTGGAGCCCTTCCCAAACGGCACTGCATTTTATCTACATCTGTTGAATGGTGATAATATTTGTAGCGCTCACCTTGCACTCTACAACACCTGCTCTTGCTCAGCTCGTGTCATTATCCCATGTGGCAAGGAACTTTTCTATGAGGGGCTTTATATTGCGGCAGTGAAAGCTGATAGTTTGAAGGTTTGCACTCTCTATTATTTGTTGAAGAGGTTGTGGGGAATGCCCTGATTTGCTGGGGGAATGCCATGAGTTGCTACAAATATCATTTCTTCTTGATTCAGAGAAGAGGTAGATATTTTTTAGGTGCAAGAAGATATTTTTTCAGGTGTAATCTATGTTTTTTCAAATCTGTTGTTTATTTATCTCCTGTCATAGAGATATTTTTCTCTTACTTATTCAATACAAATTTAAGTAAGAAAAATTCAAGAAATAACATTGAATCTGTAAATTGTGTGTAATTTTTACAATTCACAATGCAATCTATTGTGTTAATGATTGGTGAAACCTTAATTGGAAAAGACTCATGGATAGAATGACATAGAAAATAAAAAACACTCTCATTTTCAATAATATATGGTGTAATATTTGTGATGAAGATGTCCAACCTATAACATCAACTATTGTTAAAGAGAAAGAAGTATGGCAATATAAAAATTCAAAAGCCTTAGCCTTGATAGGGGCTTTTGTCAATGGAGATGTGTTTCGACACATACAAGGGTGTAAATTTGATTGGGATGCCCTCCAAAAATTGTGAGATCTATATGATTCTCATTCTAAATTGGAGTTCATTCAGTTACTTAATGAAACAACTTACACAATAGTTGAATATAATATTAAATATGCTACAAATACTTGATAATAATATGCCACTTCAAGGGAGAAACCTCCTAATCCACTTTAAGAGTGATACCTCCAATAGTCTTCAATAAGAGCACAATACTCAATACGATGATAATAACTAACCTCTACCTCCTATATATACCATACTTATGCTATGGATGCCACCCAGGCTGATATAACTACCTATTTAAGACTATTTTAATGATTGTATAACTTAAATAAGAGTTAAGATAGCCACAAGCCGAATACTCATAACCATATACACACTAAAGGATTAGGCATGTAGTAGTTACAGTAGAAGTTATTTAATCTTGAATTGAAGAATGGTGATGTCATGAGTTTAGCTTCTAAAATTCGAGCCATAAAACAAGATGTTGATGTCGTTGGTGGAAAAGTCGATATCTATCTCACAACCTTAATAAAGGCACTTCTTTCAACACATTCAACTTATTTGGAGTCTCTTAAAGAAAGTAATCAATTGAAGGCCGTCACTTTTCATCAAATGGTTGTAAAGTTGGTAGAATGTGAGAAGAATTTTGGGAGAAAATTTGATAACATTGGTGAGAATGTTTGTCTTGCTCAACAAAAGACAAGCCTCTTAATAAGAACTCTTCTAGAGGTGGTTGCAGTGATAAGAGGAAAAAGTAGAGGTCAATGGAAGAATAGAGGTAGAGGAGGTGCAAATGGCAAAGGACACTCCCAACATGACAACCGAAATGATAGACACCACTTGTATTGTAAACGATGTGGTTGAAAAGGTAGTCATGAAGCCCATGAATGCAAAATCTCATGGGATAAAATAGAAAATTCTTTCAAACAAAAATATAAAACACACTATGATGATAAAGCACCAGGAGTGGAACAATTTGCATGTGGTAGTAAAAATGATGAGTATGTGCTTTATGTTTCATATTTTTTCTATTGTAATTCAATTATTCCTCCAGGACTTGACGCTTGCGTCTTAGATACTAGAGTTACACAACATATGACATTTCGTATCATTTATTTTGAAGAATTACATGAAGGTGTTTGTGTCTCAAGCCTATTGAAAAAGGAACCATTCGGCTCAAATTGTTTGGCTTTCCAGATTTTGTACTTCATGATGTCTCGCATCTTCCTCAATTACAACGTAACTTGTTGTCACTAATCTTGATTCCACAACAAGACCACTCCATTTTGTTGGAACAAGTGGTTGTTAGGAGGAAGTCAAATAATCAATTTGCATTTACTAGTTATGAAGATGGCAAGTTATTAAAACTCCATGGTGAATCAACCATTTCTAGAAGTTTTTCATACCTTACTAAAGAAGGCAATCTTTCTATTAGTCTTTTATGGCATGCAAGATTTGGGCATGTTAATTATGATATCATTTGTATCATGCAAAAGAATGGTGTTGTAGGTTTTCCCACTTTGCCTAAGAAGGTTGAAAAATGTGAAGCTTGTATTCTTGCAAAACAACATAAAGATTCTTTCCCTCATTCCACTTGACGAGCAAATAGAAAATTGCAACTCATTCATTCTAATTTATGTCCAGGCCTTTATTAGTAACTTCTCTTCAAATGACCCCTAGTGACAGAGCAAGCTAGTGATAGAGTCATGTGCCTTGTGTGTTTGTTTCCATGTTTGACTATGTGATATATTGTTTGAGTTTGTGTTCTTTATGTTTACCCAGCAAATTGTTTAGTGTGTTTTCATCATGTTTTCCATGTGTATTCCATGTATACTTTGTGTCTTGTGTGCATACTTTGTGTCAAGCATGTATGCATTGTGTATGGCATGTAATACCTTTGTGTATTGCGTGTCTCTTGTGTGTATTCCTATATATGCTTGTAGCAATCTATGTATGTGTGAATTATGTTACAATATATTGCACGTTTGCTACCTTAGAATCCTAAGCTTGGGGGTTGCTATAGTCCACAACTTGGTGGAATTATTTGGCTTCTATGTTTTCATGTTTGAAATTTGTCTTCTTCTTACTTTAGTGTGAGTTTGAACGTAAGTTCGTACCTGCGTCTAAAGTGGGGGCTAAATGTTATGGAGTAAAATGTTTACCCTTGTTAATTAGGACCTATTTTACACCCTTTTGAGCATTTAATAATTAAATCTCAATCTTGATGAATAAACCTAACAAAATAAACTTAGGACTAGCCTAAGTCCACCATATTTAACACTCTCCAAAGTTTTTGGGGCTAAAGGACTAGGGCACCTAGCGCCCTGGGCCCATATGGGTCCTTTAGCCCTATTTTGTGGTGTCATCTTAGAACACCTCCTTGGCTTATATGTGTTGGCCTCATTTGGTTTTATTCATCATTGGTGAGTGAGAATGCATATACAAAGGTGTCTTGTGATTCATTTTTACACCTATTGATTGTTATAGGGACAAGAGTACAATTGCAATTACTTACATGATTGATCTTTATGCTCTAGTACTCTTCATGCTTGGAATTGCTATTTGCTTTTCGATGTTATGAATTTTACTTGTAGGTCTTGAAGGAAGTTTCAAGCCTTCTCAATCTATCTCCTTGGGGGTGCATAATCTTGAGTTATCTACTCCAACTAGGGTTTCACATCTTGTGGTAATATTTATCATTTTCATTCATACTTTCATCATAGATTGTTGATCTTGCCCTTGCCCTCCTAGGCCACAAACTCTTGGATCACTAATCATTGATATAGTGGAGGTGGAAACACAAACATGGGGTTTGACTAAGGCAAGCCCCTAAACACAACACAAATTTTCCCTCTTTTCTTGTGTGTAGGTCATATTCAGGAGATTCAAACTACAAGAAGTTATAGGACTATAGAAGACTGACAAGCAAAGGTATCAAAATCCTAACTTTTTGTAGAACCCTAATTTGGGTCTAGGGCACCTAGAACCCCAAGTCTTCTATGTTCCTAAACTCATATCTAGGTTCCTCTTTGTTTCTTGATCTCCACTATCTATTTAGATTCTAGTATTAGTGTTTGATAGTCTGTTATAAGTAGATCTTGATCAATTAGGATTTAGTCTTTTTCCCTAGCTTGCTTGTTTGGATTTAGTTGAATTTGGTTGATTCTCATCTATACAACAAAGTGACATAACCCATGAAGTTTGGCTCTCCTTCATGGGTAGGATCCAATCTCAAATTGTGTCCTAATATTAATGGAAGAGGGTTTGACCTAGTTTAACCTAATAGGCTAAGTCCCCCTTTTTCATCAAACACCCTTGACCTTGGCCTCTTGGTGTATGTTTTAAGAATTTCCTTAGGATCCAAAACTATTCTTCCCTCCTCATCAAGCTCTGGTAACTTAGTCTATGCTACAACATTTTTCCCAATAACCTTCTTTGAGCTTGAAACATGGAAAACAAGATGAATTTTTGTTGACATCATTAACTCCAATTTATATGCTATACTACCAATATTTTGCAACACCTTATAAGGACCATAGTACTTGGGTGTAAGCTTGTTATATTTTTTTGTTTTAGAGACATTTTCTTATATGGTTGTAATCACACGAAGACCCAATCTCCCACTTCAAAAGTCCTTTCACTATGGTGTTGATCGTCTTGTTGCTTCATTTTGTTTTGTGTCATTGCCAAGTTCTCTAAGAGACTAGCAAGTACCTCTTGTTGATATCGAATGTGTTCTTCAACTATTTTAACCTTTGGTTGTGCCCTCAATGAAGAGGTGATTAATGGTGGATAGTGTCCATATAGTGCCAAAAATGGAGACATCTTAGAAGAGGTATGGAAGGAATTGTTATACTGCCATTTTTCTAGTGGTAGCCATTGCACCCATCTCTCTTGTTTATCTAAAGAAAAACATCAGAGATACCCTTCCAATCATTTCTTGACCACTTGTATCTATCCACAGATTGGGGATGATATGATGAACTATGAGCAAGCTGAGTATCCAAACATGAAAATACACAATCCAAAAATTACTGGTAAATATAGGATCATGATCACTTACTATAACTTTTGGAGTCCCAGGTAGTTTATGAATAGTATTCATAAAAGCTATTGCTACAATGATTGTTTCCAATGGGTGTTCCAAAGGACAAAAGTGTGCATATTTAGTGAGACAATCCACAACAACCATGATGACATTTTTTCCTTTAGACCTGGGCAAATTTTTGATTAAATCCATAGATACCCCCTCCCACCTCTAACTTGGGATACATAAGGTCTGTAGAAAACCTAGAGTCTTAATTGTTTCCCCTTTATTTTTTTGACATACCATGTATTCTACTACAAATTTCTGAACATCCCCTTTTAGCCCCTCCCAAAACAAATCTTGCTTGTATATGATAAGTTTTTAGGAATCTAGAGTGTCCACCTATTGGAGAAGCATGTAGTTCTTCCAACACCTTAAACTTAAGGATTGAATTCTTGCAAAGGTACAACCTATCCTTGTACCATAAAACATTTCTTTTCCATGCAAATTGTTTAGATACACTTGAGTCCTGTTGGAGTTTCTCAATGAGAGTTTGAGTATCTATGTCCTTCCAATCTTCTCTTGCCTCATTTACCTATTTTCCTTGTAATATGGAAATGGAATACAAAATTGAATATGTCATTTCATCCCTCCTTGATAAAGTATCAGCCACAACATTCTCTTTGTCTTTCATATATATTATCTCAAAGTCATATCCTAACATCTTTTTGGCCCATTTTTGTTCTTCAGATGATAACCTCTATTCCAAGAAATATTTGAGATTATCATGATCTATCTTGACCTTAAATTGTCCTCCCATTAGATAAGGTCTCCTTTTTTTGACTTGTTGGAAGCTTGCTGGTGTTGTCATTGATGTCAACCCCTAGCATTGGAGTTGTTGGAAGTCGGTGTTGTCATCAGTGTTGTCATTATTATCAACCCTTTGAATGATAGTTGGAACTTATTGATAATGTTGGATGTATTATGGTTTGATGTCAACCTTTAGTTTAGTCATGATGAGAAGTGTTTGAGGATACTGAGAAGGCTGCTGATGTAGATGGTTCACTTGATTTCCAAGTGCTTTTGAGAAAATTTGAATAAAAAAAGGTTTGTAGTGTGACAGAGGTGTGTTCAATGCTGTGCTCCGCATTTCTTCATGGTTGAAGATATGTTTGTACAGTTTGGATATGATGGTTAGAGTTGTTCAGAGGTGTTATATCTAGAGTTTCAGGTTTTGGTTCATGCGGAAGTGGAAGACATGTTCTAACAATGTGTCTGCTTGTGAAGAAGGTTGTCTGGGAGAAATGAGATTGCTTCGCATTTCTCTGCATTGAGGTTTCTAGTCTTGTAGATTTAGGAACATACTGTTATTATCTATATCTATCTTTCCTTGGAGTGGTTTGTGTCCAGATGCTCTACAAGGTTGGATTCATGAGTTTTTGTCTGTGGCAATTTGACTGATTACATAGGATGGTTGTGTTCTTTAGTTGTATGTGGGTGCGATAGTGTTGTTGAATATTATGTTGATGCTAGAATATTCTAGGAAGATGTGTGGATTCTATGGAGTGTTTCCTTGTGGTCTACATGTTGTTTTTGGACCTAGAGAGGAGTGTATGTGGTCAATTGCAGTGTTAGTTTAGAATTGGCCAACCTAGCATAATAATGCTATTTATGGTGGTACATCATGGATTGTGGATGAGATGTGTGGCATGGGAATATAGATTTGGGTCCTAGTTAACACGTGGCATGGTCTGCCTTCACTTCTTTCCACTATGGAAGTGTTTGGTGTTGACCTATTTTTATGTTGAACATTTGAGATGCATACATTTCATTAAGGTTGATCTAATCGAGATTGTTTTAGGTCACGGATGGTATAAATGCAAGGTGAAGGTTGAATAGAGAGTGTGAGAAGTGCAAGATGTGAATGTGATCAAGTGTGGTGAATTGAGTGCAAGCTTAAATGCTTATGACTTTTGAATGTAGTGAGAAGAAGGTGTCTACATTTCAGTCTGCTTGAAGTTATTGGAGGCAGTGAGCCGAAGGTTGCAAATGGCATAAAGTTGCAGTGGTGAATTTCTCCTATTGCCTTGAGATAGTGAATCTCTTTATAACATTCTTCTTCTATTCTTCTTTCTTCTAGACATTGAGTCCTTCTAGATAGTGACCCTACTTGTATTCAGTGTTGCTATTCATATATATGTGAGCTAAATCTAGTGTTCTTATGTGTTTGGATGTGTTTGCATTGATGTTTCATATGTTTAAATTCTACTAATGCATCATAAGAGTTTAAAGGCTAATAAGGGTTGGAATAGTATTGAGGGTTTAATGTTTTAATGAACAACTAATTCACCCACCTCTTAGTTGTCATGTGCATCTAACATGACTACATGCAAGAAAGCCAACATTTCCTTCCCATAAATTGGCTTCAACAAATTTTTAACTTTGAGTTGGTGAATCTCAACTATTATGGGTTTTCCTTACATGCGTACTACTCCTATGCCATGTCCTAAAACATCACATTCAAAAATGAATCTTTTATAAAAATCTAGGGTAGCTAGGACTGGAGTTGTGCTGACACACAATCCTCCACTACCCTTAGGAATCCTTGTATCGGAAACCTCTTTGTCCTCTTGTAGCAGCGAGGATCTCCTCTTGGCAATAATAGGAGAGATGCAAAATAGCTATTGAAAGCTTTGAAATATGAGCTATGTTATGGCATAAAAAGTAACCTCATGCCTTTTTACCTCCTAGTTTAGCTCCTAGATCCTCTCATTTACATTATGAAAGCTTAACACTTATTCCAGAGAAATTTCCTTTGAAACCCATGTCAAATGGGACTCAGGGGCCCACTCTAATTGTTAATCAAGACCAAAATAAGGCATTGGGACTTGGGCACCTAGTCCAAGTCCAGGCTAATTTGTTGGGATCCAAATTTTAGTGTGTCAGCTTGGGCCCTCTCAAAAGGTTTCCCTCTATTGGCCTTTGCAATTTGGATTATGAAAGTTAGTGGGAATGCATCTATAAGTGAGTTTATGCCTTCATTTTACACCTAGATGGATAATGTGAGCTTGTGATATTGAGCTAAGGGATTTCAAGGCATTGATTGTGTTGCAAAGTAGAATTGTGTTTTTATTGTGTTTGTTTATTGTAGATTTGGCTTCATCAACACATCTCCTCATGATTTGAAGGATCTTCATATCCATGAGGGATTCACATCTAAGGTGACATCTATTTGTGATTTAATCAATTTATTTCATCATTGCTTCGGCCTCTGCCCTCCATTGGGCACCCACTCTATCTAACAACGATGTTGGAAGGCTTGAATGTCATTCTGAGGCTTGACCGAGGCAAGCTCCTAAACACCACAACCCCCAAACCCCTCTCTTTGTGATTGTAGGTTACAGGTGTGGGATTTGGTGAAGTGCAGGTACAGAGAAGCTATTCAGAGGATAAGGATTTGAGATCTGAGGAAAAGTTGTTGTAAACCTACCCTACTAGACTGGGACACCCACCCCGTAGTCCTCCCGACAAGATTCATCTCAAACTCAGGAGCTAAGCATCATCCAACACTACTCATTGTTCCAAATCTATAGAAATATTTCCCTATTGGACTGGGGCACTCACCCTGTAGTCTCCTTGAAGTCTTCGCCTCAAAAAATCTAACTTCTGGTGAGTTTCTATTCCTTCTTGAGTATCTTCCTCTGTGGTAATCTATAATAGTTTATTCATCTATACCTAATTTCATTATAATTAGGGTTTGAGGCCTATTGAATCTAAGGTTTGACAAATCTTTCAATCTAATCAATCTTTCCATATCATTCCTAAGTACATTAACATGTAGCTGAGTCCTCTTCATCTGTAGTGACTTGGCTCAGTTGTTGTCCTTGAGTGTTATTGTGAAAGGAGGGTTTGATTTGACAAATCCTAACACTATTTATCATCTTTCCCACTTTTCACATATAACATTTTGGTGAGAACTTACACACAGATTTGATAATGACTGCATTCATATACTCTTTGTGGTTTGTAATAGGAGCAATGAGTGGAGAATGCCAAGGTCATAAAAGGACATGTTGGCTACCCTCCCGTCACTAGATGATCAAGCTAGAGGATTCGTTCAATTGGGATCACACCTCCATCGGTGCGCAAAGAACTGAAGAAGCAAACTAGATATTATGAAAGCATTTCCTTGGTTGTGCAAAATAGATAGTGGACGAGAAAATGAGAGGGGTAGATAATTGAACCCCTATTTATTGCCTTTATGAACATTAAATTCACTTTAATCTTTTATGTTAACTCTATTTACTTATTAAGTTGGAACAATTTGTTAGAGGAGAAAATGATAGGGGTGGATAATTGAACCCCTGTTTATTACCTTTATGAACATTAAACTCACTTTAATCTTTGGTGTTAACTTTGCTTACTTATTAAGTTGGAACAATTTGTTAGAGAGAGCCAAGTACAACCCTAAAGTCTTCACCTACAAAAATCCAACTTCTGGTGAGTTTCTATTCCTTCTTGAGTATCTTCTTGTGCGGTGATTTGTAACAATTTACTTGTCTATACCTGATTTCATTATAATTAGGGTTTGAGGCCTATTGAATCTAGGGTTTGACAAATCTTTCAATCTAATCAGTCTTTCCATATCATTCCTAAGTACATCAACCTATAGCTGAGTCCTCTTCATCTATAGTGACTTGGCTTGGTTGTTGTCCTTGAGTGTTATTGTGAAAGGAGGGTTCGATTTGATAGTTCCTAACACTATTCATCATCTTTCCAACTTTTCACATATAACATTTTGGTGAACCCATGTTTTTACTGAACATGCATCTTGTTGAGTTTTGTAATCAGTCTTTGCATTCATTCATATTATATCTATCATCTGGCATTGAAAAGTTTTGCATATATCTAAAAAATTTTGAAAAAAAAAGCATTCTAGGCTTGCATTAAGGCATAGTTTTGCATATTTGGTATTGCATATCATAAAAAGATTTAATTTTCTGATATTTGCATCAGATATGATCTTCATTATAGTAATTCATCATTAATTCATATCAAATCTTGCATCCACAAGTTTCATTTTCTAGGGTTTTGCTTAAAAAGTTGCATTTCCATATAACCTAGTCTTTGCAAAAACTAGGGTTTGTAGTCAAAATTTCATTTTCAGATTTTGATACTCCTTTTTCAACATTAATTCAAATCTAATTTTGAAGTGTAGTGTTGGATCATAGTTCATACTTTTGCATCCTAGATTTGAAACTTTCACCTTTGGCAATTACACATTGTGTATTTCAACATTAAAGGTTTTATACACTGTTTTCAAACTTATTCAAACAAACTTTTAAATCTTCCACCTTGCCTTGTTGTGCAGCACTATTTCCATCATACTCACTTGGTTTGTTGAGAAATCTATGTGTTTTTATCTTTAAAAATCTGATTTCCTCAAAAAAGTGTTTGGTGTGAACCAGTCTCACATAAATGGCTTCTCATCACAACAATAATGCTAGGGTTCCTCCTAGAGTTTATAGGAAGAGGAAGACTCTTGAACCTGAATTAATTTTTACACCACATGATAGAACAATTGGAAGCATTGAAGGACCTCTTTACATTACTATCAAAATAATGGACAATCCTACAAGAGGAGCCTTTATTGATCCTAATTGCATGACTAATGTGGCTACGGAAGAGTTTCTCTATTCACATGATTTGATGCAAGAATCTTATGAACCCACCAACACGATGATTAAAACACATACTGGATCTTTCCTCTCAACTTTAGGAAATATTATTTTATTGATCAAAGTATTTGATAAAGATTTGGAACAATCATTTGACATCATTCCTACATTTCAACCTCTTTCGTATAAAATTAGTCCATCTATGGCTCAAGGCCATGAAAGATGTCCTTTCCACAATTCATAAATGTCTAAAATTTCCTCACTATGGAAGCATGCATACTATTCACCATAGTCAATGGCAATGCATGGTTACTCGAAAAAAATTCAATCTCGATTACTTTTGGCCATGACCTACTAAACCTCCTGAACCACAACAAGATCAAACATTCTTGGGATACCCACGATATAAAGAAAAGTTGATAACAAAATTGGCTAGACCTCCTATAAAACAAATCATAAGTAAAGAGCCACCTAAATTTAAAGAACCCCCTAGGCCAAGAGGTAAGGGAGTTTTTTTTTAGGTGCCTCCTCTGTCATCCTTACAAGGATCAGGAGATACTAGTAAAGAACAAAACATTTCATCACAAAAGGTTAATTTAGCACAAGCTTCCTCCTCTGAGATGTTGAAGACTATGGAAAATCATGACAAAACCTTTGCAAACATCACCAACAAAACAATAAGGAATAGACAAGCAAGAGAATGGAGGAAGAGACAACAAGCCTTAGCTCGGCAAGCTACACCTGAACAAGACAACATTCCACCAATGGATATTGAATCAAACAAGTGTTGAAAGTATGGGCCTAACCAGTGTTGTCATTGATGTCAACATACTCCTATTGCATTGATGATAAGGATTGGATGAGCTGTATACTGAGGATATTGAGAAAATTACTCCTATTAGGAACAGAGAAGAACAGTGAAGACAATGAGGTAAAGATCCCAGCTAAGATGAAGATCAGAGGATGCACTTCAAAGGGTTTGTAGATATGTGTCTTAAGTTGATCCAGTAAAGATTTCAGAGGTCCGCATGAAGATCTGAAGAAGTTATGGCCACGTAAGTAAAACCGGTTCCGGCAGATGTTCAGAGGTGACAGAGTGACACAGATAGGTCCAGTGAGATCCGGAAATGAAATATCTTGTTCTACAGATTTGGTGGAGTGTTTAGGAAGTCAATGTGAATTGAAAACTCAATTAGTTCATGGTCTGGAGGTCCGCAATCCTCTATTCCATTATGACAATGATGACAGACTGTGTTCTTGAGGTTCTAGATGAAGGAGAGAATGATTTTAGTAAGCAGATGTAGTGTGGATGTTCTTGGTGATTTAGGCAAGCTTGTGGAGGTCTTTGGATCGTGTCCAGTTCATGTTGATGGTCCACATTGAAGATTGATCTCGCAATTGAAGAATTACTTCCAGATGATGATGTTCTTCCCAAGTCAGGTTGATCGGATGAGTTCCACATCCTGCAGATGATCTTGAAGATGTTGTGTGAAGATTGGCATGTTCCTAAAAAAATATTGAAGTCTCAGATCTGTGTGGCCAACAATGTGTTGATCCACGTGAAGTCTTTTTGTAATTAGTCATATTGTATTTATGTATTTGCTCTGTAATGTATGCCGAATTGGATGATTATCCCTAAGTCGATGTCTTGTATAAATAAGGAGTTGTAAGGTCATTTCAAGTGCATCTTGTGGAGATGAGTGAGTGGTAGTGAGAAGCAGAGTGAAAGGCACAGTAGAAGTTTTGGGCTTAAATGGAACTGACTCAAGTATGGTGAAGATGTTATTCTTCAGTTCAAGTATGTAATACTTATCATTTTGTAGATAGTGTGTCTCCTGTAGGCAGTGGGCCTCTTGTGAGCATTGTGCTCGGGCAGTAAGCCCTAATTGGCATGTGCTATTTTGTTCTTTCTATTCTTCTAACAGATAATACAATCTTGGGTTAGTCACCCCATGGTTTTTCCCTTAACCAGGTTTTCCACGTTAAAAATCTTGGTGCCATATGTGTTAATGTGTTTCTGCTCTTGAATTGTTGCATTATTTATCCATGATTGGTTTATCATTATGTTGTTGAATTAAGAAAAGGATTTAAATGATTAATTGCAAGAAATTTTTGGACAACTGATTCACCCCCCCTCTCAGTTGTCTTTCCTAAATCTAACAATTGGTATTAGAGGTAAGTTCCTCTAAAAGATCTTAACCACTTGAGGAGATCCAGGATGTCGTCCTACAAGAAGGATAGTCTGAGGTTTGATGGAACCAAGTTCACTCTTTGGAAAAGTCGCATGGAATGTCACTTGCAATGTATGAGAATGCAGTATTGGATCATGGCTTCAAAGAAGTATGATCCTCCACAAAATGGTCCACGTACCGTAGATGAAATCAGAGATGCTGAAAATAATCTGCGGACTAAAGAAGCTCTTCTAAGTGCCTGATCTGATTCAGAGCTGACAAATGTTATTGACCTAAAAACTGCTCATGAGACATGGGAAGAACTGGAACTTCTGCATGAAGGAGATAAGTATGTTAAATGTGCCAAGCTACAAATTCTGAAAGGAAAATGCAAAAACCTGAAGATGGGAGAAGATGAAAATATCACTACATTTATGCCAAGAGTAAATGAGCTTGTTTGCGGCATTAGATGTGTTGGTGGAATCTTGGATGAAGATGAGATTGTTGGCAAAGTTCTCAGATCCCTTCCTGATTCTTACAAATATAAGGTTGTTGCTATTGAAGAATTTGGATCCTTTTCAGGTATCACAAGAGATCGATTGGTTGGTAAAGTGGCTACATTTGAATTGACTGAGTTTGGAGATGTCCCCCCCAAAACTGAATCTGCATTCAAAGCTAGTGCCTCTTTAAAAGGAAAATAGAAGTTTGATCTGTGAGAGAACTCTTCAAAGAAACTATCATGGTATGAAAAAGAAAGAAAAGACCTAGAAGAAGATGACACAGAAGCTGCTCAACTTGAAGCCCTTATTGCAAAAAGACTACCAAGAGGATCCGGTAAGTATGAGGGGAAATTGTCTTTTAAATGTTTTAACTGGAATAAGATTGGTCATTTTGCCTTAAGGTGTCCAGAAAGATTTTCAAGGCCAAATCCTAACAGATCAAGGTTTCAAAAGAAATGTTACTATGTCCATGAAGATGACAATGATGAAGGAGTAACAGATGATGAATCAGAAATAGGAAACAAATCTGGAAGTGATTGGGTGTTTATTGCCATCAAGGAAGAAGATCCAATGCCCTTTGAATCTATCAATCATAAAGTTGTAGAAAAAGCTCTAACTACCTAAGTTGAAGAAAAGGATGATTGGGTCATTGACAGTGGATGCTCCCACCATATGACAAGTGACAAAAATAAATTCATAGACTTGGAAAGGTATGAAGGTGGAGTGGTAAAATTTGGTGATAATTCTGCTGGTAGAATCAGAGGTAGAGGAACTATTTCTTTTGATGGAAAGAACAAAACCAATAATGTACTGTATGTTGAAGGCCTGAAGCACAATCTTCTTAGTGTTGGATAGTTGGTGGACAAAGGCTATGGTCTCTGATTTAAAAATAGAAAATGTAAGATCTTTGAAAGTTCTGGAATAGAGATTGCATCCAGTACTCAAACTAAAGGCAATATCTTCCACTTGGTTGGTGCTAGTAAAAGTTGTTTATTTGTTCAAATTGATCAGAGTTGGTTGTGGCAAAGAAGAATGTGTCATGTGAATTTTGATAATATCATCAAGATAAGAAACACTCAGGCTGTGAGGGATCTTCCAAGACTAGTGAAACCTACTAATAGTTTGTGCAAAGAATGTCAGTTAGGCAAGCAGAGTCTCATTCAAAAGTAAGGAACAATCTTCTACTGGATTATTGGACTTAATTCATACTGATCTATGTGGTCCGGTAAGAATCAGAAGTGTGCAAGGTGATAGATACTTCATGCTATTAATTGATGACTATTCCCGGATGATGTGGGTGACTTTTCTGAAAGAGAAATCAGAGGCTCTTGAGAAATTCAAAATATTCAAGGCTATGGTAGAGAATGAAACTAGATTGAATATAAAATGTCTGAGGTCTGATAGAGGTGGAGAATTCACATCCGGTGAGTTCATAGAATTATGTGAGAAACATGGGATAAAAAGATAGTTGTCTGCTCCAAGGACACCATAGCAGAATGGAGTAGTGGAGAGAAAGAACCAAACCATCCAGGAGGCTTCTAGAACCATCATGATGGAAGCAAATGTTCCTCAGATCTACTGGAGAGAAGCTGTAAGCACTGCAGTCTACACTCTTAATCGAGTTCAAATCAGAAGCAATACTGGTAAGACTCCCTATGAACTCTGGTTTGGCATCACTCCCACTATGAAGTATTTCAGAGTCTTTGGTAGCAAATGTTACATTAAAAGAGATGAAGACCTAGGCAAATTTGATGCTAGAAGTGATGAAGGAATATTCTTCGGTTATTCTACTCAAAGAAAAGCATACCGGTGTTAAAACAAGAGATTGAGAAAGATTATAGAAAGTACAAATGTGAAAGTTGATGAAGGTATTGAGAAACCCTCAAGGTTTTATGAATATGATGAAGATGATCAGAATGATGTTCTGATCCAAGGAGTCGAAGCCCCTTCTAAAATTCAGATTAAGACTGATCCAGTAAATTAGGAAGAAGAGATGAGGTTCAATGAACCTATTCAAGAGATAGAAGTGCAAGAAAGTCCCAAAATTCCTAGGTATGTAAGACTGAATCACTCTGAAGATCATATCGTAGGTGATAAAAGCAAAGGTGTTCAAACAAGAAGAAAGATTGCTCAAGACTCAGAAGAGTTTTGTCTGATTTCTAGGATTGAACCAAAGTCAGTAAATGAAGCATGCAATGATGAAAGCTAGACTAAAGCAATGAAGAAAGAGCCGATGCAAATTGAGAAAAATCACACTTGGGATCTTGTTCCCAGACCTAGAAATAAGAATGTGATTGGAACCAAATGGGTATTCCAGAACAAACTGAATAAAGTTGGTGAAGTAGTCAGAAACAAAGCCAAATTGGTTTGCAAGGGTTACTCTCAAGTAGAAGGAGTTGATTTTGAAGAAACTTTTGCTCCGGTGGCAAGAATTGAAGCAGTCAAGTTATTTCTTGCCTTTGCTACCTTCAAAGACTTCAAAGTATATCAGATGGATGTGAAGTCTGCCTTCCTAAATGGAGACTTGGAAGAAGAAGTATACATTGAGCAACCAGATGGATTTCAATTGTCTAATCATGGTGATATGGTCTGCAAGTTGAAGAAAGCACTATATAGACTTAAACAAGCCCCAAGAGCCTGGTATGAAAGACTGGATAAACATCTTTTAAAGATTGGTTTCAACAAAGGTACTGCTAACAATAATTTGTACTTCAAAATTGATCATGAAAATATCTTGATTGTTGAAGTGTTTGTTGATGATATCATTTTTGGAGGAAGAAATAGCATGTGCAAAACTTTTGCAAATCAAATGAAAAATAAATTTGAGATGTCCATGTTTGGGGAAATGAATTTCTTCTTGGGTCTGCAAATCACTCAAACAAAGAAAGGAATCTTCATTTCTTAGACCAAATATGTGGAAGAATTGTTGAAGAAATTTGGGATGGAAGACTCAAAACCAATGAGTACTCCCATGGCAACCGGATGTAAATTGAGCAAAGATGATGACTCTCCTAAGGCTGATCTGATCAGAAAAAGTATAGGTCAATGATTGGAGGACTTTTGTATCTCACTCAAACTAGACCTGACATTATGAATGTTGTTGGTCTTGTTGCTAGATTCCAAGCTGATCCTAGAGAATCTCACGTCATGGCAATCAAGAGGATTTTTAGATATCTAAAAGGGACAATTGAGTATGGTTTGTGGTATCCTAGAGATCATGATTTCTCTCTTCATGCATATATAGATGCAGATTGCGTAGGAGATGTGGATGACCGGAAGAGTACCAGTAGTGGAGCATTCTTTTTGGGGAAGAGATTGGTCTCTTGGCTGAGCAAGAAACAAGAGGTAATATCTCTGTCCACTGCAAAAGTAGAATATATTGCAGCAGCAGGTAGTTGCACTCAAGTTTTGTGGATGAAGCAAATGCTAAGAGATATCATAGTGGAGTATGAGGAACCTATCACAATCTTCTGTGATAATTCAAGTGCAATTAACATATCAAAAAATCCGGTGTTACATTCAAAGACTAAACATATATCCATCAAGTTTCACTTTTTGAGAGAGAAAGTGAACAAGAATGAAGTCAAATTGGAGTTTGTGGCTTCCAAGGATCAAATCACAGATATTTTTACTAAAGCTCTTCCTAAGGACTCTTTTGAGTATCTCAGGGAGAAGTTAGGGCTTATTACCCCTCCAGTTCTAAATTAAGATGCACTAATGTGCATCAGTCGAGTGGATCTCACAGTCATATCTTGTGATCCGGATTGATGATGGGAAGCTGCTACTCAGGGGGAGCAGTTGATATGATGCAAGTATGTGCCCTTTTCCATTGATGTCAAAGGGGGAGAAAAGACATGTGAAAAACAAGTGGTTGTTGATCAAAGGGGGAGTAGTAAAGGAAGAGAAGACATGTGAATGGTTGTTAGGAGAAGTTCATGTCTTGATGGTTAAAATAGTTTTTCACATCATATGTTGCCATCAATGACAAAGGGGGAGATTGTTGCAAGTATGGGCCTAACCAGTGTTGTCATTGATGTTAACATACTCCTGTTGCATTGATGATAAGGATTGGATGAGCTGTATACTGAGGATATTGAGAAAATTAGTCCTATTAGGAATAGAGAAGAACAATGAAGATAGTGAGGTAAAGATCCTAGCTAAGATGAAGATTAGAGGATGCACTTCAAAGGGTTTGTAGATGTGTCTTAAGTTGATCCAGTAAAGATTTCAGAGGTCCGCATGAAGATCTGAAGAATTTATGGCCACCTAAGTAAAACTGGTTCTGGCAGATGTTTAGAGGTGACAGAGTGACATAGATAGGTCCGGTGAGATCCAGAAATGAAATATCTTGTTCTGTAGATTTGGTGGAGTGTTTAGGAAGTCAATGTGAATTGACAACTCAATTGGTTCATGGTCTGGAGGTCTGCAAGCATCTATTCCATTATGACAGTGATGACAGACTGTGTTCTTGAGGTTTTGGATGAAGGAGAGAATGATTTCAATAAGAAAATGTAGTGTGGATGTTCTTTTGATTTAGGCAAGCTTGTGGAGGTCTTTGGATTGTGTCCAGTTTGTGTTGATGGTCCGCATTGAAGATTGAGCTCATAATTGAAGAATTACTTCCGGATGATGATGTTCTTCCCAAGTTAGGCCGACCGGATGAGTTCCACATCTTGCGGATGATCTTGAAGATGTTTTGTGAAGATTGGTGTGTTCCTAAAAGAATATTGAAGTCTCAGATCTGTGTGGCTGATAGTGTGTTGATCCGCGTGAAGTTTATTTGTAATTAGTCATATTGTATTTATGTATTTGCTCTGTAATGTATGCCGACTTGGATGATTATCCCTAAGTCAATGTCTTGTATAAATAAGGAGTTGTAAGGTCATTTCATGTGCATCTTGTGGAGATGAGTGAGTGGTAGTGAGAAGCAGAGCGAAAGGTAGAGCAGAAGTTTTGGGCTTAAATGGAACTGACTCAAGCATGGTGAAGATGCTATTCTTCAGTTCAAGTATGTAATACTTATCATTTTGTAGCTAGTGTGTCTCCTGTAGGCAGTGGGCCTCTTGTGAGCAGTGTGCTTGGGCAATGAGCCCTAATTGGCATGTGCCATTTTGTTCTTTCTATTCTTCTAATAGAGAATACAATCTTGGGTTAGTCACCCCGTAGTTTTTCCCTTAACTAGGTTTTCCATGTTAAAAATCTTGGTGTCATATGTGTTAATGTGTTTCTGCTCTTGAATTGTTGCATTTGTTTCCATGATTGATTTATCATTATGCTGCTGAATTAAGAAAAGGATTTAAGTGATTAATTGCAAGAAAGTTTTGGACAACTGATTCACCCCCCCTCTTAGTTGTCTGTCCTAAATCTAACAAGGAAGAGCTTAAGGTTGAAGAGCTTAAAAATAATGATAAAGGTTAGGCAATTGCACCTTATGTACCGCTTTCCTCCTGTATTTGATATTGGGAGGAAGATGATTTGCTCGACGACAACCGCTAGTTCGGTTGTGCAAATAGGTAAAGTATTTCTAACCCTTTTAGCCACCTTTGTCGTAGCATTACTTTTCTTGCTTATGTGGCCTCTTCTTATGTGTTGTGTTCCCCCATGTTGTGTTATATGTTGTTTAGGTCTATTTGGATGACCCTTGATACTCTTGTAAGGTCAAGGATACAATGGGACTGCCTCTATCATACCATTCTTCTATTTGTTTCATCATTCTTCTATCATTTTGTCCTCTATTTTATTGTTGTGTGTCGTGCCTTAGGGGCATAGCATTGCAGTAGATGTCTTGGGGGCATCCTCCTATGTGTTGTTCCTAAGGCACTTGTTCTCCTCTCTCATTTTATTGTTTCCACTTCTTCAATGATTCTACCTAGTCGACGAATGATGAAAACAAACAAATACTGATAAGGACAGTGTGTCCCTTCAGCAAGTAAAAAATGGACCTAGTCCATATGGTGCAGGAGCACCAAGGAGACCATAAGGATTTATGTTTTTCCTTCATGTTGTTCATATTGTTTTGAATGTCAATAAGGTCTCAAAGACCATTTGAAGGATGTAATAAGGTCTTATGACCATTTGAGATTGTATTGAAGCCATTGTAAGGCCTTGATGCCAAGTAGTTGATGTAGGCAGTCAAGTCCAAATGGATCAATCCTCCATGAGTGTCAAACATGGAAAGGCATCTTGTATTCATCCTAGAAAAATAAATTGTGGCATAACATATGATTCTATAGGGGTTTGAGGTAGTAGTTTGTCTATATCTGCTCCTAATACATGTTGTAAACATCATGGTTAGTTGATAGTTTTGAACAGTTTGAGGGTGGTTTCTTGTTGCCAACCGACCCCAAACTGATGGAGGATGTTGTAAACTTGTTAAAACCCCCTCATGGATCAGAGGAAATGGTGTGCAAGAAGTTTCCATGCTATAATAAACCAATTCTCTGTTGTTTACTATCTTTTTTTGCATTTTCTGGCAAAACGGTCTGTACCGTCTTCTAGTACGAAATTGTCATGACTTCTAAATTTGTGGAATGGTGAAGTAACTTTCATTCAAGGCTAGTTTGAGGCTGTGACACTGATTAGAAAACAAACTACACCCATTCTCCTTGGACTACTCACTAGAACTCTATTTTTCTTGAATTCCTACGCTGCTCCAGGTCGTACTTTGCAAAGGTACAAAATTGTTTCCACTTTCTCATGATCTGATCGGTTAGAGCATGGATTTTTCTTTCATTTTAAGTTGGTTTGGTGCTTTGACATCTCTATTGTAGGGAGATATAAGGTTTTTTCTAAAAATTGTTTAATTAAACCCTAACCTAGGGTTTTATCATAATAATGGATCATTGACCATCCCACTGTCTCTCAGTGCCACAAGACTAGTGGGATGGATGTTTTATTTCATGTTTTTGTTGAATGGAATGCTTGCAGAGAAGAGGGAGTTGGTGGAGGCAGAATTTTGATGAGGAGGGCTTAATATCCTCATGTATTAAGCCAATTGAGGAACCATAGATGTATTTGAGGGAATAGTCGACTGTAGGGGTTCAAAACCTGAAAAATTCTTAGTTTGGGCATGTGATTGAAGTGTCCAACTAGTGTAGAAAGTTCTATGAGTCTCTGAAAGGGTGGTTGCTTCACAAAACATACCTAATTGGGGCTCTAGGCCACTATGAGGGGTTATAGATTGGACCATATTGTCCAAAACAACCCATACCCAAGTTGGGATATGTTGTGGGGAGTCCAAATGGGTATCTTAGGATTGTCTAAGATCTAAGTTTGCAGGCCTGTATCAAAAGTTATTACTAATTGTTCCTGTTTCAAGGGCTACAAGGAGTTTAGTGGCCTAAAGAAGGAAGTACCAAAACCAAGTTTGTTTAGCCTTTGCCAATGGTCTGGATGGGTGCCATGGCATGTCAAACCAACCTTTCCATGATGGTTTCAAAGATGTTAACTATTTTTCCCACTTTTACAAGTTGATCCTTGAATTTGGTTTTAGAGTGTGAAGAAAACCTTGTCAATTTGTGGAATCCTTTATCTATCCTAGTGCCTCTACATCACCATATATGAATATGGGGTTGACATATATATATATATATATATATATATATATATATATATATATATATATATATATATATATATGACGCTTGACTAGTAGAATCACTCCATGTGATATATCAAGTTGTATATCTCTTCTAATAAACCTTTACAATACATCTGCTCTATGCACTTTGGATTGTTTTGTATCTCACCTTGTTGTTACACTCGGTTCTGCGATACCTGCAGTATAAGTTGAATGTCTATACTCAGATTTGAACCTGTAAGTGTAGCCTTGGTTCTTTGATGTAATCTAATTTATGCATAGTTTCTATGATTCGATTTGGTTATTATCTTAGAGCGAGATGTTCTAACCTTATCCTTTGTTGATTATCTTAGAAAATCTTATCAATGTGGTTGTGGGAACATTCAGTGATCATGGCACATGTCACCTCTAGAGACATGGGCTTTGCAAGAGCTCTTGTTCCCTTGTGTGTTTTCATTGTACCTTAATATGATTGATATCAATAAGCGACATCAACCACCTTAAGGTGGGGGCATATATAATGGTATTTATCTGATTATCGTTTACACTGACAAAGTGTATTTTGGCCCTCTCTATGAGGAGGGATGTAGTATCTCATGAGTGAGTGCACATCCTTTTAAAATAAAAAATCCCTCATTGTGAAGTGGGATTACGTATCTCTTGAGCTAGTGCATATCCTCTATACAAAACCCTTCTACGGAAGGTGGGATGGTGTATCACTTGAGCTAGCGCACATCCTTTTATACGAAGTCCTCTGTAGAGGCAGGGTTGGATCTTGAGTCATCCTCCCTTAAGTGTGTCTTTGGCGGTTGTGGTAGCATAGCTCAACCGCCAGGTGTGTTTTGCGTGTTTTAGATGGTGGTAGCAGTAAGCTCCTTCCATCACTCGTGTTTGTCGTGAATAAGACGTCTAGTGTGTTTAAGGCATACTATGTGGTGCTCATGTATTCCATGTGTCTTCCTTGCATGTTTGTTGTGTCTTCCCCTGAGTGTGGTCTAAAGGCACATAGCGATGAGCTCCCTCCACATTCGGGTCTTTGTTTGGTGCGTCTTCCCCCTGGTGTGGTCTAAAGGCGTGTAGTGATGAGCTCCCTCCGCCCCCTAGTTTAGGATTTGTTTTAATTGTTAAATCAATGTATTCTTCATGTATTGTGTGACTACTCTCATGTCTTCTTTGTGTATTATGTGCTTCCACTATATTATCCATGTTTTACGTACTTCTTACTATTGTCCTTGTGTCTTGTGTGTCTTCCATGTGTTTTCTAGTGCTTACCTAAGATTGGGGGCTAGAAATAGTCCTCCAACCTTTGGGTATGCCTTAGCTTATGTGCCTGATGCGTTTGATGTGTTTTCAACCATACTTGAATGCATGTATGAGTCGCATGCGTCATAGAGTCCTTCCAGTGCATTGCAGACTCCAGAGGAAGTGTCACGCTGTATGGTTCATGCATCACACGAAGCAGCTTAAGCATTGCACGAACTAGCTTATGCATCGTACTATTCCTGTAAATTCAAAACATAAAATTCATGCAATGTATGGTCGTTCATGTCAGGTTCACCAGATGAAGTCAGGGAAAAACACTCTAAAAACCTTGCAAACAGGATTTTCTAAGCCCTAACTACTCAATGGATCCCTAAATAACCTAGAATCAAGCAAACAAAGCATTAAACATAAAAACCTAGGCTAATAGTGCAAGTCCTCCATTGTTTCTATCAAGCTATGCTTCACTATTACTCTTAGATTTACAGACTTGCAAATTCTATGAGGAGCTCAAGGGTTGACAATGGCAAAGTCAAATTATGCAAGTGGTAAGATGTGAAAATGAGAGGGAGAGGGTGGTTTTATATAAGGGGGGATTTGAATGAATGGCTTTGACCAAGAGTTGACTTTGGAGCCAAAATCAAGGGCTAAGATTGATTAGGGTTCCCAGCCACTAGAAGACAAAAGGCACTTTTTTAATAGAGGAAATGGTGAGGTGGGAGATGATTTTAAAATTAAATAAATTGTATGTATTTAGTTAATTTATTTGAGGAAGGGGTAATGTAATGGTATTTTAATTAAATAAGTGGGGACTTATTTAATTAAGGTAAGGTTCATAATTTAAATAAATAGGTATTTATTTAAATTAAAGAGGGAATGTGAATGTTGGACTAATGAATAATTAAATAATAATTAAATTTTTTAATTATAGAGGAAATTAGAAGAAATTTGCTTAAATAGTTAAATAATTAAATTTATTTAATTAAAAGCATAAGAAAGTAAATGAATTAATTAAATAATTAAAATTATTTAATTAATAGAAGAATACGAAATTGGGTTGAATTATGTGTAAAAATGACGTTCGCAGGCCCACGACATTTTTAAGTGTCTACAACAATCACATAGGAGGATGCCCCCAAGTCATCAACTACAACACTATGCACCTAAGACACAACACACACCAATGAAAATAGAGGAGAAGGAAGATAGAAGAATGATGATACAAATAGAAGAATGATCACAATAGAGGCAGTCTCTCGAGATCTTACAAGAGTATCAAGGGTCATCTAAGGAGGCCCAAACAACACATAACACATCACAGGGAGCACACTACAAGAGGGGAGGTCACATAAATGAGAAAATAATGCTACGACATAGGTGACCACTAGGGTTAGAAATACTTATCTGTTATACAATCGAACTAGCGGTTGTCGTCAAGCAAATCAACATCTTCCCAATCTCGAATGTTAGAGGAAAGAGGTACATAAGGGAACATAGCCCAACTTTTATTTTTATCTTTAAATTGATCATTCTTAAGCTCTTCTTGGTTTGATTCAATGTTAGGTGGTAGAATGTTTTCTTGTTGAAGTTCATTTCATTGGGCAAAATCTTGTCTTCTCTTCCCCCTTTCTCTTGCTTGTCTATTCCTTCTTGTCCTATTGCTTATATCTTCAAAAGTAGTCTCATGTTTCTCCATAGGTTTTCATATTTCAGAGGAGGAAGCATGCTCAAATCTAATTTGTTTTGATGAAGTGTTTTGTTTTCCACAAGTCACACCTGATCCTTGTAAGGATGACGGAGGAGGAACCTCAGCATAGAGTCCTTTACTCTTATCTCTAGGAAGTTCTTCTAATGTGGGTTGTTCTTCTCTTGTTGTTTGTTGAATAGAAGGTCCAGGCACTCGAGATAGAAGTTTTGCTTTGTATTGTCTATATGCTAAGAAAGAGTGGTCTCTTCATGGCTCAGGTTCTCTATCAGGTCATGGCCAAAAGTAATCAAGAGTGAGTTCTTCTCCATAACCATGGGCCACCATGTAAATTACAATGAATAATACACACTTTTCCATGTAAAGGGAATTTTATGCATTTGTCAATAGTTGAGGGGTCAACCTTCATAGATTTGAGCCATGAATGTCCTAGTTTTACATGGAAAAGGTCAAATAAAGGGATAACATCAAATACTTAATCCATGGGTTTACCATAAATCGTAACCAATAAAGTTATCTTCCCAAAGGTAGGCATGAAAGCTAAAGTATGTGTCTTAATCCTTAAATCTGAAGGTTCATAAGAATCTTGTATCAATTCATGCACGAGAAGGAACTCTTCCATTACCACATTAGTCATGCAATTAGGATCTATAAGTATACCATGCACTGGGATTTCCATTATACTCATGGTGATGTAGAGAAGCCCTTCAATATCACTCATTGTCTTATCATGAGGTGTAAGTGTAATTTCAGGTTCAAGTGTTTTTTTTTTCAAATAAGGCCTAGGAGGGAATCTAGCATTGTTGTTATGATTATAAGCCATGTGTGTATGTTTTCAAATGGATGCAAGGTCTGAATTTTAAAGATTTTCATATATATGCAATGAAATAGATGTAAAACTATGTATATTTATGACCTAAAATGCTTGATTTTTTCACTTTTTTCAATGCAAATGACTAAAAGATAAGGTGTTGTGAGGAAATTGATGAGGGGAAGAAAATAATAACCTTAATATCAGTCTAATAATGCATCAATATCCTTCACAACACACCTATAATGCAAATCTAGATAGATGATAAGGCAAAATCTAGTGAAATTAAGACATGAAACTATGCAACATGATGTATAAATGTTTTCTAATCAGATTTATGATGTAAAATAACTCAGCTCAAATCTGAAAATGATGTCACAAGTTCTACAATACTCAATGCAAGTGCAAAATTTAAAGAGAGATGAATGAATATGCTACTTTTTGTTGAAATTGACTGTGTAAATGTAATATTTGAAATGTAAAGGCAAAAACACACTATAATGCAACACTACAAACAAAAATCAGATTTGAATGTGTTTTAGAAGAGTATTAAAATCTGAAACAAGATTTTAACTACAAACCCTAGCTAATGCAAAAACTAGGTTTTATGAAAAATGTACTATTTCAAGCAAAATCTAACAACTTAAGCATGAAAATGCAATGTCAATTATCATAAAAATGATGTACTACTGTAAATTATATAATATCTGATGTAAAAATCAGAAATTTAATGAAATTAATACAAACTATGCAAAAATGCAAGCCTAGAATGCCAATTTTTTTTCAAATTTTTCCAAATTTTTAATTTTTTGTAAATTTTCAAATGCAATAAGATGAATAAATGTAAATCTGAAGTACAACACTCAAAAAGGTGAAAAATTCAAATAAAAAATGGGTTCACCAAAATGTTTAGTAGGAAAAGAGGGAAGATGGGATTGATAGGTGATTTAGGTTAGATCCTCCTTTCACTATAAACATTCAAGGACATTGAACTGAGTTGAATCACAACTTTTGCAAGAGGATTCACCTATAAGTTGATGGTCACTTGTAAAGATGTGGAAATTTAGAATTTGCTAATTAATGTATTAATTTAATGCACAATTATGCTTAAAAACCCTAATTATGTAAAATTGTAAATAAATGGATGAATCTTGACAAATGCTCACAACCAAAGATTTAATATTCAAAGTAAATACATACCAGGTTTTGAAATCCTAGATAATAAAATGTTGGGGGCCAAGGGGTGGGTGCCCAGGTCCAAGGTATAGTTTTCTATAGAGATTCCCAAAAATTATCTGTAACCTGTTTTTGTTGTTTGAGAGGTTTTCAGACATAGAGATTCAGAGGGCTTCGGGGCGGGCACCCAAGCCTAGGTAGTCCTTTTCTTCTCTGGTCCTGACTCTATACTTCCTGTCACAACCTCCTACAACTCCACTTCATAGAACATGACACCTATCACCTGCAATCACAAGAATGGGGTTGGGGTTGTGGTGTTTAAGAGGTTGCCTTAGTCAAGCCCCAAAATAGCATTCAAGCCTTCCAACACCATTGTTTGATAAAGAGTGCGTATCCCTACGAGATAGAGGCAAAAAAAAATGATAAAATTGATAAATGATTGATTCAACACAAAAAGATATCACCTCGGAGGTGTAGCTCACACGTAGATGAAAATCCTTCAGCACATGAGAAGATGAAGCCAAATCTCCATAACAAACACACCAACAATATTTTGTTCTACAACAATGAATGCTTTGAATGCTCTAAAATCATAAGTTCACCAAAAGTTCATCATCATCTTCTAGTTTACAAATGAAACCCTAAACATACTTATATATGCATTCTCGCTATAAATTTTGTAATTCAAACTTAAGATGTCGGCAACAAAACCTTTTAATGGTCACATAACCAACATTCAAATTTAGGACCTTCCTAAAATAGGGTAGGACTAGGGCGTGAGTGCCCAATCCCCTAGGTCCTATTTTAGGGCAAGATTAAGCCCACAAATGTCCTTCAAGCCCCATTTGACATGGGTTTCAAGCCATTTTTGCATCAAAAGTTAAAATGAACATGCATAATGAAAACAAGAGACCTAGGAGCTAAACTTAGGAGGTAAAAGTCCTAGGGGGACATTTTACGACTAAACAATAAGAAGTTAACCAAGGCACTAATCTCTTTACAATAATGCCCCTAGGGAAAATCAAAACAAACTAGCAATAGCATAGAAATAACAAAAATCCAGCAACTCTGCTGTAGAACAAAACAAGGGATCTAAACAACACAAGATCCCAAGGAAGCAAACCTAACTCCCTTAACCATCAGTCATGAAGCAGAAATAGATTTGGGGAGTCCTTTCTTTTTCCTCTAAACCACTGTCCAAGAAAACTTTAAGTCAAAATCCTCAAAGCGATGCAAGAGGAGGGGACCCTCCATAGATTCTACAACCAAAGAGAACTCATGTGCTAATCATAAGTCGGCAGTGTAGAAGAAGAATCAGGTACCGACAAAGTAGTAACTTGACCCAAAGTAGGTGGGACTGCCAAAGGAGCCGAAGGTCTACTAGAGGCATCCAAAGAAGTCGAGGGATGACTAGGAGATGAAGAAGAAACAAAATCCACCCTATCCACCACAGGCTCCATAGGGGGAGAGAGAAAGAAGGGCAAGGATTCCTAAGAAGGAATGCTATTCTAGGAAGAACCACCATCCAAGGAAGGCTCGCCCTCTTGGGAGGAACCATCCACCAGGGTAGCTCTAATAATCAAATGATCAGGGAGTGCATTCTTCCACCAAGTTGCCGCACCCTTACAGCGAGAGTGAGGACAACTGGAGGCCAAGTGATCAATTTCAAGAAACATCTTCTACACCTAAAAGGAAAACCCTCATAGTCCAGTTGTTGCAACCATGGCCTTTCCCCTACCATCAAAACTACATCTCCATGGAGGGGTTTGGAGATGTCAATATTCACTAAAATGCTAGAAACCATTGTATGCCCTATAGCTGAGGTTGTAGAATCTACCTTCAAGAAGTGGCCAATAGCATTGCCAATGGCCTCATAGCAGGAATCCTCCCAAAATTGAAGAGGGAGATTTAGGAGATGAACCCATATTGGTATGATATTAAGTGGCTTAGTGAGAGGATTGAAGGAATGGACAAGGTTTGATGGAGAGTAAATGTTTACCCCACATCCAAACCTGACCATCTAGTACTAAGTCCTACTCCTAAGAGGAATCAAAAGTCAAGCTATGAAGTATCCCTAGGTTGCATTGGGAGAAAGCTTGATCTGTCCAACACAAGGGGTTTCTAGGATTCCATGACCCAATTATGCATATTAGGGAGAGAGGGCCATAAATCGTTGAATTGAAAGATCACTCCATGCTTAAGATAAAATTATTCATTCCCTAAAACTTCTGGGCCACACACCACCACCAGAGATGAATGGGCACAAGGAAATGGCCTAACCCTAGCCTATGATGAGTGTGCTTGAGGTCTTGAGCTATTTACAACATTAATAAAAGACTTTTGAGGGCAGCCAAGGGCACCAGAATCCCCTGAGCTGAACAGTTTCCTCCAAGAGTCAGCATAGACAGAACCTTCTCACAAGATCCTGACGAAACCCCTTCAACCCGAACACAAGGCATACCCAAAACCTCTCATTCAACAGAAGGAAAGGTGTTAGCCTACAAGGCATCACATTCACTATTTAAACTAGCTATAGGTTCCCCCACCTGCGAGTGGATCTCCCACCTAGACTCACTATTCAAACCACAACCTTCCCATTCATACGGATTCTCCACAGACGTGTTCACCACACCTGCACTCACCATTTTAAAAACAAAATTATCTATAAAATTATAAACAGACCCTAGAGATACACTTCTCCTTACTTCCACATGGCCCATAAGACCTAGCATGCCATTCTTGTTAGTATGTGTATTTTTTAGTTTTTTTTTACACTCAAATCAACTATTACATGAATGCTTTAATACATTTAAAGGAGAGTATGTTGAGTGTTAGAGTAGAGTCTTGTCATAAAAAAAAGTAACAACCTAGACTACTATATGTGTGGGCAATGGAAGATGTGATGAAACAATAGAGGTGTAACAGAGAGAGTATGTATATGTTCATCACATTCCATCAAGATGACCACCCCTTTTTCCATAGATTAGAAGAGGCATTGACGTAGATAAGATTTGCATGGCACACATGCTTTTCCTTGCAAGGGAAAGGTGGTTTGATTAAGGGGTTGTTTAATATAGTCCCCTTCAATTAGACCCTTTCCTACCACCACATAATAGGGCTGTCCAATCAGACCCCTTAGTTACCTATGTGAGGGCCAACATTACTGATTTTGATGGCATCACTTCTATGTGAAATTGGGGGAGTTTGATCAAACCAAAAAATACCAATCAAACTTGACTTGTTTTGTGAAGTAGGCACTAATTTTTGGTTTGTATTCTTTCTATTTTTGTTTTATGTATACATGCATACATACATACATGCCATAAATATCATTTGAGTGGAGAAGTAGACCATTCAAGACTTGGACATTCAAGATTGCACCATCTAGGAGTAAATCATTAGGGGCAAGCCACTGAGAGCTTGGTCATTCTTGGCCTATTTGCTTAATTTTTCTTAGACCACATTATATGGGGTTTGACAAAATTTGATATTAAATTTTTTGAGCAAAAGAGGCAATCATCATGGCAAGGAGAGAAATCAAGCGAGAATGAAATATTGTCTATATTAAAGGTGAGGATGGGTTTTTAATAGTAACTCACATTGTCAAGCACAAAGACTAATAAATGTGTAAAGTGAGAGAATTCCATAAGTAGAAAATGTGTCTAAGCATATGTTATGGAGTAAAATGTATACCCGTGCCATTTTACACCTAGTTTAGCACCCAGGTGGACCTAAAACAATTAATTCTTAATCTCGATTCATTAAACCCAAAAGATGACTTTAGAATGGGACTAAGCACACTTAATTGAGCTCATCCTAGAGTTTTGGGGGCTAAAGGACAAGGGCGCCCAATGCCCTAGTCCCTCCTTTATCTTGGGGATAAATTAAGGTTATGTCAACTTAGGACATCTCAAATGTTCATTCATGTTGGCCTCATTTGGTTTAATTCCCCAACAATCGATGAGAATGCATATATAAGCAAGTTAGTTTACTCATTTGAACATCTAAGCACTCTAAGCACTCTAACACACACTCTCTCTCTCTCTCATGCTCTCTATTCTTCTCTAAAGCTCTCTATGGTGGATTATTGTAGTTGCAGTAACTTCTTGGAGGTCTTATGAAGATCTTTATACTTCTTTGGGATACACCAACTTCTTGAGTTAAGTAGTGATGCCACATCAAGAAAACTAGGGTTTCCATGCTCATGGTTGCATTTAGAGGAATCAGTGGACAACAGGTGATAGGAAGTAAGAAGGTAGGCAGGCGAAGACACCCAAATCAGAACATTCTACAAAACCCTAATCTGAGTCTAGGGTACCTAGCACCCCTGTCCCCCTTGTTCAAATGACCACAACCTTTTGGAATCAGGTTCTCATAGCTCTATTTAGTCCCTCCTTGCCACAACTTTCTAGGTTTTTTGATGGTTTTAGGTCTATAAATCGTGTTTTCTCTATTTTGGCCCTAGAAACCCTAGATTTGGTAATTAATCATAAGATCTCTCTCCTTGGAAAAAAAGGCACCAATCAAGAGAACTCTTAGCTCTCCTTTGAGGACTGTAGTTGAGTGTTGAGTCTTATTGATTTCATGTTCCAATGTTATGTGGAGAAAGATTGATTTAGGGTGATGTATATGTTAGCCTAGGTCTGTTTTTCCTACATAACATTTTGGTGAACCCAACACATCTAGCATTTGACAAATTTTTTATTTGTGCATCAAATCTTATTAGTATTGCACTAAGTTAATCATTTCCTAGTTTCATATTTTGCATTTTCACTTCTTCATTATTAGGGTTTTCAAAAATATTGCATTTTTAGAAAACCTAGCTAGTCTTGCACCTAGAGTTTATTGAGTAGAATCATATTTCAAATATTATTTAGTATTATTGCAGAATATTTTAATTATCATGTGTTTAAATTAAGAAGAAAAAGCATTCTTGCATCACTACATTTTTTATTAGGGAATAAGATCTAAGGTTTGATGGTAAAACCCTAGCTAGTCTTGGATTTAGTGGTTATATTTAAAATCTTATTTTCAGATATTTGATACGTTTACTAATTGCTAAATCTGATTTTAGGTTGTTGTAACATATCATACTAGGTCTCTTTTACTAAATTTATAAAGCAAGAAAGTTCATACGTCTATTTTCTCTTCAAAATATTGAAAGCAAAAGGCATAAACAAAACTCTCTAATTGCACACCTCATTAGGCACGTGTGTATCTTCATCAAAGAAAAGTTCTCTAAATATTGGTTGCATTTAAGTGGATAAATCATTTAGGCACCCCTTTTGCACATACTACACATCTTACATTTGCAAGACTTAGTTGTTGTGGTTACCAAGAATATCACAATTTTGGAAAACCCCACTTCTCTTGCACTTGTCGGTCTTGATTGCAATCTTATTTTGGTATTGGTTGTACTTTATTAATGAATAAATCCGACTGTACATTTATGTTCCATATCATTTTTTCATAGAGTAGACAAGTCATTTCATTATGGCCTCTTCTTGTTGTTCCTCTTTGGAATCTTTGCATGCATATATATAGATTTTGAAATTTTTTATAAATTCATTAATATTTATCCATATGTTTTAGATCACATAGAATCCATGTATGATATTGATATTTCTATATGTTCCACATATGATATCCTTTGTCATATATTTGATTTTGCTAGCTTCATAACTCTCATGGGTGTATATTCTTCCATATTAGAAGATTTTACTAAATTCATCTCCATGAATGGTTATGAGAAAGATGATGGTGATAGGTCCTCTTCTACTAAAACCCATGATAATACCATTTATATCACATCTAAAGCATATCATGATGACTTAGCTTCGCCTAATCACCCTATGCTTTGGATCCCTCTCCCAAAATTGTTCCCATTTGTGAGGATATTTTGGCACAAGAGGAGAAAATCATTCATACATTTCTTAACATAACTCTACCCTATCTTCATTCTAATTCTCTCCCTTCAAAATATGAAGCATTAATGTATTAAGAACCTTCTCTCATAATGGATCCCCCACGAGTAGATATTGGGAAATCATCTCATTCTCCTAAATCTTGTTTTTCTCAAAAATATAACAATGTAAATTCCATCATCATTAATAGACTTATTCTGCCCACTAAGGGGATAGTGAATAAGTGCATTAATGTTCAAAATATTCCTAAAATCACTATGCATGAGGCATCTAATCTACCTCCTTACTCTAAATTTGTGATTACATTTTGAGATGTTCCAAAACCCTCTTGACCTCTTGGTTACATCTTCAACTTTGCAAATAAAATTACTCAAAACAATCAAGATGTTCAAAATGTGTCCAAACAACTTCATTATCATGTAGTTTCTCACACACACAACACCCATAATAACAAGCATAGTAAGCAAGCACCGAGTGTGCCCACTTCTCTTCCTCCTTCTTAGCCTTTTCTTCCCCCTCCTTGTCTTCCTCAACATGTTGGTAGAGAATATGATCTTGTTGAGTAGCTCCATGCTACGTTGGCTAAGATCTCTCTATGGGATTTAATACAAACATCACATACATACCATAGAATGCTCCAAGAGGCTCTACAAAAGGTAGTTGTTCCACCTTCTGTTAGACCGAATGATGTAGCATCTTTGTTTAGTTGTATGCATGCGACAACATCAGATATCTTATTTCAACAACATGAATTACCTCCCATAGAAGTCCAAAACCAATATGATCCTCTCATGATATTTCTCATTATTAATAGAATGAGGGTAAGATGCACTATGATTGATGGTGGATCAAGTCTTAATATTTGTGGCATAGACTTGTTACATAAAATCAATGTTAATACGTCTCTCATTAAACCAGATAAACTCAATATTTGTGGCTTTAATAATGTTGGTAGGCAATCATTAGGTACTATCACCTTAAATGTTAAGGCTAGACCTATGACATTACCTACCCTTATCCATGTCATGCCTAATTATCTTGCATACAACCTTCTTCTTGGTAGACTGTGGATTCATGCCATGGGGCAGTCCCATCTACCCTTCATTGTTCAATAAAGTTTGTTTTTGAAAACAAGATCCATACAATTGAAGCTGATCCAATTCTAAAAATTTGCTTGCAAATGGAAGTGAGACATCAAAATCCTGTAAATAATTTGATCCCTTTTTTAACAAAAGTCAAACCACTACCCTATGCTGCTAACAACAGTGATGGTCAGGATAGTCTCGGTCCTTCGAACATGTTCTTAGGTGATGATTGGGGTTCATTAGATAAATTACACCCAACTTTATGGTTGAGTATAAAATCTCACCATCACACCCAAAAACCTTGAAGCTAAATACAATTTCTTCAACACAATCTCCTGCTCCTAAAAACTTAAACTCAAAAGTAATGATGATGGAACTTTTGATATTGATTTTACTACTAATGATTGTAACACTACTTTTCCCCAGAGTTAATTAACCACTTGCAACAGATTTTATTATAGTTATTTTTAGAGTTAAGATAATTTTGGATTATGAAAAGATATTAAAATAGACATAAATAGGAAATATAACTTACATGTGATAATTTAATAAGATCTCTAAAGTAGATCATTAACAAGATTTAAGTAATCACACCATCACATATATATAATAATCCCAATATCTTTTATTTTTAATAAGTTTAGTACTTATCTAAATCACTGAGATGTTGTTATACGACACTTCAGAGGAATGATCACAAGTCCTAATTGTTCCCAGCAAAGAGCACCCTGTAGGAACCGGTTCTTACACAAAACCAACCGTACCTCATGACACAAACAAACACAACCCTGGCCAGGACACTCCTAGGTGTACACTGTACCCTGAGTTGGACACGCTCTATGTGCCCCTTCTCCAAATGCTCAATGCCTAGCCAAAGACCCTAATCCTCCCACCTTTGTGCCCTTTGATTCCTGTATACTTTCTTGTATACTTTTTTCTATACTTTCCTCTAGCAAATATATAATCCTTCTCTTTTTTTTATTTCTTTCCTTTCTTTCCTTATCTCCCTTGAGTGTTCTCCATGCTCATTTCAAGTCTCACACAAATGCCTTATATAACCTTTTAAGGGTGATTTCTAAACCACCACACCTTTTCACAAAGGTTGTCATTAATAATACTTTAATAAACATAATAACTCCTCCCTTTTAAAAGGGTTCTTTCATAATTATTATTTATTTATCTCCCTTTTTACCAAAGGATCATAATATCCTTTATTTTCCATTTCCCTTTTAATTATAAAGGGTAAATAAACTTTATCCTCTTATAATTTTAGAGGAATATTCATAAATATCTTTCTTTTCCATTTTGGAAAAAAAGTTACATAACATTTCTCCCCCTGTAAATCAGTTGTTGCCCTCAGTAGCTCAAGTTGAATCTACAACATATTTCAGCACAAAAAATTAGTTAAGTAAGTTTGGATGTAACACTATTTTAATATCACAATGAATATATTTCTTTTTAACTTCATCTATAATTATATTTCTCAAAATTTAGATATTTTCAATAACTCTTTTATTTTAACTAAAACCAAAATTAGATCCCATAGAAATACTTTATTAATCAATAACATGATTACAACCATATGTATATTTTCACATGAAATAGGTCATGAATTTATATTTGAGAAGCTTATACAAGAGAGTACACTATCATGTAATCACATAACACTTACCTAGTGAATGACATGCATATCCCCTACTATGTAGTTACTCATCATTGAGTACCATATACTCAAAATACATTCAAAGATGATAGTCATGCATTCCGAACTACATGAATATCCACTTTTCATATACCAAATACAATTGAATATAAACAAATACATCGATGTTTATATAATTTCCTAGTCACTCAGATAAAGTTTTTGGACATATCTAATTACTCAAATATAATTGGTTTGTTACTATCAACAAAGTGTTTATAATACCTTACCTGGATCTCAGTCCTATACAAAACATGTACAAGGTTAATGGGTTGATCAAGTCCAATAACAAAGTAAAAAATGATGGTACAAACAAATTCAAATAAAGCATCTTAAGCAAAAAAATAGGACAACAAACAAACTATCACTAGCTACATAGTACTTCATAAATACTTTTTTTTTTCTTAAATTTGTATATAATAGGTTTACACTAATATAATTCTCATTGAACTTCCATATCAAAAATAAAAATTAGAGGTTGCCTCTCCCCCTGTAAAATTTGACATGTCCCCATGACATATACTAAGATAATATGTTTGGTTACATATCTTATAAAAACATTTTGACATCATATTTTTGAAAGTTTAAGATAGAAAATCATCCTAGAACCTGTGAATTATGGGCCCACAATATAACTTAGATTAGACTTGGGTAACAAATCTAGATGTCAATTTTGGTAACACTAAGCATATTATCACTCCCTTATTCAACCAATTAACAAACTTCATATAATTCAAGAAAAACACATGCAACAATCATGCTTCATTTTAACAAAATTCTTTCTTTATAGGCTTTCTTCAAGTCATAGTGTTTATATCTTAGCTCCCAATTTTTTTTTATTGGTTAATTTCTTAGATCTCATCTTAACTAGATATAGTTCGAATTGGTTCTCTAATCTTAATGTACAAAAGATTTCTCACATTGCACAACTTTTCAATATCTAAGATAATAATGACTTCTAATGAAAACATACACTTGCTTGCTTGACTCCCTAGACACCCTTTGTACATGCCCACCAACCTATTTTTTGCAAGATCAAAGTCCAAGGTAGTTATGCTTGACATACAAAACTAAACTAAAACCTTCATCCATCATTCTTGAAATATTCACTTCTATAGATAAGATTAAATCACAGTTCAACAAGATAGAGAATACATTATTTAAATTTACCCATATCTGAGATTTTATCAACTTCCTACCCAATTAATGTAGGTTTGACAATCATTAACATTCCTAAGAGAAGGCAAGGAATGACAATATGTACATTTATAGATTTTTATAGCTCATCTTCTGTAGGAAATTAATGTAATTATGTACTTGTTCCTAGGTTTAGATTTTTGCCTTTGTAAACATGACTCAATGTTTGGATAAGGTATCAGTTTGCAGAAGTTCAATCATGGCATATTTAACACATAAACTTGCAGGCTTGTGAGTCAGGGTTGATCCAAAATAGACTAGAGAGGGTAAAAAGGAAGGGGAATCACAGGATAAAATAATCATATTGTGGTCTCATGAATGCTAGGCTATGAAATTAGAAAACATGTCGTCTTATAGATGTTAGGCCATTAAAAAGGATATCATGTTGTGGTCTTTGAAATGAAGGACTATTCCATAGTCTTGTGAAGGAAATACCATGAAAACTGTAGTAAAATGAGATACTACTTCATGTTCTCATGTGCACATAACCATGTAAACAATAGTGACACTAGAGAATGTTTTACGGCCTTGTAGACATAAAAACAAATAATAGGCATAAAAAAAATAAACAATACTAGAATAAAGACTATATTATGTTCTTGTAAGCATAAGAACATATAAAAACTAGTGAAATGAGAAAAACTTTATGGTCTTGTAGGCACAAAAGTTAAAACCATATGGACACTATTAGAAAGAGTGACAAATCTATATGATCTTCTTAGCACAAGATCATGCAAACACTTGTGCAATTAGAGAAATGAGATTTTCTTTTATAGTCTTGACCATCTAAACACTAGTGGAATAAGTGAATATTTTGTAATCTCATGAGCACAAGATAGTGAAAGCACGAGTGAAGTGAGTAATTTATGATCTTATAGGCAAAAGCCACATAAACAGTAACAAAGTGGAAAGAATATTTTATAAATACATGAAACGAGAAGAAAATGGAATTTAATCAAGAGACCAGAGGGGAGTTGGTTCCAAGATAGAGAGAAGCATTACAGTTACTAGATTGATAAAGGAATCATGGTGTTACAAGTTACAAAGAGAACAAATCACTAGATACTGTTGCAAATTGTTCACTAGTAAATAACTGAAACTGGAAGCATTTTTTTTTGTTCAATGACTTGTATTCCACAAAGTTTCTCCATGAAAATTTTTGTGACAACTTTATCATGTGGTGAAGTAGTTGAAAAATAAATTCAAGTTATTTTTTATCTCATTAATTTGTTAGCTAAGGATATAATTTTAAACAGAAACAGTCTCTTTCAAAGTAATTGGTGGAAGCAGACTCTTTGGCTGCAATCATAATCAGTCTAGGCTTATCCATCATTTGAGTTATGGGACTTAATTGAGGCTTTTGTTGTCTACAAAATTATTGAAACTTGAGTTATCCTAATTGAAAATGCAACATTATATGTTGAAAGAATATATAAGCACCTTGTTTGCAATTGTTGTTAGAGGAAAGATATTTAGGTGGCTAGCTTATGGCATTCTGACTAAGATTCCAAAAGCCCTTTATGTGGAACATCTATTTGTTTTTCCTAGAGCTACAACATTGATTCCACCACAATGACATTAGGAATTAATGGCAATCAAAAAGCTCCCATTGTGATTAGGCAGTAAATAAAGCAACAATCAGCAACAACCATGCTCCCAACATGTGGCAGTGAATTCAACTTATGTTCATTTCATTTGTTGTCATCACCACTGACTTATATCAGTATGATATGCCATTTAGATTGCATTTCAATCATGTCACTTAATAGTTCATTAGAAGGTATTATTCGTCCTAAATGAAATTCTATTTGCAACGTATCAAGAAATAGTCTAGACAAGATAGACTAGTTCCCACTACTTATACAAATATAATGAGATACCCATTCTTAACCATTCTTACATCTCCTACACTACTGAAATTTGTAAATGCAATTAGTTTTCAAAATTTTAAATAATGTTCATGTGAATAGTTTATCCACTTCGTTGCTAAATACTAAGTCAAATCTTATCATTACATCACTTATTGAGAGGATCGACTTCATATAAAATGTAAGATGCGGTGCTTTTGAAATATTGCAGGTTGCTTTGGTGTGGACTCAAATTCGAGTTAGACCTCAATTTAGTGAATTATGCATTCATACAACATTTATTCTTTTTCAACTATTCTTATGGAGAATTTTGGGGTCCACCAAATTCAAAATGCTCTTGATATCGAGAATGCTAATTTGTAGCAAAAAAGAATTACTTATAAGCTCAATAATTTCTAAGCTTGTTCGAGTTTATATATACCTTCTCTTTATTGAATGGAGATGTCAATCTCTATCTCAGGTGGAACCAATACTCGCTAATTCTAGAAATGATTCTGATGTCTCATGGTATCTTTAATCTATAACGTAGGATGAAGAACCCACCCTAGCATTTCTTACCCAAAATGTCTACCCTTTAAACCATACATGTCAATCATTATCACATACAATTTATAGATTGATGCCCTATCTCTAGTGCCATCTTCTAAAGAAGCATAATCTAAACTTCCCAGATCGGATTCACTTGGCGGTTGCACATTGTATTTTAACAGCTTCACAAAATTAATTCAACTACTTGAAATAGACTTAGAAGGAATATAGGAAGACACGAAGGAGATACAAATCTGTAACAGTATCATATCATTCTCCAAAGGATGTATCCTTTAGAGATGAGACACCCTCCATCTTCATAGATATGGGAGGATGGTCTTGCGACTTATGCTTTTAATATGTCATATCAAACTAGTGTTTATTTGTTCTATGATTTGGGATTTTAATGGGGGTTGGTGTCTACTACGCACTTTCTTTAGTCTATATACTAAACAAAAATGGTTCCTTAGAAGTTGATGACTTTCCATGTGAATGATATGATTCATACATCTTTTAACATTATATATTGTATTTAGCATAACAGATTATTTTTGAAGAAGGATGTGATTTTGAAGTCTTATGGTTTGATAAAATGATTCTGGTCTCTATAGTTATAGACTTCTAGTCTATATGTATAATGGATATGTATGTGTTGGGAATTAAGGTGTCTCAATCTTACAATTCCTACCATTGGATATTTGATTATTTATTTATTTATTTTCTCAATTTTATATTTACTTACACATTCAATTTTGGCATTTAGTTTGAGGTGGCATTGTGACATGTCATCTTATTTGGAATATGCTTTGAATGGTCAAGTCAAACAAATGTGGATTTGGGCATCCCATTTGAGGTGGCAATGATATGCCATGTCTCAACATCTTGGATTATGACAGAGGAGTTATTTTGTATGATAGAATCTATGACGCATAAGAGCCAAGTACAGAGATTCCTATGACAAGTGAAGACAAGTGTCGTAAAGTATCTTTTCATGAGAGAAAGGCATATTTGGGTGCCCAAGATGGGTTATGACATGTTGTAAGAGGAATATGTTTTTTTAGTTGAATATGACGGATTCTCTTACAACATTAAGTGTTGTCATGTTGTAGATTTTTATGACAGTTGTAAGATGCATAAGAGCATCTTTCATTGCCTATTTTTAGCCTTGGAGTACTCCACCTTGGGAAGTCAAATCTACCATGTATGACAGATGTAAGAGAGATGAAAACATGTTGGACAAGTGTCCTTTGAGTGTGTAAATGGTCATGTGGCCAAAATGAATGCCCATCTCTAGAGGCTTCTCAATTTTGCCTTATAACTCTATATAATGCAGTGTTTGGAGTTGTAGTTTGCATAGTGTTTGTACAGGTACTGTTATGCTACCAGAATCACTCTAGTAACGATATTTACAAACACCTGAAAGAACTTGCATTGCAAGTGTATTGTAATCCTTTACATATTTGTTAATACATTGTGCATGTTTTGGAGTGTGGGGTTTTTTACCTGGGTTTTCCCCATGATATATCTTGTGTCAATCTCTTTCTATGTGTTGTGTTGCTATTGTAATCTTTATGTTATGTGTTTAACATTGCTACAATTGTAAGGATTTTAAATAATTTACATACTATTCCCCTCATTAGGTTGGTGTAGGAAGTGTGTTCTGCATACCTTGCTTCCTTTCAGTTGGTATTAGAGCTTGATCACCTTTGATCCTAGTTGTTGGGTAGGGGTCTTTTGAGCTAATCTTCAATTGAGTGGGAGTCTATTTAGAGTATTCTACAATCTTGTTGTAGGAAAAAGATGTCAAGCACATCTAGAAGAATAGAGTTGCAAAAGTTTAATGGCAGCAATTTCAAGTTATGGAAACTTAAAATGGAAGACATGCTTGCTGATAGAGACCTATGGGAAACAATTTCTAGAACAAAACCAATGGCAATGGCATAGGCAGATTGAGATCTTAAAGATCAGAAAGCTAAGGGTCTTGTGAGACTTTGTTTAGCTGATTCTGTCCTATTGAATGTTCATGAAGAGAAGACCGCAAAAGAGTTATGAAAGAAACTTTGTGATGTTTATTAGGCCAAATCCCTAGTAAACAAGTTATTCCTGAGGAAGAAGCTATATTCTCTAAGGATGGAAGATGGAGGATCAGTTGAAGATCACCTGAATGCCTTCAACATGTTAGTTGCACAGTTGACTTCCGTTGGTGTGAAGATGGAGGAGGAGGATCGTTGCATGACCTTTCTTTATTCTTTGCCAGACTTGCGAGACCACCTTGTCATGGCCATTGGGAGTACTACAACCACCTTCAAGATGGATGAAGTGGTGTCTTCCCTGTTATCTAAAGAAATGCAGAGAAAGTCTTTTGAAATGGCTAAGGAGGCTCTTGCGGTTCATGGTAGACCCAAAGAAAAAGGGAAGAAGGAGCACAAGAAAGATGAAAAGGGCAAATCCAAATCCCATGAGAGATCCAAATCTCCTGGAAAGTCCAAGGTAGTGTGTTAGAAATGTGGTAAAACTGGGCATTTCTGAAAGGAGTGCAAGAAGGAAAAGAAGAAAAAGAACACCTCTGATTCAGATTCTGACAAATCACAAGATGATGGTGATGCCTTTATTGCTGCCTTGGCCACCCATGGATTAGAAGATGTATGGCTGATTGACTCTGGTGCTTCTTTCCACATGACCTCACATCGAGGTTGGTTCACAAAGTATGAAGAGTTTGATGGTGGGAAGGTGTACCTGGGTGATGACTCTCACCTAAAGATAGTTGGTTGTGGAAGAGTCTTGATCTAATTCCCTGATGGATGAGTAAGGGGATCAATGGGGCTATGCACATCCTTGGTTTAGCACAAAACCTACTCTTTGCAAGTAAATTAAATGATGCAAGTGTGCAGGTTGTCTTCTTGAGTGGAGGATGCAAGATGACAAGAGGAGCTATGGTGCTTGCTAAGGGTACTCAGAGAGGTACTCTGTTTCAGCTAGATTCATGCATTGCTCAATGCAATAGTTCTTCTATTTTGAAGAAAAGAGCTTCAGATTCTTCATCCTCACCATTAGAATGAGTAGCGAAGAGATGTGTTGCTTCAACTTCTGATGGTAGTGCTTTTTGGGTACCTAAGGGTGCTCATGCTTTGGAAATGAAACTTCTTGCTGAGACGACAATGTTGTGGCATAAGAGACTTGGTCACATTGGTGAGAAGGGTCTTAGAGCCCTGAAAAATAAAAACCTCGTCGAGGGGTTAAATGATTGTAATCTTGAGTTCAACTTTTGTGAACATTGTATATATGGAAAGCAAAACCGTGTTCATTTTTACTCTAGTTCTCACAAGTCTTCTGGTGTTTTGGATCTTATTCATTCTGATGTGTTTGGTCATGTGAATGTTCCTTCGATTTCTAAATCATTATATTTTGTATCATTCATTAATGATTATAATAGAAGGACATGGGTTTATTTTCTCAAAAACAAATCTAAAGTCTTTAGTCAGTTCAAAGAGTTTAAAGATTTTGTAGAGAATTAAACTGGTAAAAAGATTAAGTGTTTGAGAACTAATAACGTTGGTGAGTTTTGTTCTGTAGAGTTTGGTAAGTTCTATAAAGAACATGGGATTGAAATACATAAGATAACTCTTTATACCCCATAGCAAAATGGAGTTGTAGAGAGGATGAACAAAACGTTGATGGAGAGGGCTAGGAGTATGCTTAGTGGTGCTAGCCTCAAACAAAAGTTTTGGGCTGAAGCTGTAGCCACTGCCTGCTACCTAATTAACAAGTCTCCTACTTCAGCGCTTGTTGATATGACATGATGGAGGTGTGGTCTGGTAAGAAGCCTTCATTGAGATATCTTCATGTTTTTGGTTGTGAGGCATATGCACATGTGCCTAAGGAGAAGAGGTCAAATTTGGAGAACAAGACAGTTAAGTGTATCTTCATTGGCGATGGTGTCGGTGTGAAAGGGTACAAGCTTTGGGATCCTGTGGCCGAGAAAGTGTTGTATATAAGAAGTGTTATTTCTAGAGAGGTAACTCCTTCTCCTGTTGGTTTACATCCAGAAGAAAAAGAAAAGAAAGAAGATGTGGTTCAGTTTCCTACTACCCCTAAGAAGACTAAACCAAAAGATCTAGTTGGACCTGATGATGAGGAGAACTCTAGTAGCTCTAAAAGTTTAGAAGAGGAAGAAGAACCTCCACCTAAGCTTTTGAGGAGGTCCACATGAATCAGGTAGCAACCTAAGAGGTTTCGTTATTCATTGCTCGATTCTAGTAATGCTTATGCCTTGATTACTAACACTGATGAGCCTAGAACTGTGATAGAGGCTATGGACATGAAAGATGCAAGTTCCTAGAAGGAGGCCATGGAAGATGAGATGACTTCTTTAGAAAAGAATAAAACTTGGGACTTGGTGCCTTTCCCTGATGGACGGAAACCTATTGGATGCAAATGGGTGTTCAAGAAGAAATTTAGAGTAGATGGTAGTGTTGAGAAGTACAAGGCTAGATTGGTTGTGAAGGGGTATTCTCAAGTGGAGGGAATTGATTATGGTGAGATTATCTCTCCCATTGCAAAGATGACATCTATTAGGTTCATGTTATCTCTTACAGTAGTTTGTAACTTAGAAGTGGAACAAATGGATGTGAAGACAACTTTCCTTCATGGTGACTGTGAGGAAGAAATTTATATGTCATGGCCAAAGCACTACGTGGTGAAAGGTAAAGAAAATTTGGTTTGTAAGTTAAAGAAGTCTTTGTATGGTTTGAAGCAATCTCCTAGGATGTGGTACTTGAATTTTTATGCCTTTGTGTTGTCTATTGGATTTCTGAGATCAAACTCAGATCATTGTGTGTATTACAAGTTTGACAATGATCGCATTCTCATTATTGCATTGTATGTTGAAGATATGTTGTTGATTATGAATGGTAAGAATATGATTTCTGATTTGAAGTCTCAATTGTCAGTACAGTTTGAGATGAAAAACTTAGGGGCAGCCAAGTACATTCTAGGGATGGAGATTAGAAGAGATAGAGCAATTAGAAAACTTTGGTTAAGCCAGAGTAAGTATGTGAAGACCGTGTTGGAGAGATTCAGCATGATAGATTGCAAACCATTGTGTGTTCCTAATTCATTGGGGACAAAGTTATCTATTAATGATTGTCCAAAGTCTCCTTCTGAGATAGAGGATATGAGTAGAGTACCTTATGCTAGTGCAGTTGGCAGCTTGATGTATGCTATGGTCTGTACAAGACCAAACATTGCCCAAGCAGTGGGAATCCTTAGTCAATTTATGGCTAATCCTAGACAGGTACATTGAGATGTAGTGAAGAGAGTGTTTAGATATTTGAGGGGTACTTCTGAGTATTCCTTATGTTATCATGGTTATCCTATAGGACCTCAGTATTCTATGACTACTTGTGGATTTGTGGATTCTGATTGGGCAGGTGACATTGACAGCAGGAAATCCACCAGTGCTTATGTGTTTACTATGTTTGGTGGTGCAATTAGTTGGATGAGTAAGCAACAAACTATGGTTTCTTTGTCCACGACAGAAGCAGAGTACATGGCAGCAACTCATGTTTGTAAGGAAGCCATTTGGCTTAAGAGGTTGTGTTCAAATGTTGGTTTCGATGTAGGAAAGATTACTATCTATTTGTTGTTCTCAAAATCAGCTATGCTCGTTTTTGTAGACAACCCCCACGAAACTTGTCCATTTCGTGATCTACACTCTAAGTTTGCAAATCAAGACAAGATTCCCTTGGTCTCGTGCGAAGTCATTTGACATTCTAAAATCGTCTGCGACATTTCCTTGAATCGGTCTCTCGATATTCGTGAAGATATTTCAAGTCAGAAATTGGTTAAAATGTCAATTTAGGTCATTTTTAGGAGTTAGTAAAATTTTTGAGTCTTGATATGCAATAGCGGCATTTTTTACCACTCCTGCATATCTCTTTTTGACTTGTTTTATTACATATGTGATAGTGGCATTTTTTGCCGCTCTTGCATGTGTTTTTCATTAAACATGTAAAGGCGGTGAATTTTACTGCCATTACATATGACTCCATTTTTCTCACATGGTCGGCAGATTTTGCTGCCGTCTCACGTGTGTTGACACTCGTGCAAAAGCAGTCAATTTTACCGCTCGAGCGAGATCCTTTGGATCTTCAACACCGAGTGCCATTAATGGCCACTCGTGCCATCCATTTAATGTCTATTTTTGGGTCTTAAATACTTATTTGATCATTCTTTTTATCATTTCCTCCTACCTAGCTGGTCTCTAAGCCTTCCCTCATGCCATTCGATCACGTTGATTGGGAGCTCAGTCGAATTCGTCGACATCAAGGTTAGGGTTTTTAGTCGATGCTACGGGTAAGCTTCTCATTTTTTTATGTTCCCCTTCCTCTCGTTTTGTTTGATATGTGTATCTTTTGGATTTTGTTTTGTTAGAGTTTTGTTATGTTTTGTTCTTTGTTGTTTGTTGTTTTTGTGATTATTTTCTACTTGTTGTGTGAGTCTGTTTGTTGTGTTGGATTTGTTTTCAAACCAGACCAATCGTGCCCTAGGTTATTACCTTATGGAGGTTGGTGGTTTCACCACTCAAACCCTTAAACGTTTGTCATATACCAAGAGGTGTGAGGTGCCCAAAATCGCCGCCCTAACTCAAACAATCTCAATTCCCACCATTGTGCACTGTCAGCCATTTTCGCCAATCGAACTCTGAGAAGACTTCAAGTCCAACCCCACATGCATTGTCGGTGAAATTCGCCGCAGGTGTATGACTTCACAGATTTTTGTATGGTGTATGGGCGGCAAATTTTGCTGCCCTTACACGAAGATCTTCCAGTTCCTACCACATGTGAAAGCGGTAATTTTTGCCGCTTTGACATCAAGTCTACAAAATCTTGACTACCTGGAGCGTCGATAGATTTCACCACTCGGACACTACCTTATGAAATGTCTCACATGCAATACCAGCAAAAAATGTCGCTTCAACACCAACTTTGCAAATCCCTTCCTACCTACATCAACGGCAAAATTTGCCGCTCCCACACAATGATTTTTCTAGATACATGCAGTGGCGGTGAATTTTGCCGCAAATGCAAATACAAAAAACCCTCATATGCAAGAGTGGCAAATTTTGCCGCTCATGCAAAAACTATCCCAAATTTTTTGAACTCTGGGAAATTTCCTGTTTTGATTTTCTGAGCCCACTTTTCCTCTGATTTTTGGCTAGCTCGCACTATAGCCCTTTTTCAAGCGCGTTCCCATAGTCGTGATCATCAACATGCAATTTTCCTAGATTGCCAGTATTTTCCCTAATTGCATGATCATGACTTTTTGTTGCAGTTTCTTCTATGGAGCTTCGTTCTACATCAAATTTCTTCTTGGTGAAAGCTCATCCAAATGACTGAGCTGTCTCCGAAGAAATCAAAAGAGATGAAGTACAAATATCAAGGTGTTTTCCCAATCACCTTAGTCCATTCTAATGTTGATGACATTAGAGATATGGAGATCAGCCATGTTGATATGGCTGAGTTTGTAGAGAGGACCAAGTCTAACAACCCCAGTGCTATGATGAAGAAGATAGTGGAAAGTAATATTCATCTAGTGTCATCCTTCCCAGTGGCAGCTCACAACACAGAATTTGTTCTTCAGTGTGCCCATTTCTATAACAAAGATATTAGAGCTGTGGTGGACGCCAGTGGTAATGTGATAATCAGGTTGGATCCTGAGTTTATTGATAAGGTGTTCATGTGCCCTCCTACTACAGAAGTGTTGAAGCTTGACTTTGTTGAAGCTCAGAAGGAATATGACAAGAATCCAGAGAAAGCAAAGAAAGTGATCAACAACAAATGGTTGAAGACTACAAGGTCAAATTTGTCGAGGTGGCCACGTAGTTTCCCTCGAAGTGATTTTGTAGAGGAAGTTGGTGACCTGATTACTCTCCTCAGCAGGATAAGAGGTTTGTCTTCCTCTTCACAGTTTCATGAATGGATGTATCCTTTCATTAAGGTCATACTCTAGGGTAAGCAAACCATTTTCTGGGGAGAACAAATTAGTAATGCTTTACATGAGCAGCTGACGAAGGTATCCACTACCTCCAAGTTCTACATGACTTCATATCTGGTATACATTGCAGCCTCTATGAGAATCTTTCCAGGATTAACGTCAGAAGGGGATAGAAGGGTAGTTCCTGTATACCAATATTATTCCCAGTTGACATTGAAAGGCTCAATTCATCATTTCAGAAGAGTGAATGATGCATTCTTTGCTGTATTCTTATGTCTTTTTGATCCCCAACTGGAACAAAGAAGAATTTCAGATGAGGCATGGACAGTGGTAAATGACTTCAGGTGTATGTTTTTGCAATTTCCTTCTTTTTCATACTTAAGGGTTGGCTTTTTCCAAGGTTACCCTTATATGCTTCCAAGATTCCCTTCAGACAAACTGGTCTTAATGGAGTTTTGCAGACAAATGATTGTCGTGCATAACAAACAAATGGAACTTAAGAAGCCTAGTTTCAGATTCCCAGTGGAGATCGGCAGATATTTAGTATTGACTACCACAAAGGCAAGGGCCATGGAGACAGAGATGCAGCTAGTCACCATGAAGCAATTTAAAAGGAGACCGAAGTTTGACTACAGGGGGGTGAAGGATAAAATTAGAAGGAAAACTCAATTTCATGAACCCATGGTAGAAGATGTTTGGGTAGATTTGAGGACAGAGGAAGATATTAGGAAGCTTGACTACAGTAGGTTGTCCCTGGAACAGATTGAATATCTGGGACTTGCTGATATACCAGAGGATCTTGTGGATGATGGGGAATTGGTTGATGCCAGATATGATGCAGAGCAGATTGCTAGTACTCCTCTTCCTCCAATCCAATGGTCCCAAAAGGAGTTGACTTCACTGAGGAAGAGATTTGAGCCCATATTGGCTAACACCAATAACTGGCTGGTGGATAAAGGAATTATTCTGAAAGAATTCCTCACTGGGTCAGAAACTAAAGTTCAAGAGCAAACTGGTAAAAAGGTGGAAAATAGAACGAAGAACAAGAGTGATGTTCCCTCATCCTCTAAAACACACAAGCCTAAGATCAGATTTGTGACGAAGAAATCAAAAGTTGTGGAGGAAGAACTTGAAATGAAAGATATGGAAGTTGAGGAGCCAACTACTGAAGAGCCAGCCACAGAAGAGATGGATGTTAAAGATAGGACTACAGATCAACAAGACAAGGAGGCCTTGTCTCCACAGGAAAATACACAACAAGAAATGGGAGTGTCATCTCCATTGCCTAACACACCTGTTGCAAGCCCTATGTCTGTTTCCCCTACTGATATTCCCTCTTCTGAATCTCCCTCTCCTTCTAAAATAATTTTTGATAATCCTCAACCCATGGTAGAAGATCTTCTCCGTTCTTCAGGGTCTATTCCTAGTTTGTCTTCTTCGTCTTTTGATATTGGGGATGCATCCATTTTTGATCATTTTGTAATGAATACTGAGCAAGTCTCTAGTACAAATGTAATAGGTGTGGTTTTTACTAACACCCCGCCTATTGTTTCTACTATCAGTACAAGCACAGTTCTGAGAACACCAGCAGTAGGAATGGATCCCAATGTGAGTACTTCTCTGCTCCCACCTTGGTTATCAACTTACACGCCAAAGAGGAAAAAGCAAGTCATCTCCCCAGATGACTTTGATTTCACTAAGCTAGTACTTGCAAAGCCTAAGGCCCCAAAGAAACCAAAGATTCTTTCCAGAGTACTTGAAGACAAGGGGCACAAATTTCTGGAGATAGCAAAACCTCCACAGGATGCAACTATTGAAGGTTTTGATATGAATGACTACTCTATTTCTAGAGTTGAATTGGGCAAAATAACCCATGAAAGCACCAAAAATGATATGCAGTCAGCCATGGACATCCTGATCCAGAAGTTTAACAGGGAAAAAGAAATGAAGGATCACTACAAGGCAATGGTAGAACAACTAACTGCGGTGGTAAGGAAAATTACTTTGAACTCAGAAGAAGTCACTCCAGAAGTCATTTCTGTAGAAGACCCCATCATTCTGAAAGCGGAAAGGACTCATCTCAAAGGGAAAGTACTTGAAGAGTATTTAGACAGGATGCGTGCACAAGGAATCTCTTTGCTCACAGATGTATCTGAGAAGACAGATAAAATAAATAAGAGCAGAACTTAATGACCTCATTGATACTATTTCTCAAGATATTGAACACACAGAGAATACTCATGATAAATGGGTAGAGATGAGGAAATTGAAAATAAACACCCTAATATCAATTGGCACCATCACTAATAGGAATTCTTATACAGAAACAAAGGAGGCTTTGATGTACAGGAGTAGTATGCTTAGAAATTTGATCAAAGATCTTGAAGCTGCAAAGGAAATCAGTGAACAAAATGATGTCAACCTTTTGCATAAGTTGGAGGAGTTGCCTTGTAAGATGGTATCACAGGACAACCAATTTCTTTTAGCAGAAGAAATGGTTCAGGAATTTGAAGACATGTTCCAGAAAGAATTCGAAGATAAAACATTTTCAATGACTTCTGTGGACAATATTTTAGACAACCAGTTAACTTTGGATAATCTGAAAACCAAGTTAACTGGTCATGCAAAATCAATCACTACAGTGAGGGATGCCATAGTGAGAGCCAAGATGATATTCAGGAACACATTCAACCCAGATAGCATTGAGATGCAAGTGGCTTTCACTATGTATGATCATCACATGAGGAAAAGTGGTGACACAAATTGAAGCAGTTTTTCCTTAGTTTATTTTCCATTTTTTCTGATGTACTTTCAAAACAATTTTGGACATTTTTACATGTACATTTTTCATATGTAATTACATGTAAAAATATAGGAAGTCTCAAGTCAATAAGGACTCCTATTTTTGAATAAGTCAAAGTAGTTAGGTTTTTCCTAAATTTTCTCAAGGCCTCTCCCTATAAATAAAGAGGGCCTCTTTTGTAAATTTTATCTTTTATCTATTGTAGCAAAACTCTGCCGAATTGAGAAGCAAGTTGAGACTTTGTGCTTATTTGTGTAAATCAATTTTCAGATATTTATCAATACAAGAGAGCAAGTTGAATTCCAATCTTTGTCTTGGAGTGATTTGTTTTATGTTAGAATTGTTCTTATGTCTTTGCTATCATATTATCTTTGATAAGTAATTGAAGTGTAAGGGTTTATTTCAAGTGATTAAGGAGTATTCTAAATCTGATTTTAATAGAGTTTGAGCTATAAAATAATTTGTGAGAATTGTGTTGTATTCGTGAATGAGAAATAGCTTGAGGACTTTGTGCTGCAAGTTGTTATCTTTAATCTATTTATCTCATTTTGGCGTATAGTGAAGACTTTGGGCTGCACTCTACTCCGAATCATTTTATTTTCCGTTGGTGAACAAAGTAACGGAAGACTTTGTGTTTCCGTAGATTTTGTGGTACTTCATAGTTCTTGGCATTATATCAGTTTTGTTGAAATCATAATATATTGAAAACATCATTTCTGAAAAAAGAGAAATGGATGGAATGATCTCACCCCCCAAGGTAGTTTTTAGTTTATAATAAAGTTGTAATAATTGATAGGGAACCTCCCCTTGCTGAGAGGAGAGATTTATCTCATTGTACTGTGGTTGATATACCCATTTTGTCTTCAGTTAGTTGAAGACAAAATATTCACCCAACACTATTGTGATAGTCAGAGTGTGATTTGCTTAGGAAATAATCCTACTTTCCATGCCAGAACAAAGCACATTGATGTTCAGTATCATTTTGTTCGTGATATGGTAGAAGATGGGAAGGTGATATTGGAGAAGGCTGACACTTTGAAGAATCTTGTAAATGCATTGACAAAACATGTGGGCACAGATAAATTCAAATGGTGTTCAGAGTCTATCGGCCTCTTGGCCCCTAGTAGTTAAACCTTGTCATTCTATTGGCTCTTGCAAGGTGTTTGACAAGTGGGAGAATGTTGGGAATTAAGATGTCTCAACCTTGCAATTCATACCATTGGTTATTTGATTATTTATTTATTTATTTGCTTAATTTTGTATTTACTTGTACATTCAATTTTGGCATTTAGTTTGAGGTGGCATTGTGACATGTCATCTTATTTGGAATATGCTTTGAATGGTCAAGTCAAACACATGTGGATTTGGGCATCCCATTTGAGGTGGAAATGATATGCCATGTGTCAACATCTTGGATTATGACGGAGGAGTTATTTTGTATGACAGAATCTATGACGCGTAAGAGCCAAGTATAGAGATTCCTATGACAAGTGAAGACAAGTGTCGTAAAGTATCTTTGCATGAGAGAAAGGCATCTTTGGGTGCCCAAAATGGGTTATGACATGTTGTAAGAGGAATATGCTATTTTTAGTCGTGTATGACGGATTCTCTTACAACATTAAGTGTTGTCATGTTGCAGATTTTTATGATAGTTGTAAGATGCATAAGAGCATCTGTCATTACCTATTTTTAGCCTTGGAGTGCTCCACCTTGGGAAGTCAAATCTACCATGTATGACAGATTTAAGAGAGGTGAAAACATGTTGGACAAGTGTCCTTTGAGTGTGTAAATGGCCATGTGGCCAAGATGGACAGCCATCTCTTGAGGCTTCTCAATTTTACCTTGTAACTCTATATAATGTAGTGTTTGGAGTTGTAGTTTGCATAGTGTTTGTACAGGTGTTGTTATGCTGCCGGAATCACTCTAGTAACGACATTTGTAAACTCCTAAAATAACTTGCATTGCAAGTGTATTGTAATGCTTTACATAGTTATTAATACATTGTGCAGGTTTTGGAGTGTGGGGTTTTTACCTGAAAAAGTTTTCCCCATGATATATTTTGTGTCAATCTCTTTCTATGTGTTGTGTTGTTGCTGTAATCTTTATGTTATGTGTTTAACATTGCTGCAATTGTAAGGATTTTAAAGAATTTGCATACTATGCCCCTCATTAGGTTGGTGTAGGAAGTGTGTTCCGCATACCTTGCTTCCTTTCAATACGTATGTTTTTTTTGAATATGTATTCTCTGAAACCTTGGGGATTGTGATTTAATTTGAAAGTTCTATTACATAGTATTTATAGTATTACTATCAATATTTTAGAATAATTTTGACATATGTGTATCAAATATGATACATCAAAATTTATGGATATTTTATGATAAATGTAAAGTATTATGCAATCTTGAAACTTACACTATAGAGCATGAAATGTGTGAACAATTTGAACTAGTAATCCAACAATTAGTCATTGTGAACAACTACTCAAGCTTTATGATAATAATTATGGTTTCTATTTTAATCTATGTATTGAATACCAATAAGAGTCTTCTTGTATTCATGATTAAATGAGGGTCTTGTAGTAGTCTTATAATAAAACTTGGCTAGCTTTCACATACATAAGTTTGAACTTAACAATGGTATTTGAATCTTTAATGAATATTTAGGGATGGAATCACATGTCATGGAATCTTTGTATATTTGGTATTCCAATGGATCTCCTAACAAGATAGCCTATCATGTGATTTGTTCATGACACATTGGAGGAATACTATCAACAATGAATATCATGGCATTTTACTAGTGTAGTCATTATCAATAGTTTAATAAGTTGTCAAGGAAACCCTTCCATAGGCACAATATTTTTTTAGGCTCTGATACCAAATGTAACACTACTTTTCCCTAGAGTTAATTAACTACTTGCAATGGATTTTATTATAGTTAATTTTAGAGTTAAGATAATTTTGGATTATGAAAAGATATTAAAATAGACATAAATAGGAAATGTAAATTACATGTTCTAATTTAATAAGATCTCTAAAGTAAATCATTAACAAGATTTAAGTAATCACATCATCACATATATATATATATATATAATAATCCCAATATCTTTTATTATTAATAATTTTAGTACTTATCTAAATCACTGAGATGTTGTTATATGACACTCAGAGGAATGATCGTAGGTCCCGACTATTCCCGGCAAAGAGCACCCCTGGAGGAACCAATTCTTACACAGAACCAACCATGCCTTATGGCAAAAACAAACATAGCCCTGGCCAGGACACTCCCAGGTGTACGATGTACCCTAAGTTGGACACACTTTGTGTGCCCCTTCTTCAAATGCTCAGTGCCTAGCCAAAGATCCTAATCCTCCCTCATTTGTGTCCTTTGATTCCTGTATACTTTTTTCTATATTTTTCTCTATCAAATCTATAATCCTTCTCTTTTTTGATTTCTTGCCTTTCTTTCCTTATCTCCCTTGAGTGTTCTCCATGCCCATTTCAAGTCTCACACAAATACCTTATATAACCTTTTAAAGGTGATTTCTAAACCATCACACCTTTTCACAAAGGTTGTCATTAATAATGGTTTAATAAACATAATAACTCATCCCTTTTAAAAGGGTTTTTTCTTTAATATTATTTATTTATCTCCCTTTTTACCAAAGGATCATAATATCCTTTATTTTCCATCTCCCTTTTAATTATAAAGGGTAAACAAAATTTATCATCTTATAATTTTAGAGGAATATTCATAAATATCTTTATTTTCCATTTTGGAGAAAAAGTCACATAACAATGATGATCCGCTTTCTTCTATAGAAATGGCAGCCATTTGTGATAAAGGTTGTAAAATATCATTTCAATCTAATGGTTCATCTTCTTCTAATGCATACATATTGGTTATGATGATGTCCCTTTAGATTTCAACCCCCATTGGCTTATTGAAACAAAGATTGACCCTCCTCACCATGATCAAAAGTATGATCCTTCTACTTCTTCTTCAACATATAATCACACTTCTAAAATGAACAAATCTAGTCATATGACCTCTCCTCTTCCTTCGGACTTGGAGATACGTTATGGGCGTGGATTTAAAACTCTTTCTAAACATGGATACAATGGAAATGGGTTAGGATGCAAAGAATAAGGCATTAAGGAATCAATGCCACACTTGTCTATAGTAGGCATAGGTTTCCAACCTTCTCATACATTCTCTCCACCATGTTCACAACAAAAAGGATTACTTCATACTCCACCTATATCTTCTATTATATCTCAACAAGAGTGCATTTTATCAACTCTACTCAAAGACCACTTAATCACTCTCCCTAATCCATCACGTAAAAAGTTTCAACAAAATAATCAATCATCAATTCATCATTTTGCATATCATCGAGTGCTTGGCCATTCCACTAATAGATGCCAAGCCTTGCGTGAAAACATTAAACACATTTGAGCCACTTTGATATAATATTATATGGTTTAATCTATGTGACTCCTTGTTGCAATGCTCGGTGTCATACCATGACTACACAAGCCATTGTGTATCATGCCTACAAGCATCTCCTTGGTTTGCTCATCCTAGGGGCAACCCCTTGTGGTGATGTAGCTTTTGAAAACACATATCATTTGGGCATGTGATTTTAGAAAGTTATCGTGCCTATTTTATAATTCTTTCTTATTCTACCTTAAAGGCAATTACTCCCTGAAGGAGTAAGCAATTGCTTTAAGGTGGGGGCATGTATAATGATATTTACTTTGTTATACACCATGCAACTAGTCTCATTTGATTATATTTGAAGCATCTTGCCAAAGATAGACATTTCTCTTGGAAAGTACTTGGAGGCAAGATCTTGAGTCTATCTTGCTTTCCATGGTTGAAGTATTTTATGTTTGGGAGAAGGGTTATGACACCAACTTGATTTTGGTTGGAGTACATTTGGGTATGGTTGTAACGCCTTCTTATTCTACAAGACTTTGTATAAATCCTCTTGTAAGAGGTGGATTGTGTATTCCCTTGAGTGGAAACACTTCTCTAGATGTGGATTGTGGATTGTTTGTATGATGTGTTGTATCCTCTTATTGTTTCTCATTTCTAACTAAACCCTTCTTAGCATTCTTCTTATTGCATCTTGAGAAATGATGCAATGTGATGGAGACAACCTTTTAGATTGAGGTCTCTTTTGTCATGCTCAATCAAGGTCTTTCATTATTTACTTTTGCTTTATGGATGTTGTATGATTCATGTATTCTCCTTGAGTGCTTCACATGTATTCCATGTGTGTTTCATGTGTATTCTATATATACTTTGTGTATGGCATGTATACTGTTGGTATTTATTTCTGAATCAACAGAGGGTTTGCCAATTCTAATGCACAGGCAGATTCAACTAACGAATATAGGAGGTTGCATGAGCTGCCTCCCCTTCACTTCTAGTTCTACCGCACCAAGGGGGGTATCCCTATAGCTAAATATTTAACACTTTGACTCACCCAATGACATGAAGATTTAGCTTTGTGATAATAGGCAAAATACTCTCATGTATGGACCAAGATTTGAATGACAAATCACAAGTTTAGCAACACTCTTAGACATGTGTGTCTGGTTATGGATGAGAGTATGCAGGGGGTTCCTAATCCTACTCCTACAACTAACAGGTTGAAATTATGGAATGGTTTGAAATTATGGTTTGGATGCAAGACAAGGGTTTTGGATCATAACTACTTCACAAGAACAAACCGGTGCCTATCTCAGGGCAAGGAGTCAACTAGACATATACATAAGAATAGCTTGCAACTGTCATTCAAGTTTTAAGGGGTTAGGACTGGTGTTTGCCTTACAAATACCACCCAAGGATAAGTATTCAACTGTCTCTACTTACAAATATCCCAGTTGACATACAATCTTCTCCATACTTAACCTAAAATGATTTAATCCACTCCTTGAATGGAAGTTAGAGATTAGGCATGTGATACAGAAATCTATACCCAAGAATATGAGAAACCCTTAGCAACCAGATTCAAAAGAAGAAAATTGCATGCAACAAATGGAGACAAACAGATAAATACATGCAACAATGCATTTTCCATATACAATGACAAGAAACTGAACATATGTGCAAGATACACTCAGATGCAACTCATAAACTCCACAGAGATACAACAAATAGGAATGCTCTGTATTTCATTATTTTTCCCCTAAAATTGCCCAAGTCTTCAACAACAAAAAAAGTGACACAGTTTGGCTTTTATACCAAGACTATGTACCCAGCAAAAATAATTACAAGGCAAAACAAAAATCTGCCAGATACAATGCATGAGAAATGGCGCTCAGAAATAGTAAATGCAGTAGAGAGACAAAGAGGAATGAGCAGGTGAACTCAGGATTTGCACCACCGCCCAAGGATTTTCTTCATCAATCGGGTGGTTGACCTGTCAATTCCATCGATCATCCTCTGTAAGTCCGCCATTAATGCTCATCTACCCACATCCATTGCAGTTCCGCTTGTCTATGAAGCTTTTCCTGCTCAAATTGGTGTAGACACACAGAAAGTCCTTCCTCACGGGTTCAAAACATGGTCGTTGATCTACTCCCATCGCTGAAATCGACGGCCCCAAACACGCCCTAAAAATTGCCAACAGTCAGATCGTGCCATGTAGGCACCTCATGTTTTTATCGCCAGCCTTCTTCCCTCTCATTTTTTCCTTTGTCGCCCAGAGCACATACATTCGTCTTTGTATATGCAAGAGCATATACAACTGCCCCCATTAGCTTTTTAAAACCATTGTATATGCATTCAACATATACATGTGACTGTTTCAGGACACGTGGCGGTCATTGGTTGGTCCTCTGTCGCCATGCATTTTCCTCCATTAGCCATCAGAATAACTCTCGAGGCATCCGTCGATGATAACTGTCCCACTGATGACCCAATGCATATGCCCTTGCATATCGGGCCTTGTACATTTCTTCTTTGTATATTTTTCTTGCACATTCGATTGTATATTTGGAATATACAATCCCAAACATACAAAGGAAGATTTCAAAATATTTCTCAAATACTATTAATTCTTTGGCCGTGTCCACCTTGTACCTATCCATTTGCATACTTCCTCTGATGCATGTGCAATCCGCGGGCCCCACCAAATGTATATTCTACTGCTTTGTATATTGTCGAATGTACAAGACCCCCTGCATTTTTTCATTGTATGTGCTGGCAATGAACCCTTGCACTGTTCACTTTGCATGTCGCGGGCCCCACCAAATGTACATTGACCCTTGTATCCTTTGCTCGCATGTGACCATTGTATATCCGAACATACATTCACCCCTGCATACAAACAACGAATCTTTCTTGGAATATGCCTGCAATGTATCTTTTCTCTTGTACATAGCCATTGTATGTCTGAACATAAAAACCAAATATACATGCAACCCGATATACAAATAGGGAATATTCCTGAGAATCTGCAAAAGATCCCCCTTTGTATATGCACTATCCTAAGCCTGATATGCATTCAGAAATGCATCTAACTGATTTTTTCAAAGGGTGATAGAGATTTCTGACCCGCCAATGCATATTTTGACCTGCATGCATATACAAACAGCCTTGTATATACAAGGATACATGCACCTTAACTGATTTTTACATTTTTTACTACTGCAGAGGCCAAAAGACACAGAATTTTTGGATTTTTAAATTTTATGAAGGTGCCCGCAGATTTAAGCACTAACATATACTTTGTGTATTGCATGTATACTTTGTGTATTATGTGTATGCATTGTGATTGCTCAAGTGTTTATCTTGTCTTGTGTTTTCTAAATGCTTCATATATATAGAAATGATGCCTTATGACTTATATGTATGCAATTCTTCTAGTTTCATAGAATCCTAATCTTGGGGGCTTGCACAACTCCCAATTTGGTGACATTTTATGACCCCTATGTTTGTTGTGATTGAAATATGTCCTCTTCATACTTTAGTGTGAGTATGAGCATAATCTCATACCCACACTAAAGTGGAGGCTAAATGTTATGGAGTAAAATGGACACCCTTGCCATTTTACACCTAGTTTAGCACCCGGGGGGCCTAAAACAATTAATTCTTAATCTTGATGCATAAAACCTGAAATATGACTTTATAATGGGATTAAACACACTTAATTGATCTCATCCCAGAGTTTTGGGGGCTAAAAGACAAGAGCACCCAGCACCTTGTCCCTCTTTTAGCTCGGGGATAAATTAAGGTCACGTCAGCTTAGGACATCTCTAATGTTCATTCATGTCGGCCTCACATGGTTTAATTCCCTGACAATCAATGGGAATGCATATATAAGCAAGTTAGTTTATTCATTTGAACATATGATCTCTCTAAGCACTCTAGCACTCCCTCTGTCATGCTCTTTATTCTTCTCTAAAACTCTCTATGGTGAATTATTGTTGTTGCACTAACTTTTTACAGGTCTTGTGAAAATCTTTCTACTTCTTTGGGGCTACACCAACTTCTTGAGTCAAGTTGTGACACCACATCAAGCAACCTAGGGTTTCCATGCTCATGGTAGCATTTGGAAGAATCAGACAACAACAGGTGACAGGAAGTAGGAAGGTATGCAGGCGAAGATACCCAAATCAAAACATTCTTCAAAACCCTAATCTAGGTCTAGGGTGCCTAGTGCCCCTATCCCCCTTGTTTGGATGACCAAAACCTTTTGGAATTAGGTTCTCACAGCTCTATTCAGCTCATCCCTACCAAAGCTTTCTGGGTTTTTTATGGTTTCAGGTCTATAACTCCTATTTTCTCTATTTTGGCCCTAGAAACCCTAGATTTGGTAATTAGTCATAAGATCTCTCTCCTTGGCAATAAAGGGACCAATAAAGAGACCTCTCATCTCTCCTTTGAGGATTGTAGCTAAGTGTTGAGTCTTATTTATTTCATGTTCCAATGTTATGTGGAGAAAGATTGATTTAGGGTGATGTATATGTTAGCCTAGGTCTCTTTTTCCTACATAACAACATAGTTTTCCAAGGGTGATAAAATTCCCAATAACTAAGTTGTAGCATGATCTAGCCAAGCAACCCATAATATGATAGAATATGGTGAATTCGTTCATAGTTGTTCCAACAATGGGAGGTTTTAAACACAATTCATGCAAATAATATACCCTTCAACTTTGGAAGTATTTTTTGAGATTTAGAAAAATTATGTACATAAGCTTATTTTGTATAATAGTGTTTTCTATCTTATAAGGAAATACTTTATAAATATCACAATTATTTAAATAGGTAGATATCTATAAATTGAAGTTAGTTGACCCTACACCACATATAGCGAATGAAATATTTGGTTGTCTATTGCTTTCATCATTAACAACTTCTATGGGCTACTTGACTCAACTAGTTAAGGTTGTAGATGTAAGGAAGCTAAGGTAGCGGAACAACTTCCTACACTAATCTTGAGAGGAGGGTTATGTAAAACTTTTCAGATCTTTACAAGACTTATATAAGTTATACAAAAATAAACATAAATAGCAATCATACCACAACACAATGATTTACGTGGGGAAAACCCTGTCGGGAGAAAAACCCCACATTCTAAAAGTTGCCCAATATATTATTTAGAAATCAAAAAGATTACAATATGCTTGCAGAGAAAGCTTTCACAGGAGTATCACCTACCAGAGATCTAGAGGCAACTCAACAAGACTCTCATGCACACAACCTCCATCTCAAGCACCTAATATTTAGGAGATACGATACATAAAACTGTCAAGCGGTAATTACAAACCATGAGCTAAAACCACCCAAAAAGGTGGTGCCCAAATTATATCTAATAAAATATTCCCTATGATGTGTCAAAACACACACCAACACATGTAACTCCCCCTTACAACTCTTTTTTGTGTTCAACACATTTTTACATTTTCTAATATGGGAGACCCAACTTCCAGAGGTGGTAAATTTTGATATGGGAAGTAGATTGACGAATCGTTTGATGCATTGCAAATCTCATGAATAGATATATGTACATATAACTTGGTTATTTACAAAAACTTTTGGGGCTAAAAATAACCTCTAGATGTCTCAAATTGACTTGGAAACTTTTTTGAGTATTTCAAAAATTGGAAACTTTAATAACTTGACATCTTGACATGACCTTAGGTCAAAACTCACCCAAAATGTTTATTTGGCAATTCCATATCTTTGGGGAAAATTTTGGTCCCATACGTGCTCAAATGCAATCTTACTATAAATAGTAACCTTTTGCAATTGAAAGGTTGAGACACCTTTCCTAACAATAGATAATCAGTTAGTACAAAATATTTTCATTTCAATTAAAAATAATATAAATTATATAATGTAATAGAGTAGTATTTTTTAAAGATTGATTAAAATTATGTACCACCTTACACCCCTTACTTTAGAGATGAAAGTCTTGCCCAAAGTGTATTCTATCTCACCCAATGAAGGTACAAGTGTGACCTCTTCTCCTCCATGTGACTGCAATGCACCAAAGGATATGACAGTCGAAGGTCTTATCTAGGATAAACAAGGATCCTAGGGGTGTCCTAATATACATGAGGTATGGGGGATGAATCCATGAATGGGGGTGTCCCTATCCAACCAAGTGCCAACTAACACAAGTCTCAAGAGATTGAGGGTCTTGGGGTCTATACAAGGTGGGAGAGAGTCCTTCCTTTGAAGTGAGTCTTTCGATTCTCACAATGCTTATATACCACACCGGAACACATGGTTGAGGTCATACCCTTAGGGATGAATTCCAAGACAGGCCACCTACTGGGAAGGATTCGAGATGCTTTTGGTCACCCAAGATTGCATGAAGTGCAAGGGGAATGCATACATATAAAAAATCCTAGGATTAAAAAAGTAAAGATTGGATCAAATTGAGGTTTTTGATCTCCAAGATCTCAAACAAAGCATACAAAGTTATTTTTAAACACCAAATAAAATGTGCCTAACTTAGTGATAAAAATGATTTTCTTGGACAAACGGGGCTGTACACAGGCATTAGTAGTTTTTTTTATTCCTTGGATTACCGTGAGATGCTGCAAAACAAAGATTAGTCCAAACAAATTCAAACAACCTAACAAATGCTAAAAAACATAATCTGAGCATTGAAATAGATAGTCTCAACACTGACAGAGCCAGGCGCTAAGACAGATAGTTTGGGCATTGAGACCTAGAGGTTAGGCACTAAACAAGAAAAAGAAAGTGTTGAAATAAAAGTTGTTATACCTTCTAGTGTAGGAGCTAAAACAAACTGGTTGGGCACTGTTGTAGCTATTCTAGGAATTGATGCGGCAGGGACAGTATGAGGGCTTGCAATTTGATAATTTCCTACACAATCAGAGAACTAACAAACCCAAATTTGTTGTTAAGGGGGTCGGTAAGCCATAAAATCTGCAAAGTTAGTGATTAGCCCTTAAAAAGATGAAAATACAAGTGCATATAATACCCAAAAACTAGGTGATGATCTGTCCAAGTGCTAAAGCCTGTGTGTTCAACACTGAAACATGTTGGGCAACATAATAAATTGTATTTTTGCAACTTCCTGTAAAATAGAGAGCTAATACCTACCAAGTTTTTGTTAGAGAGGTTAGTGATCATATAAAAATCCAACAAGCTCACAAGCATGCAAGAACTGATGAAATGATAAAATTTCACCTCCCTAAGACCAAGCACTGAAGCAAATTGACTAGGCAATGATACAAGTTTACTGAGCACTGAATGGCAGAATTCAAGCACTGAAAGAGCTTCTCAACACTATTCTACTAAATTTTGGCTTTGATCTGACCTGCACACATAGAAACAAGCCAAAATCCAACACAAATTGATAGCTAAGGTGGTGGGGGTCCCACCGAGCATGCCAAAAATGTCAACAAGAAAGAGTGAATCACCTAGAACAAGCTAAAACAAGCCTAACCTATCCAATTCACCAATTCAAGAAACCTCTAGTTTAGACTAAATATAAATGCACAATTGAACATATTTGGACTCTATCTATATGCATTCCTATTGATATGTCCTAATGATAATATGCTAAGCTATGTGATGTGCTAAATTAGCTATGTGAGTGTTCAAAAAGTGACAAAATTTCATTACAATCTAAGTGCTTGTTGGAAATGGAAGGAAGAGGCTTGATTTATAGATTTTTAGAGGTGAGGATAGAGGGCTAGGATTGAATTAAAGGGTCAAGGGCTCAAATTGCTTGAGGATACTTAAGAAAGGAGAATTGGACAAGTGTCATGAGGAGGTTGGATGATGGAAATGCTCCAAGATTCAAGGGAAGATCAATGGAAGAAATTGAAGGGTTGAATGGATAGATCTCTAGGATTGGTGTTGCAAGGTGTGCACCCTTGGTCTCCTGTGTTATGCAGCATAGCACTTAGGTTTGTGACAAGGATTAGCTGCCTCTCATGGATTCATTAACTCTGGAAGTTGTATTGGGCATTAATAGGTTGATATTTTGGTGCAACGACAACCGTCTTGCTAATAATTGGTATCAGAGCCTGGGTCATAGGGTCGAACCCCTCACTTGCGCTAGGGGGATTTTTACAAGGTGTGCACCCTTGGTCTCCTTGTGCTGTGTAGCACAGTGCTTGGGTTCATGACAAGGCTTAACTGCCTCTCATGGATTCATTAACTCTGGTGGTTGTATTAGACATTAATAGGTCGATCTTTTGGTGCAACGACAATTGTCTTTCTAATAATTGGGTAGGTGTATGACATATAAGGCTTCATTTATGAAAACGTATGGTTTGGATTTTGTGAAGAATTTAAAATTAGGAGAGGACAAGTGGAATTTAAAATTTTATGAATAGTGGATGAATAGTACCACATGGAATTTAAAATCCCATGAATAGTGACACTTAGAGTGGAAGAAAAGGAAATGGGACAAATGTACACTTTTTGGAAAATTTACCTATGCTTCCAAAGTACCATTTGTCATGTACATGCATGTAAATTGAATGACAAGTGGACTTCTAGAAACATGGGGAGATGTAATTGTGAGTTAATTGTAATTAACTCATGTGCACATGATTAAGAGGAAAATAACGATGATTACTAAAAGTAATCAGAAGTGGACAAAATAGGGAATTAAATAAATAGGGATAGTTATTTAATTTTTTGGGGGTGCATAAGAACTATAGTGGTCAAAAATATTTAATTTTTTACTATAGTAGAAGAAATTGATTTTTTAGTGATGGGGGAAAGATAGGAAAATATTAATTAAATAATTACAAATTATTAATTAATGTGTGTATTAGGTGAAATGGTGTGAATTGTCGGGTTTAGGATGTAGAGGATAGATGAAGGTGGTTGTGACCATTGGCAAGTGTCTACAGTATGAATGTAAGTGAATTGTTTGACAAAATATCTCATGAAATATGTACCTATAATAGAGGTATGGAGTTTGTTTGACCAAATGTCTCAAAGAAAGTTCAAGTGTAAGGAGGCATATGAGTTATTGGATGAAACACCTTCAAGAATAGTGGCCATGTGAAATACCATGAAGGTGAGATAAACATGCGATGGATTTGTAGAAATGACTTTAGAACCATTTCAAAAACTCAAACCAATTTAATGACTTCCTAGACCTTTCTAATGGTACAAATAAGTTAGTCTCATCATACAAAATGAGATTGTACTCACACAATTACAATCTAGATTAAAATGATCATAACTCGACCACAACATAACATTTTTCTAACGTCTAATATAGAAAATAAATATGACTTAGAGTACTACAAAACCCATAAATTGTTTTACAAATTCACAATGGAGTATGAATGGAAAAAGGTCTACAAGTCTACATAAAAGTCTATTACAAAATTGTTATAAAATAGTCATATTTATTCATATAGAATTATTGACATATGATTGAGAGATACAATTTAAAGGGTTATTGTAATACTAAGTTTAGAACAACATATCCAAAAATTCTATTAACCTAGTCGACCAATTAAAAATTATGGTTAAAAGATTGTTGTTCTTTATCTCAAACAATAACCTATTATGAAACACTCTTATCGATTTAATTATAGAAAATGGTAAAAATAGAATTGAGAGATAAAATCTAAAGGGATTTTAAAATACCAAGCTCAGAACAACATATCCTAAAATTAGGTAAACCCATTTGACCAAATAAAAATTATGATCAAACCACTACTGTCCTCTATCTCAAATAGTAAACTGTTACAAATCAGTCATATAGACTTAACCATATATAATTCTAAACATACGATTGGGAAATAAAATTTAATGGGTTTTTGAAATGCTAAGCTCAAAACCACATATCCAAAAATTAGCCCAACCCAGCTGATCAATTAAACATTATGGTCAAAACACTACTATCCTCTATCTCAGATAGTAAATTGTTATAAACCAGTCCTACAAATGTTATCATGCAGAATGCTAGACAAATAATTGAGAAATAAAATTTAAGTGTTTTTCAACTACTGATCTCAAAATAGCATATCCAATAATTGGCCCAACCTAGTGGACCAATTAAAAAATATCCTCTATCACAATCATATAAATTTATAAATGTTGGAAGGAGACTTAAGCATTTCAAATCTTTACAATGAGGTTCCCATCAATAAAGTATTTTAAGCCTACAAACCAAATATCTACAAAGCCTCTCATGATCAAGGCTATCTCGCCTCCCAACCATAGGACTTGCAAGCAAGTCCACCCCCGAGCTAGGAGGTTCCCAAGAAACTAATTCTACAACACAAATACACACAAAACTGAAAACTACCCAATGGCTAACAAACACAAATGGATCTTCTAAAGATCCATTAATAAGGGGGAGTCAAAGGGACTCACTAACCTCTTGGAGAAGAATAAAAGTATAAAAGCAATCTCCATCTCCTCATAAATCAAAGATTTCCACAACTTTTAAATTCATCACAATACTCCATCACAACAAAAATAACCCACAAAATATTCAAATCCTCTCCAAAACCCATTCACCATATACAAAGGCGCTCATGCCAAAACACACATCCACCACAACACAATTAACCCACAAAAATATTCAACTACTCTCCACAACCTAATCACCATACACAAAGGTACTCATACCAAAATACCATACAATAAAATGTTTCCCCAAGAGAGGGTCTATGCATCTCTCAAACCCAATACATGGGTGGATCTTAACTCAAGTGGCAAGATCAACACCCAACACAACCCCAAACCCAAAATAATCAATACACCAAGTAGCAATGCACAAAGGATGTTTCAACATATAAAAGTAAGAGGATCCATAGAAAAAACAAAAACCATATTTATTTCACAATATTCACAAATAACACTACCATAATATAAAAATGGCTTAAAATGCTACCTCAATGCTCCAACCAAGTTAGGTGAAGCTTTGATCCAATTTCTTCATCTTCTCCAAGCTCCAAAGCTTGTCCTCTCATCTTTCTTCTTCCAAAACCCTTGTTATTCAAAATAGAAAAAATTTCAATGTTTCAAGCAAATGGGCGAAGCCTTGATCCAAATTCCTCATCCTCTCCAAGCTTCCAAGCTTTTCTGATCATTTCTCCTCCTCCAAAACCCTTGCTCTTCACAATAAAGTAAAAAATTCTACAATAGAAAGGCCAACCCCAAAACAAGTTTCAAGAAGGGATTAAATAAAAAATAAATATCTAGATACAATGAACCTAAGGTTGAGTTTGACTTTGTAATTCATATTAGATTTTGCCTCCAACAACCCATCACTTACCTTCCGAGGCACTTTTTTAGGCTCTAGAAACTTCCAAAATACTTCCTAAATATTCAAATATGGGCCTCACTCATAAGTTATCACTATAGGGGTTTAATTTTACATAAATAATAAAGAAAATAATATTTTATAACCCCAAAATCTCCCTATTAAGTTCAAGTCCGAAATTTGACACTTAAAGGAATTCAACCACACCCCACATTGGAAAATAAAATAAAATTAGATATTTTATTTACACAATGACACTCAAAACACTTTTATACAAAAAGACCTTAATCCTCTCTTAGGATAAGGCCTAGGTACATGAGAGAAACATGACAATGGTTTCTTGGAGAACCTTCACAATTTTTCCATTGGTCATGGAATTTAACATGCACTCTTGAACACGGATGTCAATATATTTGAGATAATGGCTAAAGCAACAATCATAATTAAATTAATATATGCATCATAAATATTTCATAATTAGTAATAGTATCATAATAAAATGAAAATTAATTAACAAATTTAATTCATCATATTAATACAAAATCGCATAAACAAATAACATTTAATCAAATATAATTTAGATTTATAATTCACAATTATGTTCATTCTAAACCAATCCATAGAGACAACTAATTATAATTTGTAACTCTAATATCATAAATATAATTAAATCTATAATTAATCAACCAATTCATGTTCGCAACCAGTAATCAACTACTATTCTAAATATAATATCAATGTCTAAACTATCTATAATCAAATTAAGGTAAAATTGTGCATCCACAAGTGTTTTACACAAACAAGTCCATTAAAATAAGATGAGAACAAGAGGGAAATGAGTAAGCCTCACAAAAAGTGGGTCCAAAATGAGGAATAATGCATACACACCCAGTCATCAATAAAAAACAAAAACCAATCCTCCTTAAGCCAACAAAAAGTATCCACTTAGGAAAGAGGTAGAAAATCAAAAGATAGAAAAGCAAAAAATAGAAAACATAACTATATGTGATGTGTTGCATCTTATTCTTGTAGAGAAGGAAAGGATAGTTAAACAAAACCACTTACCCAGAGGATCCCAAAAGTAAATAGAGACACTACATGGAAAAAAGTACTTAAACTTCTTTGTTGCTCTTTCCTCTACCTACAAGGACTACCCAAATTTGAATTGTTGTCCAAATGCTATGTAGTGGGCCTCTTTAAACATGAGCAATTTGACCTATGGAGAGATAAAATATAGAGGCAAGTAATAGAAATTGACTTCATTTAGCCTTCACTCACCTAACAGATCAAGGTAACAAGCCTAAAATGTCCTAAAATGTGCATTAGTCTTCAAAACCATAATAAGTGTCCCAAGAAAGACAGTGGAAACAATGTCAATGTCATCAAAATCCTAGAAGGGTGTTTCTAGTCATGGACATGTTATACAAAGATGCTTGCTTCAACAATGATGTTTATGCATGCATCTTCAAGGGTATTGGTCCAGACAAACTCCTTAGGAGGGGTTTGTGTCACTTATTATATTTGAGCAAGAAGAAGAGTCTCTTGTATCAAAAGATTATTTAGTGGCAATTTTACTAGAGATATCCTCCATGGTGGGTTCCTCTTTAGATTGGAAAGACTTGGAGGGGGCAGCAGAAGATTGAGAGTGCAACTCTTGAACATAAAGAAACACTGTCTCCATTTTTACTTAATGTCTTTGCTCTCATTGTTGTTCTTAATTGTAGTTAGGGAAAATCAGATTTAATGTTAAAAACAACAAACTAACTAAACCCTAACTAGCACCATGAAAGACAAACTAGCATGAAAATGAAAAAAATAAACTCAAATGCAAACCGAATCCACGCTAGACTTGATTGATATCCATGGCTCTTCTCGATATTGCATGAGGATGCACGATATCGAACGTTTGTTGATTGCTCACCGTTGCAGCATAACAGAGCTAAGCATTGCACGATTGTGATTTAACGAATCAGTTAGTAAGGGTTTGAAATTGAAATAAGAGTTTCAAGTTATAGATAGAGAGGGAGTCAAATGGATGGCCAAGATTGAAAGCCAATTATGTGCTTTGTATGGCTAGGATTAAAAGTTGATTTTAGTGCCTATGTTGCACAATAAAGAGATATGATAGCCGGCCAAAATTAGGAGAATAGTGGGAATAAATGGGATTTTTTATTTATTTTAGAGAGGAAGTGCTTATGACGCACAATGAATGAGGATAAAAATAGAGATATGAGTGGGAATAAGTAATTTAAATAATAAAATTATTTAAATCATGAGATACAAGTGGCATTTACATAAATATTTAATTTATTTAAATAGGGTGATGGAGGAAAATGAGATTAAATAAATAAGATTTATTTAATTTGGTGCAAATGGAGGACAAATGGAATTAAATAAATAATATTTATTTAATTTGATGAAAGAAAAGGATAAATGGATGAGAGGAATTAGTTAAATAAATATAATTTATTTAACTAATGAGAGTGATGGAAGGGGTCATGGAAGGGGTCATGGAAGAGGACCTAGGACAAAATATGTCGAAATGTAATGTCATAAGATATAGTCAATTTTAGATGTCTACATTTTGCCCCTCTTTGAGATAACGTTCGAGATGATGAGATTTATGTCAAGTAACATCATTTCAAAGAAGTTAAGGTATGGATAGAAGATGAAAGGATAGGATGATGATGCCCCCTCAAGAGGATAGGCAATTTTGACAAACATGGGTATGCTCTCAAAATGAAAGGGATTGGTCAAAGAGAAAGATAAGGGAATGGCTAGAAGAAGGGGAGGATATGCTATGCTACAATGAAGGTGAGCAACCATGATGTTTGATATAGCACTAGACGGTATGCACCAAGGTATAAGGACCAAGGTGATGATGTGTCTTGTGCCCCAGTGTAATAAAACCTTATCTAGATACAAGATATGAATATTAGCTGGGAATGATTCAGATTTGATACAAATGCAAGATAAAATGATAACACACACAATCAAGCAAGCATGCACAAATGATTCAAAAACAAACAAGGTATTGCCCCTATCAAGCTATAAACCAATGATTAAGTGATTGATTGATTGATTTGATTGATGATGATAATTGATAATTGATAACGTTGTTGATGTGGGAATGATTTATGCCAATAACAACGTGAGGATTGTGTTGATATGGGAATGATATATCCCGAGAACAACACTAGGATTGGGAATGATAAATCCCATTGATGATGATGATGATTGACTAATGATTTGGTTAACAGCAAGATTAGGATCAAGACCATTGATGCTATCTGATAATTTGGAAAGATTATTTGACTTGATTGATATAGATTAATAATTGATTTGCATTTTGGATCATTGCTTGGAATGATTTGATTGATTTGATTTGATGAAGAATTGATTGATGAGTTGGATTGAATGCGATTGATTTGAAGGAGATGATTTGATTGAATGATTGGATTGATTAGAAGAATTAGATTGATTTGATGATTTGATGGATTGGTTTGATTGCTTGGATTTTTGTTGAATATTTGATTTTTTTATATTTTTGGAAATGTTTTGATTTTTTGGATTTTTGGCATGTTTTGATTTTTTTTGGACTTTTGGAATGTTTTGATTTTTTTTGGATTTTGGGAATATATGGATGGGAGAAGGGAAATATGGATAGGAGGGACTCAAGTGTCTAGTTCCATGAAAAGTGATAGTGTCCCATTGGAGATGGAATGTCACATGGACCATGTCGAATGTCACGATGCTCATAGATGTTGATATGGGGATTGTATGGAAGTGAGATGGAGTAGGTAGATAGTGGATTATGTATGGATCATGCAAGGAAGGATAATGGATTATGAGGTGGATTATGTAGGATGTATGCAAGGATAGATGAACAATTTATGCAAAAGGATGAATGAAAGACTTATCCAAAAGCATGGACCATAGTGATAGGATGGGGGAGATATGTAGGATAATGGACGAATGATAGGGTGATGGAGGTATGTGGAGTTGCAGAATGGAAGGGAACCATGACCAACAGTTGCACACATTATGTTAAACATTTAAGATTTTGATTGGAAGGTGGCGTAGGAAGCAATGGAGATGTTTTCTTAGGGGGATGGATAATGAAGTGCTTTAGGTACCTACATAGACTTAGTGTTTTTATGATTTTTGTTTTTCTTGTGGGATTTAGGAATTTGAAACTTTTGAATGGAGTGGGACTTTTGGATGGAAGAGGATGGTTGGGTTTTTTGTGATTTGGATGCCTCATTTGACTCACTTTCTTTTTTATTAGGTACCCAAACCATTTTAGTTTTAGCCTTTTCTTTTGAAGGTATGATCTTGGATATCTTTTTAGATGAATTTGGCTTTGACTTTTTGCATTGATGTCCTAAGGCATGAGGACTTTTAGGATTTTTGGCTTTATAGATAGAGGCATCTATTTTTTTATTTTTGAATCCCATGGGATGGGTGGAATGAGTGGAAGCTTCATGTTTAGACAATATGTGCATTTGCTGGTCATGATTAGGAATTTGACGAAATGTCTAAATGGATGGATTTGGCATTGAGAGAAGTGGTGGTAAAGTAGATGGGGGGATATTAGGAGTTGGAATTAGTGGAGGCAGATTGGATGGTGGAAGGTGTATGGTCACATGCTTTTGACACTTATAGGTTGATGGAGGTGGAATGGCAACATATGTTGTGGGAGTATAATAAGATTTGTGATGGAAAGTGGTGGACTTAGGAGGAATGGAGGAATTACCAACATATTTAGATTGTTTACCTTGGGGTATATATCCAAGGCCATATGAGCGTGGAGGGACATTGACATGTATAGGCTCCAAAATACCTTGTTCATGAAGGCCTAAGCCTTTACCTTGGTAGTTCATGTTTTGGAGTATGCGATGGACTATGGGACTAGGTGTAGATTGGACACTAGACATAATCTCATTATTGGATGGAGGAGGTGAAGTGGAAGATAAAGGTTGTTGTTGTCCTAAGGAGAAACATTCATGAATGAAGGTGGACTTGCAACAGGGTCAATAGTGGATGATGAAGGATCATTAGGATCTTGATTATATGCATATAGATCCAAGCTATTGGTTTGATCTCGAGTGTGTACTTGGGAGGCATGTGTCTCATCAAGGGAAACAGATGTTATGGAATTATGAATAGGGGTATGTGGAGTAATATTCTCTTGATCATGAAATACATAAAGTTTGGCTAAGAGGATCATCATGGTTTTCATGATCATAGATAGAACCTTCATCATAAATGGAAGCATAAATAGGATTAAGTGTGCTATAAAAGGCATAAATTTGCTCATGAATAGGGTCATGATCATAAATAATATCTTGATCCTAGAAAATATAGAGGTCATGGATGAGCTGAACTTAGAAATGATTTGATCTTGATTTGGATGAGGGCTTGATATTTCCACATGCTTAGGATTGTGATCTTGACATACCTCTTGGTTTGCTTGAATCGAAGTGGATGACTCTTGGGTAGGCTCTTGGTCAACAACATGAGAGGGCAATGAACTCATGGGAGGAAAATTTTCAATAGGCTCAAGGGGTTGTGGACCACATGATGGGGTTGAAGAAGTGGACATGGCATTCAAGGTTCTTTGGTAGGCTCATCAATGGGTGCTTGACATGGGGATGGTCTATTTCATGTTAGTAGTCCTTGGATCACATCCTTTGTAGGTGAATGGGTGATGGAAGTTGAAGGCTCATGATTAGGATTAGGTGGAAGGCTAACTGGATTAGGTAGATTAAGACTAGGAGTGGATAGGTCCCATGGTGGAAGGATAAGAGAGGTGTTAGATGGATTAGACTTAGGGCTTGAACTTTGATTAAATGGAGGGTCAAAGGGATTAAATGGATTGGTGGATTTGGATAACTCCATAGATTTTCTTTTGCTTTTAGACTTTGCAAAGAATCTTTTGAGAAAATCATTCAAGGATTTGTTGGTTGATGGCCTAGAGCTTGAGGAGTTTGATGGTGATGTTAGTGTAGGACTAGTAGGTTTTGGTATAGGCATTCTCTTGTATGATGATGGAGGAGTAGTAGATGGATTGGTGTATGATTCCAAACTTGAGATGGTACTTCCCTTGTCAAGAGTATCATTTAGATGGGTTAGGGATTCTTGATCTTGGTGCGAAGAGTGACTAGTACTAGCATGCTCATGTTGTGAAGGATTTTGAGATGGATATTTCATGAGTTGTTCAATTTCGACTAGGAGTTGTATTTTTGGTGATTGGTTTTGTTGACTTTTTTGAATAATGGCCTAGAATCTTTGTATGATTTGTTGGTCTAAGGGTTGTGGAATTTGGTGAATTGTTTGAATGAGGTCTTAGAGTTCATGTGCCATGATCTTTTACTCTAGTGTTGGGATGGAGTTACACATAGATTGAAGTCTTTGGATCTTGGTTTGTTCCTCCAAGTATGCCTTAAAATCTACAAGATCCTCATCATCATTAGGAGTGAATTTTGGGTCACCTCAGAGTATGCATGGTTTTGGATTAGGCCTAGATTTGTTGATGATCACAACCATTTTGATGAATGAAGATTGGACTAGATTCAAGGGTGCAAATATGAGTGATATGAGTAAGGTTGGAATGTTATATATTCGAGGTGTGGTGTTTTGTTGAGATGGGAAATGTGTGTTTTTTGAACACACACACAAAACATAGTAGTTAGAATGTTTTTGAAGTTTGATCTTGATGTGAAATGATAAACACTTTGAAAACACTTTGCACAACCTAGGCTAGGAAGAGATACTACCTACTAGATCCCCACTTGGATTTCTCCAGCCACCTAAACAAGGCAGATAGCTAGAGACTTGGTGGCACTGGCTACCCCTTACATGGCACACACTTATCAAGCACACTAAGTCTCATTCCCCCAAAGAGGAATTTCTGCCTCTACACTTGAATAGTGAAGACGTGGGGCAGCTTCAGAATGATCATTCTTGCGCTAGCAAGTAGAAGGATTTTGGCCACTAAAAAAAATGGTTTTTAGTCCATGTTTCAGGATAATATGGTGTCTATACATGCGGCGGTTTGCTCATTTAAGAGGCCTCCCAACCCTCAGAAAGGGTTTTCATGCATCACATGGATACTGAGGGAGACTTCTGTCGATATACAAAAGTGGCACCAGGTGATTGATAACCTTCGTCACAATCACAATTATTTATATAGCGGACCGAAATGAAATTACTGCTTGGGTCGTTCCCTCTCACAAGATTAGGAGGTAGGCCCTCTAAGAGATGGGTCTAGCTTCTGATCACCGAGTTTGTACAAGGTAAGAGCATACACCTACCATCCTTACAAGCATAGAAAATAGTGATTAATTAACCCCCTAGTTAAGCTATGTGCAAACAGACATTTGAAAAAGAGATTAAATCAATGAAAGGCTTGCAAAAAACCACCGTCAGTAGTTTCAGTTTCTAGTCTTCGACAAACGATATCAAGTTTCCATTTCAAATCTTTGGCATGCAATCCTAAAACTTTTAATTTTTCAATCTGTTGTTGTGACTAATGCAAGCGCTGCTACAACTCCGTATGATCACCTACAAGCCACAAAAACCAAGAAAGAACAACTAAACTTTGATGTGATTTCAGATACATTTTTTTTTTACATAGTTGAATTAGATTCGATTATTTCAATACATTTTTTATCTGTAAACTAAAAAATCAAAGAGACCCCTACTAATTCTCTAAGAGATTTCTAGAAAAATTCCCTATTTTGCACCTAGAAATGCAGATTTATGAAAACCCTACTGTAGACAAAGATTTGATCATTTTGCACCCTAATTGAACTCAAAATTAAATTTGTAAAAAAGAGACCCCCATTAGAATTTTGAGAGATTTCTAGAAATGTAAAAATTTCTGAACAATTCATTAATTTGAGCCCAAAAAGTCAATTTTATGAAAAAAAACATAAAATCACGATAACTCCTACAAAAACATCAATAAACATGCAAATTTTCTACTGTAGCCTCCTGAGATGATGTACAAGCTTCTATGAAATTCTTGTAGAAAAATTCATAGTCATTTGGAAGATATGATGAAATCATTAAAACCTAGGGTTTTATCCAAAAATGCCTTAAATCTGCAATAAAAAGTTAATAAATCCTAAAAAAAGTAAGCTAGATCAAGGGATTCACGTTGGGTTCACCATTCTGTAGTTAGGGAAAATTAGATTTAATGTTAAAAATAGAAAACTAACTAAACCCTAACTAGCACCATGAAGGACAAACTAGCATGAAAATGAAAACAAATAAACTCAAATGCAAACCAAATCCATGCTAGACTTGATTGATCTCCATGGCTCTTCTCGATCTTGCATGAGGATGCACGATGTCGAAGGTTTGTTGATTGCTCACCATTGCAGCATAACAGAGCTAAGCATTGCATGATTGTGATTTAACGAATTAGTCAGTGAGGGTTTGAAATTGAAATAAGAGTTTCAATTTATAGATAGAGAGGGAGTCAAATGGATGGCCAAGATTGAAAGCCAATTATGTGATGTGTATGGCTAGGATTAAAAGTTGATTTTAGTGCCTATGACACACAATAAAGAGGTATGATAGCAAGCCATAATTAGGAGAATAGTGGGAATAAATGGGATTTTTTATTTATTTTGGAGAGGAAGTGTTTATGGCACACAATGAATGAGGATAAAAATAGAGATATGAGTGGGAATAAGTAATTTAAATAATAAAATTATTTAAATCATGAGAGACAAGTGGCATTTAAATAAATATTTAATTTATTTAAATTGGGTGATGGAGGAAAATGAGATTAAATAAATAAGATTTATTTATTTGGTGCAAATGGAGGACAAATGGAATTAAATAAATAAGATTTATTTAATTTGATGAAAGAAAAAGGATAAATGGATGAGAGGAATTAGTTAAATAAACATAATTTATTTAACTAATGAGAGTGATGGAAGGGGTCATGGAAAGGACCTAGGACAAACTATGTCGAAATGTAATGTCGTAAGATATAGTCAATTTTAGGTGTCTACATTAATCTTCTCACCTTCTTTTTGTTAAAACTAAGGCATGGTTCTCTACAATCATGACTACATTATGCTACTTCATGGTGTCCCTATGTCATGTCCCCATATCGTTAATTTATAATTGAATCGATTATGTATTATTCATTCAAATTAAAGATATGAATGACATTAATATCCATATCAAATATTGTAAGCTGAATATATTTACATTAAATAATATATTAAATAATAAATTAAATATTATATATTCTAAATCAAGTTATTTATTTAAATAATTAAATATATTATTATATATAAATAACAATATATTTAAATATTATAATAATAATAATATAATATACTATTAAATATAATATATAATATATGAATATAAATATAAGAATAATATATATATAATATATAATATATAAATATAATAATAAATATCTTATATAAACATAAATATAAATTATACTTTATAAACTAAGACCTTTGGAAATACTAAATGGCAGTAAATAAAGAGTATAAAGTAAAAGACTTCAAGAAAGGTTATTATCAACCATCGATTCATTATCCTCTAAAGACAATACTTATTTGAAATAAGTGATAGAGCAACGATTGAAATATCTATACAGATGATACGAATATGATTTATAAGCAAGATGTAATATTAGGAAAGTGTGATTAGCACTATATAAAGTACAACAAATATTATTAAGGAAAGGAAGCAATGATTCAATTAAGACAATTTCTAGATTAATCGGCAGTTGCAGTCCAGGTTTATTGCAGATATCATACATTGGTATGGGCAGTAATAAATATGATAAAACAGCTACTTAGAATCAATAAATATAATATTTGATAGTGATCTATAAGGAATAAAATATCAATTACAAAAGGTGGTGCGATTGATGAAGAGCTTTGGTTTTTTTTGTTAGTGTGCGGTTCATAATAAAAGTAATACAATTATATAAGGTAATTAAGACAAGTTACTAAATATCAAAGGTAGCGATTAACATGAGATAAGAAGTATGATTAAGAAAAAGAGAAGAGGTGTGTTTATGAAAGGAGATGTACATTGTGTGAAGTGGTGTGTCTCTAAATTTAAAGAGACATATGAATGGTATTTAGGAAAGAAAAAGTTCAAATATCAAGGAATCATCTCAATCAATCAGCAAGGACTTCAGATATAAATCATCCCATCATTTATAAGCAAGCATACAAACCATTCTAAACAACAATACAACTTGATATACACATATATATATCTAAGCAATCTTAATAAGAGAAACAATCATTTCATATTCATTTGTCCAACCATTATTGGTGGATATTATTATTAATACTTAGTTCCTATTATAGGAACAATAGCAATTAAAGGAGGAATTTCAGATTGCTTATAATAGCCTTGTGAGAAATCAAGGCAATCATTATCCATTTGTGAACTATAGGATCACTTGTACTTCTTTAAGGAGAGCAAATCTACAAATTGGTATGATATTTCTAACTTATATATATCTATCTATACTTAATATAATTATATGTAGTCTTGCCCATAATATACTCGAGATGAGCAAACCTTGCCACGTCATTAATCTCATCCATTACCCCTATGAGGATGGTTGAATAGTTAAGGAAGGGTGGTTTAATTGTTAATTGATTCTCACACAGTAGGTGACCCTCAAGGGGTGAGTAATTACTGGGTGTGTAATGAAGCCCTTGAGCCAAGTGGTGAGGAATTGTTGGGTGTGCAATGAAGCCTTTGGGCCTATGGTAGTGGAGGACAAGTATCGGTTAGCTTATACAAAAGGTGACCCTCAAGTGGTGAGGAATTGTCGGGTGTGCAATGAAGCCCTTGAGCCAAGTGGTGAGGATTTGTCAGGTGTGAAATGAAGCCCTTGGGCCTATGAATATTATTATCCAGCACCTTAACCAGTATATACCTATCCTCTGCTAGGGTTACGTTAGATTAGTGACTAGGCACGACGATAACTATTCCCAAAGTATATCATGTGGCAAAAGACATATCGAATATAAGTATATTAAAGTATAAAGAATTACAATTAAATATATGCTCTCTCCAATAATATTCTTGTTCATTATTATTGATTATGATCATGTTGTTACTAACCCTAATGATCATGAAAGAATATATGTAATTGTATATGTGTTAATGTTTGTGGTTGCAGGAATTGAATGTATGCACACAGAGGTAACATTACATTCGTGTTTATTGTTACTAATTATGATTATGATGTATTGATTTCATTACTAAATTGATCTTTAACAGTACTAATGTCCCTTTCTAGTAGTTATTCTTGTGTGTAGGTTAAGAGATCAAGGATAACCTAAAAGGGGACATTACACACTATCAACAAGTAGGGCTTCATTCTTCCACTCCAAAGCATTCTTCAACTCTTGGTTTTTAGTAAGAAGAGTTTCATCCTCTTCATTTTTTTTGTAGAAGCGTAAAATGAACCACTTGTGCAAATCTAAACTAATATCTTACTTTGACCTCATATTACAACAGAAACAAAAGAAAAATAATATAATGCAAACTTAGAAAAGAATTATACCTTTCATGATAAGATATGATGGCTCCAAAGTGATGTCTTGATGTTGTGATGTTGATACTATGTTGAAATTATTCATGGAGACTCCTCAATATGACAACATAAACTTGTAAATTCCTTTCATGTGGAAACGCTTGAGGATGGCTTGGATTTATAGATTTGAGATGAGTGAAATAGAGGGATAGGATTTAATCTTAGATTGGATAGTGGAGATTGATCAGCCTACATGGGGGAATTGGAATCTTACAAATGGCAATTTGAGAGAGATGCAGGGTTGAGATTACCTTGATTTGAATGAAGGTGGAAATTAACACCTCTCACATGTGTGTGAGAAGAATCATGGGGATGTGTGATTATGACAAATGATTGATCTCACACATGTGTGAGAATCATGGGGATGTGTGATTATGACAAGTGATTGATCTCACACATGTGTGAGAATCATGGCAATGTGTGATTATGACAAGTAGGAGATCTCGTGCATGTGTGAGAATGGAGGGTGTAGATGTCCTTGGGACAATGGACCTTAGATATTCATACTTAATCTCATTTTAGATTGAGAAATGGATGGCTAGGATTAAGTTAAGCAAGTTTATGGCTAGGATTTGAAATTTATTTGATTTAGGATTTGAGAAATGGATTAAAATTGTTATTAAATGGATGTTAGCTAGGAAATAAATTTTTAATTAAAAGAAAATATGATGTGATTTTTGTTGAATGCACAAGACAATTGAGAGGTGGGTTGAATCACTTGTAACTTAAAACTTAAGAACCCTCACATACATTCAGATCCACATTAATTCAATTAATCCCTTTAACTGTTAAGATGATTAAGCATGAAAGTAAATAACAGAAACTAAATCAAATCAACATCAAACACAAGAGAACACTAGATTTACATGGAAAACTCAAGAAGGAAAAAACCAATGTGAGGATTAGCTCACAATATAAAGAAATATCAACACCAAAATATAATAGGGCTCACTGCTGGAAGGCGTGCTGCCAAAAGGCTCACTGCCAAAGGCTCACAGCCAGAATAGAAAAGAAGATAGAGAATATTGTTACAAGGAGAAAACTATCTCAATGTAACAGAGAAGTCCACAACAATGCCATCATAACCTCTGTAGTCTCACTGAGGAATTGTAGACACCTTCTACTCACTTCATCTAGTAATCTAACACATGAAATCTCACACTACACTGCACAAACTTGCACTTTATAATTTTGCAATTTGCATCACACACCTCATACTCATCTATCTTTCCATCCTTCAACAAGTCAACACTTATTTATACCATCTTCAATCTTGAAAATATTCTCCAAGGTCGGCAAAGCACCTCAATCTCACAAATTCAAATTAGGTTGGCACCAAAATATTACCGCGATGGAAAGTAATGAAGGCAGACCACAACACACCTTAGTTTGGACCTAAATCCACTCATACACACCACACCACGCTTCCACTAACATTGAAGCAACTTTGTAATTAGTGTAAACACCCAAGGTCGGTTGAACTAGTGTTAACACCATAAACAATTATGTGCATGCTTCCTCAAGCCCAAAGATGACTCGCGGACCACACACTATGATTGAACATAATCTAGAGTATTCCAAAAACATCCTAAAATCTAACAAACTCCTCTGCAACAACTTTCACTTGCCAAACAAACTTGTCTTGTTTACCCAGTATACTCAAATATCTCTGTCATTCACTGCAACTCAAGAAATGAACTTGCGGAGCACCTAACCATGAAAAAATTTAACTAAAGATAGATATGAACCTTATAAACATACTATCAGTACTACAAGACCTGAAACCATTCTACAGAGAAATGCGGAGCAAAAATGTTTCTCCCAGACACCTCTACAAATTACATTTCACACACTGGTGAACACACCTTCCTTCTCACATCAATCTAGTACACCAAATTATAAATGTAGCACCTCTGAAAACCTCTAATCAACATGTCCAAACTGCATAAATAGATCTTCAATATAAAATAAGTGCGGAGAAAAAGCAGAACACTACTCTGCAACACAGAATATCAATGCAACACACTATTTTCTTATTTTATTTAGATTTTCTCAAAAGCACTTGGAAACCAAGCATCAGAAACATATCATCAATATCTTTAGTACTTCCCCATCATTAGAGATAGCATCCACTCAACACCAAAATTGTTCATACACTTGCAACATCTCTTACTCATACAGTTAACACCAATGACAACACAAGCTTGTTGACATCAATGACACCACCAATTGCACATACTTGAAACAATCTCCCCCTTTGTCATTGATGCCAACACATGATGTGAAAAACCATAAATACAATAGAATCCTCAATACTATGCTTCATACCAACTACTTTCCCTTTTCTTTTTCTCACCCTTTGCATACTATTCTTCTTTTGTCAACTGACTCTTTCATTTTTCACATTGATCTCTCTCCCCCTTTGACATCAATGGAAAAGGGTGACACAACTCTCTCTCATTCTCCTTTTTAGATGTTACTCATACTTGTACCTACTCACCACTGCTTTGCAAACTCTTTTCTTTTACTCCTCTACATACTCCCCCTTAAGAACAACTTGCATTGATACTTACTCCCCCTGACTACAGCAACCAACAAAGCCACTACCTAGTCCCCCTAAGAGGTAGCATCCAATCATCAGTCCAGAACATAGAATGAATCTTGAAATCCACTGGACTGATGCATATCCTTATGCATATAGTTCAGAGAAGGAGGGGCAATAATCCCTAACTTCTCCCGGAGATACTCAAAAGTATCCTTAGGAAGAGCCTTAGTGAATATGTCAGCAATCTAATCCTTTGTAGGCATATACTCAAGCTTCACCTCATTTTCTACAAACTTCTCTCTCAAAAAGTGATACCAGATTAAGATATTTTTTGTCCTTGAGTGCATCACCGGATTCTTTGAAATGTTAATAGCACGTGTATTGTCACAGAACATAAGAATTGGTTCGTCATATACAACACCGATATCCTTCAAGGTTTGCCTCATCCACAACACCTGTGTGCACCAAGATGTTTCTACAATGTATTATGCCTCTACAATAGATAAAGAAATTGAATCTCAAGTTTCTTTCTTAGCCATGACACCAATCTGCCTGCAAGAAAGAATGCACCACCACTTGTACTTTTCAAGTCATCTCGACAACCAGCCTAATATGCATCTATATAAGAACTTAGACTAAAGTCAGTATCCTTTGGATACCACAAACCATGATCCAAAGTGCCCTTTAAATATATGAATATCCTCTTCACTGCTGCAACATGTGACTCTCTAGGATCTCCTTGAAATCTGGCCACAAGAAAAACTGCATGGATGATATCTGGTCTAGTAGCAGTTAGATATAGCAAACCTCCAATCATTGATCTATACCTACTCTGATCAACCTTAGGAGTTTCATCATTCTTTCTCAGCTTGCAACCAGTAACCATAGGGGTACAAACTGGTTTAGAATCTGCCATTCCAAACTTCTTTAATATTTCCTTGACATACTTTGTTTATGAAATGAAAATACCTTTATTTGTCTGATTGATCTGTAACCTAAGGAAGAAGTTCATTTCCCCACATATTGACATTTCAAATTCTTTTGTCATTTCATCTACAAAACTCTTACACATACATTCATTTCCACCAAAGATTATATCATCCACATACACTTCCACAATTAGAATTTGATCTTCTTCTACTTTGATATAATGCTTGCTATCTATGGTACCTTTATTGAATCCTTGTAACAAGTACCTATCTAACCTTGCATACCAAGCTCTGGGGGCTTGCTTCAATCCATATAGTGCCTTATTCAATCTGCAAACCATATCTAGTTTATTTGATAACTGAAATCCATCCAGTTATTTTATGTATACTTCTTCTTCCAATTCACCATTCAAGAAAGTAGATTTCACATCCATTTGATATACTTTGAATTCCTTGTGTGCTGTAAAAGCCAAAAACATCCTGATGGCCTCCATTCTTGCCATCGGAGCATATATTCCTTATAGTCTATTCCTTCTACTTGTGAGTAGCCTTTACACACAAGCCTTGCCTTGTTTCTTACTACTTCTCCATTCTCATTTAGTTTGTTTTGGAATACCCACTTAGTTCCAATCACATTTTTGTTTGCTAGTCTTGGGACAAGTTCCCAAGTTTGATTCTTTTCTATATGCATTAGTTCTTCTTCCATAGCCTTGATCCAATACTCATCCTTGCATGCTTCAATCATTGTTTTAGGTTCAACTTCAGAAAGTAAACATAGATTTACCTATTCTTTAGCAACTTTCATTCTTTTCAGCACAACTTTGCTCTTATCACCAATGATTTTTTCTTTAGAATGATGCTTCTGCACATACTTGGGAGTTTTAGGAGTCTTTTTTGAAACTTCTTCCTCTTCAATCTGCACTTCTTTTTCTTTATCTTTTTATTCTTATCTGCAAGAAGACTCATCTGATTCATATCCATTTACCTTTGAATTCTTCTATAGATCTTCATCAACTTTGACATTTGCAATCTCAACAATCTTTCTTAGCCTTTTGTTGTAGCACTGCTAAGCTTTGCTTTTAGTAGAATACCCAAGGAAGATACCTTCATCAGACCTTGCATCAAATTTTCCTAAGTTTTCTTCATCCCTTCTGATATAGCATTTGCTTCCAAACACTCTGAAGTATTTGACAGTAGGAATCCTTCCATACCATAGCTCATAAGGAGTCTTTGTACTATTTTCTATTGCTTGCACTCTGTTCAGTATATAAATAGTAGTATGAATTGCTTATCTCTAGTAGATTTGCCTCTTTTATCATCATCCTTGTAGCTTCTTGAACAATCCTATTCTTTCTTTCAACCACTCCATTCTTCTAAGGAGTCCTAGGGGCAGATAAATGCCTCTTTATTCCATGATTCTCAAAAAACATGTTAAACTCATTGGAGGTGAACTCTCCACCTCTGTCAGACCTCAAACATTTTATCCTTATATCAATTTCATTCTCAACCATTGCTTTGAATGCTTTGAACTTATCTAGGGCTTCTAATTTTTCTTTGAGAAAAGTAACCCATGTCATTCTAGAACAATCATCAATCAGTAGCATGAAATACCTGTCACCTTGAAAACTCCTTACTCTGGTAGGACCACAAAGATTTGTATGCACCAATTCCAATAGTCTGGTAGAAGATTGATCCTTAACTTTGAAACCTCTTCTTGCTTTCTTTCCAACTTGGCATTCCTTACAGATAGCATTGATAGGCTTTGTAATCTTTGGCAAGTCTCTCATAACTTGAAGTGAACTTATTCTTACTAGGTTATCAAAATTGATGTGAGACAATCTTCTATGCCATAGCCAACTCTCACTGATTTGAGTCATAAAATAATTACCATTACCACCTTTGAGTTGATAAATATTTATGTATGTCCTTTTTCCAACAGTTATCACAGTTCTGGAATATTTTCTGATCTCACAGCCACAATCCTGAAACACAAGATTTTATCCTTTGCTACACACTTGTCCAACACTCAAGAGGTTATGTTTTAAACCCTTAACATAAATAACATCATCGGTATTATGCTTGCCATCAAAATTGATTGAACCTTTTCCACATATCTTAGCAAATGTATCATCACCAAATCTAACTAGTCCTCCATCATATTTTTCAAGTTTAACAAACTTTCTTCTCACCGGTCGTATGATTTGAGCATCCGCTATCAATGACCTAGTAGTTTTTTTCCTGTCTAGCATGAAAAGCAGATATCAAGGTGCCTTTAGCATTAATACTTACTTCTGGAGCCTTTTCCTTCACACATTCCTCAGAGTTAGTAGAAATAGTATCATCTTTTAAAGCTATGAACAAGCATTCACTATCCTCACTAACTTCAGAATCATATTCATCATCAGATATACTTGCATCTTCTCTAACATAATAGCTTTTCTTTAACACCTTACTTTTGTTCTCCCTATTTTTGCTTTTCAAAATTCTATCTGGATATCTTGAAGCATAATGACCTATCTTGCCACAACTGAAACACTTGAAAGGCAACTTACCATTGTACTTACCAGTACCCTTTTTCATTCTTCTCACAAAGTTAGCTTACATATCATCAGAATCCTCCTAATCTAATTCCACAGTCTTCTCTAATTTACTAGTCTTAAAGAAAGTTTCAACTTTTGCAATACTTGTACCAAATTCTCTCATTTTAAAAGTAGTTAAAGTACCATACAACTGATCTCTAGTAAATTGATCCAAATTTTGTAATTCTTCAATAGCAAAAACTTCATGACTGTAAACTTTGGGAAGAGTTCTAAGTACCTTCATTACCACTTCCTTATCTTCTAGTTCTCTGCCAAGACCTTTGATGCTACTGACAACTTCATCCACCTTCTGCAAGTAACTTGTGATGTTTTCATCTTCAGACATTCGCATGGTCTCAAACATGATCTTCAAATTCTACATCTTATCTTTCTTAACCTTATCATCTCCTTCATAAATGCTTTTTAACTTTCCCAAATTTCATTAGCAATTTTCAGAATCATAACCTTTACCAATTTAGAATTAGGAAGACCACTTAAAAGAGCATACCTGGCTTTACCATTATTTTCATAGGCCTTGATCTCATTAGAAGTACTCGGTCCATTCTCAGGTATAGTATATGCAGTCACAACAAACTTCCAAATTTCATATCTAAGAGTAATCAAATAACCTTCCATCCTTATTTTCCATACTGCATAGTCTGATCCATCAAACAGGGGAACATCCTTCTTGTGTGCCATCCCAGATCTACCTCAAGCAGTGAAACTTTCTTCCAAGGAACCTTTCTCTAATACCAATTGTTGAATGCACAAGACAACTGAGAGGGGGGTGGATCAGTTGTAACTTAAAACTTCAAAACCCTCACATACATTCAGATCCACATTTATTCAATTAATCCCTTAAATTGTTAAGATGATTAAGCATGAAAGCAAATAACACAAACTGAATCAAATCAACATCAACAATAAGAGAACACTAGATTTATGTGGAAAACCAAAGAAGGAAAAAACCACAGTGAAGATTAGCTCACAATATAAAGTAATATCAACACTAAAATATAATAGGGTTCACTACCCAAAAAAAAAAAAGGCTTACTGCCAAAATAGAGAAGAAGATAGAGAAGATTGTTACAAGGAGAAAATTATCTCAATGCAACAGAGAAGTCCACCACAATGCCGTCATCACCTCTGCAGTCTCACTAAGGAATTGTAGACACCTTCTGATCATTGTATCCAGTAATCTAACACATTAAAGCTCACACTGCACTACATAAATTCCTACTCTATAATTCTGCAATTCACAACACACCTCATACTCATCTATCTTTCCATCCTTCAACAACTCAACACTTATTTATACCATCTTCAATCTTGAAAACATTCTCCACGGTCAACAAAGAACCTTAATCTCGCAAATTCAAATTAGGTCGGTACCAAAATATTCCCACGGTGGAAAGGAATGAATGTGGACCACAACACACCTTAGTTTGGACCTAAATCCACTCATACATGCGACACCACACTTCCACAAAGACCAAAGCAACTCTGCAATTAGTGTAAACACCCAAGGTTGGCCGAACCAAAGTTAACACCATAAACAATTATGTACACGCTTCCTAAAACCCAAAGATGAATCACAGACCACACACCATGCTTGAACAAAATATAGAGTATTCCAAAAACATCCTAAAATCCAACAAATTCCTCCACAACAACTTTCACCTACCAAACAAACTTGTCATGTTTACCCAGTATACTCAAATATCTCTGTCATGCACTGCAACTCAAGAAATCAACTTGTGGAGCACCTAACCATGAAAAAATTCAATTGAAGATAGATATGAACCTTATAAACATACTTCCAGAATCACGAGACCTGAAACCATTATGCAGAGAAATGCAGAGCAAAAAATTTTCCCCCAGATACCTTTGTAAATAATAGTTCACACACTGGTGAACACACCTTCCTTTGCACATCAATCCAACACACCAAATTCTAAATGTAGTACCTCTAAACACCTCTAATCAACATGTCCAAACTGCATAAACAGATCTTCAAGATAAAAGAAATGTGGAGCAAAACCAAAACACTACTCTGCAACACAAAATATCACTGCCACACACTATTTTCTTATTTTATTCAAATTTTCTCAAAAGCACTTGGAAACCAAGAACCACAAATGTATCATCAATATCTTCAACACTTCTCCATCATTAGGGACAACATCCACCTAACACCAATTGCTCATACTCTTGCAACATCTCTTACTCATACAGTTGAAACCAATGACAACACCAATTGCACATACTTTCAATAGTTTTTAGATAAGATAACATTAGCTTAGTTAATAAAATAAAATGATTTATTTAATTCACTAATGTCAAGACATTAGCTTGATTAATTAAATAAAAATGATTTATTTAATTAACTATTGTTAGGACGTACTAATTAAATGAAATTTATTTAATTAGCTAGTGATAATAAAAAGGGCCTAATTAACTAAATAACTTATTGAATCAATCAAAGCTGGAGGGATTGAAATTAGTTAAAATGTAAAGGTGAATTTTAGACCTGTCTACATTTTCCCCTCTTTGAAATGGCACTGTGACTAAAAGATGCAATGGAATTTCAAAGAAAGATAACATATAGGTGCTTGGTGAGGTGAAGGGCGAGGCAAGATGCCACAGTTGACTGAAGGAGAATGGAGTAACTAGTACATGGCTATGGAGGAGGCAAGATACCCCAGTTGGTTAAAGGAAAATGGAGTTACTCGTCCCACAATAATGGGTTACACTTTTTGGCCAAACTTGACATTGAAATCAACATTTTGAACTAAATCTTCACTTTCTGACACCTATAGCCTAAATCATTAGGAATTTGAAGATGATGGGAACTAGTGATTTATGAGATTTTGTTTGTAGATTGTAAATATATTTTTTTAAAAAAAATTGGAGTTAAATTGTAAATATTTTTGTGTCTCTTTTGATAACTAGTTTTTAATAGTAAACGACATTTTTTTAAAGTGATGTGTATTTTGTAGCACATAACTTTTTTTCTACAAAGGATAAAATGCTGATTCTTTTGAATTTAGATTGTTATCACAAATATATAGGGCATGCATTTGGTTTCATAATGTTTTGTTGAATATTTTTTTTAATTAAGTTTTGAAGTCAAACCAATTATAATTTAATAGACATTAGCATATTCTGTAAAACATAACTTTTTCTGTATGTATCGAAATTCATTTTTTTTTGTTGAAACAAGGACATCAATACCTAGGGCATATATACTTTTTAGAATTTTTTTCACTAATTTACTAATTTTCCATGTGTGTAGAACAAAGAACTTGATATTCGGTGAAAAACCTACATTCACAAGAAATAAAAAATAAATATATTAATCAAATTAAATATATTTAAAATTATACTTTTTGGGAAGCTTATAATAAGGACTACATACTTACAAAACATAAATTTTAAATGAATTCATTTGATCCCCCAAAACGTAAATCAAAAGTGGTTTTTCATCAGCATTTTGATAAGTGTAGAGGAGGCTCCATTATAGGTATGGTGTAAAACTAGAGGTGTTCTATCCAAGGGGGTTTGAATCTAAGGGGGTTTGATCAAACCCTCTCCAATTAAAATACTTTAAATGGAACCTTTCAAGGCTTAAATCATTATATTTTCTAAAAATAAGTGATTTTGGCAAAAATAAGTGATTTTGGCAAAAATCAGGATGTCCCAGAAAGTGTAACCCTTGAGAGAACATATGGGTGGTCTCTCAAGAAGAGAGGATGGAAAGATGTGATGAAGGAGAGTAAGTTGACGAAGAATGATTGAAGGGAGTGAAGAAGGATGAATGATGCCCCAAGTGTTAGAATACTGGTTTTAGGATAGATTTATGGTTTAGTTTTGATTTGATTGATTGATGGTTGGTTTTTATACCTCAGTGCTTGGAGGGATTGTTTATATGATATGATGAATGTTGGTGATTGTAGGTATATGTAGGGAATTGTTGAGGAGATTCTAAATGTTTTGAGAAACTTCTTTTCTATATAATAAAATAGTTTGTGCTAGGATATAAAGACCAAGGTAATGTGATGTTTTATGCATTAAAGGATTGACTCAAAAAACAAGAAAAACAAGAAAAAGATAAACAACATTCCATGATGCAAAAAGGATAAGGAAAAGAAAAAGAAACACAAAAAAATATATCCCAACATTTTTTAAGACACAACATGGCACGATGGACAAAGGTGGCCTTAGTGGAGTATGTACATAGGATGGCATACATAAAGACATGAAGACACCAAGACATAAAGACATGTATCCATAAAGACACAAAGACATAGAAGCACAAAATAGGAAGAAGTGGAGGGCCTAAAAGGACATCATGAAGGATTTGCATCTAGACGAGTATTGCTTTCCCCTAATAATGATAATGATAACTGATTAGTTTGAACTAGGATGTTCTTTAGAGAACAAGGTAGAAGGTTGCATCATGAGCATTGATTTAGGCTACAATGTGTTTGTATGGGGTCGAGATTTATTTATTTGTCTAAGGAGTCATGTTGTAGAAGGGTATCCATTCATAATTCCAAAGTGTGCCAAAGGGAATGGTCCAAGAGTTTTTTCCTGAACCATAGATTGATTAGCTACCACCCAATCCATAGTTGCAGTCAAAATGGGAGGGTGGGGATTGAATGAGATGGATGGATGGATGAAATGCATGGAATAGGATAAATGGTGCTCCTAGGTGTAGAAAGTGATTATAGATAATAGGTACCTAGTTATTCAGACATGACACCTACAAACATGTTTTCATCATGGTGCTTGCCCAAGGTTCCATAGACATGGTTTTCACCAAAAAGCAATTTTTCTTTTTAATTCTTTATTTATTATATTTTTTTATTTTTTATTTTTGGTCAAGAGTAGAAGTTCTTGAGATGCACAATGTTGAGAGGTTAATCTAGTTCTTAGCTTTATGGTGTAGCCAATTCATATGCTCTTGATCCATATTTTATCACAATCACATAGGAACCTAACCAATATGGTTCAAACTTGCCTTTATTTTCTATCTTGATTGGTGTTTTTCTAATTCTCCTTGAGGACAAGATCACCAACTTAAAATTATCTAGCTTTGATGCACTCGTTGTAGCTATGATGAAGGTGATTCTAATACACTTTTAGATGATTGAGTGCATCGAGCCTATATTCATCAAGGAGCTCCAACTCATGTAATTGTGAAACTCGATACTCCTCATCATCAATCAGGTGTTGTAGGGAGATATATAATGATGGTAGTTCAACCTCAATTAGTAAATTGCTTCAACTTAAAATACAAGGGAATATGGAGTAGCTCTTGTGGGGGTGTAGATGCTTGTGCAATACAACCATAGATCAAGATGAATTTAGAGGTACCAGTCATGACCAATGTCATTGATGATCTTTTTAAGAATTTTGATGAGGGTTTTATTGGATGCCTCAACTTGGTCATTACCTTAGGGGTAAGGGTAATATGGGGTGGACCACTTGTGTTTGATATGATTTTTTTCACAAAGGGCCTTAACTTCATTTTTGTTAAAGGATTTTCCATTATCAGTGATGATGGAGGTGGGAATACCATATTGACAAATGATGTGGTTAAAGATGAATTTGAATACTTGTTTGTTGGTCACATAAATGAGTGAAATGGATTCAACCCACTTTGTGAAGTATTTAGTGGTAACTTGATGATGTGTTATGGCCATCAAATGAGGTAGGATTGATTTTATCAATGAGGTTGAGGCCCCAAGTGGAGAAGCACCAAGGAGTAGTGATGGGATGCAAGGCTAGAGATGGAGTGTTGATTAGATCTCTATGCTTTGGACAAGATAGGCATTTCTTCACATAATAGAAAGTGTCTTGCTCCATGGTAGGCCAATAATATCTTGTGTGAAGGAGCTTCTTAGCTAGGACAAGACCATTGGTATGGGCTCTAGAAATGTCATCATGAACATCTTTAAATACTAGGTTTACCTCATTTATGTTGAGACATTGTAAAACTACAACAGAACAAGCCATTAGCGCCTAAAATAGCGCTAGATTTTAGTGCAATTGAGCTCAGAAATTGGACACTTTGTCCAGCGCAAAACTCGGCTCAATTTTGCATGCTTACTTTCACGTCAGATTTAGCACTGACTTTTGCACTGGAAAGCAACAGTCGAATTTGGCGCCAGATTTAGCATCGGATTTTACACCCAATTTGGCTTCCGATTCTGGTTTGGCTTCCAGGTTTGCTTCTTGTTTTGCTTCCATTTTTCCTTCATGTGTTGCTTCCAATTTTTCTTCCATATTTACTTCCAATTTAGCGCCAGATTTGGCATCCAGTTTGGCTTCCAATTTGGCTTCCAATTTTGCTTCTGGTTTTGCTTCTTATGTTGCTTCTAGGTTTGCTTCTAGTTTTGCTTCAGGTTTTGCTTCCAGTTTTGCTTCGGGTTTTGCTTCCAGGTTTGCTTCTAGTTTTACTTCCAATTTCACTTCCCATTTTTCTTCAAGGTTTGTTTCTAATTTTGCTTCCAATTTTGCTTCCCATTTTGCTTCCAGATTTGCTTCCCATTTAGCACCGGATTTGGAACCCAATTTGGCTTCCAGTTTGGCTTCCAATTTTGCTTCTTGTGTTGCTTCCAAGTTTGCTTCCAGTTTTGTTTCTAGTTTTGCTTAAATTTTTGCTTCCAATCTTGCTTCTATTTTTTCTTCTAGTTTTGCTTCCCATTTTCCTTCCAGATTTGCTTCCAATTTAGCGCCAGATTTGGCTTCCACTTTGGCTTCCAATTTTTCTTTTGGTTTCGCTTCTTATGTTGCTTCTAGTTTTGCTTCTAGTTTTGCTTCCAGTTTTACTTCTAGTTTTGCTTCCAGTTTTGCTTCCAGGTTTGCTTCCAATGTTGCTTCCGATTTTGCTTCCAGGTTTGCTTCTAGATTTGCTTCCATTTTTGCTTCCAATTTTGCTTCCAATTTAGTGCCAGATTTGGCACCCAATTTAGCTTCCAATTTTTCTTCCATGTCTTCTCCCATTTTTGCTTCTAGTTTTTCTCTCAGTCGTGCTTCATATTTTGCTTCTTGTATGCTGTCTAAAATAGCTTATTTTTTGGCTTCCTAATTGACACCAAGTTTTGCTTCCATTATGACCTCCTTTGTTGCTTTGGGTTTTGCTTCCAATTTAATAAGATAATTATATAAAAAAATAAGATATTTATTATAAAATAACAAGATAATTATTATAACATGATCATCATCTATAATTAAAACAAGTGAGTCAAATATCTATAATTTAATTGAATTTTACAACATCCATCCTGTAGTAAATTAAAATCATCATACGTAATAAATATCCATCCAAAAATCATCGACCATTTTCAATATATATAGATTGACAAGTCAATACTGATAAGATCATCATCATATATAAATAAAACAAGTGAAAGTTAAATATGCCAGTAGATCAATAACATGTCAAAATCATACATGTCCAATAGTCAACATAAGTCAAAATGATACATGTACAAATGATATAAGTAAAAATGATAAATTATGTAACTCAAAATGAATCAAATCAAGATGATACATGTCCAAATGACATAAGTCAAATTGATACATGTGAAAATGATACAACTCAATAATATGGTACTGTAGGCCGTGAAAATGATACATATGATAGTAACCATGAAAAGAGGCATCATAATGATATATCAGTAATGATCCATGATGCAGTCTATATGATCATGAATGTCACTGGCTACTACCAGCAACTGCCTCATCATCATCATCACCATCGTGATCATCATCATCATCATGATCATCGTTGTCGTCATCATCATCATTGGCCTCATTGTCTTCTGTATCTACATCATCATCATCCTCTACCATGTGATCTGTACCAAAACCAATATAATCTAGATCTATATCATCAGGATCATCTTCATCTTCTGGAAGACCCATGTTCTGCAAAAAACAATTTAAAAATGAAAAGTTATTATTTATTTCATGTAATAATTTATTTTTCTATTATATATCTAATATTCCAACATATGAAACGAAACCATAATCATATTACATCATATCAAAGTGCACATACCATAATAAAATTTCAAAAAAATACAGTTAATATGTCATTCCAATGATGTAAAACATGCAACAATTGTAATCAACGTTACTAAAGATCATAAAAAAATTTGTTATACAATTTAACTATCAAGTGTAAATTCTATTACATAACCATAAGTGCCACAAATTGCGTGGTCAATGTATGTTGTTTTTCACTATTAATCTAATAACCTGCATTAGACAGAAACATTAAAGAGTTTTTAAGTAGTAGTTTATTAAATTCTCTTACATGTCATTAATGAATGCACATTATTTTTTCAATAATTATTTATCTTAAGGTTCATGAGTAACCTTAAGATAAAGGTCTAATAGTTGTTCCATGGGGCATGTTTAACAAACCAAATGCAATTGTCAACTTTTCACCATGGTGGTAGAGAAATAATTCTTTTTCCAATACTTCCACAGCATTAAGTAAATTCTTGAATCTGGAAAATACTTGTCGCCTTCATCTTCCAAGCCAATTTCTCCAACTTTGCATAGGTCTCCTTTGTCTATGGATGTGATCTGTCTCCTACACAAAAAAGCATGTACCATTTTATGCCCTTTAATCCAACTGCATCTGGGTATTTTTTTAATTCCTCCATCTTTCATCAATCTCCTTACCTCACCACACCTGCCCACTTGTGGATAGATGTTTGAGAGAAGAACATAAGTTGTGCAGCATTTTTAGGATCCAAATCAAAAAGTAATGTTGCTGTAAATACTCCTAGGCCTATATTCATATGTGATCTACAGGCACCAAGAAAACACATGCATACAACCAGCACAGATTTAACAGGTATCTCAATGATAAAGTTTAGGGTGTCTTCAAGATAGCTAGCAATGGCAAGGAGGTCAACCATGCACGTAAACAAAGAGCCCTAGTTAGTAGGTTGTATGGGGAGAAGGATGCTTCTCATTTTCAAGAAGCCTAAGTCTCATTGCTACATATGTTTCTTAAAGAAGGGCCAATTTTAAACTAGGTAGTTGTTTTGTCACTCACTTTGTGCAATGAAATGACGAGAGTCGAGTCTCCTTATATCACTGTAGATTTGTAAATAGCAACCTCCAATACAATAACACCATACAATGCACACTTAACTTTATGGTACCTTAGCCCAGACATGATGCTATAGAAATATGAAGATACCTCCTACTAAAGATGTCATGCCATAGACCAGATACCACTATACAGTATATATCACATCTACAGTAACAATTTCCTTCCGAATGTAGGTTTACAGTCTATGATTAACATGCATAGACCTTTCTAGTGTTTAAAAAATAATTCCTTAGTCAACACCATACTAGTGTCCACAAGATGTTTCCACAGTTAAAATAAGAAATTAATGCTACTTTGCAAACAATAACTTAATCAAACCTTAGGATTTTATGGACAATGAAACAGAAGGTCCTATATTCCATTTATGAGTCCTCTATCCAAATGACACAGTGATCACAAGTACATAATATCTACTATTCCGTGGGTAGTGCTCAAACATTCAAACACAGGGAAGTCCATACTAAGATAAATTTGTTCACAAATAGTCTCCAATTTAATAAATACTAGATTGAAATCACATTTCTAATTTAGTGCAAGTCATTACAATGAAATCAAAGGTCATTATCATCAAACGAATGCCTTCACAATAGAATGTTCTAGTTACAAGTACAATACAACTATTGCAATGTTACACAACTATATGCAATTGACAAAACCCATTCTTTCCAAGAGTCAACTGGTAATCAAATACAATCATGTAGTGTTGTTTCAACATTGTATTCCATTGTGGCTTCAGTAATGCAAACCTCATAACCTTGGAGGGAGTGTTGGGGGGCAAGTTGACTTGAACCAAGGATCCAAAACCATCCCAAAAGCCCACCTAGGAGTGGTATTATTAATCCCAAGAAGACCTTGCATCCACAATTGAGAGAGTGGACATTTATAGGTGAAATACCAACACCATTAGGGTTTACAACCATATCAAAAAAGATAACCATGAACCAGGCCAGGTTTCCTAGTCAAGACTCATGGTATGTTGCAATGATAGCATTCTAGCAATTCTGGCCAAGGTTTGAAACTCCACCTTAAATTGTGACCAAATTAATGTAGCTTCCTTCATGATAGAAATCCAAAACACAATAACCAACAGTTTGCCACAGTTTGTAAGTCCCATGATCTTAAGTCTGAACTCTCACAGTTAACAATATTTTCCTCATCCAAACCCTTTACCATAGGCTTTCATAAGACCACATATAGTTACACAAGTTAAAGGAAATGTTTCACCAAAATGGTTAGTGTAATTTTACAAGAATGGATGACAAGGATCTTTACTTCAAAGAAAGGTTAGCTTAGTTGAAGAAGACCAGTTGGCGATTTGAATCTTAGTCTCCAACCCAAATAGCAATACACTCAGCCAACATGATGAGCACACCCAAAGTCTCCCTTCCTCTAAATCACTTATAGTCCAACCATCAACCTTCATTCCTCGACCCCAAGGAAAAAAGAAGAATTCCCCCCCAAAATGGTTCCCCACTCCTTCCTTTTCTCCCTCACATACCCCAAAACTAAGCACATTAAAGACTAGTACTTCCCAAAGCTGTTATGGCAGAGGAGATTTAATGCCTACTACCATGATGGCTCCTTCTCAACAAAAAAAAATGTGCATATTAAAATTTAAATGTCCACTATTATATTTCAAAGGTTTGAAATATAACCAACAACGTAACTATAATGCATGCCCCCCTTTAAGTCTTATAATAAAAAGGTTAGGAAACAAAGACTTGAGATAAACCCTTTGGTCTGTTCACTTAGGAGACCACCTAAAAACTCAATGATAACTACATCCACATGATCAACAAGAATGGCAAGCGACCTATGAATAATAATCCACTTGAGTCAAAAAGACAAGAAGACCAATAGAAACAAAACACAACAAACAGAGTACAATTGTAACTGTTTGTCTCAAGTATCACTTTATAATGTCTTCAAAGATTATGGAAACTCAACACAAGAAATGCAAATTGACATATTAACACAACAATATCCAACTAAGTTATTGAAAATCAACTATTGATACCTTGTTCTCCATCCAGATTACAAAATTGGTCCACTTTTTGCTATGTAACATTTCCTTTTCAAATTGCGTTGGTTGCCAGCCATATTTCTCCTCCTATCAAAACATGGCACATGGACTAGTTAAACTAATTAATATGCAATCATTTACTTTTTTGTAGGAAATAAAAAAATATCATTTAACATATTAAATATAATTACAAATGTATAGATCAAGGCATGTAAACCTTTATGGCCACTGTGATAAGTGGCACGAAGTTTGTCAAGCCTAGCCTTGGAGGCCTTGTCCTGAAACATATACTAATTCAATTTAGGTAAAGCACAAATAAAATTTAAAAATTGTTTAATAAATTTGATATAATCTTATGAGAAAATTCAAATACCTGCGTACTCTCCTCACCAGACTTCCTCCATGCATCGGACTTCTCATATGCTTTTACAAGCTCTTTCGATACTTTGAGACTTACATCAGTTGGCTTTTTTTTTAGCCTTTGCTCGGGAGGGATTGTTTTTATCTTTTTTGTTTGGTTGCACCGAAATCTCTTGCAGTTTTGAGACATTCGTAGCTTTATTTTCTTTACAAACCAACCTATGCCAAATTCGGTCTCCATGTCTTGGATAACTACTTTTTGCAGGTGCATGGGTATATTTGAGAATGGCAAATGTAGATGGTCTTTGAACTGTTGAAGGCATGATTCATTCAACCTATTCACAAACATTTTTCCAGCATATGTCATTTGGACTTTCCCTGAAACCACATCGTATTCTATCTTGGTATCGTAGCTACCAATGCAAGATGTAAAACATGGTGTGGTGGTCAAAGAAATCTGTCCCTAGAGTGGCTGGGACATTGGAAGCCTCTACTCCCTGTTCCACATTCTAAGAGGTTACTGTTATTGATTTCCTCCTGGATCTTTTGCCCGATCCATGACTGGTTGGGGAATCAATTGATTCCCTTTGACACTATTGATTTGGTTGGAATGTTTCAGAGGCTTTACTAGATCATTTTTCTATGTATCTGGCAAGCATTGTCAAGTCAACACCATCCAATTTGTTTACTGCATCTACCCCAATATGGAAGCCAATGCCTCTTTATCTTTGTCAGTCTCATGTCCCTATATATATATAATAGATTTCTTTTTTTAAATTTAGAAATAGAAAACTAAATACTAAAATTCAAAGAAACAATGGAAACATTTACAAATCTATAAATTGATATTGAATTACCTGATTGTGGCCAGAGTTTGCTCCCTTCCCTCTATTGCTTGACATTTGGAGCTGACCTAGGGCAAATTATTTTCATCCAGTCTGTGAAGGCAATCGTAGCCAGGTATGAATTAACAACGTGTTTGACCAATCATAGCCAAAAACAAAACTTAACATCTTGTATTTTGGGTATGATGTGCAAAGAGACCTTATTCAACAAGCCTTCTAAATATGGTAAATGCAAGTTATACTGCAAGAAAGGATAATTAACAACATTACTACTCAAATTTACCCTAAAGCTGGAGTACAACATCTTAGAAAAACTTTCTTTGAGCTCAAAATTATATCAAAATGGATAAAAACCTAGGTCAAGAGTTAACTTACTTGCTAAAAGGCAGACAAACAAGCTTGATTGAATGGCTGAGGTAGCTAGAAACCCCAAATTTAGCAGCTAGCTAAAGCAATTTTTTATCTTCTGGATGTCTAGAACCAAAAATAAATAAAATAGAAATTCACGGATCCGTTGTAGAAACTTTTTAGTAACTTCCATTTTCGACATAATAAAATCGTTGCTTTACAGGAAACCTAAAACAGAGACAGAGTACACTATGTTGTGGGCTTAAATGTATTAACTTATTTGTATTTTTTTGTGTGGTATGTTTTAACATTGGCGTGAATTTTTTTTTTTTTGGATTCATTAGTCGGCGCTAAAGTCGGCGTTTCTAACTCTCATTTTTAAACCAACTTTTAGCCCTAAATGTAATCTCTTTGGGATGCCAAAACCGGTGCCAAGTGTGCCTAATTTAGTGCCATCATCATCCATCTCCTAAGCAAACATCTCCATTGCACCCTACACCACCTCTGCATCACAAGATTCAACTTTTATGGGGATGTGTGCAACCATTGGTTATGGTTCCCTTTCATTCCGCAATAAATCTACCATCATTCATCCACTATCCTACATACCCTCCACATACCATCCCTATGGTCCATGCTTTGGCATAAGTCAGACATAATCCACATCATAATCCACTATTTTCCCTACATAATCCACGTCATAATCCACTATCTGCCTAATCCATTTGCCTTCCATGTATCCCTTACCAACATCTATGAGAGCACTCAACATGGTCCATGCGCAAGGACATCGTTCTCTAATGTGACTATAACCTTTCAGTGCAGTGTAACACAACCTTCAACCCTCAACCCTAAATACTATACCTTAAACCCTAATCCCTCCACCCTAATCCCTCAACCGTAAATGCTATCCCTAAATCCCGAAGCCTCAACCCTTAAACCTTAAACCCTAAACCCTATCCCTAAACCCTCAACCCTAAACACTATACCTTAAACTCTAACCTGTCAACACTAAACCCTAAACCCTCAACCTTAAACACTATATCTTAAACTCTAATCCCTCAACACTAAACCCTAATCCTTCAACCCTCAACCCTAATCTTAAAGCTAAACTTAAAGCTTCCACTCATTCAACCATCCCCAAGGGATCCAGAAATGCAAAATTAGATGCCTCTATTGATAAAGCCAAACATCCTAAGGGTTGTCATGCCTCAGGATATAAAAACAAAGAGTCAAAGAAAAATCAATCCAAAAAGTTATCCAAGCCCATACCTCCACAAGCAAAGTCCAAAACCAAATGGTATGGGTACCTAAGCAACAATAAATCAAGTTAAATAAGGCATCTACCTCTAAAAAATCCCAACCATCTACTCCCATCTCAAATTCCCATTCCGCTCAAAAGTGTCAAAACATTCCATCCCACAAGCAAAACAAAAGTAATAAAACGCCTAAGTCTATGTGGGTACTTAAAGCCCTTCATCATCCATCTCCTAAGCAAACATCTCCATTGCACCCTACACCACCTCTACATCACAAGCTTCAACTTTTATGGGGATGTGTGCAACCATTGGTTATGGTTCCCTTCCATTTCACAATAAATCTACTAGCATTCATCCACTATCCTACATACCCTCCACATACCATCCCTATGGTCCATGCTTTGGCATAAGTCTGACATAATCCACATCATAATCCACTATTTTCCCTACATAATCCACGTCATAATCCACTTTTCTCCCCTCTAGAATCCACGTCATAATCCACTATCTACCTAATCCATTTACCTTCCATGTATCCATTACCAACATCTATGAGGGTACTCGACATGGTCCATGGGCAAGGACATCATTCTCTAATGGGACTATAACCTTTTAGTGTAGCGTAAAGTAGCCTTCAACCCTCAACCCTAAAAACTATACCTTAAACGCTAATCCCTCCACCCTAAGCCCTAATCCCTCAACTGTAAATGCTCTCCCTAAAGCCTGAAGCCTCAACCCTTAAACCTTAAACCGTCAACCCTATCCCTAAACCCTCAACCCTAAACACTATACCTTAAACTCTAATCCCTCAACACTAAACCCTAAACCCTCAACCCTAAACACTATATCTTAAACTCTAATCCCTCAACACTAAACCCTAATCCCTCAACCCTAAACCCTAATCCCTTATCACTAAACCTTAAACCCTATCCCTAAAGCCTCAACCCTCAACACTTGAACCTTAAATCCTAAACCCTCAACCCTAAATAGTACAATGCCTTAAACCCTAATCCCTCAACTCTAAACCCTAATCCCTAAACCTTGAACCCTAATCCCTAAACCTTTAACCCTAAACCCTAAACCCTCAACCTTCAACCCTCAACACTATACCTTAAACCCTAATCCCTCAACCCTCAACCCTAATCTTAAAGCTAAACTTAAAGCTTCCACTCATTCCACCATCCTCAAGGGATCCAAAAATGTAAAATTAGATGTCTCTACTGATAAAGCCAAAAAATCTACCATCATTCATCTAATATCCTACATACCCTCCACATACCATCCCTATGGTCCATGCTTTGGCATAAGTTTGAGATAATCCACATCATAATCCACTATTTTCCTTACATAATCCACATCATAATCCACTTTTCTCCCCTCTAGAATCCATGTCATAATCCACTATCTGCCTAATCCATTTGTCTTCATGTATCCCTTACCAACATCGATGAGGGCACTCGACACAGTCCATGGGTGAGGACATCATTCTCTAATGGGACTATAACCTTTCAGTGCAGTGTAACACAACCTTCAACCCTTAACCCTAAACACTATACCTTAAACCCTAATCCCTCCACCCTAAACCCTAATCCCTCAACCGTAAACGCTATCCTTAAAGCCTGAAGCCTCAACCCTTAAACCTTAAACCGTCAACCCTATCCCTAAACCCTCAACCCTAAACACTATACGTTAAACTCTAATCCCTCAACACTAAACCCTAAACCCTCAACCCTCAACACTATATCTTAAACTCTAATCCCTCAACACTAAACCCTAATCCCTCAACCCTAAACCCTAATCCTTAACGCTAAACCTTAAACCCTATCCCTAAAGCCTCAACCCTCAACACTTGAACCTTAAATCCTAAACCCTAAACCCTAAATAGTACTATGCCTTAAACCCTAATCCCTCAACTCTAAACCATAAATCCTAAACCCTAAACCCTCAACCCTCAACACTATACCTTAAACCCTAATCCCTCAACCCTCAACCCTCAACCCTAATCTTAAAACTAAATTTAAAGCTTCCACTCATTCCACCATCCTCAAGGGATCTAGAAATGCAAAATTAGATGCCTCTACTAATAAAGCCAAAAAACCTACCATCATTCATCCACTATCCTACATACCCTCCAGATACCATCCCTATGGTCCATGCTTTGGCATAAGTCTGACATAATCCACTATTGTCCCTACATAATCCATGTCACAATCCACTTTTCTCCCCTTTAGAATCCACGTCATAATCCACTATCTGCCTAATCCATTTGCCTTCCATGTATCCCTTACAAACATCGATGAGGGCACTTGACATGGTCCATGCGCGAGGACATCAATCTCTAATGGGACTATAACCTTTCAGTGTAGTGTAACGCAACCTTCAACCCTCAACCCTAAACACTATACCTTAAACACTAATCCCTCTACCCTAATCCCTCAACCATAAATGCTATCCCTAAAGCCTGAAGCCTCAACCCTTAAACCTTAAACCGTTAACCCTATCCCTAAACCCTCAACCCTAAACACTATACCTTAAACTCTAATCCCTCAACACTAAACCCTAAACCCTCAACCCTCAACACTATATCTTAAACTCTAATCCCTCAACACTAAACCCTAATCCCTCAACCCTAAACCCTAATCCCTTATCACTAAACCTTAAACCCTATCCCTGAAGCCTCAACCCTCAACACTTGAACCTTAAATCCTAAACCCTATCCCTAAACCCTCAACCCTAAACAGTACTATGCCTTAAACCCTAATCCCTCAACTCTAAACCCTAATCCCTAAACCCTAAACCCTCAACCGTCAACACTATACCTTAAACCATAATCCCTCAACCCTCAACCCTAATCTTAAACCTAAATTTAAATCTTCCACTCATTCCACCATCCTCAAGGGATCCATAAATACAAAATTAGATGCCTCTACCGATAAAGCCAAAAAATCTACCATCATTCATCCACTATCCTCATACCCTCCACATACCATCCCTATGGTACATTCTTTGGCATAAGTCTGATATAATCCACATCATAATCCACTATTTTCCCTACATAATCCAAGTCATAATCCACTTTTCTCCCCTCTAGAATCCACGTCATAATCCACTATCTGCCTAATCCATTTGCCTTCCATCTATCCCTTACCAACATTGATGAGGGCACTTGACGTGGTCCATGCGCGAGGACATCGTTCTCTAATGGGAATATAACCTTTCAGTGCAGTGTAACGCAACCTTCAACCCTCAACCCTAAAAACTATACCCTAAACCCTAATCCCTCCACCCTAAACCCTAATCCCTCAACCGTAAACTCTATCCCTAAAGCCTGAAGCCTCAACCCTTAAACCTTAAACCATCAACCCTATCCCTAAACCCTCAACCCTAAACACTATACCTTAAAATCTAATCTGTCAACACTAAACCCTAAACCCTCAACCCTCAACACTATATCTTAAACTCTAATTCTTCAACACTAAACCCTAATCCCTCAACCCTAAACCCTAATCCATTATCGCTAAACCTTAAACCCTATCCCTAAAGCCTCAAACCTCAACACTTGAACCTTAAATCCTAAACCCTATCCCTAAACCCTCAACCCTAAACAATACTATGCCTTAAACCCTAATCCCTCAACTCTAAACCCTAATCCCTAAACCCTAAACCCTCAACCCTCAACCCTATACCTTAAACCCTAATCCCTCAACCCTGAACCATCAACCCTAATCTTAAACCTAAATTTAAAGCTTCCACTCATTCCACCATCCTCAAGGGATCCTAAAATGCAAAATTAGATGCCTCTACTGATAAAGCCAAAAAATCTACCATCATTCATCCACTATCCTACATACCCTCCAAATACCATCCCTATGGTCCATGCTTTGAAATAAGTCTAACATAATCCACTATTTTCCCTACATAATCCACATCATAATCCACTTTTCTCCCCTCTAGAATCCACGTCATAATCCACTATCTACCTAATCCATTTTCCTTCCATGTATCCCTTACCAACATCAATGAAGGCACTCGACGTGGTCCATGCACGAGGACATCATTGTCTAATGGGACTATAACCTTTCAGTGTAGCGTAACACAACCTTCAACCCTCAACCTTAAAAACTATACCTTAAACCCTAATCCCTCCACCCTAAACCCTAATCCTTCAACCGTAAACATTATCCCTAAATCCTAAAGCCTCAACCCTTAAACCTTAAACTATCAACCCTATCCCTAAACCCTTAACCCTAAACACTATACCTTAAACTCTAATCCCTCAACACTAAACCCTAATCCCTCAACCCTAAACCCTAATCCCTTATTGCTAAACCTTAAACCCTATCCCTAAACGCTCAACACTTGAACCTTAAATCCTAAACCCTATCCCTAAACCCTCAACCCTAAACAGTACTATGTCTTAAACCCTAATAATAGTAATCAATTGTGTTAGAAAATCCATAATTAACCTAAGTCTTGCATATCCATTCCATGAATTGTACCCTTTGCCTTTCCTAAGAACATATTGGCCTAATGTGAGCCCATCGTTGGAACCTTTCACTTTGCTATACAGATGACCCAATAAAGATATAATATCACTATATCGGCAAAACAACTATCTATCGGGGTAACCTTTGAGTTCATCCCACCGATAGACCGACAAAATGGAATAAAATGAGCTTATTGGGATAACATGCAGACATCGGTGGAAACAACATTATGGTTCCATCGACAGGCCGATAAAGTTGGTAGAAGAAGGTTATATTGCCGTAACATGTAGATTTCAGTGGAACACATATCACACCCTCACCGATGAGCTGATGAACGTGACAGGAGTTAGCTTATTACTGGAACATGTCAACTTCGGTAGAACTTATATACGAGTTCCCCCGACATGCCGATAAAACCAACAAAGACAAAAGCATCATTGTAAGGATCGCTAGAACTAAGGATGAATTTCCACCGATAGCCTGAAAGAACTATAAAATATTGATGATATGAAGAACATCGGCCAGACTAGGGCACATCAGGGTAACTTCATGTGGAACCTCGCTGATGGACCGAGAAAGGGAAATTTATCGATGGAAGGGGTGGACTTCGGTGGAATATAAAACAAAGCCTCAGCGATACGGTGATGATTGTCAGACAACATTGATGTGACATTCCAAGACATCTGTTGAATATTTGCAATTAATAAACTGGCTAGATGGCAAGATACACATCGATGGTGCATTTATGAGCTGAGATTGAAATAAGTTATTCCACCCCTATAAGATTTGGCTGAAGAAGGTTATATCGCTGGAACATGTCAACTTTGGAAGAACTTATATACGAGTTCCCCCGACATGCCAATAAAACCAACAAAGACAAAAGCATCATTGTAGCATGTAAGGATCGATGGAACTAAGGATGAATTTCCACCAATAGCCTGAAATAACTATAAAACATTGAGGATATGAAGAACATCAGTCGGACTAGGGCACATCGGGACAACTTCATATATGGAACCTTGCCGATGGACAGAGAAAAGGAAATTTATCGATGAAAGGGATGGACTTCGATGGAATATAAAACAAAGTCTCAGCGATACAACGATGATTGTCAGAGAAGATTGATGTGACATTCCAAGACATCAGTTGAATATTTGCAATTAATAAACTGGCTAGATGGCAAGATACACATCGATGGTGCATTTATGAGCTAAGATTGAAATAAGTTATTCCACCCCTGTAAGATTTGGCTAAAGAAAGAAGGAGAAAGGAATTTTGACCTCTCACTGAGCAAGGAGCAGAAAAAGGCCAACCAGAAATATATTTCAAGTATATCGGTCCTGACTGTAAATTTATACTGTGTAGAAGCTTTGGAGTTTGTATTATGGAAAATAATCCAGAGAAACATAAAGCTAAAAAGCAGAAGGTCGAGAAAAGATCACTGAATCAAGATTTAATTGACCAATGCCCAGGGTCTAGGCCGAGACCAAAAAGAAGTGCCCAGACTAATCCCTCCATAGATAAATTGATAGACGACTTAAGGAGTTAGGAGATGTTTGGACCCCTCTTCAAGGGTATCAATTGTTTCTATATCATTTCAAGAAACAATATAGGTATGAACCTGTCTATAACCCTTGGAGGTTAAATTTAGCAAGGCTAATAGTGTCTAATGTCTTTATCAACATGGATTTGATTAAAGCCTTAGCTAGCAAATATGACCTGAGAACAAGAACTATTAGATCACACACTAGTGACAATATACTGGTGCTTTCCAAGGATTTCATTGCAAATGTTTTTCAATTGGAATGTGGCTTTGACACACCCATTATAGTCAGAGACCTATTGCTAGAGTATAAGCATATGGACACCAGTTATAAGAGAGGCAAGTTAGCTTTACACAGGCCAAAAGATGACAAGGGTCAAATGAGGAAATTTTCCAATGCTGAGAACCCTCCATTTTCTGAAGAATTATTTGAGTACTTTCGTTACACTTATTATGCTACTGGTCAAGTCTTACGTCTCGAGGTTCCCCCACAAATGTCAATTGCACCTATGGTGTTAGCTACAGATATTCAAACAAAGGGAGCAAGGCCTTTTGATTATGCAAGTTACATAGATAATGCTCTGAACCATGGATTGGAGAAAATCAAACATAATAGTGATAATATGAATTTCAAACACTACTCTTTGTTAATGCATTTGCTTTTGCACGAAGGGCATGGTAGAGGATGGTGGAGTTTAGAGATGAAAATTTAGGACTCGTTTGACAATGGGAACCCAAAACCAGTGCAAATGTGGACTTCACTGTGGGATTATCGTTTTGACAGATCTCATTATTTTTGCTTTGAAGAATATTTTGTGAAGCCTCTAATGCAACTATTGGGATATTCTCATGACTATAGCCTCTCTCCTAGTATACAAAGGTTTCTTAGGCCAAAGGAAAACAATCCAAAGACCAAGGTGAATCATAACTAGGGAGATTGGTATGCCTTTTCAGACCGCACCATGATACGAGTCTATGGATTTGAGGGTTCCCCTTATCTATTGCCTAGGGTTGTCCTAGACAAAATTGCATACTTAGAAATTGTGAGACAAATGGTAAATCTAATGCTTTTCATCTAAAGAGGAACAACAAACAATCATTCATGCCTAGCACTTTCTGCTTTGGGGAATTCACAATAGTCATGAATGAGGGTTATGAAGAAGTCAATGCCAAAATAGCACAGTATGATCTCCCAATAGGAGATGAAAGAAAAGGTTTTAATATAGAGGCTTTTATTCACAGTTCAAGGGTCTCACAGGGTTTGTCTGGTTATGAACATCTTTTTTTAGAAGTAGATATAATTAAAAATTGAGATGAAGCCTCTACTGAAGATAGAATGGCTATATTTAATAAAATTCTACTTACATAGGATTGGAAATGCAAGAATGTTCCTTCATACTCAAGAGCCTTTTCTGAAATTGAAGACCCACTATCAAGAGTTGAGTAGCTTATTGCTCATATAGATGAGATAATTGAGGGTGTGCCTTTAATTGCTTTTGATACAGATTACATACAATACTCTGGGACACAAGCTCAAGAGGTGCAGCCTCTGACTCACATACCTTCATAGCCAACCCCTGAAGTATCATTTTCTGTAGATACAGTTATAGATGAAGAAGTGAGTGATGATGAGATTGAACAAATGCAAACAATAAGTGCTCCTGTTGTTCCACATCATGAGCCTCCTACAGAATTGAACCATGTAAAATTTGAGACTTCTAAGGATCTATCTGATGACATCAGAGTTATGGCTGCTCAGAAGTTTGTCTCTGATGATGAATTTATTAAGACTCCTAAATTTAAATCTATTGTATATGAATATCAAGGAAATAAAATGAGGCAAAAAATGAAAGATACTACCCCTGAGCAAGAAATTGCCGCCTTGGAGGAATTGAAAAAAGAGATTGATAGAGAAATGGAGTCTATTACTCCAGAAAGAGGAAGACAACTACTCCAAAAAGCCAAGGTATTGCTTGTGCTAGGTTGGGATATGAGCTCTGCCATTGCATTTGACACGTTCAGGAGGAGGGAAGATAAAACACTGAGTTTGACAGAGGAAGCAAGTGACAAAGTATATAACTCATGGTCGGGGTATAATGCAGCTGAAGCCACTTTATTGATTTGGTCTTTTTATCCCCAAGATAAGAGACCAATAATAACCAGTGATCCAAATCAAATGTTTGGTCACCTCTTGGTCAAAAGGATAGGAGACATAGATCCCTTGGAAAATGTTGCACTAAATGTTAATGTAGCAAAGTTTACTAAGGCCCAGATTGAGAAATTAGTCAAGGAAAATGACAAGATGAAGAAAGAATTAATATACCGCAAGGAAAGAGCTTCTTCTTCTACATCTAAGGTACATTCCCCATGGATCTAGAAAGACAAAGAAATGATAGAGGCATTAATAGATGTAATCTATTGGAAAGAATGCCATGCTAAATCCCAGAAAAAATTTGAGAAGCTTTTTAGGGAAGTAATGACCCTCAAATACACCATGGCCTCTGAAATAATAAAAGAAAGGTTCAAAAAGATGTGGGAATGTGTAGATACCTATTGGAAATCATTCCAACAAACATATTCAGCCATTATAGAAAACAAAAGATTGCAGGAGAGGATGATGGAAAGGAAAGAGGAACTTTCAGACAAAACACTTTTAACAGAACAAGGATTGCAGATGTATGATAAGTTGGTCAAGATGCATGAAAAGTATCATAATAAATTAAATAAGGAGTTAAATTCTTCTGATATCTCTCCCTCAATTCATGATGATAATGAAGAACCGCGAAAATATGAAGAGTGGAAGGAAGATATTGATGCAGAGGTGTCAGGTCTCCAATGGTAATCTAACAAGATCAAAAGATTCAAATAACTTGTGGCTTCAACCAATAAGGCTTCTCTAGTCTTCTCCTTGCCTTAAACTCCACCAAAGGGCTCAAATTTGAATTGCAACTTCTCAGATGAATTCTTGTACCTTATAAGGTCTCAATCTACCCCAACCAACAAGATTCAATAGGTTTCATGCACCTTTCTGACCGGTTCTTGACAACTCCCCTTAACCAGGCCTAATCCTTGCAGCCCTGTGTAGCGACTAATTTGTACTTTTCTCCAAACTTTCCCAAAGCACTCCAAAAACTAATGACTGATCTGAGTACCCTCTATTGAGTTCTATAACATACTTCAAAATCATATACTATTGTTTTGGACGAAATATGACTGTCCTAACAACCCGGCTGTCTTCCTGCAGGGCCTAATCCACCCACTTTACAAAGGAACCCTATCAAATACTTATCCCCCTCACTCCAAACCTAAAAACAGTCTTAGGAAAGGATTAAAAATGAAGGATTTTCAAGGTTTCAACCAGTGGTTTGCTCATTTGCATGTTTAAATACAAAACCCCCCTTTCTAGGCCTCAAAACCTAGGGATTGCTAGATCTCCCACTTCCAATCACTTCCAGACCTCATTCAAAGGTCTAACACCATGTCCTTGACCATATTAACCCTCAGCAAACATAAAACCATCACCTTATTAAGGCCAATCTCCTGCTGCTACAACTGAGCCACTATTTCAATGCTCTTTCCACATGCAATCTCTGACTTTCAACGGTGATCACCTGCCCATTTGCACTCCTCTTGCTTTGTCAAGTTAGAAATCATAGTATACATATAATCAAGGACCTATTCCATGAGTATCAGGCTCCTACATCCATGGGAAGGTCCTATGAGGCATTGAAACCTCTCAAAATGCATAGGACAGCCTGCTGTTCTTTGTAACAGTCAATACAAACATCAATGAAACTACTTACAAAAACCTTCTTAGAGCATCAAATGAAGTCTAATATTGTTAACTGAGGTCCTAAGACATTTACCAACACTCAATAATCAAAAAGACCAATAGAAACAAGAAGGAGATACCAGATAAAACTGAATTTTATTGTGATTTGCAGCCTGCCGTACAACCCAATCTTCTAATATGACTCCACCGTACCACCAAATGCCTTTTATAGGCTTACATGACGTCTCTCTAACTTCTCCAACCAATTCCCAAAGGTTGGAGATGGTTAAACTTCCAAAACCATTCATTTTTTATTTTCCCACCAAATGCATTATTCAAAAATTTGAATATTAAACTTTGTTTTATGTGACTTTTACTCTACCAAATTATCATGGTTCATCATGGTTGATCTTATTAGGATCATTATTCCTTATTCCTAGCCTTAGACACTTCTAATTGACTCTTATTTGACTCTAGAGGCACTATTGGCCCACTTACATTATTTTTTTGGTCCTAGGGTCCTTACCAGGACCCTTAGGACATTTGATTATTACATCATTTTGCCCATTACAATATGCCATAATTGGTTCTAGGATGTTCCATTTGATTTGATTTGATCCATGGGCTTCTCCTTTGATCATTTGTGTCTTCTTACTCCAAAGTGTTCTCTTAGGTGCTCCTGCACCAGATATATCCATATTTCTAAATACTGCTTTAAAAGAAATCAATAATGAAGATATGCTCATGCAAAATATTCACAAGTATCTTGAGAAAATGATGAACATGGAGCATGACATGAAAGGGATAGCCCTTAATGCTATATGCAAAACAAGAGTATATTGAACATTTATCTGAAATTAATATGTTCCTGTGCAGAGCAATTGATACGACTGACGCTGCCATGAATTCTTCAGAGGGAGTAAATTAGCTAGCAAACAAATGAAGTACCTTATGGAAAAATAGAAAGCCTTGCTTAGGCCTTGAATGGTCATGGGCTTCTATTCACAGATTAACAGATTGGTGTTTTCTAATTAAAAACATTTTATTAATGTTGACCTATTTTCCTCTGTCCAGAGTTAAATAGTTCACCTTGTATTTTCCTTGAAAATCATTTAGAAATAACCCTACAAGGCTTAAATCCTTCAAATCACTTATGCTCTGCCTTGCCAAAAAATCTCAAAATCTTGCCTGAGGAATCTTGGCAAAAAACCTAGAAATCTTTTAGCTTCAAGTATTTTCCATTGCAGGGATTTCTCAGTTGCATGCTTAGTATTTGTGTATGCATTTTCCAATGTATATTCGCATATACATTTGCCATTGTATGTTGGTAAGATACAAAGGACAAAGATACAAGAGGCTATATACAAAGGGGATCATTGCCAAGACAAGCCTCATCGGTAGCCAAGTCCAAGGGTCTTTCCGATGGGCCGATGCAGATACAAATGAATATACAAGGATGGTCATCGGCGGGACAAGCCTCATCGGTAGCTCAGTCCAAACTCTCCCTGACAACCCGACGTATGCCGATATGCAAAGATACAAAGGAAAAATGAAAGGGACAATATACAAAGTGGAATATAAGAGGGAAAGTGGGGTCCGCTTTCATACAAAGGCGATTGAATTTGCATATACAAAGGGCACATACAAAGACAAGATGCAAAGGAGGAGATACAAAAGGTGGGGCCCACCAAATGTATGTATATGCGGTTGTATCTTTGCACATACAATCACATATACAAAGCGCATATACATTCCTGACATATAAGGCCCAGACCTGAAAAGGTATGCAGTTTAGTTGATAAAGGCAGACATGTTTGTATGCATCTTTTGCTTGTATATTCGCATTGTATATGCGATATACAAGGCCGATATACAAAGGTAAAACATACAAGCCAGACCTGTTCCAAGGTCCAATATAGTTGATAACCTTTTGAGTTCCACATTTTATGTATATTTGTGATTGTATGTTCGCATATACAATCAAATATACAAAGGGTTGCATGCAAAGGGTTTCAGCGAGACTTAGCGTATCAGCGGCTCATTTTAAGGTATTTCTGACGGCCGATAAGAAGATGCAGTTTTTCAGCGATGGGTCCAAGGATCAATTCAGCGACCAATGCAGCGATGACATGTGGCAGGGGTCTATATGCAAAAAGTGATACAAAAAAAAAAGAGGTAAAGGCCCGCTTTTGTATGCTGGCCATTGTATTGCATATACAATTGCACATACGAAAGCATATACAAGGAAAATTCATAGGCCAATACAAGTGCAAATGCAAAATGATATACAATTGCAGGATACAGTTGACCGTAACTTTAACTGCCCATATCTCCCTCATTCTGACAAATTTCCACATGCTACAAAAGGCAAAAGTGCTTGTTTTTGCCTCCTCTTTCCTTTGGCGAGCTTTTGAGGAGGATATTTTTACTTTCAAAATTTGGATCTAGATTTGCATGCTAGACCGACTGGACATTTCAGTGACCCATTTTATATATGCAGATGCAGATATTTGTTGCATTCATTGCTACAAATTGATGATTCAGTAGCTTACATTGAAGATTTAAAATATCTTCCATCTGCCCTAGTTCCAGATTTTTTATGACATAAACTCTTGCAGGTGGACGTCCCTTCTGGCAGATATTTTCCTGATAGAGCCCATGGGCAAATTAATTGTAACTGACTGAGGTCAAAAATGTAAAATGATATATATACATGTAAAAATAGATGTATGGTTGTTGGTTGTTCTTCTGGGCTATTTTGTAATGGCTACTTGGCCTCTATAATCAATAAAAACTGATATTTTTGCCTCTCTTTTATTATTTTAGCACTGTGCCTGTTCTTTGGATTAGTGTAGGCTATGTATTGTGGACAAAACGGTCCCTTTCATTCCTCCATTATTCTGTATGGACCTCTATTAGAATCAATATGAGTCTGTGTAAGTCTTTCCAGCTATGAGATTATTACTGTGTCGATTCAATTGTAGCCAAACACATTTAAATCTGGTGTATCACTTTTTCTTTTTTATTTTAGCATTCCTTCTAGCCTTTTTCCCATCAAGCATTAGCACTAGGTTTAGATATTTTCCTCTAAGCATTAGGCTTAGAATGAGGAACCAGCCTTCTCTAGAGGTTTGATCTCATTTCGCAAGGTCCCACACTTCGAGATCATTCCCATGTTTCTCCAAATTGCTAAAGTTTTACAACAGTAGCAAGGGTGCAAATCTGGGTGATAACAATTAAGTTTAAAAGTATTTTCTTAACAGTTATGAACATATTTAGGTTTTGAAGAGGATTGAATGTGAAGAGGAGATACCACATCAGAAAATAGAATGCCTTGCTCAAACCTTGAATGGTCATGGGTTTCTATTCGGTGAATAACAGATTGGTCTTTTCTAATTAAAAACATTTTGTTAAGTTTAAAAGTATTTTCTTAATAGTTATGAACAGTTATGTCTTTTCTATTGTAACGGGTCTGAAGCTTGTTTGCCTCTCCTATAAAAAGAGAGACCAAGACCTGATAAAAAGATATAGGGGGAAGAGAGGAGCTAGTAGTGGTAGATAGTAAAAAAAGTTCCATAATATTTACAAACTCAAAGACCATGTTGCAAGCATAATTTTGAAGAAGTTAATGGAAAATCTCTGATTCTATGGCGCCATATTGGTATCAATTGTTTGTTAAAGTTATTCAGTTATTTGGTTGTCTCCATTTTAGTGCTTCCTTATTAGTTAAATTGATATATCACAGTTGCCTGCCATATAAAAATTTACGATGGTTTCCTCTACTATAGGTTCATTGTGATTTCCGCTACTATAGGTTCTAGTATTGACTCTTGTCATAGCTACCTGCCATATAAAAATTTATGATGGTTTGATCTGACTGGTTTGGACTCTTTTTGACCTCAGATTCTATGTTTAGATTCGGTCAAAACTCAGTGAAGACTAGGCAATTAAATATAGAGATTTTTAAGGATTTCAAATCGGTTTCATGCATCCTTTATTAAATAAATTTTAAATACACAATAAACTAATCTAATAGAAGCTACTAAGATCAAGTATGAAAGAAACAACATTTTTAGATATATGAATATGTCAAAGTGTTTTAGGAATATAAAACTTATCAATTATAATATCCATGGCATCAAAAACAAAAATTATAATATGGAATCATGAATTATGGTAGAAAGAAGTTTTATCATTTTTTAGATATATAAATATTGTCAAAGTGTTTTAGGAATATAAAACTTATCAATTATGATATCCATGGCATCAAAAACAAAAATTATAATATGGAATCATGAATTATGGTAGAAAGAAGTTTGTATCATTTAGTCAAAAATTGCTATCTCTTTGTGGAGCCATGTGTTTGTATCTCTGCTAGTGCCATAAGAGCATTACTTAGGATAAAGATTGACTTAGCAAACTAGAAGAATAAATGTAATTCAAATATTTGGGATTTAATTGGAAAAAAGTCAAAAATTATAGGTTGTTTTTAAATCTAAAGGGCACATTTCATTCAATTATAGGTACTTATAGTCAACACTAACAACCTTAAAGTTACAACTACTACTGCTAAAGTTTTAAAAATATTGAGCCTTGAGTCCACAAACACTATCACAGCTATTGGAACATGCTCAGCAATTGGGTACTCTCCCCTATGTTACTTTTAGTGATACCGAGAGCCCCATTGAAGATATAACAAAAATCTTACCAACACTGTTTTCAGATCACAATAATCTGGGAGTATTAATTGGATCAGTAAGAAGAACCACATAATTAGGGTTGGCATTCTGTTTCCAAGTTGATATCATCTATTGTTCTTGTTTGATTTATTCAATTGGTTCCTTCAAGTAGGGATTAAAGATCCTTTTGATAAATTACAAGTAACCTAGTTGTGTCAGTTGGATTATCAAGAAGAGTCTATCAATTATTTCCTTGCATGGTTATACAATTTATTAACCAATATTAGTGTGCCAAACAGTTAAAATTACTACCAAATATAAGCCACTTATCTCAGATTTTCATTTGACTCCATTTACCCAACAAGGCACTGGTCTCACCCATTTCATTTTACTTAAAACTCAAGGATTCAAACCATCTCACTATGATTTTTTAATTGTGAATGCAAAAACTCAAATCAATTCACTGTAACTGCAAATTGGTTATACAAGGATTCAAATAAGTTCACTGTATTTGCCAATAGGAATGCAAGGATACAAATCATTTGCATATAACAACTAGGAGGTATGCACAATTGAGGGTTGATGTAGAAAGGTTAGAGGATAAATGCCAACATATAGGAAATTTATATAATCTGTCAGGACACATTTGTTGTTCATGTGTGGTTATCTTGATTGGTTCCTTTTAACCTCTTGGTGCACAACTGTTATGTGACTATTGTCATTGTTGTGTATTATAGGATCCAGAGGAGGCCATGGAGAGAGGATGTGGATGGCATAGAACTACTAAATCATAGAGAGGAAAGTGGGTGGAAATAGATATGACAATAGAATCTGTAGATACAATAGAGGTAAGAAGAGAAAGCAACCTCAACCAAAGGAGGAAGGTGTTTATGAATTCACAAATGCTACAACATAGAGGAGATAAAGTCATTTTTTTGTCCATGAGGCCTCTGAGGTCAAACTTATTGGTTGAAAATGCACAGGAATGGTGATTAAATGTGATTCTATGATCAAGGAAAAGTTTGAAAATTAGGATGGCCAAAACATGATATGATTATGTCACATATATCACAAGATTTAAAACACATGATTTTCATAATTTTATGAAGGTATTATATATCATCATTTAACATTTACTGCTAACATTGATTAAGTACTAAATATATTTTGATATTTTGTTGTGTGAGGAAAAATTACTAATCACCTTTTCATAAATGTGTTTGATAGCATATCATTCCATTGGCAATTAGGGGGGATTCCTATCTTACAGTTGACTTAAGGAATGCCATAAATTGATTGTCAGCATTTACAAGGTATGTGGTTATATGAAATGTTCATGTGTGAGAGACATAGAGATAGTATATTGCATTTTAATTTTTGACTAAAGGTTCATACTAATTTACTATTCTTATATTAGGTGGGTGACCTCCAAGGAGATCCACGAATGTGAAGTGCCAAAATGGAAGAAGGAAATTGCAGAAATTGTATGTGTATTTGAGAATGATCTCCTTACAAGTTTCATGGACCTACAAGTCCATTTACTTATACACCTAGTTGATAACATTGAATTGGTGGGTGTCGTATCAACGAGGTGGATGTTTTTCTTTGAGAGGTATATGAAAACTTTAAAAAGATATGTCCGACAAAAGGCACATCCAGAGGGTTGCATGGTTGAAGGGTATGTACTGAATGAAGCATTTTTCTTCCTGTATGAATTCCTTGGTACGGATTTTAAAGATGGGCCATGCTTCTAGGATGAAGAACGAGTATCAGATACTATTGATGGAGAAAAACCACAATCTAATGGTGTTCAAGTAGAAATTAGTAAGTAAATTCATGATTAGTGTGGTTGTTTTTCTTGCAATCATTAATTGACTCTGTAATTTATTTGTCAAATTAACAGCATGACATTTGGAGTTTGGAATAAACATGTTGACATGTAATAGGTGTAGACGAAAGTGCTATACTCAACAAGTTCATTTTGTACCACATGGACTTTATGAACAAATCGATCGATCTGTATGATAAAAAGAGAGAAGAAGTGTTAGAAGCAAGGAGACAGTTTAAGAGATCTAACCCAAGGAATACTCCACTTCCCACTTATCTGCTTGGGGAATGGGGCAAAGATTGCACACTAGAATGGGTTACTGAACCAATTCAAAATCAAATACAAGAAGCAGGTATAGATTCAAACATAACAGAAGATGAAATCAACATGTCTAGAGGATGTGAAAGAAAGGTACAGTTGGAATTTTACAAAATGTTGTTTCCTTACAGTTTTGACACTATTAACTATTTTAACATTTGTCATTATATTTGTTTTCACTGAAATAAATGGTATTTCACAAGCGAGGAAATATCTAGCAATGTGGTCATATGGTCGACATTATTATGTAGAAAGTGTAGATGTAAAGAGACGATCCTTTGATTGTGGCATCATGGTTGACTTCAAGCAATCCAGTCGATCAAGCTCAAAAGATAAGAATATAATTGAAGGGAATCTACAATATGTTGGGAAAATACAAGAAAATATTGAGTTGGATTTCCACTCTTTTAAATGTTGTGTTTTTAAGTGTAGATGGTATGAAGCATTTGAGAGGACATGAAGACATGATACCCATAGTGGATTGTTTTCTATAGATTCCTCATGTTTCCTACCGGAGGATAAGAAGCCTTATGTTCTACCAATTCATTGTGAGCAGGCATTTCTTTAACTCAAACAAGAAGCAGTAGTGATCATTAATCTATTAATTCATAGTTTATTGTGAATATATACATGTGTTTATTAATCAATAAAATTGTTATACCATACGTCTAATATTTGTATGTCGTTCATGTGCAGGTATTTTTCTATAAAGATATTTTGGACCCGAAATGGATATTTGTCATACATTATGATCCAAGATTAAGGCATGTATTTGACGGTACATTAATGGATACTGAGAAAAACAATGATGGCCAACAAAATGAGAGATGGATTAGAGAACATCAAATAAATTGACATCCATGATGGTGTTGAAGATGGTTATGTTCAGGCACAAGAAGACAACAATCTAGAGTTAGATGATGTTATGGAAGACAACAATATGGATGGTATAGAAAATGATGATCCAAATACATCTAGTAACAATATAGATGGTCTATAGTCAAATTTCAATGATGATGAAGATGATGCAGGTCAACATGAGGATGATGATAATATTAAAACTTGAAAGAACATATGAACATTGACAATGATACACTTGATGACATTGTAGCAGACAATAATGTTAATGACCAAGACTTCTAAATTTTTAGAATTATTTGCAATCCATGTTTAAAAAAGGATGATTCTTATGGCCTAAACTTTGTAATGATTCAGTAATATTATTTGTGTCAATACAAATTATCTATTGCAATATCCTTAAATTGTTCAATCTTTGGTATGAATCGTTGGCAGAAAAAATTAGGATTACTTGGATGCTTCTTCCATTCATTTTGTATCAACATATGTTCATGAAGACAGAAAAGTTAATAAAATATTAATGCATGTAACTCACAATTATTTAAATAAGCAACTTTGTTAACTTTATTATTTTTAAATAGTTTCCATTTTTATGTTGAGCATAATTTTGAACATGTAACTGAAAACATCCACAATAAATGCTTTACTGTATCAGCATATTCATTCACATAAGCACAATATTGAGGATCAATAACTGATATTCATTCAAATATAAGAAGAAATAAGTATGGCAAACATAAGAAAAATACATAATGATAAGACAGTCATGGAGTTACACCAGTGCTTTGTCATAGGTAGTCTTCTTAATAAATCCATGTTAATGATTCCCAAGGTAGTGTCAAAACTAAGAGAGGGGTGTAGAGTCCAGGCTTCCCATTTCCAATATTTTGCAATGCTACAAAGAATGAGAGACTTGATGTGGTTCTCAATTTGCACATATGTGAGGCCACTAGAATTGTTGTTCAAGTGTTGCTAGTGTTTTAGTAATGTTGAAGTGTTGAGTTATTTTGGAATAGTATTCTTCCTCAATGAGTCTCTAGTGTGGTGTGGTGTCTAAAACATAGAGATACTTGAGCTTGTAGAGAAGCTTGTTAGACATGTAAAATTCACCAACCTATTTTCCTTGTAAGAGCTTGGTGTAGTTCTATGCAAAGTACAAGTCTGGTGGGTAGAGAGGTTCCCAGTCAAAGAAGTTGTGACCACATGAATCCAACATTATGGTGAGTGCATGAACTATCTATTAGCTTAGGTAGTCAAATGCCTTTTTGTCTTTAGGCTCTGCTAGACCTAGGTCAGTGTACCTTGAAAGATAATGCAGATTTTTGTGTAACCTTCACAATGGTAAACAGGTGTGAAGTAGATGTAAGGGTTGGAATGTATTTCTAAGGTTAAGGTTTGTAAATATGAATAGGGTATGAAGATTAATAGTAAATTAGACCAATGCTTTATCTATTGGGCAAATAAATCAAGAGTGAATGGTGTAATGGATCTTTATATTGACTTAACTCAAATTGTTAGGCACTTATGTAAATCTATATCTTGTGTAGATGTGCAAGAATGTTGAGGTACAAGATTCTTCTTATAAATCCTAATGATATTTCCTCAAATTGCTATGACCTAGAATAGATTGTTCAAAGGATTTTAACCTGGGTAGAGACCAATAAACACTGACTACTCAACTAGATTTAAATCAACTTCCTCAAAAACTAATCACACAGATCATATAGTAACAGCAAATATATACTGAAAAATTAATGATATCCTTGATATATTAACTTAAACAACTTGACAAACCACTTTAGAGAAAATCATGCAACTCATATATATTAACATCAACACAACAATTAAATAACAACAAATGTATACTGAAAAATTAATGATATCCTTGATATATTAACTTAAACAACTTGACAAACCACTTTGGAGAAAATCATGCAACTCATAAATATTAACATCAACACAACAATTGAATAACAGCAAATGTATACTAAAAAATTAATGATATCCTTGATATATTAACTTAAACAACTTGACAAACCACTTTGGAGAAAATTGTGCAACTCATAAATATTAACATCAACACAACAATTGAACATCAATTTTGGATCCACCAACTAACTCTAATTCTTTTTATTAATTTAGCAATTCATACTGGTTTGAAAACACAGATAGATGGAAATGGATTCTTTGAATGCTGATTTTATATTAAATATATGTCTCTGAAATAGATTGGCTGATCTCCTTCATAGTAGCCTTGGTATCCTATTTTATAGGATGCAAACAAGCTTCAGGCCCAAAACATTGTACCTTTTCATAATAACATCTTTTGATAACTAATGCATAATTAACAAACATAAATGAAGATAAAAGCATATGCAGCGATCTGATTCTGGCTCCATTAATCTCCATAGAGTGACCCATGACTCAAAGGCCTAGCAAGGTCGTCCTCATCTCCATAATACAGATTGATACACCTGCATTGCTTGACAAAATAGTACTCCTTTTGCTTCATCACAGCACTCTGGATACAAATAGATTTATTTAAGTGATATGGTCGATGTACACTTGATCATCACATGGATTAGTCTCAATTAAACTACTCATCATTGATTCTAGAATAAATATCTTTCCTAGACATGTGTAAGTATTCTCTATCATCCTTTCCTCATTATTTACATTTTCAAGTAGTGGTGGCAGTAACTGACCCAGTTCATTCCTCCAAGTGTCCTTGTCTTTTAGGTTTCCCTCATCATTGAAGAAGTTGGGAAATGCCAAATCAATACATTGATCAAAATCTTTCAAATATGCTATCAATATACCATTAAATCTCTCATGTTCTTTCATCAATTCATTATATTGTTTGAGCACTTGTTCCTCAGTGCTATCTTTAGCATTCAACCCTTCCTTTGTTTCCAACATTTTGAGGTGTAGTCTTTTATGCTCTTGGTATAATTGATGTGTTCTATTGTGCAAATCCTAAACCTTGTCGCTATTTTTCATCATATGGCCAAACCTTCTTTGAATCAATTCAGAGGCCATACTATATTTGACAGTTTTCAATTTAGTTTCTAGTTGCTCACTTTTCTTTTGAATCTTTTCTGCCTTATACTTCCAATAATTCACATCTACCAAGGCCTCTATTACCCTTTGATCACCTTCTAGGTATGGTGAGTAGTTGCTGGATGAAGGAAACTTATCTCTATTCAAATCAATCTCTTGTCTCAAGATAGCATTTTCTTTCTTATATATATTATTTTCTTTCATTAATTTCTCAATTTGTGCTTTAGTAAACCTTGCAACATTAACATTTAAATCAGCAGTGTCCATAGGATCTGTATCCTCAATCCTTTGTATCAACAGGCTACCAAAAGCTTTATTAGGATCATCAATGATATGTGGTCTCTTATTTGGAGGATACAATGCCCATATAAGCAATGCTCTTTTATCAAGGTCATACCCTGATCCTCTTCTGATCTCATCCATTGCCTCAATGTTGAGTTTCAACTTCTTATCTTGATTTCTATTGAAAGAATCAAATACAATGGCCGAAGCCATGTCCCATCCAGGAATTAAAATAACACATGCTTCTTGTAACAAGGTCCTTCCCCTTTCTGGAGTCATTATCTCCAATTCATTGTCGATCTCCTTTTGAAGCTCAGACAACACCTCATCCTGTATGTCAGGAGTGATATCTTTCATTCTCTTCCTAGCTTGTTTGCCCTTGTATTCATATAAGGCTTTAAACTTAGGTTTTTTGATGAAATCATCATCTTATATGAATTTACTATTAGCCAATTGCCTTATGTCTTCTGATAGATCATTTGGTGCTTCCACAGTGATAGCTTCTCTGTCTTCAGGCGGTTCATACCCCTTAATGGTTGGGTCATAACTTTGCACCCCTTCTTCAAACTCTCCCTCTCCTTGTGCAATGTTTGTGTCTGCAGAGAAACTTATATCCGGTGTGGGTTGAGGTAACAAGTGACCCAGGGGTACTTCATACTCAGCCTATGCATCTTTAAGTTTTCTTTTTTTGTTAAATACATGAAGGGGAACATTCTTGATCAGTTTTGGTGCATGTTTAATTATAGTGTCCAATCTTTCGATAGGATCATCAATATCCTGGAAAACTCTGGTGTAGGTGGGTTTTGGGCTACCCTCCAAGCCTCTACTAACATGGTTTTACGGTACAAACTTCTTCTTTCTATTGTTGTAATTTCATCACAATTTATGATTAAATCTTCATCAACAAATAGGACATGATCATATCCCTTTAACTTCTACTTTATTTTTACATTGTTTATGAAGTGTTCTGGATCCAAATTTCCTCTTCCATTTCCAAAAGGTAATCTGAATTGTTCTAATTTACTATAAATTAATTGATAACCTTTGTTAGAAAGTACTATGAAATCTCCAAAGCATAAAGTCCCAGGCATAAATGACTGTTTACTCTGATTCGTGAGATGCATGAAATCTGAGGAAGCCAATTGCCTAACAATTTCTAAGTATGCAACTCAATCTAGGCATGTCTTTGGTCGCAGGAAGGGTGGCCCTTCATATCTGAATACTCTTATCATAGTGCAATCTCTGAAAACATACCAATCACCCCAATTATGGCTAAACTTTCCCTCTTCATGTCTATCTTTTGGTCTCAAAAACTTCTATATTTCCAATGAAGAATTGTGGCTGCAAGGATGTCCAAACCGTTTGAATATTGGTTTCACAAAAAACTCTTCAAAGTATAAATAATGGGATCTATCACATCTACTATCCCAAATAGAAGTCCACATTTGTATAGGTTTTATATCTCCATTTTTTGTCTAGGTCTCTTACCCTGAGATTTCTATCCCATAAGCCCATACATTGTCCTTCATATAATACCATATGCATAAATAAAGAATAATGTCTGAATTTACTTCCTCCATTCTTAATAGACATTAAATCATTTTTTATATTATATGTCAGGTATTCAGCATAATCAAAATACCGCGCATCATGACTCTGTATGTCCGCAACTAGGACCATGGGCGCAATTTCCATGAACATGGAGGCCTCTATTCCCAATATCTGGTAGGCAAAGTAATATGTGTTTTTGAAATAATCTTCAAACAATTCAGTTGAGTAGGGTGGATCTTCACCCTCTGAAAATACCCTAAGTTGGTTATAGTCACTGCCAGGCCTATGCAAGGGTAACTTCCATCTCTTATAATTGCTACTCATATTGTAGTACTCAACCAACAAATCCTTGATTTTGAATTTCTTATCTAAACTTGTGTCTAACTAAAACACTGTGGCTATATAGTCTCTAGTAATGGGGAAGAAACCAGTCCCATCATTGAATTCAATATAACAAGTCTTAAGGTTGAATTTCTCTGCAAAAAACTTCAACTACTAGACATTTACAAACACATTCGGGACTACCAATTTACCCAAGTTTAGCCACCATGGGTTTGAAATGGGTTTATGCCTATGCATTTTTCTGTAATGGGAGATAAAGAGATCATACCCTCTGACTGGTGTCCATATATCCCTAATATCCCTGTATAAATCTTTAAATTTCTCAGTATGTGGGTTTAGTTGGGCATTTCTTTTGGATTTTTGTCTTGACCCCAGAAATTGGTCTAATAAATCCTGGTTTAGATGCCTATCCTCAGTATTTGGTCTTTTACTCTTTGGGTTTTGAATTGTTTCTTCTATATTCTATCACTATGTCTGGAATTCAACTCTGTGATTTATAAATGTAGACTAATTTATAAAGTGGATTCAGGAAGTACAAGAACAGTTCCACCGTGGAAGTCTAATCGGCATCTGCAACAAGTCAAAAATCAATGAAAAGATGAAAGTCTTAACATTGGGAAGCAAATGATGGTTTTATTCAAATTCCAAAAGTTCTAACCTGCAATCAACACAATGAAGGTTATTCAATTAAACCAAATGTAAGGATAAATATCAATGCGTAAATTAAACACACACACACACACATGTTATCAAAGTAATATGATTTGATTATAGATATCACAACACTAGAAATACAGTAAAATGTACTAGTTATAACCACCAACTTTGAACACGTTACTTCGGAGCCATGCAAATTATAGGAAAAACTCAATTTCGAGACAACTCATAAAATATTCACCGAAAGATTGTCTCTAAATCATATTAATCATGAGAATAAAAGTGAATGTAAGAATAATTTGTTTATTTCCCTACAAAATCTCTATAATGAAGAATTGGTAACTAAAGCAAAAGCCAAGGATTAGATTTTAGAAGCCGAGAATGTACAATTGACAACAACCTTGAGAGCATTGAAGGAACAATTATCTTCCTATAATGGGTTGATCTTAACCAATGGTTTTAAAGGTTAGGGTTAGCTGTAAACACGAGGTTGTTTTTGGTTTTTCCTTTTTTTGAAAAAGATTGCTAAACGTTTGAATTCTGTCATTCAACACAAAACCCTGAAGGGCAGATTATGGTTATACACAGGCATAATCTTAACCTTTTACACTTGCATCCATAGAAAGCTCAAGGACATGACAATAAAAACAACCGATGAGTTTAGAAAATTTATATCTTCAGGTGGTTTTATAGTGGGAAGTATAGCTACTACCGCCACCTGTCCACGGGATGTTGCAAAAAAAAAGCTTGGAAACAAATAGAGAAAGCAATGAAAACTACTACGAAACGGATTTTGGTAAATGTTTGGAGGCTTGCAATCTCAAGGATTTTGGTGAATGAAAACTACTTACTTGACAAATCGCTCTGCTCCTGAATTGCTTATTCATCCATGCCCTGCACTTGTTCTTTGCAATGTCCTTTGAAGTCCCATTCAACAATCTTAGCTATGTGCAATCAATGGCATATGTGCAATCAATTATCATCGAACAGAATTTATTTTTTTTTGAAAATAAAGCGTTAGATCACCACCATTATGTCTTGTCACTTTACTTCGAGGTGATGTGTTTTGCAATCTCATTTATTGTTTGGGATTTTGGTATGACCCTAACTAGCATTACTTCGATAATATGAGTCTCCTCGAACATGAAATCACCCTTTTGATATTTTAATTTCTTTTCATCACCTTTTCAGAGAGACCCCAAAAACCCTCTCTTCGACACAGTAGAGTTTCTTCGAAATACCCTTTACATTATCTTTTCATCGATGAGACCCCTTCTATCGGTGAGACTCTAAACCATATCACTTCGATATCCTGAATCCCTTATCTGTTCGACTTCTGGGGTATCGATAAGACTACTGAATGACTCTTGCCGATATCCCCTATCTCTTCGATTTACTCATTACTTCATGTTTTCGTTTGATTTTCCTTTTGTCTGCTTGTGCCTTCGGGTCATCAAAGAGACATAGTATCATCTTGCCGATGTTAACTATAGTGATTTTTTCATCAAATATTTTACAATTGAGGTATACAATTTAGGGCTAATAAGGGAATGGTGATATTTTTTGGGTTCAAGTAGAACGTCTTCTTAGGGATTATGGCGAGAATGGAAAAATTTTAAAGTCTATAATTTTGATCCAACACAATCCATCGAGGCTTAGAGGTATGGCGCTAAAGTTGGCGCTCATTTAGATGTTAACGTCAACACTCATTTAGACGTTACAGTCGGTGCTAATGTCAGACCTAATGTTGGCGCTAATGTTCAGGATTTTGATATGACCCTAATTGGCATTACTTTGATAATATGAGTCTCCTCGAACAATAAATCACCCTTTTGATATTTTATTTTCTTTTTGTCGCCTTTTCAGAGAGATCCCAAAAACCCTCTCTTCGACACAGTAGAGTTTCTTCGAAATACCATTTACATTATCTTTTCATTGGCGAGACCCCTTATATCAGTGAGACTCTAAACCATATCACTTCAATATCCTGAATGCCTTAAAGGTTATCGATATTTTCGTTTGATCACCGTGACACATTTTGGTGTCATGCTGAAGTGCCTTATCTGTTTGACTTTCTAGGTATCGATGAGACTGCTGAATTTTTTTGGTGTACAACACTAAAGTCAGCGCTAGTGTAGGCATTATAATTGGTGCTACAGGCGGCACTAAAGTTGGTGCTAATTTGGGCGCTAAAGTCAGCTCTAATTTAGGCACAATGTGGCGCCTAATTTAGTGCCTACTTGTTCTAATCGGTGCAAAAAATGCCAAAAAATATGCCATCCTAACAAATAGCACTGACTTTTTCAAAAAAATGGAGAAAAATACATTAAAATAGTGGGTGGAAGCAAAAAACGGAGAAAAAAAAGGAGATAATCACAGGGATTTGTTGTAGTGTAACAATATACCATCATAGCCCCTACAATAAAGGATGTTGCCAAGGATGGTGAAATGAGAGGCATGTTGGGTGAATAATTTTCTTTGATTAAATTTAATATTAGGCATAAGGGTTTGATGGGTGAGATAGGTATGGATGTCATGATACTAATGTGATTGGGACCAATAATGTCACACACCATTTCGTATTTAGATACATCATATGCTAGGATGAATAACTACTCAGTCAAAAGTTGGTATTCTTGTGCATCCTCTAAAATGTCAAAAAGAGATCCTATCACAACCATAACATCTATAGACTTGTTATTTACTTGTACTATTTTCTCAAAAGATATGCCATTGAAATACTTCTTGAAATTGTCTACCATCTGCTTGTATGGAATAATATTATTGTCTTTAGTGTGATATTCATCATTTACTTGTTTGATAACTAGTTGGGAGTTGCCAAAGACTGACAAATATTAGATATTTCATTGTACTACTAGCTTGAGCCCTAAAATCAATGCCTCATACTTTGCTATAATTTTGGTGCATGGGAAGTTAATTTTGAAGGCCTTAGGTATGAGGTCCCTTTGTGGTGTTAGGAACAAGATGCCTACCCTTAATCCATGATTGGTGAAGGAACCATCAAAGTAGAGATTCAATTCTTGTGATTCTATAAGAGTGAGGATAGACTCATTAGAAAATCTAGAGTGAGAGGGTGGGTGTCTCCTAATGGTGATTCTACCAACTAGTATATAATCACTTATCCCTTGCATCATATACTCAATGTCAAATTCACTAAGGAGCATGACCCATTTATCCATTCATCCTATCAAAGTAGTTTTAGAGAGAAGGTACTTGAGTGGATCAATCTTGGCTATGAGATTTATTTTGTGCGAGAGCATGTAGTGCCACAATATTTGAGAAGAAAATACCACATTTAGACAAGGTTTCTCCATGGGTGTATAGTTAGCTTCATATCCAACTAATGTTCTACTTAGATAATATACAACTCTTTCTTGACCTTGGTCATCATGCTATGCAAGAAGGTCACCCTAAGTGTGTTGAATAGAAGAAATGCACAACAAAAGTGGTTTATTAGGAGTAGAAGCCATAAGGACTAGTGGATTATCCATATATTCTTTGATTTGATCAAAAGCTTGTTGGCATGTCTGATCCTAGTGAAAAGTTATATTATTATTCAAGAGATGAGTATATGACTAGCATTTATTTGTAAGTTGAGCAATGAATATTTTTATGGCTCATAATTATTAAAATAATATTTAGATAGTTTATTTAATGGCCAATATTGCATAAACATATTAGTTTAGATTGTTTCTATTCTTTTGTTAGCTTTAGTTTATTTTAGAAACATCTCTATTCTTTATTTTAGAAACATATGTATTGTAAATCTTTATAAAGAGCCTTTGTCTCTTTCATTTATAATATCAAGATTTTTACCATTACATGGTACCAGAGCAAAGGTCGAGTGGGAATAAAAAAATTTATTTTTTGGACACTCTTTGAAATTCCATACATTGTACAGACGACGTCGTACCTATTCGTATGACCATCCATATGTATTTGTACTACTCTGTGTAGGCTCTTCAACTTCGGCTTTTGTCACAGAATTTCCAGTCGCAGTTTTGTTGTGTGCGTCAGTGGTTTATTCAAACTTTCGATCATCGTTAATGAAACCTTGGTTGTTTCATATCTTATGGTCACTGCATTAAGTTTTGGTCACTCTTTATCCTTGTTGTAAGGTTTATGAATGAGCGTTGGCTATCGTTTGATCTATTTGGTCACAGTTTGCTGAGAGGTTCGGCATTTAGCTTTGGTAGCGGTCTAGTGCCAAGCACCAATGACTAGTGTCTTAGGCATGCAAGCTCCTAGCACCTTTTTGTTTGGCCCATGGTCTTTTTTTGGTTTTTCCTTTGTTGTTTGTTGTTGGTCTATTTTTTAATTAGCGCTTAGCCTCAGCTCTTTGTACCAGTCAGCGGTCACTTTGTGACCAAGCCCTCAGTGCCCTACACACCTGCTCCTTGACTAAGCGACCACGGCCTAGTCCCAACCTATGGTCTTTGAATCCCAAGGTCCCTTGTGCCCAATGTCAAGCTCGAGCCTCCTGCACCTTATTTTTTGTGCCTTAGAAAGTGTGAAGGATGGCCTCTTTGTCTAATATTATGTTGGAAGGTAGTCAAAATTTCAACGGTTACAATTACAATAACTAGAAGCAGCGTATGATGACCATATTTGAGTATTCGTGCCTTGACCAGATTGTTCTGGGAAAAACTACATGTCCTCCAACAATAGGTAAAGATTAGGACAAATTTGATGAGCAGAATCAGGAAGCCATGATGCTTATTAAATTGTCGATCACCGATGACTAGCTACCTCAAGTGCCGTATGGCAAGACAGCTAAATAAATCTAGGATCTTCTGAAAGATCTTCATGAAACATCTAACAAGAGCTGAGCGTTCTTTCTGAAGAACATGTTGTTGTAGCTAATGCTTCTAGATTTGACTGTGTTGTTAGTTTTTTCCTTAATATTTCAGATCACACTCCATGATCCATCATCAGGAGAAAAGAGAGCAAGAGAGCAAAAATGATAAATTGCAGACTTAAAACTACCTTAAAAAGAAGGAGAGCTTGAGGTGATGTGGGAACCAAGAAGTCAAAGAGGTGGAAAAAAGAACAACCTATTAGACCAAAGGAGATAAAGGGATGAGAATATAGGAATATTATATACAAGGTAAAAATATATAAATAGATCACCGAAAGATAGTATACAAGCAATTATACCCACCAAGATAACACCTAAATAAAAAGATGACATATAGCTAGCAAAACAAATAAATATAAAAAATATAAAAAATGAAACCAAGTTAAAAATTATCGATATATATATAACCAACTAAATAAATAGGAATAACCATAATAAATATAGACAACATTAGATTGCATAAAAACAAATTCAATTAAATAGGTCACAAAGTGTAAAGATCACACACACACACACACACACACACACACTTACTTTTTTGGATACTAAGAAGACAAATAGAAACATAAAAAAGAAACAGAGGTGACAAAACAATATTGAAAATAAAGATAACAAACAAGCAATTTATTAAATGATGACAACACCTAGATAAGGAGAAACCAAAAAGAAACAACGAAAACAAAAACATAAAAAAACATAAATGACAATTTACTATATATAATATAAATAAATTAATAGGCCTAATGAATATACATAAATAACATATAAATATGTAAGGAAAACAAAAGATAACAAGAAAACAAGGAACATTCACAAACATATAGAGGACAAATAGATAAATAAATGTATAGAGGACATAAAGATCATGTTACAAATATATATATATATATATATATATATATACTATGGTAAACAAAGGAAACAACCCAAAACATAAAAAACCAGTAGGTCAAAATAGAAATAAATACAAGGATAACAAAATGGAACACATATAGATGACATACAAACAAATTTATAAATAATGACAACACCAATATAAAAAGAAAACAATAAGAGGCACAAAACCTCTCAATATATAGAAAAAACAACCAAAAAATACTACATTCCCAACAGAGAGCATAAAACCAAATATTTAACTAGTAAAAGCACCAAAGGTGCTATCAAATGGCTGATAGGCACAAATATTTATAGGCCTATTGTTAAATAGAACTTATATTTATATTTTTATGTAAAGTCATTACATGTAGTTGTTGGTAGATAAGACTATAAATACTATAAGAAAATCATTTTTTTTTGTAAATAAAAATAATGGAATGATATTAAATGAATAAACACATGAACTAAATTGTGAATGAACTAAATTCATTCTAAGAAATCAAGACATTAGGTCAATGTTAGGATTGGTGATTAAAAAATAGGCACCTTGAGAAAGATATCTCTCGGCGTACTTTAGATATATTTTTAAATATCGGTATGCTAATAGCATCCGCAGGGGCAAGCATAATTCTAACTATAATTCTAACTAATATTATATATTATTGATATTTAATTTATATTATATATAATACTATTAATAATAATTATATATTATATATCATATAAATTATATATTAGGGTTATGATTACAATTAGGGTTTGGATCATGGTTTGAATTAGGGTTAGGATTAGAAAGAGGATTACTCTCAAAATTAGGGATAGAATAAGGATTTAATCTATTTAGGGCTATGTTTATGTTTATAAATCTCATTACATTTAATGTTTTATTCATGTATGAAACTATAGCCCTAACCCTAACCCTAATCTTGATTGTAACCCTAATTCTAATAGTAACCCTAACTCTAACACTAATTTGAACCATAACCCTAATTCTAACACTAACCTGAACCCTAATTGTAACTCTAACCCCAACTCGAACCCCAATCCTAACCCTAACCATAATCCTAATACTAACCCTAATTCTAAGTCTAATTCTAACCTAACCCTAACATTATTTCTAATCCTAACCCTAACTATAACCATAATCATAACCTTAATTCTAATGCATACCCTATTTCTAGTCCTAACCCTAACCTTAATTATAACCCTTACCCTAACCCTAATTCTAACCCTAACCCTAATTTTAACGCTAAGACTAACCCTAATTCTAACCCTAACTCTTACAGTAATTCTAATTGTAACCTTCACCTTAGCTATAGTTGTAACCCTAATTCTAATTCTAATCCTAACTGTAATTCTAAATCTAACCATAACCTTAATTCTAACCCTAAAGTGCCGGTGACAGGGCAGGCGCCACCTCATCACACATCATGGTGAGGTGGCCATTTGGGTGGGAGTGAGAGTCTGATTGCAAGAGTGGCAATCCCAGTCAGCAGAGGGAGCTTGAATTTCTTGAGCTTACCACCTCATGATTGCGGTGCAATATCGGTGGCTCATTGCATTCCTTCCAAGGACTTGGCACGCTTGAATGAGGATGATGGGCTATCATTTTAGGACACCTTCGCTTTCAGGGGATTGGCAGTAGTTATTGTTGAGTTGTTTTAGCACGTGGGAAGTAATTAGCTCATCCTGCAATCATTAAGGAAATCTTAGGGTTTCTTTATTTACAGGTTGTATGCTTAATGTCTTCAAGTTTTTCATCTATGGATGCAGATCCCCCACCCATTATCATCCATCATTTTCTGGCTGAGTTTTTGGTGTGCAGAGGTAAGGAGTCGTTTGTTTGCTTGTCTGGTAAAGATAGGAAAATGGCATTTAAAGGTTGCATAACTGATCAGTGGCTTCGTCGAATCCTCCGAGAGCATGATGCTTTTGTCCTTGGCACCTTGAAGCTCAAATTCTTGGGAGAGGCTGTGTTCACAGTGGGGAGCATTACCGTGTGGATTCAGATATTTTGTCAAGGGATTTGGCATCCTTGCTAGAGGTGTCATCTTGGAAGGAAGAGGTGAGGTTGCTAATGAAGCAGATGTTCAAGGCTAAGCTGTTGATTGGGCTCGAGGAGGTGTTAGAGGTTACAATGAAGGGTATTGGGCTACCCAGGCCAAAGGAGTTGTATAAGGTGAACCAGCCAAGGGCAGCGGTGAAATTCTATCCCTTCATCTTGGACATTAACGGTGAAGAGCTGCTGCAACATCGAGCGAGGGTAAGGAAAGGACTCAACTTCCTCTTGAAGTTGTTCTATCTGAACCTAGTGGAGGGATTTGCCTGGTTCGGGGACTTCCGTGATTATCTGTTCGAGTAGGGTGAAATCTAGTCTAGGTTCAATCTTTTTATCTGGTGTTATATAGCAAGGGTTTTTAGTCTCTGGTTCTATTTTGTATGGGTTTCTAGTCTCTAGTGTTGTTCATAGTTCTTTGTTTTGTGTTTTAAGTTCTTTGTTGGGGATGGGTGAAGGTTTATAGGCTTGATAGTATATGTTGTTTGTAGTCCTGAATGGTCATTTTATTCTTCAGGAAGGGTGGTGCAGATTAGTTTAAGCCTCTGGGGCCTGATATATGTAAACAACTAATTTTAAATTTTAATATAATACATAATCTTACCAATCAAAAAACAATTCTAACCCTAAAGTGTAAAATAAGTGAATTGCATAGTTAAAGAAAAATTAAGGATGACCTCTTTTCTTAAAGGTTAGTTTTTTCACTATCCTTAGTATAGACCTCTCCACCAAACTAGCCTAATTCTAATATGTTGAATGGAGAGGATTTGAATATTGCTAGCATGAATGGTTCAATCATACTTTAAATATATTCTTAAATATATGTATGCTAGTAGCATCTGCAAATTATAATTTTATCCCTAACCCTAACCATAATTGTCACCCTAACAGTAACTGTAATCCTAACTCTAACCGTAACCGTAACACTAACCATAACCTTAACCCTTATTGTAATCGTAATATTTTTTTTTGTTATATAAATTTTCCCTAATTGTAACCCTAATTATAACCAAACCCATAATCCTAATTGTAACTATAACCTTAATTTTTTTGGTTATATATATTTTCCCTAATTGTGACCAAGTTTTAATCGCAACCCTAACCCTAATTATAGCCCTAACCCTAATTTCAAACTGTAAACCCAATAGTAATCTTATCATTAACCATATTTGTAACCCTAACCCTAATTCTAACTCTATCCCTAATTATATTTGTAACCTTTATCAAAATAAATAACCCTAACCCTAATTGTAGGCCTAACTTTTAATTTGAACCCAAATTGTAACTATAAGCCTAACCCTAACATTAATACTGAAGTAATTCTAATACTAACCCTAATTCTACCCCTAGATCTACTTAACCTTAATTCTATTCATATTTCCAATCCTCATCCCAACACTAACCCTAATTCTAACCCTAACCTTGACTATAACTCTAGTTCTAACCCTAATTCTAACCCTAAACCTAATTCTAACCATAAACATAATTCTAATCCTATTTTAATTGTAACCCTAACCCTAACCCTAATTTTAAACAAATCCTAACCCTAATTCTAATCATAGATTGAACCCTAATTCTAAGCTAAACCCTAACCCTAACCCTAATTGTAGTCCTAACTTCTAATTCGAACCCAAATTCTAAAAAAATATAAGCCTGACTCTAACCCTAATTCTAACACTAATTCTAATTATAAAGTTGTAACCCTAACATTTTAGGCCAAGACTAACCCTAACGTTTAGGGTCTTAGATATGTCATTTTTTATGGCATTATCAATTTTTAGATCTTTTGAGGGATTGTATTCTTACTTATCATTGTTCCATTATTATATCTCTTCTTTTAGAGTTTTGTGCTATGTTGGGATCTATGCTTTACCCACCCTAGCCACCCTTGCCAATCCCATTAGTTTCCATTTTCAGATCTAATATACCACTAATTCTAAACCTAAACCTAGTTCTAACATTGGAGTTAGTGTTAGTGTTAGGGTTAGGGTTGGGTCATTTCAAATGATTTCATTGGTGCAATATTAATTCCCAAATTTATATTAATAGATAAAACCATTTGGTATGAAGTAACTATTTAAAGACATCATTTGACATCATAAGACAAACATATAATATGAAGTATTCCAAAATATAATATTAATATTAAGATATCTCACAAATTTATAAAATAATTGAAACAAAAGTATGGTTTGGATCTCACAAATAATTTAATGCTAGAAGTTCTGGCATTAAACAATATTTGTGAGATCCAAACGAAAGTATGGTTAGAATTAAAATTAAGAGGCTTTCTGGCATTTGATAAGATATTAATATTAAGGATCTCATGTGATCCTTCATATGTACACTAGGAATTTATTGCTAATACCATCATGGCAGTTGGCTGGATAGCTCTTTAACCACGTGGAAAATTCCAAAATTTGAAATCATGGTTAGAAAATGGGGCTGCTCATAGTATGCATATGATGCCCCTACATCATGGTTCTATAAAACGTTTTCCTTGTAGCTTCTAAATTCTATTTTCTCGCTATACTTTTTGAAAATGCAACTTAATTCATTTTTATGACTTAAGAACGTAAAATATAAAGAAAATAGAATCATTAGGTAAAAAGTGGTTATGAAGTAGTTATTAGTTAGGGGAATTAGGTTATAAATATAAGTTCATTTTAAATGTGAAGGATTTTTTTAGCATTGTAAACAATTTTTGGCATAAGGACAAAGAAAAAAGAAATTTTGTATTTTTCTCAAAGAGATTAATATAAGAAATATTGCTAACTTTTGTGCTTCCATTATTTCTATAAATGATTGATATTATTTTGTTCATCAATTCATTTTATTAATTTCTAGTCCTTCCTTTCTACAAATGTTTATGGTCAAATTGTCAATTCTTAAATTTGTCTCAAAACAATGGTAATATAATTGAAATAACCATTTTCTCAATTATACATGTTTTCCTTTCCTTTTTTCATTCTATAATTATTTTCTTCTCAATCTCATCTTTTCCTCTATCTAAAATTCTTTTCATTTATATGCAAAAACCCAAAACAAATAAATTTGATTGTAAATATTATACAAACTTTAATTTTCTGCACCTTTTCTACTTCCAATAAAAACATCCTCACCTGCAAATAGAAGAGGGACATACTATTGCTGGAACCCATAAATTTTATCTTCTTGATAAATTTTCCAACATATACAACTTTCAACTAAATTTTTAGAAAATTAATTGTATTTTACAATAAAAATCAATAGAATACAACCATCAAATATACCCCTCCCTATCCCTTATTCCCTACATGACGAAATGCTATCTACCACAAGTACCTCCTACCATTAATCTAGAATCGTTATTTAGCTTATTAATTCATATTGTGACAAAATGTGAGAAAGCTTAAAGGGGTTTATATTTCCAATTTTAATACTCTATAATTGTATGTGATAATGAACAGAGTAAGTTCCAAGTAGCATGTCACCTTTATTGACATAGGTGATGGTTCCTAAAAATCTTGAGCAATGGATATAAGGACAAATTTACAATATTTAATATTTTTTTATTTTTTATCAGTGCAGTTCAGATTTAAAAAGGCACTAAGTATCACTGTCACCATAGATAATTCAAGTGTCAATTTTTATCTTGACTTGAAAAGCATCTAGCCAAAATTTGTCAGTGCAGGTCTGAGCGGGCTTGAAGCTTTCCATCTTCTATTTAAATGGACCAAAATTGCTCATGGTGCGTCAAAAAATTGATTACCAGGTTAAAAATGGAAACACAAATTCTGAACTTTAACAAACAATTGATCTACTAAGGGAGAATTCATAAATTTTCAACTATACATTATCTCTTAGTAAGATATAAAACTACATTAGCTATTGTTTTAACATGTTTCATATAAAACCTTTCTTTATGCAACATCTCATGCAGCACACCTTGAATTCTTTGCAGCACACCTCTGCATTCTTTGCATTGTTTACTTGGGAGTAATTTACTTAGAATTATTCTACTATTATTTTCTTTATTTGAGAATTTTTTTTTAAATTTTAAAGAATTATATAAAGATTTGTAAAGAATTATATAAAGAAAACAATAAGAGGCCCAAAACCTCTCAATATATAGAAAAAACAACAAAAAAATACTACAATCCCAACAAAGAGCATAAAAACCAAATATTTAAAAATAACAAATAAACAAAGAGGGTAAAAAACTTATTTACAAAGGAAGTAAGAAAACACAACACTAAGAGGAAGGGAGAGGGAAAAAGAACTCAATGCTAAGCAAGGAGGAAACCAAGGAGTGGAGTATGATATTTTGCTTGTGTGTGTGTATCACAGTGTGTTCTATGGACAAAGAGAAAGAAAGTAAGAAGGGGAGAGAAGGAGGGAGGGAGGAATAACTCAACAAGACTGCGGAGGAGGAACTAGAGGAGAGAACTCAAGAAGGAAGCCTAGGAGCATAAACTAAGAACTAACACAGAGAGAAAAGGGGAGAAGGAACAGGGTTTGCCTAAGTAGAGGGAGGGGAAGGGGGTAGAGAGAGGAGTGAGGAAGGACAAGAGGGTGATAGGTATGATCAGAGAAGGATAGGAGGGAGGGAGGGGAAGAGGAGAGAGACTAAGAGAGAAGGTGATCAGGAAGAGGAGGAGAGTGGTTTCTGAGGTGAGTGAGAAGGGGTTGCCAAGAGAAAATTAGATACCAACCTTCATCTCGATTAAGGGTAGAGGGGTGATTGCCAATTTCTATTGCCTCTTTAAGTTTCCTTTTGAAGTAGTTATCTTCTTTGACCAAAATTTGCATGTCTTCCAAGTCAATGTGGTGTTTGGTTTTTGTGGAGTGCTTGGCAAGGGCTAATTTTTGGATTCTTTCGTGCCTGATGTCGGTGCTATGCTCTTTAATCCCGGTACTAAAGAGCACCCTATCTCCCCGATGTAGGGGGTGACACATGAACAAACTACCTTGTAGACTCCTGAGTTAAGGAAGAGGTCTCTAGGGTCTTTAGGAGATGGGATACGATTCCTAAGCGTGGATAAGGGTTTGAAGGCACAATGGATGCCTTTTTTAAGAAGAATCTTAGAAATTTTGTTGGAAATGGGGTCATCCCACAATAATGGGTTACACTTTTTGGCCAAACTTAACATTGAAATCAATATTTTGAACTAAATCTTCACGTTCTGATACTTATAGCCGCTAAACCATTAGGAATTTGAAGATGATGCGAACTAGTGATTTGTGAGATTTTGTTTGTAGGTTCTAAATATTTTTTTAAAAAAAATTGGAGTTAAATTTTAAATTTTTTTGCATCCTTTGATAACTGGTTTTTAATAGTAAACAACATTTTTTTAAAGTGATGTGTACTCCATAGCACATAACTTTTTTTCTACAAAGGATAAAATTCTGATTCTTTTTAATTTAGATTGGTAACACCGATATATAGTGTATGCATTTGGTTTCATAATGTTTTGTTGAATATATATTTTTTAGTTAATTTTTGAAGTCAAACCAATTATAATTTAGACATAGGCGTATTCCTAAAACATAACTTTTTCTGTATGTATCAAAATTCAATTCTTTTTCTTTTGTTGAAACAAGGACATCAATACCTAGTGCATAGATATTTTTTAGAATTTTTTTTTAGTAATTTACTGATTTTCCATGTGTGTAGAATATAGAACTTGATGTTCGGTGAAAAATATACATTCACAAGAAATAAAAAATAAATATAATAACCAAATTAAATATATTTAAAATTATATTTTTTGGGAAGGTTATAATAAGGAATACATACTTACAAAGCATATATTTTAAATGAATTCATTTGATCCCTCAAAAGATAAATCAAAATTGGTTTTTTATCAGCATTTTGATAGGTGTAGAGGAGACTCCATTATAGGTATGGTTTAAAACTAGCGGGGTTCTATCCAAGAGGGTTTGAATCTAAGGGTTTTGATCAAACACTCTTCAATTAAAATCCTTTAAATGGAACCTTTCAAGGCTTAAATCATTATATTTTCTAAAAATATGTGATTTCAGCAAAAACTAGGATGTCCCAGAAAGTGTAACCCATTATTGTGGAAGCACCCAATTCCTTCTATGTAGGGGATAGAGGCCAAAAGGGGGTTGATTGGGGCTTTTCATTAGGAAAGGAATAGAAATGAGATTTGGATTGTTTGAGAGCCTGGTGATGAGTTTATTTTTGAAACCATTCAATCAGAAGACTTTAGAGAGGCAAGAAAGTTCAAGATCTAAGTTATCCTCATCGCAAATGTGAAAGGCCCTAGTAGCAAAAGTTTTAAGGACATCAGCTTTTTGGACAAGGTGGTGATGAGAGGTGGCATGAAGGTATAAATCAGTATGGGTAGATTTCTTGAAGACCATATGGCCTAAGGAACCATCAAGCTTTTTTATGAGAAAAATATCAAGGAAAGGGAGTTGGTTATTGGTCTCCAACTCTTTGGTGAAGGAGATGCTTTGGGCTAAAATTTTTAGGTGCATGTGGAAGTCTTCAAGCTTCTCACGTCCATGGGGCCAACAAATGTTGGTGTCATCAAAATATCATTTCCACCATTTTGGTTTGAGGGGAAACAAGTTGAGGGCAATATCTTTGAAATGTTCCATGTAGAGGTTAGCAACAATAGGAGAAAGGGGGGATCCCATGGCAACTCCATCTAATTGTTTGTAGACTACTCCTTGGAAAGTAAAGAAGGTGGATCTAAGGCATAATTCTACCAAGGAGGCGATTTCATCATTAGTCTTACATCTAATTATCTCAATGGAATCAGGGATAGGAACCTTGGTGAAAAGGGAGACGACGTCAAAGCTTACCAAGAGGTGAGTTGGATTTGCCAAAAATAGGGGCAAGGAGCTTAGCTAGGTAGGCCGTGAGCTTATAGGTGGGGAAGTCAATGGTTTCAATAATGGGACGAAGGGGGATGCTAACTTTGTGAATTTTAGGGATGTCATAAATGCGGGGGGTAACTTCTTTGGTAGGAAAGAGCCTCTTTTTGGTATCGTCATCCAAGGAGGAATGAGAAAGGGCTCTTTTTACTTTGTTGAAAGTTTGGGAGATAGGGTTGTAGGTCAGAATTTTGTAGCTGCCATTGTCGGATAACATATCTCTCATCTTGGATATGTAGTCATGTCTACTCATGATGACCCTGGCATTACCTTTGTCTACCTTGACAATGATGAGATCATGGTTGCAAATTAAGTTTTTGAAGGCACGAAGCTCAACTTTGGGAATGTTGCACTTGGGTGGTTTGGCATGTCTCAAAGCAATAGCACAATCTTGTCTAACTTCCTTAGAACAATCCTTTGGAAGAGACCAAATAACATTCTCAATATCGATAAGAAAGTCTGACGTAGGAATGATGTGGGGGGCTATAGCAAAGCCAAGGCCTCTTTTTAAAATGTTGACGGCTAGAGGGTCTAAGTGAACATTGGAGCGATTGACCACCAGCTTATTTTCCCAATCTTGGATAAAGTTATGGGTGAGGTGAGTTTTCGGGAGTGAGGAATGAGAAATGGAGGGGTTTGAAGGTATGGGGGGGATGCCGAGAAGCACGAGGTAGGGTACACATGGCAGAGGAGGGGTTGAAGGTCATACTAGTAGACGTACCATAATTATGAGAGGTAGATTCCATGGCTAGAACTAAAATTGGCGGGTAGCTAGTAATGGTGTCTGTTAGAGAAGGCTCGGGCACTGAGGAGTAGATGGTTTGAACGGAAGAAAATTTAGAAAGGTGTGACAATGAGCTCATGGCTTGAGGGGGGGCAAGATGATGATCTAAGATCAAATCAACATAAATGCTAGACTTGTTGAGAGAAGAGGAGCAGTTAGAAATAGATAGAGAAGCATGCATACCTGGGGAAGCGAGAAGTAGACCGTTGGCTGAAATCTACTACTGGAGATAGCCATCGGTGTGACCATTGGATCAAGGAGAAAGCTTGTTGGTAAATAGAGGAGTCTCATGGGGTGACATGAGTGGTGTCTTGTGTATGGTGTGCTTAGTCGACACCATGGAGAGGCGAGGGGAAGAGTTGACTGCTATAGAGCTTAGGTCTTGGTTGCTGGAAGATGAGCTCAAGAAGGAGCAATGCGAAATAGGTATGGATGGACATTGCAGGTCAATGTGAGAAGAAGAGATCGAAGTGGTAGGTAAATGCAATTGACTCAGTGGTGGGTGTGGGCTCAAATTAGGTTGGACGGAATCTGTCAAGGGTCAGTTTGGGTTGTGGGTGGCAAGGTTCAATAGTGGCATCTAATTTTCTATGACGAGCTACATAGGGGAGTGTCGCACCTAATCCCAAGAATTCCATCGAAGAGTCTGCCTGAATGGTGGAGTGGGAGGGTGGACCCACTGATTCTCTGATGAAGGATGACCTCTGTGGACAAGACTAAAAAACTTCTTCATTTGCCTTCGTATGCATTCATCCTTGTGGCTTGAAGCTCTCACCTGTGAGGTGTAATCAAGGCATACCCATAGGTCTATCCATAGAGAGTTTGCTAGCTTGAGGTGCAGATAGAACAATCTGGTAGATATTAGATTTATTAATGCCTTGGTTGATTTGATGACAGATCTGATGAGAGAGAGACATGCCTGATGGAAGATGTGCTTAGTATTCTGATTCCAAAGATGGTGGCAAATCTTGATGAAGGACGGAATCACTTCAGAGTCCCAGCATCTTTTTAGGAAGGCTAAGTCTATAATTTTATTAGCAAGCCTGATTCTCATCTTCTCTATTTGTTTCGATTTGAAGCATAATTCCCTCCCATGAAGGGTGATAATAGCAGTCATTAATTTTCCACAGTCCATGATGTTGTAGATAATACTTCTGGATTTGACTGTGTTAGTTTTTTCGTCAACATTTCGGATCACACTCTGTGATCCATCATCAGGAGAAAAGAGAGCAAGAGAGAAAAAATGATAAATTGTAGAATTAAACTACCTTAAAAAGAAGGAGAGATTGAGGTGATGCAAGAACCAAGAAGTCAAAGAGCTAGAAAAAAGAACAACCTATTAGACCAAAAGAGACAAAGGGATGAGAATATAGGAATATTATATACAAGGTAAAAATATATAAATAGATCACTGAAAGATATTATACAAGAAATTATACCCATCAAGATAACACCTAAATAAAAAGATGACATATAGCTAGCATAACAAATAAATATAAAAATATAAAAAATGAAACCAAGTTAACAATTATCGATATATATATAACCAACTAAATAAACAGGAATAACCATAATAAATATAGACAACATTAGATTGCATAAAAACAAATTCAATTAAATAGGTCACAAAGTGTAAAGATAACAAGAACATATATATATATAGACTTTTGGATACTAAGAAGACAAATAGAAACATAAAAAAGAAACAGAGGTGACAAAACAATATTGAAAATAAAGATAACAAAAAGAAATAGATCACCAAAGATAACAAACAAGCGATTTATTAAATGAGGACAACACCTAGATAAGGAGAAACCAAAAGAAACAACGAAAACAAAAACCTAAAAAAACATAAATGACAATTTACTATATATATAAACAAATTAATAGGCCTAATGAATATACATAAATAACATATAAATATATATGGAAAACAAAAGATAACAAATAAACAATTCCATAAACATGGAAAACACATGCAAGGAGGACATAAAGATAACAAGAAAACAAGGAACATTCGCAAACATATAGAGGACAAATAGATAAATAAATGTATAGAGGACATAAAGATCATTAGAATATATATATATATATACTATGGTAAACAAAGGAAACAACCAAAACATAAAAAACCAATAGGTCAAAACAGAAATAAATACAAGGATAACAAAAATGGAACATGTTGTTTTCCATCATGCTGGATGATAAGACAACTCTGTAGGAGCACTTGACAAAGATCAAGGACATTCGTGATCAGCTAGATGCTATTGGTTGGAAGATGGAGGAGGAAGATATTGTAGTCATCACTCTGAAGAGTCTACCAAAGTCCTTTGAGCACTTTATTGAGATGCTCAACATTACCTCGACTAATGTTGACTTAAAGTTTCTAGAGCTTTGCACCAAACTTCTGCAGGAGGATCGATGGAGATAGCAGTCAGTAGCGGTGCTAGTTCATCCTCCACAGAATAGGCATTTACTACCAAGGCATTTCAGAAGAATAAGGGCAAAAATCAGCCCTCTCAGCAAACCAATCAAGGTCAATCCCAGGACACTTCCAAGAAGAAGAATATCCAGTGCAACTATTGCCACAAGTATGGCCACATGAAGAAATATTGTTAGAAATGCTTGGCTTTTGAACAGTCCAAGCAAGGAGAGTCTAAACCTAAATCCCATGTTGCAGAGCACACTGAGCAGAAAGAGTCTATTTTCTATGCCTTTATGGCCAAGAGACCAGCAGATCATGTTAAATCCTCTGCCTGGTATATTGATTCAGGTGGATCTCGACATTTCACTTATCATCAAGATTGGTTCACTAAGTACATGCCATTCAGAGATTTTGTTATCTTTGAAGGAGGTGAAGAGTATACTATTGTCAGAAAGGGCAACATGCAGATTCAATATGGAGGGAGAAATTTAATATCTCTCAATGTATACTTTGTACCCAGCATGGAGCTAAATCTACTATCTGTTAGTTAGATCATGCGTCACTCTCTTCAACTAGACATTGTTTTCAGTTTACATACATGTCGCATTATTCATAGAGACTCGCACTACAGTTGTTCAAGGACTTGAGGATAATGGTCTTTATAGACTTGTTGATTTAGGTGATTCTCAAGAGCATGCCATGGCAGCCAAGAGTACTTCCATTAGCAACCTCTGGTATCAGCATTATGGGCACCTGAATATGCATTATCTCTCTCAGTTATCTGGAGATGATCTAGTTGGTGGTCTACCTGAGATTCAAACTCAGAATCATGGAGTTTGTGGAGCTTGCCAAGCTGGAAAGCAACATAGGACTCCTTTCTCAGATGGTGATTCATGGAGAGCTTCAAAGGTATTACAGTTGGTTCACGCAGATGTATGTGGACCAATTAACACTCCTTCAATTATTGGGTGCAAGTATTTTCTGTTATTTGTTGATGATTTTAGTAGAAGAATGTGGGTGTATTTTCTTAAGAACAAATCAGAGGTGTTTGGTATATTTTAACAGTTTAAGGCCTTAGTTGAGAAAGAGTCAGGCTCTCAAATAGTCACTCTTAGGTCTGATAATGGGGGGAGTTTTATTCTTCTAACTTCTCTAGTTTTTGTGCTACACATGGAATTAAGAGCCAACTTACCACACCCTACATCCCTTAACAAAATGGTGTCATTGAGCATCAGAATCGCACCATTACTAAAATGGCTCAATCTATGTTGGAGCATAGAAATGTCCCTAAGAAGTTCTGGGCTGAAGCAGTCTACACTATAGTTTATCTTCTAAACCGATCTCCTACTTATGCCATTAAGAAGATGATCCTAAAGAAGCCTGGTTTGGACGCAATCCTAAGGTCAACCACCTAAAATTTTTGGCTCTACTACTCATGTATGGATTCTAGATGCCAAGCACACTAAGCTATATTTCAAGAGCCAGAAACTCATGTTCACTAGTTACAGTGATAATTATAAGGCATATAGGTTGATTTATTTAGATACAGATCATCTCATCTTCAGTCATGATGTATAGCTTGTGAACCACCAAATCATGAACCATTGGAGCTGAAGGCACTTAACATTATCTCAAGCTTATCTCTAGAACCGCAGATCAAAATACTTCAATGTGGAGGAATGCAGAGCATAACACTTTCTCCCTGTCTTTGCCAAACATACAAAAAAAGTTGTTTTCACTCTGGTGAACATAACTCAATCAATTCTTCATACCAGAGGCTCAAACTCAGAACATAGCATCTTCAGATGGACTTCTAAATAAATTCCAATCCACAGAAAAAGATATTTATTCTACAGAAAATGTGGAGCATTCTTCTAGATTGTTCTTCTGTATGCAATACATTGTTTCCACTGCAACTCACTATTTCTACTAGAGAGGCTAATTTTCTCAATATCCTCAACATCAAGATTACTTAGATAAATAAATACAAAGAATCTTACTCATTACAAGAATACAACAAGATAGGAGCACAGTTGAGACCAATGACACCACAGATATGTTGATATCAATGACAACACCGATTAGGCACATACTTGCAACAGTATGCTCTTGGTAGAGAACTTCTCTTTAATCTTTACTTGAGCAGTTAGATACTTATACTTTTGGCCTTAATCCTTGTCATTGATTTATTCTTGGCATACCCAACTCTATCCTTAGTCATTGACCTTATTAATCCAACTATGTATCTTTCTTCATTTTATATATGATCAGATCAAAAGAATAATGTTAGTTTGTTAAGATATCATTGTAAACAACTTTACCTTGTTGGAAAGATATATTTTTTATTACGACTAATTATAAAAGTTCTCTTATAATAGTTGATAATATAAATGCTTTACAATGACTTATCTTCAATTTGGTTAGCAAATATGTAATATTAGAATAATTTGATCCAGAGTACAACCTGACAGTATTAATGAAAATGAAGAGTTAATTAGTATAAAACTTTATTCTTGTGTTTGGATATATTATCTTTTTTCTATCCATTCTTAGCTTAATATCGTTAAGTTATATCTTTATAATCTTACTATTCCCATGTTATCTTTAGTTAAAAACTAAGCTAAGTTAGAGAATTCTACCTCAACCTTGTTGAATGGTTTTTTATTAGGGGTCAAATAGGTTTTGAAAGGACTCAAAACCCTTTACAACCAAACACTGTCTACCACCAACAACAAAAGAGATGCCAACAACGACTCAACAACAACACACAGCCAAAAATCAGCATCCCAGAAGCTAACCACAAAGAAACTGCAATAGCGTTACACCCAGAACTCACCAAACCCACCTACAAACAAGACCCTATCCACATAAAAACATTCTTATGGTCTCACACTATCGAAGGTTTGAAACCCTCAGGAAAAGAAGCCCTTTTCCAAGGATCTGAAACAACTAGTTCCAGAACACATAAAATAAACCAACAAAAAGAAGGCTTCTCCAAAGGAGACCCATAGAGCTTGATTGTATTCGCTTGGACACGAAAGAATGTGTTCATCAAACCCTCAACAGGGTTGGAAACAAAACCTTCATACTCACCTTTAGAAGCAACCATGCTCCTCACATAGAATAAAGTAATAGGGCTACCATTTTCTTCAGGCCCTTTATCTAAAAACATCATTATAGGGTTTGTAGTGGAATAGGGCAAACCCACACTATTTTGGCATTGGGGAATAAGCCCCAACCCAAAAACCCTGCCACCATCGCTAGTCTAAACATCAACACAGGTAAGAGAGCCAAATAGATCTATCATAGTCGCTCCCTCATTATGCAACACTTTCACCATAGGAGGACCAAACAAATCTATCTTAGTCACTATGAACTGGTCCATGAAACAAGCCCAGCCGCACCTTCTCCAGTCACAAGATTGAACTAACAAAAGAAGTAGCACAATCACAAGAGATATGTTCAACCAACAATCTTCAAGGTTGGGAAGACACCCATCAAGCCCAAGCCCAGCTGCACCTCTTGTTAGACTTAGGGCACACAACTGAGAGGGGGGGTGAATTAGTTGTGCAAAACTTTCTCCAATTTACACACTTAAATCCTCTTAGTGATTAGCAGTATATTAAACATAAAACATAATGCATTCAAATCAAAAGTAGAAACTCATCAACACATGAGACACCAAGATTTTGACGTGGAAAACCCAGTTAAGGGAAAAACCACGAGGTGATTAACCCAAGAATGTATTCTCTGTTAGAAGAATAGAAAGAACAAAATGGCACATGCCAATTAGGGCTCACTGCCTGAGCACACTGCTCACAAGAGGCTCACTGCCTAAAGGAGACACACTGTCTATAAAGAATTAAGTATCACCTACTTGAACTGGAAAGTAGCATCTTCACCATGCTTGAATCAGTTCCATTTAAGTCTAATACTTTTGCTCTGTCTTTCACTCTCTTTCTCTCTACCACACTCTCATCTTCACAAGAACACTTTCCAAATGACTTTGCAATCCCTTATTTATACAAGACATCAACTTTTGAATGATCATCTAAGTCGGCAAACATCCACAATAACATCTGCAAGATGTATAACTCATCCAGTCAGCCTATTTTCAAAAGAACACCATTATCCAGAAGTTGTTCTTCAAAAGCAAACTCCAACTTCAATGTGGACCACCAACATGAACTAGACATGATCCAAAGACCACCACAAGCTTGCCTGAACCACCACGAACATCCATACTTCATCTGTTTACTGAAAACCATCTCTCCTTCATCCGGAACCTCAAGAACACAGTCTGTCACTACTGTCACAAAGGAATACATGCTTCCGAACCTTCAAACCATGAACCAATCTAGATAGCACTCCATAGAGACCTCCTTAATACTCCCTCAAATCTGTAGAATAGGAGATTGTATTTCTGGATCTCACCGGACCTGTCTGTATCACTCTGTCACCACTGAGCACCTACCGGAACTGGTTTTACTTGAACTGCCATAACTTCTTCATATCTTCATGCGGACCTATGAAATCTCTACTAAACTATCTTAAGACACATATCTACAAACACTTTAATCTGTATCCTCTGATCCTCATCCTATCTTGGACTTTTGCCTTACAGTCATCATTGTTCTTCACTATTCCTGATTGAGACTAATTTTCTCAATATCCTCAGCTCACAACTCATCCAATCCTTATCATTAATGCAATAGGAGTATGTTAACATCAATGACAACACCGGTTAGGCCCATACTTGCAACAATCTCCCCCTTTGTCATTGATGGCAACATATGATGTGAAAAACCATCAAGACAAGAACTTCTTACTGTTACAACTCCCCCTATCAGCAATAGCCATTCACATGTCTTCTCTTCTTTTACTTCTCCCCCTTTGATCATCATCCACTTGTTTTTCACATGTCTTCTCTCCCCCTTTGACATCAATGGTAAAGGGCACATACTTGCAATTACTTTGGAATCATACCTGCTGCTTCCCCTGAGTAATAGCTCCCCAACATCAATCTGGATCACAAGATGTGACTGTGATACCCACCGGACTAATGCACATCAGTGCACCTTAGTTCATCACTGGAGGGGCAATAACCCCTAGCTTCTCCCTGAGATACTCAAAAGAGTCCTTAGGCAGAGGTTTAGTAAAGATATCTGCAATCTGATCCTTGGATGACACAAACTCCAATCTAACTTCATTCTTGTTCACTTGCTCTCTCAGAAAGTGAAACTTGATAGATATATGCTTAGTCTTTGAATGCAGCACCCGATTCTTGGATATACTTATTGCACTTGAATTATCATAGAAGATTGTGATAGGCTCCTCATACTCTACTTTAATATCTCTTAGCATTTGCTTCATCCACAAAACTTGAGTGCAACTACCTGCTATTGCTATGTATTCTACTTCAATTGTAGATAGGGACATTGCCTCTTGTTTCTTGTTTAGCCAAGAAACCAATCTCTTTCCCAAAAAGAATGCTCCACCACTGGTACTTTTTCAGTCATCCACATCTCCTACCCAATCAGCATCTGTATATGCATGAAGAGAAAAATTGTGATCTCTAGGATACCATAGACCATACTCAACTGTCCTTTTTAGATATCTAAAAATCCTCTTGATCACCATGACATGAGATTCCCTAGGATTAGCCTGAAATCTAGCAACAAGACCAACAGCTTGCATTATGTCTGGTCTGGTTTGAGTGAGATACAACAGCCCTCCAATCATTGACCTATACTTTGTCTGATCAACCTTAGGAGAATCATCATCTTTGCTCAACTTACATCCGGTTGCCATGGGAGTATTCATTTGCTTTGAATCTTCCATCCCAGATTTCTTCAACAATTCTTTCACATATTTGGTCTGAGAAATGAAGATTCCTTTCTTTGTTTGAGCAATTTGCAAACCCAAGAAGAAATTCATTTCACCAAGCATAGACATCTCAAACTCACTTTTCATTTAATTTGTAAAAGTTTTACACATACTATCTCTTCCTCCAAAGATGATATCATCAACAAACACTTCAACAATCAAGATATTTTCATGATCAATTTTGAAATATAAGTTACTATCAGTAGTACCTTTGTTGAAACCAATCTTCAAAAGATGCTTATCCAATCTTTCATACCAGGCTCTTGGGGCTTACTTTAATCCATACAATGCCTTCTTCAACTTGCAGACCATATCACCATGATCAGACAACTGAAATCCCTCCGGTTGCTCTATATACACTTCTTCTTCCAAGTCACCGTTTAAAAAGGCAGACTTGACATCCATCTGATATACCTTGAAATCCTTGAAGGCAGCAAAGGCAAGAAATAATCTAACTACTTCAATTCTTACCACTGGAGCAAAAGTTTCTTCAAAATCAATTCCTTCTATTTGAGAGTAGCCCTTGCAGACCAATCTGGCTTTATTTCTGATTACTTCACCAACTTCATTTAGTTTGTTCCGGAAGACCCATTTGGTTCCAATCACATTCTTATTTCTAGGTTTGGGAACAAGATCCCAAGTGTGATTTTTCTCAATTTGCATCAACTCTTCCTCCATTGCTTTGGTCCAGTTTTCATCATTGCAGGCTTCATTTATTGTCTTAGGTTCAATCTTTGACATCAGACAATATTCATCTGAATTTTGAGCAATTTTCCTTCTAGTTTGCACACCTTTGCTTTTGTCACCTATGATCTGATCTTCAGAGTGGTTCAGTCTAACATACCTTGGAACTTTGGGAGTTTCTTGCACTTTTGCTTCTTGATTAGGCTCATTTAGACCTATCCCTTCTTCCTGATTTACCGAATCAGTTTGAATCTGACTTTCAGAAGAGGATTGAACTCCTTGAACCAGAACACCATTCTGATCATCTTCATCACATTCATAAAACTTTGAGGGTTTCTCTATTCCCTCATCAACCTTCACATTTGTACTTTCTATCATCTTTCTTAGTCTCTTGTTATAGCACCAGTATGCTTTGCTTTGAGTAGATTAACCCAAGAATATTCATTCATCACTTCTAGCATCAAACTTGCCTAGATCTTCATCTCTTTTGATGTAACATTTGCTACCAAAGACTCTGAAATATCTTACAGTAGGAGTAATGCCAAACAAAAGTTCATAAGGGGTCTTACCAGTATTGCTTCTAATTTGAACTCGATTGAGAGTATAGACTGCAGTGCTGACAGCTTCTCTCCAATAGATTTGAGGAACATTTACTTCCATCATCATGGTCCTAGATGCTTCTTGGATGTTTTGGTTCTTTCTCTCCACTACTCCATTCTACTGTGGAGTCTTAGGAGCAGACAACTGTCTCTTAATTCCATGTTTCTCACAGAACTCTATGAACTCACCAGATGTGAATTCTCCACCTCTATCAGACCTTAGACATTTCAATTTTAATCCTGTTTCATTTTCTACCATAGCCTTGAATATTTTGAATTTCTCAAGAGCTTCTGAATTCTCCTTTAGAAAGGTTACCCACATCATCCAGGAATAGTCATCAATTAGTAGCATGAAGTATCTATCACCTTGAATACTCCTGGTTCTTGCCGGACCACAAAGATCAGTGTGAACTAAGTCTAATAATTCGGTAGAAGATAGTTCCTTGCTTTTGAATGAGACTTTGCTCAGCTTACCCAACTGACATTCCTTGCACAAGTTGTTAGTAGGTTTCACCAATTTTGGAAGATCTCTTACAGCCTGAGTATTGCTTATCTTGATGATATTATCAAAATTCACATGACACATCCTTCTATGCCATAACCAACTCTGATCAACTTGAACAAGTAAGCAGTTTTTACCAGTACCAACCAAGTGGAAGATATTACCTTTAGTTTGAGTACCGAATGCAATCTATGTTCCAAAACTTTCAAAGATTTTGCATTTTCCATCCTTGAATCAGAGATCATAGCCTTTGTCCACCAACTGTCCAACACTAAGAAGATTGTTCTTCAAACCTTCAACATACAGTACATTACCAGTTTTATTTCTTCCATCAAAAGAAATAGTTCCTCTTCCTCTGATTCTACCAGCAGAATTGTCACCAAACTTTACCACTCCTCCTTCATATCTTTCCAGATCTACAAACTTATTTTTATCACCTATCATATGGTGAGAGCATCCACTGTCAATGACCCAATCATCCTTCTCTTCAATTTGGGTAGCTAGAGCTCTTTCCACAATCTTAAGATTTACAGATACAGAGGACATTGGATCTTCTTCCTTAATGGCAATGAACACCCATTCATTTCTGGATTTGTTTCCTATCTCTGATTCATCATCTGTTACTCCTTCATTGTCATCATCTTCATGTACATAGTAACAGTTCTTTTGGAACCTTGGCTTGTTAGGATTTTGCCTTGAAAATCTTTCTGGACACCTTGAGGCAAAATGACCAATCTTATTGCAGTTAAAACACTTAAAGGGTAATTTTCCTTCATACTTACCAGATCCTCTTGGCAGCCTCTTTGCAATAAGGGCTTCAAGTTGAGCAGTTTCTGCTTCTTCTTCTTCTAGATCTTTTCTTGCTTTTTCATAAAATGACAATTTCCTTGAAGAATTTTCTCCCAGATCAAACCTTTGTTTACCTTTAACAGAGGCACTGGCTTTGAATGCAGATTCAGTCTTGGGGGGGTCATCTCCAAACTCTGTCATTTCAAATGCAGCCAATTTCCTAGCTAATTGATCACTTGTGACAATTGTATGGGCTCTGAATTCTTCAATGGCAGCAGCCTTGATTTTGTAATAAGCAGGAAGGTATCTGAGAATTTTACCAACAATCTCATTTTCATCCAAGACTCCACCAGCATTTCTAATTCCACAAACCAGCTCATTCACTCTTGGCATAAAGTGGTAATATTTTCATCATCTCTCATCTTCAGTTTTTCAAATTTCCCTTTTAGACTCTATAACCTTGCACATTTAACATACTGGTCTCCTTCATGCAAAAGTTCCAGTTTATTCCAAATCTCAAAGGTAGTTGGTAAGTCAATAACATTTGAGAACTCTGAGTCAGATAATGCGCTTAGAAGAGCCTCTTTGGTCCGCAAATTATTTTCAGCATCTGTGATTTCATTTAGGGTTGTCAGATCACCCTGTGGAGGTACATACGCTTTTGTAACCATGGACCAGTATGCCATTCCCATACACTACAAGTGGCATTCCATGCAACCTTTCCAGAGAGCAAAGTTGGTTCCATCAAACTTTGGACTATCCTTCTTGTAAGACGACATCCTGGATCTCCTCAAGCGGTTAAGCTCCTTTTAGAGGAACTTAGCTCTGATACCAATTGTTAGACTTAGGGCACACAACTGAGAGGGGGGGTGAATTAGTTGTGCAAAACTTTCTCCAATTTACACACTTAAATCCTCTTAGTGATTAGCAGTATATTAAACATAAAACATAATGCATTCAAATCAAAAGCAGAAACTCATCAACACATGAGATACCAAGATTTTGACGTGAAAAACCTGGTTAAGGGAAAAAACATGGGGTGATTAACCCAAGAATGTATTCTCTGTTAGAAGAATAGAAAGAACAAAATGGCACATGTCAATTAGGGCTCACTACCTGAGCACACTGCTCACAAGAGGCTCACTGCCTACAAGAGACACACTGTCTATAAAGAATTAAGTATCACCTACTTGAACTGGAAAGTAGCATCTTCACCATGCTTGAATCAGTTCCATTTAAGCCCAATACTTCTGCTTTGCCTTTCACTCTCTTTCTCTCTACCACACTCTCATCTCCACAAGAACACTTTCCAAATGACTTCACAATCCCTTATTTATACAAGACATCAACTTAGGAATGATCATCTAAGTCGACAAACATCCACAATAACATCCGTAAGATGTATAACTCATCCGATCAGCCTATTTTCAGAAGAACACCATTATCTAGAAGTTTTCTTCAAAAGCGAACTCCAACTTCAATGCGGACCACCAACATGAACTGGACATGATCCAAAGACCACCACAAGCTTGCCTGAACCACCAAGAACATCCATACTTCATCTGTTTACTGAAAACCATCTCTCCTTCATCTGGAACCTCAAGAACACAGTTTATCCCTACTGTCACAAAGGAATACATGCTTCCGGACCTTCAAACCATGAACCAATCTAGATAGCACTCCACAAAGACCTCCTTAACACTCCCTCAAATCCGCAAAATAGGAGATTGTATTTCCAGATCTCGCCGGACCTGTCTGTATCACTCTATCACCACTGAGCACCTACCGGAACCAATTTTACTTGAGCTGCCATAACTTCTTCATATCTTCATGCAGACCTCTGAAATCTCTACTGAACTATCTTAAGAAACATATCTACAAGCCCTTTAATCCGTATCCTCTGATCCTCATCCTATCTTGGACTTTTGCCTTACAGTCATCACTGTTTCTGATTAAGACTAATTTTCTCAATATCCTCAGCTCACAGCTCATCCAATCCTTATCATTAATGCAACAGGGGTATGTTGACATCAATGACAACACCGATTAGGCCCATACTTGCAACACCTCTCTGCTTCTCAGCATACAGAGTAATAACACAGGGCTTCCATATTCTTCTAGCCCTTATACTAAAGTCATCAACAATGGGTTTGTTCCCAAACAGGGAAACCCCCCTCTTGGAGATAAGATACTTACCAAGAGAAACAGGGATCTAAAAAATCCCACCCAAAGTCATACCTATGTCTGAAACTTGGAACTGAAGGCACTGGGGACCAATAAACTTTCCATCACAGGCATTTGCATCAAAGATAATCATATCTGAGACCATGAAATGCGTCTCAAAATATCTAGTAGAACCACTGTAACCACTTAGACACCAGCTGCCTGAAGGAATTGAAATCACTGAGCACAGAGCCTCGGCACTCCCTATCCCCGCATCTCCATCGTCATCCGCCTTGTCAACTATGTCTCCCTCTTCACAAGAAGAACCCCCATGATTTGAAAAACCCCAAGGGGCATTATGTAAAAGTACAAAGCTGTGTCACACTTTCAACTGACTTATCAGCACAAGTGAATTTTAGTGTTTATAACTAAAAATCAATTTTGGTCAAACATATGATCTAGTAAGATTCATTCTAGATAAGTTAAATATGTCCACAATTTTTCCAACTAAAATTGATGGCTAAATGCATATGTAAAACCACTTTAAGGCCAATTTACTAAAAAAATGAAATTATTTGAAAAATTTAATGTTTCAACAAATCCTACTCATATAAATAACATTTTTTTCCAAATATAAAAATACCCTTTTGTAGATCCATAAGTGCAATTTTTAAATATATATTTGATTTAATATTTTAATTATTATTTATATTTTATATTTATTTTTTGCTAAAAGTAGGTTTTCAGCAAAAAAATATTAGGTTGATTACCATGTCAAGAAAAATACTAAAACTTATTAAAAAAATTAAAAAAATATGATGCCCTAGATAAAAGATTCTAGATTAAGATAGTATAATTTGTTTTCTACTTTACATAAATATTTAATATAAAAGTTGACGTCGATTGGAAACAACCGTGTTTCAATACATGCACATTTAAATATTTATTTAAAAATATATTTATTAAAATTGAAAAAAAAAATCCATACCCTAAAGTTTCAAGTTATAAATATATACATAAAAATTGAAGGGAAAAAAAAAGAAAATTTACTATATAAAGCTTGACATCACATGTAACATCATTTTTCAGCATTTTATCAACAACTAAATTATAGTGTTAATTTAAAAAAAACTATATTTAATTAATTTTTTTTATTTTTCAAAAAAATATGAACATAAAATATATTAAAAAATAAACATTTTATTAGTTTACATCATTTCAAAATTCAAAACATATATGTCACTTTCTAGTGATTCAATTTTAAAAGTTGGATCAGTGTTGGTTGTTTCCTTTATAAAAGTGTGACTCAACTTTGTACTTTTACAAGTTTCTAAGTTCTGACCCTAGAACACAAGGCCTCCACATCCAAACTGCCCAGATGTCGAACCCCATAACTCATAGTGACACCCACCAAACTGGTCAGCCTCCATCCTGAAGACCACTGCCTTAACCTGCAAGATCTTTGCTCTGGAAGGGGAGCAAACAAGAATGCACCGCCTAGTGGCCACATTCCCAACCTGGACAATGTCTCCCTCTTCAACCACCTTTGTGAATGAAAAAATGCAGAGGAAACTTCTACAACTGCCACTGCAGGAGGAAGGAAATGAAAGAACAGAGCGCATGGCTTCTTCCCGCCAGCCCCCTGAGTCCCCATCCTCATCTGCCCCACCTTTGCCATCCTCCTCTGCACTATTCAAAATAGCACACCCGCTCTCGTTCCCGCTCTCCATCTTTATTTTTAGTTCAAGTTATTTACCTTGTTGAATGGTTAGTATAGGAAGTTGCAATGGTTTAGTGGATAGACTATATGTTTTTAGAAGATTTGAATTTAGAAATGTGGATTAAGTTTGAACCTTATTTAGAAATAAGTTATATATTAGAAAGAGGATCTTTGAATTAACACATTGGAAATGTTATAGTCGACATTTGAGTATATAAATAATTCTAATGCTTTCAAGATGTTTTATTCCTAAATCTAATTGAGTATAATCTGAAAATACCTAATTTTATGTTGGTTAGATATATCAAACAAACTATCAATCTTTCTTTGACACTTTCTTACTTTATGTAATGTTACCATTAACTAAAAAAGATTTTGTTGACATTTGAAATGGTATTTGATAGAAATGTTTATTGTCAACATTTAATCTAGGTAGACAATTTCTTTCTTACCATGTTTGAATGATTAAATTGAGTAGATATGTTTCTTATTGCTTTGTGGTAATAGACTTATTTATTTGTTGGGTCTTGAACAGGTGCCAAATATGGGGTCACAGAGAAGGGTAGGTTAGGTTTACTAACCTATCTAGCTGGCATTATTATCTCAAAAGATGCTTTTGTCCAAAGTTTTGAAATTAAATTAAGTATTTACACTAGTTTGATTTGTTTATTACTCCCTTCCATATCATGATATTAGTTCATTTGAAATAGTTTTCTATTTGTTAGTTGTTAGATATATCATGCCACACTAGATTCTATCATGCTTTCCAGTTCTAATTGCTAGACCTCTCATGAAGGTCTAGGCTTCTCCTATTTGGAGTAAGTTCGGGGAAGTGTAAGCTTCATGGATGGGCAGTAAATTGCTTCGATGATGATTTCTCTCTCTCCTTGCATTTAGAGATGATGATCTCCAGAGGATAATAGTTTATGTTATGTTGAAGTCTGTTGTATTAATGTCTTAACAACTTGATGATGTAAAGGAATTTATCCTTATGTTTTATTAAGCTATGTTCTCTAGCTTATTGTAAATTCATGTTAGGATATTGTTGTGGTATAAAATTATTTTGAGAGAAAGTTTTATATATACTCTTTTATGCAATATTTTATTGTATAGATTGGAATGGTTACTACAAAAGGAAAGTCATCTTTAGGGAATGATTTGTTAATGTCAAAGATGTATGTACATATTTGGATCCATTTGGTCTTTTGGATGACTAACACAATATTAGATATCTATTCAAAGTAATCAATAAAATGAATGAATCCTACCTCTAGAGGTTACTGCAATTCTTCTTTGACAAGGAGAGCTATTGATGCAGGAGCATCCTAGGTTAAAGAGAAATCTTGCATCAACCAAAAAATTTGCATTCTTTTCTTTTCTTGCATTTTAGTAGCAGTTCAGTCACTTGCGGTTTAGCATTTTCTGCATTTTACCGCATCTTCATTTTAGAGCTCGTACAACAAGAATTAACTTCTATGCCATGTCAGCGACATCATATTCAGATTTCAGGAGATTTGGATTCATCTGTAGAGAGATATTGCTACCAGAAGATCATCAGTATTCACATAACAAAGCATTCATCAGTCAGCATGATCATACAAAGTTTGCAGAGAAATTATGTTACTTGCAGAGCCTAATGGAACATCACACAAGGTAAATTGGGACTAGATAGACCTTCTTTGAGAACCACATCAAGTTTCATTCATTTGCAGAGCATTACCAAGATTTGTAGGCTGGCCTACATGTTTTCTACACATTTCATCATTCATTAGAGTTTGAGACCTCTTAAAGCTGACACGGAGGATTCTATGAGCTAGAGGATGATATATATACATCTCCTATATGCATTAGCAAGTTAGATAGAGTTAGAAGTTAGTTGATATGATAAGATAGAACAAGAGATAGTTTCTTTTAGGAGGCACTTCAAAGCCATATCTTTCATATATATTGTAACCTGGAGAGCAAGCTTATGAGCCCTTTGATTGTAGTCCGCATGTTGCCAACATATAAGCATTGCAATTATTTGATATATTGAGCATATAAATCTTCCATTGCATTATGTTATTGTGTTGTTTCCATTGTGTTTACTCTAGATGCATGGTTGGATAGTCCTTTTTTTGGACCCTCCATCCATGACTGCACCAAGTGGTATCAAAGTGAAGTTTGTGAATCCTTTGGAAGTGAAGGCATTCCAAAAGATCTTGTGGTGAATAGAATGCCAACCTGAGGAAATCTACTTGAGTTTGTCAACAGAGCACCAATTGTGAGGTAGTTGCAGCCCTATAGTCAGATCACTGAATTGAGGTAGTTGCACCAAATCCTAGGAAGAGATGCCTCTAAGGAGGATGCCTATTGTGGCCAATGTTGCTGGAAGAATGGAAGAAATGATAGAGATGATGAGGACAATGAAAGTTAGATTTGATGTTGTAGAAGAAGATAGAAGAAGAGGACTAAACCCTAGACATGAGGAGGAAAGTGATGATGAAGAATTTTAAGTTGCTGACCAAAATGAAGAAACCCTACAGGAAGAAGGATCAGATCAAATAAAGATGTTGAAGGCTATTTCTAAGATTAGTAAGAGACCTAGAATTGAGATTGCAAACTATACCGGAAACTTAAATCCTAAAAAATTGATTGATTGAATAAATGACATGGAGGAATACTTTGAATATGAGGAGATGGAAGATCTAGAGAGAGTGAGATTTGCAAAAAGTTGAAAGGACATGTTGCTATTTGGTGGAAAGAAGTTCATTTGGATAGAAATAGGAGAGGAAAGGATAAAATCATAAAATGAGATAGGATGGTGACAAAGTTGATGAATCAATTCATACCTGCTGACTATAAATTGGAGTTGTTGAAGAGATTGCAAAAAGAATTTCATAAGATGATTATCAAAATTGGACATAGTGAAGCAAGCAAGGAGGAAGTAGCAAGGTACATAAATGGATTAAGGATGAACATTCAAGAAGAATTAAGTTTGGTGAGGATGACAACTGTAGAAGAAGCATATTAGTTTGTAATGGAGGTTGAAGAAAAGCTAAATAAGAGACATGAGCAAAGATAGAGAGGTAGAGGAAGAAAATTTCAAAAAGGTAGAACTTATTCCGAAGGAGAAAGACCATATGCAGAGCAAAACAAGGAGAGTATCCCATAGTAGAAGGAAGACAAAGACAATAATTCATATCAAAGAGATGACATGAGTTTCTAATGCAACAACAAAGGGAGTCATAATTCTTACTGCAATGAAGGATACCGGAGAGATGAAAGAGGATTTGACAAGAGATCATTCAAGGGAACATATTTCAAGTGTGGAGGTGAAGGACACAGAGCATTTGAATGTCATCAAGGGAGTACTATCAAAAGGACAAAGAACAATGCAAGAGAAGCTTATGCGGAGGAAGAACTAGTTGGATCACCTAGTTCAATGGGTAAGCCAGAGAAAGGAGAGTCATTGGTCATGAGGAGAGCTCTATTTCAAGCAGAGACAACTGAGGAATCACCACAAAGGAAAAGTTTGTTCTAGACAAGATGCAAACCAGGAGGCAAATGTTGTAAATTTATCATTGTTAATGGTATTATTAATAATTTGTTTTCAGAGGAGATGGTGACTAAGATGAATCTGGAGAGATTGAAACATCTGAAACCCTATAACATAGTATGGATTCAAGATGAGGACAAGGTACTGGAAAGTGAACAATGTTTAGTGAAATTTCATATAGGATCTTATGTTGATGGGGTATTGTGTGATAGTATGCTACTGGATGTATGTCATATATTGTTGGGGAGACCATGGTAGTATGATAGAAAGGAAATACATGATGGAAGAAAGAATACTTATACTATAACATCAAATGGGAAGAAACATATCTTGATACCTTTGGAAGATGAACTTAAAAGCAAAGTATGTGGGAATGCTAGAATCTGTTTGGTGGATGGAAGGATATTTTTGGATGGATTGAGACATGAGAACATGTGTTTTACATTGATTCCAAAGAAGTGTGGAACCCAAGGTGCAAAAACCGCTACTGCAAAAGAAGAAGAACCACCGCTGGAGGAGATAACTGAATTGTTGATAGAATACAAAGATATCATTTTAGAAAATGTACATGAAGGATTGCCACCAATCCAGAGTTTCAGTCATCATATGGACCTTATACCTGGAGCTATTTTTCCTAACAAAGCGGCACATCAAATGACACCAACATAAAATGTGGAGCTGAATAGACAGATACATTAGTTATTCAGAAAAGGGTTGATCATATAAAGTTTGAGCCCATGTACGGCACCTACAATACTAGCACTGAAGAAAGATGGAGAATGGAGGATGTGTATAGAATCGAGAGCCATCAATAAGATCATTGTTAAGTATAGAGTTTCATTGCCAAGGATGGATGACATCATGGACTATTTGAGTGGAGCAAAGTATTTCACAAAGATAGACTTGAAGAGTGGATGCCATCAGATTAGGATCAGAGAAGGAGATGAGTGGAAGACTGCATTCAAGACAAATGAGGGATTGTATGAGTGGTTAGTGATGCCTTTTGGATTAACTAATGCACCAAATACTTTCATGAGATTGATGAATGAGGTTTGGAATAAATTCTTGGGTAAGTTTGTTATTGTATACTTGGATGATATTGTGATTTTTAGTAAGACAAAGGAGGAACATTTGTGGCATATTAGACAAGTACTACAGAGGTTGAGAGAAGAGAAATTGTTGATAAACATCAAGAAGTGTAGTTTCATGAAGGAAGAATTTGTATATATAGGATTTGTGATTTCTGCGGAAGGATTGAAGATGGACCCTGAGAAAGTTAGAGAAATTGTTGAGTGGCCGATACCTATGAAAATTGGAGGTAAGATCATTTCATGGATTAGCAAGTTTCTACCAGAAGTTCATCAGAAATTTTAGTACTGTATGTACACCAAAAATGATAGAGACAATGAGGGGTGACAGGAAGGATTTTAAGTGGACATCAGGAGCATATAAGAGTTTTAAATTATTGAAGCAGAAGGTGACATAGCAACCAGTGTTAGCACTACCAGATTTTGACAAAGTACTTCAAGTTGATTGTGATGCCAATGGGAATGCAATAGGAGCAATGTTAAGTCAAGAAGGGAGATCAGTAGCATATTTCAGTGAGAAATTGAATGATGCAAGGAGGAGATATTCAGTTTATAATCAAGAGTTCTATGCCATAATTCAAGTTTTGAAGAAGTGGAGACATTACTTGTTGCCAAAGGAATTTGTATTATACATTGTGTTAGAAACAAGATTGACTAACGCATTGTTGATTATGAATTGGAGTTATTTGATTATGAACAAAGTAGTTGTACATATAGGGTAGATAGGTTGAGTCAACTTCAACACTCAACTAGAGGTGGAAGAAAGAGTGTCGACAAGTGGCTTGGAGAGTTGTAATGGACTCTTTAAGTAGACACCTAACCACCTAAGGTGGCTTAAATCCATGTGGGGAATATACACATAATTACTTATTTAAATAATAAGTAATAGTGTTAATATTCCTACACTAACACCCCCCTTAAGAACAGCTTAAGTGGGAAAAATAAAGAGTGGTCCCGGCTACTAGGCCTAATTAGGTACCCATGTACAAAAGCATCTTTCATAAAGTGGAGAAAGAAAGAAAACCCAATGGGAAAAAACTTTCCTCCAAAAGAGAGAAACAAAGAAAGTGTGCTGGACACAACTCAATGGAAGTGCACTTGACACAATACAACTGAAAGTAATAGTCTTGCAATATTTACAAGATCCATGTGTGGAATGTCAATTGCATGCCATGTGGCTACAATCTAAATCCAAAGGTGAAGTCCTACTTTGAAGACTATGTGGAAGCCTTCTGTGAAGCAACTCTAAAATATGTAGAAGCAAGGAAACTGATATCAATCTTTTGCTATGATGAATCTCTAGAAGCCCTCGAAGAATCAACTCTAGATGCATTAGGTGATAGTGATGGTGTAGTGGAAGTGTACTTGATGTATCTCTATGGAAGTGCTCTTGGCACAACTCTGAAATGCACTTGACACAACTCAATACAATGCAGAAAAAATGTTGAAGAATGATGAAGTAGTGGTGGAAGTGTACTTAACATATCTCTGTGGAAGTGCTCTTGGCACAACTCTATGAACCCCCCCATAATTCAATATTTTTATCCTAATATTATTTTGTTGTTTGAGAAACTTCCCTGTGACTCAATATTTTTATCCCCCCTAAATTTGGCACTTTATAATGATAGTGCATTAACCAAGGCTAATTGGAAAGAAAAATGACACTTTATAATGATAGTGCAAAATCATTTCCAATAGATTAGTCTTGAAAAAATATTCACTTTCTAAAAAATGACACTCAATTTCGAGTTGCCAATCAAAAGATACAATTGTTTTTCGAGCTATTTAACTTGCTGTAAAAAGAAGGAAATTTTTTTGAGAAAAAATGGGACAATTCCCAAATCATCTCGACGCAACTTTGTCGGCATTTGAACCAGCTTCACATCAACTATAAATATGACCAATTTCACTTCCGTGGGCGAAAGTTACGGCAAAATGAAAAAAAGCCCCTCTTGCACACACAAATGCAAAATCAGGGTCTTTCGAGGCAAAATGTTTTTAGAAAATGCAATTTTCTAACAAGGTGTGAGCTCCTTCAGACAGTTAACTAACCTCTATGGATTAGCATTTGGTGTTGGCTATCGATTTTAATGCCTAGGTTACATTTCATGTTATGTTTACCATGTTACTAACACTTGTTGCTAGAAGTTAGCATTTGTAATTAAGGTTACAATAATTGCTAATGTTGCTTTTACAAAGAGTATCATAGCCGATCTCCCACATAATTGTTTAGAGTAACATATAGCATATAATGCTTTGTTAAAATTAATAAAGAAACTAGAGAGAGAACTAGATCTAACTCTTTAAAACATTAATAACCACTAACAAAAAAAAGTGGGGAGGTCGTTGGAGAGGAACCCACGACTGGGAATGGCTTCCACTACCGCAATAGCCAGCAAATAGCAAACCTAGATTTTGTACGGGTACCCTACACTTTTGAAAAGTGATAGCTAGAAGAGATTTACCCAACCTTTGTGCCAAACAACAGATGTGTGGCCTACAACAAACGGCACCAGAGAAACTTTGATGCTAGCATTTCTCCTAACAACAGTTACAGAGACCATGACCATCGATCGGTAGAGACGTTAAACTTCAACCTGGTGGTGGCTAAATGAAGTCTTCATCCTGCAAGAAAACCGTGATTCTTCCAAAAAATAAACCGCTAGATTTAAAAAATAGTTACAAAGACCTTCGACCCCAAACCACAATTAGCGAACAAGGGAGATGTAGGTCTCTGCAAATCGGCGACTGAGATTTGAATTTTGACTTGTCGTGGAAGGCCGAGCAGAGTGTAAATGTCGATGAACTCACAAAGCAGAGATATAACACCAACAATGGTAGACAGACCCCAAATAACAACCAGGGGTGATCAAACCCTAGATGGAGAGTGAAGAAATCCATGAACCAGGTAGCTAACAACCAGAGGTAGCAGTGAAAAAATCAGGCTGAGATGAAACCCTCCATAATTGACCATAAAAATGCCCAAATCTACAACAGAGAATCAATCCAAAAATGACACACAGGCCAAAAGTCCAAAAATCGAGCACTAAATTGAAGAAATTTTCCCAAAAAGTACTTTAGAACATGCAAAATGTTGATTTTGCAAAAAAAAAATTGTAGTATTTGAATAGTCAGGCTAAGTTGAATTAGAGACATATGAGATGGGTAGAGTTCGTGCAGAGTTACACATTTGTATTGAAGCATAGGAGTGGGAAGTCAAACAAAGTTACAGATGCATTGAGCAGAAGAAGGACCTGTTGATAGAGATGAGAGTAGAAGTACTAGGATTTGAAGAACTTAAGCATATGTATGAAGAGGATCTTGATTTTGCAGAAGCATGGAAAGCATGTAAGGACCTTGTTGTGACAAATAGAAGTAAGTGGTTGGATTATTTTATTCAAGAGGATATGTTGGTCGAAGGAAATCAGTTGTGTATACCTAGGAGTTCAATGAGAGATAATTTGATCAAGGAGAAGCATAGTGGTGGACTGACATGACATTTCTGGATTGATAAGATAATAGCTTTGGTAAGTGAACATTATTTTTGGCCTTAGATATATAAGGATGTAAGGAAATTTGTTCAGAGTTGCGGTGTTTGTCAAGTTACAAAAGGGAGTAGTCAGAATGCTGGATTGTATAAACCTTTGATAGTATCGGAAAGACCTTGGGAAGATATAAGCATGGATTTCATATTAGGTTTTCCAAGAATACGGATGGGATATGATTCTATATTTGTAATAGTGGATAGATTTTCAAAGATGGCACATTTCATTCCTTGTAAGAAGAGAAATGATGTTGTACATGTTGCTGACCTATTTTTCAAGGAGATTGTGAGATTGCATGGATTACCAAAGAGTATAGTCTCAAATAGGGATACAAGATTCATAGGATATTTCTGGAGGACATTGTGGAAGAAGATGAAGACAGACCTAAAGTTCAGTTCAGCATTTCACCCACAGACACATGGACAGATAGAAGTAGTAAATAGGAGTTTGGGTAACTTGTTGAGATGTTTAGTAGGAGAAAGAAGGAAATTGGGTTCTAATTCTACCACAAGAAGAGTTTGTATACAATAATTCAGTGAATAGAAGTACAGGGAAGACACCATTTGAAGTTGTGATAGGAATAAAACAGGTAGAGGAGTAGCAGAGTTGAGAGGCATCAGTATGGAAAACAAAAGGAGTGTAGAAGTAGAAGAATTTGCAAGATACATAGAAATAGTACATAATCAAGTCAGGAAGCATTTGGAGGAGATAAATAGTAAGTATAAGGAACAAGCAGATGAGAAGAGGAGACATAAGGAATTTTTAGTTGGAGATGAAGTTATGGTATATCTCAAGGAGAGATTTTCAGTAGGGACATACAACAAGCTAAAAATGAGGAAATTTGGACCATGTAAGATACTTAATAGGTTTGATTCAGGAAATGCATATGAAGTGGAGCTACATGAGACATTTGGTATATCACCTATATTCAACACTATAGATCTATATTAGTATCATGAGGGAGAATCAAGTGACATCCTAGAAGATGGATTGAAGGACCAATTACCAGAGCAAATAGAGCATATTTTCAATAGCAGAGTTGGGCGTAGCACCAGAGGCAAGCAGTACAAAGAGTATTTGGTTAAGTGGAAAGGAAGACCCAAAGAGGATTCATCATGGATTTCTTAGGCTGGGGTAGATTGCCTTGGTTTTCCTCTAGCCCCAGCAAAGTGAGGGACTCACTTTTTCAACAACCCCAAGTGTCTGATGCCACTTTTTCAACAACCCCAAGTGTCAGATGTAGGAGCATCCCAGGTTGAAGAGCAATCTTGCATCAACCAAAAATATTTTCTTTCTTTTCTTTTCTTGCATCTCAGTTGCATTTCAATCATTTACAGCTCAGCATTTTCTACCGCATTCTACCACATCTTCATTTCAGAGCTTGTGGAGTAGGAATTAGCTTCTATGCCATGTTAGCTACATCATACTCAGATTTCATGAGATTTGGATTTATTTGCAAAGAGATATTGCTAACAGAAGATCATCGGCTTTCACAGAACAGAGCATTCTTTAGTCAGCACGAGCATACAAGGTTTGCGGATCACTTTCGTGACTTGCGGGGCAAATTCAAACATCACACAAGGTAGTAAAGGACCAAATAGACCTCCGTTGAGAACCACATCAAGTTTCATCCATTTGCCGGAGTGTTACCAATAGTTGTAGGCTAACTTGCATGTTTTCTACACATTTCATCATTCATTTGAGTTTGAGACCTCTTAAGGCCGACGCGAAGGATTCTATGAGTTGGAGGATGATATATATACATCTCTTAGATGCATTAGGAAGTCAGATAGAGTTAGAAGTTAGTTGATATGATAAGATAGAATAGGAGATAGTTTCTTTCCTAAGGCACTTCAATGCCATATCTTTCATATATATTGTAACTCAAAGAGCAAGCCTGTGAGCCCTTTGATTGTAGCCCGCATGTTGCCAGCATATAAGCATTGTAATTATCTGATATATTGATCATATAAATCTTCCATTGCATTATTTTATTGTGTTGTTTTCGTTGTGTTTACTCTAGCTGCATGGTTGGGCAGTCCTTTCTCTGGACCCTCCATCCATGATTGCACCAACTATCTTGGGGTGCATCTTGCATAGATTTTGTTTCATAGGTTTAGCATCTAGTTGCACAACAAGGTGATGCATGATGAGCGAAGGATTGAGCCTTGGCATGTCTTTGTAGGACTAGGAAAATACATTGTTAAATTCTTTGAGTATGGTAGTATATATTTCCTTCTCCTCAAGATCCATGGTAGTTGCAATTTGAGTGATCTTTATAGTATCATCTATTCCTAAGTTGACATCAATAGCATCCTCTACTAACAAAGATAATGCATATTGTAATTGCTTAGGTACTCAAGGGAGGTGGAATTCTTTGTCCATAGGTATCTCTTCTTTTTCTGTCCTAGGTAAGGGGTGGGGATGAACTCTTTTCAATAGACTTCTTGAAATTTTTGGATTTTGTGGATATTTTTTCTTGGGATAATTCTTCCTCTTCCCCAAAGTATGCCAGAATATTGAGGTCTATCTTTTCTTATGATCTCCTTGTGGAATATGATCTTGGAGTCCCAAAAATTCAGATAATGCTTCTTCATTTTAAAAACTGTCCAAGGATATCCAGTGTCTTGTTGATCCCAATCAATGAGCTTAAGATATTGGAGGTCGAGATCAATGGTAAGGATGGTTGTATCATGGAAAAGGTTAGTGGCTACTAAATCCTCATTGGAGTCATAGACGTTATTTGTTCTAATGTTTTGGACATCAAATAGGACATCCCCAATGGTCTTAGATGGATCATTAGGATTGGCAGGTTGCTCATCCCATGGTACATATCCTAGTCCCCATGGTCCTCGATGTGTAACTTTGACTAGGATACACATGACGATCCCTTGTTCATGTAGCTCAAGGCCTTTACCTTGATATCTCATATGTTGGCACATTTTCAATGCTATGGGATAATCATTATTTTGTTAGCATGATGTGAACTCTTCCTTGGGATGAAGCTAAGAAAAATCAGAAGTCTCAATCTATTCATCTGCTAGGAGCCATCTTGGGAAAAATTTGTAGAACCATGCTAGACTTTTCTACACTTTGTGAGTTTTTAGCCATAGAATCATGGAGATAAAGGGAGCATGCTTACATGAAAATTTTGTTGTAGTTCATACTACTAGCAACTTGTGTTGATGATCTTAACATTAGATTTAGGGGGTGGATAAGTGGATGATGATGGCAGGTCATTTGTGTCAATGTGTGATGAGGGTTGTTTGTCCATGATGGGATGGTGATTTCTGTGCTAGGACATAGATATGCTTTTTGGTACCATGCTTCCAACATCTTGCAATATTGGAAGGGGAGGTGTTCAGTAGGGATAGTGATTTTAATACCTTTGTGAAAGAACTTGAAGCATTGGCAAAATGTGGAAGGGATGACCTGCATGGCATGGATACAAGGGAATCCTAGGAGAATGTTGTATGTAAGGTAAAGATCAATAACATGACATAGGGTTGGTTGTATGACGCGCCCAACCTTTATGGGTAAGCTTATAGTCTCATTGGATTATCTTTCTGCATTGTCCTAGGCCTTTAAGGTGATTGTTTATGGGTTTAAAGCCTCTTTTGTATATCCAAGAAGGTGACCAATTTTAGGGTACAAAGATTTAACCTGGTGCCATTATCTATAAGCACTCTTTTCACCTTATGTTTTGAAATGATAGCTTCTATATGTAAAGGGTGGTTATGGTATGGATCCAAAGATGTCATATCTTGCTCACTAAAGGTGAGGTGATGCAATGATGAGAGATGGCCAATAAGTTCTCAGAAGTGGGAGGGGTTGATGTTGTGAGGGACCCTTGACTCTTCTAGGACCTTGTCTAACACTTCCTTATAAATAGTAGATGTTTTGAGAAGATCCAAGATTGATATGTGTGTTAGAGTCTTATCAATCTATTCAATAAGGTTGTAGCGATCATTAAGAGTGGGTATAGGAGTCCCTTTAATGGTAACCTACCACATCATGTGGTTATGACACAATTGGATGCTTTGATTTTGATGGTATTGATTTGGGTACCAGCTTTCTCAATGTTGCCAATCATGGAATTGTAGTCATAATAGGTCTTGTTATAAAAGATATTATGTGTGTAGGTATCATGATTTTTTGTTGACTTGGATGAAGAGTGTGATTTATTGTGCTTTGGGAAGGGTTCTTGGTAGACTCCCAATTGCATTTTTTGTGAAGATGATGGTTGCCCTTCTACTTTAATGTCTCCTTTGTTCACTAGGTCTTAGATATAATTATTAAGTTTCATGCATTTGTTGGTGGCATGGCCTTTGACTTTGTGATAATCATAGTACTCATTTTCCTTGTACCAAGCAAGTTTAGGTTTGTTTTCATCAAATGGCTTGGTTTCATCAAATGGTTTGATTTCATCATAGTTCATTATGTTGGCTTTTAATAATTTGTGAAACACTACATCCATGGGATCTCCTAGGTGGTGTATTGGCATTTCTTAATTTCTTGTTTGGGTTGCCCCCTAGGTATGGTAACACTTGGATGGTTTTTAATGGCCTGGATATTCTTTGTATCTAGGATTCTATCACCAACAAAATTCTTGTTTTTGTTGAAAAATTTAGGCTTTTCATTGGAGGTTTGGTCTTTGGAGAAAATTTTTATAAGCCCTTTGTTGATTAGAGCTCTTTCAATTTGCACCCCTCTTTTAGTGATCTTGTCATAGGAGGAGACATAATGAACTTGTAAATGAAAAGTCATTTCAGAGTTGAGATTGATGATGAAGATGTAGACTAGTTGTTTTTCTAGTCTAGGCCATGGAAATCTACTTGCAAGGATTTTCCATTGTTGTAAAAGGAAGAGAAACTCTCCCCATTTCTTTTCTTGGTGTTATATAAGTGCATCGTGGTCAATTTGTGTTCAATGTTGTAAGGGAACTGTTTCACAAATTTCTCCACTAGATCAAAAAATAGGAAAATGGTACCTTTTGGTAGGTGAAGGAACCACTCAATGGACACCTAGGCTCCTAGGGAAGAGACAGAGTAAGAAGTCATCATCACGGGCCACTTCCTAGCATGCCATAAAAAACTCCTCGACATGATCACACATGTCTCTTTTTTCCTTATGTTTGTCAAATTTATAGATTTCAATGTGGGCAAGGAAAGGTTTTTGTGAGATTGATTTATCAAGAGGGTAAGGGCACATTTCCTCAAATTTATATCCCTTTTGTTGACTAGAGGAGATGGCTTGTAGGCCCTTAGTGTCATCTTTTATTTCCCACCATTCTTAGTCAAATGGAGTGCCATGATTTTGTAAGGGGGCATGGTATCTAGTTAGATAGATAATTTTGGTGAGAGTAACCTTTGCCACAATTGTTATGTGGGGTATGGTCTATGTTGTTTGTGGCTTCATTGGTTTCTCTTCCACCAAGGTTGTTAGTGTTTAGGATGTCATTATATTCATTGGCATGATCATTAGCCCTATCATGATCATGGTGTGGGGAATGGGGAGAGGAAATTTGGCTTATGATGGTAGCAAAGTCATAATTTTTGGGAATCCTATCCCCTAATTCTATTAGATGTCTAATAAATTTGTCCCTATTTTGAAGGAGGAACTGATTAAACATGGCTCATCCTAGCTCAAACTTGAAAAAATCATCTTGGTCATTTGTGTATTTGCTATGGTTATGCAAGATTTCATTGTCATCATTATAGGTAGATTGGTTGCGAGAGGCACTTCCTATATGGACTCTATCTGAAAATGGATCTTCTTTTTCAAAGTCCATATTGGTGTTAGTTTTGGACCCGCTCCTAGTGAAAAATGGTGACATACAAAGGACTTGATCTGGTTTGAATTACTAAGATGATGTTTTGGATGTGTAGGTTTTAAAGTTGAACTTTGGATCTAGATTTTAGATGGTCAGATTTGAGTCAACCTTAGGATTGGGGTTGATTTTAGACTTGAGGATGGCCTCTTGTATTTGACAATTTTGGATGTGTTCGTAAATAGATTTCTCACTACAGTTAAATCTTCAAGAATGACCCTGTTTTGCTTGAAGAGCAGAGACAAATGTGCCAACAGTTGGAGAGATTGCTACTCTATGTTTGAGAGGGGCAGCTCCCTCATATGATAGAATTAGGGGGTTTTGTGCTATTTTTAACCAAAATACCAAAAGGAAAAAAGAATAGGAAAAACAGATAGAAAAAAGACTTACAAAAACCCTAGCGGAAGACACAAGAATACCAACTAGGATTTTATAAAATTATTCAAAAACTGTAAAGATTCATCATGAAATCAAAAACTACGTTCCTAGATTTATATGATGGGTTTTACAACAAAATATATGATACTATGACAATAATGGAAAAACAACACACAAATCTCAACATACGATGAGAAAGGCTTGCATGAATAGTTTTAAATCAGGATGCCAAGATTATAAATGCATTTTCACACACATATTGCACAGTATGTAAATATTCTAGCAGATGATTAATAGTTCGCACAATGCCAAAAAGGTATGTAAATGTGGATTAATAGTTCGCACAGTGACAAAAAGGTATTACTAATCTAACATAAGAAAAATTAGTAATAATAACACAGAAACACCTAAATCACATGAATTAAATGCTTCCTTTATAGTTTCATTGAAGTGCACTTCAAAAACCCTTCCTGTACAAAGTTGGAATCCATAAAACTCTCTATTTTTCCCCAATTCTACTCAAACAACAAAAAGACTAGAAGAAAATGGAACCCCTTTTACATTTGAAAACCTTGTATTATAACCTCCCAACCCGTAACTGACTCGTAACTAATTTGCAACCAAATGCTTTTCAGACTTTACAAGATATTTTAAAAATATTACAAAGTCTCTTTTATCAGCGTGTATCTTGAAATCAATAAAAGAAATGTTTTAAAAACATTAATGCAACTGACTTTATAAAATGTCGAGTCTTTGGGTAAATTTAACAGGAATATGTCTGTCAAGGCATTTCGTCAAACACTTGGCTTGCACTAGCTATAGGCATTCATCTGTAGATGTTTTCTCTTGGGAAGGAAAATTCTATGATCTGGCCCATTTCATAATCCTCTATCTTTTGACCACTACAATGCCCAAAAGTCCCAACCAAACACACAAACTCTTTCTGAAACTGATCTTTATTTCCATCTTAAGAGCTAGTATCAACATGTTTAAAATCTTCATTTCTAACTTGTGTACCACCTCCCTTAAGGTATTGTTGTTACCATTTGGTTATGTTGTATGACTAATTTTGACTCAAGCCAAAATTTAGTTGAGCAATGTTTGTTTCTTGCTCAATTTGCATCTCCGTAGCTTGCATGGTCATTCTGAGCCACAATGATAAAATGAAATCTAAAAGCATAATATATCCTTCTCTTTTGATGAGAACACTTTCTAGTTGTAAATCTCTATGTATAACTCCCATCATTCTCCTATTGAGGCTAGCTCGATGTATCAATCACACCAATGATTACACAACTTCAGACATTGAAGGTTGGAATATCAGCCCATATTAACAATAGAGGGTAACAATATCAATAAAATGTGATAGGGATTTGGCAGAGAAAACTTTCTTCAATGTAGGATCAACCATCTTTGACAAGACATCATAATCATGGAGTTGAGGGGTAGCCCATCTCACCACTAATTATTGTCCTTAGTTTAAAATATCTAGAGGCTTATGACTTATCAAAAGCTCTAGCATAACTACTCCAAAAAAAAGTAAACATCACTCTTCACTGTAAATATTCCTAACATGACATACTCAAGAGCCTTGTACCCAAAGAAACTAAGCATCTGAGTTGAAACCATTCTCTTCAATGCTTCTACTGCCCTACCTATTAAACAGTCCAGCCATGTCATGCTGCTATAATGAGCATCAAAAACAATAATCACTGACAATGCATTTACTGACTTCATTGAGGCCTTCCTATAATCAGTACGTTCTATGAGACCATGTCTCTGCGAGGCAGCCCGTTAAATTCACATGGCTCTTGATGCTTTCACATTTTGCATACTTGTCGGCTGGAGCATTTGCAATTATAATATCTGAAAAATCCTTCTATCCTTTACATCTTAATGTATGTCTATATTCTATTCTTCAACTCTTGTTTTGGCGCAAGACAAGAGGATGTTGGCAATGGCTGTGGAGGATGGCATTCAAATCTATGAAGTGCATTTAATTGAAAGTTTTTAAAGCCTTTTCAACAAATCCATTTTCTGTTTCCTGCAAGAACGAGTTCCCATAAGACCACATTGCTTTGAGGTGTATTGCCAAACAGTTCTTGTGTCCGGTCTACGATTTCACATTTTGTAGACAAAAATTAGAGTAGATACAACTATAATATCTAACAAAAATCGCCACTCTATTATGCTTTGATGGCGTCCATACTCCGATACCTTTTCAATATTTCCATTTTGTGCATATCCTATAATCATTCCATTCCATGACGTTTCCCCTGCAACTATGGCGGCCAGGGCAGAAAAATGATGATGAAAATCGAGAGATTTAGGGTATTCATGAACCAAAGAATAGAAATATCGGAGTTTTTTTAGTATCAAGAACTAGTTTAGTTCCCAGTAATGTTTAAAGCTCCGACAAAATGGTTTAAAAATGCTTTCAAAGAGTATGTCAATGGTTTCGAAGATTGTCACAACCTGTTTAAATGCCTTTAATAAAGAATATCAGGGGTTAGGGAGGTTTTCACAACCAACCAAACCTCTAAAAACATTTTGAAATGTGCATACAAACATCTGTTTAAAATTATGTTAGGGTTTTGGCTTGGAATGAGAATTTTTTGAGGGTTAGGAGTAGGTTAAGAACCAAAAGATTTTTCAATATTTTAAAAGAATTTTGGATAATAAAATGATGTAAAGGATAATGGTATGAAAAGTTAAGGGTTCCAAGAACCGTAAGGGTTGGACAACGAGAAATTTAAAGGATTTTTAAAATTCAACCGCTACTATTACTTCAATCTTTGATTTTTCAAACCTCCCAGTGGATTCACAACTTGAAAAATACTTGATTCCATTCAGCGAAGACTTTATAAAATTTGCCCAATAAATCTACAATCATGACGAAGGCAAAAGATGTATAACTTTTCTATGGAATGGCATTTTCTCTTGGAAACCTGGCACATTGTCCATAATGACATCATGAGACCCTCTGTCAGACGATTTTGCTCGAACTTTTATGAGAACCTTGATTTAATCATTTCCACAAACTACCCACCGAAAATTTAAAATTTTAATATCTCCTAAACCAGAAGGCATCTTGAACTGAAAACACTTGATGAAGGAGTTTGGCACGTGACAAAACTTGTCATTTCAACATGAAAAGTTTAAATTTAGTGGTGTCAGAACAAGGTTAACAGCTGGCTCTAACTGGGGACAAGGACTGCAAAGGATACAGCAGGAACCCAGAGACTTTGGACAAGACTAGTGGTTTAATAATTGGGCAATAGGGTCAAATAGAACTGATGCAATACATTGGGAAAATAGAGAGATGTGAACAAATGTTCAAAAATTAGACGAACTACAAACAACACACAAAAACTGAAAAGGAAAAACCAACAAGACAACACCTAACTAACCTATATACATAGTAGGTGACTCCTACCTCAAACTACTCCAGGATGGTCATGTGAATCCATTAATAGGTTGAGAAAAATATGACCCTCTGCAGAACAGTGAATGACAACCAAGGAATGCCAGTAAACCCAACTCCCAGCTTGCAATTATTGTGATAATAGCATGCAAAAACACTCTGAATAAGCTATCATGCTCGAACAACGATTCTTTGTCATACACCTCTGAATACTGCCAGATTACATTGACATCGCCCTATAAAATGCTAGCAGGATTCTCATGTATAGCACTAAATCTGAGGAGATTAAACTAGGAACTAGACATTCTCCTTGTAAACTATGAGATGAAGAAACACCTGCAGATGTTGATGCCAATTCTAGTTTCTAGATACCAACTTCTAAGATCATAAGATTATTCCTAATTATAAGATTCCCTTCTTCTTTTGTTGCGATGAATTCAGAGAATTCTTTATCCATAGAAAAATAAAAGAGAAGAAGATAATGAGTTTGTACTTTGGGAATCATCTGTTGGACTACTCTCATCTGAAATCACTAGAGGATTAAGACAGACACCTTAGCCATAGAGAAAATCATCATTCAAAGCTTCTGAACACCAACTCAGAATAAAAACGATATGAGGATGTAATCATTATCAATCTCACTAGTTCCATCCATTAGGTTGTCTAATTTTTCATGTATTTCTTCGTCATTATGTATTTTACATGAATCAACTTGACAAGAAATAGAAGGCTGACATGAAGCTATATGAGTGTGCAAGATAATATCTTCAAAATGAAAAGATCCAAAAGTCAGATGATGTATTAGCTCTTCTTGCATCATTTCTACTTTATGGTCTTCTTCAAGAAATCTGAATGTCTCATATTCAGGCTGCATGTGTGGTAGATCATAGATGCTTGTTTGTTCATTTTCTTTCACCTCAAGTTGGCTTTTAATTTCTCTATCAGTTGTATAACTCGATGAATATTCATCAATATCCTCAAATGTGAAGACTTTCATTTCTGAAGAAAGAGAAAACATCTGCGAGGAATCACTTGTAATTGCATCCCTACTATTCATGATAGTGAAAGATTGTCCAATAGTTGTTGGAGTTGAAGTGGAATCAGTTATTACACCTTTTGATTGAATATAGTAGTTGTCAACAAATCCCTCAGAGATGGGAGGAGTATTATTCCATCAGTTTTCAAAACAAATTTATGATTCGTCATCGGGGTAAGTGCACAAAGATGGGGGACAAAACGGGGGTCTTAAGATGCCACTTTTTTTTTGAAATCAGGAAACATTGATGTTGGATGAGAAATTAAAGATAGTTACACTCAAAAATTGAAGATGGAACAAAAACAAGAGTCGTAGTACTCCAAATCTAGTTTCTAAACTACTTTTTTTTCCAAAAATGGTTGAGATTAAGGGGTTCAAAAAGGGGGAGCACACAAATTGGTCCTATTTTTCTCAAAAAAACATAACATAGCGTCCGGTGTGCTCCCCATAAAATGTTAACTTTTTTTTAGAATTTCAAAAATCACTTTAGTGAAAAATTAGCTAACACCATGTAGTTTATCCCTGATTTTTCTAATAATTTTTTCATGAATAATTGATTTTTTAGTAATTTTCAAAGTGGACACATCTTGAAAAATAGAAAATTGAGTGTGCTCCCCCCTAAAATTTTTGAAACCTAATTGAAAATCAATTTTTTTAATACGTGTAGAATGGAGTCTATTTTCTAAAAATGTAACTTATTTCAAATTTTGATGAACGGTTTTAAAAAAGGTCAAAAATACTAGACACTAGTTTTTGACAAAAAATAGATACACTAACAAAAGAAATTAAAGATGAAACCCTTATTGTACTCAAAATCTGAAAAAAATTATATGGTTAAATAGCTAATAGAGAGATTAAGATTATGGTGGTATTTTTTTTAGTTTTCATCAAAATAAGTGCAAACTTGATGGGGAGCACGCTCCAGATTATGTGGTTTTTGCTACAATCTAGAAAAACATGTCATTGGACATCCTAAACACAGTCCAAGACTTTGGGTTGGAAGCTCAAGACAAATGCAAGCCTTAGGCTTGGAAATAACCAAGGCAATGCATAATGTGAGCGTGTTATAACATGCTCGTGTTTTGTGTATTCGCATAGGCAACACATAACGCAAGGACGTTATAACATGCTCGTGTTTTGTGCATTCACATAACACGAGCGCATTATAATGTGCTCGTGTTATGGTCAACTAGAAGAACTCTCTCTCTCTCTCTCTCTCTCTCTCTCTCTCTCTCTCTAAGGCAGAGAGAGATAGGGAGATAGGGAGAAAGTGATAAATAGGGAGAGATAGAGAGTCATAGTTTTCTTTTTTTCATTTCCTTCATCGATAAGGTAGAGGGAGAGATAGGGAAATAGAGGAATGATAGGAGAGGAGGTAAGAGATATGGAGATAGTGAGAGATAGATAGGTAGAGAGAGAGAGAGAGGAGACAGATAGGGAGAGGTAGAGGAGAAAGAGGGGAGAGATAGGTTGATAGACAGTGAGTGAGATGTCCAAAGAGATAGGGAGATAAGGGAGATAGAGGTTTGGGGTTGCTCAGGTTTAGGGTTTAGGGGTTAGTGGTTATGATTTAGGGGCATTATTTAAGGTTTAGGGGTTTAGAGAGAGAGAGAGAGACTGCTTTTGACATGCAACCCTAAACCCAAGAAACCCTAAGCCTCTAAACCCTAAATATTTCCCTAAACCCTAAACCCAAGAAACCCTAAATCTCAATCTCTATCTTTATCATCCCTCTACCTCTCAATGTATTTCCCTAAACTTGAGCAACCCTAAACTTATAAACCCTAAATAATGCCCCAAAACCCTAAACACCTCTCTCTCTCTGAGGCAGAGAGAGATAGGGAGATAGGGAGAAAGTGATATATAGGGAGAGAGATAGAAAGAGAGTCAGTTTTTTTCTTCTATTTCCTTCATCGATAAGGGAGAGGGAGAGATAGGGAAATAGAGGAATGATAGGGGAGGAGGTAAGAGATATGGAGATAGCGAGAGATAGATAGGTAGAGAGAGAGAGGAGATAGATAGGGAGAGGTAGAGGAGAAAGAGGGGAGAGATAGGTTGATAGAGAGTGAGCGAGATGTCCAAAGAGATATGGAGATAAGGGAGATATAGGGAGATAGAGGTTTGGGGTTGCTCGGGTTTAGGGTATAGGGGTTAGTGGTTATGATTTAGGGGCATTATTTAAGGTTTAGGGGTTTAGAGAGAGAGACTATTTTTGACATGCAACCCTAAACCCTAAATAATGCCCCTAAACCCTAAACTCGTGAAACCCTAAGCATCTAAGCCCTAAATAATTCCCCTACACCCTAACTCCTAAACGCTAAACCCAAGAAACCCTAAATTTCTCTCTATATCTTTATCATCCCTCTACCTCTCAATCTCTCTCCCTAAACTTGAGCAACCCTAAAATTATAAACCCTAAATAATGCCCCAAAACCCTAAACCTGAGAAACCCTAAACACCTCTCTCTCTCTCTCTCTCCAGATAGAGAGTGAGGGACATGTCCAGAGACATAGGGAGACAGACTAAGAGGTAGAGGGATGATAGAGATAGGGAGATAGGGGAGAGATAAGGAGATAGAGGTTTAGGGTTTCTTGGGTTTAGGGTTTAGGTGTTTGGGGTTTGGTGTTTGGGGGTTTAGGGTTGCTCAAGTTTAGGGCTTAGTGTTCAAAGCTTAGGGGCATTATTTACGTGTTAAGGTTTGGAGGTTTAGGGTTTAGGGAGAGAGGACCGATAGGGAGGTATAGAGGACACTGAAAGGAGAGATAGGGAGATAGAGAGTGATGGACATGGCCAGAGACGTAGGTAGAGAGATTGAGAGCTAGAAGGACAATAGAGATAGGGAGATTAGGGAGAAATATGGAGATAAATGTTTAGGGTTGCTTAGGTTTAGGGGTTAAGAAAGAGAGAGGTGTTTAGGGTTTCTCAGGTTTAGGGTTTAGGCGCATTATTGAGAGATTGAGAGGTAGAGGGATGATAAACATAGAGAGATAGAGATTTAGGGTTTCTTAGGTTTAGGGTTTAGGGGTTAGGGTTTAGAGGCTTAGAGTTGCTTGGGTTTAGGGTTTAGGGACATTATTTAGGATTTAGGGGTTTAGGGTTGCTTGGGTTTAGGGTTTAGGGTTGCGTGTCAAAAGCAGTCTCTCTTTCTAAACCCCTAAACCCTAAATAATGCCCCTAAATCATAACCCCTAAACCCTAAACCTGAGAAACCCCAAACCTCTATCTCCATATCTCTCCCTTATCTCCCTATCTCTATGGACGTCTCACTCACTCTTTATCACCATATCTCTGCCCTCTTTCTCCTCTATCTCTCCCTATCTGTCTCCGCTCTCTTTCTACCTATTTATCTCTTGCTATCTCCATATCTCTTACCTCCTCCCCTATCATTCCTCTATTTCCCTATCTCTCCCTCTCCCTTATCTATGAAGGAAATGGAAAAAAGAAAACTATGACTCTCTTTCTATCTATCTCCCTATCTCACTATCTCTCTCTTCAACTCAGAGAGAGAGAGACGTGTTTAGGATCTCTCTCTCTCTCTCTCTCTCTCTCTCTCTCTCTGTAAAGACTCAAAAATCATGTAAAAGCATTTAAACCAACTCAAAAGTAAATGAAGTAAATAATCCGCTTAAATACAACATTGCAATAACCCAAAATAAAAAGATGTAAATAATCCACTTAGATACAACTTTCAAAGATAATAGATGTAATTAATCCGCTTAATCACAATATCTCAAATAAAAGATAATGTTATAAATACGAATCTTAATGTCATTAAATCTTACATATTCGCGTGCTTAATCCAGGTAACAAGCACTATAAAATAATATACATAAATCCTTTGGCAATCATGCCATAATACATCCAAATAGGTACAATAAACAAGTACATCAATAATAAATAAATCAATACACTCTCCAGCTGCACGAACCAAGTGGTCCACCACCTGCAAACCGAGAGACAGGAACATGGCTCATGTGCTTTTCCACCCAACCATGAAGTATTTACACTTCCTTGGATCCCTTCCTGAATGAAGGAAACCCAGCCCTGCATGAAATGTCTAGCTACCTGATAACAACTAGAGGAGGGAACATTCGATGCAACCTTGATGTCTAAATGTGCAATTCTAAATAATGAAAAGCAAATTGTCTCACATCAAGATGTGGCAGAAATATCAATAAATAAGTTTTCTAGACAATAAACATCTATTTCAATGTTATTCTGATTAGATCTAATCATTTCTAGTAACCTGGTCAATTCCCAAAAAGAGGAAAAGCTATCTCTGATAAATCCACATTTGGTATCGCAATCCCAAAAGTAACTGAATACATTCCTAGATAAAACTACTTCTTTCCCCAAGAAGCAAGAAAATAAGGTAAAGAATCACAAATTCAAGATTTACAATAAGTCAAATCAATCCCTTTTCCCAAATCATCAAATAAGGAAAAATTACATACACTTTCAAGCAAGAATCGATCTTTTGAACATACAATGGAAATCATAAGTTTATCAATTGATATAGTTTTCTATCTAGTATTTCAGTCATTAAGTCTTCAAGAATAATCATTCTAAAATATTAATTTACCTTGTTGTCATTTCTGTGACAGGAGGTTTTAAACACAATAAAAATAGACCTCCTGTCACCACTGCGACAGGAGCTATTGCAGAAATAAAAGATGAACAAAGATCATAGTTTAATTTAGTTCCCAGACATGGATATAAATTTTGTCGATTTTCAGCATTCATTGGAAACATAATATAGGAGTTTACAGTCTCTATTTAGTCTTACTATCATTTGCTTGTGGTAGGATCTACTCAGTTTTAACCAAAGTTTGTATATACTATACACTAACCCTTCTGTCATGTCAGTGACAGGAGCTGTGACAGAATAAATAAAGAACTATGTTTGTAATCTAATTTCTATCATTATAAGTTAATGGTTTAAAATCATGTTTTGGATAGCAAAATCAATACTGAAAATGTTTACCGGAACTGATATTTTTATCTAAGTTTTAAGAGATTATAATCACATGTTTATTCATGAAAATAATTCGATTTAAAACTCATTCTTATGTAAAACAACATCTAGAGAAAATACAGTCATTTGTCTCACAGGAAAATAAATTAATAGCATATGAGAATTCAGTTGTTCCAATAGTAAATTCAAGATCAAGAAGAAAGCGATTATCATGGTTTTAACAGCCTTCGATCAGCCACAAACATAGGCGACAGCAAGAAAGGATGGGGATGATCCAGTCAAACAAGGAACAACAATCAACAGGTAAAAATGACCCAAGAGCTAAGCGGCCAGAAAAAGATGAAATGGCCAAGAAAAAACAAGGATGATCAAACCAATACAGTCATAGTAATGTCTTACAGAGAGTTAGCTACAGTCAACTGGAGATCGATTTATAAATTTCAACAATAAAATCCAGATCTGAATCCATTACTTTGCTGGCAAAGTGACAAGGATAAATGACAGATCTCAGACAAACAAAGCTTTAACAAGGAGAACGACTATCATGTCTTATCAGGAAAAGAGTTTTATCAGCATTTGTGGGTCAAACTATGGTTTAAGTCGTCGACAAAATAGGGTCGAACCAATCAGTTTAAAACATGAAAACAAGATCTTCAAGGGGATCGATCTTTACCAGATCGCCCAAGAAACAAGCCAAATGGCCATAGAATGGATGGCGGCCAGAATAGGGATCGATGGTAATTATAGGTAGCCAAGAATTCAAGCGGCTGATAGATACCTATATCTATACACCCATTCTGGGCAGTGCGGCAGGAATATGGAGAGAAATCATTCTTAGGCAAAACAAAAGGGGGTTGAATAATGACAAACATACGCCCAATCACAGATATAACTTATTACTTTTACCACCTCATAAAACAAGATCTCTTTGAAAGTAAAACATGAATAAAACCTAGAAATAGTATGTCGATTTGATGAAGAAAATGCAGTTGTTATCTCTGCCTTCCTCCCTCTCTTCTGTCACGGTCTGCAAACTAAATACTTGTTGCTAAAAGATCTATTTCTTGTTGTTGAAATCATTTTTCCTTCAAAGTTCGTGGCATGTCTCCTGCTGAAATTCGTGGGGTGTTTTTCCCAGCTGAGCGATCTGCTCTTTTTCTATTATTTTTCTCTATAACTCTTATTTTTGGCGGTCCAAGATTAAGTTTACAACTGAAGTTCATTTTCAATCTAGATAAAAATAATAATTAAAAACTCACAATCTTTCTTATTTAAAATCAAATAATAGCTATTTAAAACAATAAAATAATATCTTTACAACTTACTGTCACATGGGTGATAAGAAACCTATTTTAATTCTTTTATCAAAACTCTAAATATAATAATGCTAGTTTTAATATTATTTAAATATTTTAATTAAAACAAAACCATTTAATTAATCAAAAAGAGAAATGCAATGCAATATATATATATATATATATATATATATTTATTTATTTATTTATTTTTAAGATTCATATTGTCTTCCAAACATCTATAACAATATTTTATTATTTATTTAAATAACATACATTACATCATTTGAATATTTTTTAAAAAGACATTAAATTCAAGTAATCACATCATGCTTTCGAAAACAATTAATAACCACACATTAATGCAATCAAAGCCATTCAATAATGCATATGCAACTACGTGATGTGTGTGATTGCATCAGGGTAATCCATCCATCAGTTCTTGCCAAGTGGCTAGAACATCTCTACCTCAGTCATGCTCTCGTCTTCGATAAGTACCTGCATCCATTTGCACTCAACTCGACATCAATAGGTTAGTGTCTCCAAAACATAGCCAAAACAAATCATTGTATTTACATCAACATTCAATATTTAAAACAATTTCCCATTTTCATCAATATAACTTATAATAATTACCTCCACGTATGCAAAATTACTTAAAGTAAAGTCAATCACAATAATTGTTCACTAAACTAGAATGATCATATTGTTCCTAAAAACAAGACATGACATCCTTCCCCAGTTGGAAGGGACATCGTCCCGATGTCTTATTAAACATCAAAACAATAAAGTGTCCATCAACCACCAATAAAGTATCAAGGTGTCATAAAACAATAACATCAACTCAAAGTATCAAAGCATAATTGAACTCAAAGTATCTCAAACAATAATCAAACTCAAGTATCATAATCCATGCATGAATAAGAAATCTAAGCTATATCCTCAAATGAGGAAAAGATCTATCAATCTCCTCTGCATCCTCCCATGTGGCACTGTCCTCAGAATATTGATCCCATTGGACCTTATATTACACATCTCTGCTACGCAACTTAATGTTGCGCTTCCCCAGAATTCAAGTGGGCTCCACCAACACCACTCCTGGATCCTAAACCTGTAAAGCATGCTAATCAAGAATATGTAACGCGTCAGGATGATAAATCTTAAGTAAAGACACATGAAAAACATTATGGATTATGGCAAGTGTAGGCAGAAGAGCAAGTCTGTAAGCTACAGGATTAATCACTTCCAGAACTTCGAACGGTCCTACAAAATGAGGAGCAAGTTTGGATGCTTTGCCAAATCATACTGAACTTTTATGAGGTATGACCCTCAAAAAGTCTTTGTCACCAACTAAAAAATGTCTAGGAGTTCTATTCTTATCTGCATAACTCTTTTGATGATTTGAAGATTGCTTCAACTTCTCCTTGATCAACTTCATCTGATCATCTTTTTCTCTTAACATTTCAGGACCAATCACAATTCTGTCCTCCACTCTATCCCAACCAATAGGTGTTCGACACCTACGCCCATAAAGAGCTTCGAAAGGTGTCATTCCCAAAGATGCATGCTATGAATTGTTGTATACAAACTCAACCAATGGGAGATACTCCTCCCATTTATACTGCCGATCTATACAATACATTCAGAGAAGGTCTTCTACCACCTGATTTACTCTTTCTTGTTTCAAATTGGATCTCATGGTAACAATGGCAGCCAGATGTATTCTACTACTAAGAGCATCTGCTACTCTATTCTCCTTTCCTTTTATATACTCAATTCCAAAGTTATACTCACTAAGGAATTCTAACCATCTTCTTTGTCGTGCATTAAGGTTAGGTTGAGTAAATACATACTTGAGCCCTAAATGATCTGTCTTTAACTCAAAGGGCTTCCCAAGAAGATAATGCCTCCACATCTAAAGTGCATGAACTATGGCAGCTAATTCTAGATCATGCGGTGCATAGTTGAACTCATGTTTCTTTAACTTTCTTAACTCATAAGCAACCACTTGTTCATTCTGCATCAACACTCCTAATCCTTCCCCTGAAGCATCTGTTATAACTGTAAAATGCCCATTAGGATCTGGTATGGTCAGGATAGAAGCAATTGTGAGCTTTTCCTTTAACACTTGGAAAGCTTGTTCACACCTTTCTGTCCATTCAAATTTCTTACCCTTCTTTTGAAGTGCGATAATCAGTGCTGCTATGGTTGAAAAACCTTCCACAAACTTTCTATAATAACTTGCAAGTCCCATAAAACTTCTGACTTCTGTCACACTCTGCGATGCAGGCCATTCCATTATTGCTTTTATCTTCTCAAGATCAACTGCAATCCCTTCTGTTGAGATCACATGACCAAGGTAGTGCACTTTATCTTGAAAGAATGTACACTTAGATAATTTACCTTGAAGCTTTCTCTCTCTCAACCGCTACAAAACAATTCTCAATGCCTTTAATACTCTTCCACTGATTTAGAGTATATCAATATGTCATCAAGGAAGATCAACACAAAATCATCTAAACAATCTCTAAAGATACCATTCATCAAATTCATGAAAGCTGTCGAAGCATTAGTTAACCCAAATGGTACTACTGTGAACTCGTAGTGACCATATCAAGCCCTAAAAGCTATTTTAGGGATGTCCTCATCCTTAATCCACAATTGGTGATAATCGGATCTAAGGTCTATCCTTGAGAACACTGTTGCTCCTTTCATCTGATCAAAAATCTCATCTATTCTTGGAAGTGAATACTTATTCTTTATAGTAGCTTTGTTAAGCATCCTATAATCAATGCATAATCTCAAAGTACCATCCTTCTTCTTTACAAAGATGACTAGTGTGTCCCATGGTGACACACTAGGTCTAATGAACCCTTGATTTAGCAATGCCTGCAATTGAGCCTTAAGCTCATACAACTCCATAGTAGTCATTATGTAGGGTGCCTTAGATTGTGGCTCGGTCCCTGGTAGCAAGTCAATTGAGAAATCAAATTCTCTCTTAGGTGGTAACTCTGTCAACTCTACAGGAAATACATCTCTGAAATCTCTAAGGATTGGATAGTCATTGAACACTGGTTCTTCTTTATCGAGGTCCTTTACTTGGACAACATAAATGGCACATCCTTTTCTCTTGGATTTCTTCTATTGCATAGTCGAGATTTGTCTAAGCTCTAAAGGTCTCTTAGTTCCATCAATTTCCACTTGGTTCCCTAGGTCATCCAAACATCTAACAACCTTGTCTTCATAGTTTACTAAAGATTTATGTTCAGTTAACCAGTTGATTCCCAAGATTACATCATAAGAGTCTAAAGATACTACATACAGATTCACTTGTGTCTGAAAACTAGGAAGCTCTAAGTCACTGCATGCTAGACATGAGTCTACCCTCTTTTCTGCAATATTGCCATATTGTACCATCCAAGAGTTTTCCATATGTCCAGGTCTAATAGATAACTTAGATACTACTCTAGGATCTACAAAACATTATGTGGCACCAGTATCAATCAAAATAGAAACAGGTAGTCCATAGAGCTTGCCTTGGAACTGTATAGGTGCTTCTTGAAAATCTACTTGTCGATTATCCATTGCGGCATGAATCTAATGCTGCGGTGCTCCTTGCTAATTCTTTTTTCCTCTTTTATGTGGGCATGCATTTACATAATGCTCTCCTCCACAGATGTAACATCCACCCCTAGGTGCTCTCGGTCCTTCAGCTCTTTCCCTCATATTGTTGTTTCTGTTGTTATTGCCTCCTCTTTTGTTTCCACCATTTCCATCCTGAGAATTATTACCTCTCTTCATATTTCTGAACTATCTATTAGTGCCTTTATTTTGTTGATAGTTATGTTGATTATTCTATGGTTTCTTATTTGAAAACTTAGCATCTCCTTGCTTATGGTAATTTTCTATTTTCTATTTACCATGCCTAGATCACTCTCTATATCTATATCTCTCCCCTTGGTCTCCTCTATATCTCCCTATCGATCCTCTCTCTCTATCTATCCCATAAACCCTAAACCTCTAAACCTTAACACCTAACCCCTAAACCATAAACCCTAAATAATGCCACTAAACCCTAACCCCTAACCCTAAACCCTCAACCCCCAAGCCCCTAAACCCTAAACCCAAGAAACCCTAAACTGCTATCTCCATATCTCTCCCCTATCTTCTTATCTCTATCATCCCTCTACCTCTCAATCTCTCTCCCTGTGTCTCTGGACACGTCCCTCACTCTCTATCTCCCTATCTCTCCCCTCTGTCTCCTATATCTCTCCCAATCTCTATTGGTCCCCTCTCTATCTCTTTCTAAACCCTAAACCCTAACCCCTAACCCATTAACCCTAAACCTAAGAAACCCTAACCTCTAAACCCTAAACTTGAGCAACCATAAACCCCTAAACCCTAAATAATTCCCCTAAACCCTAAACTTCAGCAACCCTAAACTCATAAACCCTAAATAATGCCCCTAAACCATGACCCCTAACCCCTAATCTCTCTCTCTCTCTCTCTCTCTCTCTCTCAGAAATGACACGGGTGATTCAAACTCCAATGCAACAGAGAGAGAGTGACATAGAGAGAGAGGGAGGGAGAGGGAGATATAGGGAGAGAGAGAGAGAGGGAGAGGGAGAGCATGAGAGAGAGGGGGGAGAGGGAGAGGGAGGGAGGGAGAGCGAGAGCGAGAGAGAGTAAGAGAGAGTGGGTGAGAGTTTTGCTTTTACAAAATGTTCTCGCATTATGACTTGTATGGGACCAAAAATTCATGTGGCGACGTTTTGGTCCCTCATATTTGTGCATATACCCATCGCTTTCTTGAACATGTAAATGATAAATTTCTGCATTTTGTGTTAGCATAAGATTCAATTGTTGAGGGAACTAAATCACCTTGAAACAAATGTTCTTCACCTAAAACTGTTAGATTTAAACAACCATCTGAAGGAGGCATTAATTTCACCCTTTTTGCATTGAGACTAAGGTGTATATAAGCATGGTCTTCAAGCTGACAATTCTAGTTTTGCATGCAAGACCTCTTTATTGATTCATTTTTTGAAACCTCCGGGGTATAATTCTTAACGCAGTTTTCTTTCAACAACTCAGACAAGATCAAATCATCTTCAATCTCAATAGCTTCTTTTTGTGCACTTTCTAGATTGCGTAACTTATTCCGCTCCAAAAGAAACTTGACTTCTGGATGTAATGAAGCAATAAAAGTACTTAATTGATTTTCTTATTTTGGCTGGTTTGTTTGAGGAATCTTCTTCAAAGATTGGTTAAATTGTTCCACAAACTCCCTTATGGGTTCATTTTCCTTCTTCTGAATTTTAAAAAATTGAGATAAAAGTGCACGTGTCAACTATTGGTTTAAATCTTGCAAGGAACTTTATCTTCAAGATGTCCCAGTTTATAATGCATCAGTCTTTTAGGTGTTGAAACCATTATGTAGCAGGTCCAATAAGACATTCAACAAATAACCGCACAAATACATTTTCTTCAATGACTCCCAGAATTCCACAAGCAACTGTAAATGTCAGAATGTGACTAGTAGAATCCTGCAAGTTCTCTGCAGTGAACTTCAGAAAATACTTTTGCGATCCAGCAGGAAAGGCTAAATATTGAGCCAAGGCTAATGGGCCAAAGTGAGTTCCCTATGGCTGAGATGGATTTGACACCATGGTGCAGATCTAAAAATGTCCACAACAGGTATCTCACTTTCACAAAGTCATCAACTTCCATTCTAGGGGAGGTATCCTTAGATTTCTAAGGATTAAAATGCACCAGCACTTCATATCCCTAGGAGAGTCGCCAAAAATTTGTTGGTAAATAGATTTGTCACTGCAATTAAATCTTCAAGAATGACCATGTTTTGCCTAAAGAGCGGAAGAAACATGCCAAAAGTTGGAGAGTTTTCTATGGAGTAGCGATCTTCCTCTACATTTGAGAAGGGCAGCTTCCTTGTATGATTGAATTAGGGGGTTTTTGTGGTATTTTTAGCCAAAAATACCAAAAGGAAAAAAGATAAAGAAAAACTAATAGAAAAACACTTACAAAAACCCTAGCGGCAAACACAAGAATACCAACTGGGATTTCATAAAATTATTCAAAAACTATAAAGATTCACCACGAAATTAGAAACTACGTTCCCAGATTTATATGATGGGTTTTACAACAAAATATATGATAATGTGACAATAATGGAAAAACAACACCCAAATCTCAACATACGATGAGAAAGGCTTGCATGAACAGTTTTAAATTAGGATACCAAGATTATACTGCATTTTCACACACATATTGCACAATACGTAAATGTTCCAGTAGATGATTAATAGTTCACATAGGGACAAAAAGGTATTACTAATATAACATAAGAAAAATTAGTAATAATAACACAGAAACACCTAAAGCACACAAATCAAATGCTTCCTCTGTTATTTCATTGAAGTTGCACTACTTCAAAAACCCTTCCTATACAAAGTTTGAATACATAAAACCCTCTATTTTTCCCCAATTACGCTAAAACAACAAAAAGACTGGAAGAAAATGGAACCCCTTTTACATTTGAAAACATTGTATTTATAACCTCCCCAACTGACTCGTAACTAATTTGCAACCAATTTCTTTTCAGACTTTACAAGATATTTTTAAAATATTACAAAGTCTCTTTTATCAGTGTGTATCTTGAACTCAATAAAAGAAATGTTTAAAAAACATTAATGCAACTGACTTTATAAAATGTCAAGTCTTCATGTAAATTTAAGGAATATATGCTTGTCAAGGCATTTCATCAAACACTTGGCTTACACTAGCTGTAGGCGTTCATCTGTAGATGTTTTCTCTTGGGAAGGAAAATTCTATGTTCTGGCCCATTTCACAATCCTCTATCTTTTGACCACTACAATCCCCAGAAGCTCCAACCAAGCACACAAACTCTTTCTAAAACCAATCTTTATTTGGCTTAAGAGCTAGTATCAACATGTTTAAAATCTTCATTTCTAACTTATGTACCGCCTTCCTTAAGGTATTGTTGTTACCATCTAGCTATACCGTATGACTCTAATTTTGGTTCAAGTCAAAATTTTGTTGAGCAATGTTTGTTTCTTGCTCAATTTTCATCTCCTTAGCTTGCATGGTCATTCTAGGCCACAATGATAAAATGAAATCTACAAGCATAATATATCCTTCTCTTATGACGAGAACACTTTCTAGTTTTAAATCTCTATGTATAATCATTCTCCTATTGAGGCTAGCTTGTTGTATCAATCATACCAATGATTGCACAACTTCATATTTTGAAGGTTAGAATTTTGGCCTAGATTAACAATAGAGGGTAACAATATCAACAAAATGTGATAGGGATTTGGCAAAGCAAACTTCCTTCAGTGTAGGATCAACCATCTTTGACAAGGCATCAATATCATGTAGTTGAGGGGTAGGCCATCTCACCACTAGTTATTGTCCTTGGTTTAAAATATCTAGAGGCCTATGACTTGTCAAAATCTCTAGCATAACTACGCCAAAACAGTAAACATCACTCTTCACTATACATATTCCTGACATGACATACTCAAGAGCCTTGTACCCAAAAGAACTAAGCATCTGAGTTGAAACAATTCTCTTCAATGCTTCTACTACCCTGCCTTTTAGACAGTCCAACCATGCCATTGCTTCTATAATGAGCATCAAAAACAATAATCACTGGCAATGCATTTATTAACTTTATTGAGGCCTTCCTGTAATCAGTATGTTCTATGAGACCATGTCTTTGCAAGGTAGTCTATTAAACAGTTCACATGGCTCTTGATGTTTTCACATTTTGCATACTTGTCGGCTAGTGCATTTGCAATTATATTATTCGACAAAATCCATCTATCCTTTATGCCTTGATGGATGTCTGTGTTCTATTCTTCAACTCTTGTTTTGGCAATGGTTGTGGAGGATGGCGTTCAAACCTATGAAGTGCATTTAAATAGAAGTTTTTAAATCCTCTTCAACAAATCCATTTTTTGTTCCCTGCAAGAATGGCCTCCCATGAGACCACATTGCTTTGAGGCATATTGCCAAACAGTTCTTGTGTCTAGTCTACGCTTTCACATTTTGTAGATAAAAATTAGAGCAGATACAACTATAATATCTGACAAATATCCCCACTATGTTATGCTTTGATGGCATCCATACTCTGAAACCTTTTCAATATCTCCATTTTGTGCATATCATGTAATCATTCCATTCCATGGTGTTTCCCCTACAACTATGGCAACTAGGGTAGAAAAATGATGATGAAGAGGAGAGTCGGGATTTTTATGGTATTCAAAAACCAAAGAACATAAATATCAGATGTTTTATTAGTATTGAGAACTAGTTTAGTTCTCGATAATGTTGAATGGTCTGACAAAATGGTTTTAAAATCCTTTAAAAGAGTATGTCGAGGGGTCTTGAAGGTTGACACAACCTACAAAACCTCTAAAAAGTCAGTTTTAAACACCTTTAATAAAGAATATCAGGGATTAGGGAGATTTTCACAACCAACCGAACCTCTCAAAACATTTTGACTTACTCATAAACCTTCAAACTGTGCATAAAAACATCCTTTTAAAATTATGTTGGGGTTTTGGCATGGAATGAGAACTTTTCGGGTGTTAGGAGTAGGTTAAGAACCAAAAAGTTTTTCAATATTTTAAAAGAATTTTGGATAATAAAGTGATGTAAAAGGATAATGGTATGAAAAGTTAAGGGTTTGAAGAACTGTAAGGGTCAGAGAACGAGAAATTTAAAGGATTTTTAAAATTCAACCGCTAACGTAGAGCTAAAGGATTGTCCAATAGTTGTTGGAGCTAAAGTGGAATCAATTATTACATCTTTTGATTGAGTATAGTAGTTGTCAACAAATCCCTGAGAGACAAGAGGAGTATTATTGCCTCGATCTTCAAAAGAAATTTTTGATTCGTCATTGTTGTCCTCAACATATAAATGATAAATTTCTTCATTTTGTGTAGCATAAGATTCAATTGTTGAGAGGACTAAATAACATTGAAACAAATGTTCTTCACCTAGAACTATTAGATATAAACAACCATCTGAAGGAGGCATTAATTTCACCCTTTTTGCATTGAGACTATGGTGTGTATAAGCATGGTCTTTAAGATGACAATTCTAGTTACCTCTTTATTGATTCATTTTTTGAAACCTCCGGGGTATAATTCTTAATGCATTTTTATTTCAATAACCCAGACAAGATCAAATCATCTTCAATATCAATAGCTTGTTTTTGTGCAATTTCTAGATTGCATACCATATTCCGCTTCAAAAGAAACTTGACTTCCGGATGTAATGAAGCAATAAAAGTACTTAATTGATTTTCTTTTTTTGGCTGGTCTATTTGAGGAATCTTCTTCAAAGATTGGTTAAACCATTCCACAAACTCCCTTATGGATTCATTTTCCTTCTTCTAAATTTTAAGAAATTGAGATAAAAGTACACGTGCCAACTATTGATTTAAATCTTGCAAGGAACTTTACCTTCAATCTGTCCTAGTTTGTAATGCATTCGTCTTTCGAGTGTTGAAACCATTCTGTAGTAGATCCAACAAGACTTTCAACAAATAACCACACAAATACATTTTCTTCAGTGACTCCCAGAATTTCGCAAGCAATTGTGAATGCCAGAATGTGACTATTAGCATCCTGCGAGTTCTCTCCAGTGAACTTTAGAAAATGCTTCTGCGATCTAGTAGGCATGGTTGTATATTGAGCCAAAGCTAATGAGCCAAAGTGAGTTCCACATGGTTGAGATGGATTTGATGCCATGGTGCAGGTCTGAAAATGTCGGTAGTAGGTATCTCAATTTCCTAGAGTCATCAACTTCGATTCCAAGAGAGGTATCCTTAGATTTCTAAGGATTAAAACACACCAGCACTTCACATCCCTAGCAAAGTCACCAAAAATCTGTTGGTAAATAGATTTGTCACTGCGGTTAATCTTCAAGAATCACCATGTTTTTCTCGAAGAGCAGTGACAAATGTGCCAACAGTTGGAGAGATCGCTATGGAGTAGTAATCTTCCATTGTGTTTGAGAAAGGCAACTCACTCATATGATCGAATAAGGGGGTTTTGTGGTATTTTTAACCAAAAATACCAAAAGGCAAAAAGAAAAAGAAAAAGAAAAACTAATAGAAAAATACTTACAGAAACCCTAGCAGCAGACACAAGAATACCAACTGGGATTTCATAAAATTATTCAAAAACTATAAAGTTTCATCATGAAATCAAAAAACTATGTTACCATATTTATATGATGGGTTTTACAACAAAATATATGATAATGTGACAATAATGGAAAAACAGTAGATAAATCTCAACATATGATGAGAAAGGCTTGCATGAACAGTTTTAAATCAGGGTACCAAAATTATAACTACATTTTGGCACACATATTGCACAGTACGTAAATGTTCTAGTAGATGATTAATAGTTTGCATAGTAACAAAAAGGTATTAATCTAACATAAGAAATATCGGTAATAATAACACAAAAACACCTAAAGCACATGAATTAAATGATTTCTTTGTTATTTCATTGAAGTTGCACAACTTCAAAAACCCTTCTTGTACAAAGTTTGAATCCAGAAAATGCTCTACTTTTCTCCAATTATGCTAAAACAACAAAAAGACTGGAAGAAAATGGAACCCCTTTTACATTCGAAAACCTTGTATTTATAACCTCCCTGCCCATAACTGACTTGTAACTGATTTGCAACCAATTTCTTTTGACTTTACAAGATATTTTAAAAATATTACTAAGTCTCTTTTATCAGCGTGTATCTCAAACTCAATAAAAGAAATGTTTTAAAACATTAATGCAACTGACTTTATAAAATGTCGAGTCTTTGTGTAAATTTGATGGATATATGCCTATTAAGGCATTTCATCAAACACTTGGCTTGCTGATGAGGGTGTACTGCACTCAACACACTCACAACAACAAATTATAAGCTTCAAACCACAAACACAATGATTTACATGGGGAAACCCCTTTCAAGTTAAAAACCCCACACTTAAAAAATAGCTCAATATATTATTCAGAAACTCAACAAGACTACAATATACTTGCGAGGCAAGTTTTCACAAGAGTATCTCCAACTAGAGATCCGAATGCAACTCAACATCTATCATACTTTCACACACACAACCTCTATCTTAAGCACTTGATATATAGGTGCTACAATACATGAAATCATCAAATGGTATTAAAAAACCATGAGCTAAAACCACCCCAAAAGTGGTGTCCAAATTATCTACCAATAAAAGATGCCTTATGATGTGTTGAAACACTCAACAACACATGTAGCTTCCCTTAACAGTTCTTTTTTTATGTCCGACACATTTTGGCATTCTCTAATACGGGAGGCCCAACTTCTGGAGGCCATAACTTCTGATCCAGCTGTTCGATTGACAAACCGTATGATGCGTTGGAAAGCTCGCGAAAAATTAAAGCTCCGCAAAATATCCCATTTAGGTACATTTTGATTTTCGGGTCGTTACAGAACCTCTAAGTGCCTCAAAATTGATTCTGAAACTTTTTCCATGAACCTCAAAAACTGAAACTTTAATATCTTGAAATCCAGACATGATCTTGGGCTGAAATTTACCAAGAATGTTTATGTTGCTATTCCAAAGCTTTGGGAAAATTTCGGGCCCAACCACTTCTCAGATGTAGGCTTACTAAAACTACTAAGTCCTCGTATTTTCAACCTTTTTGGAAACTTTGAAGGTTTAGAATCATTATTCAAGCAAATGGATATGTGCAAAAACCAAAATTGAAAAGAATAGAAAACAAAATCATTTTTTTTGGTGATGCAAGATTGCCCTACACCTCTGGATGCTCCTACATCACTTGCACTAGCTGTAGGCATTCATCTACAAATGGTTTCTCTTGGGAAGGAAGATTCTATGTTCTGGCCTATTTCACAATCCTCTATCTTTTAACCACTACAATCCCCAGAAGTTCCAACCAAGCACACAAACTCTTTTTGAAACTGATCTTTATTTGGCTTAAGAGCTAGTATCAACATGTTTAAAATCTTCATTTCTAACTTGTGTACCGCCTCCCTTAAGGTATTGTTGTTACCATCTGGTTATGACATAAGACTCTAATTTTGGCTCACGTCAAAATTTAGTTGAGCAATATTTGTTTCTTGCTAAATTTTTATCTCCTTAGCTTTCATTGTTGGAATAAGGTACCATTAAACTTGTAAATCCCATTATTGTATTATTCCATTTATTATTTGTAATTACCCATAAGGGATGTACAAGTTTCACCAGCAGTGGTAAAAATTATTTATTGTCCATGGTAATTACAGAGTTACTGCACGATAAGTCCCAGAGTTACCGGCAGTAGTTACGGGATGTCATTTACTATGGTAAATGGTAATTGGTCAAAGTGGGGTGCACATATGGAGGAATAATCTATTTTTAGTGTTATGACACACGTCATAGATGCTGTAAGAGGGTGCAAGAGATTCTATGACAACTGTAAGTTGTCATAAGAATCTATGACACTAATAATAGCATATGACGTGCCATAAGATGTTGTAAGTGGCTATTTTTGGCCCCAAGGCGTTAAAGCTTGCATGGGCACATTTTTCCAAGTGTAGAATGCATGTATGACAGCATTTATGACCCCATAGGAGCCTATTCTTGGCCATGGACGCCCAAGGTTGTATTGTTGACTCTTGACAAGTGTTATGGGCTTGTAAGAAGTCATTTAATGTCTTGAGGTTGTGTAAATTCTATATAAACCATAGCATAGTAGATGAGGTGCATATAACAGTTTACAGGTACCCAAGTTCTGTCAAAATGAAGGTTGAAGGACAGAGGAAGTGAATGTATTTGTAATCTCCTTTTGTGAAGATAATACAACTTGGCCTCTTTTCTTGGTGGAGTTTTTTACTCGTAAGGGTTTTCTCCACGTTAAACACTTGTGTTATGTGTTTCATTCTGCTTCTAATATATTTCTATAGTATGGGTTTATGTTTTGATTACAATCTCCATTGTTAACACACACTTGAAAAATTGCTAAAATTTATTCGAATCAGATTTCCATTAAAGTAGTGTTGCTTTCATTTCTAACATTCACTAGTACAAAAACAGCAATATATGATTTAAAAAACTACTAAAAACTGCATATAAATGACTAAACATGGTCACGTGACCATTAGTAGTTTATTGCCAATCATTTATAACGTGACCGAATTGATGACTAAGTCATTTTTAGTCATTTATTGGTTGTTTTGATTGATCAATTTGGTAGTATATTTAGTCGTTAATTTAGTCGTTGATTTAGTCATATTTATTTACTGAGCTTGGTCACATGACTATTAGTAGTTTATTGCCAGTCATTTATTTTGTCACATGACCAAATTTATAACACGACCAAATTTGTGTCAATTGGTAGTATATTTATTCACTGATTTTTGTCAACTGGTAGTATATTTAGTCATATTTATTCAGTGATTTCTGTCAATTAGTAGTATATTTAGTCTGATATTTGAGGATTTAAACATAAAACATAGAAATACACATCAATCATCAATTGCACACAATAAGACAGCCATTGAGAATGCAAAATCATTGAACTTTATTAAAAGAAAGATGTTCTTACAGCTTGCACAAGTCTGAAATATCTATCTTGCTTCAAAAATCCTTAGAAATAAAGTATTACAATATTTATTTTCGGTCACAAGACTGAAAATTTGAGTTACAATGCACAAAAATGACAAGAAAGAAACTTCTCCGAGTTTACAATGTTTTGCCAAAAAAATGAAAAGAACTAACTCAAAATGAAAGAAGGCATGCCCTTTAGCCTCCAAGCCTTTCCAAATCCTTAGCAATCTATTACAATACATAAGTGACATGTGTCACAGTTTGAAAAGTCAAAAAGCCATTGGATGCCTAATTGTTGCTTCATCTTATTTTTCTATTGAAAGAACTCCTAATGGCGTGGAGAAGGATGAATGTTGATCTTTCTTTAACCTCCTTTCTTTGTTGCATTCTAGATACTTGAAACTGTCCGGATTAGTTCAACTTGCTCCCTAGATGCTTAGAAATGACAAAGTTGACCACTAAATCTCCTTAACTGACTCTTCAATACTTTGCATGGTAATAGGGCATGTGTGAACTGTCAATAACTGATTCTCAACCAGCCTAACTGCTGACACGGGTCATCAAATCCACCCCATCAGTCTAGCAATTGTCCTTCTTGACTGCAACCAAAGAAAATGTGATGTCATATGTAGTCAAGTCTGTGAGAGGATCATAATGTGAAACATGGACTAGATCAAGCTTCCTTAATGAAACATCATTGTATTCTTGTGTCTTGTACTATCATCAACATTGCTTATAAGACATGTTTTTATTGAGTTTGAAGATATCAGATCCTCTTTGGGCATGGAATCAGATTCTTCCCTCAATGCATCTTCAAAAGCCTCTTTATAAGTCTAAACTGTTCACTTACCCTGCCTCTATTACATTGGACATATGGTAGGCAATCATATTTAGTGTCCTTGGTCTTCACTCATTGTGGTGACTGAACTGTGCATACTTGCTTTCTAGATTATTGCCCTACAACTTTCATATATTTGCCTTCTAAATGGCAAGTACAACACTGTTGCAAGATTTAGCACCCCAAAAAAATGGCATCCTTTTTAGTTTCAAATTTCAGGAGAACTAAAAGGTTGCAAGAAAGAAACCCACGAGATATTTTACACATTCCCAGTTCAATCATAACAAATACTAATGCTAAAACCTAAAAGAAATGAATATTTAAGATTGAATACTTGCCTTCAGCAGTCTCACCATAGAAGAACAAGCTATTTCTTTGTTTTAGTAACAACTTACACATATCTTCATTATATCTGGACTTTAATTATATTGCAACTAATAAGAGTTGTATCGTAGTTAATCAATTTTCATAAGCCATTGGTCATTGCATCATATGCTTAATTTACCACAAAGCATACATTTGTCATTTATATACAATTAAGACACAGCATTACTATTAACATGTAGACAATATTAATACATGTATGTTATTTAAGGGACTTTAAGCACAATATGCTAGGGCTAGCAGACCTTAAGAATGTTGGTTTCTTTCAGATTGCTAGAACCAATGCACAGATAATCAAAATGGCTTCAAATAACTAGTATCATTGAATTCCCATAGCTTTTCTTAAATAAGATTCTGAGGACATGGTGAAACTAAAGTTGGTAATCTAACCTCCTTTGCTCCATGCATTGAGAAGGCTAGACTTCCCTACATTTGGCCTTCCAACTATTGCAACCTGCAAAAAGTTAAAGAGGCAGAATTAAAGATTTATAAATACAATACAGAAAAATTGTAATACTAAAACTATTAAATCACAATCAAAATATTTGAAATTCTAACAGATATTAGGCATAATATTAAACATACTATGTAGCCAATGGAATAATACTTCCTTTCATTTATAGAGAATTATCAATGACAGGGACCCAGAAAAACCAATAAACTCAAGAGACTACTCATGTATGTCTCAATAGGTAATTTTGAGGAATGAGCTGCAAGATAGTTGATAATTATAACTGAAAGAGTAATACAAAACAGAATTGTACCAAATAATGAAAGCAACAAGCTAATGAATCATATCCATACAATGCAGGGATGCAAGAAAATATGGCAGTCACAAGATTGATTACCAACATTCCTAGGGTAGCTGAAAAGTTAAAACTCTGTTAACCGAAGTTTCAGAGATGTGAAGGAGTGAAGACAAATATCAGAGAGGTGTCAAGAGATGCCCAAAGTTTCAGTGCATTGCAGAGGATCCTAGGGTAACCAATGTCTCCACTGTTTGAATATATACAAAATATTACAGGATGATAAATTACATAAGTTAAAAATATTACCTTTTGGTCTCATGGAGTGTGATAGTCTTAGTGACTTTTACTTGTACTCATGGCATGACTGTCATAGTGGACATTTTCCCTCATATTGATGACATTCATATGATCCTTCTCATCTCAAACCTGGCGTTCTTTATAACTCTGTCAACTATATCATATCACTGCTCTTCATCACATTGGGGTTATTAAATATGCTTTGTGACTGTTTGTTTAAATGAAGAAAACTATTGGTCCTATTTTTGCTAACTTCATCACCCATATCTAAACCCTTATCTCACCTCAAACTACCTTTCTAGGACTATTATCAGCAGATCTATCATTTATGCCTGGTTATCGACACCATTTTATCACTATCCCTTGCACCAGAGTTTATAAATGATCTTACTTTATCATTATTTCAACACTACTCTTGAGGACTATTTTATCGAACTTTAAATATGCTCTTTCAATACTCTTTGAACTCTTGTATTCAAAGATAACTTCAAAAACAATCTGTCATAAGAGACATACCTGGCAGAAAATAAGGAAAATATGCACAAGTTCAACATGGATGATGGAAACGCATGCTTGGAGCCCTTCAATGCGAGCACATGCCCCTTATATCTTAAAAACTTCTGCAATGTGGGCAATCTTCCTAGAGCAAGCTGTAACGTGTAGAATCCAAGAAGGAGAGTGTTAATCGTGTCCTATATATGAAGCTCTCTCCTTCAATGTAGCCAACAATAACCCTAGAATCTTTCCTCCTTTATATGCAATGTGCCATCTGATATGAGCAACAGGGTGTTGCCTTTTTCGCCATGAATGAAGTTGTACGTCAATATAACCAACAAAATTAGTATTAGTCTCAATTCAGAAAGAATAAATGTGCATTGTATATTGCAAGTTTACAAAAGTAACTCCAAACACAGTAGAAAGATAAATTAATTAAAAAACTCTAGCCTTGTCAATAAATGCCTTAAACAGAGTGTTCAACATAGGCCTGAAAAAGTTTTCAATACCAATGAATTTCTCAACCAGATCCCCAAGATCAACTTCTATTAGCCATTCACCATATAAAGCAATGATAAAAATATGAATAAGTGAAAAATGCTTCTCAAATTCATTTAAGTGTATAGCAAGGCTCTTGTCATCTAGTCAAAATTTAACTCATGTGAAGAGAATAGGACAATAAGAAGAATTCAACAAGAATCATTGATACTTCACAACCTGAAATGTTTAATCAGAAAAATTTCTAATACCAACCAAACAATATTTTGATACATGCCCTAATCAATTTTGTATTATGTAATATCTAATTTATTTCATAGTTAGTGCAAAAAAAAAAAAAAAAAACTCAACCCTTATGTGAAACACACATTTAGGACAAAAGGGTAGGTCAAGTTTTATCTTATAGGTCTCATATACTACTAGATGGTTGATTTATAATCATGTTAGTGTAGCACTTGTTCAAGAAAAAAATCATGTGAGTGGATGGAAGGGTAATTATCATGTAAGTCTCAACTAGTTAATTGGATCCCATGGCAAAGCCTAGATTAACACAAGCGATTGGTCTTTGGGGACCCGCCATACTAAATATGAATATTATTATAATTATAATCTTAAAAACAAGGCACTATGAAAGAAAAATCAAGGTTTAAACCCTAGGAAATTTAATGTCTCTAAAAGTAGGAGTGCCTTCCTCCTAACAAACAACCAAAGCTTCCTCCTCTCAATGCAAATAGTTTGAAAGTGTATGTGTGCATATAAAATGCTTCCATAACAAGAATATTTGTAGAATTACTTAGATAATTAAAATGGATGACAATCACATAGGAGAGAGACAAACCTGAAGGACTCCTATTGCAAGCATAATTATTTGAATACCTTTGTTAGCACCAAAATCAGCATTTAAGTAGTTAGATAGTTTAAATCCCAAAGATGCTCCCACAATACCAAGGATGAATCCAAACATTTGAAATCCAATGTGTAGATAGAACCAAGTTGGATCCCATTGTCGGAAGTATCAAGCAATTATGACACCTGAAAGAAGAAAAGTACCCCAACCTACAATACCCAGGATTCCATGGGTTCTTCTTAGTGTGTCTGTAAAGCTCGATTGTGATGATGTACCTACAAAACAACATAAAAGGAAGAAATAAATTATATTATAAATGGCCAAAGTAGCTTGATAAAACAAGAGTATTGTGTTGATGTGTTTTCCTTGCACATACAACGTAGAGTAAAATACTTATGTACTCTATCCTCTCTTGAACAAAATCACTTAAATGCTAAACCAGATGATCAAATGAGTAGATTCCAAGGTTCTCCATTAGTTCTTTCGATTTCACGACTTCGGATAGCTTAGTAGCAGGATGTGAATTGTTGTTTAACACAAAGGGACTTACACAAATGTTCAACAATAGGAAACTTGCTTCTCTCGAATAACAGGCAGTATGGCTCTTCAGAAGGTGTAGCAATAGGTTAACTTAGGATATGGCAGTGAAAGCTCTTAAATCTAACCTTAACGAGATTCTAAAGAAATGCAAAAGAAATGGATATAGAGAATTCTAATCTAAATGCAAGCAATTACCCTTAATCCATTGAAATCTTCAACCACACTTTGCTTCACCATAAGATAATAACTACACAAAGGTGATGCAATCTTCTAAGGAAAATGTAAGATTTTCATATTACTTATGCGCATAAATCCTCACAAACATGAAGGTAAATGATCATAAGATAATTGAAGTGAAGCTTTAAACAAAGTTCAGGCTAACCATGCACTACAACTTGCCATCGACAAATTATAAATGGTATGAACTATAAGGACTCCAATCGTGAATTAATAGTAACAACTTCCATTAACATAAAATGAAATTGCTGAAAACAAACTAAGCTAATCTTATACTATGAGTGAACACCTAGAAATCATGCACCCATTTGAAACAACACAAAATCGCCATGGAGAATTCAACAATGAATTTGCATTTTATTTCAGCAGTCTTTGGCAACAATTTCTCAAAGCATTCCCCCTCTTCAAATGAGAGCAAAATGAGGCTTATATAGTCCTCAAGATACAATGAATGGCCAAGATTAAATATAGAAATCAAGGGCCCTTATTGTGCCACACAGGTAGGTGGTTACAAAATTTACTATTATTAGGCACTGTATTTATGAAGCACTCCCTAAGTGGGGTGCCCTCCTTTATTCCTTTCTCTTTTTGTGATAAATTCCATGAATCTAGACACGACACATGTAATCTCCTCCATAGGGACACTTGGCAACGTCTGAATGGTACCTTCTATGATTTGCAGCTCCTCCGTGCACTTGACAAGTGTCATTTCCCATCCAGCCATGGATGTCTGAAGCATGCCCATGAAGGTGGAAAGTGTGCAAACATCATCCAAAAGCTCCTTGGAAACAACCTGGGTGTGCTGGAAATACAATGTATGCATTTTATCCTTCAACAAGTACTCATCAATTTCTCCATCAAGGTCAAATATCTTGTTTATTGAAACAAGTATTTTGCCTCGAATTTCTTGAAGTGTTTCTTTTGTTTGGAGGCCTTCACTCTCAATCTTTTCAAGAATCTACTCTTTTATAATTAGAGTGCAATACCAAGAAGGAAAATCATATGTTGAACCCTATTCAATCACTCCATCTATCAAGGTGCATTTGGGGTATATATCAACCTTTTTAATTAAGGCATAACTTCTTCTCTGACAACTCTAAATTCTGCACAAGGCACCAAAACAGCCTGAACTCGATCCAAAAGAGAGGAGGCTTCCTTATATAACTTTACAACTTCATCAACGAATCCATCAGCTTTGACCTTGAAACTTGTTGCCCACTCCTGCAATGCCTGAGATGAAGATCTCATTCCTTCTAAATGCGCAATGGATTCCAGCGAAAGCAAAACAGGGGGTGTAGGTATCCCCTCTGCTTGATTCACTAGCATCATCAATTGTTGGATATAATGTTGAAATGCTAGATTATCTTTTTCCAACTGTATCCTCTGTTTCCTTTCCTTCTTTAATCTTTCTTTGATGGTCGTGACTGAATCTTCCAGCTCTTCCATTTCTTGTTCCATCGTGGTTGGACCCAAATCAATTGTATTAATGTCATAGCCACCTGGAACATTTCCATCTACATCCATGTTCACTCTTGGGACTACAACATGCACTTGTCTTGACCCAGAGCTATCTCTCGTCATCTTTGGAAATTTAGTAACCTTTTGTTTCCCTTTGTCTAGTTTGGCTCTGCTTAGTAAATCGTCTAAACTCAGGATGTGCTCTCTTTCAACAATAGATTTTTCTTTGACTCTTTCTCTTAGCCATTCCGACAATTTAGACAAATCTTCTTGATTTTCCTCAAGAATTTTCTTCTGTTGAAAAGTAGGAAGAGCCTCTTCATCAAATTCATATAGCTCTATATTACCTTGATTCTCTATCTCAATTATGACTTCATCTTGCTTTTTAGGTGGATTTGACAGGACCTCTTCAATTTGATTCCTTTGCAGCGTGGATTCCAAGGATTCATGCTTGTCTTTTCTAGCTTGTACCTCCAAAACTACTTGCTCATTTTGTTCTGCCTCATCTCCTTCAATATATATTACACTATTGCCTTCTTGCCTTGAAGAGGTACTAGCTACATTCTGGTCATTGCTCTTCACCTTCTTTCTTGGCTGAAAATCTTCCTTTGAATCAACACTTGCACCTTCTGAGTCACTAGAGTCACTGCCTGACTCACTACTTCAGGTCTCCTTGGAATGTTGTGCACTACCTCCTCCCATCAAACTGTAAGTGAGCTGAACATTCTTTTCTTGAAGCCTTCGAACTTGGAAATCCACATATTTCTTAGTATGTGCCACAATTGGTACAATCAAATCATCATTACACGTGACCTCCTGCTCTAACCAATTAATGGTGAATGGCTTATTCTTCTCCTGATCATATGAACTCTGCGACAATCTTTTGTGATCTTCCTCAAGCTGATCCAGAATATTAATTATCCTTGATGCCCTAGCCAAGTCCAAAGACAATCTGTAGTAGCTCTTCCTCCTTATCTCCATATCATCACGTGCATCATCCCAATGATCGTCAAGCTGTGGTTTGCGCTCATATTTACTTCCAAATTTCTGCCTGATTGAATTAAATGGATCAAAATTGTTGCATGCATCATTATAGCGCACCAAGTTGTAGGCTTGCAGCTCTATTTCCGAATTCTCAGCTGCTTGCAAGGACAAACAAGTCTCCAGCCTCCCAATGCTAATTGGAAACTTAGTTGTAGTTTTCTTCCTCTCCTTTAAATTTTGTCGAAGGCCACCAGTTGTCTCCTTACTTCCAACAATACCATCCTGTTTATAGGATATCTAGGCAAACGGTAGGGCAATGATGAGTATCCCTCAACTCGAAGGTGGGTGAATCTCGGGAATTGAATAAACCATTTTCCGTATTTCTCCACTAAGTTCACAGCTTCTTTAGACAACCTCTTGCACACGTTGCCTTGCAACAATCTGACAATGTACATGGAGAAAGCTTCATTAAACCTCCTGTAATGAGCAATAGCCTACATGTGCAACTAAGGGTAGCAGTCATAAACCTTAAACTGCCCATCACCGTTACCAACTCTCCCTTTGCAATTCAGCCTCGGATATCTCTCCTTCCTTGCGAGCATGTATATCACATACGAGTTCATGTAAAACCTCTTAGTTTCTTGCAAATTCTTGAGTTGATCATCAATATTGCTGCTGATCATTTCAGCCCAATCAATCATCCTTTTTCCACTTACGATCTCCTCGATAAAGAAGAACATCCAGGACTCGAAATTTGCCGATTGTGAGCAACCCATAATGCGGCTCAAAAATATGACCATATAGTCGATCTCTTGATGGAAATCTGATTTGTGGGGTTTCTTAGGTACTCTGCTCACATGTGGCCTCGGCTGTACCAACCACTTGTTTATTACTTCCATGCATTTCTCTGGTCCAGACAGGGACAATTGTAATGCAGACTCCTTATCACAGAATGTAGTGGTCTTATGTGAAGGAATATCAAAAGCTTCTGCAATTGCCTCTTTTCTCAGGTGAGCCAGTACCTTGCCATAACTTGTCACAATGCATCTTTTTGCTTGATCATAGTGCCTCGCACACTCCAACATCAATTCTAGAATCAACGTTGCAAGCGGAAAGTAGGCAACCTGCACAATTCCATTTTTCAACATTCGCCTGATCAAATCTGAAGGATTAGGCTTATACAAGTTTTGCTTCATTTCATCCATGTTGGTTCTCCCCAGATTGGTGTCGCCTAGATTTCACCATTTCGAAGTGATCTTTGTTTCTGGCCACGTTCCCTTCATATCGCTTTTCATCACTGCTTGCCTTTCCTTGGCATTCACCATTCACCTGTACAAACATCATGACATTAGCATAATGGAATGATGCTTAATAAACAAGCAAATAGGACAAATTCCACCGCCTAGTGCATGCGGGATAAATTAAATATATAATTTTAAATTACCTTGTCCTATTGCAAGAAAAAAGTCAATAATGAGAATTTGTCAAAAATAAAAACTTGACCAGCTTTTCAACAACTCCAATCGACAAACTCAAATCCGACCCGCCTTTTCATGTATTGCGACGATCTGCTTTTAAAAAAAACTTTCAAAATGAGTTTTTGAGAAAAGGAAATATAATCTGCATGTTAGCATTGCGGGGCTCAAAGTGAAGTTTACTTGATATTTCAAGGACCTTTCCTATCTCGATCGATTGATATAAAATTTTTGGCATTGAATATACTCTATGGATCAAATCTTGCAATTCGCAAAACTTCTTCGCAACCAGCCTAGGGTGAACAATTTTGATGAAGAGGCAAAGTGTTAATAATGCAAATTTTACAACTCTCTTATACACTTGCTTGGGGCGGACTCTTTACTGCCTATGTATGAAACTTACAATGCAGATATGGCTCAAACCATTGTTCAAATGGCGTTTCCTGTGCTCTGAGAATGCTATAAAATGTACAAGAATCTCCTTGATGTGCGCCTAGACGAGTCTCTTTTTATTTTTTATGCTTTAATGTATGAGACAAATAGAATGTAAATGTCTTTTTAAACATGCATCCGGACAGCTTTGAATTCTAATGCATACGGCTAAAAATAGAAGATACAAAGCAATCTTCAAATATGTGATCGGGCAGATTTTAGCTCTCTCTGCACATAAGATTTATCTTAGCGAAATCCTTTTAGATACACTCCTTGAATGGGCCCCATGATTGTCTATATATAGTGAAGGATTTATATACGCGTGCCTTTGCGCTTAATTGCCTCTTTTGATCTTCTATTCAAAATGCTATACTTGCAACTCCTCCCTGAATGTGCGTTTAAACGGCCCTATTGATGTTTGCCACGCATGAGGTGAATGATGAAAATTGTAGGATAAGATTAAATGTGCACTAAGACAAACATTTGAATGCTCTATGTATAACATATATGATGTGAAAATGATATGACGAGTGCCTATGGATCGAGCGGACAATTTAGTGCGTCAAGTATGATTTGAAAACTTTGCATTATGCAAACTATCCTTGAATTCGCGCCCAGAGCAGAGATTTGAGTCAAGTTTAGGGAGAGTGCTAATTGCAATATTATGACGGGAGTGCGCCCATGCGGAAATTTTAGTGTTTTCTGCATGATTTGGAATCACCTTTTATAAACCAACTGACATTTAGCACTTGGAGCGGGCAATTTAAACCAATGTGCATAACGTTACAAAAATATGAATTGCAAAGAGACTTCTAAAGTCCGCCTGGAGTGAACATTTAAATACACCAAGTATGACTATGGTGGTGCGTTTGAAGCAAACTTTTGGGTCCTGCTTGTAAGTTAAAAATGAATACGAATTGTATTGCCATGACGGAAGTGAGCCTTAGGCAAGGAATTTAGAACGTTCCTCGTGATTTGAAATCTTACCAACCAACACTATGTGCTATGAGCGGACTATTTGAACCATTTTGCATAACGCTTAAAATTTAATTTATGTGAAGTGACCATTGACAAGCGTTTGGAGCGGAGATTTTAAATGTCAATGCATAGAGCAAATTTTATACTTTGCAAATCGATTAATACCATGCGCCTAGGCGGACTTTCGAAATGAGTGTGTATACTTGAAATTTCACCGCTTTTGTAAACCGACTGTTCATTTGCGCCTTCAGCGGACCTATTGACCATGTTTGCATAAGACACGAATATGCACTTCAAAATTTCTAGACTTAGATGATTTTCAAGTTTCATTTGATCCGGTTTCACCATTCAAACCTTGGGGTGAGTGTGCATTTTCTAACTCCCACAGTAATCGACCTTTCTGATCCTTCAATGGTTTTCACCATAACCTTTGCATTATTTGCAAGTTCTTTTATAGGCAAGAATTTTGGAACAGGACCACTGCCAAAACAAAGCAACTTCAAGCCAAAACTCAAAAAGAGGGGTCCCCATTTTCAATGGGGCAATGTTGCGATTAGGTCACAACATCTGGTGACACCACGAGATAAATGTTCCTGAACATTTCAAGGATAAAAACCCATTCAAAACCTGAAATCATCAAATAACTCCCTCAAGCCCATCCATTAGCTAAGAGACGTACTCAAAAAGAGAAAAGAGTCATAAATTGTATCACGACATTTCATCTATGTTGTTTCATAAAATAAGCATTTCATTTAAAACTCAAGTGTTCTAGAGATAAACAAGAATCAAAACTTCAAAATCCCTGCGTACACCCACATATTAGGCCAAATAAACATGAAAACTCGATCAAAGCGTCAAAATCAAAAGCTTAGGACAACCATTCATATCCCGAAGATCCAAGTGTGCAATTGAGTTCATTCCCATCCATCAACAACTAAGATCATCTCAGTTCCTTTGCATTAAGCTACGTGATTAGTACACACCTCATGAACTACCTAGACATTGCCCTGCTGCTGGCGAGCGTCTATAGCCCCAACGGGTTTGTCTCATAATTCCACTCGAGCAGAGCCTCACTGCCGGTCAGGCATCCATAGCCCCGGTAGAGATTACTCGATTGTCCATCTAACTGAGTTATAGTGTGTGAATGTGATTTTCTTTTCATTTCTTTTCTTTTGTTCCTTTTGATTTTCAACAAGCTTAAATTTGGCAGAGTACAATGCAGTACCGCTACCCTTGCAACACATGTTTTTTGAAGGCACGAGTTACGTTGATAACTCAGCTAGCTGGGTGTGGAATTCTGATGGAGGCAAAGGTGGACGTTAGATTTTTTACTTAATGTGAGATCACAAAGATTCACTTAGGTACCTCTAGCTTTTAAAAGTGTGAAAAGGTATAAGATCCCAAAACACTTCAAGTCGCTCTAAATAGTTGATTTATCTTCCAAGAGCAAGCAATCATGCTATCAAACACTAACAATGGAGTCCACAATGGATCCATCCATCTGATACAAGTTTATCAAAAGAAAACAAGAAGCATTCATTTTAAGCTTAAGCATTTTAAACATATAATCAAAGATATCCATGTCAAAATGCAATGTATGATTCCATTCTCGAGTCAAGTACAGATCTTAACAAATAGACAAACTGAAGAAAATTACCTTCTGACTCAAAGAATTTCATGAATATTTATTCCCACAATAAACTTAATATTACCTCATAAAGCCAACTAGAAATGTGCTTGAAATTTGATCGCCATTCATAAAATGGGACCCCAGGAAAAACCAAAACCCAGAACAAAAGCAACCAAACCAAACACATCAAATCTAACCTAAAACTAACCTATGAAAGCAGGAAGCAACTACTCTAACTATATACAAATAAGTTCTTGGAGGAACTTAGGGCTGGAAATAATGCTTCAAGAATTGCCCATTGATAGGCAATGGAACAGATTCTCCAGTGAGTGTTTTTAATCTGAAAGCATTCTCTCCCAATATTTCAGCAATCTGGTAAGGGCCTTTCCAGATATTATCAAATTTGTCATGTTCACCCTTTCTTTCTTTAGCTGTCCCAGTATAGAACCAAATCAGATATATAAAAGGACTTGATCTTTGCTTGTCTGTCGAACCACCTTTTCACAACTCCTTGATGTTTTGCAAAATTCTCTAATGCCATGTCTCGTTTTTCTTCCAAGTGGAGCAACTATGACAACCTAGTTTGGACCCTATCATTTTCTTCCATGTAATCTTGCATAAATTGCAAAGTGGGGATTCTCAGTTGGATTGGGAATGCAGGATCTTGGCCATAAACTAGATGGTAGGGAGATGTACCCAGGGAACTTTTTATTCTTGTTCTATCTTCCCAAAGAGCAAACCTAAGCTGTGTATGCCAATCCCTCAGGTTTTTGTCCAAAATTTCTTAATTGCACCTAGTAAGTTCTTGTTGGTGGCTTCTACTAAGCCATTTCCCTGCGGATAATAGTTGGACGAAAACTTCAGTGTGATGCCATATTCAAAAGCCTAATTAGAAAATTTCAATGAAGTAAAAGCAGGACCATTATCACAAACAAGTGCATGTGGACATCCAAACCTAGTGATAATATTTTCCTCAAGAAATTTAATCACATCAGAAGTACAAAGTTTTAATGCATGAACCTCAGACCACCTGGGGCAGTAATCAGTAGCGGTCAAAATATACGTGTTGCGCCGAGGAAGGTGGGTTAATCATACCAATAAAGTCCAAACCCCATTGAGCGAAAGGTCTTACTTCGATCACGTGCTGAAGTGGCATAGACGAATTTCTTTCCCTTGAAGTAGCTACCTGGCATGTGTGACATCTCTTGACATAATCATATGCATCCTGAAACAAAGTAGGCCAATAATAGCCTGCCCTCATAATCTGGTGTGTTGTGGATAAACCACCTCCGTGACATGTTCCAAATTTGATGTGGAAGTGTTCCATTATCTTGCCTGCTTCATCCTTTCCCATGCACCTCAAATATATCCCTTCATGATTCTTTCGAAATAGGATTGATCCTTGGAGCATAAAACACTGACTCTATTCTCAAAGCTCTCTTCTGGGTTGAATTCATCTGTGCCAAACATTTCTGATTTAGCAGATAATATATGATGTCATTGTACCACTCGTCAAATGATACTTCCTCAAGAGTATAAACTTGTTGCACCAACCCTGGTCCCTCAGTTGTAATTGTTTGAGGCAATCCTTGTCCACGAACAAGCTTCATTGGTTGAATTTCAATATCAAATTCTTGAATGATGGCGACCCACTTGCCTCTTCTTTCTCCCAATTCATTCTACATAAGAAGGGTCTTAACTGCTACATATGAAACAATGGCATATATTTTACTTCTCAAAATATAATGCCTGAATTTCTTGATTGCTTTGACCAGTGCATAAGCTTGCTTCTCCACATTAGGATATCTTAGCTCAGCATCTTTCGATGGTGTGCTCATGACTGCTATGGGGTGCTCATCTCTTTCTTCATTTCTCTGCGTGAGGGTTGCTGCACACGTATGCTCCGAAGCAAAAGAATGTAATTAAAACAGTTTTGTGTTATCTGGGCTTACCAAAACAGGAACATTAGCAATAGTTTGTTTGATTTCTTCAAATGCCTTTCTTGCAGGAATTGTCCATTCTATCTTTGCATCTTTCTTCAACATGTCATTTAATGGTTTAACGATCTCTGCAAATCCTGTAATGAACTTTCTGACAAAGTTTATCTTCCCAAACAATGACTTTAGTTCCTTCTTACTTGCAGGCATATCAATTTTGGAAATAGCTTCTATTCTGCTTGGATCTATTGAAATTCCCTTCTTTAAAATCACATGTCCCACTAGTTTAGCTTATGTCACTCCAAACATACACTTCTTTGGATTCAGCAAGATTCCATGCTTTCTACACCTTTGAAATACTTTTCTCAAATCTTCTCTGTGGTCTTCTCTTCTCTTGGAGAATACTGTAAGATCATCCATGAATATGATTATACATTTTCCAATTAAATCATGAAAGGCAATGTCCATAGCTCTCTGAAACATAGCTCTAGCATTGATTAGTTCAAATGGCATCCTTCGGTATGCGTAAGTTCCCTATTTTGTAGTGAAAGCAGTTTTCAACTTGTCTTCTGGTTCTACCATTACTTGGTTGTGTCCTGAATACCCATCTAAGAAAGACATCATTTGGGAACCATTTACAATTTGCAATACCTCATCTAATGATGGCAACGGATAATTGTCCTTTTCAAATGCTCTGTTCAAATTCTTGAAATCCACACACAACCTTATCTCTCCATTTTTCTTAGGAACAAGAACAAGATTGGCGACCCACGTTGAGTGCCTTACTAGGAATATTATTCTCGCGCTCAACAACTTCTTTACCTTTTTGTATATCAATGGTTCTAAAAGAGGATTAATAAGTCTCTGCCTTTGTCTAAATGGCTTGCTATTGGGCTTAAGAGGAATGGTGTATGTAATGATTGAAGTATCATAGGTCTTCAAATCATCATAGCTCCATGCTATAATGTCTAAGAATTCTTTCATGCATTTGAGTATACCCTCTTTCTCTTCAAGCTTGCACACCTTTCCTATGAATACATTCTTCTCTTCACCATATGTTCCTATATTGACAGCTTCACATTTATCTCCTTCTATCTTGTGATCTCTTAATGCACTCAATTTATCTGGATCGAAGAGTCTTTCTAGCTCAATCATTCCTCATGGTATTGTGTTATTCTTTAGGTTCAAGATACCATCTGGGTCAAATTCTGCATGTTCCAAATATTCTTCATCTATGATTTGAGCCTCAAAAATCCCAGAGTTTGTGATGAAATCCAATATATGCTTATCATCATTGAATACTTGAAAATTTGTAATGTTACCTAGAACTGATGGTACTGAAACCAACTCCACTGTGAACTTCTTTAACCCTTCCATAGCAAGTGGTGTAAGTGAACTCGTGGCTTGTGCCAGGCAATTAGCAACTTGATTTTTTGATCTGTAAACTGATTTGATGTTGAATGCATCAAAACTCTCAATCAAATCCTAAACACGATTTCTATATCGCTTCAATCTCTTATCATGACAAACATATTTCTTCCTTATTTGCTTGATAATTACCTCTGAATCTCCATAAACATGCAGGATCTTAGCACCCTTTCTGATAGCCATCAATGAACTAATGATTCATATTCCACAACATTATTTGTACATGGAAATTGCAGTCTATGTGCAGCCAAGAATGATTCGCCTGATGGATCGAATCCAACACCAGCGCCTTGCTTTGACTTGGACCCGTCAAAACACAAAGTCCATACTTGATTCCCTTCCTGAGTTACTGAAGTTTTATTTGGACTTTCTTTTTCTTTACCCTTCTTGGGAATCTTCTATGAAATTGGATTCTTCTCTAGTCGGTCTTCATTTTTTCCAAACTTTTCAATCATTTCAGTTTCAGTGGGCAATTCTACAGGATTATCTTCTTTCTTTACTTCTAAAATCTCTTGACTTACAGCCTGCGGAACTCTCTTGTACACTTGTTCTAAGGCAACTCTGCACATAGTGCAAGAAAATTCGGAATGAAAAGCATTGTGTATCCGACACCAGTTGGGTAATAACAGGTCCTTGACATTTGTGTGCTGACCCAACTCTATTGCTTGTCTAACATTCTTAAGCACAAAATTTCAGAAATTTTGAAAATCATCTCCTTCATCAAAAGAGGACCCATGATCACTTTCTACCAAAATTCCAATTTCATTCAAAGTCATTTGGCATTCGTCTCCTTTTATCCCTAAACTTTGTAGCATAAGGACTTCTCCCAAATTTGACCTGTACTTTCCTAGATCAGTTTCTAAGAACAAAACCTCATTATCTTCACCATATTCTGTGATCATTAATTTTAACTTGGAGTACTATCAATTCTAATTTGATTGGGAATTCCCTTCCATGATAGCCACATGTGTGAGAAGTCAATAGCTACATATCCATTCAATCTCCTCGACCAATCTTGACTCAGGAGCATGCCATATCCACATGGGATGTCAACAACTGAGATGTCTATGTAGTTCTGTATTCTTGTATCAGATGACAACTGCATGTGTATATTATTTAACTCTCCAACCACAAGAACTTCTTTGTGGTTTGGGTAGGGATTAAACCCAGCCTTTTACATATCAAAAGTGGCATTGCATTGCTTGATGCTCCTGAATCCATTAAACAATTGTGTAGCATCTTCCCGAAAATATGGACTGATAATAGGAAAGGGGCAGGTTCATCCCTTCCTTGATAGAAGGCTACAGACTTTTCTCTTGGTGCCCTTGGATGTGTATTCTTTACCATATCATTTGCTGATGAGATTTGTTCATTCGTTGTATCATCATTTTTGGTAATCTTTTCACCTTTAACGACACTTCCTTCTTTTGTATCCTTTGTAGGGTCTTGGGCTGTACATATTGAGTTCAGAAGATAAGTAGCACCCTCTGATGTATTATGAGAACAAGATGGCATACTATCCACAACATGTGCATTCTGAACATTGGATGAATTTGAAGAGCCTGTCGTAATATTCCTTGAAGTAGATGTATCACTTAGGCTGTTTAACATTGTGTTTCTAATCTCAGGGATTCTCATCAGTTCGGCTAAAGGCATGTTCACCTTCACTTTCTTGAATTCTTCTATGACAATCAAGCTTAAACGCTTCAATTCTTCATTTGTTGCAGCAACATCTTGCGAAGGATTAACTCTTTGTGGAATGTCTCGTGGTTGAACCTCTTGTGTTGGAGTAACTCTTTGAGCAGCATCCCTTTGTCTATGTTCTGGCGAATCCTTCAAATAATTTGGATTGTTACTAGCATTTGGATTCGGTGGAGTTTAACAATTGTTAGGAGGAACTGACATGATTAATGGATCTTGTACTCAATGATTTCTTTGATAGCTTTTTAGGGGTGGATTTCTGGCTGATTGTTGAAATGCTTGTACTTCCCCTGTTGCCTCAGCTTGAAAATTATCGTTGAATGGAGAATAATAATCTAAATCTTCAATTGGTCCATTCGCAGATGCTGGAGGAAACCTTCCATTGTATCATAATCCATCACGGGAGGGAATGTGAAGTCTTCAATGATTAAGGCTTGATCATACCTTGTCGTGGGAACAATCTCATATCCTATCGTTGATTGAGGAGCCTCTTGAGCTTACATGCTTTGCATCTCCTCTTGAAATATTTCAGCAGTTATTTTGAACTCCATGCATTGTAACTCAGAATGCTGATTTGTATTATGCAACCTACACCAACTTGATAAAGCTACCTCAGCTAAGAATACCTTGTCTGCTCATCTAGAATCCGGATTTGAAGTATTTTCCAAAGGAGAGGGGACATTCCCATTATTTGGAGATGTATTCCATGTCTTGTTTTGTCTTTGGAATCCTTGGTTTGCCCCTCGAAATCCCTGATTATACCCTTGATAATTTCCTTGGTCTCTCTGATTTCCTTGATATCCATTTTGATTTCCTTGATCCCTCTGATTCCCTTGGAAGCTCCTTTGCATATTTTGAAATTGATTATTTTGATTTCTCAGTTGAGTAACCTCGATGGAGAACCTCTTCACTTGATCAATTAACTCTTTCATTTCATCCTTCTCTTCTTGAGTCCTTGTGGAGGATGATCCTTGTAAATACACAGGCTGTGCCAGTGAAGCTTGTGAAATGGGTGTTGATGGATGCAGCACCAACTGATTATTAGGCGTAGGAATAGGATTCATCACAGGATTGTGATGTGCCAATGCCTGATTTATTCCTAGAATTTGATTTGGCATAGTTGGATACCCGATGTGATTGAGTGGGCCTTGTGTGTTCATCCCTAAGTCTGTATTCACTTGGACAGCCTCCGCATATGCCTCTGTCAGGGCGGTTGGAGGTGCAGTTGCACTTTTCACAAACATGGAAGTAAGACGATCTAGTGCTGCATAATATACTTCTCTGGCCATTGCATCATTAATGTTATATGGAACTTGCAATCTTGAATAAGCTTTATGAAACATGTCGTTGAAAGCACCGATAGGTTCATGCTCTTCTCTCCTAACTTCGACAAATTGCTTGTATAATTCTGCTTAAGTAATAGGAATTCTGAACTTAGCCAAGAAAGCATCTTTCAATCCTTGCCAATTAGTTATAGAATTAGCACGCAGATTGATATACCAATAGAATGCATCTCCCTGGAGTGAATAAGGAAATAATCTACAAGCTACATCTTCGTGAGCAATTCTCCTGTTTCGAAGAGTATCCTCAAAAATTTTGATATGTTCCTCTGCTGTCCGGTTTACATCATTAATATGGAACTTAGAGCAAAACTGTTCAGGAGTCTTAGGCATGTCATGAGTTTGCAAAAGTAGCAAGAGGAGAAGCATTTGCCGGAAGCCAAGCCATTGGAATGTTTGCTTGTTGCCCCAGAACTGTTTGAGTAACTTCTTGCGTATTACTTGGTTGAGCAATTTCTGCGAATGTATTTCGTGGTGGAGGAGTTTGAAACAAATTTGAAATATCCTCTCCACTAGGTGATCCTTCACTTGATAGATTTGTCTTCTTGTTACGCTTAGACTTGGAATTGAATTCCAATTCAACAAACTCCTTTGAAGCTTGTGGTGTAGACCTTAAAATCCTCTGGTGCCTTTAGGTGAGAAAGAAACAATACGCTCCAGCATGTCCTTCCTTCAACTATCCTTGTATTCCAAGAGAGGCCCTCCTTCTAGCGCCAGTTTTGTTGATGTGTTTTCCTTGCACATACAACGCAGAATAAAATACTTATGTACTCTATCCTCTCTTGAACAAAATCACTCAAATGCTAAACCAGATGATTAAATGAGTAGATTCCAAGGTTCTCCATTAGTTCTTTCGATTTCACGACTTGGGATAGCTTAGTAGTAGGATATGAATTGTTGTTTAACACAAAGGGACTTACACAAATGTTCAACAATAGAAAACTTGTTTCTCTCAAATAACAGGCAGTCTGGCTCTTCAGAAGGTGTAGCAATAGGTTAACTTAGGATAAAGCAATGAAAGCTCTTGAATCTAACATTAACGAGATTCTAAAGAAATGCAAAAGAAATGGGTTTAGAGAATTTTAATCTAAATGCAAGCAATTACCATTAATCCACTGAAATCCTCAACCACACTTTGCTTCGCCATAAAATAACTAAACTTGACCATTAATGCAAGCAATTGTGATCTATGAGAACAAAATGAAGATGAAATATAAATCAAATGCAAACACAAACGATTATACCTTCACTTGACCCACAAATCCACGATAGCGGAAAGGAGTTGCACCCGATAGCTCCTCAGATTTTACCCAATTAGATGAATAATGTGGATTGTTCAATGCTTTTGCAACACAATGTAGATGAGGGATTTGGACTTAGATGGAGATGGAGATAGGGATGAGGCATGATTTTGACATTATGGTAGTATGATGAGGGGATTTTGGAGAGATTTTGCAGAGGTTTGATGCAAGATGAAGTCCCCTCCAATGGCTTGGGTGAGAATCTCATTTATAGATTTCTTGAAAAGAGGATGGAGGGTGAGGATCAAGAGTTGAGATCAAAGGCTAGGAATGAATGAGAGTTAGGGTTAGGATTGAAGCCATAGCCTTGTGACAAGTGTCACAAGGGGAGTGGATGAGAGAGATCAAGGGTTGAATCTTGGTCAATAGGATTGGAGGGCTCTCATTATTTGTGAATTTTAAATTCACATGGGGAAAGGTGTGGAGGATAAAAATGAATTAAAGATTCATTTTTGGGAAGAGTGGACATGACAAATGAATTTTTAATTCAACTCATGGGGGAGTGAATTAAAAATTCACCTTTATGTGGAGATGTGAAGATGTACTCTTACATGTGTAAGAGGGTGATAAATGAGGGGTAAGGAGGATTTGACCCCTTTGAATAAAAGATTGATTTTTATTCAAATGTGTGTGGGAGGATGGGCTAAGCAAGGTTAATTAGGTATTTAGCTTAATTAACCTAAGTCTAGGGGATAGGTAGGCTAGGGTAGATTGATCAGTAGGGTAGATTAATTAGATAAGAATGATTCATCTAATTAACAAAGATTAGGGAAATGGATAAAATCAGCTAAATAAATATTAGAAATATTTATGTAATTGATGAGGATAGTGTTGTAAGGTCTAGTGATAAATTAAGTGAATTAATTGATCACAAGGGATAGACAGATGGTTAGGGATAAATAAATTTATTTAATTAATAAGAGGGATAGATTAGTGTAAGAGGTACAGGAAATTGATTTGCAGAGCAAGCCAATTTTAGGTGTCTACAAAGGTGATGCAATCTTCTAAGGAAAATGTAAAATTTTCATATTACTTATGCGCATAAATCCTCACAAACATGAAGGTAAATGATCATAAGATAATTGAAGTTAAGCTTTAAACAAAGTTCAGGCTAACCATGCACTACAACTTGCCATTGACAAATTATAAATGGTATGAACTATAAGGACTCCAACCATGAATTAATAATAACAACTTCCATGAACATAAAATGAAATTGCTGAAAACAAACTAAGCTAATCTTATACTATGAGCGAACACCTAGAAATCATGCACCCATTTGAAACAACACAAAATCACCATGGAGAATTCAACAATGAATTTGCATTTTATTTCAGCAATCTTTGGCAACAATTTCTCAGAGCATTCCCCCTCTTCAAATGAAAGCAAAATGAGGCTTATATAGTCCTCAAGATACAATGAATGACCAAGATTAAATCTAGAAATCAAGGGCCCTTATTGCACCACATAGGCAGTGGTTACGAAATTTACTATTATTAGGCACTGTATTTATGAAGCACTCCCTAAGTAGGGTGCCCTCTTTTATTCCTTTCTCTTTTTGTGATAAATTCCATGAATCTAGACACAACACGTGTAATCTCCTCCATAGGGACACTTGGCAGTCTCTAAATGGTACCTTCTACGATTTGCAGCTCCTCCGTGCACTTGACAAGTGTCATTTCCCATCCAGCCATGGATGTCTGAAACATGCCCATGAAAGTGGAAAGTGCGCAAACATCATCCAAAAGCTCCTTGGAAACAACCTGGGTGTGTTGGAAATACAATGAATGCATTTTATCCTTCAACAAATACTCATCAATTTCTCCATCAAGGTCAAATATCTTGTTTATTGAAACAAGTATTTTGCCTCGAATTTCTTGAAGTGTTTCTTTTGTTTGGAGGCCTTCACTCTCAATCTTCTCAAGAATCTGCTCTTTTATGATTAGCGTGCAATACCAAGAAGGAAAATCATATGTTGAACCCTGTTCAATCACTCCATCTATCAAGGTGGCATTTGGGGTATATATCAACCTTTTTAATTGAGGCATAACTTCTTCTCTGACAACTCTGAATTCTACACAAGGCACCAAAACAACCTAAACTCGATCCAAAAGAGAGGAGGCTTCCTTATATAACTTTACAACTTCATCAACGAAGCCATCAGCTTTGACCTTGAAACTTGTTGCCCACTACTGAAATGCCTGAGATGAAGATCTCATTCCTTCTAAATGCGCAATGGATTCCTGCGAAAGCAAAGTAGGTGGTGCAGGTATCCCCTCTACTTGATTCACTAGCATCATCAATTGTTGGATATAATGCTAAAATGCTAGATTGTCTTTTTCCAACTGTATCCTCTGTTTCCTTTCCTTCTTTAATCTTTCTTTGATGGTCGTGACTGAATCTTCCAGCTCTTCCATTTCTTGTTCCACCACGATTGGACCCAAATCAACTGTATTAATGTCATAGCCACCTGGAACATTTCCATCTGCATCTATGTTCATTCTTGGGATTGTAACATGCCCCTGTCTTGACCCAGAGCTATCTCTCGTGATCTTTGAAAATTTAGTAACCTTTTGTTTCCCTTTGTCTGGTTTGGCTCTGCTCAGTAAATCCTCTAAACTCAGGATGGGCTCTCTTTCAACAATAGATTTTTCTTTGACTCTTTCTCTTAGCCACTCCGACAATTCAGACAAATCTTCATGATTTTCCTCTGGAATTTTCTTCTGTTGAAAAGTAGGGAGAGCCTCTTCATCAAATTTATACAGCTCCATATTACCTTGATTCTCTGTCTCAATTATGACTTCATCTTGCTTTTTAGGTGGATTTGACAGGACCTCAATTTGATTCCTTTGCAGCATGGATTCCAAGGATTCATGCTTGTCTTTTCTAGCTTGTAACTCCAAAACTACTTGCTCATTTTGTTATGCCTCATCTCCTTCAATATATATTACACTATTGCCTTCTTGCTTTGAAGAGGTACTAGCTACATTCTGGTCATTGCTCTTCACCTTCTTTCTTGGCTGAAAATCTTCCTTTGAATCAGCACTTGCACCTTCAGAGTCACTAGAGTCACTGCTTGACTCACTACTTGATGTCTCCCTGAAATGTTGTGCACTACCTCCTCCCATCAAACTGTAAGTGAGCTGAACATTCTTTTCTTGAAGCCTTCGAACTTGGAAATCCACATATTTCTTAGTATGTGCCACAATTGGTACAATCAAATCATCATTACGTGTGACATCCTACTCTGACCAATTGATGGTGAATGGCTTATTCTTCTCCTGATCATATGAACTCTGCGACAATCTTTTCTGATCTTCCTCGAGCTGATCCAGAATATTAATTATACTTGTTGCCCTAGCCAAGCCCAAAGACAATCTGTAGCAGCTCTTCCTCCTTATCTCCATATCATCACGTGCATCATCCCAATGATCCGCAAGCTGTGGTTTATGCTCATATTTACTTCCAAATTTCTACCTGATTGAATTAAATGGATCAAAATTGTTGCGTGCATCATTATGGCACACCAAGTTGTAGGCTTGCAGCTCTTTCTGAATTCTCAACTGCTTGTAAGGACAAACAAGTCTCCAGCCTCCCAATGCTAATTGGAAACTTAGTTGTAGTTTTCTTCCTCTTCCTTTGAATTTTGCCGAAGGCCACCAGTTGTCTCCTTACTTCCAACAATACCATCCTCTTTGTAGGATATCTAGGCAAACGGTAAGGCAATGATGAGTATCCCTCAACTCGGAGGTAGGTGAATCTCGAGAACTGAATAAACCATTTTCCGTGTTTCTCCACTAAGTTCAGAGCTTCTTTAGACAACCTCTTGCACACTTTGCCTTGCAACAATCTGACAATGTATATGGAGAAAGCGTCATTAAACCTCCTGTAATGAGCGATAGCCTACAGGTGCAACTAAGGGTAGCAGTCATAAACCTTAAACTGCCCATCACCATTACCAACTCTCCCTTTGCAATTCATCCCCGGATATCTCTTGTTCCTTGCGAGCATGTATATCACATACGAGCTCATGTAAAACGTCTTAGTTTCTTACAAATTCTTGAGCTGATCATCAATATTGCTGCTGATCATTTCAGCCCAATCAATCATCCTTTTGCCACTTATGATCTCCTCAATAAAGAAGAACATCCAGGACTCGAAATTCGCCGATTGTGAGCAACCCATAATGTGGCTCAAAAATATAACCATATAGCCAATCACCTGATGGAAATCTAATTTGTGGAGTTTCTTAGGTACTCTGCTCACATGTGGCCTCGGCTGTACCAACCACTTGTTGTTTATTAATTCCATGCATTTCTCTGGTCCAGACAAGTACAATTGTAATGCAGATTCCTTATCACAGAATGTAGTGGTCCTATGTAAAGGAATATCAAAAGTTTCTGCAATTGCCTCTTTTCTCAGGTGAGCCAATACCTTGCCATCACTTGTCACAATGCACTTTTTTGCTTGATCATAGTGCATGGCACACTCCAACATCAATCCCAGACTCAGCATTGCAGGCGAAAAGCAGACAGCTTGCACAATTCCATTTTTCAACATTCCCCTGATCAAATTTGAAGGATTAGGCTTGTACAAGTTTTGCCTAATTTCAACCATGTTAGTTCTCCCCAAATTGGTGTCGCCTAGATTTCACCATTTCGAAGTGATTTTTGTCTCTGGCCACGTTCCCTTCATATTGCTTTTCATCACTGCTTGCCTTTCCTTCGCATTAATCGTTCCCCTGCACGAACATCATGACGTCAGCATAATGGAATGATGTTTAATAAACAAGCAAATACGACAAATTCCACCGCCTAGTGCATGCAGGATAAATTAAATATATAATTTTAAATTACCTTGTCCTATTGCAAGAAAAAAGTCAATAATGAGAATTTGGCAAAAATAAAAACTTGACCAGCTTTTCGACAACTCCAATCGACAAACTCAAATCCGACCCGCCTTTTCATGTATTGCGACGATCTGCTTTTAAAAAAACTTTCGAAATGAGTTTTTGACAAAAGGAAATATAATCTGCATGTTAGCATTACAGGGCTCAAAGTGAAGTTTACTTGATATTTCAAAGACCTTTCCTACCTCGATCAATTGATATAAAATTTTCAGCATTGAATATACTCTATGGATCAAATCTTGCAATTCGCAAAACTTCTTCACAACCAGCCTAGGGCGAACAATTTTGATGAAGATGCAAAGTGTTATTAATGAAAATTTTAAACCTCTTATACACTTGCTTGGGGCAGACTCTTTACTGCCTGTGTATGAAACTTACAATGCAAATATGGTTCAAACCATTGTTCAAATGGCCTTCCCTGTGCTCTGAGAATGCTATAAAATCTACAAGAATCTCCTTGATGTGCGCCTGGATGAGTCTCTTTTTATTTTTTATGCTTTAATGTATCAGACAAATAGAATGCAAGCCTCTTTTTAAACATGCATCTGAGCAGCTTTGAATTCTAACGCATACGACTAAAAATAGAAGATACAAAGCAATCTTCAAATATGTGATCGGGCAGATTTTAGCTCTATCTGCACATAAGATTTATCTTAGCGAAATCCTTCCAGATACGCTCCTTGAGTGGGCCCCATGATTGTCTATATATAGTGAAGGATTTATATACGCGTGCCTTTGCACTTAACTGCCTCTTTTGATCTTCTATTCAAAATGCTATACTTGCAACTCCTCCCTGAATGTGCGTTTAAACGGACCTATTGATGTTTGCCACACATGAGGTGAATGATGAAAATTGTAGGATAAGATTAAATGTGCACTAAGGCGGACATTTGAATGTTCTATGTATAACATATATGACATGAAAATGATATGACGAGTGCCTATGGATCGAGCGGACAATTTAGTGCACCGGGTATGATTTGAAAACTTTGCATTATGCAAACTATCCCTGAATTCTTGCCCAGAGTGGAGATTTGGGTCAAGTTTAGGAAGAGTGCTAATTGCAATATTATGGCGGGATTGCACCCATGCGGGAATTTTAGTGTTTTCTGCATGATTTGGAATCACCTTTTATAAACCAACTGACATTTAGCACTTAGAGCGGGCATTTTAAACCAATGTGCATAACGTTAGAAAAATATGAATTACAAAGAGACTTCTAAAGTCCGCCTGGAGCGAACATTTAAATGCACCAAGTATGACTATGGTCGTGTGTTTGAAGCGGACTTTTGGGTCCTGCTTGTAAGTTAGAAATGAATACAAATTGTAATGCCATGACGGAAGTGCGCCTTAGGCGAGGAATTTAGAGTGTTCCTCATGATTTGAAATCTTACCAACCAACACTATGTGCTATGAGCGGACTATTTGAACCATTTTGCATAACGCTTAAATTTCTTTTATGCGAAGTGACCATTGACAAGCGTTTGGAGCGGAGATTTTAAATGTCAATGCATAGAGTAAATTTTATACTTTGCAAATCGATTAATACCTTGCAACTAGGCGGACTTTCGAAATGAGTGCGTATACTTGGAATTTCGCCCCTTTTGTAAACCGATTGTTCATTTGCACCTTCAATGGACCTATTGACCATGTTTGCATAAGACACAAATATGCACTTCAAAATTTCTAGACTTAGATGATTTTCAAGTTTCATTTGATCCGGATTCACCATTCAAACCTCGGGGTGAGTGCATTTTCTAACTCCCACAGTAATCGACCTTTCTGATCCTTCAATGGTTTTCACCATAACATTTGCATTATTTGCAAATTCTTTTACAGGTGGGAATTTTGGAACAGGATCACTGCCAAAACAAAGCAACTTCAAGCCAAAACTCAAAAAGAGGGGTCCTCATTTTCAATGGGGCGATGTTGCGATTAGGTCACAACATATTGCAATTACAATGAAATGTTATGTGATTATTTATTGTGATTCAATTTTGTAGTTTCGAGTGGATATTCTCAAACCTCTATTAACTTGACTTGAAACTATCAAATTAAATGCTAATAAATCATCACATAATTTAATACTTTAAAAACACCACATATATAAATCAAATGACAAGTGCTTTATAAAACACCATTTATGGAATAAAGACGAGTGTTTTAACAAGACCTATCCTGGATCATTATGGGGGAGTTGATGATGTTCATACAAGAATTGGGATTTACTTAAAAGCCAAATGCATGATTATAAACATAGACGTTGAGTCAAAAACCTAAGGAAGAAGACTTATATTAGTTAAGGTGGCAAAAGATTAAAGTACCACTACATCCTATTCAATGTACCGGTTGTTTACAGTGGGAGCAGGTCCAACACATAAATAATGGATGCGTTGATTAGTGACCCTGAGGTAAGAATCATGAATATTTTCAGTTTCTTTTAAGTAATATGAGACCATTTCTTTAAAAAAAAATTCCGTTCTCCTGAAACAATGTGGCATAATCAGATCAGTAAACCCAAATCTGTTAAACCCCATAGCAAACTTCATGAGCAGTCATGAGTACTTGAGGAGAAGCCAAACACAGTTGCAACCTTATCCTGATGTTCGACCAATTTGTCATTAGATGGCAAATTATTTGAAGGTCCAACAACATACAGTATATTTGTCACTGTAAGTGGCGCACTAAATTGAAGTTCGAAGGCCAAGTAAATAGTAGATCCTTGAACTATGATAGATGTGTAGTTATTGACTATGTTCAAGTTCCCCTGGTCTGGAACAACTTGCTGTGTTGTTTGGCCCCCAAGATAGTACTGTTTAATTGTTCCTAAACCACTTTGGTCAACCCAACCCACAATTGCACTAGACCCCACCATGGAACCACTGCTTGAAAACCCCATACCGATCAAGCTTTGCCTGTTTGTTGTAGAGAGTAAGAATATTGATATATTTGTGTTGTTCTGTAAATACTGCAATAAAACAGGGGATTTGGTTCACAATTCATCACAACTGAAACAGAAATAAAAAGATTCATGGCAATCCACTGGCAATTTCAGTACTACAACAATTTTTCAATTCATGACAAAGACCGAATTGTACAACATTTGTAACGATTAAAAGAGATGGATCGTGAGATTTAAAGGAAATAAATAGCATGATAAATAAGCCTCTAGGTATAATAAAGATTACAATTTTTTTTTGACAACTATAAATTATTAGGTGGGCATCTCCTCTATGCACTGAGCTTTTAGTGGATCATTTAAATTCTTTAAGGGGTTTGAGTTTTTATGAATCATTACTTATAAATTATTAATTAATAGTGACAAAGATCAAACTTTTTTGTTCTGAACAAACCATGATTCCTAATGCAGGCCCCTGAGAACCATTTCACGAAAGTAGTGAATTTCAAACAAAATTAAACATTACAGAGCACCATCCCTCAACAGACAAAATGAAATAAGGCCGGGAATAGTATGGTCAGAAAACCCCTCTTTGCTGTTAGTCTGTAATACAAAAACTAGCCTACACAAACAACAGTGAAAAACTACACAATTACACTATTCATCAAGTCCATGGATGCACCCCTCTTAAGCAACAATAGGATATACGTTTCACAAACTATCCTACATAAATGGCGCAGGCTTTGAAGATGCTAGGATGAATGAGCACAATTGAAGTAGTGCAGGTAGAAGCGCAAGTGCATGAATCAGTCAAGTGTGTAATCTGCAATTACACCAAATTGTTGGGCAATCATCTGTCCTAATACAATTACCTCTGCATACCTGAGAAAAGGTGGCTTGATTGGTTCAAATACTATTGCTGGGTATGCAGAGGTCAGATTATTGGATTTTACCATTCATAGAGCTGAGGCAATCCCTCCTCTGATCAGGTGTAATTCTGAGTCACAGGGATCGGGTGGCCTCTGGTGATCAGTACTTATACCCTGCTGGAGAATGTTTTCACAGTAAAGCTTTGAACTAAAGTGTCCTAACAAGTATATGTAGGAGTTAGACTTTTAAGCATTTAGGCAAGGATTGTCAAGGTGAGGAGGAGTTGGAACCTCTCTTCTTTAGCATTATATATACAGTAGAACAACAGTTTAAACATTTCAACACTAAAATGACAATTTTACATAGAAAAGAGCATATAAATCTGCAGCCATAGCAGCTGATAGTCTGATAGAAAACTATTTTAGAACAATATCAGCAAAATACATCTATTACAGCCTATTTTCACTTCTCAAAAAGTCAAAACAATCTACTGTTAGGTGGGTAATTCTCTAAGAAGAATCAAGACTTTACTCCACTTTCTGAGATACAGGAGGCACAATCTAGTGGTATCAATCAGTTATTGAATGCAGAGAGTCATCCCCAGCAGAACAAGATCTATAACATTGAATCATATCAATCTAATGAAATGATGGTATATAGTAGTACAAATCCAGCTCTACAACACTGAATTACAAAACTATACAAGTTTCCTTTTCAGGATTATCTTAAGCAACTGTGCTCCATCTTCCCTCTAAGGTCCTTTCTAATCGATACATGACATCTGGGATAATCATATTCCCAAGACAGTTTTCCCCTGCCATGTAATAGATGAGGGAGCAAGTACTGCCTTGTCCTAATTTCCAAGTCACCTGGAAAATCCCTGGCCTTGGGCAATTGGTATACATCCTGCTTTCGAAGAAAATCTCCACAAAGCAACCTTGACCTCTGGTAATTTAATCAGTCTGAGACTCTGAGATAGCGACTAAGCACTTAGCCTCACCAGCCCAAGCTTAGGAAAAAGAAGTTTCATACTACAAAGTCCAAACTTGGTCAGGAGAAAACAAGGGTACCACCTTGAGGTGTAGGTGGATTCACAAGGCTATGTGTACTACAAGCTTAGTTGGAGGAACAGGGGAATCCTATAAAGGTGTAGATGGATTGGTAAGGTTTGCTCCAATCTCGGTATTGCCTCTAGGTTATGGCTGGATTGGCATAACTTTATATATAATCCAAGTTTGATCCCAAGTGGTTCTCATATTCCCAGATAGGCCTGCTGAATAGGTTGGAACAGCTTTGCCTTTATCAAATTAGTAGTCTGGTACTAATAATTTGATAAAACTCCAAGTCTGTGTTTTAGAAGGGAGTGTTAAAATGCTGTCACAATGTTGTGAGATTAGGAGGGTTACAATGACAAAGAGATGACAATGGCAATACAAGTTGAAAGCGGTTTTAGTTCCTTGTTGAAGCACAGTGAAATGAAACCAAATAATGAAGTACAGTGACATGCTTTTTGTTAGAAAACACAGTCACAGTCTTTTGGTATATGAAATATATAACACATTGTGGTCTCATTGGTATGAAGTCATCATAGGGATCATTGAGGAGTGCAGAATGATGAAACAGTTACTCAAATGGATATAGGTGTGAATACTGCTTCCAAAGCAATGAAATTTTGTCTACTCGCTTCTCATTGTCAACTGCCTTCAAGCCTCTCACTGTGGTCTGCATTATACTTTCCTGTCCTTGATATTTGACTGTCCCAGCACATTGAACCTTTACACAGTTATTAACAAGACCATCCTTTGAATGTCATAACCCTCAAGCAAATACCTATTCTGAGCATAGCTTCCAATGGGATATCTGCCACTGCCCTTTTACCCTTAGAATGATATCTTAATCCCATATTCTTACTAGCTATAAATCAAGTAACACCTTAATACACTGTTAAGGGTTTAAATGCATAAGGGGACTCCAAGGATACCCATCTTCACTGCCTTTAACCTCCTTGAAGGCTATTTTACTAAGTTACCGGATTCGCCTAGAAAGCGGCCAGATCCAGGTCCGGTTCGAACCCAGTTTGTGGTTCGGATCCGATCTGCGTACGGTTCGTCAAGGGTTCGAAAAAATTCCTGTGGGTTCGTCCAGGACGAACCAAGCCAAACCCGAAACAAATTTGATGGTTTTTCTTCGTGAGATCAACGAATTTTGGGATTTTCAACCAGAGGATACAGGCGAGAAAGATCCATCCGCTAGAGCTAGATTTTTCCATAGGGCCAACCACACTTGGGACTTTCCCTTCTCCGAGGGGCGGGCCCATTGTTCGGTAGGGCATTCACGACAGCGCGTAGCTCACAGAGATTCATTGGCGCATAAAGGACCTCCTCTTGAGAGATGTCGACACTCAGCATTCGGCAACTGTTCGGGCAGCCGATTGAGAGCAGATCCCGCCCACTGTTTCATTGCTCCTCATAACCTAGAACCATCGCTACAAGCCTGCAACAAATATGCCGATAGGAACAACCGACGAGTTTAGAAAATTTTCCGGCGTGAATTTTTTAGGGCGTGAGACAATTTTTCGAGCACTATAATGCTCACATATAAAAGCCCATCGGCTAGTTAATGCCTTTTAATCGAACATATTTATATTATTAATATTAATGTTATATTATAATATTTATATTAATATAAATATTATTATATAACATTAATATTATTAATATAAATATTATAATAATATAAATATTATAATATAAAAATATTATAACATTTAATAATATTAATATAAATATATTATAATATATTATTTATATTAATAATAGAAATGGTATAATATAATAATATTATAATTTATTGTTTAGGGGAAAATTGGATTTGTTAATGTTTTAGTGTTTTGATGTTTAAATCCTCCATTCCACTATAAATTCAAGGATCTACGGTCGAGCGGCGAGCACTATCATACCCTAGATCGCTTGTGAAATGTAGGAAAACTTGGATTAGGGAATTTAATTATCAATTTTCCTTCTCCTATGCTCAATTGACCATTAAAACCTTAATTATGCAAATACGGCAACAAATTGACGAATAACGGAAAAAGCTCTTGCAGACAGGAGTAAAATATCAAATCACTGAGTCCCTGTTTTTGGGGTTCCGAAGCGGAACAATCGGGGACACTGGAGCGGGCGCCCTAGTCCAAGGTACCAGTTTCTTCACGGGATCCAGACCTCCTTCGAACACTGATCAGCCCTGTAACTTCTGTTTCCCGAAACTCGGATGCGGAGGACACTAGAGCGAGCACCCAAATCCTGGAAGTGCCCCTGTGTCCTACTTTTCTTCAGATCCCGAATCCTTGATGCCTGCCACTCCTTCCTGCAACTCCACTTTTCCCAAATACGACACCTGTAACCTGCAATCACAAGACTTGGTTTGGGGGTTGTGGTGTTTAGAGGCTTGCCTCAGTCAAGCCCCGGAGGACACTTAAGTCTCTGAGCACCGTTGTCAGATAAAGAGTGCGTGCCCTTGTGAGGCAGAGGCAAAAACCAAAAGAATCAATGATGAAAACACAATATTATGTCACCTTGTAGTGAAACTCTCATGGGAGGAAGATGCTCTTCATTCCATGAGGAAATTGATGCTCAAATCTACAAACAAACACATAAACCACACAAGTCTGCTCTTGCAACACAATGAAAGCCTTGAATCACCTTGAAAACACTTAAACATCACAATTGCCATCTAGTTTACAAATGAATGCCTAAACATGCTTCTATATGCAACTACAAGCACTCCCACCAAAATTTCAAAAATCAAAACTTACTGTGTCGGCAAAAGGACCAAATAACGGTCATAAACCGACACTTAAATATAGGGCCTAACCAAAAATAGGGCAGGACTAGGGTGCGGGCACCCAAGTCCTCCCCCCCTATTTTGGGCAGGGTTAAGGTCAAGGGGTCGTCCTAGGTCCACTTTGCCATGAAACCTAGGCCTCATTCCATCAGGATGCCAAAATATGAACTACGATGTCCTAAATGCATGCTAAAGACTCGGGAGCTAAACCTTATGAGGGAAAAGCCCCCAAGGGGACATTTTCCGACGTTACATATATATATATATGAACGAACCCGAACTCAATCCCAAAATTTTTTTGGTCGAATCCACGAACCGAACCGGCGAACCCGAACCCGAACCCGAACCGGCAACTTAGCTATTTTATCACTGTTTTCATACATTAAACCCTTGAAATGATGATCATCATGCATCCTTTTTATAACATCCTCAATATGATGAAAGCCTTGCATCATTAGTGTAAAATAATTGTATCTTGTCCTCATGGCAGTGAAAGATCATTTAAATCCGAATGGTTATTGTCACTTAGATATCATCAAAGTTCACAATGACATTCACATCTATATTCTCAAACAAAATAACCTCATCAATGCACACAGCCACTACAAAATCACTAACCCTCACAGTGACTTGATTCCCATTCCTTGTCAAAGAGACTAGATCCTCATTTTGATGCACGGTTAGATTGATCTCCATTTTTTATGACTATTGCCTCCTTAATGAACCTAACACAATGGCTTTAATGGCAATGCAACAAGCCAATATCCTTGAAACAAAACCATTGTCTCTTTGTTGCACTCTTGAAACCCTAGATCCCAAAGCATAATGATTTGAAACACTGTCCAAAGGCTAGATTGCAAGGGTTTTGAATCTGAAAACTTCTATTGCATAATGCTGCCTCCATAATACATAAAACAGAGCTCTACAAAGCAGCATTTCAAACTGAAAATGCATATCAAACACAAAAGAAAACCCTAACCTGTGGGAATAAGGGAAAGAGCCTTCAAATGGACGAAAAAGACATTGATATGCAAGAACATGAAGAAAGAACACTCCCTTATTTGCCTTCTCCAACTCAGAAATGAAACAAAGCAACCCCAGGAAGATGAAAAAACACAGAAAAGAGGCAAAGGAAACAACCAACCATGCAAATGAAGATTGAAAATGCTCAGAAATGTTGCCATGAAGCTGCCCCACGATCTTAGCTGAATGGAACTCAAATAACTGCCCAAAAACACTACAACCTTCCTCTTCAAAGCAGCAAATAGAAGAGAAGGAGTCCATCTTGGAATGGTAAAAGCAGCAAGGGTTTTCCTCTCAAAACTGAAACTTTCCTCATGAGCCCGTGTTGTGGAGTTCTCTCAAGGAGCTCTGTAATACCGGTCTTTGCAGTCTGGTTGATCGCTGAACACTGGCATCTCGTAAGAATTGTCATACAGAGTCCACTCCAGCCTGACTTGTGTAGCTTTGGGCTCGGACAGAGCAAAGTGCCAGTTTTTCTTGTACTGGTGTAGGTAGTTGAACAAGAATCCGTGAACCCCCAAACTCAACTTGGATTCTAATTATGGTTGGAGGGCAATCTTCACAGACTATTCCACTTGCAAGCCCATCTCATTAGTTTTGGCTTTGCAAACACTTACAGAAGGGTTTTGCGATGACATGCCCAAGGAAACTCCATGGATCCCAGGCTCACACTCTGGCTCCATGGTTATCGTGATCCTTGCTGGAAAATACCTTTCCTCTTCCAGCTTCCTTCACGAATCCAGTTGTAATGATTTGCACTTCAGATTATAGATTTTGAGCTCAACTTCTATACAATCCGCCAAAAAAAAAAACGAGAGAACTCCTTGCATACATGGAAACCCATGCAAGTTTCCCTCCTTTCTTGAAAAATCAAAAATTTAACTTTATCACTTGCTCGAAAAAGGCCATTAAAGGATAAAAATGCCTTTTTATAATGTTTTACCATAAAAAATCACTCCCTTTGACTAATTATTTAGTTGTGTTTTTTATCCGATGATCAAATTAGTCATTAATAAGTCATTTATAGCTGTGTTGCAAAAAATTAGTAGAATTTAGTCATTTTTAGTTGTCGTGACTAAAAGTTTTAGTCACGTAGTCATTTATATGCCAAAATTCTACTAGTGTTTCATAGTCATTCTAAGCCACAATAATAAAATGAAATCTAAAAGCATAATATATCCTTCTCTTCTGACGAGAACACTTTTAAATCTCTATGTATAACTCCCATCATTCTCCTGTTGAGGCTAGCTTGTTGTATCAATCGCACCAATGATTGCACAACTTCAGGCATTGGAGGTTGGAATTTCGGCACAAATTAACAATAGAGGGTAACAATATCAACAAAATGTGATAGGGATTTGGCAAAGCAAACTTTCTTCAGTGCAAGATCAACCATCTTTGACAAGGCATCAATGGACCTGAGGGGTAGCCCATCTCACCACTAATTATTTTGACCTTGGTTTAGAATATCTAGAGGCTTATGACTTGTCGAAAGCTCTAGCATAACTACTCCAAAATAGTAAACATCACTCTTTACTGTACATATTCCTGACATGACATACTCAAGAGCCTTGTACCCAAAGGAACTAAGGATCTGAGTTGAAATCATTCTCTTCAATGCTTCTACTTGTTGGAAGGTTGGTGCCTTCGTCCCCTTGGTTGTTCAGTGCCGCCCTCCGGATTCGCGACCTGGCTTAACCGTCTCCCGTGGATCCTGTTTATCTTTGGCATTCGTATTGGGCATTAATAGGTCGATCTTTTGGCACAACAACAAACGTTACCAACAAGTGGTATCAAAGCCAGGGTCACGGGTTCGAATCCCTCAGTCGCGCTGGGGGGGAGCGGGGATTGTTGGAAGGTTGGTGCCTTCGTCCCCTTGGTTGTTCAACGCCGCCCTCCAGATTCGCAACCTGGCTTAACTGTCTCTCGTGGATCCTGTTTATATCTGTCGTTTGTATCAAGCGTTAATAAGTCGATCTTTTGGCGAAACGGCAAACGTTACCAACAATACTACCCTTCTAGATAGTCCAACCATGCCATTGCTGCTATAGTGAGCGTCAAAAACAATAATCATTGGCAATGCATTTACTGACTTCACTGAGGCCTTCTTGTAATCAGTACATTCTATGAGACCATGTCTTTGTGAGGCAGTCAATTAAACAGTTCACATGGCTTTTGATGCTTTCACATTTTGCATACTTGTCGGCTTGAGCATTTGCAATTATAATATCTGACAAAATCCATCTATCCTTTACACCTTGATGGATGTCTGTAATCTACTCTTCAGCGATTGTTTTGGCACAAGATGAGAGGATGTTGGCAATGGTTGTGGAGGATGGCGTTCAAACTTGTGAAGTTTACTTAATTGAAAGTTTTTAAAGCCTTTTCAACAAATCCATTTTTTGTTTCTTGCAAGAACAGCCTCCCATGAGACCACATTGCTTTGAGGCATATTGCCAAACAGTTCTTGTGTCTAGTCTACGCTTTCACATTTTGTAGACAAAAATTAGAGCAGATACAACTATAATATATGACAAAAATCCCCACTCTGTTATGCTTTGATGGCGTCCATACTCCGAAACCTTTTCAATCTCCATTTTGTGCATATCCTGTAATCATTCCATTCAATGGCGTTTCCCCTGCAACTATGGTGGCTAGGGCAAAAAAATGACGATGAAGAGGAGAGTCAAGAGTTTTAGGGTATTCACAAACCAAAGAATAGAAATATCGGAGGTTTTGTTAGTATCGAGAACTAGTTTAGTTCCTGGTAACGTTTAAAGCTCCAACAAAATGGTTTTAAAATGTTTTCAAAGAGTATGTCGGGGTTTTGGAGGTTGTCACAACCTACAAAACCTCTGAAAACTCAATTTTAAATGCCTTTAATAAATAATGTCGGGGGTTAGGGAGGTTTTCACAACCAACCAAACCTCCGAAAATGTTTTGACTTACTCATAAACCTTCAAAATGTGCATAAAAACATTCTTTTAAAATTATGTCGGGGTTTTGGCATGGAACGAGAACTTTTCGGGGGTTAGGCGTAGGTTAAGAACCAAAAGATTTTTCAATATTTTAAAATAATTTTGGATAATAAAATGACAAACAGATAATGGTATGAAAAGTTAAGGGTTCCAAGAATCGTAAGGATCGGGCAACGAGAAATTTAAAGGATTTTTAAAATTCAACCACTACTATTACCTCGATCTTTGATTTTTCAAATCTCCCAAGATTCACAACTTGAAAAATGCCCAAATTCGATTTGGCAAAGACTAAAATTTGCTCGATAAATCTACAATCATGACAAAGGCGAAAGATGTATAACTTTTTCATGGAATGGCATCTTCTCTTGGAAACTTGGCACATTGTCCATAATGACGTTAAGAGACCCCTTATTAGATGATTTTGCTTCAGTTTTTACGAAAACCCTAATTTAATCATTTTCGTAAACTGCCTGTCGAAAACTTGTAATTTTAATACCTCCTAAACCAAAAGGCATCTTTAACTAAAAACTTGCCACATTAGGCGAGATACAGTGAACACACCCCCCCCTAAAAGAATTTTGCACTGTCTCACATATTTTGAGATTTAATTGTTTCCGTAAATCTCAACGAACTAGACAACTACCTTTGGCAATTTGACTGAAATAATGATGAATCATCTTTCAAATTGATGCACCAATATTAGATTTGATGCTAGAAATTGATGTGAACAAGATTGAATGCAACATTTCAACAATGGGTTAGTATGACAACAGATGCGGGAAACACGCGATGATGTCAATTTACGACAAAAGCGACTTGAAAAAGGAGTTTGACGTGTGACAACACTTGTCGTTTCGACACAAAAAGTTTAAATTTAGTGGTGTCGAAACGGGGTTAACAGGATGATAGGAAGTTTTGATGTATAAGGATGGTCTTCTAGATTTGGATTACTTGATGGTTGATATGAAGGATGGCCTTATGATTAAGGTTCGATTTGATTCTAGAAGGATTATTTGGATAAATGGACTTAAGGGATTTGAATTCCAAAGACCACTTTTGGATTGGATTTGGATGACATTTGGTTTAGAGATTAGTTGGATTATTGGATTTGAATTATTAGATAAGGGGTGATTTGGTTGTGTTGGATTGATTTTTTTGGATTGGCGTGATTGGATTGTGGGATGTTGAATCCCAAGGATTGTCTAGGGTTTTGAGTTTGATGATGGGAGTTTGACACCAAGGATTGCCTAAGGCTTTGGATTTAAGGATTGATCTTTGGATTTGATGATTGGATTGATTTTGGACAGTTAGATTTGGGACCTAGGAGTGCCTAAGGTCCAAGGATTTTAATTTTCAAGGATTACCTTAGGATGATGGTATTTTGGGATTAAGGTTTTGATAGGTCAATTTGGATCAAGGTGATTTGATGGTGATTAGGATTGGGATTATGAAGATTAATTTGGGTTTGGATTTGAATTTAAGGTCCTTAGCTTTGAACTGTGCTGCTTTTAGGGCACAGCTAATGATTTATCAATTGACAATATTGAGCCTTGCTTGAAGAGTAGATCCTAAGATCCCGATATTTTTAGCATAACTCAATTTTGCCATTAATGATCTTGAAATCAAGAAGCCTGCATAGCAAACTTTTACGGATCTTCATAGAATCACTAGACCCAAAGAATTATTCACTAGGCAGGGACTAAAATATACACAACAATTTGTCACAGTGCAGAAAGATCAGAAAATGTTTGTCATGATATGAAATGTATTTCTTGTGTAATTATATAATTAGTAGAATGTGTGCAAATTTGTGCATCATATTCCCAAAAATTTGAACTCTCTTGCTGACAGAGAGGCCAATGAAGGCATAAAGTTGCATTCCTTTTCAGCCTGCATAAGACATTTTCAAATCTGAGGAGCAGTTAAACCTGATGGTCTCTGAGCACTCCACTGGCTCTGCTGGACCTCCCTTGGTCTAGTTCTTTTGTCTCTTTTGTCAAACGTCTATTGTATTTTTTGTAACATATTATTGTGATTAAATTAAACCTTTCCTTTTATAAAAAAATAAGCTTATTTTCTAACTTTATTTCACATCATTATATATTTACTTAGTTTTTCATATATATATATAGTTTGTTTGTAATGGTTTATATATATAAACAATTACAAACAAATTATATATATATATATATATATCTTGGTTGTTTGTAATAAACAATTACAAACATACTTTATCTATATCTTGGTTGTTTGTAATTGTCAGTTTCTAACTGTTTGTAATTGTTTTATATAAACAAATATATATATATATAGCTACTTCTTCATTTATTTGGCATGTCGTCATCATAATTTTCTACTATTTTTTTGCATGTTTTCTTATTCTTATACAATTATACACACATAAAATTATATATATCTATATATATTCTATTGTATATATTTATTTACATATGGGTTTTTATTTGTTTCTCTTATATGGATATGTATATATATACACATTGACATATACATTCATATCGATTTGCCTTTGTTTTGTTATATATATATATATATATATATATATATATAACTAAACATATATGCTATCTCGTATTATTACGTGTTTCCTCTAGTCTTTACCTCCATGTAATTGTTATATATAAACAAACTATATATATAGCTATGGCAAGTTTTCATATATTTCAACTATTATTTTGCATGTTTTCTTATTTTTCTTTTTTGTTTTTGAGTGTGATGTGTTTATGACTTAGTGTGTCTTGTTGTTTGTTTTCTTTATTCTTGGTACTTCTTTGGTTTCCGCGCACCTCCATCTTATTTAGAGTCTCAGTCTGCAAATGACCTCTCTATCTCTCTCTTCTCTTGCTCTTTCTCCTAATGATGGATCATAGAGTGTGATCCAAAACATTGAGGTAAAAACTCGCACACAATTAATTCCTGAAATATGTAATTACAATCATCATGGACTGTGGAAGTCTGATGTCTCTTAAAAAATAAGCTATTAAGACATTGATTTAAGAATGAGAATTAGAAAGTATACCTCTTTCTTTTCAAACTATATTATTTTCAACGTAATACAAGTTAGTGACCAGACATATTTGAGCTAAAACCTTAGTAGTCTACCTTAACAAATTTCATGCATCATATTTTCTGTGTATCAAAGCAAGCTTTAGCTACTTCTTTCAGAAAGTGCACTACGGTGTCTCCATTGCATATTGTTTCCTATTTGCCTAACAAAAAGCAACTAAAAACCTAAGAAAACCTTAGTCTCTCCATTGAGCAATACAAGTCGTTGACAAACAAATGCTTTTGACAATTTGAATAAATGGCCAATCTAAACCAAGACAATATATGACAAATGTTAAACTCTCATGGTTTAAACATTGCCAAGAAATCTGCAAAAAAGCTACTACAATGATAATTAAATATGATCATCAACTGCACTGATCTCTAGACGTTACTCAACAACTCTTTCATGTCAAGGCTTCAGGTCCAAATTCTCAACAGAAATGTTAATATCTTATAGGGAATACCTACTACATCCAATTCTGGCTGTGGCATAGCTCAATAGACATGGTCATGAGCCAGTCTAGGGCAAATTTGAATGATTAGATACCCTTCGGTGTTGGCATGCAAGCCAGAGGTAAGACCCCACTGTAGGTAAAATGAAGCACTTTACCAATCATAAAAAAGATAGCCAAGCTCAAACTATAACAATTATGAAATGTCACAACTTTTCTTTTCTAATCATCAAAAATAATGTAAATCCCCAAATCCCTGTAAACATAACTAAGGCACTGCTAGTGCTGACTCCATAAATCTGTGTAAAGGTAGCGATGTCAAGACATGACAAAAGTGTCCATGCTAATGCACATTGCTGCCACCATTGAACAGGAATCAGCTCTAACAATCCGGAGACACAAGGGCAAGTATGCTAAATATTTTAAAGCACCTGGATCCGTGCACTAAATGCTTCAAAGAATCAAAGTGTGTGCAGTTAACATTTTAAAGCACACTCCATGCACATCGTTCATTTGCATTTGAGCAACAACTTGCCCTCACACATTACAACTTCATAGAGAAAATGGCAGGTAGTGAGCAAATGCAACCGACCAACCATTGTACTAAGCTCACTTTATACTCACATTAAATTGGTCATTTCTCAAATGTAATTACTTATATCCTGCCCAAAAGAACAACTTAAATGGGTCCAATTGTTCCCCCATTCGCAAGCATATCAACATCAGCTTATTTCTACACTGTATAGATAAGTCATACTGCATTTACCAGAAGAAAAAAAATCTGCAATCTGCAAAATCTGATGGAAGACAATGATATTTGCATTAGCCAAATCCACCGCCTTTCGTAATAAAAACTACCGCATAAAATATAGAGAAATCTTGAATAAGCACCATATTGCTTACATTTACTCTGCTTCTTCCCCCTTAAATGAGACCATTTTCCATCCTTACTACTGCCTTTCATTTGATATATTTAAGTATAGTTTGTAATATCATTCGTGCACATTAATGGTGGGCTTTTCTGAGCAGTTTTCTCACACTTTCCCTTAATTGCAGATGTAAGTGGAGACCTCTGCTCCAATACTGCCCATTGGAGGCCAAATCCTAAGGTGGATATTAATAAAAAAGCCACTTTTAATTATGCTTTGATGGATGTTCATAGTCATACCCCGCTTAAAAGTTTCCGAAGGCCTTTTCAGCAAACCCATGTTGAACATATCCTCCAATCATGCATTCCATGACACGACATTCTTTCAAGCATTTTGTCAAACTATTCACATGCCTTGTCTATGCTTCTAGATTTTGCATGCATATCTACCACGACACCAACAACTACAACATCTGACAAAAAAACCCTTGCTTTGTTGGATGTCCATACCCTGTTCTAACCCTCCCATTTTTGCACAGGCTGGATGATGCTGGCAAAGGTTGCAGAGTCTGGTTTTACACCTGCCAATTGCATTTGCTTGAAAGTTTATAAAGCCATAGGAAACTATAAGGAACTTAAAATCTCAACCACACAATACAAGCCAGAAAGAAAATTAATCACAATTTTTAAATTTTAATTATTCAAGAGAATTTTTGCATAAATTCTTCTTTATTGAATTTTTACATAAATTCATTTTGTGCATAAGTTCTTGTAACGGCTGTGGTGATCAGAAGTGGCACTTGCAACTACATCTTACAAAAATCCACTTTCAATTATGCTTTGATGGATGTCCATACCCTACTTAAAAGTTTCTAAGGCCTTTTCAGCAAACTCATGTTGAACATTTCCTGCAATCATGGCATTCCATGACACTGCATTTCTTTGAGGCATTTTGTCAAAAATTGATCAAATGCCTTGTCTATGCTTCTACATTTTGCATACATGTCAACCAGGGCACTTGCAATGACATCATCTGACAAAAATTCCCCTTCCATTATGTTTTGATGGATGTCCATACCCTGTTCCAAAGATCCCATTTTCGCACAGGCTGCAAGGATGCTGGCAAAGGTTGCAGAGTCTGTTTTACACCTGCCAATTGCATTTGCTTCAAAGTTTCTAAAGCCTTTTCAACAAATCCATTTTGTGTGTATCATGTTCAATCATTACATTCCATGAGAGCACATTTCTTGAGAACTGAAAGTTGCACAAACTTCCAAATGTGAAAGTTGCAAAACAGCTAATGTGCCTTGTGCATGTTTCTACATTTTGCATACATGTCTACCAGGGCAGTGGCAACTATGAGATCTGACGAAATTCCTCTATCCTTTATAGTTTGATGGAAGTCCATACCTTGTTCTAAAGCTCCCATTTTGGCACAAGCTGGGAGCATGCTAGCAAATGTGGACTGATGGGGTTGGAGGCCTGTTCGTTGCATTTGGTGAAACATGTGGTTGCCTACTTCTGCACTCAACATACATGTTAATAAGCTTATGTCAAAAAGTTGTGCCAAGGACTGGAAAGACAGTTTGCAAAAGCTATGGACAGTTTGCTTTTACAATTCAATAATGTCCAAAGGAGGACAGAAAAAATAGAAACCCTTCTATCATAAAGTCATTACGATACAATTTGATATAGCTCTTGGGTAATAAGCTGGCGAATACAGTTAAATAAAATTATTCTAGCAACACTATGACCCCTTCCCCTTCTCTTGACTATTTTTTCAAGTGTCAACAATATTTTTTGTGGTATCAGATTTGACCTATCATGTTTCTCTATTCCTTCCCCACACAAGTTTTGAGAATTCAAGAACAATTCTGTTCAAAACCTTAGCATCATAAATCAATCACCACAAACTACTAGTAGCTTTTAAAAAATGATATACTTATGGCAGTGGGAAAAATATGAATCTAAAATATGTTTGTCCAAAGACTCAACAAATACTTATACATCATCTTATTGGGGGTCAATTGAGTGGGGGTTGAATTGGGTTCATTGATACAAATAGGGCAAAGGCAGCCAGAAACTTTGATTGGGTTAATAATATAGGGAAGTTAAAAATGGTTAAGGTACAGAAAAATTGATTGCTGCCGAAATACCCTACCATCCATGCAATTAGTGGTTGAATTTACAGACTGGCCTCAATTATTTTATGAAGGGCTTTTGAAATGTCAGTCCTCTAGGTGAAATATCAAATTTTGGCACTGCCCTACATATGATAATCAATTCCCATTTTGAAAATCCTTGTTTAGGAGGTACGTTGCAGAGGGATTACTAGTAGAAATCTCAAATCTGTCTTAATCATCATGATTGACTTTAAAATTAATTATGTCTGATTAGAACTTGGGTCTCACGGTTCACCAACCAATTGCCCTGCATCCAGGGGCTTATTATCTAGAGTTTTTAACTTATATCACTACACAGTACTGAATCTTCAGGTTGTATTTATAAGTTATAACTAATCTCATATTGGCGAATACTTTTCACCCCTTGGTGTAACTGCTAGTTATAACATTATATTGCTGGTTGTTCGTGGTCTACACAAGAAATAAAGGATTGACACAAAAAAGATTTACTGCAATTTCTATCATGTTATTATTGGTAAAACTAAAAGATATACATGTACATCAAGGTCATTAACACAAAAATGGTGGTAGCAATTCTTTCCACTATTTACCGAGGATCAACTTCTCTTTGCAGACCTAGGATCAACTTAAGTAGGAATATATGGTGAACATAGTAAATGTTAAGTGTTAACTATTGACTTGGATAGAATAAAAAAACCACACACCGTTGCAGAGCACCACTATATTAAATATCTATCTATGACACCTAATAATAGAAAAGCAAGTAAAGTTTATGAGTTCATATAGAAATTGTGCATGGTACAGAAAATTCTTGGGAAAACTTCTTAGGTGAAATTTCTGGGAAATGCAGCCTAAACGTCTTGAATAGAAAAAGACTTGATTTATGTTTGAACGTTCTGAGCACCTACCAGGTTTTCTCACTCTATAGTTCCGTTTTTAATAGTTAGTTAGCCATTGTTGATGATAGTCCTTGATACACATGGAAAGAGATCACTTACTCATTTTAGTTGGAAAGGCGCAATCAACACTTCCTTTCCAATGATAAGGACAAGGACACTCACTATCTTCTATGATACACTCTTCCTGGTGAAAGCAGACCATACTTCCACAAGGAACCCCACTATGTTCATAGTGCTCTCCAACATAACCTGGTGGACACTTGCAAGTGTAATTCTCTCCCTGGACGATTTCTTCACAAACACCCCCATGCTCACACCAGAATGAATTCGTTCCATCACAGATCCCTGCTCCTCATCACAAAATTTGCCCCTAACTCACAAACACCACAATTTTCAATCATATAAGTCCTCCTAACTACATTGCTACGCCCCCCATATTATATAGGCCTAAGAAATAAAAATACCCAGTTTGGCAAATCTATTTTCAGAGTTTATTTTCTCTGCAACTCCTACTTCCAACAGCAATTTAATAAAGAGAAAAACAATGGCCTGAGGACTACGGTTAAACAGTAGACAAAGATGGTTGACACATTCTTGGTCAAATTCTCATGTTACACTGGTAACTCCCTAATAAATTAGGCAGCTAGGGGATGGCCATAACCATTCATTCACCAATAAAATCAAATCAAATAAAGAGAAGAACAATGGGTTCCTACCCAAAAAATGGACAATCTCCATCAAGTATAGCGGAAGGACGAGGAAGTTTGCAAACGCATTGTCCATCCTCGTCACATCCTCCACTCTTGCAGAGTCTCTCATCACACTTCACTGAACTGCTACATGAAATCTGCATAGCTACTAGCACCGCTAATCCTAACAAGCCAGTTGCACAACAAGAGGAAAACAATTCATTAGTGCAGAACAAAATTCATCTTAAATTTTCCAAAAACTACTCGAAAATTTCTTAATTGAATTAATCCATCCAAATCTAAAACTGGGAGGCCATAAATTCAGAAATCTCCCCAAAGCCTCTATTCACTGTCTAGGCACATATATTAACCCTAATTATACCATGAAAATTCATATAAATAGACCCAATGCCTAAACCAATTCTCCACCAACAAACCCCCAAATTTTCTATCAAAAATCAAATTAAAATTGCAATTCTCATCGAGAAGTAGCATTTAGACAAAGGCACCCAAAGATTGGAGCTCCCTGTGTCAAAAATAACTGTAAATGTCTAGGGTGGGTTTCCAATTCCAATCTCCCATAATACTGAGCATCTAAATAATTCTTCAAAGATACGTAATCACTAGCATTGGACTCTAACTTCAGATTCTCTTGCAAGCCAACTTACATGTAAGCGCATCAGCAAAATCACCGTTACATTCAGCAATTTTACTAGTCGTTAAGCTAGCTTTATCCAACTACTTCTTCTTCACTCCAACTCTTATCAAACCCTCCTCAGCACTGAAAATGCTAGAGAAAAGGAACAAACCCCAAAAAAGCACACAATTAAAACAGAGGTTTGCAGAGACAAAGAACATAGACAAGGAACGTAAGCTGCTTTGAGAATGCCACCTGCAGTCCACGTGTGCAAAAAAATAAGGGACAAAAATTAAAAACATACTCTAGGCAAAAACATTTTATGCTACCACATCTTCTAGGTGCACACGTCTGTCCTTACAAACATACCAAATCTTCATCCCATCTTAATTTTATTGGGTAATATTTACTAAGATTTAAATGGGTTAGAATAGCCATCTCAATCATAAAATCAAGTTCTGTGACAAAATTCAACAGATTTAAATGGGTTAGAATAGCCACCTCAATCATAAAATCAAGTTCTGTGACAAAATTCGTTGAAAAAATTAAACCTTTGAGAAAGCATAAATTTTCCTCTTTGCATGAATATTGAGATATAAAAACACTTAGAGGTGAAAACAACAATATCCCTCCCATAGGCAGGGACTACAAATGTTTACACTTAAAATAACATTAGGAAGTAATTTTGTATCCTTCAAGATTCTTGAGTCCCATTCTCACTTTACATGTTTTTGGACACTGCATAATCTAAATTGGAGTCCTTTATTCACATTTATTGTTTTGACGATCACCTTTAGTATCAATAGATATTATCCTTTTTCCTTGATAAGACCATCCTCATCTATAATTTTGTTAATCCCATCATATCCCGTATCTTCACTCTACATTATATCTTCCCTTGATTTCTATGAAAGGGATATCTTCTTTTGGACTTGGGACTTTGCTTGTGCAAACTTTTTGATGGAGATCATCCACAAGATCGTTTTTGCGACTCAATATGGGAGCATGAGCCTTAGGTTGAACCTTTTCAGCTGAGAACCAAGGATTGAGGGGTATCCATTCTGCCAAATTTGTCCAGGGCACGATCTTGACCTCATCCCTTGTGGTGTCAGGGGCCTTGCACTCAGCAAGACTTGATCCCTAGTGGGCTCATTCAAAACCTTTCAACTTCACCAGCAAACCAAGGGCCCTTTGACATGCAAACTTTTTGAATGTGTCATCTTATTGAATCCTCACACACATCCATTCATCTAAATATTTTTTCGCAGGTATTTTCATAGTATCGATTTGTGTTTCTCATTTCCTGAGTGTTGGATATATTTTTCTCTTATGCTTTCCTCCATTTTTCTGTGTCATTTATTTATTTTCTGGGATTGTACTTTTGTTCTTTGTTCTTTCTATATGTTGTCCACATCTAGTCTAGATTAAATATTTATCCATCACCTTCTACCTTTATTGGACTTCAAAGAAGTGGAAAGAATGAAAATTTGTGGGGCTTACAGTGGGTAAAAAATAAAAGTCTAAAGAATATCACGACGAAATCCTATCAAGGGATTCAAGTACGACATTCCACTCTTAAGTACATGGGGAAAGGGAACCACTTTAGGATGGCGAGGCTCGTTAATAGATTGGTACAAGTGTTGTATGGTAGGCTTCGCAACTGAGATGTTGTAGAGTTGAGATCCACTTCTGGAAGTCCATCAGTAAAATGATGATTTGAAGAAACTCTCTCGTCATTACAGCAGCAAGGAAGCTCTACAACACTGATTGATCATTCATTTTCTCAGTGAACACCAACTGATAGTGTCCATGGCCATAAGATCAATGTCCATGGCCATAAGCAATCCATCCAATGCCTAGGAAGTGGGAAGGCCTTTATCAATCGATATCTCTATTAATGTGTTAATCATCAAGGTTAACACAATATAGTTTTGTTTTTAGTTTTGTAATTAGTTTTTAGTTTTGTTTTTAGTTTTTAGTTTATTAGGCAGTTCAACTATTTTTTCCTACCTATAAATAAGATTGTAATCTTCTTTTTTAATAAATATATTTTGTCATTCTTTCCATCCTATCAATCCTAGCAGGATAGTGGTATCAAAGCACAAGAAAATCAAATTGTATAACTGTTCAAAACTGAAGCATTGGAGCCCTTCCCAAACGGCACTGCATTTCATCTACATCTGTTGAATGATGACAATATTTGCAGCGCTCACCTTGCACTCTACAACACCTGCTCTTTCTCAGCTCGTGTCATTATTCTTGGTGGCAAGGAACTTTTCTACGAGGGGCTTTATATTGCGGCAGTGAAAGCTGATAGTTTGAAGGTTCGCACTCTCTATTATTTGTTGAAGAGGTTGTGGGGGAATGCCCTGATTTGTTGGGGGAATGCCATGAGTTGCTACAAATATCATTTCTTCTTGATTCAGAGAAGAGGTAGATATTTTTTCAGGTGCAAGAAGATATTTTTTCAGGTGCAATATATGTTTTTTCAAATCTGTTGTTTATTTATCGCCTGTCATAGAGATATTTTCTCTTACTTTTTCAATATAAATTTAAGCAAGAAAAATTCAAGAAATAACATTGAATCTGTAAATTGTGTGCAATTTTTACAATTCACAATGCAATCTATTGTGTTAATGATTGGTGAAACCTTAATTGGAAAAGACTCATGGATAGAATGGCATAGAAAATAAAAAACACTCTCATTTTCAATAATTTATGGTGTAATATTTGTGAAGAAGATGTCCAACCTATAATATTTAAAGAGAAAGAAGTATGGCAATATACAAAATTCAAAAGCCTTAGCCTTGATAAGGGCTTTTGTCAATGGAGATGTATTTTGACGCATACAAGGGTGTAAATTTGTTTGGGATGCCCTTCAAAAATTGTGAGATCTATATGATTCTCATTCTGAATTGGAGTTCATTCAGTTACTTAATGAAACAACTTGCACAATAGTTGAATATAATATTAAATATGCTACAAATACTTGATAATAATATGCCACTTTGAGGGGGCAACCTCCTAATCCACTTCAAGGGTGATACCTCCAATAGTCTTCAATAAGAGCACAATACTCAATACGATGATAATAAATGACCAAGCTACCTCCTATATATACCATACTTATGCTATGGATGCCGCCCAAGCTGACCTAACTACCTATTTAAGACTATTTTAATGATTATATAACTTAAATAAGAGTTAAGTTAGCCACAAGCCGAATACTCATAACCATATACACACTATAGGATTAGGGGTGTAGCAGTTACAGTAGAATTTATTTAATCTTGAATTCAAGAATGGTGATGTCATGAGTTTGGCTTCTGAAATTCGAGCCATAAAACAAGATGTTGATGTTGTTGGTGGAAAAGTTGATATCTATCTCACAGCCTTAATAAAGGCACTTATTTCAACACATTCAACTTATTTGGAGTCTCTTAAAGCAAGTAATCAATTGAAGGCCATCACTTTTCATCAAATGGTTGCAAAGTTGGTAGAATGTGAGAAGGATTTTGAGAGAAAATTTGATAACATTGGTGAGAATGTTTGTCTTGCTCAACAAAAAGACAAGCCTCTTAATAAGAACTCTTCTAGAGGTGGTTGCAGTGATAGAGGAAAAAGTAGAGGTCAATGGAAGAATAGAGGTAGAGGAGGTGCAAATGGCAAAGGACACTACCAGCATGACAACCAAAATGATAGATGCCACTTGTATTGTAAACAATGTGGTCGTAAAGGTAGTCATGAAGCCCATGAATGCAAATTCTCATGGGATAAGATAGAAAATTCTTTCAAACAAAAAGATAAAACACACTATGATGATAAAGCATCAGGAGTGGCCCAATTTGCATGTGGTAGTGAAAATGATGAATATGTGCTTTATGTTTCATATTTTTTCTATTGTAATTCAATTATTCCTTCATGATGTGATGCTTGAGTCTTAGATACTAGAGTTACACAACATATGACATTTCGACTCGATAATTTTGAAGAATTACATGAAGGTGTTTGTGGTCCAATCTATTTGGTAGATAAATCAAGTCTCAAGCCTATTGGAAAAGGAACCATTCGGCTCAAATTGTCTGGCCTTCCAGATTTTGTACTTCATGATGTCTCGCATCTTCCTCAATTACAACGTAACTTGTTGTCACTAATCTTGATTCCACGACAAGACCACTCCATTTTGTTGGAACAAGTGGTTGTTAGGAGGAAGTCAAATAATTAATTTGCATTTACTAGTTGTGAAGATGGCAAGTTATTAAAACTCCATGGTGAATCAACCATTTCTAGAAATTTTGCATACCTTACTAAAGAAGGTAATCTTTCTATTAGTCTTTATGGCATGCAAGATTTGGGCATGTTATTTATGATAGCATTTGTATCATGCAAAAGAATGGTGTTGTAGGTTTTCACACTTTGCCTAAGAAGGTTGAAAAATGTGAAGCTTGTATTCTTGCAAAACAACATAGAGATTCTTTCCCTCGTTCCACTTGACGAGCAAATAGAAAATTGCAACTCAGTCATTCTAATTTATGTGCGCCTTTACCAGTAACTTCTCTTCAAATGACTCCTAGTGATAGAGCAAGCTAGTGATAGAGTCATGTGCCTCATGTGTTTGCTTCCATGTTTGACTATGTGATATATTGTTTGAGTTTGTGTTCTTTATGTTTACCTAGCAAAGTGTTTAGTGTGTTTTCATCATGTTTTCCATGTGTATTCCATGTATACTTTGTGTCTTGTGTGTATACTTCGTGTCAAGCATGTATGCATTGTGTATGGCTTGTATTACCTTTGTGTATTGTGTGTCTCTTGTGTGTATTCCTATATATGCTTGTAGCACTCTATGTATGTGTGAATTATGTTACAATCTATTGCATGTTTGCTGCCTTAGAATCCTAAGCTTGGGGGCTTCTATAGTCCACAACTTGGTGGAATTATTTGGCTTCTATGTTTTCATGTTTGAAATTTGTCTTCTCCTTACTTTAGTGTGAGTTCGAATGTAAGTTCGTACCCGTGTCTAAAGTGGGGGCTAAATGTTATGGAGTAAAATGTTTACCCTTGTTAATCAGGACCTATTATACACCCTTTTGAACATTAAATAATTAAATCTCAATCTTGATGAATAAACCTAACAAAATAAACTTAGGACTGGCCTAAGTCCACCATATTTAACACTCCCTAGAGTGTTTGGGGCTAAAGGACTAGGGCGCCTAGCACCCTGGGCCCATATGGGTCCTTTAGCCCTATTTTTGTGGTGTCAGCTTAGAACACCTCCTTGGCTTATATGTGTTTGCCTCATTTGGTTTTATTCATCATTGGTGACTGGGAATGCATATACAAAGGTGTCTTGTGATTCATTTTTACACCTACTGAATGTTATAGGGATAAGAGAACAATTGGAATTGCTTACATGATTGATCTTCTATGCTCTAGTGCTATTCATGCTTGGAATTGCTATTTGCTTGTGGATGTTATGAAGATTAGTTGTAGGTCTTAAAGGAAGTTTCAAGCCTTCTCAATCTATCTCCTTGTGGGTGCATGATCTTGAGTTATCTACTCCAACTAGGGTTTCAAATCTTGTGGTAATATTATTTATCATTTTCATTCATACTTTCATCATAGATTGTTGATCTTGTCCTTGCCCTCCTAGGCCACACACTCTTGGATCACTAATCATTGCTATGGTGGAGGTGGAAACACAAACGTGGGGTTTGACTAAGGCAAGACCCTAAACACAACACAAATTTTCCCTCTTTTCTTGTGTGCAGGTCATATTCAGGAGATTCAGACTATAAGAAGTTGTAGGACTGTAGAAGATTGACAAGCAAAGGTATCCAGATCTTGACTTTCTGTAGAACCCTAGTTTAGGTCTAGGGCACCTAGCGCCCCAAGTCTTCTATGTTCCTAAACTCATATCCAAGTTCCTCTCTATTTCCTGATCTCTACTGTCTATTTAGATTTCTGGTATCAGCGTCTGACAATCTGTTATAAGTAGATCTTGATCAATTAGGATTTAGCCTTTTTCCCTAGATTGCTTGCTTGGATTTAGTTGAATTTGGTTCATTCTCATCTATACAACAAAGGGACAAAACCCCTGAAGTTTGGCTCTCCTTCATGGGTAGGATCCAATCTCGGTTTGTGTCCTAATGTTAATGGAAGAGGGTTTGACCTAGTTTAACCTTTTAGGCTAAGTCCCCCCTTTCCATCAAACACCCTTGTCCTTGGCCTCTTGGTGTGTGTTTTAAGAATTCCCTCAGGATCCAAAACTATTCTTCCCTCCTCATCAAGCTCTGGTAACTTAGTCTATGCTACAACATTTTTCCCAATAACCTTCTTTGAGCTTGAAACATGGAAAACTAGATGAATTTTTGTTGACATAGTTAACTCCAATTTATATACTATACTACCAATATTTTGCAACACCTTATAAGGACCATAGTACATGGGTGTAAGCTTGTTATATTTTTTTGTTTTAGAGACATTTGCTTATATGGTTGTAATCACACGAAGACCCAATCTCCCACTTCAAAAGTCCTTTCATATGGTGTTGATCAACTTATTGCTTCATTTTGTTTTGTGTCATTGCCAAGTTCTCTAAGAGACTAACAAGTACCTCTTGTTTATATCGAATGTGTTCTTCAACTATTTTAACCTTTGGTTGTGCCCTCAATGAAGAGGTGATTAATGGTGGATGCTGCCCATATAGTGCCAAAAATGGAGACATCTTAGAAGAAGTATGGAAGGAATTGTTACTTTGCCATTTTGCTAGTGGTAGCCATTGCACCCATCTCTCTTATTTATCTAAAGAAAAACATCAGAGATACCCTTCCAATCATTTCTTGACCACTTGTATCTATCCACAGATTGGGGATGATATGATGAACTATGAGCAAGCTGAGTATCCAAACATGAAAATACGCCAATTCAAAAATTACTGGTAAATATAGGATCACGATCACTTACTATAACTTTTAGAGTCCCATGTAGTTTATGAATAGTATGCATAAATGCTATTGCTACAATGATTGTTTCCAATGGGTGTTCCAAAGGACAAAAGTGTGCATATTTAGTGAGACAATCCACAACAACCATGATGACATTTTTTCCTTTAAACCTAGGCAAATTTGTGATTAAATCCATAGATACCCCCTCCCACCTCTGACTTGGGATACATAAGGTCTGTAGAAAACCTAGAGTCTTAATTGTTTCCCCTTTATTTTGTTGACATGCCATGCATTCTAATACAAATTTTTGAACATCCCTTTTAGCCCCTCCCAAAAGAAATCTTGCTTGTATATGATAAGTTTTTAGGAATCTAGAGTGTCCACCTATTGGAGAAGCATGTAGTTCTTCCAACACCTTAAACTTAAGGGTTGAATTCTTGCAAAGGTACAACCTATCCTTGTACCATAAAACATTTCTTTTGCATGCAAATTGTTTAGATACACTTGAATCCTGTTGGAGTTTCTCAATGAGAGTTTGAGTATCCATGTTCTTCTTCCACTCTTCTCTTGCCTCATTTACCTAGTTTCCTTGTAATATGGAAATGGAATACAAAATTGAATATGTCGTTTCATCCGTCCTTGATCAAGCATCAGCCACAACATTCTCCTTGCCTTTCTTATATATTATCTTAAAGTCATATCCTAACATCTTTGTGACCCATTTTTGTTCTTTAGATGATAACCTCTATTCCAAGAAATATTTGAGATTATCATGATCTGTCTTGACCTTAAATTGTCCTCCCATTAGATAAGGTCTCCTTTGTTTGACTTGTTGGAAGCTTGCTAGTGTTGTCATTGATGTCAACTCCTAGCATTGGAGTTGTTGGAAGTCGGTGTTGTCATTAGTGTTGTCATTGTTATCAACCCTTTGAATGATAGTTGGAGCTTATAGATAATGTTGGATGGATTATGGTTTGATGTCAACCTCTAGTGTAGTCATGATGAGAAGTGTTTGAGGATACTGAGAAGGTTGTTGATGCAGATGGTTCGCTTGGTTCCCAAGTGCTTTTGAGAAAATTTGAATAAAAAAAGGTGTGCAGTGTGACAGAGGTGTGTTCAGTGCTGTGCTCCGCATTTCTTCATGGTTGAAGATATGCTTGTACAATTTGGATATGATGTTCAGAGGTGTTCAAAGGTGTTATATCCAGAGTTTTAGGTTTTGGATCGTGCGGAAGTGGAAGATATGTTCTAACACTGTGTCTGCTTGTGAAGAAGGTTGTCTGGGAGAAATGAGATTGCTTCGCATTTCTCTGCATTGAGGTTTCTAGTCTTGTAGATTTAGGAACGTGCTGATATTATCTGTATCTATCTTTCCTTGGAGTGATTCGTGTTTAGATACTCTACAAGGTTGGATTCATGAGTTTTTGTCTGTGGCAATTTGACTGATTACACAGGATGGTTGTGTTCTTTAGTTGTATGTGGGTGCGACAGTGTTCTTGGATATTATGTTGATGCTGGAATATTATGGGAAGATGTGTGGATGCTATGGAGTGTTTCCTTGTGGTCCACATGTTGTTTTCGAACCTGGAGAGGAGTCTATGTGGTCAATTGTAGTGTTAGTTCAGAATTGGCCAACTTAGCATAATAGCACTATTTGTGGTGGTACCTCATGGATTGTGGATGAGATGTGTAGCATGGGAATACATATTTGGGTCCTAGTTAACATGTGGCATGGTCTGCCTTTACTTCTTTCAACTGTGGAAGTGTTTGGTGCCGACCTATTTTTATGCTGAACATTTGAGGTGCATACGTTTCATTAAGGCCGACCTAATCGAGATTGTTTTAGGTTGTGGATGGTATAAATGCAAGGTGAAGGTTGAGTAGAGAGTGTGAGGAGTGCAAGATGTGAATGTGATCAAGTTTGGTGAATTGAGTGCAAGCTTAAATGCTTATGGCTTCCGAATGCAATGAGAAGGTGTCTACATTTCAGTCTGCTTGAAGTTACTAGAGGCAGTGAGTCGAAGGTTGCAGATGGCATAAAGTTGCAGTGGTGGATTTCTCTTGTTGCCTTGAGATAGTGAATCTCTTTGTAACATTCTTCTTCTATTCTTCTTTCTTCTGGACATTGAGTCCTTCTGGGCAGTGAGCCTACTTGTATTCAGTGTTGCTATTCATATATATGTGAGCTAATTCTCGCCATGGTTTTTCCCTTCTTGGGTTTTCCACATAAATCTAGTGTTCTTATGTGTTTGGATGTGTTTGCATTGATGTTTCATATGTTTAAATTTTGTTAATGCATAATAAGAGTTTGAAGGCTAATAAGGGTTGGAATAGTATTGAGGGTTTAATGTTTTAATGTACAACTGATTCACCCCCCCTCTTAGTTGTCATGTGCATCTAACATGACTACATTCAAGAAAGCTAACATTTCCTTCCCACAAATTGGCTTCAACAAATTCTTACCTTTGAGTTGGTGAATCTCAACTATTATGGGTTTTCCTTACATGAGTACTGCTCCTATGCCATGTCCTAAAGCGTCATATTCAAAAATGAATCTTTTATAAAAATCTAGGGTAGCTAGGACTAGAGTTGTGCTCATGGCTTCCTTTAGCTACTCAAATACCCTTGTAGTTGCTTCATTCCATTGGAAGGAATCATTCATCAATAAAGCTCTTAGAGGAGATGATATGCTACCATAATTCTTTACAAATTGTTGATAATGACATGTAATCCCTAAGAAACCTCATAGGTTCTTGAGGGTCTTAGGAATTTTCCACTCTACAATCACCTGGTCTTATGAGGGTCCACCTTGACTCCCTCATGTGACACAATGTGACCTAGCTACTCCACTTCTTTTACTCCAAAGACACACTTGGATGGCTTAGCATACAACTTATGTTGCTCCAAAATGTCCAAAACTTGATTTACATGTTGCATGTGTTCCTCCCAAGTTTTATTATATATTAAGATGTCATCAAAAAAATACCAAAAAAAAATTCCTTAGAAATGGCTTGAAGATAGAGTTCATCAAACTTTAAAATGTTAATGGTGCATTTGTGAAACCAAAAAGCATTCCCAGAAGTTCATAGTGGTCCTCATGGGTTTGAAAAGCTATCTTACATACATATGTAGTGTCGTAAAATGTGTACACTAGAATTTTACACCTAGTTTAGCTCCTAGGTTGGACCTAGCTTGTTGCCTTTGTTAATCATGACCTATTTTAACACCTCTTTGAGCTTATAACAATGAATATCTCGATCCCGACAAATAAACCTAGCATAGTTAATTTAGGACTGGACTAACCTGCATTAAAAGACACTTTTTCGCAATTTGTGGGCCAAAGGTCTAGGGCACTCGAGTGCCCTGGTCCCAATTGGGTACTCTAGGCACCAAAATCACACACAACCTCCACGAGGACCCCTATGATGAGTCATAATCCTTGTCACATACATGTAAACATGAAATAACATCCTTTCAACAATAGTTCTCTTGGTGACGTGTCTTTCTTTTGTCGTGTTGTTTCCCCTTTGTCATTTTCTCTCTCTTTGTTGTTGACTCTTTTCGACACTTTTTGACACTTGTCGATTCACATTTTTTGTGCTTGTGACCTTGTTCCTAAGCCTTGTATGTGTCTGGTAGGTGAGTTTTCACCTTTCCCCAGTGTTTTTGATCCATTCCCACCTCTAAAAGCCTTTTAGAGGTCCCCTTAGCCATCTCCAACTTTCAATTTTCATTTTCACTCAACCAATCCAAATCTTCCCCTATTATTTCTAGATCTCCCCTGAGAGATCCTACTTATGCAGGTGGAGATTTGGATTTTGACACATGATTGACCTGTTTCCAGAGGTAGATCCCCTTCTTTTCACCTCCTCTACCATCTCCCATCCTGCACCTTCAACCAGGTGCCCTCCTTTGAGGGTTGCCCATGGGTCACCCTCGGGTGACCCTGACTGGTGAAAGGGGTGACTCCTGGGCGACCTGTTGTGACCTAATCACACATCGCCCCATTGCAAATGGGGAGCCCCTTTTTTGAGCTCTGATGCTTTGCATTGAGTCTTGGATGATGTCTTTGGTTTATTTCATGATGAAGTCAGTGGTATTCGAGTCTATAGCTTCGTGGTGGAAACCATAACCTCCTGATGTATGTTCTAAGATCCTGAAAATGACTAAGTCTGATATCCTGAAAATCCTGAAATTGACTAAGTCTAAAATCTGGTGGATCCTCAAAATTCTAGAATCTGCATGTTAAATCCTATGCATCCAGGACCTATCTCAAACATCTTGGAAGTATATTTCAAAAATATTTAACTTAAATATATTTTTCAAATATACTTCCACCCAGGAATACTGAAAAATAGCTAAGTACTCAAGAGAAGATCAAAATCTTGATCCAGTGCACCAAGACATGAGGGAAGATCAAAATTTTGATCCAATGCGCCCTTATTTCGGGAGATCATTCCAGCAAAGATCAAATTTGCCATCTAGTGCACCAATTTTGAGTAAGGTCTACTTCAAGTTTCAAGACATCTTTCAGACGGAGAACAAAATCTTGATCTGATGCGCCTAGATAAAGAAGAGATCCAATTGATCATCCGATGCACCCTTAAGACCTTTCAAACGAAGATCTAGATTGCCATCCAGTGCACCCTTGACAAGGAAGGGAAAAGTGATAGTTTCATGAGACTTTTCAGGCGGAGAACAAAATCTTGATCTAATGCGCCATTATGGAATGAGGTTGAATAAATTTTATGCAACCATTCAAGAAAGGATCTAAATTTTGATCCAATGCACCCAAGATGGAGAAGTTTGTTTTGATTGTTAAAGTGCAAATTTTATGAAATTTTAGGAGAAGGATAAAATTGCCATCTGGTGCGCCACTATTGGAGTATGATTCAACTTAAGTTTTTGACATCTTTCAACCAGAGGATGAAATCATCATCTAATGCGCCACCTTGGTGTAAGGTTAAAGTTAAATTTTGTGAAGGCATTCTACCGGAGGATGAAATCTTGATCTAATGCACTACTATTGATGTGGTTTGATTCAAGCTAAATGAAGAAATTCAGACGAAGGATGAAATTGTGATCCAGTGCGCCACTTTGGTGTGAGGTTGAATTGAAGTTTTATGAAGGGTTTTTAAGTGAAGAACCAAATCCTCATCTAATGCGCCACTTTGGTGTGTGTTGTGACCAAATCACACATCGCCCCATTGCAAATGGGGACCCCCTTTTTTGAGCTCTTGTGCTTTGCATTAAGTTTTTTGATGATGTCTTTAGTCTATTGCATGATGAAGTCAGTGGTGTTTGAGTCGTAGAGCTCCTTGATGACCTGATCTTGATGTTTGAGATCCTAAAAATGGCTAAGTCTGGTATCCTGATCCTGAAGATCCTGAAAATTGGCTAAGTCTGAAATCTAGTGGATCCTCAAAAATCTAGAATCTGCATGTTAAATCCAGTGGATCTGGGACCTATCTCAAACATCCTGAAAGGTATATTGAAAAATATTTAAAGTTATACTTAAATATACTTAAATATATTTTTCAATATACCTTACCTCGGGAACTTTTAGTTCTAGGCGCGAATTTGCTCTGGGATCATAGGTGCATTTCTCCAACTTGCACAACCCCAAAACTCTGCCTATAATTCAGGGTGCCTTCTATCATCTAGACAACCTCAAGATTGTGCCTTGGGCAAGGAAGGCTTCAAACCAAAGCGCCTTGATTGAAATTGATGTTGGGAAGCATGAAAGACTGCAAATTTGACAAGGAAAAGGCATTTAGGTCTAGGCGCCATTTCATGTTTTACTCAACCACAAAGGTGCGCCTAAGTTGATTAGACTACCCATTTTGGCACCTTGACAATAGTGTGGATGAATAACCTCTAAAAGGGCGCCTAAGGATGATCTAATCTCACAAGGGTGTAAACAACTTCAAATGTCAAGAAGGAGCAAACGTAAGCTAGGCGCCCTTCATGCATTAGACTATCCATTTTGGCGCCTTAGCATGAAAGAGATGTTTAAACTAACTCCAAGTTGCGCCTTAGGAAGAAAGAGTATGAAATTCTTGATGTATGTTTGAGATCCTAAAAGTGACTAAGTCTGGTAGCCTGATATCCTGAAACACTGAAAAATTGACTAAGTCTGGAATTTGGTGGATCCTCCAAATTCTATAATCTACATGTTAAATCCAGTGGATCTGAGACCTATCTCAAACATCCTGAAAGGTATATTGAAAAATATTTAAAGTATCAACTTATACTTAAATATATTTTTTAATATACCTTACGCTCTGAGACTTCCACTTCTAGGCACGAATTTACTCCAGGAAGTTGGGCACGTTTTCTCACCTCTGCAAACATCATTTTTGCGCCTAAGATTGAGATTCATATGTGCGCCTAGGATACATTTCCAACTAGCCTTAAATTGGGCGCCTTGATTGAAAAGTTGCTAAAAGGCCTCAAGAAATGAAAATTTAACAAGGAAAGAACATTAGGAGTTTAGGTGCCTTTCATGCTTCAAATCACTTCATTCTAGCGCCCAACTTGGAGAAGGTATGAAACAAGGTTGAAAGGTCCTTTGCATGCCAAATGATCATCAAACGGCGCCTAGAGGAATGAGGACTTAAGTCAAAAGACCTAAGGTGCCAATCTTTGCTTGAATTACCTCCTTTTGGCGCCTTCATATAAGACATCCATATTAGCGCCTAGACAAAGCTAAGTTACCCCTAGTGGGAGCGCCCTATATCAAAATTTCCAAAATAGACAAGTTTCTAGCAAAAGATGTTTGGGTGCATTTCTTGTTGATAAAGACCTTAGGCGCCCTAGAGGGTTTGAAGGTTGAATTGGTGAATAATTCCGCCTAAGGGTCTTAGAACCTATCTTGGACCTTGGGCGCCTTGGGGTAGGACATCATCATTGGCACCTAGACTAGTAAAATCTTTAGGAGCGCCCTATATCAAGGTTTCTATACTAACAAGTTTGTCACAAGTGAATTTGGCGCCCTGGAGTGGATTGGTGATGGAGGTCATTCTAGCGCCTAGAAGTGAGAATGAAGTTTTTGTAAAGTGAAAGCATGAATCATTTAAGATGTCAAGAACCTATAATTGTGGCGCCTAAAGGTAGAGTGGTCTCTTGAGAGTTTGGATACAACATGAAACCCTTGAATGTTAAGAATTAGTTTCAAGAAGCTAAGGCACCCTTTCTAGCTCCTCCATCTCAATTGGCGCCTTGAAGAAAATCACTCAATCCATACTAGATGGTGGGCGCTTGAAGTCTAAATCATTCCAAGACATGATTGATCATTTGGAATTATAACATATTGAAAGTATAAAGACTTTGAAGTTGGGCACTCCTTTCTCCAAAATCACATCATTTTGGTGCCTAAGGAGTAATTTGCATTGAAAGACACCCATGAATGAATCTTATAAGGGAAATTGACTCCTTTAAACTATTACAATTGTTTGAAATCACTTAAAAGTTATGAATGTGGGACTAACTTGTGTTAGGCGCCCTTTTACTCCTCTTATTACTTATATGTGCGCCTAAGCTTGAGGAAGGATTATTAATGTTTAAAGTTATTCATGTCTTATGAAATGATTGATATATTGTTTATCTTGTCTTGTAGGAACATTGACAAAGCTAAGGAGTTGTTCAAGGAGTCACCTTCAAGTGAGGAGCCGGGAGTTACCTTCATCCTAGGAGTGAAGTCAAGAAATTGTCATTACAAGAAGGAGCATCATGCTAGCCACCTTTGGAGATCACTTTAAGATCTTTATCAAGAGGAGTGTTGTTGAAGCCAAGGAACACCACTCTAAAGGATCACACCTCAACTCTCCTTCATCAATGGCATCATGTTCGAAGACATTCATCTATCCAAGCTTCAAGTCAAGTTCTTACAATCTTCAGATTTCTCTGAGAGGTCATCTACTCTGCATCCAAAGAAGGTGTTATCATCATGCTATCATCAAGCAAAGGCAAGACATCCATCATACTTCAAGTTCCATTCAACCTTCAAGTCCATGAGAGATCTCCTACTTCGATTCATGAATGAAGCATCATCATCTATAAGGTGAGAAAGAAACATCATCATCATCTACTCTTCATGAAGATGCATCAAGGAAGATCAACTTACCTACAAGAAGAAGAAGCATTATAGAGTTAGTCAAATGAGCTACAAGTATCATACATATATCATACTACTTACAATGAACAAGGCGAGATCAACAAGATACATTTCAAGTGTTCTCATCAAGCAATCATGTCAAAGATATCACAAAGATGATACAATTTGGGAATATGCCCACAAAACAGATTGAATTAACAGTTGAAATCCACAAGATATGCTGAAGTGGCACCTATGTGGCAAGTACACATCATTTTAAATGCATTCAATGTATCATTTAATAAAAGAAGCCAAAGGGACGCTTATGTGGAAGATGCTCTAAAAGATTCCATCTTATTCTTATCACATTGGAAAATGTGCCTTCATTGCCTCTCTTTTGTACTAAAAATAGCAAGTTGTTGTAACTACCTGTGAGGTGGCATGATCTAAAGCCCTTGGCTACATGAAATGATCTAAGCCATTCATTGTACTTCTGGACCACTATATAAAGGCCTTGTTGCCTCATTTGTAATCATTAGTTTTGTAGGAGTAGAGTAGAATAGAAGAGACTCTAGAAATTCTCTGAGAGGACTTGAAGTTGTAAATATTTCTCAAGATTAATGCAAAGGACATTGGAGTTCGCTTGGTGTTTAAGTGTTGTCTTGTGGAGTTACATGGTTTCTTGTATTTCGATGAAATGGAGAGATGTTTCAAAGTAGATTAGAAGTAGATTAGAAGCTCTTTGATCTAATGTATGTTGTATTGAATATTTGATCAACTCCTAGCTCATGCTTTTGACATTCATTGTTGATGAAGTGTTGTGTAAAGCTAGTCTAAGCCTCATCATTTGCATAAGTTCGATTGTGGATGCTTGTTTAAGCTGCGCCGTTCAATGGGTGCTTGCATAAGCCTTCATGATTTGAAAACCTTTCGTTCACCTTAGGAGATTGCACCAACTTCATGTAGTTGTAGGCATCCTTGGCGAAGCGGAGTTAGGTTTATCAAGGAGTTTGTCTATTCACTCATCATCATTGCTTCCTTGACCTTAGATTAGATTCCTTAAGCCTTTATCTTTTGTCTTTTCTTTATCATTGATACATCATTTACACACTGAAGGAGAAATAAGCTAAGTATATGAAGAAGTCTAATGTAAGTCCCTTTGTGATTATCAGCAAGATCACATGTAATCACTGAGTTAACCCATCATGAATCATAAATAAGGAACCTTGGAGTCATTTCACTGGATCACATAGTTCAGCCTTTGAAGAGCTTTATTCAAGAGAGAGTGGGATACTCCAGTGTTTTACTCTATTGTTGACCTGTCTAAAAACAATCATCAACAGTGTGAAGTATAATTCAAATTTTATAAGTCTTTTAAGTGAGGATCCAATTTGCTATCTAGTGTGCCACTCCCATATGAGGTTGAATTTAAGTTTTTTTGGAGTTCTTTCACGCGAATAACCAAACCATGATCCAATGCACCACTCTTAGTGTGATGCTTAGTTTGAGTTTTATGATTGCTTTTAGGTGAAGAACCAATTTCCCATCTAATGCACCTACTCTATGTGTGGAGAAAAAAAAAATCATCTGGAAACTTATTTTTGCGCCTAAGGATGGGATTTGAGGTGTTTTGTTGTGACATCATCGCAACATCGCCCCATTGAATGATGGGGACCCCTCCTCAACTTTGAGTTTTTGACTGTTGTCCCACTCAGTGATCCCCGCAGGATAGAGATGTTTTCTTTAAAAATGCTTGGTGCATTCCAATGACTGCCTCAGGCGGACTTTTGTGGACCTTTTATCATGCATGTCGATGTAAATCATAGAGCTCATTGCATAATGATTCAAGTTGTCCACTCCAAACATATTCTGATGGTTATCTTACAAGGTCTTCTACTATGCATAAGGCATGAAAATTTTCGTTTAAGTATCAAACGGAGGTATCCTAGTGCCATATGAATTCTTTTCAAGCTATGCATCTAATGTTCGTTCTCATCTAGCTTCTGCATAGAGTGTCAGATTGCCCGCTTGGTCCTTGGCAATTTATTTCCTTCACCTTCGCTTTGTGTAGCAAACCTGTGAGACATCTAATGTCCGCTCAAATGTGGCATCAGTGAAGGGTCCAAGTCGATACGTGTTTAATTTGTGCAGGATGCGTTTGAAGAACAGCTCACACGGACTTATGTTAATGCGTTGTAATACTCATATTTTGGGTGGCATCCGTGTTGGCCTCCAATGTTCGCTCAGGCGGACTTTTTGATACTCCTTGCAAACTTTCTTTTTTCCTCTTAATCTGCGATAGCCTCAGAGGTCCACTTAAGTGGACATTTTCAAATCTCCGTGGAGTGCATTCAAATGTGTCGAACGATACACAACGCATTCAAATTTCCAACGAACGCATCTAAATTTTGACTTAGTGACTTTTATATTGTGACTTGATCGACATCCTATGCATGTGGTGCAATGAATGTCCACATTGGCCCGTGTAGGGGAAGCCCGTTATGAGGATCACGCAAGTATTTTCCAACACCCAAGCATTTCGCTCATTCAATCGATCACTCACAAAGAATATTGCAGGTTTCATTACTTGACTTGCACGTGGAGTAAGAAGACTCGAGAGCGTAGGGTAGTAATTGATGTACTAAGAATAGAATGGTAGTGATACATGGAGATCCACCGAGACGTAGGGGCTGGGAAATATTGCAAGTTTAGTAAAGTGCGGTAGGTATTCAAGAATTCACTCTGGCACGTTTCAGAGGCCAATATTCAGGAATCAAAATTTGGATGTTATGTGAGCTATAAGAAGGGATCCGCCTAGTCTCTTGGTGGTGATTAAAACGCAAGGTCCAAACCGAGTCTTTGTATTAGCATCTGGACTTTCCGCTCTAAATGAGCATTTGCAGTCGCTTCCACTCTGCAGTTTGGTGAGTATGATCTAATTATGGAGTCGTGATCATTTTTGGATTTCTCTCCAGCTTTGTTTCGCATTGATTTGTAAACAAATTTCAAATGATACAAAATAAACAAAAATGCACTCAGGCACATCATTTAAAGATGAAAATTGAATCAAGCCTTAAGCATCCGAATTGGAAAAGGTTGCCTTTGGTGCATAGGCAACACTTTGTGCCATCATTCAGATTGTTAGTTTGAATGTGTTTTGAAAAATTCTAGTGGGACTCCAAGTTATTCCATAAGACCCGACATTGAGGGTTGCTGTGCACCATACGACTAAGGTAAAGAGAGAGATGGTTCGAGTATTAACTAAGATTTGTTTTAGAACCCATGGCAGCAGCGTGCTAAGTGCATCATGTTTTGCATTATTATCTTTGATCGAGGTTGAGCGAAGAAATTTAAAATTTGCATATTGCATTTATCCCGCATGCATTACGTGGTGTAATTTGCCTTATTTGCCTATCTTTTATGCATTATTCTACTATGCTGACATAGTGATTTGCGTGCAGGTGAGCAATGAGTGCAAAAGACAGACGGACACTAATGAGGAGCGAGATGGAGGAGTGTTGCTCGAATCCAAGTTCAAGATCATTGCCAAGTGAAGAGCCCGTTCCAAATGATCAAGATCCAACGCCAAAAGTCATCATTTGCACGAGGACGGGAGAAATGAGCAAGTTCATCAAGCAATCCATGAATTATATTCAAAGGTACAATTGCATGATCAACAACAAGAAATTTGACAAAATTCCCAAGTTTTCAAGTTTGAAGCAGCCAAGTTCCAGAGGTGAAAATTCAAAGATTCGAAGACTACTCCAAAAGATGACAAAATTTGGGAAAATATTTCGATCAATATGAACACAAAGAAAATCAAACCAGTTTGTTCGATGCTAAGGTGGCACATGCACAACATTGATCCAATCACAGTCTGCCACATCATCCATCTGCATTCAATGATTCTAAAAATAGTAATTTTTGTAACAAACTGCCTTGTTGTCTCAATCTTGGCCATTGATTCTCAAATCAATCCTGGCCATTCATGTAATTTTGAGGTCTATAAAAGGGCTCATTTCTCTCATTTGTATGGGAGAAGGGGAGATCAATCAAGAGTAGGAGTAGATGATGTTAAAGTAGGAGTAGATTAGAGGAGGCTTCTTGAAGTCATTGAAGAGACATTATGAAATTCTTATAATTATACATTTCCAAAATCAACACAAGCTCATTGTTGGTTCTCATGGTGATTTGTGTGGTGATGGAATGTTAGCATGGTTTCAAATTCTCGAATATGATGGATAAATGTTTCCAAGTAGCTTAGAAATAGATTAGAAGTGCATTGATGTAATGAATATATGTAAAGATATTTGATGAATTCTTCTTGGTTCATACTTTTTATGATTTGTCGCTGATAAGTCATTTTGCAAAGTTAGCCTGAACTACATTTGTTTTAGTTTAGTTGTGGATGCTCGTTCAAGCTATGCCAGTAGTGGGTGTTTGGATGAAAGTTTACAACATGAAAATCCTTGAGTTTCCTTAGAAGATTGCATCGACTTCATGTAGTTGTTGATTCTCATGGCAAAGCAGAGTTTGGTTTCATGAGGAATTTGTCTATCCAAGCATGTTTCATTATATCATTGTCCTTAGAATAGATTTCTCAACACTTATCTTTTGCCTTTTCTTTCATAGCCGGTTAGAGTGAGTTCCACTTCACAAGAAGGAGAATAACATATTTAGAATGGAATAAAGAAGCAATTCAGCATAAGTCCCTTTGTGATTACCAGCATTATCACATCAACTACTGAGTCTATCCATTGCAAGTCAAGACCTGACGTATCATGAACCTTGGAGTCTACTGATCTAATCACTTAGTTTAGCATTTGAGGGATTTTGTTCAAGAGAGGATAGAGTACACCAGTATTTTACTTTGCGTTGTATGTGAAAGGAAAACACATCAACATGTTTGACTTAGAGGATTTTGAAACTCACCAAGGAATTTGAGTTAGGCGCACTTTTGCTTCTCTATACACCTAAATATGCGCCTAGGTTAGAAAATGCATGAAATGATTCTTATGTGTTATGAAATCAAGTGTTTATCAAAAGGATTGATATTGTCTCTTTCCTTGTGTTGCAGGAATGTCAATGGACTAAAAGGTCAATCAAGGAGCAAGGTGCTCGGAGTCACCTTCAAGCGAGGAGTGAAGTTGACAGGCAATCGCTGCAAAGAAACATCACATTACTACTCCAAGAGATCACTTCAAGTTCATCATTCAAGTGCACTTCATCATCTGCATTAAGCAAGGACTTCTATCCATCAATCTTCAAGTACCAGAGAGGTCTCCTACTCCATGAAGCATCATCATCTACATTACTCTCCATCAAGATGCATCCAAAGAAGATCAACCTATATCCTGCCAGAAGAAGAAGAATAACAAAGTTAGACAAATGAGCAACATACATCATACACATCTGACTTGCGAAAGAACAAGGCAGGATCAACAAAGATACATTCCCAAGTGTTCAAGATCAAAGCAACCATGTTCGAAGACATCACACAGATGATACAATTTGGGAATATGCTGAGGTGGCACCTACGTGGCATATACATATTATTCACCAATCATAATTCGCCACATCATTCATCAAGCAAGAAGCCAAAGAGGACGTCCATGTGGAAGATGCTCTAAAGATTCCATTTTATCCTTATCTTCTTGGAAAACGTGCCTTCATTGCCTTTCTTATGTACTAAAAATAGCAAATTATTGTAACTACTTGCTGAGATGGTATGATCCTGGCCCTTGGCTATCTAAACTGATCCAGGCCATTCATTGTAATTCTGGAGCTCTATATAAAGGCCTTGTTGCCTCATTTGTAAAGTAGTAGAAGTTCTCAGTTAGTAGTAGTAAAGTAAAGTAGAAGAGACTCTCAAAATTCTCTGAGAGTACTTGAAGTTGTTGTAAATATTTCTCAAGATTAATGCAAAGACATTGGAGCTCGCTTGGTGTTAAGTGTTGTCTTGTGGAATAACATGGTTTCTTGTATCTTGATGAAGTGGAGAGATGTTTCTAAGGAGATTAGAAGTAAATTAGTAGCTCATTGGTGTAATGCATGTATGTATTGAATATTTGATCAACTCCTAGCTCATGCTTTTGACATTCATCGTTCGTGAAGTGTTGTGTAAAGCTAGTCTAAGCTTCATTATCATTTGCTTAAGTTCGATTATGGATGCTTGTTTGAGCTGCGTCCTCTAATGGGTGCTTATATGAGCTTTCATGATTTGAAAACCATTCACTATCCTTAGGAGATTGCACCTACTCCATGTAGTTGTAGGCATTCTTGGCGAAGTGGAGTTAGGTTGATTAAGAAGTTTGTCTATTCATGCATCATCATTGCTTCATTGACCTTAGATTAGTTTCTCTGAACCCTCGTCTTTTTTCCTTTTCTTTATCATTGAAGCATTGTACATATATCATCCACACTGAAAGGAGAAATAAGATGAATGAAGCAAGAAGTCTGCGTAAGTCCTTTTGTGACCTAATCACACATTGTCCCATTGCAAATGGGGACCCCCTTTTTTGAGTTCTGATGCTTTGCATTAAGTCTTGGATTATGTCTTAGATTTATTTCATGATGAAGTTAGTGGTGCTTGAGTCCAATAGTCCCCTGATGTCCTGATATCCTGATGTATGTTCTGAGATCCTGAAACTGACTAAGTCTGATTTCCTGAAAATCCTAAAAATTGGCTAAGTCTGAAATCTGGTGGATCCCTCAAAATCTAGAATCTACATGTTAAATCCGGTGGATCTGAGACCTATCTCAAACATCCTGAAAGGTATATTGAAATATATTTAAAGTATAAGAAATATACTTACATATATTTTTTAATATACCTTACCCTGGGGACTTGCATTTCTAGGCGCAAATTTGCTCTAAGATCTTACGCACATTTCTCCACTTGCAGTGACTCCAAATGGCACCTACAACTCAGGGTGCATTTTATCATCCAGACAACCTCAAAATTGTGCCTTGAGCAAGGAGAAGTTAAGACCAAGGCGCCTTGATTGAAAAAGTTGCCAAAAGACCTTAAGCATTGAAAATTTGACAAAAATAAGACATTTAAGTCTAGGCGCCAATTCATCCATATGGAGTCTAGGTGCATTTTGCATGTGTAGCCACCATTTTTAGCACCTTGATGTGAGATGAGGTTTAAATTAATGATAGATAGTGCCTAAGGATGATGTAGTCTTACAAGGATAAACAAGTGTTAAGAGCCTTTAAAGTATCAAAGAATAAGCCAAATTCAAGTAAGGCGCATTTTCATACCTTGATCATCATCTAAGGCGCCTTGCAAAGGAGGTCTTGAGCAACATCAAGTAAGGCGCAATTTCTTGCTTCTACAATCACCTTTGAGCACCTAGGAAACTAAGTGTTTGTAAAGGTGAATTTGAGCGCCTAACACCCAAAGGCACACCTATTGAAACTCCACAAGAGTTTTAGATTCATGAAAATAAAGTATCCTCCTAAGAGATAGGGCGCATTTTCTTGTCTCCACCATCCATTTTGGTGCCTAGAGGAGAATGAGATTCAAATCACTTCCAATAATAGCGCCTAGTGTTAGAAGCTTCCAAATGACTAAAACTTAGCATGAAGAACTTAGGCGCCTATTGTCACTTGTAACATCACAAAAGTGCGCCTAGAAGGAAGGAAATTCAACATCATGAATCAAGGCACCCTTTGCCATCAAAACAACCTCACATTGGTGCCTTGGAGGAAATCAACTTTAAAACTACAAGTCTTGGAAGTTTTTCAGGTTTTGATGATGTCTTTTGAGGACAATTACAATAATTGAAGGATGAGGTGGGTGAAAAAGGTCTTCATCTGGCTTAGGCACCCATTCAACTCTGAACAACCTCAATTTGCGCCTAGAAATGCAAAGCCATGATCTCATTTCATCAAATGGGCGCCTAGGTAAAGAGGGTCATGATAAGTCATGTGCAATCATTCAGAATCATAAAAGTAACAAATAAACCCCAATTTGATCAAGGCGCCCTTTCACCTCCATGCCAACTAGATTGGCACCTCATGAAAAATCACTTAAGTTCATCTCCATAAGTGAGCGCCTTGGGAAGAAGGATCACTCTAAGCCTTCTTTAATTGTTAAAATTGTAAAAATGACAAAAATAAGGCCAGAAGTATCTAGGCACCTTTTTCACCTCCTATAGTCTTAAAGGGTGCCTTGGAAGGAATGCATGAGTTGATGTCATTATGTAAATGCCTAAAGGAAAAAAATCATTCTAAGACTTATTCAATTGTTTGAAATCACATAAAGCTCATCTTAAGCTTAGGCGCACTTTTGCACTTCTACAACACTAGATATGCGCCTAGACTTGAAGAAGGGTTATTTACATGCTTTGAAGTGATTTCTTTGTGTTATAGAGTGATTGATATTATTTCTCTATGTTGCAAGAGCGTTGGTGAAGTCAAGGAGTCATCTGAAGAGCAAACACCTGAATCACCTTCAAGTTGCAGAGGAAACACCACTTCCAAGGGTCAACATGACAAGTATACTTCATCATCATCTACATTAATGAAGACATCCCTTCACCTTCAAGTTCCTCTTGAATCTTCAAGTCTTAGAGAGTCTCTTACTCCATTATCAATGTATACATCATTATCATCATCTACTCTACATGAAGGAAGCATCATTATCCTCATCTACTCTCCAAGAAGTATCATCCAAGAAGATCATTAACCTACCTACAAGAAGAAGAGGAGAAACACAGAGTTAGATAAATGAGCTACAAGTATCATATATCATACTACTTACAATGAACAAGGTAAGATCAACAAGATACATCTCAAGTGTTCATCATCAAAAGCGATCATATCGAAGACATCAGACAAGATGATACAATTTGGGAATATGCCCATAGAGCAAAGTGAATAAATAGTTAAAATCCATAAATATGTTGAGGTGGCATCTACATGGCAGATACATATCATCATCCAATCACAGTTCACCACATCCCATGACTACATTCAATGCATCTACAACAAGCAAGAAGCCAAAGAGGACGTCCATGTGGAAGATGCTCTAAAGATTCCATCTTATCCTTATCTTCTTGGAAAATGTGCCTTCATTGCCTCTCCTATGTACTAAAAATAGCAAGTTATTGTAACTACCTGCTAAGATGGCATGATCCTAGCCCTTGGCTACGTGAATTGATCCTAGCCTTTCATTGTAATCCTGGACCTCTATATAAAGGCCTTGTTGCCTCATTTGTAAATCAGTAGTTCAGTTGGTAGAAAAGTAGAGTAGAGTAGAAGAGACTCTTGACATTCTCTGAGAGGACTTGAAGTTATTGTAAATATTTTTCAAGATTAATACAAAGGCATTGGAGCATTATTTGGTGTTAAGTGTTATCTTGTGGAATAACATGGTTTCTGGTATCTTGATGAAGTGGAGAGATGTTTCAAGTAGATTAGAAGTAGATTAGAAGTTTATTGATGTAATGTATGTTTGTGTTGAATATTTGATCAACTCCTAGCTCATGCTTTTAACATTCATCGCTAGTGAAGTGTTGTGTAAAGCTAGTCTTAGCCTTATCATTTGCTTAAGTTCGATTGTGGATGCTTGTTTGAGCTGCGCCATTCAATGGGTGCTTATATAAGCCTTCATGATTTGGAAACCATTTGTTTACCTTAGGAGATTGCACCAACTCCATGTAGTTGTAGGCATCCTTGACGAAGTGGAGTTAGGTTTATCAAGGAGTTTGTCTATTCATGCATCATCATTGCTTCATTGACCTTAGATTAGCTTTCCTAAACCCTTACCTTTTTCCTTTTCTTTATCATTGAGACATTGTACATACATCATCCACACTAAAAGGAGGAATAAACTGAATGAAGTATGAAGAAGTCTACGTAAGTCCCTTTGTGATTATCAGCAAGATCAAATGTAATCATTGAGTTTATTCACCATAAGTTATAAAAAAGGAACCTTAGAGTTGCTTCATTGGATCACATAGTTTATCCTTTGAAGAGCTTTATTCAAGAGAGAGTGAGAGACTTAGTGTTTTACTCTATGTTGACTTGTCCAAAAACAATCATCAACAAGTCCCTTTGTGATTACCAGCAATATCACATCAAGTCATTGAGTTCATCCAACACAAATCATAAATAAGGAACCTTGAAGTTACCTCATTAGATCACATAGCTTAGCCTTCGAAGAACTTTATTCAAGAGGGAATAGGATACTTAGTGTTTTATTCTATTGTTGAGTTGTCTAAAAACAAGCATCAACATGACCCAGTCATGATTTCTTCTGGGGAAAGACTCGAGTTTCTAACTCAAATTAGCTCTTTTTTCATCCATTTTTGCTTCTATTTGCATGGATTTTTATCCCTAAGGTTGAGTTGACTATTTAATGCACCCACACATGCATAATTATCTCTATTTTATCTTTAATTAACAACTCATGCATTCCCATGCACTCCTCTTTCTTCACTTCTTCTTGAGTGATAAGCTTTTACTAGGTAGATCACTCCAATTTTAGCCCAGATCACTCTTGAGTCTTTTAAGTTAACTCTCCAATCAAATTGAGTTAACTCTCCTTCTTCCTCACCCCTCATCCCTTCTTCTAACCTATAAATACCCCCCTCCCCTAAGCACAAAGGGAGGCAATTTCATTCGTGCACACAGTTCTTGCAAGTTATCGATCTCCAATCAAGCATTCTCATGCTCATACAAGCCATAGGATCCTTTTGTTTTCACCTTGTTATAGCTTTCACACAAAGCTCATTTCACGTCCATACACCGTTTACATCAAGCCACAATGCTCATCAAAGCTCTCATTGAGCTCTCTTCAAAAAGCTTCAAAAGCTTCTTTTGCTTCCATTTTCGTCTAGTTACCAAGAGGATCGCCCCACTGCTGCAAGAGGATTCAAGGTTGCCACACAAGGATATTTGAGGGCAGTGGAGGCTCACATGTCTTCTTTTATTCAGGTTCCTTCATGCTTTCTTTCAATTTGTAGTAATTAGACAATTAAAATTGCTCTTGGAATCAGTAATCTTGTTGCTTTTTCATTGATAGAATAGATAGATCTTGCATTCTTAGAGTAATTTGCTTTCCAAGTTCATAGATCAATTCATTTAAAAGCAATTTCCCTTTTCTTAGATTAATTCATTTCAAATATTCAGAAAACCCCAAAAACATAGTTCAATTGCATTAGGTAAATTCATTATATCTTGCATCCATTCTCTAATTCCTAGAATAGAAAAAAGCACTTTCAATTCCATAAAACACAAAAAAAGCACAAAAAGAAGTTTTGCATTCATTTAGTCTTGCATTCATAAAAACCCAAAAAGAACAAAAACATTAGCAACATAGAAGGTTCGCAAACCCTTGATTCCATCACAAGGTCAACTATAGTCAAACATTTGGTCAAAACCCTTGATTCCATCACAAGGTCCAACAAAGTCAATGCAAAGTCAAACCTTAGGTCAAACAAACCCTAAGTCAAGTCAAGGTTAGCTCACAAATGCCTATCTCTTATCTCATCTCACGAATGTGCCCTAGACTCAGAGGTGAGTGGGTGAGGGCAATCCTCGACGAGAGAGGAAAACCACCCAAGACCACAACAGGATCCACTAGTCCAACAACAAGAACTTAGACAACTGCTAGTACAACAAGCATTCATACAATAATACAAATGACAATAAACAATCAGTGAGAACAATAGTCATCCCACGCGATGGTGGAATATCAAGAATCCAAACAGGAAATGGTGACTAGTGACCCTTCAGGTCATATAGTTATCTTTACAACCACGATCATAGAACAACACATCTACACAAGTGCACAACAACGCAGGCCCCAGGACTCGCCAACCCCTCTCTACGAAGTCCATCTCTCCAACGAGCCAGACCACCTTTGTGTCTCACCTCCTCTCGACTGGCTACTCCCATGAGAGCAAGAGTGGTATGGTGGTTTGCCCTGTCGCAAGGAGGGAAGGGTCCATGTGCGTGCCAAAACTGACTCGACAGCCCCATGCAACTGATGTCGTGATTTTGAGTGTACATATTTTATTGAACCTGGCGTGAATAGAAAAAACTTTTGTTTATGTTGTTTGTGTTCCAATAGCTCAGATCCCAACAAAACATCAAAAGCCTTCAAACATTTTCACTTTATTCTTCATAGCCGCTTCCGCCTTTGTCGCCTTCATCATTGCTCATTCCATTTATTTTGTAGTGTCTACGGCACCCCCAAATATGATAGAACTAGATCTAAACTTAGGGAATGTCCCTTCTAGGGAACCAAAAACTCCCTCTTTTGACAGATATGAGCCACCTCACCTAGATGCACCTGTTGCAAATTGCTACGATTACGAAGACTCTGACTACGAACAAGACCAAAGAGAACCCAAGCATTGTCTATCTTTTAACAATCTAGCTTGGGAACACAACACTGCCATACCAAATGCGCCTCACAAAGCTAGGAGAATATCACTAAGGTCAGAAATCCATCGACCCGATCAACCATCCACAAGTACCCCTAGTACTTATCTTGATGAGGAAGTAAGAAGGTTGGAAAGACACTTGCAAGAGGCAAGAGATGCTCAAGAAGCATTAAAGATTGCCCTACGAGAAGAACAAAGAGACAATGTCGTGCGAGAAGGAACACAGGAATCATGACAACACTCATAGAGAAAAACCTAGAAATGAGGAAGTACCTAGAAGCACCACTCCTGTAGACTTAATCGCGAATCTAATGCAAAGAATTAGAGCCCTGGAAGCAGAAAAACCTGCTCTAGAAAGATGACAGAAATCATATGACAACATCTGAATAAAACAAGACCAGGGGGCATCTCAGAATCCCCCCTATCTCAGCTATTACTCAAGCAATGCAAGTAATAATGCATTCTTGAATGGAAACCCTCATGTTCAGAACAATCCAACAATGCTAGGAAACCAAGTAAAAAAAATGGTAGGTTACCAAAACCCTCCTATGGGGTTGATGCTATCAACTCCTCAATCGTAAAGTGCCTTTCTAGGGACATATTTGGAGTACTTGAAAGAATCACTTGACTTAAACATAAGGAACATGCAGTTACCTCGACCATTACCTAATCTCCCAAAGTTCAAAGTAGAAGGTGATATAGACTCGCATATCAAATCTTATACTACCACGATAAGGGAACTCCTCCCCTGGGATGGGGTTGTCGCTAAGATCTTTCTGAAGACCTTTGAAGGGATAGCTCTGGATTGGTACTATCACCTACTAGAAGCTTCAATACACTCATTTAGACAATTGATCAAAGAGTTTATCATGGCATTTAAAATGAAAAAACTCGTCAAAACAGGGATCAAAGAATTCCTAAGCATGAAACAAGAGCCGAACGAATCTATAGCCCACTTTGTTACCCGATGGAGACAAGTCCTCTATTCCTCAACTAATGCCACAAACATGGACCATCACGAGTTATGCAGCCTTTTCTTACATGCCTTAAACAAGGATATGAGAGAAGACGTTTAGAAGTTATCATATAAATCTTATGAAGAAGCATTGGAAAGTGCTTTGAGGATCAATCAAGTTGCCATTGACAGTGGCCGAAAAACTTACGATACTAATGGAAGACTCAAAATATTGAAAGGAATTGAAAAGACTATGTCAAGTGTCTCCCCGGATAAGGATGTCAATGTTGTGAAGAGCACTCCCAATAATGATAAGTGGTGACAAAAAGGAAACCAAGGATCAAGTCATTACTCCTACGATGCCAATACGTATTGTTGGTTCCATGGGACAAAAGGTCATGAAACAAAAACCTGCTATGGGTACAACAAAGCTATCTCAAAACTTACTCTGAATCAACAACGAAACTTCCTCATACTCCTTTAATCTCAAAGGAAGGAGAAAGAACCTCAAAATGAAAAAGGGAAGGCCAATAAAAAAAACTCCAATCACATGGAGTTGAACCAAAAAGTGTTTGTAATCCAAGAGGAAGAACAAACAGACCAAACAGAAAATGTCTTCTCACAAGTGATAAATCTGTTGAGAGTTCCTCATCACACTGGAAAACATTCTTGGAAGTATTAGAAGTGGTATGTTCAACACAAGAGGAACCAACCCCTCTCACATTTGACATCTCAAAACTCACTAAAAATGAAGGAAGTAAACAAAGGGATTCACCGTTATACATACAAGTTCTAGTCGAAGAGGTCATCGTAAAAAGAGTGGTGGTCGACGAAGGATTGGCAGTATATCTCTTGCCAATTTCATTCCTGTGAAGGATGGGATATAGCAAAATAGGCATAAGGCAACAGGCTACCACCTTAAGGATATACGACAGTCATGACATACAAACAGTCAGGAAGATTAGTCTATCGATCACTATCACATCCAAAACCATTTCCACAGACTTCTATGTCATCAACAAAGAGACTAATTACAATATGATCCTCAGAAGACCTTGGATTCATGCCATGAAAGCTGTGGCCTCTACGTTATTCCAAGAAATACATTTCCATCACTCGGGAAAATATATATTACTAAAGCGGATCCTGATCCTTTCAATGTTTTCAGGAACAGGAAGAGAAGGATGAAAAGTTAAAAAGGCAAGAGAGAGTAAAGGAAGAAACTCAGGATCTTCACCCAAACACAAGTACTCTCAACATATGATATCAAAGCATGGACGACCTCAGAAAATTCCCCTTTGACCCCCACACCACTAAGTCTCATGCTCCATTTGCTCTAGTAGCCATCCCCTGCATGGACGAATATGACATCAAGAACCTTTCAATTGGAACAATAGAAATCATCGAAGAAGGGGAAGGAAAGGAGGAAAAGTGAAAATCAACCTACGAATTCGGAGAAACATCCCAACCACAAAACAATCAAAACCTATGGAGTCTACATTTCGACGAGCCAGTTGCAAAACTAGAGCAGGGATAGGGATAATCCTGACCTCTCCAGAAGGAAAAGTTCTTCCCTTCGCTTTTAGGTTGGATTTCTTTTGCACAAATAATATTGCTAAGTACAAAGCCTTATCCCTAGGAGTCATGCTAGCCATGAGAATGGGAATCAAGAGGGTCTCCACCTTTGGAGACTCCCAGTTGGTAATCAACCAAGTCATAGAAAATTAGGAAACCAAATCAGAACGACTACGACCTTACAAGGAAACCATTAGGAAATTAGTTTAATTCTTTGACTTCTTTTCCATAAAAGCCACACCCAGAGAAGAAAACCAAGTGGCAGACTCGATGGCTACATCAGCCGCGCTATTTTCACCACATGCTTAACTTCAAAACTTAGAATACATTGTGTCAATTCGTGGAGAGCCATTGTTGGAAAGTGAAGAACTACCAAGCATTCTAAATTATAGTGCTAATGCATTCCTATGAGCCATTGTTGGGAAACCAACCCAAGATTACGCTAAGAACAATGAAGCCATCTTGGAATATTTGCATTCCTATGATGGGCTCCCAAGAGTATACCACAAGAAAGGATACATGCTCCTTCCTCATCCGAAAGATTATTTTGGAAGAGAGTAAGAAATTCTCCAAATCGAAGCAAATTTAGATTTACCGCCCGCACCTCAGAAATTTGAAGAGGGACATCCATCTCTGACCAAAGATACCATTAACGTCAATGTGGGAACACCTGAGAAACCAAAAATGTTAAAATTGGGAGGAGAATTAAATGACGAGGAATTAGAATAGTACAATAAATTCCTTATTGAATATTCTAATATTTTTTCCTAGACATATTTGGACATGCCAAGGCTAGACCTGAAAATCATGGTGCACAACTTGGTAATGAAAATTGATGCGAAACCTATAAAACAGAAGCTGAGGCCCATAAAGTCTCAAATAGCAGAGATGGTAATAGAAGAATTGAAGAAGTTGTTGAACATAGGCTTTATCAAACCAGTAGACTATTCAAGTTGGGTGTCAAATATCGTACTAGTTTTAAAGAAGAATGGAAAATTACTGATATGCCTCGATTTTAGGAATATCAACCAAGCTTGTCCAAAAGATGATTTTCCCTTGCCATCCATTGATCAAATTGTCGATTCAACTACAAGATATGAAGTCCTCTCTCTTATGGATGGGTTCTCGAGATACAACCAGATTAGAATCTCAGAAGTAAATCAAAACAAAATGACATTCACCACCCCTTGGTGAACCTTCTATTACATAGTCATGCCATTCGGATTGAAAAATGCAGGGGCCACCTATCAAAGGGAAATGACACACATCTTTCATGACTAAATTCACAAAATAATGGAAACATATGTTGACAATCTTTTGGCTAAATCAGAGCAAAGATCAACACATGTAGAGAATCTTCGCAAGATCTTCAATCAACTTTGAGAATAAAAAGTAAGAATGAATCCTAAGAATTGTGTTTTCAGAGTCATGGTAGGCAAATTGTTGGGTTTCATTGTTTCATGAAGAGGAATTGATGTAGATCTAGCAAAAGTTAAAGAAGTCTTAAATGCTACCTTGCCAACAAGTGAGACGATGGTAAGAACCTTCTTGGGACAACTAGGTGCCATCAGGTGTTTTATACTAGATATGACTTTCAAAATTCACTCGATCAATCAGTTGTTCAAAAAGCAAGTTGGCATAACTTGGACAGTGGATTGTCAAAATGCTTTTGAACAAGTAAAGAAATTCTTGTTGACCCCACCAACGTTAATGCCACCAAACATGACAAACCTTTCATCTTATACTTCAGAGCAACTGATATATCTATACATTGCATGTTGGCTCAAGAAGATGAAGGTGGAAGGGAAAAAGCCATATATTTCATAAGTCAAACCTTGCTAGAATATGAGAAGAACTACACTCAGGTAGAAAAGGAGTGTTTTTCCATAGTGGAAACCGATTTAATGATGATGGATATATGTAGATTTTCATCATTCTTTATCATTGGCATTATTATAATACTTACATTATTTATTATATGCTAAATGTGAGTTATTTAGAATGGCGTTGCATGATACCATGATCTATGAGATTTTAAATCTTACTAGAAGGAATATTAGCCTGGTTTCCTAGTTATGGTCAATGAAGTTGTCATTATTCAAGGCAATTGATTACTAAGTATTTCTATTTATATTGAACCCATTGCATTAAATTTCTTGGTGGAAATACTAATTGGGTGATTTTATTGCTCAGTGGGACCTTAGAGTCACCTAAAATGTCTTAATGTTGTGTACTTTTTCCATCCTTGATGTTTTATGCTTACATAACATGTGCTTGTGATTGCTTTTTTCTCTACCCTTGATGGTATGTTTCAAGATGCACTTTCCTTGTCAAGCACCTGTGATATTCATGACAATCTATTAACTTTATACATCAATGATAGTGATATACATATTGTTATCATATCATTAACCTCTCATGATGACACCATTGTTATAACATTGCCTATTAGTTATTTCAATTATAAAGAAGTTAAACATTGTGTGTGGCCTTAATATTTCTTATCATTGAGAACGTTAAGTGATATTGTTACCTTAGGATTAATATTATTTTTCATTTTTGTTACGATCCAAGCACTGGATAAGTGTGCAGTATCTATTAAGGTAAACGGGATAGGGATTTGATGGGTGTATGAATACGCTTTGTATATGATGTGGAATAGCATCCTTAGAGGTCTATTCAGTAAACATTTTTCATTTGAAATATTTTATTAAATTGACTTTTATAAGACTAATAGTCAGTAACTGACATGGTCCTTGGATATTTTATCCATGAATGTTCAATTGTTTTATATTCTTTGGCTTGGGAAGAGAGCCTAGTTACTTTTTATGAAACCTAGTTGAACTAATTATTGTTTCAAATTGAGTAAACGTGTCTAAGATAACCTAGACTTGTTGGAAGACCTAGTTGTCGAACTATGAAGCCTCTGTGCATTACGTAGGCAAGGCCATCCAGGATGAGCCCTCTAGGCATAGGTCTGGCCCCCTAAGATGGGTCCATCTTTGTCTTTGTAAATTCTTAAGATCCTTGGTGAGGTAAAGCACTAGATAGATTACCTTGGTAGAGTAAGATGTGGGCTAGTTGTCTAGCCTTATTATACTACTGAATATGAGTTTTCCTTACCTTATTGGATTAATAGTGTAATTGTTGATGAGATAAGGTATTATGCAATGTTGCATGGACACGGATACGGTATCGGATACGGATACGGCCATTTTTCAAGACCCCCTTATATGGATACGGCTAGATACGGTATATTTATATATATATATATATATATGAATATGAATTAAAAAATATTTTACTATATAATGTATTATATTAAAATATCATTTAATAGTATATTATATAATATATTATTATATTACAATATAATTTATTATTAATATATATATAATAAATATGAATTAAAAATATTTTATTATATAATGTATTATTATACTAAAATATAATTTATTATTAATATATACTTTTATTAATATTATTAATATATTATATAATAAAATAATATATTATATTTAATATAATACATTATATAATAAAATATGAATAAAAAATATTTTATTATATAATGTATTATATTAAAATATGATTTATTATTTTATAATAAATATATCAATAGTAATAAATATTAAACATATTAAATTTATATATATATTATATTATAATTAAATTTAAATACATATTATATTAAAATTTAAATACTAAATACATATTATAATTATATGAATTGTCTCCCGCCGTAGAAATAAAAAAATTTCTGAAATATTTTCTAAACTTGTCGGTGGTTCCTATCGGCCGTAAAAAAAAATTCTCGCAGAAAATTTACTAAACTCGTCATTGTTCCTATTCGCGAATTCCGTTAATATTAAAGAGAGCAAAATTTACAAATGGTATAATATAATATTAAACTTGTTGAATAATATATATTTAAATGATAAAAGTTTTTTATGCGAAGGAGTGCCGATGCGGGAAGCCTGGAGAATTCGTACTGAACAGTCCCTCTTGAAGAAGCTGAATAGAATGCGGATACGACAAATTTTTTCAGAAACCCCGAATCTAGAAGTACCTGGCACGTTCAATAATTTACCCTAGTTTAGGATACGGGAGGGCACCATATCCAGCTCGTATCCTAGGTGTATCGTACCCGTGTCCGTACCGGACACACTGGTACACATATTAGGGGAAGCAGGAGGGCGTATCCTGCAACTCTGGTATTATGACAATACTATTTTAGGAATCATTATGTAATTACTAATTTCATAGTGACCATATGTATGGAGTCAGTGAAGTAAGAAATACTTTCTTTGTAACCTTGATTGATTGATCATGTGTTGTAGTAAGTCATGATCTAATAAGTGCAATGATGCAATTCATTTCCTTATTTATTAAGATATTTTGTTTCTTATAAGGGGTGTTGTTACAATAAACATCTCCTTTTATAGAAACACTCCTGCCCAGTCCATACTCTATGATCAATTTTATTCATGAAATTCCTACAAAGCTATTATAGGAAATGATAATGCTAATATAAAGAAAATTCAATAAAATTACCTGGAGCAATATAGCCAATAGATCCTTTGAGTGCAAATGTTGTTGTTCTGAGTGAATCTATGGAGTTTGTAGCATTTAAATGGGATATACCAAAATCAGTCACAAGGGCTATCATGTTGGCATCTAGGAGCACATTGCTCGGTTGTACATCAGAGTGCACAATTTGCAAAGGGAAATCATGATGTAAATACTCCATGCCATGGGCTAAATCTATAGCAATGCTAAAACACTCAATCAATCCCAATTTACAAAAGTCATGATCATCTTTGTCAAGGTGCAAATGCTTTTCCAAACTCCCATTACATGCAAATTGAAGAACCAAACCTTTGAAGCCAGGGTAGGAAAATGCACTAATGATTTTGATGAGGCTACGGTGTCAAATCCTCTGTTGAGTTGTTTGTAGCTTTGATCAGATAATGTATTTATTATGATGATAATAAATATGAATATATAAGTAATATTAAATATTACTTATATATTCATACTTAATATATAAGGTATGTTAAAATAAATATGAATATAGCATGATCGAATGATGTATTACCAAAGTATAAACACCGACTACAATTCAAATGGTGATTAGCAATTGCTAAAGCAATGGAAAGGTGACGAAGTCACACCTGTGATAGGCGTGACTCCTTGAGGAGTCACGTCTATCACAGATGTGACTCCTTGAGGAGTCACGTCTATCACAGATGTGACTCCTACCGTCACTCATATATATATATATCAACGTCTTTGCCCTGCAATACCATGAAAAAAAAGACATAGAAATCGGAAGTGTATGAGAAGTGGAAATTGCATCTGCAAAATAAAAGAAAGTAATAAATTAAGTCTGCAATACAAATATCCAACATTTAGAAGTTATCCAAGTTAGAGATCATAAGTTTGATTTGAATTTACATGGTATCAGAGCCAGGTTAAGCAGAATCCGGGCAGAAAATCAAACTTGAGAAATTTAGATTTAATACATCTCATTTCTCAAATGGCAATAGCAATCCGATTTGAAGACAGATTGGAAGGAGGAAATAACTTCTCATCATGGAAATTTAGAATTATGATGATACTAAAAGAAAATAAAGTTGATTCATTTGTGAGAGAAAACAAAACGGAACCAGAGAATGATCCTGATAAAATGACATGGATTGAAGGAAATGACAAAGCCATGAAAATCATAGTTGATGGAGTTAGAGATCATATCGTGCCGATTCTGACAAAACATGAGACTGCATATCATATGTTTAAGTCACTTGAAAGCACTTATGAAATTAATAACTCCAGCAGAACCTTATCCCTAAAGAGAGAAATAAATCATATAAGTATGAACAAAGGAGAATCTATCAATGCATACTTTATGAGAATATCTACACTAAGGGATCAACTATCAACACCTGGGTACCAAATTGAAAACAAGGAACTAACACTTATTGCCCTAGATGGTCTCCCAAATTCCTGGGAGACATTTGTTCAAGGAATTAATGCAAGGTCTAAATTTCCAAAATTTGACAGCCTAAGATCAGACTGTCTTCAAGAAGAATCTAGACAAACAAAGAAAGGGTCAAAACAAAAAAATATAGATGAAGATCTTCATGTTCTAAATACAAACTCTCACAAGAAAGAGAAGAAGAAACACTTCAAGAAGAGGAAAAATCATCACGAGAAAGGTTCATTCAAGAAAGACATTTCTCGCATCCAATGTTTCAGATGCGACCAATATGGACACTATGCAGTTAGATGTCCTGACAGAACCAAGCAACAAGCATCTTATGCCAAAATAAAGGAGCATGAATCCAAGAAATATGTATTCTACTCTGCACTTTGAAACCAAGTAACAAATAAATCCAACACCTAGGTTATAGATAGTGGTTCATCAAGACACATCACAGGGTTTAGGGAACTACTAGACACCATGGTAGAAGAGACTGACGAAGAAGTAACAATTGGAGATAAATTTGTACATCCAGTCAAGGGTGTTGGCACATGCACCCTCAAATTAAAGACTGGCATCTCCATCCAACTTACTGGAGTATTGTTTGTCCCAGGCATCAAAAGAAATCTAGTCTCCATATCTGCACTTGAAGATAATGGATATAGGGTGACCTTTATGGATAGCAAAGTATTGGCATGGCCAAAGAATTCTACTATTAAGAAAGCCAAAACCATAGGTCATAGACAAGGGTACTTGTACGAGTTATGTACAGAACCAAAGCTAGCCCTAATTCATGAAATTGCAGACTCTAATGAAATATGGCATAGAAGACTAGGACACCTAAATTTCTGTGCCCTATCTTCCATGGAAAGACTAGTTACAGGGTTACCCAAACTCAAACAATGTAATTCAGGGGTATGCAAGGGGTGTGCCTTAGGGAAAAATACAAAGGGGTCCTTTCAAAATAGTTCTAGCAAAACAAATAATGTATTAGAACTAGTCCACTCAGATTTATGTGGACCCATGTCTGTACCCTCCTTAGGTGGGTTTCTATACTATGTAATCTTCATTGATGACTTCTCCAGAAAGACATGGATCTATTTTCTTAAATGTAAAGAATCACAGGAAATCCTTAAAAGATTTAAGGAATTCAAATCCATTACTGAAAACTCTTCCGGGAGAAAAATCAAAACCTTAAGAACAGATAATGGGAGTGAATACACTTCAGACATTTTTAAAGACTTTTGTAAAAACACTGGGATTAAGAGGGAGTTCACTGTACCTTATAATCCTCAACAAAATGGAGTTGCAGAAAGAAAAAATAGAACCATTGTAGAAGCTGCTAGGGCTATGTTACTTGATCAGAATATAGACACTTCACTCTGGGCAAAAGCATCTAGTACTGCTGTCTATATACAGAACAGATGTCCTCACTCTCATATTGATGATAAAACTCCTGAAGAAGCCTTCACTGGCACAAAACCAGACATTAGTCATTTAAGGATATTTGGTTGTCCTATTTACATTCATGTGCCCAAAGAGAAAAGAACTAAGTTAGAACCTTCTGGGAGAAAAGGCATCTTTGTAGGCTATAGTGAAACATCAAAAGCTTATAGAATATATATACCTGGTCAAAGACAGTTTGAACTAAGCAAAGATGTGATTTTTAAGGAAGACATAGCTTTCAAAAGAGCCAGAAATTATATTGAGTCAGAAATTCAAACTTCCAACTCAAGCATAGAAGAGGATCCTGCACCTGAGTTTCAGAGGAAGTATCCTGAGGAAGATGTAAACCATGAACAAATCACATCACTAGAAAATCCCAAGAAAAGACCACTCTAGGCCACCAAAACAATGGAAGAAGCTAAAAATTATGCCACTCCATCAGGAACTTCTAGGGAAAGCACAAGACCTAAGAGATTCTCTAGTTATGTAGATTTAATGAGTGAATTCATTAAATCAGAACCTTCTAGTGCTATAGAAGCTCTTAAGCACCAAGTATGGAAGGATGCCATGACAGAGAGTATCAATCCATCCTGAAGAATGATGTGTGGGATATAGTACCTAGACCAAAAGGGAAATCTGTTGTTTCTTCAAAAATGGCTATTTAAAATCAAACATGCTGCAGATGGCAGTATAGGGAAATACAAAGCAAGATTTGTAGCCAGAGGATTTTCACAAAAGGAGGGAATGATTACGATGAAACCTTCACTCCAGTTGCTCGATATACATCAGTCAGGGCAGTTCTAGCTATTGTAGTAGCCAAAGGGTGGAAAGTCCATCAAATGGACGTAAAAACTATTTTCTTAAATGGAACCATTGAAGAAGAGGTTTACTTAGAGCAACCCGAAGGATTTGAGATTCACAATGTAGGATCCCATGTATGTAAATTAAAGAAAGCTCTATATGGACTTAAACAGGCCCCCAGAGCCTGGTATGAAAGAATTGATAGTTACCTCTTGAGATTAGGCTTCTCAAAGACTGATGCAAATCCAAATCTCTACTTCAAACAAAGCAAAGGTGATATGTTAATATTGATATTATATGTTGATGATCAATTGATTACAGGAGAAGATCACCTTATTGATCAGTGTAAGAAAGATCTAGCTTCAGAATTTGACATGAAGGACTTAGGCCTATTACACTACTTCCTTGGACTGGAAGTATGGCAGAAATCAAACTGTTGTATTCTAAACCAAGGGAAGTACACAATTGATATATTAAAAAGGTTTGGTATGATGGAATGTAGACCTATGTCTTCCCCCATGGAAACAAATCTTCATAAATTGAAGGAAGCAGCAGTAGATTCTCTGTTGGCACATCCCACTCTTTACAGACAGATAATTGGATCCTTGATGTATTTGGTCAATACCAGACCTGATATCTGCTATGTTGTAAATGCCTTAAGTCAGTTTATGTGTGAGCCCAAGGAGATACATCTTGTGGCTGTGAAGCATATAATGAGATACCTTCAAGGTACTCTAAATTATGGCTTAAAATATGAAAAGGTCGACTTAGATCTACATGGATTCACAGATTCAGATTGGGCTGGAAGTGTAACTGACCGGAAGAGCACCTCCAGATGTTGTTTTAGTTTAGGGTCAGCAATGATATCGTGGATCAGCAGAAAACAGTCTTCAGTTGCTCAGAGTTCTACAGAAGCCGAATATATTGCAGCTTCTATGGCTGCTAGAGAGGCAGTATGGCTTAGAAAACTGCTTGTGGGATTATTTGGTAAACCTCTGAAACCAACTATCATCCACTGCGACAATCAAAGCTGTATTAAGCTATCCGTGAATCCAGTATTCCATGATAGATCTAAACATATTGAGATTCCTCATCACTATGTGCGTGATATGGTGGAAAGGAAAGTGATTCAGTTGGAGTATATCAGTATAGGAGATCAAACCGCAGATATTCTTACTAAACCACTACTCAAAGTGAAAGTTGAATACTTCAAGAAAAATCTTGGTATGATTGAAATGTAAGATTCTAATTGATTTGTACTAATATATTAAGTTGTTTAATGTTTAAACTTCTTGTGTCATATGTGTGACTCTATGACATTATGGGCCTACCCATTCTATGTTTATTTCCAAAAGGTGATGATTTTTTGGATAATCTACACTTGTACCTAACATTATAAGGTATGGTCATTAGACTACTATCATGTGACTTGATATTCGTATGAATCATGGAGTTATCATGATTAAGTTATGGTAGACATTATGTGACTTAATGTCAGTGCACATACCATAACTAGGATATATAAGGAGAATGTAATGTTCTCGAGTATAGTATATCCTTTAGTATCACGGGGTAGGTGATGCTACGTATCACGAGATAGGTGATACTATATATCATGAGTTATGTGATATTAAATTACTTTGGGTAATTCATTACAGATCAGATAATTGATATTCACAGAGATTATTGTGATATTGTTATCTTCCCGAGCTAAGAGGGAGTGTTGAGTTGTTTGTAGCTTCGATTAGATAACGTATTTTTTATGATGATAATAAATATGAATATATAAGTAATATTAAATATTACTTATATATTCATACTTAATATATAAGGTATGTTAAAATAAATATGAATATAGCATGATTGAATGATGTATTACCAAAGTATAAACACCGACTACAATTCAAACAGTGATTAGCAATTGCTAAAGCAATGGAAAGGTGATGAAGTCACATCTGTGATAGACGTGACTCCTGAATGATGTATTACCAAAGTATAAACACTGACTACAATTCAAACGGTGATTAGCAATTGCTAAAGCAATGGAAAGGTGATGAAGTCACACCTGTGATAGGCGTGACTCCTTGAGGAGTCACGTCTATCATAGATGTGACTCCTACCGTCACTCATATATATATCAATGTCTTTGCCCTGCAATACCATGAAAAAAAAGACACAGAAATTGGAGTGTATGAGAAGTTGAAATTGCATCTGCAAAATAAAAGAAAGTAATAAATTAAGTCTGCAATACAAATATCCAACATTTAGAAGTTATCCAAGTTAGAGATCATAAGTTCGATTTGAATTTACATCCTCCCTAACACTTTGCATTCTATGTTAAAGCTATTATGAGCTTCTTAATTCTGCAAATTAAAAGCCTTGATGGCAACTATCTTACCATCCCTAAAAATGCCTTTGTAGACTGATCTAAAGTTACCCACTCCAAGAAAGTGTGACTCATCAAATCCAAATGTTGCAATGACGAGGTCTTGATAAGAAGATCTTGGATAGCTGAGCCTTTGAAAAATAATGTTTGAGGGATTGAATAGTTGTCGTGAAAGTTTATGCCTCCATAACATTCCTATAATGAAGGAGCATAAAATAAATGCAATGGTTCCAACAACTAATAAGGCTATTGTTTTGTGTAGTGAATGTTTTTCAAGGGTCTAATTTGGTCATGGAGGCAATGAATAATTTGTTTGGCCACGTAGGCCAAGGTTTCCCATAAACAATGTTATAACAGTTCTATTTGGAAACAACCCTCCTTCTGGAATCTGCCCTAACAAATTATTGGAGGAAACATTCATGTAGTTAATTACTTTTAGCCTTTCAAGGGACATTGGTATTGATCCTGATAAAAAATTGGTAGAAAGATCCATTTCTTGGAGATTTTGTAATTTGGAAAGTGAATCCGGTATTGGACCTTCAAAAGCATTGTAGGACAAATTTAGATGCTCTAATGCTCTGTAGTCTCCTAAAGAATTTGGAATCACCCCAGTAAGTCGATTTCTGGAGATGTCTATGGCTTGGGCCATTACTATTTTATTCATCTCCTGTGGCAAGGTCCCTTGCGAAGAATTCCATGAAAGATTGAGGTACAATTTCAGGTTTTTAAGGCTGGCCATGACTTCACAAGGTGTCCTTCCCCCTAGTTTATTGTAAGACAAGTCAAGGAGCTCCAAATTTTGACATCCCTCTAAACTAACAGGATCTCTTTCGATAACTTGTTGTGCTGAAGATGAAGACGCCTTAGCTATCGAAGGCTATCAAGAGAATCTGGTATTTTTCCAGATAACTAGTTATGTCTAAGACTTAAGAGTCCAAGATGTTGCATCTGACCTATCTCACTTGGAATGCTTCCTTCTAATATGTTCCCACCCAAATACAATCTTTCCATCTTATGGAATCAGTTCATTCCAGATGGAATATTTCTATTGAAAAGATCATTGCCTAAATCTAAGTAGGTTAAGTTTGTTAGATTGGCAATCTATTCTGGTATGCTTCCTCTTATCATGTTGTCTAATAAATCCAAGTAAGAGAGACTGGAAGATGGTCTATGGATGGGGGCAGTACACCGGTGAAATTATTACTTGAGACTATTACTTGAAATTATTACTTATCGCTATATGAAATGTCTCATTGACATCACCCACTAAAACCTAGGGGACCCTTATCTTAGGGTGAGGGTTTCAAACGAGTGTCTATATGCCATTTTCATTTCCCAAAATCTTATTGTGCAGGTGCTTCTTCTGCAACTAGTTAGGGAGGAAGTTTGAAATGGTTGCTGACCTAGATGCTTGTGGTGTGGATCTTGCTAGTGGTATTGGTTGTTGGGAGTTTGTGAGTAGGTTAGAGGCTCCCCTAAAACATTTTTTCAAACATAATCAAATAATCACCCTAGAATTAAATCGCTAGTGTAAGGAATTAATAGGAGTAAAGTGTAAGGAAAAGAAGCCCAATAAACTTGTACAATACAAGTAATACAAATAGAATCTTTTGCATAACAAAATGAAAGAAATAACAAACACACAATACACAATATTTCATTTGGAAAAACTTTTCTTGGTAAAAACTCAAGTACAATAACCTTCTTTTTATTGCATCAACTCAACTATTTTACAATAAAATAATAAAGCTCTCTACCAACCCTAATGCATTTGTGGGTATTAATAGACACATTTTTTAGGGTACCCGTGCTCCCAAGCCCTTGGCTAGGGACACATGCCCCTAGGCCAAGCCCTATTTTAATACCTAGTGGCTCCCCCATTCTAAATTTTAAACATGAAAAGTATACAACACATTTCCAACACAAAGTGCTAAATAAATGTAGAATTAAGACATAAATAAAATGTACTTAGCTAGGATGCCAAATTAGAGGCTTACAATGTCTCCTGACAATCTCCTTAATTGTGCAACTCCATGCCTTAATGACACAATCTTCCAAAGGCGATTCAAGATCGATACCTAGGCTCAATTCAGACGTTTAAAGGCACTGAGGGTTGATCTGTGCATTTGAAAAGGCGTCCAAGGGAGATTGAGGGCGTGAAGGCATCCCATGGCTTGGGAGAATCACCACGGCTTGTTGCAAGGCGACCCACAGCCTGGCAGAAAGGTGTCGGCCTGTTGAAAGGTGCGTCCAAACCTCAACCACAAAGGCACCACAATCAACAGAGGAGGGAGTTTTTTTTTTTGTAGAGGAGTTCGACATCTGTTACAGGCCAAGTTTACAACATTAGTGAATTTCTTAGGAAGGTGCATGAACTCAGCATACTCCCTACTGCCTTCATCAATCTTGTGCAACTACAGAACGAGTGGGTGCCTAGTCACTAATTCCTTACTTCGTCTCCATCACAGCAATAAACCTCAAGCTGCTACAGTATAGGTTTTTGGCTGCGATCAGTTCTTTGTAGAGCCTTATCCACCATTTGCAAAGGCATCAATTTAGGGCTGCATAGAGAGAAGGCTCTATACACTTCCTTAGAAGAGGAACTCTTCGCTGTTGGTTCCTGTTGTTTCCGTAGGTAGTGCGTAGGTAGAATATATTCTCTTCTGGTGTCACTACTGATATTTGCTCATCCCACTTGTTGGGTTTCATAGGGTAAATGAGAATGGAGCTGCTCCTAGCGTGCGTAGATTGTCTTTGAAGACTTGTGCGTCGAATTCATGAATTTTAGCTTTTTTAAGTAAAAGCTCATGGCTTGAATCCAGCACAAGCCCCTATCTTCTATTTTTGGCTAATATAGGCTTTGACCATTTTTTAGAAAAAGTTTTTTTTTTAAAATTAAAATATAATAGCTTTTTTAGAAAAAGAAAAAGGGATAATTTTAGAGAGCATTTAAATTAGAGTGGTTTTAGGTAAAATTTGTAATCTTATTAAAGGGCAACTCGATTAGAGTGCAAATTTAAAAACACATTGTAACCAATTTGGGCTCAATCGTACTAATTTTATATAGTGCCACTACACGACCTAAAATTGAATTTTTTGCATACGCACTCAATTATAAAGTGCTAAAATTTAGGGGGGTCTCAAAAATCGAATCAAGCTAGGGTCTTGTGTGTCGTGTCTTTGAACACTTCCTTCTAACCTGCCTTTCTTATGCATTGAGATTATTGATCTTGGTTTCATCATGGGTTTCACTGCTCATCCTTCCATGGTAATCCTGGAGAAGGGTATATGCACAAAGATGAGGGACCAAAAGGTTGCCACATGACTTTTTGGTCCCATACAAGTCATAATGCGCTAGCATTATGGTTTGGTATTACCGAGTCTAAAACGCGAGCGTGTTATAATGTGCTCACATTTCAGGCTCAATAATATCGAGCCATAATGCTAGTGCATTATAATGCTAGCACATTTTGCAAAAGCAAAACTCTCTCTCTCCCTCTCTCTCTCTCAAAGAGACTACTTTTGACATGCAACCCTAAACCTTAAACCCAAGCAACCCTAAATCTCTATCTCTCTATCTCTATCGTCCCTCTACCTCTCAATCTCTCTCCCTATGTCTCTAGCCATGTCCCTTACTCTCTATCCCCCTATCTCTCCCCTTGATCTCCTCTATATCTCCCTATTAGTCCTCTATCTCTCTCTAAACCCTAAACCCTAAACCTCTAAACCAACCCCTAACCTTAAATAATGCCCCTAAACCCTAACCCCTAACCCGTAAACCCAAGCAACCCTAAACCCCTAAACCCCAAACCCCCCGGTAAACCCTAAACCTCTATCTCCCTATCTCTCCCCTATCCCCCTATCTCTATCGTCTCTCTACCTCTCAATCTCTTTCCCTATGTCTCTGGACATGTCCCTTACTCTCTATCTCCCTATCTCTCCCCTCTGTTTCATCTATCTCTCCCAATCTCTATCGGTCCCCTCTCTATCTCTCTAAACCCTAAACCCTAAACCCTAAACCTGAGCAACTCTAAACCCCTAAACCTTAATTTTTTTCCCCTAAACCCTAACCCCTAAACTTGAGCAACCCTAAACTCATAAACCATAAATAATGCCCCTAAACCCTAAACCCTAAAACCTAAACCTGAGAAACCCTAAACACCTAGCTCTCTCTCTCTCTAAACCCCTAAACCTGAGCAACCTGAAACCTCTATCTCCCTAATCTCCATATCTCTATCATCCATCTACCTCTCAATCTCTCTACCTATGTCTCTGGTCAACTCCCTCACCATTTATCTCCCTATCTCTCCCCTCGGTCTCCTTTATATCTCCCTATCGGTCCTCTCTCTCTAAACCTCTAAACCTTAACACCTAAATAATGTCACTAACCCCTAAACACTAAACCCTAAACTTAAGCAACCCTAAACCCCTAAACCCTAAACCTCTATCTCCCTATATGTCCCCTATCTCCCTATCTCTATCATCCCTTTACCTCTCAATCTCTCTCCCTATGTCTCTTGACATGTCCTTCAATCTCTATCTCCCTCTCCCCTTTGTCTCCTCTATCTCTCCCAATATCT